>OW964177.2:5121446-6399933 GCA_943136025.2 Agrotis puta
TATTTCAATGGAACGTCAAATTTAATTTGTCTACGACAGGACTCAAGTTCGTACTTATGTCTTACTTGACCTTAAACAGGAAAGGGATGAGGATTTAGATTTTATAACTTTAGTGGGTAAAACTTGAGACGATTCCGCTTGAACAGCACTGTTGGTGAGTGTCGGAAAGTTTTTCTATTTTGTGTAGTGAAGAAAACGTAGATTTTTGTACTATTCTATTTATTTTTCATTTAGTCTATAAAGTCTAAAGCCTTTGTCAAACAGACTGGCGTGTCGAATGCGAAGCGTGACGTTTTTATTTGTAATGTATGGAATTGTTTGAATTCAGTCACATAAAAAACCGAAAGCGATCCGATAGCGTTACAGAACTATCGGACTGAGACGTCTCGCTTCGGACTCGCGCGTCTGTTTGAAAAAGGCATTAGGCCTTTTTCCTTTAAATGTATGTTTGCTTTTTAAAAAGACTGTTATATATTATGTTCTATAAAAGATAAAGCTAGAGGAGGCCTTTACTCAAGAAGGGGTCCATATTTTCATGAAGGGAGACTAACCATACTAACAATATACAATAAGCAAATCTACTAAAACCAAAAACATCATGTGAAATGTAATTAATGGAATAAACAGATTTTTGTTTATTTATTATATTATGTTCATTTTTATTTCAATCCGTTCCATGTTTTTGTAGCTCCAATTTTAGTGCACGCATGTGTTGTAGATGTTTATTCGGTCGGGAAAGATCATTTGTGTACCTACCAGTTTATGAATTAGTTAACCTTCAGAAAACTTTTTCCCGATAACTCCATTTCATTACTTAAATACTTACATACACTTACCATTAGCATATTCTACTCGTTCATAGAGCTGTAAAACTACGCTAGTACGAAATAACAATATTTATGTCACAAATACGACTAGTGTCAGTTCTAAGTATAAAATATTGAATGAAATGTATCGGTATGTAACTATGTAATCGGATACTAATACATGCTTGAATAGTTAGTGGATCTGAAGGGCAAAAAGTTTAAAAAAGGGGTAAAAATTCTAAGATATGCTGGCTAATAAATGGTTAAATCGATTCGTACAATAATGCTCGCTCTATCAGGCATTCTTGATCAAATCACTATGTAACATACTGGAAAATGGACGATTAAATATTATTGGTTTCGAAATATCTACTAAGAACAATAATTTGTTGATTCGAAGTCTAACTTATTTGCACATCGATGTTTTAAAAAGGTCACTTATGGCCAAGAGAAATTACAGTTACTTGGCTATAAAAGTACATTACACATGATGCCAAAATAATGGGACACATATGTTTTACGCGTGTAAAGCACGACGTCAATATCGATTTGCAAGTAAGTGTATTAGAAATAGTAATTTGGGGTAATGTGTTCTACTGTCTGTTGGTACTATTAAAAACTACAATCAAAGGTATGTGTGGCAGTGGAATATTTCTAAATAATGGAGTCTCAGATGTTTGGTGTGAAGTATAAGTTCGAGTAGATGGTTGAAAATCTACAAGTACATGCTTAGTTTTATCCTGGAGCTTACTTTCTGACTGCTCTGTGAGACCTGGGAAATATAGCAATGCGTTAGTATTCAGGGTTACGCTACATGTTAGTTAGTCTAAATCGAATACATAGTGTTAACATAGTAGGTATAGGAACAGATTTATGATATAGAGAGAATAAGATTATTTACTACCTACTGGTTAAAAACATGAATCGGACTATAATTATTTTGCAGCGGGTTTAATAAACCACTTACCAGTGGAAAGGTTAATTGTAGAAAATGTGTGGGAGCATTGCTTCCATACTGTTTTATCGGTAAAGTTCAGAGCGAAACATCGAAAGGCCAAAGTTTCAGATTGCATAAAATACATTCGAAAACCATCTGAACATGTAAAGTATGTTGTAATCTGAAAACACACTCTATATAAAATCCGGAGCTTAGATTCTGACGAAGGTATATGGCGAAAAATCAAAATCCTTTTTTTATAAAAATACACACCCGTTCACACAAAATGGCACAGAGCGTGAATTATTAGCTACATCAGTCAACGGAACATCACTTACACGCTCCCGGATAATCGTCCACCAACGTTGAAATATTATCCGGATAACAATGAAAATAAGAAACATTGATATATGTGGGTCAATCAATCATGCACGCCAGTGTCCTGTGCTAAATCAATAGATCAAATGTTTGTGATCCCTGTTCATTAATCACTGATCAAATGATCGCGTTCAATTGAAGTGTTGAAGAGGTTCGGATTGGTGATGGGTGAGTTATTTTGGGCTTAAGTGTAATGTTTCGCACCGCTTTTTCGTGAACACTCGTAAACATTGATGTTTTTTCCTTTCTGGTGGTTGAAGTCAGCGGGAATTATTGCTTAGTAAATGCATTTAATAACGCTAAACACCGATTAAAGGCGACGGCAGAGACAAAGCGATGTTTAATTCTTCAACGATTTCTTTCGAATTCAAAAATAGAATTATGGAACGAAAAATAGAATAAAGTAACCGAAGCCTTGAAGTAACTTAATAACAAGAAAATATGCACTAACATTATAAAATATAAAGTAGAAGTAACGATGCGCATTAGTTATATTTTATCCTTTCCATCTTACATCTCTTTCTGGGATATAGAGCAGAAAATATACTATTTCCCACTTTTTACTCGAAGCAGTCTTATCTACTTCTCAGATTATAATTATCTGGACGTGCTATGTGAGTAAAAAGATTTTCAAACGTAACGGAAAAACTGGTATTGACCAAATTAAATGGCGGACGGGACTTGGAACATGGAGATCGGGTGATATCCATACTTCTGTCAGTGTTCTGTGTCCGCAGCAGGGCCGTGACTTGTCCATATTAGTTTGATTACGAATTCATAAGCCAGAAAACCAAAGTAACCGACCCAAAGTAACCGACATTGCGCGTAGAATCAACATGTTAAAGGGTCGATTTAGCAGACATGTGCTAGAGTGGACATAGCAGATGGGAAAACGTAGTGACGAAGTGGCTGGTAGCGGATGGATCCTGACTATCCAGGACCGGGATGGTTGGCGCTTTTGGTGCTTACATTTAATAGTGGATAGCAATTGGCAGTTTGATTGTTTCGTAATTTCAACGTGCGACATAATTTTTTATTGCATCATAAATAATATTATTAAGTACTCGAGTCAGTCACAATACGAATTTTATTCACAGTAAAAACGATAAATTATATTGATAGCTGTACTCTAACCCGCATACAATGTAAAGTGCCTTTGACTTTTTCAAAGGTAATTAAAATCATGCGTCCGCGTCAGTGGTTCATTCAAAGGGTTCGGTAATGTTGTATCAATCCGTGTGATTCGAAATTAATGAAGTCGGATAATTATTTTGATTTCAGATACCATGATGTTTTGTTTATTGTTTGAGTGTTTTTGTTGAAAGAGACAAGTTTTGTTTTTTGGGTTTATTTCGATAATCCCTTAATTATGTTTTTTTTAGCAAATATTAGCATTGTATAAGAGTAGCAAGTAGTATCTGCCAAGAAAAACAATATTTTGATGTAAATAAATAATTTCTAATGATTTTCTGCTTTGTTGGCTCCTCTAAATCAAAAATTCATAAATATTTAAATTAAAATTCGTTCAAATTCTACAGTAAACGTGGAACGTCGTTTGCAGCAACAAATTGCAGTATTTTGCTTATCGAATCTCGGAAGTGACTGGCACGCTTTCACTATTCGAAGTATTGAATTTTAAACAAATATATTTTATTGGATAGAATGAGAAAGGAGTTTTGATTATTCAGACTTTATTCGATTTTGAAGTTAGAATGTAACGTTTTTTTTATAAACGTTATTTAATCAATTTTGTTTCAGTTTACAATTTTATTTTGATAGTGGATACTTTTTTCATACCTGTATTTGGTGTGCATTATGAAGAGGATTCTATTATTAATTGACTATGTAGCGCGTTGAAAAATGCCCCAATTTTTTTCTTGTTTGAAACACAAATTAATCGTATGTCATTTTTCCTAAAAATAATCACAATAAAGCGAACATTTGCACAGCTCTCTTCCCATCCCGTATAAACAAACTTGACCGACAATGTATAAAACATTACAGCAATATGTCAAAGTCCCATATGTGGTGGAGCCACGCTTTTGTGCCTCAACGTGACTTATCACATTTTGCTTTCCACCGAACGTGTTTCCCTTTCTTTCTGTACGATTTACGAGAGAACCTTTAATAGAATATTTATAGTTTTTCCATAAAGCAATGTTTATAAAAATACAACGACGGTACCTACTGAGAGTGTGTCCTACTTTTTTCTTTATTGAATATTCGTGTGAAAATTGAGATGGTAAAATACTTTATGGTACCCAATTGAATTTTTTATACTATAGTGAGAATATGAATACAGATATAAAAGATCAAACTGTTTTTTGGCAACTGCAATGACAACCGTAGACGTTTATAAATACGAACAGAATTATCGCGGTATTTACCGTCATTTCCCTTTAGTGTGGACCCGCATTACAAGTTGTAAAAAAATATCTTCTTTATGGTTTCAATAAACACTTATTATGCTAAGGGCCATTCAACATTTTGTCGTGGCCGAGAATTCTGTCTGATACTGACAGGTATAAATGCCAGCATACGTTCCGTGCCGGACACGACCGACCACTGACGCGTTCGGTTTACAAACGCGCAGATAATTCACCTGCCGCTGTCATAGACACGCGGTTGCGGTGAAGTGTGAGTGGACCGAGTGGACCATAAAACTGAATACTAACAAAAAAATGGTCTTCCGTCGAAAATTTACTGAACAATATTTGTGATAAATTGTCCGAACACTCATTTTTATTCCCGTAATGGTTCATTACAAATGCTTTATTTACATCCTACTATAGTATTATAAACGTGAAAGTTTGATTGGATGGATGGATGTTTGTTACTATTTCACGCAAAAACCGCGGCGCGGTATTGGACGAAATTTGGTAATAACGCAGTTTATAACCTGGATTAACACATTGAATAGTTTTTATCTCGATTTTATGTTCCCGTGGGATAATTTTCGAGTTGTAGCGGGCAGAGCTGCTGGCAACAGCTAGTTTTGTATAATTTTAATTTACAGCAACAGTGTCATTAACAGATTTATAAATAACTTGTAATCATGTTCGTGATCGTAATTCATGAAAGACTGATTGATGCAAAAAGGAATTCATTTAAGCGTAGACGTTCTCAGTTTGAAAACGGTAGCTATATTATCTCAATTTAGTATTAATTGCAACATACTGACTACTTAGTTCGAGAATATAAATTCTCTGCCATTCAAGCCATCAGAAACAAAATACTTCTTTGTACATTTTGTAGACTTAGACTTTCGAAACAATAACAGTAGGTCCTAACATGTACATTAACCCTATAATTAACACATTGTAGCCATGTTTAACTATGTTCAGTTATCTTTTTTTTTATCGTGGTAAAATCATCAAATGAGTCCTCCCACCAAAGAGAATTGTCATTGCCTCCCACCTTGGGCAGAGCGGGAGGGACTGTCAGACTTGTACTGACTAAAATCCACGGTGTCCTTCAATAGCCCTTTACGTTCCGGGACCATCTTCAGTTATCTGGGACAAAATACTTCACACCAGTATCTGAACAAGGATTTTTGTCGTCCCAGATGAATCTTCAGGAAACTAATTATTTGAGTTGCAACTATGTTGCAACTTGAGAAAAAGCGAAAACTAAGGCAAGTTTTACATCAATGAAATCACTTTTAATTTAAAATGAGGTTCTTTTTAAAGAAAATCTGTTAGCTACTGATAGATAACCAGGGTTTCATTTATTAACTTTGTTTCTCACACGACACCGCACATCCGCGCGGAGTGGCGGTGAGCGGTTCTCGTCCGCGCGGATCTGCGGTATACCTACGTGCGTCAGGCATCAACAGATTTTATACAAGCCAATAAATTTCATATGAACGAAGCAAGAACTGCTTTATGTTATCATGAATCGTCTTAGCAACTTGTTACTTCCAATGAAATGAACAAATTTTTTATTATTTTATTTTTTGCATTCGTTATTCTGTTCCACAATGTGACTTCCAAACTGCTCGAATTTCCCCACTTCAACTTTAACACTCTTTATGAATTGGAGGGATGATCCTCAAACTCATGAAAATAAAAGAAGAATTTAAGCTTCAACTAAGGACAAAGTTGTCTGCTCATATTTTTTTTTATTTTACATTCGACGAAAAAAAAATAGAAGGAAAATTGTGACCCCATCAAAATTTGCCCTTTTATTGCTTGTCAGAAGTTTCTCGATCAAAATATTGTTCGTTTTAATACAGTTCTCGGTTAAGTAATAAAGGGTACGCACCGAAGTTATGTAGGTACTGTGGGTTATGAGATGAAGTTAGAGAGATGGGGTGATAACTGCTTTCCCGCGGAAATGGTAACATAAGTCTACCTGACCTTGTAAGGGAATTTTCGGAAGATAGATTTTAAGGTGAGACTTTATTGACTCTAATAACCGGTATTTGAATTTAGAATTTTAAATTGAGTGCTTTTGGTCGGGATAATAAATTCTCGTTTACTTAATCAAATTATCGCCGCTATAACGAAAGATATGATTCATAAAAGGGCCTCAGAGCCAAAAGCAACTTACTTAGTTTAATACAATATTACACTTCCACATTCGTAAAGGAAATGAAAACATATCGCTGTGTTAGTAAGTACTAGCAGCCATGCACGTTAATTTAGTCCTTTTAGTAGAGTGGTTTACTCTTGTGTTGACCTATTTGGTGCCGAAATGCGCGAACTGTCATGACTTGTACACCGTCCTTATAAACATAACACGTTATGACTGCAGCTTAACGTGGTAATTCTACCCCTGGTTTTACCCAAAATTCTGGAACATTGCTATATTTTTACTGCTAAACTTCTGTACTTCTTTATTCATGCCCGACACTTTACAAAATACCAACATTAAGATAATTAAAATATTAAAAAGGATATACAAAAGGATATAAAATATTATAAAGGATATATTACACAAAAAATATAGTTTTATGCAAGGGTTGTGATGATGGTCGCGGGACTCACGAATTACCGTGACCCCGGTACGTAAAGGGCTATTGAAGGACACCGTAGATTTTAGTCAGTACGAGTCTGACAGTCCCTCCCGCTCTGCTCTGGGTGGGGGAGGACTCATGTGATGATTTTACCGCGTAAAAAAAGGGTTGTGATGTATGAGTATAGTAAGATCATATAATAATTCAAATTTTCAAATAAACATATCAATAAATGTCGAGATATTCTTTCAAATTACTCTTTATTCTACGTCTGATATAAAAAATCCCCTGTTAAGATAATATTAATTATAACAGAAATTATCAAAGGGGAAGGAAAGGCCTTTGGCAACGGAAAATTTGGATGTCCGGGAGAGTTGGCGTTATTATAAATTTCCTTAATTAAATTCAAATAATTGTTTCAGAATGATCCGGGTATGATGGCGGGACTAAATAGAAATTAAGGGCGGGAAAGTACGTATTATATACCTTAGATTTCGCACAGTCATTAATTTCTGATTATTTTTAATTGGATGCCAAAAATATGAGTGACATTCAGAGGAGCTTCTTGAGTCATACCAGGTAATATTTTTTTTTTCACTATAGAAAACGTATAGTTAATATTTTACTAGAAGTCTTATACAAAGCTTATTTGATTATCAAGCTCTACTATGCGCGTTAATGGTATAAAATATTTAAAGGTTTGATACAAAAAACGTCAAACGATAAATTACTTCGTCTGCCTGTAACATTTGGTTTGTATTTCCATAAAATTCAAAGCTACCTCGTTCTTTCTGTATTTACATAAATTCGTAGGAAATGCTTACCTCTAGCTACCAAATGGAATTAATTACATACATAAATACATAAAAGTTGTAAACTCCTATTATAAAACAGCTCGTTTTTCCCACTTTACGTGTAATAAATCGCTTTTGAAATGAAACTTAACCCTGCCAATACTACGGTACAACATAGTAAGCTCGACGTAGATGTGTGTATACATGTGCAACGTTGTAAATTCACGCCAACTATGACATCAAGTTTACGTCGGCACGCAACAACAAAATGGCGTCGATACAGTTTGAAAGTCGTTACCAAACACGGTGCAGTGATATTGATGTTTTGATTATGCAAATAGTTTGACGGTTTGGGGAAGATTAATAATGGCTCGATATGTAGATATGAAGATAAAATACGTAAATATGTAGGTGAAGTAAAATGTATAGAAGCATAGAAAATTAAAATTGTTATAATTAACTTTTCTGATCGACTAACTTACACTTTTAAAATCTACTATTAGTTACTTTAAACACGTATGATAAATGGATTAAAAACATAAACAGCATTCTTAAAAACATTGCAAGCGATGGCCGAAATATTTTTATTTACCGTGTTCAATTCATAATGTCAAAGATGTTTAGGTGTTTACTCAATTCTCACCATCAAAATAAACATTCTTTCAAACAATTCATTTACAAAAACTACTCCACGAGCGCTTTCAATTATAGCATGGAAAGGTTAACATTTGTAGAAATAGATTCTCAGAGTTTATTTACTTGAATTAGCTGGGCCATTAGTAAATGTATCAGCACTCAATATATTTGCCGAACGGATAAACCCGACCATATGTTACGGGTCCATATAAATACTTCTCTTTCCGATAAAAATAACCCTTCCTGCACTCTTCGATGGAAAAACAGTAGCATTGTAGAACAAATGTACTGCTGAGACCGTATCTAGCTTTTGTTCAATTAGAAAGAGAACAATTGGAGTTTCTTGTGCAATTACTGGTATTGGGTGTAAGTAAGCGGGGTGGAACAATAGGGTTAAGCGGAATGTACGGGACAATTTGCTGAAAGACGTTTCTTTTATTGGAATTTGTTATTGAATTAATTTACTAGACGTTTTAACTTAAGAATTTAAAAATATATATTTTATACTAGCTTTTGCCCGCGGCTTCGCTCGCGTAGAATTTGGTCTGCCTCATTAAGTTACGTGACATTTTTTTTCACATCGTACATCCCAGATTTCTAACTTCAAAATTAGTTTCCATACAATCTTTGAACACCTATACCTAATATTTAGGGAATATCTTGAGAGTGGAATTATCTGAATTCCTTTCTAAGTGCTCATTATTTTAGAGGGCCAATGCCTGCCGGGGTCGCGGGACTTACGAATTACCGTGACCCCGGTACCTAAAGGGCTATTGAAGGACACGTAGATTTTAGTCAGTCAAGTCTGATAGTGGTGGGTGGGAGGACTCATTTGATGATTTTACCACGATAAAAAAATAATAATAATAGAACTCTGGAAATTTCAAAATTCTACCAGTGGTTTCTTCATCAATCTTTACCTGTATGGTGTGCTTATAAAAAGTAGCCCTATGTCCTTCCCCGGGCTTGAGATTATCCTATCCAGCACAAACGGATTACTAAACACTGACTAATAAACAGGTCGGACCAATGTTACTTGCATTTAATCACTACATAGTATAAAACAAAGTAGCTTTCTTTGTCCCGTGTAACGATCGAACTCGTGTAACGATCTACATCGTTGCGCGATCACCGCCCTCTATCGAGCATAAGGACCACTCGACATATAGTACTAATAGAATTATCTATACTCCGTTCATCATCTGCCTAGCATTTTTCCCAACTATATTGAAATCGGCTTCCAGTCAAACCAGATGCAGCCACAACCCAGTAGCTTCTGACAGTAACGACTGTCAAAGATCTTCAAATGACAGTCGGGACCAACGGCTTGACGTGCCGTTCCGAGTGCTTTTTACCCATCCACAGACCAACCTCGGCAAGCGCAGCTTAACCCGTAAAAATATATATTATAAAAAACTTTTTCAAAAAAAAAAAAGTAACCGCCTTCCAAAAGAACCACAAAAAAGGGTAAAATAATCTACAAAATAACTTTTATTTCGGAAGTCGATGGCTTTGTTATTTTTTATTTCATTGTTTTTTTTTGCCACCGACTTCCGAAATAAAAGTTATTTTGTAGATTATTTTACCCTTTTTTGTGGTTCTTTTTGAAGGCGGTTACATTTTTTTTTTTGAAAAAGTTTTTTTATTTTCGTTTTTTAGTTAAAATATTGAACCCAAATTCTTGCCAAATACATATAATGTAATCCGTAGCACTGGTAATAACATCCCTCATGTACACAATAAGCTAATAAAATTCCCTATCTCAAAAACTACTGAACCGATTTTGATGAAACTTGCAGTATTCCCTAAGTTGAACGATACCTAGCACAAAAAAAAAGAATTATTTAAATCGGACGTGAAGTTCCGGAGATATGCGAACAATGAATCAGTCGATGCCTACTCCTTACTGTTAAGGAGTTGTACCTTCCATCATCAGCTCAGCTACATAAGCTGATGATTACCATACGCAAGTACTTAAATTACTTCATAAGATTTACGAAAAACGATGCGTGGGCCTATAAAATTTGAGGGTTGCCCTCGATTTCTCCAAGATCCAATCATCAGATCCTGATTTGGTGACAATGGGACCACACGGGAAGCACCAGCTTTCAAACAAAAAAAGAATCATGAAAATCGCTTCAACCAGTCGGTCGTTATGCGGTAAAAAACTACTGTTAAGGAGACCTTCCATCATCAGCTCAGCTACATAAGATGATGATTACCATACGCAAGTACTTAAATTACTTCATAAGATTTACGAAAAACGATGCGTGGGCCTATAAAATTTGAGGGTTGCCCTCGATTTCTCCAAGATCCAATCATCAGATCCTGATTTGGTGACAATGGGACCACACGGGAAGCACCAGCTTTCAAACAAAAAAAGAATCATGAAAATCGGTTCAACCAGTCGGTCGTAATGCGGTAACAAACATTTAAAAAAAATACAGTCCTCCTGTTTTTGAAGTCGGTTAAAAACTATCCTATGTCCTTTCTCAAGATCCAAACTATGTCTGTACCAAATTTAACACTAATCGGTTCAGTAGTTTAGGCGTGAAGAAAAGACAGACAGACAGACAGACAGACAGACAGAGTTACTTTCGCATTTATAATATTAGTTTGGAAAGTTTGGATTTTCTTTCGTCGCTTAATGATTGTAACTTCTATACAAAATGAAATACAAAATGAAAGTATCTAAATATTCGTAATTGTGTGTATTTCTTCTGAAAATTACCTAACTCCAATTTGTAGAAACTTCTGTTTAATTCAATATTTCTCGTGTATCTACGCCTTTTTTTTTTTTTTTTTTTATCGTGGTAAAATCATCAAATGAGTCCTCCCACCCAGGGCAGGGCGGGAGGGACTGTCAGACTTGTACTGACTAAAATCCACGGTGTCCTTCACTAGCCCTTTATGTACCGGGGTTACGGTAATTTCGTGTATCTACGCCTAATGAGTAAATGGCGGAGTTGGCAAATTGTTTGCTAGTTTTATTTGCCTCACTTAAGTTTAATTAAACCAGTAGCATGTACTTGCTTACTAAGTATACATTTCTGTATTTCTCTGTGGTAAATATAATAACGGTGTGTAAACTTCATTAAGTATACAATATGAGTTATCGTTGTGACAGTAACAAGTTATAAAATTGGGCACTTATATCAGTATTAAAATACGAATAAACAACGAAAATACATTTCTGTATTTCTCCGTGGTGAATATAATAACGTTATGTAAACTCAATTAAGTATACATTAGAGTTATCGTTGTCACTGTAATAAGAAATAAAATTGGACGCTTATATCAGTATTGAAATACAAAAAAACATCGAAATATGAGATTTATTAAAAGCACTGACAGTTTTAGTGATGTGGGAGCATGATATGACAAATTCAATTTTAATTGGAATTTATCGATAGTATTACTCAGTTTTACATACTCGTATAAATTAACCACACAGCTTATACGCGGGTAGTTCGATAAATTATGTATAATTATCCTATGAAAACGTTATACAAGGATAAAAGTATAGGTTATAAAATTTCTGCATACCTAATTTAATTCAAATCCGAAAGAAAGACAAGCAAACATCCATCCATCCATCCTTAAAAACTTTAAAATTACACAGTAAACATTCACATATATGCGTTTTATTTGCAGTTACATTAATTACGTTCCTTTCAAATACAGTAATAAATAAGTAAAACTGTTGCCAGCAACTCGTTACTTACCAGTTAAAACAACCCGAGACCACGGATTAAAGTCCTTCTTTAATTACCAATTTATCACCCTTTAATATATTTTAAAGCTGAAACAGTTCGTAAATAAACGCCAACTCATTTAAAATGGCGCGCAATTTTTAGTGAAACGAACCGCTTTGTCGACAGATATAGACTGGGGGCGGGGCCAATGTGCGCTTTGGAAAAATTTCCATTCAAGGGAAAATGAAGGGTGCTCCACTCCAAAACTGATGACGTGTAAAAAGCTGATAGAGCCATCGGGGGTTCATTTAAATGTCGCGAATGGGATGAGAATCTCTCAAGCTTTTGTATAATGTTGAGGGATAACCGCAGTTTGGAAGACGCGATTGTATCTTTAGGAAAGATTTTTTGGAGTTCAGGGGACTTTTTTGGCTTGTGTTAATGTGATATGATTTTATTAAAGGAAGGCGATTTATGCTGCCAATCAGAGATGAATTTTATTTTGTCAGGTAATGAATTATGATTAAACTAGCACTTTGCCCGCGACTTCGTCCGCGTGGGTTACGTACTTTCCTAATTCCCCCTTTTCACCCCCTTAAAGGTTAAATTTCCAAAAACCCCTTCTTAGTGCTCCCCTACATTATAATAGGAAGCCGTGTGCAAAATTTCCCCAGTAGTTTCGGCTGTACGTTGATATGTCAGTCAGTTGTTGCAAAACCAATAAAAAATCATTATTGCCTGCTCGGTTCAAATACTTTTAATAATTCATTCTCTACTTTAACAATTCAATATTTCACTTTTAATGGAAATTGGTGAGTAATAAAAAAACCGTACGTACGACTTGTACTATGGAACTGAACGAATTCACTTATAAATATTGACTGGGGAGCCAAGCGCGAGCGGAGCCGCGACAATTTTTCACGTCCCTACACTACCGGTTGTGTTGCCGCCAATAAGTTAAGGCTTGAAAAGAAAAAAAATACGAACGCGACATGAGTGATTGATTCCGAATTTGAATCTAACATTCTTCGGTTTGAATGATTGAGGTTCTAGTATGTTTTGATTGGGGAACTCCTTGTACCTTAAAATTCACATTTTTAAATCAGATTCTCAAAGACAGGGTTGATTACTCGTTATAAATTCAGTTTCGAATATTCTGACAATAATTAAATTAACTATCACGACAGAGACTATTCTTTATTTGTTTACACATTGCTACAAGTTAGTCAAAGTTTAAGATTTGAGGATGTATAAATTATACAATCCACTTTCTCCCGAATTTAGAAGTGGCAATACTGGCCCCGCGGCAGTATTTCTACGCGCGCCGGTTATTTGGCAAACTTTGAACTGTGCCATTGTTCCCCCGGTGTCAAGTGGAACCGTTTAGCATTCCTGTTGTACAGCTGTTTAGAGAAACGGCTGTTGTAATTTATTAAACTGTTAATTTTTGGGGCAGATATTTAAGGCCTTTATGCAAATTATTATTAAAGCTTTTTTAAGCTTTTCTCTGTAAGAAAGAAAAGAGTGCTTATTGGAACAAAAATATTTTTAAAAGAAGGAAATATAAAATACATGAACAAAGCTTTCAATGCCAAAAGAGTGTCAGCTCAGCGTAGTGTCAAATGTGCCAATTTGAGGCTGATTTTCAAATGCAGCGCTGCTGTGTGTGTACAGTGTGTCCCAGTGCTGGGCAAAGGTGGATACCTTATAGGGAATCGTACAACCTTCCACATCTCTCAGGATACTGCTAAGTCATCATAACAGCGTATTCTAGGCCTCTCTTGGCAACAACCCACTGAGTGACGAATCTGGTACATTGGTCCTGATGTATTCTATAGTTAACACTTCAGTTATTTTACATTTTCAATTATTTATTATTTTATCTTGGGTGGCAAATGTCCCAGTTTATTCCAAGGCTTTTTATCTTCTAAATATGTTATTTCGCACAGCAGTAATAAACTCAGTACCTAGACTAATTTAATGCAGTTTTATGAGGGTAGTAACTACACACATCAACAGAATCTAGGGATATCTTAATCGTAAATTATTTACGATTGTTTAGTTTAAAATCTTTTTAGTTTTCATAAAAAGTTTGTATACAGATTGAAACCTCATTTATTCTATTTTCAAAATTTAAAGAATAAATATTAAAAAAAAAGAAAAAACAAAATACGGTGGCAAAATTGTTAGTGATTCGTTATGTTACGGAAAATTAAAATTGTTTTATTAATATTAATTAATGAACAGGGATTAGATTGGTATTCTTTTTTAATTTAACGTGTCGTGTGAGCTTTAGGAGTCATGTCACGTCGTCATTTGAGTCGAGATGAAATGTTACGAGCCGTGGTCATGCTATAAAATGGTGCTATTCAACGCTTCGTTGCTGAGGCCCTACACACCAGCCAAAACGTGATATCAAGGTTGTGGTCACGTTATCGCAGTATTGGGGATGTAGCTGAACGGCACACGGGTAGATATCGCGTTACTACGCAGAGACAGGATCGATTTTTCCAAATAACTGCTAGAAGACAACCCAATATCACAGCGATGCAACTAGTACAAAGGCTCCAGGAGGACCACCAGCTGCTGGTAAGCGACCAAACCGTGCGAAGGAGGTTGCATGAAGTTGGTCTTCATGCTCGAAGACCGCTACGTGTTCCAGCATAGCGACGTGGCAATCGCGGTCGGCGGCTTTCGTGGGCTCGGGAGCATTTACCATGGAGTGACGAACAACGGTCTTTGGTGCTGTTCACCGACGAGTCCCGGTTTGGGTTTCATCTGGAATCACGAAGAACACGCGTTTGGAGAACTCCAGGGACAGTTAGCCGTCTAAGGCACCCTCAGGAGGTCCACTCATACCAAGGCGAGACAATCATGGTGTGGGCAGGAATTCGTCTTGGCGGACGAACCCAGCTCATTTGGATCCAAGGTAGCATGACTGCACAAAAATACCACGAGGAGGTAGTGGAGCCTGTTATTGACCCACACAGAATTCAAATGGGCCAGAAATTACTACACATGCACAATAATAATCCTTCCCATACGGCGCGGCTGGTGTCGACCGCTCTCCGAGACCACGATATTCAAGTTTTGGATTGGCTCGCCCGACTTAAATCCTATCGAGCATGCCTGGGACATGTTACAACGAAAAGCTTTGAGAGATTTCCCGCCAAATTTGACGACACAACAACAACTTTACGACCACTTGCAAAGAACATGGGACCTCATACCGCAGCAAGACATTGACAATCTAACTTTAAGCATGAACAATCGATGTTGATGTGTAATTAATGTAAGAGGTGGCAAAACTGATTATTAATAATTAGACTTAATAAGATTTTTTAAATTTTCATTAAAATTAATAGCTTTATAAGAAGAAATGAAGTTTTTTACCATATTAATTTGCTACGGCGATTAAAATAATTAACATTTCTATTTAAAACAAAAAAATCACGAAATGTTTTTTATTTTTTACTGTACACCTTAAAATAACCTATCATTCTTCCATTTACTATATGAGAAAATTCTTCATAGATTTTTAGATATTTGATGAAATATAAAATATCCCTAGATTATGTTGATGTGTGTATTTCAACTTTTACCAGAAATTGTTGCCTGAAAATAAGATTAGGACCTGACCGCAATAAACTTGAGTAAACGCAATGTCTACTCGTTTAAAGTATGTTTCATAAAGCTACTCGTAAAACATCAACAGTTTAATGGCTCGACTGTTGTACTGCGTGACGCGAATTCGAGTCCCATATGGAACAAATATATATATGGCCTACAGGTAGTCGTTCTGGGTCTGGCTGATACTGGAATCAATACTGATAAGAGACACTGTTTTAAGCTATCACGGTTTGTTTCTAAATTTAAAATGTTGATCAAATATTTCGTTGAGTTCCGGATATTTCGATTCATCCCGCGATCATGGCGCTTGCAACAGCGTATATTTCATGATGAAAGATATCCCGTGACACTTATGAGGACAAAGATTTTTTAAGAATAAATAAAAAATGAACAGCAGTATCCATTAAAAATAAAACAAAACAAAACCGTTTTTTATGAACTGAATAGCCATAATTATGCACGAACGTGTTTTTCATATTTCATAACAAGCTTTCACTCGTGCATTATTAATACTATTTCATTGAATAAGTGAATTACTAAAAGGTTTAAGTATATCATAAATATAATTTATAAAAAAAAAAATTCAGTATGTAGGTTGTAATTAAATGTTTGGAACGTGTGTCATCGAGTGTCGTTTATATTTACAATAATTTGGACTGAAATAAGAACCGTAGACAAAGTTACTGGCCAGATAATAATTAGAGGAGACAAATCTAATCATGATGCCATTATATTCCAGAGGAAAAACTTTACAACTTTTAAACATGGAACAGTGACAAATTCGTCTAGTCAGTGGGTCTGTCTGAATATTTATTTGGGTTTATATTGAAAGAAGTGGCTATTAATGTACATTGTATATAAAATAATTATATTATTGAGGTTTGATTTGAATTAATTAAGCCTATTTCGGACTTATTTCAAAGAAGGGCTTAGCTAGGCACGGCTTACGGAAAGCGTCTTCCTAGTTTCATAAATATTGTAAAACAAACAATCTGTAATTCCAATCTAAAATTGAGTAAACACAACATCAAAAACATAACTTACCCATTAAAATCTTCTAAGATACTCCATTAAATTATTTCGTTAATTAACCAAACTAAATTAATATTAACTTTATCATGAAAGTACGAAGCGCTATAATATCTGCAGACCTTAAACAGAATTCTGTGTAATTGAAAAACATGGCGGTCGGAGCAATATATTTACGACAGCAACTCTATTGTTGCTGGCTAAGCTTACACAAGTTCGTTCTTGTTGAACGTTCGAATTTTGAATTGAAATTGATTGGTTGTTGGAGTAATTTGTTTTCATTTAATTGGTGGTTCGCATTAACGTTGCAAATGTACAAGCTGGTTTATAGGTATTACCAGACGTGAAAAGTACAACCATTTATGTACGTTTCTAATTGGTAAGTGGTAGAAACTTATTAACTGATTCCATCTAGCCGATTTTGGCTACATCTACTGAATTAATTCATTGATTTCAAATATTTTATGGTAATCATTGTGAAGACCTTATGTGTGCTGCTCTTTCATGTGCTCTCAAGTGACTAACATTTTCTATTTTGGTCGAGCGAGACGAGCGAGACGTCTTGGAGCTCATAACTCGGCTACATAAATACAGCCGCACAGGCCGATCTTCCGGGTTAAGCCGCGCTTGCCGAGGTTGGTCTGTGGATGATTGACCATCTGTCATAGCGAGTTTCCTCCGTGCCTCGGAAAGTCGTTGGTTCCGGCTGTCATTTGTAGATCTCTGACAGTCATCTGTTAGTCAGAAGCTCTTAAGTCTGACAACCAGTCTTACCATGGGGTATCGTATAATCCAGTTACTGGGTTATGGAGGTCCGACAGGCAGTCACTCCATGTGAAATACTGATATCCAGCTGCATCTGGTTTGACTGGAAGCCGACCCCAATATGGTTGGGAAAAGGCTAGGCAGATGATGATAGTCGAGAAACAGCAACCTAAAAGCGACACGGTTTATTCCGTTATTTATTATAAGCATAATGATACGTATCATTAAATACTGAGCATTATTGCTGTTCAGGTTGTTGTGAACTTTTGGTTCTCTTTATCCGTATAACAATAAATAGAATTCTCAGGTACAAAATTATTAACTAAACTGGCATCGTCACAACAGTAGGTATCATATTGCAAGTGTAGGTAAACAGAGTTCACTTTAATTGAAAGCACGGCTGTATTCAGCAATATATTTGAGACTGCAGCCCGTATTGTTGAACGGTAAGCTTCGTAAGCCGGCTCTAGTACAGCGCTGTGCAGCGCTGCATTTGCTTGAAAATATACGGACGGACGTCTCCTGTAATCGTTTGCAATGGGATTTTGTGATTATTTTGTTGCCTGGAGTTTGTTTTATGTATAAATAATCATTATTTAAAGGGATCACCCCCTGTTGGGCACAGGCCTCCCACATTTTCTGCCATACTTGTCAGTTCTGTGCGTCTCACATTCATCAGTTGTTCTTCATTTTGGCGATTTCGTCAACACAATGCGCATTTTTAACAAATAAATAAATCGAGGTGTATTATTTTTTTACATTTTGTATATCTATGGTTAAGGCTGTACGTTGTCTGTCGATCTGTCTTGATATATTTCGAAGTCCTTATCTATCTATCGATATTTATAGTTGGCGTCTTCCATATAAATGAGAGCGTTTTTAACTGAAAAATACTGCCTGCAGAGAAAATTAGCTTTACGTTATTAATTGTTTATATTTCAAATGAACTAACGAAATCTAAGTTTTCAGAACTTATAGGTTTATTTTTTATCGTGGTAAATCATCAAATGAGTCCTCCCACCCAGGGCAGGGCGGGAGGGACTGTTAGATTCGTACTGACTAAATTCCACGGAGTCCTTCAATAGCCCTTTACGTTCCAGGGTCACGGTAATACGATAAGTCCCGCGACACTCTGAGGCGCGCGTGGAACACAACGCGCCGTCGACCCGGGCATGGTCCATGGTCGCACAGCGAGTCGCCCATTACTCGCCGCCCGCGTGTCCGCGCCTACGGCGGCCGGAGATCGTCTGCCGACGTCTGTCGCCGTGGGTGTCTATTCTCTCCCACGCGCGGCCCGACTCCTCCTTCGCGAGCATGATTGCTTCGCAGAAGGAAGCGACCACTTCCCACTCCGTCTTGCCCCGCAGCATGGCCTCAACCAATGCCGGGCGCGAAAGGTCTCCGCCTATCGGCGTCGTGAGGACCGTCCTGCACCGTATGCTCCACCGTGTCCTCCAGGCAATCCTCGCAGTGGTGACACCCAGGCGTTTCTTCTCTCCTTATCCGTAATATATTAGCTAAATAAAATCTATTCTATTGTATATTTAATTTAATTTACCTACATCAACAATGTAACACAAATGGCGCCGTCCTGTAGTTCATCTAATAACAAATGTTACGAAAACAAAACCATAAATTAAAAGTTGTTTCCCTGGACCTAATGTTGATGTTGGTCTATATTCCAGCCCAAATATACAATTTCTAGGTTGTATACTTTACGCGATAGTTAATTATACATGTAAATACATTACCGGCGCAATACCAATATCTACATTACATTACTGAAGCATAGTGGAGAAGCGTAGTAGTATCGCGTGGAGTAGGTCGCGGGACTTATCGAATTACCGTCTCCCTGGAACGAAAAGGGCTATTGAATTTATTTTAGTCAGTACTAGTCTAACAGTGCCTCCCGCCCTGCCCTGGTTGGGAGGACTCATGAGATGATTTTACCACGATAAAAAGAAAGTATATATACAAACAAATATTTCACCGCAAAGGGAAACTGAAGTGACAGGATGGTTCTCAGTCAGTACGGTCTCAATCGAAAAAACAAACGTGTTGCACAGACCCCAATAAAGCCCTTGTCAAACAGACAGGCGAAAGCGAACCGGACCAAATCCGAGGCGATAACGAACCGATACGAGACGTGCAGCAAACCGAAGCGTGTCATTGTATTAGCTGACTTTTTATGAACGACGTCAAACATAGCAAATACGCCTTCGCCACGTCTTCGCATCGCTTCGGTCATGCTATCGGATCGCTTTCGCTTTTCTATGTGACTGGATTCAAACAATTCCATACATTACAAATAAAAACGCCTCGCTTCACATTCGCCACGCCTGTCTGTTTGACGAAGGCTTAAATGTGAGACAATAACAGGAAAATGATGGTGAGACGATATTTGGCCTCAATATAGCCTTTTTTTATCGTGGTAAAATCATTAAATGAGTCCTCCCACCCAGGGCAGAGTGGAAGGGACTGTCAGACTCATACTGACTAAAATCCACGGTGTCCTTCAATAGCCCTTTACGTTCCGGGGTGACGGTAATTCGTACAGTCCCGCGACCGTACTCAATATAGCCTAGAAGCAAAGATGAAACCTAAGATGAAGATAGCTCATCCAAAAAAAATTGGAATTCCAACGACGGAACCCAGAAAAAGTTGTTTGGCACCTCACTCAGACAACTTAGTTTCAAATACGATTACGTGTTCCTAGGACCACTAATAATTTATTTATTAATGTATTTTAAAAACATTGTTGTTACTAATAACAACAATGTTTTAAAACAAAGTTATCAATGCAGATACTAAAATAAAACCTTGACCATTTTGTGAGACTTTCGTGCTAGTTATAAAGTCACCGGTAAGATTACTCCACTCCCAATTTACTTATTCTCGTTTCTTACATATAAACTGTTTAGTATTCCAAAGTGTGAGCGAGCATATTTGTACTTTATAACACTCCGCTGTGCAAAGTATGAACTCTTGTGACTTCACGTCGAAAGTAAGACTTATAAGCTAAGTAAAAAAAATTGTAGTCATATTAGACTGTTTTAACTTACAGTACAACAGATTCGAACTCGTATCATTGAAGTTGTTTTAGGAAACCGGGTACTGACCAGTGTTACGGGCCGTGATGACTATTCGCAGCGAACATGAGCCGCTTGTTTGATCATTGCGAGCACGTAAAACAGGAAAGCTTAGCAAGTTTTGTTTATTACTAAGTGAAATAATTAAGTTCAGTCAAAAGCCACGAAGTCATAGCCAGTGAAAGTTTGAGAAAAGCAATATTTTAATTTACAAATGACTTACAGGAAAATTTAAAGTCGGCAAGTTGTTATTAAGAAGCTAAGCTAATTAATTTACGTGACTTGCTTTTTCATTTTTCACTTACGTTTTAATTACCTTTTTGCAAAAATATTTTAATTATTTTTTCTAACTCACGGTCGTGAGACTCACGAATTACCGTGACCCCGGTACCTACAGGACTATTGAAGGACACCGTGGATTTTAGTCAGTCAAGTCTGATATTCCCTCCCGCCCTGCCCTGGGTGGGAGGACTCATTTGATGATTTTTCCACGCTGAAAAAAAAATGGCTTTCTGTTGTACGAAAATTTTAAAATAAATAATAATATTTTTTTTTGTTTCGAAAATCTGTGTAACGTCTTACTAACTTTTTGTTTAAATATTTGAACATGGGTAGCATTCATCATCATCATCATCAGCCTATACATATTCCCACTGCTGGGACACAGGCCTCCTCTCTGTGAGAGGGAATGGGCCGTAATCGGATAATTGCGGATTGATGATTTGAGAGTAGTGGTTGGGTGCGGGCGTTGGATGGAATTAAAAGCATAAAATTTCGTATACGGATAAATTTAAATGTACCTTTCGTTTAGCTATAGAAATAAAGCTTCCCCATGTACTTTCATTAGAATTCCTTTTTAATAAAGTAATTGAATCCGTCTTCTATAGGTTAATTTATACCGGGCGATAAAAGTACAATAACACGAAATGATTAATAGATCTTTAAAAGCCCTAAAACCAACTCAATAAAGTGTATAAAAAGAATCAATTACGTTAAGGTTAAAGCTTTTGCGCCGCCGTCTTTATCCTTTGCAAAAACGCTCATATGTATATAAGAAATGTATTTTATTAGATTATATAAAATATTAATCAGGGATGTTATCAATCACGTGTGACGTCATTTCGCTCACGGGGGTAATTACCCATGAAAAACGGGTGGCGGGGAAAATGAAAGAAAATTCGTAACGCGATAATGTTGTTTTCTTTTGAGACCCATTTTAGAGAGTGACTTATGAAAAAGCGTGGTTTTATCATTATTTTGAAATTTACAGGATGTTGGCCTTATTAAAATGTATCGCACGATTTCTGGTCTTTCTTAAACTAGGTATGTAAACGTATGAACGTACGTAACGTATAACTTGTATAAATGTATGAAAAATGTATGAACTTCTGAAGAAACAGCCAAGTAAACTGTTTCATCTCGAAAAAACAAAGGTAAGACGAAGCCGGCTGTACTTTTTTTTAACCTTTTTCTTTTCTATTCTTACAAAAATGCGGCCGAGCAACGAAAGAATTTTCGGCACGCGTTTACTTCAAACAAATGAGGGCATGAAACCGTGTTGCTTTTTCTCTGTCTTACTGTTTTTTTACCGACTTTAATTGTTGACAAAATCTGAGGCTTTTTTTTAACGTGGTAAAATTATCAAATGAGTCCTCCTACCCAGGGCATAGCGGGAGGGACTGTCAGACTCGTACTGACTAAAATCCACGGTGTCCTTCAATAGCCCTTTACGTACCGGGGTTACGGAAAATCATAAGTTCCGCGACCCCGACAGGCTTTGGCCTCCGTCATTTTTACTGAGACGCGTTCGTCGACCCGGGCATGGTCCATGGTCGGACAGCGAGTTGCCCATTACTCGCTGCCCGCATGCCCGCGCCCACGGTGGCCGGAGATCGTCTGGCGACGTCCATCGCGTCTACCACTGCGGCGTGCTCTCGTGGCTTGTGATGTAATTGCTTTGCTACATTAAAAAAAAAAACATGAAAAATAATTACAAATTATTGTCTTGCTATCCTGCATATGGTACCGTCATAGCTTCTAAAGCCCTTGCAGTACGAACTGGCTTCCTCCTACCGTCATATACCGAAATGCAGATTCGGAACAAATCTAAAGGCTTTACAATTTGGCCTAGTTTCGGGAGTCGAATCCGGTGACGTTCATTGTCTCATGTTCGTGCAACGTATTCATGGGAAACGGAAGTTTCATTGATCTATTTCGGTCGTCCGCCGAATGGACTGGCAAGTTCCAAATTTCCAGGTACTATCTGGATTTTACAGAAGATTCAAGTCCTGGAGTTAGGAGGAAGTTTATTAAGTGAGTGAGCCAGCCTGCCAGATAACTTTAATGACTTAAATATAACGGGAATGACAAGAATAGGCCCGATTCACGTTGTGTTCAACTTTCTATGTTAAAGATAATTCACTAATTAAAACAATAAGACTCAAACAGTTTAAATAAAATCTGTACAAGTACACCGTTTAAAATTCAATTTAAATAGTTTTTGAAATTTTCAATAAAAAGTTTCTTAGAAGTTAATGTTAAGTATTGAGTGGTCAACTCTATACAATCATATTTTTTTCGGTGTACTTCTTATAGAAAACTGATTATACTATCAAATTCTATAATTGTTTTCCTTTGATATACTTATCTTAATTAAATTGTTTTTCAAGTTCTCATCCTAACTTTATGCGAGTTTGTTACGCCTAAATCGCTGAACCGATATTGATGAACTTTGGCACAGAGATATATTGACGGTTATAGGCTACTTTTTGGTATGAAATAGGAGACAAGCGAAAAAGAAAAATTATCAAACGTATACATTTAATTTCGGCTGAACGGATTTTGATGACATTTGGCACAGAAGTAGATTCTAGTCTGAATGAAATAAGACTTTTTATCTCAATATAGCATTATCTCCTGGGAAAATTGATAATCCCTACTCGGGTGAAGATTCTGGAAACAGATACTCGTAGTTGATTATAATATAATTATGGTATGATAATACTCACTTGGTCGTGGGACTGTACGTATTACCGTGACTTTAGACGTGGATTTTAGTCAGTACGAGTCTGACGGTCCCTCCCGCTCTGCCCTGGGTGGGAGGACTCATTTGATGATTTAACCACGTAAAAAAAAAATGATAATACTCACTGAAGCTACATTTACTTAAGAGAACTTCTAACTTATCTGAGCATCAAACTCCTTCCTAATCCTGACTGCTCACAATCACTTAACCAATACGGAAAGCGGAATCAAGTTAAGTGCCAATAAAACATCACTAAAGTCCGTGTCACTTCGAATTGAATCCGAAAAATTATATTAGTTTTCATGACAGCCTTTACTTGGCTTGTTTCAAGTCTCAAGAAATTCAACAGGCTCATATGTTATGGATGGTTGTTACGTCATCGCTACCCTCGTATTTGTAAAATGCAGTGTCATCCGGATTCCGGTCTGATATATTCCGCCATCCATTCCTGTCTCCTTCGATTATGCAGAATGGAAATCAGTTGAGATCTGTATATTTGATCGCCTTGCGACTGGCTGCATGTCCGTTTTGATTGCTGTTTGTGTTATTATTGTTGTTACTCGTGTAGTTGTATAATATTCTAGTATTGTTGTATGTGGAATAGAACGTAGCAAGCTTAAAGGTGGCGTGACATGAATATTAACTCAATACGAACACGTTATAAGTCGAATATTCGGCATTGCGTTGTCAGAACAGCGTGCCGAGCAAATGTAACGAAAAAAGTCTTTATGAGAAAGTTCACATCGAGCAAATGCTCGTGTCAGTCGCTAGCTTAAAGCCTATTTTAGACGGAGGAAGCACTCGCATGCGAGTTTCATTACATTGCGGTATTTGTTTCATCAACTGAATTCGTTGTAACTATAAAGTCTGCAATGTAACGCAACTCGCGTGCGAGTTCTTGCATCGTCTAATTGAGACTTTACACAGATCACGTCTTGTGATATCGGTGATGATTATTGATTATTTGCATAATGACCAATTAATTTTGCCCTAGTCTCAAAGATGTTTAAGAGATTTCAAGGATCAAACAATTACAGTCGATAGAGTACATAATCATGTGGGATTTCTTGGATCCAGCGACAACCATCAACAGAAGCAAAAATTAAGATGTAAAGGAAAATTTAAGCCTACAGCTCGTTGGTTTCCCTTTGGTATATATGCAGAAACTCAAGATCAAAGGAGCTTCCCTTGAGCTGTGCATCGTAAAAGAAACAAACTAGACATAATACGTAATAACGTTTGAGCGATCAATTTGGTCCGCGTTATTGTGTGCCAAATTAAATCTTATAAAGTCGGCACCATTGCCCGATCGATTCCCGCGAGAGGAAAGAGCAGTTGTAAGCAATAAACGCCTAAATAATCCCTAATTCGAGGTGATTTAAGTAAAGCGGATGAAAATTAATGGAGGCTCTTCTTCCCTCCTGTTTTCTGTGAGCTAGCTTGTGTAAAGGCGCGTCTGATTTGTTATTTGTGAACACGCAACGGAGGCTAATCCTTCAGAAGGAAGGTCGAGCAATTAATTCTGCGTGAACTCTGTAATTGCGTACACGAGAGCTTGAGTTGGCAGATCTATGGATGGATGTTCTACTTCACATATTTTGGTACAGGATAGAAAAAAAAAAACACAAAAAAGGAATTAACGGTCCTAGGCTAGGGCGTTCTGAGACTACAGACTTTTTGTGTATATGTGAAAACAGTAAAAGAAAATGGGATCAAAACTAGACAGCCACAAAAGAGTTGGAATAGAAAAAGTTTTAAATCAAACTATTGGTATGCATCGCCTACCACTGAAACCTATTACACCGCATCAGTGGCTCGTTAAAGGTTTTTACAGCGGTCAAGCCGAAAATAGCTTAAAATTCCTAACATCAACTTTCACTCATCCGTAGTTGAAATGGTCGATCATGGAAGCGTGTAAAGCGAAAAAATAAGTGCTAGGCATCCAAAAATTGGCCTCGAGTGTCCTCCAACAAGTTCATCTGGTTTTTAATTGGTTACAAGTTCACAGAAAAACCCGTCACAGTTTTACATTGACGGGTTTTTCGACTCGCATCACATGGGATAGGATGTTAGATTAAAAACTAGGCAAAAAGAAATATGCAAGCGTGAATGTGAGCGAGCTTTTGTGAATTTTAATTTTACTCGTACGAGGTCAGAGTGGCTAGTTTACAAATATATCTTGGGTGAAAAGAGTTTTTGTTCAGTGAAGGCTAATATAATTAAATTACAAGTTAACATTAAAGTGTTCAGGGGGTCTTTCGAATAGGCTTGTGATTTATTACTCAAAAAGACGTCACGTCTCAAGTCATTCGTTAGTGAAAACTGAAAATTATTTCAGCCTACCTATAGTTACAGCATATCGCGAGCATGCGGGCGGCGAGTAATGGGCGACTCGCTGTCCGACAATGGACCATGCCCGGGTCGACGGCGCGTTATTTTCCACGCGCGCCTCAAGAAGTGTCAGCATAGTGACGGGCCGCCCTGTAGAGGGCCAAAGCCTGTCGGGGTCGCGGGACTCACTAATTACATGACCCCGGTACGTAAAGGACTATTGAAGGACACCGTGGATTTTAGTCAGTACGAGTCTGACAGTCCCTCCCGCTCTGCCCTGGGTGGGAGGACTCATTTGATGATTTTACCAATTTAAAAAAAAGTAGGTACAGCAAATAGTGTGCTTTCGTTTTGATAAACAATATTTTTTTTGTTGTAAAGGCAAGTCGAAGAACCTTAATTAAACAATGTTTGGCGGACGATATAAAAAAGAAAATACCTTCCAAGATTTTTTAATAGAAAGAATGCTAGGTTTAACCCTTGCCAAAATGCTGAAATCACACAATTTTCTTAGACGTATTCTCAGAATACAAAATAAGGGTTTCGTATAAAAACTAAAGCAAAAGCGAATAAGTCACATTATTTACGAACAAGACTCTCAATTATAATAATACTGAGAGTAAGAAAATAATGTTTTTTCTTACTAGGTTTTTGTCTCTTACACAATGTATGTCCGTATAATATGTACAACGACTTGTTCCCCAAAGATTTAAGGTCGTATTCATCTAATCTAGATTATTCTAGAATTTCTAAACGAATATACTTTTAGGAGTATGACGAACAGTGTGTAAAGTTTCTTGATACCTTCGACCAAACGGGTGTGTCATTTCTGGTTGGCTACTGTCTGACAATTCTATTCGGACTTTCCACTACGCATTTGATTCTGTATAATAATTTTATCGAAAATTTAATATTTAATTGAGAAACTGTAGTGATAGCTGCATGTTTATAAATAATAAATAAATATCAGTGATGATTTTTGATTACCTTTTGTTTAAAACGTACGATTGACGTTCGTACGTGATCGTTTTACGTTGAATTGAATTATGAGTGAACAACCTGTGGCATTAAAAGACCTACTAATCGATAATCTAGTCCTGGGGGCCTACCATGACGTTTTGAAGAGTAAGTAGTTCCGCTTAGGGAAAGAGACAGAGCCATACAAGTTGTCTAGCGCGATCTCGTTCCCTCTGCGGAACTACTCTCGCTCTCGTCATTGTAGGCCAATTGAACTTACAAAAAAAATATATATATACATGTATTTTGTAAAGAGAATGCTACATAGATTCTCTGGGGTCGTGAAATAAATGGTGGAGCAAAACAACAAAATGTTTCTCGAGCGTTAGAAGTTGTAAGAGAATTGGTTAATGGACACAAATAATGTGTTTGTCTCGCAATTATACGGAAGTTTACTCGACGCCAACAAATTCTAAGCTTCATACCGAGAATATAATGGCGTAATAGAGAAAAGGGGCACATCATTATCTTGACCAAGTAAGAGATAACAATGTTGCTGGGAACATTAGATATTCATGCACGAATGCACGAGATATTGCATGCACGAATACTTTAGTAGTAACTGACAGACGGCAATGGAAGTTATAATAGAATCTTATATTGCTATCGATCTGAGAAGGACGCTAGTAGTATTGTTTTGAAAGTACGTTGTTATACGAGAATCACAGTTAAGCCTTAAATACTTTGGTCGCGGGACTTACAAATTACCGTGACCCTGGAACGTAAAGGGCTATTGAAGGACACCGTGGATTTTAGTCAGTACGAGTTTGACAGTGACAGTCCCTTCCGCTCCTCATTTGAAGCCTTAAATACTCTGAAACGTAGGCAAAGGATTTCATTGAATATCGTTATTTATTTGCTCCTTTTAAAATGTCATCTACTAAAGATCTGAGAAATGTAATACAATGACAAAAATACAATTAAGATACAGCAAAAAATATTAAAATCCAGTTGGATGTAAATACATTTTATTCAGTGTAAATGAAAATATTTTGGGATCGCATTAGGGACTGAAAGTCGAATACTTCCCGGGGAGGCCGCTTGTAGCGAAAGTTGCTCCTTTTATGGAGCGCTGTAATCCTCCCGAATAGCGTTTCTGTCATTTAAATTCCGTCGGTACTCCCGTCGGATTTTTGTTTCGCTTACAAATTGTATGTATCGGGAGGAAAGACAGTTATTATTTTAAAACGAATGCTTTATTGGGAGAGATTTAAGGGAATTGGGTCGAGTGTTTTGTTAGAATGTTTGCGGTTCTGTGAGACGAGAGAGACAGAGTGAGAAGATTACTTTGTTTAGTTTTAATGGCTCACTTTGTAGTTAATGTGTAATCTTAACATGGTATAAAACAACGTCGTTTAAGTGTGTCTGTAAATGCATAACTTTATTCATTCAGATAGGTCGTTTTTTTTTGTAATTTATACGTAATGATATATACTTGTCGTGAAGAGTCTGTGTACTTACACTAAGTTTGCCAAGATTTCTAGTAATACAATTGCTAAAAAAAAGGATGAAAGAAATCCATGTAGAATTAATTAGGATAACCCTAATTAATTTTGCAATCCTACATGGATTTCTTGGAATCTGTTTTCCTTTTTTAACTTATGACCAATGAAAATTAAATTGTTCTATGTGAGTGTGAACAAATAGTACTTTGTGATTACAAGCTCATGAAATAGTTAAAACGTGAATAATGAGCTCAAGATTAATTTGAATAGCATTTCAGTTTCAGTTTTTTTCCTGTAAAATTCATGGTACTATTGGTGCATACTGTACTTTATTTGGGGCAATTCCCGTGACTCAACCACATAAAATGGTTTTCGTAACACCCAATTTTACGGTTACCTAATTACGATCGACTATTTGTGCATGAATGCGAGTTAATCCACCATTTCATTGCGGAATAAAACGATAATAGAATCACAGTGTTAGTGATGATAATACGTTGACCTAATGAATCGAGAACACTAAACATTGTTCAAGGAGGAACTTACAATATTTGTTTAACTGTTATTCTTTGACAAACTGCTAAAGCTCTAATTGCTTAATCAATATAGTAGCGCAATTTGTGAGAATTGGGTACTAATTGATCAGTTACAAAGAACCCCATATTGTTATGTTATGAGTCCTATGCCAGCCACACATGATCCAGATTAGATCCAGCGTACTGTAAGCTTGATGGTTAACTGGATCATATATGGCTTAAAGGCTTGCTTCACGGTTGGAACCCACCGCCAACAGGGTCTTGGATGAGTCGAGCTAAACGATCATGTGGTTAAACCAACTTATGTCTTTGGTTGCGAGGTATGCGCTCCCAACCAAGCTCGCTGGATATGAACCTAATAATGAACATCAATACTGATGTTTGCACCGTCGTTTTTAGGGTTCCGTAGCCAAATGGCAAAAAACGGAACCCTTATACATACGTCATGTCTGTCTGTCCGTCCGTATGTCACAGCGTCTTTTCTTCGAAAATATAAGAGCTATCCTGTGGAAACTTAGTAGGTAAATGTATTATGTGAACCGCATTAGGAATCTCACACAAAAAAGGGAGTACCCTATACTTAGAATTAAAATTAAAAAAATATATTTTTCACCTAAACCTTTTTTTAATTCATGACCAAAGTGCCCTTTGTTGGTATACTACAATCGTGCGGCAGACCTACTACATTAAATACATTGAAGTTAAGCGGTATTCTAAAATAAATGAATATCAAGCAACGTCAGTTCGAAATTCGAGATCCGTTTGAATTGTCTCCAAGAACATCAAATTGCTTATTTAGCAGCTTTACTTTTAAACATTGTCGATTTAAAAACGCTGACTATTGCCAGTCTGAATAGTTTTTTTTTCGTTGATGCTTGGATGTGCTCGTAGTGTAGCAATATCAGCATTTATTTTTAAAACTATCGAAAATATAAAAAAAGAAACGCGAATAGTACTCGGAGAACGCTTTTTACTTTTTTATGTTGGTTTTTGCCGTGTGTATCTCAAAAATTATCCCGCGGGAATTTAACGCTGGTATAAAAAGGAATCTTTGTATTTTAGAAAATAAACTATCCGAGTGAGTACCTTTCATTCAAACCTGTTTTGTGTGAAAGAAATGAAACATTCATGCACTCAGAATTATAAAAAATTCAAGTAAAAAATAATAATAAAGAACCAGCTTTACGTGACAAGAGATACCATACTATGCGGTGAATGATCGACCTAAGGAAGCAAGTTTGACCTCCACATTGAAAAGAAGGCGGTCAGGAAACGCGCCAAATAAAGGCAGGCCTCGACCCGTATTGGCGGGAAATGGGGAAACTTCTGGCTATTTACGAGCTCCAACGATTATCATTGAGTTGAAGAAAGGAAAATTTGATGAAGTGGGTACTTACAGTTAAAATGTAGAGTGTGAATTTGTTCAAAGACTTTGAAGTAAAAGAAAAGTTGGTTTAATGATTTTTTTGTTCCCTCTCGTTAATGTTAAAAGACAGTTTGAGGAAATGGCTTAATACGTACTCGCTTAGGTTGATTAATTAATTAATAATTTCCATTTAAGGTCGTTCGGTAAGCGTTTCATTGCTTTCAGACACAACTGTAAGATAGTTATTTACAAATTATAATACAGTCCATTAAAATACTAATACAGTCCACATTGTGGGTAGTTTAACGTCGAATAGAAAACGTCTGTACGTAATGTTTGGGAAAGAAAAGTCTTATTACCCCCAAATATTTTACAGCTTCTTGTATACAAACACATGTCGCAAAAGTAACGAAATACTCATGAATATTTATGTAATTTAAGCTTGTAAGCGTGTTTATAATTCAATCTCTGCAGTCCCGCGGTGGGCGCCAGTATTTGCCAAACAAAGTTTGCGGGAAGCTAAATCACAACTCAGTTTACACACTTGTGATTACTTAAAACTCCATTCCGAACAGAAGTAACTGGGTTACAAGTATTCTAAATTACGAGACTAAATTATCTATAACTTGCCATGTTACATGTCATGCCCATCTGTCAGTATCCAAGGATAAGGTCTACATTAAATTATGCATCGGCATTCGAAGGAAGCTTTTAGCAAACAAGGTTTATTTATGCAAATTCATTCCATAATTCAGCAGAAACGGTTCGTGTAACACCAAATCAATGTGAAGAGACAATGGTAAGCCGCCGTTCATTTATAACCGTCAAGATTGCCCTAGTTACTAAAACACAGGTGTAACAAAAGATTGGAAGATAAAACGTAACGAATTGTGAAGTGTTTTCTGTCTACAACAAACGATCGCTGGTTCTGACAAACAAGGCGCTTGAGAGTTTCGCCGAGAGTGACGAGACTGTTTGGGCGCGAGATGACAAACACAATGGGTTTTCAGAGCCCCTGAATGACACCTTCATTATAGGAGTTGACGTCTCGCAAATACTCGACGAATTGTTACCGCGCACTTTACCGACTGTTATGAAAAGTAAGCCACGACTCTAATGGCCTCCCGAGTTTATTTTCAAACCGCCAAAATTATCACGATATGTAAATACTGAATTTTCGTTATTAGAATTTGAATAAACGTTCAGGAAAAATAACAGGTTTCTACTACCGGACGCTGAATAAATACTTATAAAGTTGAATAACTAATGTTCTGTTAAACGAAAGAGTGTATTTGAAGTTTTCATTACAAAAACACTTCGAAATAATAACTTGTATAATTAAAACATCCGCAACATTTCACACTATGATAATTAAGTTCATTAATATTGATGTGGTGTCATCGATATTCACTGATAACGATATTATAGAGCCAGTAATTTACGTAGATATTTATGCACTACAGTAGCAAAATAAACATAAGAAGTCAAGCTTTCGATTAGAGCAATAGGTAAATAGAATCTTTCTCGTTCGCTCAAATATTGCTCGCTTTTATATCTATACATTGCGAGAAAACTATCATTGGATTTACAAAAGTGTTGTATACCAAATAATAGAATTTAGGAGCACTCACTAGCGATTTGTTTGAGCGCCGTCACAGCCGATTTGATAGTATTCAACGTGCGACGCCTTAGATTCTTCTTCGCAGAAAAATTCTCCATATCAATATTCACAGACATTTTTATTTGCACTTTATTCGGTTGATTTTAAAAGCTATTTTGCAGTGTTTTCGCACAACACTGCGCACTGAACACCTTTTGTTTCGGGAGCCCGGAATACACTGCGCGTAAATGTATATCAGTAACTCAGTCAGTCCACGCGCGAATTCTAGAGACTTTATAACGAACAGCGGAATGCGTGGAGTCGAAATACTAAAGTTTCTCGTAATAATTCAGTACTATAACTGCGATTACCGAATCTATGCCAAAGTCGTGTCGTATTGTGTTTATTGGCTTTGTCGTTCGGAAGTATGTTATATCTGAATGACGTCATTTTCGCAGAAGCTGCTGAATTATGCCTTTGTTTCTTTATCGTCGTAAAATAGTCTGAGAACGCTGAGTTGTTTAGTTTATCTGAACATGACTATAAATAACAACAATTCAATGATCTATCATACATCGTATAAGAATATCACTCCCAGGTCTAAAAATGCCTTCGAGGTCTACGAAGGGTTAAATTATAATTCGACTTTTAATAATAGGTTTAATAGATAAAATACGAGTATTACGACGCCATCGTTTTTAACCTTAAAAATTTCAGCGTGCTTTTATTAAACCATGCTCACAGCGGCCGAGCCACAATTCATAAGCATATTAGCACCTGATAAATTTAAGACTCATCTTTAACAGATGAGAGTAATGCTCAACGTATACATTGGACGTTGTGGTAAACAACTTCTATTCTTAACTCGGACAGCCGGCAGACATCAGGTTCATTAACAAAAGACCACAAGAACAATCAAATGAGATTTTATGATAAAACACATTAAGATTCTGTTGTGTTTTGATAAGGTCGTGATGAAATTGTCTCTTGTGGGGGACGTGATGTCATAAAATTTTATAACGTGGTGAAGTATTTTTCATTTGTTTTGTTTTTGATGTGGCTTGGCAAATGACACTCGTGTGATCATTTATAATAGTCCTTAAAGAGTCAGATATCAAATGCCATGTTGTTGAATTTCAAGATTATGAAAATAATAATTAAGAGAAAGACTGATAAAAATCAAAAGGCCATTTCAAATTAGGGTAGCAGTAGCGTACGCGCATGTAAGAGTGCCGATATTCTCGTAAAGTGTGTGCACGTGTTCGTTTTTTTCAGACGCGAAACGTGTGTCGTCCTGAACGATCTTATACCGGCTTAATACGCACGTTAAAATACTCTAGTTTGAAACAGCTATAAAGACACAACTAATCGATAAAGATACACGAAACAGAAACAATTATAAAACATTTAGTTCAAAAGCAGCAACAGCCTTGATATTTGGCAGGAGTAAAATAAAACAGAAGACTTCGACAGATAATTGTGTGCAGATAATTAATTTTACACATTAAACAGACGCATCGTGTCTAGATTCTTGCATAGAGGCAAAATGATATAAATATCGGCATTTCCTTGCTATTTTCATCTATTTTTAAATCCCTTTTTTCACGGAATTCATCAAATATTAATTTGTTTGAAGTCTCGTTATTTTATTATTTATTAGTCTCGTTATTTTGCCTGCCGGGGTCGCGGGACTCACGAATTACCGTGACCCCGGTACGTAAAGGGCTATAGAAGGACATCGTGGATTTTAGTCAGTCAAGTCTGACAGTCCCTCCCGCCCTGCTCTGGGTGGCAGGACTCATTTGATGATTTTACCACGATAAAAAAAAGTCTCGTTATTTTTATTCTAGGTTTTGGTATGTTCAATGTAATTATTGTCTGTATTCCTCTTCATCCAGTTTGCAAAGAACGTGACTAATGTTAGAATCTGTTTATTGTATACGAATTTAAGAGTTTTGAATGCTTGTTTATTTTTATTGGATCGGACGCTGTCAGATGTTATATTCACAATTATATTTATGACAATCGAATCAAGAATTTGCTTTAATGTTAAAATGTACTTATTTCTTCTTTCTTAATTTTAATTTCTTCACTTTATTCTTGATTGACGTTGCTTACAAATGTCTAAGTGTTATTGTAAATAAGTTTCTTCCTGATTATAGATTTCCAGTTTTTATTTTTTATCATAAATTACTATTAATTCCACGTAGAAGCTTAGAGTATCAAGAAGTAATGAAGCTAAACATACATTTTATTTCCGCAATAAAACATAACAGAATCGTTCAAACATATTCCTTGGGCACAAATCTGCATGAATAATGACTACTTATTTTGTGTCACATTGAGCTAATATGAAATTTGTGTGAAATGCATGTTATTTAGAGGTAAATTGTCCCGCCATTTGGGAAATGAATCTTATTTGCATACCGTTTAGGTTGAAATTTGCATTCTGTGTGCGGGATATGATTGATGAGGCGTATTGTTCGAGGTAGCTGTAGTCAGAAGTATAAATTAAACTGTATGTTAATGGGCTGTAAATCTATTTGCGTATTAACTTTTAGACTTGCTCTCTCAGTGAAGTGTAATTTTGATACATTTGTAACTAACTCATTACCTAATTAGTTTTTGAAAGTGTAGTTTGAGAACTCGCGTTGTCAAGACCGCGATATAGTGCTATATTTTGTAGAATATTGTCTTTTAAAATGTATAGAACAGTGACTTTAAAATGTATGTGACGGTGTCTTGATATACCTAATAAGCATTTTTGATATCTTAGTTTACTGGATATGGACTTCCTATTATGGTTGATATTCTATTGATATTAAAGTTATAGATATCATTCGAAGCTCAAAATGTTCCAAATATTCTATAGTATCATCTAGGTCACGGGACTGTACCAATTACCGTGACCCCGGAACGTAAAGGGCTACTGAAGGACACCGTGGATTTCAGTCAGTACGAGTCTGACAGTCTCTCCCGCTCTGTCAATACCGATACTCGAGGAGGCATTTGATGATTTAACCACGTAAAAAAAATGATATCATCTAGAACATATTACAAAAATAGAATAAATAAAACCTTTATCGAAACATTATTATTTTGTTCGAATAAATTAATCACCTTGTTTTAAGCTAAATGTATTTTTGCAAGCCCATGTTAAAATCCCTATTTCCGCTTCATAGATTTACGAATCGAACAATACCGCATCAGTCAAAAGTAGATTACGTGGAAATGATGAATAGCTTTAACAGCTTTGCATTTTTATTTCCTGATTTTTTGTGTCTATAAATTCGTTTCAGTCCGTCGTCACTGCAATGCCTTTGATGTGACTTCTATTCACGGATTTGTTGAAAAAGGTAATTAAAATAGGTGATTGACATGGCATTAGAATTGGTATTGTAAAGTAAGCATGCAGATACGCTACTTTGTGTTATTTATTTGTGCTCTAAAAAGGATGAATAAAAAAAGACAGATCATAATATATGACAATTACTTGCTTTTTTTTATCGTGGTAAAATCATCAAATGAGGCCTCCCACCCAAGGCAGGGCAGGAGGGACTGTCAGACTTGTACAAACTAAAATTGAAGGACACCGTGAGTGTCCTTCAATAGCCCTTTACATTCCGGGGTCACGGTAGCACGCTGGTCCCGCGAACCCGGCAGGCTTTGGCCCTCTAAGGGCGGCCCGTCATTGTGCTGAAACTCTTTGATTACTTGCTAGAATTTTATTGAAAAAAATCGGTTTTAAGACTACTGTTAATATTCACTTTGCCTTAAATTTTCGAATTTAGTTATCCACGCCCCGTGGCAAATCTGCCTTGTATAGGACCCAAAATTCAAAGACATGTGCTACCTACCAACCCATACTGGAGACCAGGGTAGTGGATTACAGCCCACTACACACTACAGGTGGCCTACCGTGACGTCTTAAAGCGTGAGTAGTTCCACTCACAGAACGAGATGGCACTAGACGACTTGTATAGCTCTGTCTCTTTCCCACAGCTTAACTACTCACGTATTAAAACGTTATGGTAGGCCACCAGGACACAAGCCTGTCTATGAGTGGTCATACGGTGGAGGTCTGATTCGTATCGCTGGGAATATTATGGTCGATTACCTTTATTCTATTAGCTTTTAATTTCAAATCTGATGTTCTGTTATCAACTACTGACCACTCTCTTCTTGACCTAGCCACAATTGAGAAGAGATAAGAGACACGTCACGTCATTCATGACACTTATCGTGTCACTGACACTGACAGTGACAAATTACACAAACATTGACGTCATCGGTAATTGAACATCGAAGCTCTGATTATATTATATGAACTAAGTGTTGACGGACATATATTAATACAGTAGAATTATTAGTAGTGATGAACAGTATTTCAATTCAGAACGAAATCGTCTCGTACACGCAGTCTAATACACCCTGCTCACCAAAATCCCCGATATATCGGCGACACACGTACACGTTACGTTGCCCGGCGACACTCAAGCAGTAGAGCTAAAATGTTCCACATTATTTGCGACCGTCAAGCCACCTACAATTTTTTTCAGCTTTCTTATGATTTAAAGAAACATCTATGAATAGGGAGATATCCTATCCAGAATAGGATGAACTGGTCCCTGGTACCAGTTCCGAAAAGCACGTGTTGCCCCCTAATCTAGCTCGCCGTCAACAACGTTGACACATCATGTCGGGATACCCACAATAGCGTAAGAACAGGCTTCATGTAACAGGTACCTTGTGTTAAATTCAGGGCTGTCGCATCGAAGATGCGACGTTTTATATGTTCAACTAAATAAAATAAAAATTGCCAACCTTAAAGTATTGAAGCGTTTGATTTTACGAAAACATACCCAGTTTATTTACTGGTCATCTTTTGTACTGTGACGAAAGTGTTGATTGAAATACATTATCTACCATTACAAACGTCACATGTCAGTGTCAGAAGGGGATTTCTGTTCGTGACGTCATTTCCATACGACCTATGAGTACGTATTGGGTAAGCTTACCGTTGTCAAATACCCCGCACCGGGTTTTACCGACCACGGCTAATTCTAACCGCATTTTCGATGGGTTTTCAATGTAGTCAGTAATGGCCCGATTTGGGGCTCTGCTTTGTCTATTTTAGGAGGGAGTTTAGCGAATTGAGCATTGTTCTAAATGGGTTAGAGATGATCATAATTTGTTTTGGTATATCTATATACGTTTATACCTATGTATCGTGCTTAAATGACCGTACCATTTACGCGGTCGCTGTTATGTCTGGTTTTGATAAATGTTTGTACCTATGAAGGTTTTGCTTTATTTCCTGTAGGTGTATTGTAGTTTCACATAAAAATAGTGCTTTCTACTTTTGCCATTCGTATTTATGAAAATCGCAAAGTATATTCTAAAGGGGTAATGATTAAGATGACGCCAGGTTTTCGATTTCCTACGATATCAAAGACAGGAAATTGGAAGAACTCGATTTGTGCCAGGAAACGTTATGATAATAGGCATTAATAGTTCAGCTGTAGCGACGAAGTACTTCCTATAGAAATAACTGTTATTTTGTATTAGGAAGTATTTTGGGACCAGAGTACTGTAAAAATTGAGGTAGTTCTATGTGGAATTTCTCGCTAATATTATTTTTATTTGTAATGTTATCTGTTAAGCTATAATTTAGGAGAAGGATAATTTCTGATTAAACACTATTCGTCCTTTTTATGTGGAAAGAAGTAAAGTCAAGAGTCGCATAATTGACAAGGTACTAAAAAAAGGAAAATGTAGTACTCTTATTGCCTATCCTAAAAACAAGCTAGACTGACATTTTAGCTCGGGTTAACTTGATCAAGACTTTATTGCTCCACTTCTCGTCAGCTTATTTCTTAGCAAAGAGCACGCGACGCTCCCTTAAATGTTTAGTGGAACTAGTCTAGAGAGAGATAGAGTAGGAGAGAATTACGTGGAAGAAAACATACTGTTTTGGACCAAAGTAAATAAAGGTGATTAGGGCTAAAGGCAGGAATTGATGATAAAAAACCTGTTTAAGTGAATAATATGTGTGCTGATATTATAATTAAGTATTTGTATGATCTATAAGTACGTGTTCCGGGTCTCGGGGTTTGTGTATGTCCCATGATATAGGACAAATTCTTAGTGTTCCGGGAACGTTTTTGTTTTTTAAATAAAATTATAATACCAGCCTGTTCATGTCCTTATTCTAGCACATATGTGGGCTTCTTTCGCAAAGAAATGGGCATTAACCATAGTTAATGTTAAGTTTGGAGATAGCCTACATGGAGGTAAAGAAAAAACAAATAAATAAATCATCATATTGATGATGAGATGACAGGTGAGTTGGGCGACTCGCCGTCTGATCATGGTCCATACTTGGGTCGACGGCGCGACGCATCGTGTTTCACGTGCGCCTCAAAGAGCTGTCAGTAATCTGATTGGTCCCATTGAGAGTCAAACGCCTAGTGGAGTCGCGGGACTATCTATTCAGGTATATGTGACCCTGGAACGTAAAGGACTATTGAAGGACATCGTGGATTTTAGCCTGACAGTCCCTCCCATCCATCATTTTTTTTTACCCACATGTCGGCTACCTCCAACCAGTAACAATACAATTCAGTGGAAGGGTTAGCGTGCACGTATAGAGATTGCCTCATTTGTACCAATATACAGTGATTAAGCTCTGTTGTCTAATTGACTGGTGATTGCGAACATTAATCCTGATGTTCGTAATATGGGATATTTATGTGGGAGTCTGTGTTTACATTTATCAGTGTGGGAGTCATATTGTGATATAGACTAGTAAAGCTAGTGGCTACTATTACTTGACCCACTTTATCATTATTCTGCCGTATATGATGGGTCGTATAATGTTGGGCATCGATTATACTAATACATACTGTCGTTCGGCGTGGCGGTTTAAGAGGGGGGGGGGGGGGGCTATGTTCAGCAGTTGACGTTTTCCGGCTGATGATGATGATGATGATGATACGTCCTTCGATTCGCTTCAGAGTTTTCACAAATACTGTTTTGAAATTGACTGCCGACTGCGAAGTAATAAAAACTGTATTTTTATATGTGGGTCAAAAAAAATTGTTGATATATGATTAAAAAATAATGTGTTTTAATGTATTTGTAAAAGAAAACAAAATTTTAAAAGGAAAACAAAACACAGCATCAGAAAAAACGTCTTTCTAATACATTAAACAAAAATAATTTCCTTAATTCCCGAGAACGGTGCAAAATAGGCATTCGTTGTAATAAATTCTGATTTATACCGCGAGGTGAAGTAAAAATGATTTAACACCATCATTACGCTCTGCTAATTTAGATGTATTGTACTATAAATTAACACCTTGATTACTCTGTTATTTAGTTAGGAAAGTGTTGAAAAAATTATAGTGTTGTGGAATAAATTATGGGAACTTTCATTGTCTTGTTTAGTGGTAAGCCATTAGAGTATAGTTATTTTTTCTCTTTATGTGTTCTAAAGGACTTTTCTTTAGTACATCGATTTCTATTTAAATGGAGTCGACCTTGAACAGGCCTATGCTTGTCATCGTTTATGGATCAGTACCACAATCCCCCCCTCCCCCGGAGAAGAGTTACTAGAGAGAATAGAGAGAGAGAGAGTAAATAGCCATCACTTCTTTTGTTGTTTTGGGTATAATCTATGAAAGCAAATATATGTTAATAAATAAATAAATGAAAGGTAAGTCTGACAGGCCCCATCACTCCTCCTAGGTTGGGAGGATTCATTTGATGATTTTACAACGCAAGAAAAAACAAGGGCAGAGTCAAAAAATTATCATCTGAATAGGTTTTCTTTGTCTTCTTATCCGTTATCTTCCTATGGCTGCTAATGTCTAGCAGGTGTAACAAACACGTAGCAACACAAGTTTAATAAAAGTATAAGACATCTACATACATGAGGAGCTCGTGGCTAAATAATTACAGCCGCACAGGCCGATTTCTCGGGTTACGCCGCGCTTTCCGTGGTTGGTCTGTGAATGGGTGACCATCTGTCATAGCGAGTTTCCTCCGTGGCGCGGAAAGCACGTAGAGCCGTTGGTCACGGCTCTCATTTGTAGATCTTTGATAGTCGTTACTGTTAGTCTGTCAACCAGTCTTACTATGGGGTAACGTATTACCCAGTTACTGGGTTGTTGAGGTCATCCAGCTGCACCTGGTTCGACTGGAAGCCAATAGCAATACAGTTGGGAAAAGGAGAAGCATATATGAATAGTAAAACTAGATAGGTTCAGACATTCTTACGGGCTTAAGTTTTCACGCATATTTTCACACAACCTTTTATGTAAAGGAAAAAGGGCCTCCCTTTTATGTGGAAAGTAGGTTTTATGTAGAGACTACTCAAAGTTTATACATATTATAATATATAAGTACTACAAAGGTTTATCCGCTACCCAAGGTCTCCTATAACCTATTGGATAACACTTCTTATTATTGTTTTTTTTTTGTAAAAAATAAAACTTTGCACCACATTAAGAATCCTGTATAGTGGATACGTTTACAAAAAAAATAAACAGACACACACCACACACACCGTCTACACATAAACCCAATGTACGGGATTTTAGTAGGCTGGTTATAGATTTAAGTAATATAAGTATGTAAAACTTTGTATTGGATATTATTTGGTCTAATATTTGTTCCGTGCGGCAACGAAATTGCGAATCGCCACTGCCCCTTGCAACTTGACCACTGTGGATCCATGGAGGATGCAAAATCTAGACTAGTGATTTGAATTCACTGTACCGACTCGAATGCGTTAGGTGTTCTTAAGACCGTTCACACAAAAGTATACAGAAGTATTGGCTATAGGCTAGAAATACAAGTTTAGTGAAAACGAAAAAAAAGATTCGAACAAGAAGAAATCTTTAAAAGCCTCTCTTATTGTGTTAACAACAATTGGGAACACAAAAGATGGGAGAGAAATGTAGACGGTGACGTGCTCGAATGACCAGAGTAAAATAGAAATGATGGCCCTGATCAGACCGTTTTAAGCCTTTGTCAAACAGACAGGCGTGACGAATGCGAAGCATGACGTTTTTATTTGTAATGTATGGAATTGTTTGTATCCAGTCACATAGAAAAGCGAAAGTGATCCGATAGCGTGACAGAACTATCGGACTGACGTCTCGCTTCGGTTCAGTATCGCTTCGGAAACGCTTCGCTTTTGCTTGTCTGTTTGGCAAAGGCATTGAATGGTTAACTTACTTGTAAGTTTAACAACTTTGACAGAACTAAAATTAACTTAAAAAATGCTGCCCTTTACTAAAAAAATCTCGTGTATCGTGGGTGCTTACTTGACTTGTATTATTGCAACTTTGCCCTCAGTTTTTGATCCAAGAATAACACTCAAAAACAGCTGCTACGTATACTTTTAATAAAGAACAAAATACAATACCTTATCACCAATTACGTGAACCAATTTTCTGGGAAAGAAACGGACTCTTGTTAAGAAATACCTTGTGCATTTGAGCTTGTAAAGGCTAGTTACACTGCTGCTCAGCAATTGGAACTCGTAGCAATTTCCCCGTAGCATTATGTGCACGTCTCTTGGGACTGGGCAATGACTACCAGTAAAGGAGTGGTTATACAAGCTGGAAGTCGTTTTTAAGATTTAGCGAGAGGAATTTAGATAAAGGTGTTGGATTTCAAATGCGTTGGAAGAAGACCAAAGACGTCTTAGCATGTTTTGACAGTAGTGCTTATTGGAGGTTCCAGTATGACTTTTCACGGTTTCGTGATGCAAAGTAAACGTGAACTTTGACGTTAATTTGATGGAAAAATATGTTCCTCGGTCGAACATTAAAGGCACATTTCATTCTCCGTACAATAAACGCCGTTTCTATTTACTTCATACGTAATAAAATACTGAAATCTTTTGATAAGGCTTCAGATCTCTCGGGCATGGTCCATGGTGGTGAGGACTTGCGTCATGCGGTAGGTCAGAACGCCGTGACGCCTATCCAGCCACTCCTCAAAGAGGTGTCTTACCGCCGCGATTGCGGCGTGCCCGGGTCTTCAGATCTCTTAAGAAAACAATGTCACAGTCTTAGAGTTTGGGACATTTTTTATATTCCTGCAAACTAGAATGTCTAAAAATGCATGAGATCATGGTGTCACCTGGAAAATAGTACCTGTCATAACTCCTGAAAACAAATGTATAAAAATCATTTTCTCTTCAATTTCTTGAGTGCTTACGTTTTATGTACAACCTCCTTTACGATTAGTCTTTCATGGCGCCCTCATCACTTTTACTAACCGATGTCCCGCCCTAATTTATGACGTCACGCGAGTAGTTACATACGCACGCTAAAGCCATAGACACACATCCGTCGAGATGAAGTTGAACGTTGTAATTTACGTTGAGCAAAAGCTCTAGGGAGTTGAGACGACTCAATTTGTGTGACGTGAAAAATGAGACGGGTTTATTCGGATAATTCGTATTTTTGGATATTCGTATACGGTCTCTAATAAATTATGTACTTTCGTAAAAATAGGTACGTGTAAGCCCCGTTTGAGTAGAACGAGGGTAAGGTCAATATTTTTTGGGTTCTTTCAGCGATGTTTAGGGATATTAATGGGGCAAATAGAAGGCATTTTCTGATGTAGAGGAACGCTATGTTACAGACAAAGAACGTTATATACATAAATAATGCATTCGGGTAAGATATAGACGACACGAGATCCCTCTGTTTGGATATTGATTGACTTATTGTCATACTTTTGGGATATTTGAAGAAGAATTATGTTTTTTTTATTAAGTGCCACTTTTATTGACAACATGTTTATATTGGTAAATAAATGTACTCGTATATTATGTTATGAAATATTGTGATGCAGATAAACTTGATAGAAAAAGATCCAGATTATCATTATCACATATCGGGATAAGTATTACTAGACACTAATCAAAAATAATCTTAGAATAAAAAAATCAAGTTACTAATAAATGAAATAATAATGTAGCGAGAGCTGTGAAAGCATAAAATGTTAAAAGACGGAATTAGACAAGTTGAAATATATTTGACATGGCGTTTTTCTGAAGTCGTAATAAAACGAGGCTAAATTAATTATAAGCAAAAAATAATAAAATAATTTTGAAATGTAGGCAGGTGCTGAAAATGGACTTAATTTTTGAAGTGAAAACTTCTTTAGCGGCGTTGTGCACTTGTTTTGGAATGGGTAAAAAATGTTAAACTCGCAAATTCGTAAGACGGCGCAGGGCGCTTGCGCGAATGTTCGAATGTATTTATTACTATTCAAGTTTTCACTTCTGCCGGCACTCCCAGAGTGCAACCCGTCGTTTTTTTTTCGGGTGCGTTTACAAACATAGAAACTCACATACACCCAGACCCGGAACAACTACATGTAGATCATACAAATATTTGTTCCGTGCGGGGATCGAACCCGCGACACACAGCGCAGCAATCTAATTGCTTAGCCACTGCGTCAAACATGCGTATTAGTAAAAACATACATTAGTTTCACATACATTATAAACATCACAGAGATTAAAAATCGATAGTCTGTAGTTACTTGAGCCTTGAGCTAGATGTCTGACATAAGGATTCCTGCGTAGGTGAGTACCTGAGTAGGTGTGTGTCTATTATCATAGTCTTATATACCACGGGTAAGTGACTTACTTAATTAAATTTATTTCAAAGTGACAAAATCTCAAAACCCTTTCTCTTAGTAAAATCATGAAATAAGTCCTTCCGGGTGGATCAGAAGATACTGTGTCTTTCTGACTAAAAGTCAAGGGTGTTCTTCAAATGCCTTTTGCGTTCTAGGGCCGTGTTACCTGCTAAGACAGTCACGCGACCCCGGAAATCTCAAAACCCTAAATTCTTCATTTTTATTAATGGTGTTTTATTTTAAGTGTCTGAAACTTAATATGTATTTCCATCATCGATTTATTAGTTGAAAACTAAAGTAGTCGATTCCTCTTAAAGAGAATTTCATTAATGCGACAAAGAGGGAAACTTTGTCTGTTGAAGTTCGTTTCACAGAATTTCGTCCAAAATTGTTGATCAACTCGATCCTGGAATATGCAATGACGTTGTTCAACAGTTCGAATGTTTTAAAAATTAGTATCCTGATGTGGCGATTTGTGGTTGTAATCATTATTTATGTAAATTAACTCGATCAGTCTGTACATACCTTGTAATAAGGCTTTTAGGCTCGTGTAGTAATCATCTAAGACATCAATTCAAAACTTTGTCCCACGTTTTTACCAACCTAAATAAGTACGGTAGTTATAACTTAAAGTCAAACTCAGTACCATAAAATCTTCTTAACTACAAAAAACAACAAACAAACAAACATTAAATGAAACAGTTGTTTACAAAAAGATCACGACATCGGAGAAAGAGCCACAAAAACAGGATATTATAAAAGGTGGGCGTAAAACAATAAAGGGAAACTTACTTAGAACATTTTTCACGGATCCCCGCGTGTATTTCCAGACGAAATGAAAAAAGCGCACGAAACGTTCACACAGGGTGATCCCGGTCGCCGGGGCCGGCTCACTGTCTGAGAACCTAACCCTTTTCTTGCTGCGTTTGCTCATACTCGTTTTACCCGACCGTTTATTCTTCAAGCTAGACTTCATAATTCTCACTTCATTTGCTACCACAACATTGACTTCGACACTCGTTTGTTCGAGTTTTTTGCTATCGCGCTCTTTGTCGACTACATTTTTACGGGTTTGGGTCTCGCCGTTCAACGGTCTCACGCTGACTTCGCTACTTCGGTTCCACTCTTTCAGCTCCGTACTTCTATTTTATGAAGCGCGACGAATATTTACACTGCACAGTGTTTTGTTTACGCGGCACACAATCACACTGAGAGTACTTATAGTTATGTCTCGTGTGATTTGCACGGCTGAGGCTAGTCTACGCGACACTTGGCTTGGTTTCAATTAGCTACTATGAAACCATTAGAAAATCTGCTTGCGCTGCACATCAATGTAACGAATTGATTACTTAAATGGCTAGGCGATCACTAAATATTATGTTAATTACGTCTATTTAGAGGGTTCGTTCAACTACTGTAGCAGTTTAGAAGCAGAACTGACGCGTGTTTGGTCACCTGCCAGCGTTTATTAAGAGACAGTTTCATGCGTTCCAATTATAATTCAGTCTGATTGTCTTGCAGCATATTTAATAATGTGTGAACTAAAATAGCTGTGCATTTGCAACGGCAAGTTTAAACAGTATCTGTTACGATTGGTTCGGAATGCGTCAGTTCCGATAATGTTCAGTAATTCTGTTTATGTGTCCGTGTTCCTACATGTGTCTAGACCAATCCAAATGAGTCTGCATATTGGAACAGTTCAACGTCGAAGTAATTGATCTGTTAACGAATTGGCAAATGTTAGTGGAAGCTGCTTGGTGATGTTATAGAAACACGCTTATATGTGAATATTTAGGGATATTTAAAGCTTATCGAATTCGCGGAACTTGCAATATAATATTCGCCAAAAACATCGAACCTGATAGAACCACGTTTTAAATGAACTCTGAATTACACATCAATTCCATTGATTTCCGGTACATTACTGACTATTGGATGTCCAACTAATGGAAACGATTGGAAATTACGATTGAAAAACACTAATGAATTTCTGCGATAAAAATTCAATTAAACACGAGTGCTGTAAAAAGGAATTTCTATAATAAATCAGTATTGATGTAAAAATTCAGCAACGTTTAATAACTTTCATTTCTGTGAAGATTCGACGGTTGCGATAAAGGCAATTTTTTCATCGAAATCTTCTGCCAATTGAAAGGTCGACACGGAATTCGTAAATGAACAATTCGCGTACCTTCCAACGAATACTTTCGAGACCTTTCTTCGTGAAAATTAACTGATTCCTAACGATCCGTCGAGGTTTCTCTGATGTAGCGACCTTAAGGCGAAATGTTCAACCATTACGATGAAATCATTGCTAGAGCAAAGTCCGTTTCGTTTTAGAATAGTGCTTGGAAGAGAATATTATTGTTAAATTTAATAGGGGACAGAACATAGAACACGAATTACTTTTGATTTTGTGAACGTCTCTTTTGTGGTTTTCGGGCAAAATTATTTTGCTTTTCTAGTATTTTTTTGTTAGTTTTCCGAATTCGGAAAAACGTAACATCTAGTTTAGTGCGGCAGGTAAACTGTTTATCTTCTCGCACGAGTTGTGAAGCTGACATCCATTAGTGCTCAGTTGCTCACACACCGTTGATTTTGGCCGAAAAACTGTTTCATATCGGATAGAACTAGAGATTACTGTTTTATCTGGTTTTCGTTTAGTAGTTAGTTAGATAGTTACTTTTTATTTGTTTTAAATAGATATGAGTTTGTAATTTTTTTTATACACCGTGACTTTTTAGTCGTCTTACAATGGTATTCCAGTTCATGTATCCAATGACTAGTAAATGTTCTTAATAAAAAAAATAGGTATTTAGGTAGTCATAACATTGACATTTTCAATATATCTACTCAATTTCTGGAGGATTATCGATCCACCTACTAACATAAATTTGTTTATAATCCTAGATATATTCGTGCATCTACTCAATTACTCGTACATCTAAGAACGAGCTTCAAGAGTCACTTGTAAATTATGCATTTACAAATTTCTTAATTTAACACTAAGTACGTAAGACTTGTACCTGGGACTCGTCCTCGACAGCCGGTGGAACTTCAGGGAGCATTTCCTGCATTTGGCCCCAAGGCTGAACCGGGCAGCAGCCGCTCTCAAGCGACTCCTGCCCAATCTCGACGGGCCAAATGCCTCCTGCCGGAGGCTGTACGCCGGTGTCGTGCGGTCCATGGCCCTCTACGGGGCCCCCGTGTGGGCCCTAAGCATCCGGACGCGACCACTCAAGCTGGTCGCATGCCAGAGGGTCATGGCTATCCGGATGATCCGGGGATACCGCACGATTGCCGGCGAATCAGCCAACCTCCTAGCAGGATTGCTGCCCTGGGATCTGGAGGCGACTGCCCTCCAGCGCGTCTATGAATGGCGCGTGGAGGCGCAGCGTCGGGGCGAATCCCCGCTGCCTCGACAAGTCGAGGCGCGGCGGGAAGAGCTCCGGCATGATCTCAGGGTAGTATGGAGGGAGCGACTGTCGCAACCGAGGTCCGGGCACGCCGCAATCGCGGCGGTAAGACCCCTCTTTGAGGAGTGGCTGGATAGGCGTCACGGCGTCCTGACCTACCGCATGACGCAGGTCCTCACCGGACACGGAAGTTTCGGGAGGTTCCTGTGTCTGATAGGGAGGGAAGAAACGCCTGGGTGTCACCACTGCGAGGATCGTCCGGAGGACACGGTGGAGCATACGGTGCAGGACTGCCCCGCTTGGGCAGAGCACCGCCGTGTCCTCACGATGGCGATAGGCGGAGACCTCTCGCGCCCGGCATTGGTCGAGGCCATGCTGCGGGGCGAGACGGAGTGGGAAGCGGTCGCCTCCTTCTGCGAAGCAGTCATGCTCGTGAAGGAGGAGGCGGGCCGCCTGAGGGAGCGGACAGCGTCCTCCCTCCACCCCAGCCGCAGTGGTAGACGCCCACGGCGTCGGACGTCGCAGGACGATCTCCGGCCACCGTAGGCGCGGGCATGCGGGCTGCGAGTAATGGGCGACTCGCTGTCCGACCATGGACCATGCCCGGGTCGACGGCGCGTTGTGTTCCACGCGCGCCTCAAAGAGTGTCAGCATACTGACGGGGCCTGTAGAGGGCCAAAGCCTGCTGGGGTCGCGGGACCAAGGGATTACCGTGACCCTAGTACGTAAAGGGCTATTGAAGGACACCGTGGATTTTAGTCAGTACAAGTCTGACAGTCCCTCCCGCCCTGCCCTGGGTGGGAGGACTCATTTGATGATTTTACCACGATAAAAAAAAAAGTACGTAAGACTTTCGATGTAAATTACCCGACAATGACAATATTGCTGGTATATGAAAGTAATTTATCACTGACCGAAACTTGAGAAACTTCTCAAAGGCAAAGTATTATAAAGTTTGGAAATTATATCTCTTTCCGCTGTAGCGAAGACACTAGGAAAGATGTTTACCTGTTCTTATTACTTCTTATTTTTATGTTAGTTTAATTTTTCTTGCCTTGGGTTGAGCGATGGGGACTGTCAGACTTGGCTGACCAAGACAGTTCTGCGAATGCATTTGGCCCTATTGGTGTTAAATTATGCGTCTAATCTCATAATCAAATACTTCTTATACATTTTGGTGAAACTGAAATGGTGAATAGTAAAATTCTGACTTCAGATAACATTTCGTCAATATGGTAGTAAATAAAGATTTCTTATAGAAGTATCTACAGGAAAACTATGTGAGGTGTCCATGACCGGCGCATTTTATGAGCTTTCGATACAGAAAACTTTTTCTGTGAGAGTATTTAGTTTTTTGGATATTTAGTTCTTGTTCGCGCCAACTTTATTTGTTTTCTGTTCACCTTTTTTTGCTTTCCGGGAGTAAAAATTACAACATGCATTCTCATGTTTGTTTTCTTCCACCCAGAAACTAACATATTCCTTTGTAATACAGAAAAGCAAACAACTTTCTAAGAAACAAACAGAAAATATTGATCTTCTTCGTTCGTAACATTGTTACATACATTGTAGATTTATTATTTAGTCTTGATACCAGCCATCGCATTGACGATAGGTAGCGTGGCTGGCGCACACGCCTCATAATTATGCAAACACACTAAAGGACTATTTACATGTTTTTTTTTTGGTTTGATACAATCATCAAATGAGTCCTTCCACCCAGGGCAGAGCGGGAGGGACTGTCAGACTCGTACTGACTAAAATCCACGGTGTACTTCAATAGCCCTTTACGTTTGAGGTCCCGCGACCCTAGGCACATTGACATGCTGCAAGAAATTGCACGAATTAATTAATTATTAATTATTATCTTTATTTCAGACATAAGTCCATACATTAGTGTTATTAGGGGTAGTAGTGCACATGAAAATAAAAATAAGGTGTTAGTAATTTGTTAGTAAAACATAAAATAAAACGTAACAAGTAACAAAATACCAGGTTCACAAGCCTATTTACTATTTTTAAGCAGGTGTACACTAGAGACTATTAATGGGTAATGAATTCAGTTGATCAAACAAATACCGCAGTGTAGTCAAACTCGCATGCAACTCTTGTATAATTTATTGCATCGTTTAAACGAGGCTTTATACTTACACCTCATACATTTTCAGATACTACAATACGTATTTCACGTCCGTATTTGCGGACGAAATAAAATTGATTTAAATCTCTATTAATTAAAGTTTTCTATTTATTCGGGATTGATACGAAACTATTTGATAGATATACTCGTTAAACCCTTTAGTTTTAAAGTGCCGAGGGTTGTAACTTTCACGCATTAAAACTTGTACCTACTCTGAAACGCTCTTAAACTTTTGATTAGATACTGTAATTCCATACTATACTAGCGACTTATTCCTTACTAGCTTCCGCCCGCGACTCCGTCCGCGCGGATGTCGGTCTTCGCGTGGATGGTATTTCTTACTCTGACAATGACATCTTATAAATATTACAGCGCTGAATCCACTGCGGGTAATGCAACGTGTGTTCGCGGTTCTACAGAACAATGTCTATGAATAAAACTGTTTTTTTTTTTTTCTATGTATTTTTTCAGGATAAAAAGTATCCTATTTTATGCCCAGGATAATAAGGTATAATTATACCAAGTTTCATCGAAATCGAACCGTTAGTTTTCACGTGATGCCTGCATAGACAGACAGACAGACAGACAGACAAAAATTTTTTTAATCACATATTTGGGTTTGGTATCGATCCAGCAACACCCCCCGCTATTTATTTTTTCAATATTTTCAATGTACAGAATTGACCCTTCTACAGATTTATTATATGTATAGATTGTTTAGAACTAGGTAGATCACTCGTATATTCTAAAAGTATGAGGATTGATTGTGACATACAAAGGGGATCTTGATGCTGAGGTAAATCAGAGAATTTGTGCTGCAGCATCAGCTTTTGGTAAATTGCAGCCCAAAATTTTTTATTCGCATGATTTCAAATTAACCACTAAGATCTCGGTATACATGGCAATAGGTCTTCCAAATCTGTTGTACTCGTTAGAAGCGTGGTGCCCCTATCGTAAACATATAACGTCGGACAAACATCTAAAATGCCTTCGAAACATCATGAAAATCAGATGGTCGGATCGTATTAGAAATACGAGTGTCTTAAGGGGAGCTAACGTCCTCGGCATAGAGGCTTACTTAATGAGGCGTCAGTTGAGGTGGTGTGGGCATGTACATAGAATACACGAAGATAGATTTGCGAAGTGCATCTTCTATTCGGAACCTCAGGAAGGGAAACGGAAACGTGGTGGTCAGTTGCTACGTTTAATAGACACTTTAAGAAGTGCGAAATTGACTATTCAACATGGGAGAAACAGACACAAAATCGGCCCGAGTGGAGACGCTATGTACACGCAGGTTTACACCTTTGAAGAGACAAGGAGGTTACAATTACGCCTTTGTCAAACAGACAGGCGGAAGCGAAGCGTTTCCGAAGCGATACCGAACCGAAGAGAGACGTCAGTCCGATAGTTCTGTCACGATATCGGATCGCTTTCGCTTTTGTATGTGACTGGATTCAAACAATTCCCTACATTACAAATAAAAACGTCACGCTTCGCATTCGTCACGCCTGTCTGTTTGACAAAGGCTTTAGACAAGAAGCGTGACGACCTCAAAGCTAGACCACCCGCAAATATAACTTATAATGTCATCAATGGTGTTCTTACATGTACGCTTTGTGCTCGGAGTTTTACGGCAAAAATTGGATATGTTAGTCGCTGGAGAGCACATGAAAGGGCACATCAAAGCTCTCAACCACTCTAAAAGCCCTAGATTGCAGTTGCTGTGGCCGAAATCGCCTAGATGGCATCATGAGGATTGACTAGGGCTATTAAAAGAATCAATAAATTGCAAATATAATTAGTCTGTCATTTAGAGTTTTCTCTTTCGTTAAATCAATGAATATTTAGATAGATGTCAAGCAAAAGTTGTACTAAGTTTTGACGTATTGCTAATTTTAAAACCGTTATATCTCCGTCAGTTTTGGTTTACGTAACAAAAGAAAAAACATTTCAAATATTTTTTAATAATCTAACTGACGGACTATGTTTTTTTTTTAATTTTTGCTCCACACTAGGAATTTTTCCTGTGTCGTAGGTGCGGTTACAAACATATAAATTAATATACACAAACGCCCAGACCCGGAACAACTACTTGTAGGGCATACAAATATTTGTTCCGTGCGGGAATCGAACTCGCGACACGCAGCGCAGCAATCCAACAAACAACTAATTCAATTCTGAAAACACGTTCAATATTTGACCCTTTCAACATCCTTGATTGTGGCAACATTACAATGGTCACGATTTCTAACTTATGACCATAAAGCGCATACACATAATTTTCAGGAGTTAATTTTACTAATGGTAAAAGCCATAAAAACCATTCAAGAAAGAACATTTTGGAAAATCCACTTCTATCTATATCTGTATATATATAAAAATTTTATGTTGGTTTGTGTATGCTTCAAAAACTCAAAAAGTTCTGCACCGATTGAGTTGAAATTTTAGCATGATATATAATCCGCATCAATTGATTGTTTTTATCTATTTTTTTTGAAAAAACAGTTTTTTGTGCCACAGCGAAGCGGGGCAGGGTACAGCTAGTAGTCTATATTTACAAGTATACAGTCCTACAACACCCGTGCCCCTACTTCGCGGTACAATGTTTTCAATTTCACAGCTGTCAACGTATCAAACGTTATACCACTGCATGAAATTGATAGTTGCACTGTGGTCACATATTCATAAATATTGGCATTATTATTGGTTTCCCGCAGAAATATGAAACGTGGACAGATGAAGTGCACATATTGCAGTTCGTTACCGTCCGTTGCTATAACGACGCCATTGACATTTATCATCGAAATGCCGAGATTATTTTTATGATTTTACTCGATGCTATTTTGTAGGGTTGCGTGACTCATAAATTACCGTGACCCCGGTAGGTAAAGGGCTATTGAAGGACAACGTGGATTTTAGTCAGTACGAGTCTGACAGTCCCTCCCGCTCTGCCCTGGGTGGGAGGACTCATTTGATGATTTTACCATATCGACGATGAAGAGTCAATATATAATATCTAACATTTTGGCCATTTTTGTTTTATTGCATTATTTATTGTAGAATAGAGTAATGCACATGCTGACAAAGATCTTAGGTCTGTTTCTTATTAATTTGGCAAGATAAACAATTATTGCAATATATACTAAGTGGTGTTACGTCATTTACGATGGCAATAAATACTAATAAAATCTATCTAAAATATATCTAAAAACTAATAAAATCATTGATTAATATATTAATATTGTAGTCATAAGCATAATATTGTAGTCAGTTTACATAAAACATTTAAAAAATCAAATATACTAAAAAATAATTAAACGGACTTGAAACGTTTTTTTCGCCTCCTGTAAAGTTGCGTTTTTGCAGTTATTATTTATTGACTCTTCATCGTCGATATGTAATATTATATATGGTAAAATCATTGAAAATATATTATATATTTTTATTATAAAAAAATGCTATTTTGTAAAATTTCACAGAAATATTCATTTTTGTTGTGTACGCTTTATCGTAAGTGATATCATGTTAAATGTTACCTATATCATTTTCCAGGAATACGAATTAGCCCATAAATAGCAATATAGATTCTAAGGTTGCTAGCAGCGAACAATATAGGGGGTTGTTTCGTATTTCTTCATCAAATTTCAGTAGAATGGAAATAGGTATTTATATACATTTCATTTAGGCCTTTTTTCTGTTCAATGAAAATGCTAAGACGAAATTTTATTCTCTTTCTACCTCGGCTTTCAATAAGATTTTATTTTGATTTTATTTTTTACACGGTGAGATTTCTCGAAATATTTTCTTGAAAAAAATCTAAACAAAAACTTATTATTTTCGCACCATTGCTAAAATCTTTAAAATCAGTTATACACAAGTAATATTTCATAATATAAAATGAAGCATGAAATAGCATAAAATGCTCTTCTCCAGATCATAATAAAAATGCGAAGATGATTTCTATCGAACTCAATCTATTAAGGGGAAACCCAATATACTAGAACTGATTCAAGTTTGCCGAGTGATTCTAGTAATCACTTAGATGCCTCGAAGGTAACCTAGATATTTTGTTACTCTGTGTACTGGCAGAGCTAGGCTTTTGAGACATTTTTTTGTGCTCCTTTCGATATTGATAAAAATATTTGGGAGCTTTTGTGACAAAACATTTCAAAGTTATTTTTAATCATCAATCAACACGTCGTTTTTTTCATAAATGATAATGTTTGGTAGAATTTGTTTTCTAAAAATGGTTGTTTAATCTGTAAAACAGTTTCTCCTTCTCATTTTTATTGAAGTGAAAACTTCTTTAGCGGCGTTGTGCCCTTTTTTGGAATGGGTAAAAAATGTTAAACTCGCGTCAGGACACGTGACGTGATAGAAAATTCGTAAGACGGCGCAGGGCGCTTGCGCGAATGTTCGTATGTGTTTATTACTATTGAAGTTTTCACTTCTGCCGGCACTCCCAGAGTGCAACCCGTCGTTTTTATTTTTATTTTCTTTCTTATTTGACGACACGGTTGGTGCAGTGGCTGAGCAATCGACTGCTGCGCAGTTTCCCGAGGGCTCGATTCCCGCACGACACAATTATTTGTATGACCTACAAGAAGTTGTTTAGGATCTGGGTGTTTGTGTATGTGAGTTTCTATGTTTGTAAACCCATGATACATGAAGGAATTCTTCAAAGTTTTAAGCCTCACATCAATTTTAAAGAGAACTGTAAACCTTAGATCATAATTAATGTAATAAATAAATAAAAAAACTTTGTTCTTCTGACCCTGTCACGGTTGAGTAAATTTATACTTTTCAACTTATCTGTCATCAAATAACTAGTTCATTTTCACTTTGCTGCGCTTGTATAGTTTTTAACCGATCTTAAAAAATAGGGTTTCTTAATTATAACTCACTAATCTACACTTAATGTATGGTCACGGAAGACGGAGCAAGGTTATCTTCACATAATAATGATGGTTTGAGGTACCCGCCTTTCGTACGGCAGAAGGGATCCGCGTAACCATCTGGGCACAAATTGCCCAAAATACCCGAAAATCCCCTTGATTAACTCCCAAACGTTTCACAGTATATTATTAATATAACAGCCAATAACATTGAAAATTACGAGCCAATAAGGCCTGCCGAATTTACTATTTCACCTCCACTTTTTATGGTTATGAGGGCCTAATGTAACAATGATGAAAGTCCTACGTTTGCCCAATATAGAGTTATTTTAATACTAAAGATGGGCAAACTATGACTTTGGTCAACTTGCCGGGTAATTGACCATTTGTTTTAAAAAAATATATCATTTTAACTAAAAGTTTACTTAACTAATGTTTAAAAAACTGGCCCTTAGCCAATCAATGCCTTCGGTGGAGTTCAATGTCCTTAGCATTTCACATACAGCCGAGTTGTACGAAAAATATGTAAAATTATGGAGGTATCTGATGTACTTTTTTTTGTAAAGTTATCAAATGAGTCCTTCCACCCAAGGCAGGGCGAGAGGGACTGTCAGACTTGTACTAACTAAAATCCACGGTGTCCTTTACTAGCCCTTTACGTACCGGGGTCACGGTAATTCGTAAGTCCCGCGACTACCTGATGTGCTTACATAATTATTTTGTTCTACTGTTTAATTGATTATGTTCCATCATTTAAGTTCAATTATTATTAAGTACTATAGGAAAAGCTAGGTTTTTCTTGTTTAAAAAACTGTATGGTAGCGTTTATAAAGAAAATGTGTAACTACTTTTAAAATCAAATTAATGAAAATAACAGTTACAATTTGCAATGCTAACACTAACAAACACTAAAAATGCTTCATTAACAACATTTGTGAGAGACTGGTGCCTATTGTAGGTATAGCAATACCTTATTACAGGTCACCAGGACCCCACTCAACTAGTATTCACTATGCATGTGTTAAGAACGTTTACTTAGTCAGAGAGAGAAAGTAATGAAAATAATATACAAAAACAAAAATAACTGTCTTAATTAAACTAAAAAAAAAATAAAATAAAAAACAAACAAATGCATTCACTCGAGTTTGCTAGTCGGAGCTTTTTGTAGACTAGTCGCCGTCTAAATTGCTGAATAAATGTGTCCATTGTCACAGGGGTCAAAGTCAGTTTTGTCGACTAGTCCACGACTAGTTGATACATCTCTATTTATTACTTAATGTAACGTCGAAATTCAGTAAGAACCTGTTTTATGGTAACGGTTGTAAGTATACGCATAAAGTTAATCGTTTTGGTTGTATTTTTTTTTGGCGTCCGTTTATATGGTCGAATTATATTATCTTGCCCTTAAGCACAGCCATCGTAGAAAAAAAGTGGGTACTCGTATATTTACAAAATAACAGTTTCGCTCAAGCACCTTAGTTTCGCAACGAAAATTATTTATGTGGGCATTTATTACTGTGCCCACGCACGAATCATTTACCTAAAGTTCGGATGTAAACGACTTTTCCTGAACTAAGACGTAGTACTTCGTGTACTTTAGAGCACGTACTGTAATAATGCGTTATGGGCACGTAAGCCGATAACGGTTATCGGTCTAACCACTTTGCGTTCGATGTTCGACCTCCGCCATTACATCACGATTCAAGTAACAGGTGGTGACACTGGTTTTCGGTTAAAGAACTTTAGAGTAGCCGTATGCTATAGTTTTTATAATGGTGTATGTGGTCCTTAAATAAAAGCTTCCGTGGTAATTGAAAAACAAGGAACGGTTCGGTTGGCTCGGTGGCTGGGCGATTGGTGCTTGCGCGTCGCGTATTCAACTCTCACACGAAACAAATATTCGCATGAGTTACTGAGCAGTTGTTTATATGTATGGTAGCGGTTCCAGTAATATTTTGCTTTATAAAAAGTCATGTGCATCTGTTCAGATGCTGAGAAGAAGGACACGTGAATTACAGAACCATAATAAAAAACGTTCACCATGTAACAAATCTCTGTTATTATTTTTATTTTTTTATTTTTAGTATTTTTATTTACTTGCTTCATGATTATATACAGACTATAAATAAAAACTTACTAGTAATATGTACAAAAAAAAAACATTGAAAGGGCGTCTGTTATTATTGTTTTTCTTAATCCTTTATTATATTACTTGCTTGATACCTTTTTTTTTCCATTCTCTTTCCCCAACCGTCTTTTGTTTTTCAAACAACATTTACCGATAAACAATTTATATTTTGAATATCTTAGTTCTGACCTTTGAAAATAATTGTATCGATCCCACAAAGTAAACGGGCGCCATTTACTTTGTCGTTTCTCTCGTCAAAGAAAAAATACGACGGTATAGACTTTTCTTAACCAGGAAAAATGTTTTTATATTTTAGCGTTCCACAATATTCTATAGGAACATATTTTAGTAAGTTTATTTCGTATAACCGTATCTTGCCGGTTATTGTGTTGTGTATAATAAAGGGCGGGTTCCGCGATAACAAGGGGACCCAATCATAAGTAACCGTTGCGATATCTTATTTTTATCAGAAGCAAAAAAATTATTGTATACTTAAGGTAAGCGACTTTGGCATTTTAATTCTTTGTGTATTGGATAAATATGTTTATTCCAGTAAGTAGATTTGCTCAAAGGCTTTTACAGTTGTATATTTTTCGACTGAAGATTATAGATTCGAGTAATGTTTACCGAGTAAATAATAAATGAAAATTCATAATGACTCTTCAAAGAAACGAATGGATATTCATATAAAAACGACTTTGTAGTTTACTGCCTTTTTTATCGTGGTAAAGTCATCAAATGAGTCCGCCCACCCAGGGCAGAGTGGGAGGGACTGTCAGACTAGTACTGACTAAAACCCACGGTGTCTTTCGGTCGGACAGCGAGTTGCCCATTACTCACTGACCGCATGCCCGCGCCTACGGTGGCCGGAGATCGTTTGCCGACGTCTGTCGCCGTGTACGTCTACTACTGCGGCTGGGGTGGAGGGAGGACACTGTCCTCTCTCTCACGCGGCCCACCTTCTCTGTTACTGTCTTTAGTAATTTTATTACTTTCATGCAAGTATTAAATTGTCATGTCTCCTAAAATAGTGCCTTTTCCACCAGTACCTATTTCTCTTTTGCCTCCACAATATTGTTCTGGTTTCCTAACAATAGCAAACAATAAACGTTTCCCTGTTGCTAGTTTATATCTCACTTGAGAAGCGCTATCTACCTTCGCGGGACATTTAACACGTTGGATTACGTACGCATAATAAATTCTCCTCCTGCCTTCCAACCTGATAATAAATATCATTTTGAGGTGTTTTGGTGTACGTCTCGTATTTCTACGAACGAAATTACGAAGCCGTGTTCTGATTAAGATACGGTTCTTTTAGCACAAACAGAAGAATACGTGCACATGTACGTTTATTTAAACGGGCTAGATTTATTATTTTTTACTAGCTGTTGCCAGCGGTTTCACCCGCTACAACTTGAAAACTATCTCACGGGAAAATCGGATAAAAACTATCCTATGTGTTAATCCAGATGATAAACTATCTGTGTACCAAATTTCATCGAAATCCGTTCAGTAGTTTTTGTGTGAAAGAGTAACAAACATCCATCCTCACAAACTTTCGCATTTATTATATTAGTAGGATAGGATAGGATTGTAAAACTGTGCGAATAAATACACATCTAAACCTACATTGAGAAATGTATCCAAAAATGGCCATGGCTATAAACCGTTCTCCATTCGAATACCGTGTTACAATTGTTATTTATGTCCAAGAAAACACATATTTTAACAATGAACAAAGTTTGTAATATAGCCCAAAAACCTATTTCCACGAAAAGAACATAAACCTTTCAGAGTTATGTGTCAAATACACCTATTCGGTACAAGTTTCAGCTTCCAAAAACTTATTCGTACTTATTCTCAAGCGTACAGTAAAAGCATAAAAGGGAGCGCTCGGAACATCAAAGGCAGCGACGATTCTTACGCTAATGTTCGTCTCGACCTTACGAATATTCGACCAAGTGTAAAGTTGAAAATTCATTTCGAGAAAATTCGACTAAATGTTCAGCTTTGTCCCTATATTACGGTGGCGGCCTAACTTTTATACGGAGGCAGTTTTGTACCTCAGGAGCCTGAGTTTTATAAACAAGTGTAGGTACTAAGTTACTAACGAGGTTCCCCGAAATATTTCTTCGAAACTCGAATTTTAGTTAAGAGGGGAGTTTTGAGTTTAGGTTAATATCCTAAAGTATTACATAATAAGATAAATTGACAGAGTATGCAATTCTGTTTTGTGAACTAGTTTTCAATAACATTGAAAACTTTATAGTTTCAGTTTGTTTATAATGTGATGTGATGCTTATCTTGAACAAAGTCAATTTCCTTGCTGGAAAGATACTGGTATACGTAACATAAACTTATAATACGGTGTTAAGGTACAGTTTAAGTTGAGATTCAGTAAAAACGGTAGAATAGATTTCGTACCGGCTGCGGACATGAGACACTGATAGAACTTAAGTAAACGGTCTGACAGAATGCAGTGTCCGAGGCAAAGTTCATAATTTGTCCTTACTACTGATGTCCGATTTTTATTGTTCTTTATAAATAATGAATGGATGTTTTCGAAGGTTAGAAAGAAAAGCATACCTAATGCAAACTTGACGCCAGTCCACGCTGTGCGGACATAGTGGAAGAGGCGGCGATAAAGCGGGCGGTGGCGGCGCCGGCGTATAGGGGCCTCCGCGTCGGGCGCGGGCGAGGGCGCGGGATCGTCCGCCCCGCCCGCACCGCGACCCTCCACCGACGACGCCGTGGCTTTCCACACCCAGCTTTACACAAAACGCTCCCGCTGCGCTAATGAAACCGCACCTTTACGCACTCAATCCGGACACGCACATGCATTTCACTTTTCACTGTACACTGTCGTGTTAGTATTTCACTTTAGTTATTGGTACTTTAGTGTCGATGAAATTCCATTAAGTAAGGTTAATAGAACTTAGTAGCACTTATGTTTCAGCCACAGTTCAGTGGGTTTCAAAGTAGGTAGGACCACGTTAATAATTCAGAAGGCATCCATAACAGCGGTCGAATACTAAGTGTGTACTAAACTGCTCTTCAATATATACGTTCGTTTCAATCTTCGAAGTTTGAGAAATTAGTTTGGAATTTCATCGACTAAACACAACTCACTGCGAAGGCGAATTAAAAGTAATTAGTGAAGCAGTTTGTAGTAACTTTTTGTTAAGTTTTCCAATAAAGCAAGCGTTAGAGAAGAAGCCGGGAATCTGTGAACAAAGAGAGGACGATTGTTAGTCTTGTTAGTAGCCGGTGACAAGCTGAATTAGTCCTTGTTAGGGGAACGTACTTTTCATCTGTCAGTTTTATTATTTAAAGCCACGTTTGGCGCCATTAAGGAAATCGGAGGCAAATCGTAAATCTCTTCCATTTCTATTTACATTTATAACAGTTATTCTTTGTATTGTGGCATATGTATCGATTGTTTGAATTTTATACTGTTCGTCGTAGTTTATTCCTATCTTTGAAGTTTTTTTCTTTCTCTTTTATGGTAGTCAAAGTGGAGAAAGTTTAATGGGATCGGGTTTTGGCTGATGTTCTCAACGATAGCAGTTTATAATAAAGACAAGGTACATGGTTAGTGATAGCACGTTTATTGTTTTTTCAATGACGAAGGAGTTTTATCTCTTTCCGTTAGTGGCAATTTAGGGTATCAACACTTTATGCTCTAGAGGTGCTAGCTTGAGTACGTACTGTAAACGTGAAGTAAAAACCTTGACATTAAAATTGATAATATTCGTTACATGTATGTTATGTGTGTTATGAATTTATTGCATTTCGATTAAAATTTGACTAAAATATTAAAGTATGCAAAAAAATTTACGGCCAAGGTGTGAGTGATGGCGTCATAATTGTGACGATTTTTTTTTTAATTTAAATACGTGATCATTGTTTAAAAAAAAACAATTTAAATACGTGATCATTGTTTCAAAACATTTTTTCAATTAAAATACATGATCATCGTTTATGTAAGAGCTTGTAAGTTGAGAACTTGTAAAAAAAAAACGCACAATACGTCACAATATGACGTCGTCACACGTTAACCGTCAATGTTGAGCTTCCGATAAAAAAAGGCGTCGACGCACTCATGCCAGCTCCTTATGTTAATTTCGATCGAATGTCCTTGAAAGTTATATAAGGAATTGCTATATCTTGTTACATTTGAGCACCTAAATGATGATTGATGATACGAGGAAATTAATCCTTATAATATCTCTATAGCTTTGATGCTATCTGCAAGTAATTTAATTGTGTCATTTGTATTTAAATTGTATGTTTCAAATATTATAAGATAGTCAAACTACACAACAGTGTCTTAAATGGAGTTAGCAAAATAGCTCTTCATATTAAGAACATTAACAAGATAGCAATATTTAACTTAAAATGAAGACAAATGACGGCACGATTGGTGCATTGTCTGAGCAATCGACTGCTAGAACAAATATTTGATCACTAGCTTCCGCCCGCGACTCCGTCCGCGCGGATGTCGGTCTTCGCGTGGATGGTTTATTTCCCCATTTTGAGTAACTCTGACAATGACATCTTATAAATATTACGGCGCTGAATCCACTGCGGGTAATGCAACGTGTGTTCGCAGTTCTACAGAACAACGTCTATGAATAAAACTGAAAAATAAGATTTTTTTTCTACGTATTTTTCCAGGATAAAAAGTATCCTATGTTATGCCCAGGATAATAAGGAATAATTATACCAAGTTTCATCGAAATCGAACCGTTAGTTTTCACGTGATGCCTGCACAAACAGACAGACAGACAGACAAAATTTTTTTAAATCATATATTTGGGTTTGGTATCGATCCAGCAACAACCCCCCCTAATTATTTTTTCAATATTTTCAATGTACAGAATTGACCCTTCTACAGATTTATTATAGTACTAGCGACTCGCCCCGGCTTCGCACGGGTGGACATTTATTTTGGTTTGGTTTATACTATCGCGGACTTTTTTGTAGGCATTATTGAGTTCTACAACTTTTCTATAGAAGTCAACCATACATCTCTAACCATTTAGGCAGCGTTCGCGAGAATCGTTAACGTACGGAAGATTTTTCGACGCCTTACTCCACAATTTTCATTACCACGAAAAATCCTATCTATTTTCCGGGATAAAATATAGCCTATACGGATTCGGAAGAATCCCTCTAAGTACTGGTAAAAGAAAGTTTGAAATCGGTCCAGTAGTTTTTGAGCCTATTCAATACAAACATACAAAAATACAAAGGTTTCCTCTTTATAATATTAGTATAGATAGATTTGCAAGTAGTTGTTCCAGGTCTGGGTTTTTGTGTTAATGATTTTCTGATTGTAAACGCACCCCCGATACAAGCGAAATACCAAGTATAAGGAAAAGTAAAAAAATACGCAAAAAGATTCTATAATAAGTTTAAAGACCAAATCACATACGTCGTCGTCGTAGCGCCGTCGACCCGGGCATGGTCCATGGTCGGACAGCGAGTTACCCATTACTCGCTGCCCGATTCATATAAAGTCTGAACTGAATTTTGTAATAATAGCATACAAGTCTTATTACTGGTTTGACTTTGCCAGCTAAAGGCAAAGTTTAATCCTATAAGGAGGGTGTAGAAACTTCAACATAAACTTAGGGGAGTTTCATTCGGCTATAGTTACTAGGAAGTCACGAATAATGACGTTGTTGGTACATACGATATATACTTTGGAAGTACGAGTTATTGCTGTTTAGTACCTATCATTATATCGAAGACTGGTGGAGGCCCAGTGATACCGGCCCCGACTTACGTTTAGGCGCATTACTTTGTATAATTTACTTCTTCATTACTGCTGTCAAAACGGTGAAGGAAAATATTCTGAGGAAACTGGCATGTCCCTGCTCCGGGATACCGCATCCCCGGTCGCAAGGGCTCTTACGCGCATGATGGCGTCCACCGTCGAGCGCCCCCCGCGGAAGCCAAACTGGCCCTCCGCTAGGTCCGGGCCCACCCGATTCAGGTGCTCGACCATGCGGTTTGCTACTACTCTTTCGAAGAGCTTGCCCACCTCGTCGAGCAGCACGATGGGCCGGAATGCGGACAGAGAGTCCGCAGGGTGCCCGGCCTTCTGGATCAGGACCAGTTTCCCCGTCTTCCAACGAAGCGGGAACTGGCCCCTCTCCAGGCAGGCGCTAAAGAGCCCCCCCAGTCGAGGCGGGAGGTTATTTATCTACACGTATTCGCAAATAACATTAACTTTTATATGAATTTTATAATTTTTGGGACAAAATAAGTATTTTTAAACATGGTTTAAGTACTAGGTCGCTGTGAATATAAGCGATTTTGCAACAAAACGTGGCACTAATGGCGAGAGGGCAACGCTCTTATCAAAATAGACGAACTGACCCACATTAATATCCGACAGAACGAGGTAGAGTAAGTTAAAGGAAACCTTTGCCCTTTGCGGAAGGAAATTCTACCTTACAGGACTAAAATAATGTACATAATAAGAAACTGTGTTAGAACTGAATATTGAATTTTTAAGCTAAAATTATCACAATGTTTTTTTTTTACGTGTTTTTGAGACGACAAGACGTTTTTTTAAGTATTAACATAATTAAAGAAATTCTTTTTATTTTCGTTCTAAAATCAGCAATTTTTTTTTGCGTCACATGGCCGCAGTGATATCGCGCACTATTGTTAGCACTTTTACTTAGAATATATGTAATAAAAAAGTATTGCATCAGATGCAAATATCACCAAATATTATTCTTTATACATATGGCATTTATATAACATATATATATGCTTCAGTATCACTAGAATTGGAAGTCATACGAATGCAAAAATATTGTTATAGTGTGGGTGTATTTATTTTGCCCGTGGGAGCAAATAAATCGAGGTTTATCGAAACGTGATGATCAACTGTTTCGTACTGTGTGACGTCACTAGGACTGTTTATTTAGTTCGTTGTCACGGGAATACATTTCGGTTGAAATACATTTGTCAAACTAAAATTATAGTGCTAAATTATAAGCAAGAGGACGATGAATTATTTTTAGGGAAACACAAAACAAACATTGATGAAATCGAATCTTCCAGTATGAGGTGTAACTATAGTTAAGAAAAAACATATAGTTAAGAAAAAAAAAACTCTCGTTTGACTTTTAGAACGCCTGATGGTAAGCCTTCATGTGGACGACGAAGAAGCATGCTTACCTACAAGTAACTTATTGTCTCTTGACTTAAAGAGGTGGTCTTATATTGCTTATTTATTGTATTCATGATTGGGCAAGTCTGGGTAGAAATTCATGATGAATAGTTATTGAAAAATTAACAATAAAAAAATCTTGGCCCTTTCTTAAGACTTAACTCATGATGAGAGATAGAGGTGAGAGATGATAGATGAAGAGATGTTTCAAAGAGTTTAAATAAATAAAAAACAATATAAAAATAAAATACATAAACACTATCAAATAGCTTGTCATCAAAAATATAAACGGCTTAAAATACAATTCACAGTGTTGAGCTGATGAAAATATTTCAATTACATAAATTGCGCTGACCTCTGTATAATTTCCCGACAGAGTATTGTTAACCACTGACCCGAGTTCAATTCTTAAATAGATGCTAAATATGCTTTCAACCTAATTTCTCAATTTAGTTGATCGATCACAATGCGGTTGGGTTAATTCTTTATGAATGATGAATTCTAATGATCAATTCTAGATTCAAACTTAGGTTACATATTAAACAGCGTCAACTTTTGATGGTTTTATGATCAGAATTTCGTTTATACAACATTATTTTTAGTATATGCGAAACCTGAATATAGTTTGTTCAGAATCAGTAACTGATTCGATTCCAATAATTTTTACATCATGTTATATTTTTTTTTCAAAAATATTTTAGTTAAATTTTATTACCAGTTAATTACAATACAATCACCGTACGGTTAGGTACCTATTGCCAAGCTATTAACACGAGTGTATAACACAGGACACGTGGTTTACGCAGGTGTACCGCGAAATGAGAATGTTTTACCAGGTAATATACAAACTTATAACCTTGTGATTTTTTTATGATACGGTTTTAAAATTTTGTATATAGATTCTTTACACAAAAATACTAGATAGGTGTATCGGGTTTAATATAAACAAAAAATAATGTTGTATAACGTGTTTAAGATTTTTACCGTTGCCTCACAGTAGTAATAATTACAGTATCGTGGGTTTTATAAACATACATTTGTAAACATTTTAACTCACAAAAAGCCTGAACCCGGAACAACTATTGCAAATTATATAAATATTTGATCCCTTCGATCAAACCCGCGACACACAACACAACAGTAATTGCTCAGCCGCTGCTAAAATCGTGTCACTGTGCAACCGTTTTGTTAACTTATACTCCAAAATTAAATTTACTCATGAAAATAAACTGTTAAACCTAGACTCAAACATCAAACTAATAATTTAGAGAACCTAAACGCAGTACGACTTACTACGCAATGCTCGTAGCAATGCCTACGGCGTAGACGCTTGAGGCTACGCCGTAGGCATTGTTGACTTAAGTACAAATTAATGTTTTTTTTTCAAATCTCCTGCATTTTATGAGTCAAATATATGTAAAAATATTCTTCATCGAAAAAATGAGATTATCCACATGTGTGGCTTAATATAAATCACGGCGTGAAGAACTCACTCGACTAGCCCGCCTGTCGCAGTTTTATATCTACGGGGACAATGGGCTCGCTGAGAGCGGCATACCAACATCCAAATTCACATAAACAGACGAAATTAGACTTTATGCAGTGGGTTGAAGTATGTTTTGGTCCGCAAAGTAAATCTTGTGAGTATATAAATTAGACCATGCGTCACTGTCGCGGCAGAGCGGCAAACGAAAGGATGGCTCGTAATAACCTGTGAAATGAACGTTTGATGACCACTTCGAGCCAGACCATAGAAGTTCTAAGTCGCCCGTATAATTGCGTGCTTCGGCAAATCACTGGCAATTAAAGTTGCTTGATTTATAGCGATCGGTTTATATGAGAGTTAGTTTAGTGCAAGTTTCATTGGCAAAATCAAAAGAGATAATGGTTTTATGAAACTGTTACCTAATAAAATGTGTGGAATATGAAAAATCATCTTTGCACCTCCATAAATAAAAAAAATTAGAAACGTAACAAAATTATGGAAACAAAACTTGTTGTGAAGTAAATGATTTTCTTTATTACTGACAGAAAATGTTAAAAATATATATATATTTTGACAAATTGATTTCAATCTTCATTAAAAAAGTATTCTATAAATTATTTTACATTTCTTTTACGTCCTTATTTACGTTATTATTCAACATATAATTTCCTAAAAACAATAAAATAGATACAACAATAAACCTCCCGTCGATGAACAAAAGCCTCTTTAATTTAACTTGATAAAACTTTGTTCCTCAATAAAATTAAATTTAACTCTTAACCGTAACTGCTTCTGAAGATAACTGCTCCTTTGATCGCAGCATGTTCTAATTGTGTTTAATTTTCAACGTCTTATATGCCTTTGTCAAACAGACAGGCGAAAGCTAAGCGTTTCTGAAGCGATACCGAACCGAAGCGAGACGTCAGTCCGATAGTTCTGTTACGCTAACGGATCGCTTTCGCTTTTCTATGTGACTGGATTCAAACAATTCCATACATTACAAATAAAAACGTCACGCTTCGCATTCGTCACGCCTGTCTGTCTATGGAAAATTGACACCATTTCATTCTTTTAAATCATCTGTTTACACCATCTGTTTTGAGGTCAGCCTTGAAAGATACGGGAAATATTTGTCCAGAAGAAAACATAATAAGATCATAACATACGATAAATAACAGTCATTATTTTAACACCAGCCACTAAAATAGGCAAGGTTTGTTTATTTTTTATTTCACTTAGCTTTTCCTTTATTCATTATAGGACGTATAGTAAATACGATAAGTACATTTCTAAATATATGTATTAAAAAAAAACGACGGGTTGCACTCTGGGAGTGCCGGCAGTACACGAATATTCGCGCAAGCGCCTTGCGCCGTCTTACGAATTTTCGATCAGGTCACGTGTCCTGACGCGAGTTCAAAATTTTTTACCCATTCCAAAAAAAGTGCACAACGCCGCTAAAGAAGTTTTCACTTCAAAAATGTGGGCCACCGGTATCGGGAACAGGGTCTAAGCTACCGTCGGTCAGGGCTCCAAAGAAAGGACCTTCCTTCACTTTTATTATTATTCATATAATCTTTTCCTGTTTTCTCACACTACCACAAACAATTTTTTTTTTATCGTGGTAAAATCATCAAATGAGTCCTCCCACCCAGGGCAGAGCGGGAGGGACGGTCAGACTCGTACTGACTAAAATCCACGGTGTCCTTCAATAGCCCTTTACGTTCCGGGGTCACGGTAATTCGTGCAGTCCCGCGACCCCGAACCGCAAACAATGGCAAATGTTTGTACAAAAAATACAATATTAGTACCAGTATGACAATGTTATTGAAATAAAAGAAAATCATTATTTTACAAAGTTTTGAAACACTCCATTTAATTTCCTAAATCCAAAACATTGAGTTTTGAAGTGATACCCTATAGAACTCTCAAAACCACAACATCTCCAACTATCAAAACACTTGAAATAAGAACTATATAGCTCTGTCTCACTCACTGCGCTGTTCAAACTTTCCTGCTTTCCATGTTAATGTTCACAATTCGACGCGGCGAAACAATTGGCGGCGCCTGAGAATTACGACCAATATAAACTGTGAGTACACCCTGTATACAGTATATTTTGTTTGTATTTGTGACTGTTCTAGACTATTTGGATGTTGTTTCAGTTATTTAGAAGGTTTTGAAGAGAGGTTTCAATGTTTGTATTGCTGTCTTGTCTGAAATATAAACCCCATTTTTATCGTGGTAAAATCATCAAATGAGTCCTCCCACCCAGGGCAGAGCGGGAGGGACTGTCAGACTCGTACTGACTAAAATCCACGGTGTCCTTCAATAGCCCTTTACGTTCCGGGGTCACGGAAATTCGTACAGTCCCGCGACCAAATATAAATCCCTGGTCAAAGTCGCGATTTTGATCTGGTATAGATAACTGATCTTCAATTTGAAAAGATAACCGGAAGATGCAATGCAGGCAGGCCTCTCACGAGGTAGACCGACGACACCTTGAGATTTCGTCCAATAGTGGACGTCTTCCGGCTGATGATGAAGAATGTGATTGTTTCAAATAAACCCAGGGTCAAACTGCTGCTGTAAAGATAAGTGTACTGAAGCCTCGGAGTCCAACGGTCAATCATAAAAGGGCTGTAACTTTTTATGACATTTGTATGCAATTATGTATCACAAAGTCTTTATACAATATCAAGACATTGTAATATACAACCGAGTTACTACACTGCCTAACCAATTAAGAAGTCCTGAAGACGTGGTTTTTTTTATTTATTTTTTTATGCATTGCATCTCTTAGGTCAACCTAAAAGAGGTTGTGGGCTGCTTAACCGGACTTAAGCTCGCGTTTGATCACTATCTCGCCTGTAGGTAAGCAAAGATGTGGTCGATGGTGAAGCACCTTACCTAGAAGTAATCTATTTACTCTTGACTTAAAGACCTCAAGGTTGTAGCTTTCAGGAAACATCATTATGGAAGATGTAAGGATTGTTCGTTTGTAGCCTGCCGTCATGGAATAAAGCGTGAGTTTATAATGTATGTAAAAAGGTAAACCAGTTTTTCGATTTTCAGACTAATAAATCAAATTATTTTCTTTCCATTACAACAAAAAATTATATTTCACTTTCCATATAGCGTTTTCATTAATAAATTCTGCATCAATTATGAATGATTCACTGCTCCAAGCATCACAAAGGAAAATAAATTTCAAAAAGGAATCAGAACATTTAAATACCAAGTACAAATTGAATTCACTTCATGACGACGTAAGTTAATTCTTTAAATTGAAGCACTCAAAATTGCTTCACTTTTCCGTATTCGTTTTAAACTATCCGAATTGAAAATGACTTTTTAACGAGTTTCATTCTCGTTTCACGCTACAAAAGATTAATGAGGTGATAAATGGACATTTACAGGTGATTATTATGAAAGCATTTAATTTACGGTTGCGCTTTAAAACAACCTCCATTGGGGATGACAATTTTAAATGGTCTGCTATTCTTGAGCCCTAAAACGTAGCTTATCGACTGTTTTTTTTTATCATAAATGCTGTTTGTTTAGTTTTATTTATGGCAGAATATTTTAACATATTTTTTTTATCGTGGTAAAATCATCAAATTTGTCCTCCCACTCAGGGTGGGGCGGGAGGGACTGTCATACTTGTACTGACTAAAATCCACGATGATCCTTCAATAGCCCTTTATGTTCTAAGGTCACGGTTACCTCAAAGAGTGTCAGCATAGTGACGGTGCCTGTAGAGGGCCAAAGCCTGCCGGGGTCGCGGGACCGATTATACAGATTACCGTGACCCCGATACGTAAAGGGCTATTGAAGGACACCGTGGATTTTAGTCAGTACAAGTCTGACAGTCCCTCCCGCCCTGCCCTGGGTGGGAGGACTCATTTGATGATTTTACCACGAAAAAAAAAAATGTCACGGTTACCTGATGAGAGAGTCCCGCGACCCCGGATAATCAAATGTTAGGATTAGGCAGAGTTGTGCAGAAGTATTACACCCACTGTTCAGTTATGCCTAAGTTCCATATCAGAACTACTTTGCCATAGGGCAATAATATAGTAGGTATCCCGTAGTTACTACAAAAAAAACGGGTTGCACTCCGGGAGTGCCGGCAGAAGTGAAAACTTGATTATTAACGTTGAGCATGTTTGATATTTTGGAATGGTTAGGGAATAATTTTGCACCAATTGCTTTATCAGTATAAAAGTACATCATTTATGTGGTAGAATACAATATTCATAAATTGCGCTATCGCACACGGTCGAGGTCGACCTCGACCTCGACCTCGACCTCGACCTCGACCTCGATTCGTGACACGCTGTAACATAGACGAACATTCGCGCAAGCGCCCTGCGCCGCCTAAACGAAACAGTAGGCCCAGGCATACATTTTCGCCGCGCCGTAGAGAGGGGATAGCTGTCTACTCTCCATCCGTCCTACGCTTTTTCGATCAGGTCACGTGTCCTGACGCGATTTTAAGATTTTATACCCATTACAGAAACAGTGCTCAACGCCGCTAAAGAAGTTTTCACTTCAAAATATCTGATGCAACCCCAATAACAATTTGTCGGAACTGTACACAACAATTTGTAGAATAGGCTATATTTAATTAGTCCGTCAATTAGTTTTTTTTGGGACAATCCTACCACACTATTCCTAAACCACTGCAACTCCTGAAAGCCAGAATCAACAGTGGCAACCACCAAACCGCCGAGATAATAAAGCTCGACGTGTCCCGGAGAATTAATTTACCTATCGTTGATCCTGCAACGAAATTAATCAGGAAAGAAGAAGGAGTAGGAAAAATATGTTTCTACTCTCATGTCAAGCAGGAGACAGAACAAGACAAGGCCAATAAGCACAAAAGGACATTACAACTGGGAGAAGCCAAGTACGAAGTTTTTAAAATTGGCAACACGCCACTATTTACTTTATATTTATATAAGTGATTTCTGATGTCACGAGCCCCCCTCTCTCGATTTATGATGCGTTATATCTTTGTAAATATTCATGGTTTAAGAGCTTTCGACCACAGGGCGAGTTAGTCAAAGAAACAACAAAATATAATCTACAACCAGTAAAATTCAAGAGTTTATCATTTACAAGACAATACTAAAACCTTGTTTTGAATGCAACTGAGCAGTAAAACCGCAAGCAGCAAAACACAGGATTTAAAGTTTATGTTTGTGCATAAGCTTCGTGGTCGCGGTCTCGACTGCCAAAAGATATCAAAAGTTTTCTGTGCAGAGAGGATTTTTGGAACATTGCTTGTACTAAACATTGTTTTATTCTCCACTTTCTGTCTGTTATTTGTTGATCTTTGACAGTTGCTACGGGTACTCTCTGAAATTTTTGACGGCACGGATGGCGTATTGGATGAGTGATTGACTGTCGCAAGTTCGATATCTGCACGGAACAAATACAGAAAAAATAAATGTTTGTAAAAGCAGGATATAGGACTTTTTTATTAGGAATGAAAACAAAGCGTCTCTTATCTGAATTTTAGAGGGGAAATGGGCAGTCGCCTCATGCTAAACACTGGTTTGCTACTATAGGCCTCAACTTCAGACATCGTCACAGTTGAGTAATGGATAAATGATGATGATACAAAAGAAATTACAAACATTTACTTCCATCATTTATAAGAGTCGCGCGTCAACGTTTCTTGTCTACATTTAATATGACTGCCGTTGTGCGATAACTGACAGATATTACATACGGATACGTTTCTTAGACTTGAGTTTTATACAAAACAAAAGCGAACAACTCTTTCATGTTAATTTATCACGATCTACGTCGTCACCGTGGGAAGATAGCTTTTCTCAAGACAATCTTTTTCTCTCAGCATAATTCGTTTCATGAAATAAAGCTGTCATACCACATTTTTCTTGTATTCCTAGATCAACAAAACGAAATCGTGTATTCACTATGTATAATGCAGCAGACACTTTTTATTATAGGTATGTCTATTTACAGACACAAACGAAACTTTATTCGTCGTAAAAGATAAGGTAGGAAAAAATAGAGGGTCGTAAATCTTTGCAAAAGATAGAGAATTGTAGAAAATTATGGAAAGCAGTCCTCTATGTAAAGATAAAGGTTTCCCTTGGGACGGGGATCCAACTGAAGTTATTTGATTTCATTACCTATATACCGACCTTCTGTTAGGATGAGAATTCTGATTCAATTACTCAGGTATTAGAGGTGATTTTCAGTACGTTAGTCGGAGGTGTGTGGTTTAAATCTGGGCTATTATAACACTCGGAGTGTAACATTGTAGATAGAGAATATATATTGTTCACGAAACGGGCAGTCCGGGATTTTAGTCAATGTTCTTAAAAATTGGTATAGTGGACTTGTACGTTATAAAGGTCATATTATTTTATATTATTAAATTTTGAAGTTGAAATGTCTCTTTAGAATATTATTAAGAGATGCGTACAGACACTCTTTTTATGTACATCTTTCTAGACTGTCTGCACATACTCTGACTGCCCAAGATACGAGCATCTCAGTTTGGGAGTCTTAGTCCTTAATTAAAATGCCTCTGGACATTCACCTCACTAAAATAGGTTTCAATTCTTGTGAAGCTTTTATACTTTTTGAAGAATAAATAAATATTCTCACTATAACGATCTCACAGTTAAACTGCGTAAGCAGTTTTGAGGGGCAATGTAACTAGTCTTTAGATATTTTTTTGTGAAATAAAACCATTCATTCATTAATAAAAAGAAAAATTACCATAATCTGTCAAAATATTTCAATCAAACATGAACCTTTTGCTTTTGTGATAAAGCTGAGAATCTATTAAAGAAATTTCACAGATTGAAGTAAGTGGATGTACTGACGTCTGTTCTATTATAAAACTGACAATGTCTTGACCTCCTATCTACTTTGATGACAAATGTATGCTTAAGCATTCGTTTGCGCGTTCTGAGCTCATAATTTAAACAACATCTCATAACCTAAATTTCTCAAATTAATGACTCTCTTATGCCTTTGTCAAACAGACTGGTGAAAGCGAAGCGTTTCCGAAGCGATACCGAACCGAAGCGAGACTTCAGTCCGATAGTTTTGTCACGCTATCGGATCACTTTCGTTGTTCTAAGTGACTGGAGTCAAACAATTCCATACATTACAAACAAAAACGTCACACTTAGCTTTGGAAACGCTTCGCTTTCACCCGTCTGTTTGACAAAGGCATTAATCCTCATGATTCTTTCCAAAAAGTCACTTAACGTGCATACTAATTGACTTTACAAAAAAAAAAACCTGCCTAGTTCTCCAGTTACCCTCGTTAAAACCCAATTCCATTCTTTACCCGAAGACAAAACGTTTTAGGAGTTTTAATTAAAATTAATATAAGGAACGAGCACCAAATGTTACTGGCTTAATTACGATCTGTTACACAATGGATGCTGTGCACAGGGTAACCCTTGTTACCCTCCAATTTATGGCTTACCCTTATAAAAGTGAGCTTTAAAAAGTATGGAGCGATTAAGTTCATGTGGGGTTGCCCGGTTTTGAGTGTGATTAGTATGTGTAGTGATTTTAATAACTTGTTCATGAAATATGAGTACGCAGGTAGGTTATATTTTCGACGTTTATTTATATGGTCTGCCGAAACATATGAAGTTGAAACCTTAATAATATAGGGAGTCATCATTTGTGGTGAGATATAAGTTAATGATATTTTGTTATTGTTAGAAGTCGTTATGAATGAAAAAAAAAATATGAACTTATCGAGCATGACTGCGATGGCTTAGTTGGTAAGGCGTCTGGTACACAAATCCTAAGCTCATAAGTACAAGTCCTGCTCGCAATCAAATTTTTAATTCCACAAAAAAGCTTTCCACACAATCGTTTCTAGATTCTTGTATAATTTGCGAAACAAGACCTCACTCCTGTTTAAAAAAACAACGATAATGATATGGCCAATACCTTTGAATATGACCTTTTTTAATGCAGGTATAATAGTCCTTTCATGTATTAGAAAACCATTTGCTTACATTACAGCAAAATAATTCCTGGCCTTAACGTCTTTCCAATCCCGAAACCCATTAACGTTTCGTTTAAAATCGCCATTAAAAAGTAAATAAAAGAAAATGCAGCGGACGTAGCGGTAAAATTGTATTTTCTTTTGTATATAATTAAAGTTGTAGTTGTATGACTAAACTATTTATATATTCTGTATACATAATGTATGAGATGGCATGACTTTCGCGACTCCTCTCTCTGTGACGACGAAAATAAATTTTCTACCTTCTAGCTTTAATTATGTAGATATATTTTTTATTCTGCTGCTATTGTGAAATTATTCCAGATTTAAATATCGAACTTTTATTTAAATCTAATTTAAAGAAATGAATGTATGGAATTTGAATTTGGAAGTCGTTTGGAAACAGTCTTTTGCCTGTGGCTTTGGTTGCTTCTTTTTCATTTCTTGTCAAGTTTCATGAAAAAAGTAGCTGAACACCTTGCTGTCTTCAGAGTTTATTCTGTACCAAAATTATTAGTCTTAATTGTTTTTGTAGTTTAGGCGTGAAAGTGTAACAAACAAAACAGACTCAACTTTTCAATTTATAAAAATTAAAAATGATTGTAGCTGTGATTTATTCTATCTACATGTCTGACCTTTTATTTACATTTATCATAAACAAAAAAGACGAAATCATCTTTTTGGATAAAATCTGGTAGTATCTGTAGTTAACGAACATGACAATCTAAACTGTCAACGACAAAGTAATGTGATTCAAACGACTTGCAAAAAACATTCATTATTTTTCAACCATTCGAGAATCCAATTTAAAAACCTGCAGTTTTATAAAGAGAAAATCAGGGACTTGTCACAACTTTTCAGACAGCGCTAACTTATCTTTATTTACTTTTTTATTCAAGATTTAGTCGAGTCACTCAAAATAGCTATTAATCTTATTTTTTAAATGGTTTTTTACTTACACTCAAGGTAACAGGAGCTCATTTGTAGACTTAATGAAACCTGAAACAAAAGAAAAATAATTATTATTCAGTCGAGAATTCCTTATTTGTTCTCATTAGCATGACTTTGTACGGGTTTGTCCTAATTAATAAAATAATATGATGAAGAAACCTTGTTGAAATGTACTAAAAAGGTATTTCAAGCAAATTCCACGAAATTTTCACGCCCGATCAACCCCAATAAATAAACCCCGCAAAGCTGCTATTTATCAATATAAACCATTTTTACTTCGGAAGCAGTTCAAACCAGATGAAGCCGGTATCGGTGTCAATCACGTTCGGGCCACTTCGGCAACTCTCGGCGGTCGAACCGTTGCTCGTTATTGCATATAACCTTTGCGGTTATTGCCTTATTGCTCTGCTCAGCTCTGATCCAACGACGTGGAACTTATGTTGAGCTATTTCGGGATCAGTGAGTCTTTTGATAGCGTACCGGCTAAGTAGGTATGGACAGGCTTCAATGGCTTGGAAATTTTATGAAAGTTTTTTAAATTATTTTTTTCCTTTTTTATAGTTTTCCTTAAAAGATATTTATTTTGAGTTTCAATCGTCTTTAAAATAATATTTAATTACCTATGATTTAAACGGCAGCAGTAAACAATTGCTATTTACTTTTGGTTTTGTTTAGTAATAACCATTTTTATCTTTTTTTTTATTGTGGTAAAATCATCAATGAGTCTACTCCTGCCCAGGGCGGGGCGAGAGGGACTGTCAGGCTTTCTGATGAGACAGTCCCGGTAATTATAACTATGAAACTAAAAACCACATGCAAAACCGAGTTTTACCTTTTCTCATGTATAATTTACATCAAAATATAACTTACATTGCAACCAACCTAATTTGTAAAACATCAGGTTCATTACAATGAACAATGTTGAAGATTGTATAATTCAAATTGTAAGCACTCCTTTAGGAATAATAAAGCAATTACTTTTTCCACGAGCATGTAAAACAAATTACAATAAAATAACAGTATAAAAACTAAATGTAAACCTATAACAGTTTATACCAGGAAACGTTGTAAAAAGACTAATGTGAGTATTGCATGTGCACGAGGATTTTTATCACAAAAAGTTGCTTTTGTTTGAGTGCGTTTTTTTTTGTTTGACTATCCGAAATTGGAATAGTAAATTGGCTTTTCGTAAATTAAGCTTTTTTGTTGATTGTATTTTTATCCGTGTTTTAGTTACATAGTTCAGTATTTTATCCGAATTACTAAATCGGTTCTATTTATTATTATTTATGGCATTCCGCGACAGACGTGAATTGTCGCGGGTAGTAGGAAAATCTTAAGAGGTTACCGCGGCCCTGGATTGCAAAGAGTAACTGAAGGAACAAATTGGTTGTCCCTTCTGTTTCACCCGAAGCGGGAGGACTTATTTGATGAACTTTCACACCAAAAAAGGTAATTTTACGAAAACATGATTATTGTGGACCTTCGATGATTTTGGTGTGTAATGAAGTATATTCTATTCTATTCTTGCACTAAAACCTTTCATTTTTTTTTTAAACTTTGCCCCGCACTTGAAATTTCTTCCTCTATCCTGGGTTCGTTTACAAACATAGAAAATCACGTACACAAAAACCCAGACCCGGAACAACTACCTGTAGATCATACAAATATTTGTTCCGTGCGAGGATCGTACCTGCGACACGCTGCGCAGCAGTCGTTCTCCCAGCCACTGCGCTAATCGTGTCGTCATTTCCATTCCTAACTGAGAAGCATTTCTCAAACTAAAAATTCAAGCAACAATCGTTCTGTTTGTTTATAACACATGTCATTCAAATTGTCAGTTTTCCCGGATGTACCCGCTTTTAGTTCATTCACAGCCGACTAACATATATCACATCAAATCATCCTGTAAACGTATGATATCAGCGCGTCTACGCTCTTAGGCTCAACTCACACCAAAAGAGCGGCGAAGGGCAACGAAGCGGAGAGCAGTTTCAGTGTCATATGAATTTTAACTTTATTTTCATTAAAAGAATATTTATTATCGCATGAGAAACTCGAACGAGTCGCGAGGATGCCCGCGAATCCGCGGGCATTCACGCGACTCTTTCGAGTATGAGTGCGATAATAAGAATGAGTATTATAGTAATGAAAATAAGTACTTCCGAATTTATAAGTTCTGTCAAAACATCGGGAGTCGGTAATTACTAAAATAGACTTTCTGAATTATCTTCATTCTGATAAATATATTAAATTGAATATTATCTTAAAAGTTTCGTAATGAAAATAAAAAGTTAGAATAGAATGATGTTGAATTGATTTAAGATTAAAATGTTATATTCCTTTATATTGAAAGTTTTGTTAACGATGCGAGTCAATAAATTAATAAGGATATCACAGCGTATTCAAAAATATCTTTGATAAAGAATGCGAAAATCTTGAAATCAGAATCTTAGCGAGGAAGTCCCGACCAGTTTTCTATGTACTTGTACAATAGTACATCTTCGTACCTCTCGCACATACTTGAACAAGTATCCACATTAGTATGTATCCGGTATCCCGGGATCTGTGTCATGCAAGTTCAAAACTCTCGAGCCTCACTCGTCCAATTACAACAAGTTCAGGAGAATCGACTGGAAGTCGGGAATGTCTACTTTTTGTTAACATGTTGTTTGGCATACTAAAGATGTGGGAGTTTACCTTGGCGATGGAGATTTTGACCAAGATATTTTTAACTAGTGAGTTTTTAGTGTTTGACCGTATTCTGAAAATATTCTTGTTGCAGGTTCGGAATTTAAAAGTATAGGTATTTACAAGGATTTATTGTCTGATGACTAATGTAAACTTATATGATCATAACAAAACTTTAACACTGAAGAAGAACAAAGATATAATTACGAATGCACCTTTTTTTCGAAGAAAGAGGAAGTATAGTACAGTTAGTGCCCTTCATTAAATGCCGATCTTATAAAGATGTGAATAAGGGCGAACGTGAGTCAAGAAATACATCCCATTTATCGTAGGAAGTAGTTAATAAAGCAATTTTGAGGGTTCCGAAGTAAACAAGGAACAAAAATACGTATACTGGAAAGTCCTGTGCTATTTTACTCTTGAAAAAGATATTAATTTCATAATTTAGGTAACAAATTGATGAAGTCGTAAAATAATTACCATTATATTTTACCAAAAAGTCTAAAATACACCCAGGTTACACCCTAAAAGTTACCGAGTAAGCTTGTAGAGCCATTATCTCGTACAATTAAGGTAAGGTTGTATCGCGGATGTATGTCAAGCGACTGCCTCTCGACTCGGCGCCCAATTACAGGGCCGACGAAATCGACGCGAAACTGACTAGTTTAGTTAACGCGAAGATTCAAATTATTTCAGCTAGAAGCGTAAATTGCTTGAATTTTTCGTGGAAGTTTAGCATGATGGCAATTTAGGTAATTAAAAAAAATCGTTTGGTTTTTTAAGTGGCTTTATAGTGGGTGTCATCTCTGTTATGGGCTTACCACACGCACAAGCTTCACCACAGTTTTGCCTACGCAAGTCTAGTCTGCGCGTACTTGCCTGTGTGTGTGGTTGGGCGTTCAGTGTTGCCGACCGTGTATTGTTTTTTCATGCGAGAAACTTGCGCAGGCAAAACTGTGGTGAAGCTTGTGCGTGTTGTAGGCCCATTAAATTCTGTAAATCAATTAACTCAGTCAAATTTTTAATGAATCAATAAACTCAGCCAGCCATAATCTACTGCTACGCTAAGGCTTCTCTGAAGCTGGATTACACTACTTTGTCTTCTTGTTGTCTGTGCGAGCCACCTTTCCATCACCCATCTTGTCTATGTCATGATAATCAAAACAAATAAAATTGTGACAACTGACAAATGAGGTGTCCTGTAAATACAGTACATGACTTGGTTGTAAATCACATGCAGTGGTTGAGAACTGACATAAAAATCATTGTGCCCTTTTTTTATTGTAGTCAAATCATCAAATGAGTCCTCCTACCCAGAGCGGGGCGAGAAGGACTGTTAGACTTGTACTGACTAAAATCCACGGTGACCCTTCAATAGCCCTTTACGTTCCAGGATCACGATTAGGTAATCGATGAGACTGTCCCGCGACCAGACAGTCCCGCAACCATCATTATGCCTTTTTTTATCGTGGTAAAATCATCAAATGAGTCCTCAGGGCTGGAGGGACTGTCAGACTTGACTGACTAAAATCCACGGTGTCCCTCAATAGCCCTTTACGTACCGGGGTCACGGTAATTCCTGATTCCCGCGACCATCATTATGCCCTTAAGGTAAAAGTTGGTGCATAACGTAAAAATAAAGTATACCTAACTAGAAAAAGAGTATTATGTCAGTTAATAACTCTGAATACCAAACGGATATCCAAAAACCAGCAATTTCATTAACAGCATTACACTGTAACATCTGTGCCATCTGCCCAAAAATTCTCCAGCCAGCCAATCACAACTAAGCTTATCGAATCGACGCGAGATTCGGAACCATCGAGTTTTTGTTAAGCAACACTGGGCGGCAGAAGTTTTAATAACATGATTAGGGATGTTTCGGTTTGAGAGCGTCCTTGTTATTCGCGACTTTCAAAACAAAAAACTCCTCGGAAGTGAAGTTTTGTTGAAGAAGATTGAGGGAAAAATCTGTTGAAGATTGTTTGTTTCCGAAGAAATTGTCGGCTATTGTGAAAGTAAGTTCTTTTATTTATAAATTTTCATTAGGCCAGTCATTCATCGTAGACGATCTCCGGGCACCGTAGGCGCGGGCATGCGGGCAGCGAGTAATGGGCAACTCGCTGTCCGACCATGGACCATGCCCGGGCCGACGGCGTGTTGTGTTCAACGCGCGCCTCAAAGACTCTCAGCATTATGACAGGGCCCCCCTTTAGACGGCCAAAGCGTGCCGGGATCGCGGGACTCACGAATTACCGTGACCCCGGAACGTAAAGGGCTATTGAAGGACACCGTGGATTTTAGTCAGTACTAGTCTGACAGTCCCTCCCGCTCTGCCCTGGGTGGGAGGACTCATTTGATGATTTTACAACGATAAAAAAAGGCCAGTCATACACGATCCAGTTTACAGCCAGCAGTGCGTTGGCAGCGGCGTGCGTTGAGAATTGGCTATCAGTGTACATGACAAGTCTTCTTCTGATAGTTATACATCATCAAGTTTACTGTATGCCACTTCAAGCACGCTACAAACTTGACTGTAAACTGGATCATGTAAGGTTCAGATTATAGGTAAAGGGATCTCTGGTTCTGCTGTCATTCTGCATACCTATGGTTCAATAAATAGTAAACTCTTCTTAATGTTTTTTAAACTTGTCTTTGACACTTACTTCTTATAATAATATGAACTTCTAAATAATCAATGAACTTTTAAATTTTGGCGGCAAGGCTGGCGCAGTGGTTGAGCGATCGACTGGTGTGCAGCGTGTTGCGGGTTCGGTGCACACAAATATGTAGTTGATCCGGGTCTGAGCGTTTGTGTATGTCTGTTCTATGTTTGTAAACGCACCCACGGCACAGGAGAAATTCCGAGAGTGGGGCAACACTTTAACGAAAAAAAAGTAATCAATTAGGTACGAAAGTTATCAAAAATCAATCGATACATGAAACCAATTTATTAAAAACCTTTTCAGTATATTCACACGAAAACTTGTACTTAATCTATTTCGGATCAAAGGCACGGTCATCAACAATAGAAAATGGCTGAATACGCAGAACGTGAGTCCATCTGGACGTTATCGGAGACTTATCTCCGATTTACTGGGCAATCTATTGTGTGCCGCATTATACAAATTTATATATTGGATCGTCTATGTAATCCGCTTTGTCGAATTATGTAGTCGATCATTTTATTAGAATTGTTGGTATTATTACAGTTTAGGTAAAAAGTGCCTTTGTTAGTACTTACTTTGGTTTACAACCCTCTTGGATAGTCATACATAAAACATATGAGTGAGAATTAAACCCTTGAAAACCAATGGAACATCACCATGCCGTCCCCACCCTTTTTTTTATCGTGGTAAAATCATCAAATGAGTCCTCCCACCCAGGGCAGGGCGGGAGGGACTGTCAGACTTGTACTGACTAAAATCCACGGTGTCCTTCAATAGCCCTTTACGTACCGGGGTCACGGTAATCCCTTGGTCCCGCGACCCCGGCAGGCTTTGGCCCTCTACAGGCCCCGTCACTATGTTGACACTCTTTGAGGCGCGCGTGGAACACAACGCGCCGTTGACCCGGGCATGGTCCATGATCGGGCTGCCAGTCGCCCATTACTCGCCGCCCGCATGCCCGCGCCTACGGTGGCCGGAGATCGTCTTGCGACGTCCGGCGCCGTGGGCGTCTACCACTGCGGCTGGGTTGGAGGAAGGACGCTGTCCTCTCCCTCACGCGGCCCGCCTCCTCCTTCACGAGCATTACTGCTTCGCAGAAGGAGGCGACCGCATCCTACTCCGTCTCGCCCCGCAGCATGGCCTCAACCAATGCCGGGCGCGAGAGGTCTCCGCCTATCGCCGTCGTGAGGACACGGCGGTGCTCTGCCCAAGCGGGACAATGTCAATGTAACGTTTTGTAAAACAATAGAAAAAAGTTTGTGATGACAGATGCTCACATCGCTTCTCATCATGATTATCGCTTCTAAGAGACCAATGAAGGGAAGGTCCCCTCTGTAAAAAAACTCTAGATAGGCCAAAGAACAACATATTCCTTCATTCTGTTTCTTTATGATCTTAAGCCTTTGTCAAACAGACAGGCGAGTCCGAAGCGATAACGAACCGATACGAGACGTCAGTCCGATAGTTCGGTCACGCTATCGGATAGCTTTCGCTTTTCTATTTGACTGGATTCAAACAATTAATACATTACAAATAAAAACGCCTCGCTTCGCATTCGCCACGCCTGTCTGTTCGACAAAAGCTTTAGCGATTTCTATCTTTCATAGGTTATATATAGAAACGGGAGATATACATGGTGTTGGGTTTAAAAAAAAGCGTTTTAGAATTGAAGAGACTTTCGTTTTCTTTGGACAAAAGACATAACATCCACAATGACATGCCAAAGTAAGCATCAACCGGTTCCATTAGGTTAGTTGTCAACCTTATTTCCCAACTAACTGCTTTGTTAAAGTAGAGAAACACCTTGTTGTTTCTTGCACCTTTATTTTTAGTGTAGTATCTACAACCACTCCCACCAGCTCCAATTAGCCCCCGGGGTATTGTAACAAGATGAAGGCTACGGAGTTCAGGTTGCAAAGGTTGCATGTAATACCGTTTCAAAACAAGCCAGGCAGAGAGAAGAGTTGGAATTAAAACTTAGTTTTAAATCTTTTTTTTTTGTCAGCGTGGTAAAATCATCAAATGACTCCTCCCATCCAGGGCAGAGCGGGAGAGACTGTCAGACTCGTCCTGACTAAACTCCACAGTGTCCTTCAACAGCTCTTTACGTTCCGGGGTCACGGTAATTCGTGAGTCCCACGACCCCGGCAGACTTTGGCCGTCTAAAGGGAGACCCCGTCATAATGCTGACACTTTTTGAGGCGCACGTGGAACACAACAAGCCGTCGACGGGGGCATGGTCCATGGTCGGACAGCGAGTCGCCCATTACATGCCGCCCGCATGCCTAGTATTGAATCTTGACAAGAATATGGAGGTAATAGTAGGTACCGTATTGGGTGAATGTGGATGAATGGAGTGAAAGTAGAAGACTAAAGAAAAGATGGATGGATGGTGTACAAAATGAAAGAAAAAAGAGTAAATGATGCTTTTTGACAGGGAAGAATAGAAGAAGAAACGAGTCGCGGCGATTCCGCGTGGAATGGGATAAACGCAGGAAGATAACGATGAGTGGGTACCGTTTGAAACCACTAATAGGCACCTTTTTTAAGCAATGGAGACGTGGATAAACCCGTATAAATTGTAATAGAATGTGAGCTTCTTTTTGAATGTTTCTCCATGAGTGATAGTAGTGGGTATTGAAAGCAGCTGGAAGATAGTTGCCGAAATCTAAGTATACTTAGCTTGCGACTGAAGAAGTCTATGCCCAAGCGTGGATTGCTTAGACTGAGAATGATGAAAGCTGCAGTACGGTTTTAAGTTAAGATTTATGTAGCTTATTGTTGTGAAAAGTAAAATGCATGTGCAAAGATTTCAACCTACAATCATCCGATTCAGTCACTGTTACCAACCGAGCTATCAAATTAAATCAGAACACACTCTGCGCGTCGGATAAAAATAAACCAGCGACAATTTATTCCAATAAAATTCATCTCTATTTTAAAATAAGCTCTTTCAGTGACATCAACACGGGCTGCGCTGTGTACCTTTCCCAGTACAAGTGGCATTTTGCGTTCAAAGAGTACAATTGTGCGACGTAATAACAGCTCACCCCAGTATAGTCCGTGACAACAAAGGATGACGCAACTACTATAACGAATGAGGATATATCTACTCGTAAACTTTGCATCTCTGTGTTCATGTATAGAGGAAGCCGGTTATTATAATCATTGAGTTGAACTGGGTACTCACTGGCGTTGGTTAGTGTTAGATTATGAAACAAGGTAATTTATGTAAACTAAACAGTGATTCAATAAAAGTATACACTTCGACAATAATCATCTTTAGAAATATGAACTATTGATGACAAGATTTGATTTACGTTCATTGCTGTATATTACTGCTTTTTTAACAATTTGTATTAGAATGTGCTCATTTCCTGGTGTTAGAGTTATCTTAGTCAGGTGTCGACATTTTGTTGTTCAGTCTGTTATGAGAAACGCGCGGAACACGTCTAGCTGTGTGGACTCGGGAATGATCCTTGATCGGACCGCGAGCTATCCATTACTTGCCGGAAAGCTACCCTCTGGGATACTATCTGGTTGGCGCGTCATAGAGACGGCCCGCGCAGGGCCCCACAGAAAGTTGCGTGACCCCCGCGTTGTGCCTCCGTTGATGAGGCGTTTGGCACCCCATGAGCGCATGTCCTTAGGTACAGTTCTACCCATTACTCTTCTGTTCAACAGAACAAGAATGTCCTTAGGTATTCATTAAGAAAATATCTCAAAAGAACACTTTTGAGATATTTTCTTAATGAATACCTAGCTTTAGAAGCAGTCACCTGGTGGTAATATTATTTTTAACTATCACATAACAACAACATATTAATGACAGCGTGTGTCTACGGTTTTATAGCCGCAATATACTGTTATTCTATAATTAAAATGAACAATGGATTTTGACATTAACGACAAACTATCTAGCCTTTGTCAAACAGACTGGCGTGGCGATTGCGAAGCGTGACGTTTTTATTTGTAATGTATGGAATTGTTTGAATGCAGTCACATAGAAAAGCGAAAGCGATCCGATAGCGTGACAGAACTATCGGACTGACGTCTCGCTTCGGTTTGGTATCGCTTCGGAAACGCTTCGCTTTCGCCTGTCTGTTTGACAAAGGCATTATAGTTATAATTTTAACGAGGGCAATGACGACGTTATAAATATGTGATAAAAGACTTATATAATAACGAAATAAAAATAAAAAGTGGGATAGCACAGCAGATCTTAATTGGCAGAAAACGATGTGATCTCAACTGGCAAGATGAGATTAACTCATTTCAAAGAACTGACCCACAGTTGCATTAGATCGAAAAACGTAAAAAGAGGGGAAGGGGGGTCTTAACTCTACAAGGTGGCAAAAACTCTATATTCATCCTGGAGAGCAAAAAGTGCAAGACTGACGCAAATACTCGTATTTGAGTTCTTTAATGTCGCTTGAAAAGTTGGTACGTAAAATCTACTTTTCAATTTGCTGACATCACACCCAGATACTATGAACCTTAAACGAGTAACTATAGCTACGCAAACGATTGGCTTGCAATCTCTCAACGCGTATGTATTATTCATAGTTTCAATGCACTTAGTGGCTCTCCCTTGATTCTGGACGCCTAGTACATAGGTAAGGTAATATATTTATGGTGACGTGAGTAAGTTGATGCTACTACGTTTTATAATATTATAAATCAATTATTTCAATGACCTATTTTGGGGGCTGGCCTATTTCTACGGGGATGAATCAACATTGCCATACAACGTTGCAATGCTGACAACGTTCTGGGCACTGTTCCCGTTGACAGCGAAGTGGAGGAATTCTTTGACGCCCTTTTAATGTTCTCCTTTTCTTTTTCTTTTTTGTACATATTACTAGTTAGTTTTTGTTTATAGTTTAGATTATGATTATGAATATAAAAAAAAATGTTTCAATAGTTTACTTGGAAATCACACATCTACATAGTTATTTATGTCCCTACTCCCAAACACGTCGTATTTACTTTCTTTTGGGGTGGTAAAATCATCAAATTAGCAGAAAAGACTATCACTCTTACTGATTAAAATTCCCACTGAATCTTCGGTTGCCCTAGCGTTACAGGGCCACGGTGTATTCTGCTTTGGCAGATCCGGCATTCCGGCAGGCGTTTGGCCCTGTCAGGGTCCTGATCAGACGGCGCTTTACTTATTACTCGCCGTCTGCAACCACGTCATATTTACTGAACATACAGGTTTAAATTTTCTCTTTAACTTTCAGTAACAGTAACTCTGTACAGCAATTTAGTTAAACATTTTAACGAGGAAACTATGCTTTTAGTAAGTTACTCATATATTTCATAGCGATCGATAGGTGAATCGGAACATCCTCCTACCTCGCCAGCTTTAATACTCTGTCCAGTCAAAGTTAACAGGAGCATCGGTTTCAAAGGCTTTACTGTTACTAGCTTGCTTGGCTTTGTAATTACTAGTAGAGGAATAGTGTATAAGACGGGCACGCGAGGGATGATCCCCATCATCCCTCGCGTGCCCGTCTTATTAATCACACACTATAGGGAAACTTAACACAATACTAACGTAGCGAGAGCGCCAACAGATATATATATATTAAACTCCTGAGAGTTTCACTCAAAGATCGGCGACTGTAAAATACTTAATGTAGCGTCCCTATTCCATATTTCATGCCGCTAATGCCTTTGTCAAACAGACTGGCGAAAGTGAAGCGTTTCCGAAGCGAAGCGAGACGTCAGTCCGATAGTTCTGTCACGCTATCGGATCGCTTTCGCTGTTCTATGTGACTGGATTCGAACAATTCCATGCATTTCAAATAAAAACGTCACGCTTCGCTTCGGAAACGCTTCGCTTTCGTCTGTCTGTTTGACAAAGGCATAAAAGAATACGGAAATCCACCGACAATCTCTCGGAAGTAAAGCTTTTACAATTTAAAGTGCCGAAGCTATTCTATTCGGTGACACAAAACAAAATGGCGGGAGGGGGAACTCGATGAAATCGCTTTTAAACTACATCCTCGTCTCAAGACGATATGCATACAAAATGTAAGTTATTTACACACAAAAGATTCTATTCTCGTGGTTTAACTTATATCAGCAACTTGCTGAGCTTATTAATTAAAAGTGAGAAAATGCTGGGAATTAGAATGAGGACTTTTTTTTACGTTGTAAAATCATCACATGAGTCCTCCCACCCAGGTTAGAGCGGGAGGGACTGTCAGACTCGTACTGACTAAAATCCACGGTGTCCTTCAATAGCCCTTTACGTACCGGGGTCACGGTAATTCGTGAGTTCCGCGACCCCGGCAGGCTTTGGCCCTCTACAGGGGGCCCCGTCACAATGCTGACACTCCTTGAGGCGCGCGTGGAACACAACGCGTCGTCGACCCGGGCATGGTCCATGGTCAGACACGAGTCGCCCATTACTCGCCGCCCGCATGCCCTAGATTGAGAACTTAGCAATGATAAGAACAATAATAAAATTACAATATGAAATTCGTATTGAATTTTCTTTGGCTTTCTGAAGAAAATCTTTAAAAAGTATAATCGACAATTCCGTTGGCGCAGTGAATCAGCGATGGTTTCTATTTCTACTCGAAACAATGTACGGCCTGCAGGCAATTGTTCCGGGTCTGGCTTCCTGCACGGAGCAAATATTGGTATGATCGACAAGTAGTTTTTTCGGGTCTGGGCGTTTGTGTATGTGAGTTTTTCTGTTTTTAAACGCATCCACGACACACGAGAAATTCCTAGTGTAAGGCAACGTTTAAAAAAAAAACTGTGTTTGCAACAGAAGTAATTCCTACTGAGAAGCAAAGTATTTAAGAATAAAAAAAACTGTTGTTGTCTAATATGAACAACTGTGTTTTATTTTGTTACAAAAAAGAATAGAGTTACTATACCTTCTGAGCAGTATCAACAAACAATGCCTGTGATAAAATTATCACATAAACCTAATCGCACCTGAACCCATACGCAAGTAAAATAGAAAACCTTTTTTCGCGTCGTCGCCAGTGGTGACTATTCATGAAATAACGTCAGCTAGACTGGGTTGCGGTAAACCTAGGAGAAGATGAAGTCTTCTTGAATTGGCAAGATGAAGCACACCATCGAGAGAAGTGGAACGAGGGTTTTGCCCGGCAGTGGGACAATATAGACTGGGCAAAAAGAAAATAAAGCTGGGAATCAAAAACCACATCTTTTTTTAGAAACTGCAAATTCTTATCTATCTCAGTTGCTATCTTCGGTTGTATCTTTATCAACGACCGAATGTGCTTAACCGAGTCTTTATATGTCCCATCAGAAGCACCCGTCAAAAATAAAAGAAACGGGATTTGGATTGAGATTAAAAATTAATTTCGGGCGTAACTGAATATAATGTAAACATAGACTTAAATCCTTTACATAAAAGCGTACTGTAATTTAAGGCGAAGCGCCTAAGGCAATGAAGAAATTAAGTGTCATGTGCAATGTTCACAAGAATTTGGATCTGTTATGTTCTAAACTTCGTAGGCAGCTTGACGACGCGACGATGTAGGGAAGTAATTGGACTTTAAAGTTAGGATCTGGATACGGAAATCTGGTATCTAAATGTTTGTATGTATTTGGAGCAGGTTATTGCGTTGTGTAGAGAATATTTGTTGACAAATTTTCCATTATGGTTTTTGCGGTGGTAAGACCCCTCTTCGAAGAGTAGCTGAACAGGCGTCACGGCGTCCTGGACACGGTGGAGCATACGGTGCAAGACTGCCCCACTTGGGCAGATCACCACCATGTCCTCCCGACGGCGAAAGGCGGAGACTTCTCGCGTCCGGCATTAGTCGAGGCCTTGCTGCGGGGCGCGATGGAGTGGGAAGCGGTCGCCTCCTTCTGCGAAGCAGTCATGCTAGTGAAGGAAGTGGCGCACCACGTGAGGGAGAGGACAGCGTCCTCCCTCCAACCCAGCTGCAGTGGTAGGCGTCCACGGCGACAGACGTCGGCAGACGATCTCCGGCCACCGTAGGCGTGGGCATGCGGGCTGTGAGTAATGGGCGACTGACCGTCCGCTGTGCCTGCAGATGCCGTCTGCATGTTTGTAAGGTGTGATTTCCAACATAACAAATACCTCAAAGACCAACATAAAGATGATCTAATACTATTGGCCAACTTTAAAGCAATAATTTCTTGGCCTTCTGAGCTGTTTGGACGATAATATAAAGAAAGTTATTTCAATATATGTGCAAGTTATCGCCATCCTCACTTGTAACATGTCCATAGGAATAGTGAGTTTTGCTGCAATTATTTCTTGGTAGATACTTAAGTATGCTCTGTGTTTTAGCACTGACCGTTATAGTTTCATTATCAAGTGAAATATTCTATTTGCACACATATTACAATAGCTGTTACCATTCCCTTTCCTAAAGATTTCACGAAAGAAAGATTATGTTCTATTTCTGGATAAAATATCAATACAGCTTGCTTAAATGTGTTTCAGAAAGCCTGAAACTCTGAAGTCTAGAACTTTTAACTCAGATTCTGCGAGCAACATGAGAACTAACATATGCACCTATGTTTTTACAACATTTACTTGTTTTAGAATAAAGAACGGATTCACATGATCTCAGACTGAGATATCTTGTTGCTGAAATCAATATTTTGAGTCCATTTTATACATTTTGTTTGAAGAGTTGTGTTCTTTCTCCGATACGTTGAAAAGCCAAAGTATAGAATTTAAATTCAAGGGTTTTAACATTGTGGACCAAAATAAGTTATTATCATCTGCCTTGCCTTTTCCAAACCACGTCGAGGACGGTCTAATCTAACTAGATGTACAATGGGAGGACTACTTCAGACCCGTTCCACCCAGTTACTGGTGAACACGAGGCTTTTTCTAACTGGATACGCGACATAAAAAATAAGTAGGTACGCGTTCAAGTGAAAACCTTGATTAGTGTTCGTCTTTCTTTTAATGTCGAGTCAAGCCAACCCGGCTTGACTTGATGTCAGAGTTTATGCCAGAGGTGTAAGACGCAAAGTCAAAAATGAAGTGAGATTACCCAGAGGAAGCCGGTAAAAAAGAGAAAAAGCTTTCGGGATATAGAGGAACAGTGTATAAGACGGGGACGCGAGGTATGAGGGAAATCACACATTTAAGCCTTTGTCAAACAGACTGGCGTGGCCAATGCGAAGCGTGATGTTTTTATTTGTAATGTATGGAATTGTTTGAATCTAGGCACATAGAAACGCGAAAGTGATCCGATAGCGTGACAGAACTATCGGACTGACGCCTCGCTGACGTCTAGCTTCGGTACGGTATTGCTTCTGAAACGCTTCGCCGATCTGTTTGACAAAGGCATTAAGGCAAACTTAACACAATACTAACGTAGCGCAAGCGCCAACAGGGCGCCATTTGTTAATGGCCGCTTGCAAATGACGTACTGATGGCGCTTGCGCTACGTTAGTGTTGTGTTAAGTATGCCTAAAGAGTTATGTCCCCATTAAATGCGTCCTCGTCTTATACACTGTTCCCCTATGCAATACGTTAGTGAGATCAAATATTTTGCTGTGCTTATGATGAAAAATTTTAGGATGTCATTCGTGCGAATTGTGGAAAAGCAACTATATGTTTGGAAGCGCTTGGTGCGAATTTTTGTATAGTAACTTGCAGTGTGTCCTACGAGTATTACAACTCAAAAGCAGTGACAAGGTAGGTTTTACAAGAAACAAGAAGAGATTCATGATATTGTCATGTCAGACTTTCATCTTCATATTATTTGTCGAACAAAGTCTCCACGCGGACAAAGTCGCGGCGCTAGTCTGCTATAATCTCAGTGATCACAATGCAACAAGCCAACTTACTTTTTACTTTTAACAATAGAAGTACGAAGTATGCCAAACTTGGAGACAATGAGGAGCGACTATCTTTTCTTTCATAATCTTTTCCTGCTATCGCCTTACTTTAAAAGTTCTCGCAGAATTTTCAACAGATTTAAGTATTGTTGACGTTTTTGAAATAAATCGGCTTTTATCTGGCTCGTTTCATTTATTTATACAAAGTAATAAAATTGCTATCACAGTGTTTGAAAGTAGTTTTTTTAGTTTATTGTGTAACTGGTCGAATTTAAACATTTGTTCAAAATAAAACAAATCTCTTCTGTTGATGAAGATAATGTTTATGATTGCTTCAAATATTAGTAAAGTGTTCCTAGATGTTAGAACAGACTCATTACCAGTCTTATCCGCAAACTGGTCTTTGTAAGTTAATCTCCACCTTTTGTTCGAGAAAAAAAATCAACAAAATTTTATTCAGTTAAAATTTTGATGAAGTTTTTTTTAATTTTCATCCATAATGTACATAATTACTAAGGTGGTCAATATAATGGTCAATAATGGACCTTTTCGGGCACATCAAAATAGTAAGTAATAATTATTTAATGGGCAATTAAAAACAGAGGTTGGTTCGTCGTCACTCTCAAAATACTAATAAAAAAAAACTTTTTAAATCCTCACAACAAACATTGAACATATCCCAAACAACGGGCATTCCAAACGAACAGAGCCATCTCAATTACCCTATCATACAGGTACTCTGTACTAGTTGAACCCCGGTCTTGCCTACCCATGCATTACAATTAGAACAGCCAATGGCGGCGTCTAATTCGAGCTCCGTACTCCTGAGCCCATTTATTAAGGGCTAATTGGTGCCACAGACTGAAATTAGAGCTGCTTTGGTATCCAGTTGGATGCCATCTGTGTTTATGACTGCAGTCATAGATGTATGGAATGGAACATTGACTTAATTTCGATTTGTGTTGTGTTGTTTTACTTCGATGTTTTGTTTTTTTGAGAGCAGTGGTGGCACATTGGTAATGCCTCCAACTTAAAGGTCATAAGTTGCTCCTCACAGAAGTTATTTAACGTTATAGAACATTGTCTAACACGATAACATTTTATAACATTGTGAACATTAGGATTTTTTTTTTGTAATAAAAAAAATCTTTTACATTATAAAATTTATCTGCTGTGTGGGTTTGAATCCAGACAGGCGGATTTCTTTGTGTAATTTATTGCAAATCTTTGATTGCGTCAATAGGTACGCTCTCTTATTCGATACTTTACTATTAAATTATCCTCTTATGAATCACCTCCTTTCTAGTCACTCATATCATCTTCTATCACATTTTACTACTATCCAAACATGTTCCAGATTCAATTAATATCATGTTTGTGCTTGCGACAGCAGAAATAGAATAATATTATGATAATACTGGCCGGAAAATATTTTTACAAGAAGCTATGGAGTCGGTAGTAAAAATATGAACTGTTTGTCTGTGGTAGAAACCAAGGAGAATATAGATATAGTAAAAATAAGGACATGAATATAAATAGTATTTAACATAATAATATTCGTTGTCTTGTCTCATTTAAGTCAACTTCCAATCTTCCTAGAATCGGCTGAATATCAGTATTTTACACGGAGCCTTTTTTTATCGTAGTAAAATCATCAAATGAGTCCTCCCATCTAGGGCAGGGCGGGAGGGACTGTCAGACTTGTACTGACTAAAATCCACGGTGTCCTTCAATAGCCCTTTACGTACCGGGGTCACGGTAATTCGTTAGTCCCGCGACCCCGGCAGGCTTTAGCCCTCTACAGGCCCCGTCACTTTACACGGAGCCTAGTTTTAATTCTACGTATATTATATTATATATTCGCACTTCATAAATTATATGAAAAAAAAATTTGTACGAAAAAGTTAGTAATTTTATCCATCAAATTAACGTCAATGTTTACGTTTACTTTACGTCACAAAAACGTAAAATTTTGTGTTAGGCCCGCGGGCTAGAGGAGGTTGGATTCGCTGTTGCTCTGTGTTACTGGGTATGTGGCCCAGTTACTGGGTAATACTTTAATGTGAAGACATACATCTCGATCAAGAATACAGAGGGAAATTAATTGTAAGTAATTTGTTATATCAAGTACTGTAACAGATACTTATGTTACAGTAACAGGTACATGAGAGACGTGTAACAATATTATTGACACGTCATCTATCTACGTTGCGATGATCGCAATTAGTCTTAACGAAGTGATACATATTTCATCTTAGTGTTATGGTTATCATTTTATGGTTGGGTAAGACATAGACATAGAGCACGGACAGAGTATTACCTTTTTTTGGAAATATCTACGAGTGAGACTCTAACGGGAAATGCCGTTGATTAACGCGCTAATAGACGTTTGAACAAACATTTAAAGACTAATATCGCGAAAATCAAAGGAGAAATGCCGTTAGTGTGGCTGGCTAATTTAGGAAAAATATCCGTGAGAATGGCAATTTTATTTGACATTTGGGTAGGCAAGGCTCAGTCCATACTATAAAGCCTTTGTCAAACAGACAGGCGTGACGAATGCGAAGCGTGAAGTTTTTATATGTAATGTTTGAATCCAGTCACATAGAAAAGCGAAAGCGATCCGATAGCGTGACAGAACTATCGGACTGACGTCTCGTATCAGTTCGGTATCGCTTCAGACTCGCCTGTCTGTTTGACACAAGCTAATGCTTGTCAGGTCGTCATATTAGTTCGTGTTCATGAAAAATATAATGTATCTTGTTCTTTTTGAAAACAGTTGCCTAGTTAGAATAAAACGCTCAAAAATTCCACTGCAGAAGTAGTTCAGCATTAAGCATGATTCACGGTTGCGGCTTCGTAAGAATAATTACAAAACATAGCGCTCATACTTCATCTCTTAGAAAAAGAGAACTTTATGTGCTCGGAGCATTCTTCTTGCGGTATTTTAATGCTCTAACAGGCTCCAAATATGATGCGAGTGCAAATGTATAGCGCTACTCTAGTATCCGTTTCTAAGTTTCTGTAACCAAACGAAAATCCCATAAAGATTCGTCCTGTCCGAATTATATGTTCAAAATGACAGAATTCCGTTTATTCATAGAAAATAACTCTCAGATTTATTTATGACAAATACAACCAAAATTACTGGTAAAATTCTTAATGCGGTAGTGAATCTTATGGGGTTGAATTGTCTACTAACATGGCACAAACAATGTTACTTCTGTGAGAACGAAAAAAACTATTTTATCAGCAGTATCATTCATTGTGGTCGCGGGACTCACGAATTACCGTGAAGGGCTATTGAAGGACACCGTGGATTTTAGTCAGTCAAGTCTGACAGTCCCTTTCGCCCTGCCCTGGGTGGGAGTACTCATTTGATGATTTTACCACGATAAAAAAAAGTGCCATTCAGTGTAAGCAAGGAGCGCATCAGTGGCGCTTTCCTTGTTATTCTATATAGAGCGACCAAAACCATATTTGTTTACCGCGAGCTTCGTATATTTTCAGTAACAAATAAGTGCAAATAAAGTGCGAGTGTCGATGATATATGGGTGGCTCTTATACTAACTATGTCAGTTCTACTCACCACCCACACATTTATTGATTAAAAAGGTTTTTACTTGTGATGTTGTTTGTGTTTTCTAACTACATATTTTCATTTGAAACTAGGTCGAGCACTGACTTTTGCGTTTTGTAAAATATGGAATATTCTACGTCGATGTTGATAAAAAATCTTTGGGAAATTAGAAACTCGCGAAACTTTATTAAAAATATATTATTTTGTCATTCTATTATATTAAAACAAACTCAATTTTAAATTACGTTTCAACAAATTTGAAAACTACTGAATTTTTTTCCTGAAGAGTAAATTCAGTGGAGGCAAAATAAAATTGTGACCTAAAAATAAGTTTAAGTTAAGACTTGTAAGACTTCCTTCGCAAATAACTGGGGAATATACCTAAGTGCAGACTTAAAATAAATATTGTACAAAAAGCACTGTTGAATTGACTGTTATTTCTCAAGTTTTAGTTGCATTACATTTTATATTCAGGTTCCGTAATTTATATGCAAAACGAGGCTTACTCGCGAATATATTTTCATTAATATTTAAATTGAAGATGAATTTGTACTGCTTTTTAGTTTCAGCTTGCGTTGTAAGTGAGGTCTTAACTTTTGATAGCAATAGAGGTAGGCATAAGTAAATGGCTACTAAAATAAATAACTGTGGGGAAATCTGCAGTTATTTTATTAACAAATAATATGTTGTGTTATAGGTATTGAAAGTTAATGGACTTTTATGTAATTTAAATCTTGGCGCCTTTGATAAACCAGTAAATGTAGAATACAATAAATATTTACAACCCTTAAATATGTCTCTAACTAAACCCAAAATGATGCTGACAATATAATTGACGTAGACATTATACACAGCTAGTATTACTAAGGAATTAATTTTTTTTTTTGTTACTAATATTATCAAATCTCTGCTCCCTGTGTGAGACGAAAGAGACTGTTAAACTCTTACTAAATAAAAATCCACGCTGTTCTTACGGTTGCCTTTTGCGTTCTAGGGCCACATTATCCTACTTAGGAACACTCGCGGCCAAGTTTTATCAATGATAAAATGAAACTTTATTAGGAAAAATACTCACATCCAATAACTTCACACTTTCACAGAGGCAGCATTTACACAAATCGACACTTATCCCTCCCAAAATCATTGCCAAAAAGTGTTACATAAAATCCACAAACATTTCCCGATAACATTAACCCAAGAAGGCACGGACGTGTAGACGTGAACACTGAAGTGCAAACTGGAATGGCCCACCCATCAATCGCTCGGCCCGAACGCTCACTTTCAATTTAACTTCGCAAATTCACTTGGAGTTTGCTTCGGGCGCTGCGAGTAAGATTTAATATTATCTACGTGTTGAAATAGTGCGATTTTGTTGATATTAGAACTCATGTAGAAGTTTGGGATTGTTAGGGGAAGGATCTTTGATTTTTACAGAAAATAGAAATGTAATTTCAATTAAGGCTATTTTTAAGCTTCGTTTTTGTTCCTTTTTTAATTTTTTTAGTCCGTCGCTCTATGTAAAATGTTGGTATTCAACTGCAACCAGTTAAACTGGAAGTCGATTCCGACATTGTTGAGAACAGGCTATGTAGTTGATGATGGTAACTTAGTGTTAACGTTGTTTAATATAATGTCTCATCGAAGTCAAGTAGAATTAAGCTAATTTTGTTTGTTCGTCATTGGTGTATGCCTATTTTCGTTTCTAGAATGTAGACTTTCTAGAACAACACTACTATCTATAATGCTGAATCGCTGATTGAATTTTCAGCAAATTGAGTAAAAGTAACATTGTTTGGAAGTGTAAGATATTTATTTTAACATTGTATCGGCAAATATGTAACAAAGTAGATAACTGCTTCATAAAAAAGGTGAAATGTACACGATATAGCCTCGTGCAGACACATGCGATTATACGAGCGTGGCGTCATCGTTGTCACTGCACGCGGTGCCTTGCCGCATTGCTGTTCACACAGGAGCGCGCAAAGCACCGCGCCGCCGTGATGAGGGTTGCTAATTATGCTGAGGTTAGGCGGGCCGGCGCGCGACAAGAGCGCGCGCGGCGCGCGTCACGCGGCGCGTTGCCGCAGGACGCCCTGCCAAGAGAGGTGAACCCAATTGTAGTACGTTTAGATTGGAAGCTACATTGGCATCTTGCGCCAGCGCGCGCGTCACGCGCGCGCGGTTTTCGACGCGGCGGGCGGCGAAGCACCCTTAAGTGCCACAAAAATATAAACTCTAAATGTACTAGGGTAAGGACACGACGGGCCGCGACAAGTGCGACAAGAGCGCGCGCGGCGCGCGTCACGCGCCGCGTTGCCGCAGGACCACGCCCTGCCAAGAGAGGTGAACTCAATTGTAGTACGTTTAGAGTGGAAATTACCTTAGCCGCTTGCGTAACGCCGCGACAAAACCATGCACAATTAATTATAAATTAAATAAATTCCATCCAACAATTCAACAAATCCTGCCGCAAGCCGTCGCAATAATAATATCAGAAACGCGATGTGCCGCGCCGCTTCAGAGTGAACAGATGTGGGTGTTTTCATAGAAAATGGACTAAGTAGGTTTTTTCAACATTCGCCACGCGCGGATAACCGCGTGTGTCTGCAGGAGGCTTATGTCGTGTACATAGAGCACTAAAAGGTCAATAAACAAAAACAAGATTAAACTCAATAATTTAGCTCACAAAGATCATTTTTCAACATCACGATATTTATGATAACAGCATTATTCAGTCACGCATGGTAAATTAAACCCGGGTTCCTTACGATCCTTTTAGCATTTTAATAAAATAAAAAATGTGACGCCATTTTGTGTGCGGGAATATCTTGAATGACTGAAGATATAGATTAAATGCCGCTGCTTTGCTTGCTGAGTGCATTGCTCTATTAGGGTAATGCTGATCATTTGTATAAGATGCTTATCTTACTCACATAGCATCATCATCATCATCGGAGTAGGTCAATCTGCCGTTTGTTCCATCGCGCAGTTACATATGACAATGTCGTCTCTTTCCATCGTAGACTTTTTCTTTGTCACCTCTGTCCTAGACCAGAGTAAAAAGCAACCACTTTAACAAAAAAAGTATGAAAGTACCCACTGGACATTCTTCTCTATAGACCCTTTGGACTGTGCAACTACAGTATTTTTAAAGGAACCCGGTGGCCGATCATCACGTCTTAAAGTGAGTCTTTAGGCTGTGGGAAAGAGACAGGGCTAAACAAGTCGTCTAGCGCCATCTCGTTCCCTGAACGGAACTACTCACGGTTTAACCCTTTCGCGAGCATCGGCAAAATAATTGCCAAACCACTTTTTAAAAGTTGCGCCGAAATGTATGAAGTAAATTGATTCATTTAAAATTAAACTTTTTAAGCCAAAAAGAGTGTTTTTATTTTTATAATAATAATGAAAATAAATAGCAAACTTAGATAACTAGGTGAAAACAAGCCATTGGCAACAAAAAATTGACAAATCAAACTGGGCATTGGCACTGTCTTTGCCAAATAAAAAGTCACAAACGGGCATTGGCAAAGATATTGCCGTACCCTAAAAAAAGGGGAGAGGGTGAGCAAGGGGGGGGGAATCTATTAGTATTGTTTTACAAATGTTATTTCACAATGTTTAGAATAAATAAAACCAAAATCGGAGGTGTAAATAGTATTGCTCGCGAAAGGGTTAAGACGTTATAGCATGGTAGGCCCATAATTGAAATAAATGCGTTTGACTGCTGGAATACAGGCTTTGTCTCTAATAGCCCTTTATCTAGTAGGCTATAATCCACCACGCGAGTAAGAGTGGGTCGATGGATCTTACTCGAGGTACGGGCTGATCAGTTCACTCGTTACCTCATGAATTGTGGTATCGTCATCTGCCTAGCCTTTTCCCAACTATGGTCCTAGCGTGGTACCGGGACTCGCGAATTACCGTGACTTCGGTACGTAGAGGGCTATTGAAGGACACCGTGGATTTTATTCAGTACGAGTCTGACAGTCCCTCCCGCTCTGCCCTGGGTGGGAGAACTCATAATATGATTTTAACACGTGAAAAAAAAAGAAGGTCCTAGCGTCCAGATCTGTTGGATGTAGTAATATTTGACATGTAGTAGAGGAACACTACATGTCAAACATTATTTTCCCACTACATACACCCACCGCACTATTCCCAATGCAATTCCTGAAAGCCAAAGAGTCAACCGGGGATTAACAGAAAAGCGCTGACTTAGTAAAGCTTGGTGAAGTCCCAGAGAATGACTATATTTAGAGGATTTCAAAAAAAAATTAAAAAAGGTTCCCATGAATTGGGTACCTCCTCCTTTTTTCAAAGTCGGTTAAAATATAGAATTAATACAAATTGTGATACAATTATTGTGTCTCTATTACATTTTTTACGTGGGCAAATCATCTTATGAGTCCTCCCACCCAGGGCAGAGTGAGAGGGACTGTCATACTCGTACTGACTAAAATCAACGGTGTCCTTCAATAGCCCTTTACGTACCGGGGTAATTCGTGAGTCCTGCGACCATATCTATTACAATAGTTACGGTTCATATTATGATACTGATAGATTCTTATTAGACCCCCAGTTACTGACGGGGTAACACAATATTACTAAGTAACGACTTGAAACCGATATCATGATAACCGACCTATACGATTGATTGATGCGGTCTCGTTATACCCTGTACATGTTATTGGCGATAAATAAATTTAGATTACACAATATTTTATTTCTTGTGCTCGTAAATTGTTGGTATCAAACCCATTATTCATGTTATGGCAATTACTGCAATTATTAAAATATGATATTTTTGATTTGCACCTGCTGCATAATTATTTATGTTTCATTTATGCAGATTTTTTATGCCTGTTGGCAATAAAAAACAATATTGGAGACGTATTAAGCAGATAATGTATTGATCTATGAAAATAAATCTTGGACTAGACATGATAATTAAACCACGTCAAAGAGTGGCGTGTCAATACTACACTTGTTAATTGACCAGCCAAGTCGTAATAGATACGTATTGCTGTTCCCGAATAGGTCAGTTGGTACCTAAAGCCGACATTGTTGCTATAGGGGGAAACACCTAGAGGATGCTGGCACTGCTGGTAGTGTAAACTGCAAATATGTCTTCACACCCCAGTCAAATGATGAGGAGGAATTCCGTGAGGTTTTAGTGACTAGGAGTCTGATAGACCCCTCCACCCAACCGTATGTGACGTAGGATTTGTATGTGGATTCCTAAAAATTTGATATCAGTATTAAAAAAAAGGGTATAAAAACTTGGAGTTTGTTCTGCTACTTCTCCTTCCCAGCCAAAACACTAGAAAGTGTCGCAAGGATTTGTGTCGCTTGGGGGACTCAACATCATCAGCCCATAAATGTTCCCACTGCTGGGATACTGGCCTCCTCTCTGAGAGGGAGTGGGCCATAATCCACCACGCGAGCCCAGTGCGGATTGGTGGATGTCACATGTCTTCGACGTTTTTCTTCACGGTTTTGAGAGCAGTTGTGACGAAATAAATTACACAGAAAGTAATGCGCCTGGCTGGATTCGAACTCACGACTTACAACTCGTAAGTCGGGGCCGATACCACTGGGCCAGCACTGCTCTCTCTTTCGGGGACTGTGTTATGTCAAAATTGAATTGAAAAGTAGTGATAAATCCGTCAATTTGGATTTTTTTTTTATTTTGAGCGGCGTGAGGTACACGGTATAAAGAGTGAATTCAGGTTTTGGGTATACATAGATAATGATACCTATTACCTAAGGCTTTAATGTATTTTTACTACAACTTTCTTCCTATTTTCATTAAAGGTTAATAAAACCACAATCATTTACGAAAGACTTTTACAAATTCCGTCTCTTCCTAGATTATACAATTTAACCTGAAAGCTTACAGAAGCAATCTACAATTGTCTACAGCGCTTGCGGTGTTAAAATGAATTGTTACCAATGTAGACACAAAGCAAAGTAATATCTACTGGATGTAATAACATTATGCTTCCAGCAAATGCTTTGCTGTCTCCATCAAAATGAATGCAACCAACAGTTCATAGTGCATCTTATACTTAACTAGATAAAGCTTCGTTTCCAACACAACCCGTCATAAAACATATATTTTAACAGTATTTGCTAGATAAAGCTTCGTTTCCAACACAACCCGTCATAAAACATATATTTTAACAGTATTTGACGAGCTTTTAAAGATAACTGCCTCGAACACTTTCCTTTGTACTATCATTCATTGTTTCGCCGACAAACTGAATGGAAACTGACAGTTTCGTTTTTGTTTTGGAAAAATAGCGATATTCTTTTGTCTCAGGTGGTATTTCAATGAAACTAAAATGGATGTGGGAGCCCCTAACTAACTGTCGGGGAACACACGTCTACGGCTGTATAAAGAATGAGGCTTGAGATAAATAGAAATAGCGAGGAAACTTTCACGATATTTTATGAAGAGAACGATTTATAAAAGGAATATACTTCTTGGGCAGTCTCCTTTGTAAGGTAAGCAGAGCTTACTAACGCAGAATGTATCTTCACAAAAGTAATTCGTCGTATATAAACATAAAAATCTTAAAAAATGACGGTTAAAAACAAAATTCCAGCTATTTCAATATGCGATAGTTTGTAAAGCAAACTGAACTGAAAGCTGAACAGATTCCGGTATTTTTTTGCTAAATAATGTATTCAATCAAAATTAACATGATAACTTTCACCTCCGGGGGTATTCTCATGGGACAATTTTCGACTTTCACACAATCCAAAAAGAAGGTATAATAAAAATATTCAAAACACGTCTTATATTGTAGTATGCTATCACACATTGATTTTTTTGAATAACAAGAATGTTTCCCAGCACTCCAAAATTCCAATTAAATCACCTGGAGGTGAAAATAGTGCATGAAAACTAAAAAACCTAAAATAGTATGGTTCATATCGCGTTCAATATCACACACCGTTCGAATCGCTACAAATGAAAGATTCCACATTGCTCCCTCTCGTGAAAATTTGGCAAAAAAGTGTTCGCTATATGAAGAGAACATACGACAAAGGACTCACTGAGCTGTTCCGATCGGCTGATTGTCAAAGCTGGTATGAACTGCGTTACACGATGAAAATAATTGAATATGAGTAAATTCGCGAATTTTCGTTGTTACTTAGGCCTGGTATTGAGTTTTACGAGTACGTCCTTGAAAAGTTCGAGAATTTTGATTATTAGAAGTGTTTATTATAATTTTCTTTCATATTTTTTTCTGAATAAAGCCTCATATTACCTTTATTCTGTTAACTACATGATAATACTACGACGTCTTTTGAAATATTATCTCTAATTGCAATATACGAGTAATTGTATTCTCTAAATCTAAAAAAAAAATTGCATTTATTATCACGCAATCAAATCAAATCCTTTATTTCAACTTACTCTTTGTAAAATATTGATATTACAAAGAGCTACATAGTATCTAGAGATAAGAGATTGTGGTCATCTAATCCACAAACAAGAAGGCCAATCATCATCATGTGCCTAGCCTTTTCCTAAATACATTGAAATCGGCTTCCAGTTGAACCAGATGCAGCTGAATATTTTGAATTTTACATGAAGTGACTGCCTATTGGACCTCCACCACCCAGTAATTTGTTATACCTAGAGCTTCTGACTAATACTCGTAAATCGACTGTCAAAGATCTATAAATGACAGCCTCCTGGCTGTCATTTATAGACGAACGGCTTTTCGTGCTTTCCGAAGCACGGAGAAAACGCGCTGCTGTCGCTATGACAGATGGTCACCAATCCACATACCAAATAATAAATTAGCCACGAGCTCCTTTTTTAAAAAAATCACTTTTTTAAAAAACATTCAAGATCTTACTAGTTTTACTCAGTAAGCAGGCAGTTGCAGACAGTCTTTCATAGAACCCCTGCTACAGTTCTTATATTCTCCTTTCGCCGCGTCCACGTTCATACATGTGCTCATACAGGCACGCCTGTTATAAGTACTACATACATACTGCATACTCGCCCGACCCGTTATCACTTCATTAAAAACTTTGGGTTCGCGGGACTGTCGTAAAAATGCAACGCGGCCCTGGAACGCAAATAGCTACTGAGAGATCAGGGTTGTTTGTTAGTCGAGACTGACAGTTATTTCTGTGCTTTTGCAACCCCACAAAGTAAATTTTTCAAGTTTCAAAACAGCACTTATCAAATAAACAAGAATACTCAGAAAGTAACATCTCGTTAATTTAAATTAGTTCAAACGTTAATTACCGAGAACTGAAGCTAATATTGTAAATAGGTAATAGCTGAGATGCATACAGATTAGCGCGTGATGAAAATTCATGAGCTTGAGCTATGATCGCGCCGTTAACCTTATTGCTCCGTGAATAATTATTATCATCTTGTTTACTGATGTGAGATGTAAGTGATAGATTCCTTGAATGAATAATATCTATGGTAGGTAGAAATTAAACTCGAAATGAGCAGTTTGGTATAGTTTTGAGTTGCCTGGTCTGTTGTTTTTTTTTTTGAAGACCATCCAGCCAATCCTGAGCTAAGTAGAGTGGAACGGGCATGAGGGCGGCGAGTAATGGGCGACTCGCTGTCCGCCCATGGACCATGCCCGGGTCAACGGGGCGTTGTGTTCCACGCGCACCTCAAGGAGTGTCAGCATAGTGACAGGGCCCGTAGAGGGCAAAAGCCTGCCGGGGTCACGGGACTCACAGATTACCGTGACCCCGGTACGTAAAGGACTGAAGGACACCGTGGATTTTAGTCAGTACAAGTCTGACAGTCCCTCCCGCCCTGCCCTGGGTGGGACGACTCATTTGTTGATTTTACCACGAAAAAAAAAGTGTATTCATAATTCTATAAATGTCATCCACTTATCCCAAGTATCATTGAGCATTGATTCGACCAATTTTATTTCCTTCAGATCATAAACTAACAAACTGCATGCCAAGTAGTAGTTATCTTTGAAAAAGAGACCTATATTTCTACTAGACATATTGACGTAACGTTAACCGCAATAAAAACGTTCTAGCACTAAATCCTACAATACCCAAACAAACCGTTCAATAACCTAAAACAAGTACAAACAATATTAAAAACCTAACATCTGAAGATAAAGCGATAAACAAAATACGCTAACACAAGCACTTCAGCCGCTAGATGGCTTTATGCAACCATAAAACAAAAGAAAGCTTTACAAGTCCTGCTGAATAAAAATTTACAGCAAACTCGTCATTATCGCATTCATTTCCACATCGATGGGCAAGAATAACGAGTGTGCTCGTCTCCTCGCGTGTGCTCGTAATTAGATATCGATTCAAAGCCATTCGATTTTACGAACAAATTATCGAGTACACAGTATCGGGTTGTGTTTTGTTTTATCATTTGTTTAATCTTTTGCATGATTACGATTTATTAAGTATTTATGACTTCGATGATATGTTGGCTCGTGGTGTAGTGATGTGGTTTGGTTATGTTTTTAACTAGAATCGATTATTGAGTTTGTCTATTTGTTATGAAACAATAATTTACAAAAAAATTGTCACCGAGTATCTTTATATTACACATTATACATAGATAAAACACCTCCATATTATTGACCCCATTACAAAGTCATTATTAATCGAGAATTAATCACCACGCTTGCTCATGTTGGATTATCAATGTAAGACATACCTAGGTCAGTTATAATCTTACTTCTTACAACTACCATAAATGCGTTTGTGTATGTCAATGAATGGATGGAAATACTAAACGGATTTAGTATATACAGGGTGTAAGAGACATTGACGCACGAACGCACGGTTACCATGGGTCCAGGACATGATTCTGGATGACCCCGTGTTGGAATTGTTCGTCGTCCGTTTGTGCGTCGATGTCTCTTACACCCTGTATTTAGTTTTTTACCTTGATTAGCTCAAGGATACTTTTTATCGCAGCATGACGTTCCCGTGGTATAATTAACAAGCTTCAAGCGGCCAACGCTGCAGGCAAAAGCTAGTATTTTCGTTGGTATAAAAGTTTCACTAAGTTGTTAAACGAAAACCAACAAAATTAAAAAAAATACGTAGAAAAAAACGACGGGTTGCACTCTGGGAGTGCCGGCAGAAGTGAAAACTTGAATAGTAATTGTTGGAAATATCTTGTGAACAGATTTTAGTAAAACTCGCAAAAATGGTTGACTTTGTATTTCAATAATTTTCCAATGTGACGTACATCTTTTATAAACAATGTTACCTAGCAACGAATGTCACACGAACATTCACGCAAGCGCCCTGCGCCGTCCTACGCTTTTTCGGTCAGGGTCACGTGTCCTGACGCGAGTTTAAGATTTTATACCCATTACAAAAAAAGTGCTCAACGCCGCTAAAGAAGTTTTCACTTCAAAAATATAAATCTCTCAAAGTCTCAAGGTAACCTTCAATTTCTACAATTTTTTTATTCACTTAAGCGTGACATTAAACGATCGTTCCCGTAATTGAAATCTTCGTTCAAGTGATGAACCCGTTCACCGAACAAGCAGCTAATGCCACGTTGTGTAATGACAACATCTACCTCGTATTTAAGCCACTTACGGCTAAGCTTTCATGCCACGCTACAAATTGGGCACATTTATCATTATGACTTGTTTCAAACGTTTAGCATTCGGATACGTTGTTTAAGTTGTGTCGGAAGCCAGTTAAGCTGAAAGGTAATAATAATAATCAATTTAAGGTTAATTTTTATTTTAAGTTCCTTTCTGCCCTGGAGCTCTGACCGCCGATAGCTTGGACCCTGTTCCCAATACCGGTGGGCCACTATTATTTAAATTTTCAAATGTTTTTTTTTTGTTTTGTTTTTATAAAATATTTAAAAATGCATATAATAAGTAAAAAATGAATAAAATAATCAATTTAATAATATGTTTAAAAGTGAATAAACGGAATAATCATAATAATTTATTTGCATCAAGTTTTACATTTTACATTAAATACATGGTTTGGATACAAGATACATCTATATGTAGCTTGTATCCGAACCATGTATTTACGTTAAACTATTTTAACGTAAATATACAATGATGCGGCGACACCAGCACCCTTAGTAAGTTGCCAAGACAACTTGTATTAAAGATGCTGGGTCCTATCTTTCTTGGATGTATCATATTTGCATTTAGGTACATACACATGCCCTTTGTAAATATACAACTAATTCAATTAATTATAGGTAAACGGACAAATAAAGTATTAAGGAAAGAAAATAAAACAAAACGAAAAAAAAAATATAATTAAAGAGTGGCGGTGTAAGTTTTAAATATGACTTGGACAATTGTGACAATTTAATAGAGGCACGTAGCTTAATACGTATTAGAATAACCGACGTGTAACTATTCTATTTAATGTTGATAAACGTGGAGTTAACGTGAAAGAAAATATCGTTGGGTTATCTAGTAACTTTAGCCTTAAATCCCACACGAAGTGACATTGGGTGTGTCAGCAAACGACGGGGCTCCCATAGGGCAACAGAATGCTGTCTTAGCATCTTACCGTGACCCTGGAACTTAAAAGGCAGTTGAACAAAACGGTGGCTTCCAGGGTGGGATCTCATTTGATGATTTTATCACTTAATAAAAAAGGCGACGCTTGATGTGCCATGTGTGGATAGCTGTCAGTCTCAAAATAAGAAGTTTCAGCCAATAGTGTTCCTTGATCCTCTTTTCTGTGAGAAAAAGAGAGATAAAATCCACCACGCCCTTGCAGTATTAGTCACTTATTATTTTACTATTATGTCACTAGCATCACCGGACACGGAAGTTTCGGGAGGTTCCTGTGTCTGATAGGGAGGGAAGAAACGCCTGGGTGTCACCACTGCGAGGATCGTCCGAAGGACACGGTGGAGCATACGGTGCAGGACTGCCCCGCTTGGGCAGAGCACAGCCGTGTCCTCACGACGGCGATAGGCGGAGACCTCTCGCGCCCGGCATTGGTCGAGGCCATGCTGCGGGGCGAGACGGAGTGGGAAGCGGTCGCCTCCTTCTGCGAAGTAGTCATGCTCGTGAAGGAGGAGGCGGGCCGCCTGAGGGAGAGGACAGCGTCCTCCTTCCATCCCAGCCGCAGTGGTAGACGCCCACGGCGTCGGACGTCGCAAGACGACCTCCGGCCACCGTAGGCGCGGGCATGCGGGCAACGAGTAATGGGCGACTCGCTGTCCGACCATGGACCATGCCCGGGTCGACGGCGCGTTGTGTTTCACGCGCGCCTCAAAGAGTGTCAGCATAGTGACGGAGCCTGTAGAGGGCCAAAGCCTGCCGGGGTCGCGGGACCAAGGGATTACCGTAACCCCGGTACGTGAAGGGCTATTGAAGGGCACGGTGGATTTTAGTCAGTACGACTCTGACAGTCCCTCCCGCTCTGCCCTGGGTGGGAGGACTCATAAGATGATTTTACCACGTAAAAAAAAAACATTCGAGTTATTGATAGCAGACGTGCGGGAAAATTACAGCCTAAAATTATTATTCAAATATCTTGTCAATGTTATCATGTGTGCTTTGTATTCAGAGGCATTCAATAATAATGCCAATGTTTAGTGTTATGCGAATCCCGAACGTGAAAATTTACAATGCCGATCATATTATAGTCAGGACAATGGCACATAATGAAGGCTGTTCAAATAGGATCAGGCCGTGTACACACAATGATATCACTGAATTATTAAAACCCAACTATCAATGACAGTTAGGTTCCGACCCAAATATGACCCTTAAAAGCTAGACTCCATTAAAATTCTAAATGAAACCACTTATCAAGTGTAGGGATCTCTTCAATGTTCAGACGAATTTATAAATGACTAGCGACTCTCTCCTGCTCTGCACAATTTTTGTGACTTAATTGCTTTTTTATATTTAAGTTTGTTATTTAAAGTAAATACGGTTTGAAGTAAATACGGCACGTTTGGCGCAATAGCTGAGCAATTGGAGTGCTGCGCTGCGTGTCGTAGGTCCGATTGCTGCACGGAATAAATATTTGTATGATCTACTAGTAGTTGTTTCGGGTCTGGGCGTTTGTGTATGTGAGTTTATATGTTGTAAACGCATCCCCGACATAGGAGAAATTCCTAGTGTGGGGTTACGTGTAAGAAAAAAAAATTGCCACTGTATAGACAGATAACGAAAGAGATCATTTTTTATATCGTTATTATAACTATAGGCATCTCTTTATATTTCAGAGAAGTTTACAAAATAAAGAGCAAACAAAACCAATTTCGGGAGTAATTTGCGATAGAACCTTGATAAATGATGTTCTTTTATTTATGAAAAATGGACCGTTCAGTCAGGAGAAGAGATACATCAATCAATATTCGTTTATTAATTGAATGTTAGGTATAATGGGTCCCGAGAGTTGACTGATAGAAGGAGACACGAGACCGCCAATTTATATGCAACATTTTCATAATTATTAAATACTCTTTGGTAATGTCGCGATATTAAATTATATTTGAGTAATTTAACGATTATATACACATTATAAATAAAAACTTACTAGTAATATGTACAAAAAAAAAGAAAAGAAAAAACATTCAAAGGGCGTCAAAGAATACGTCCACATCGCTGTCAACGGGAACAGTGCCCAGAACGCTGGCAGCATTGCCACGTTGTATGGCAATGCTGATTCGTTGGCCTAGGAATGGGCCTGCCCTGTGGTCACCTGAAGAGTCGACTAATCGCCTGGCGATGTCCTTAAAAACGTTGTGAGCACTCGGACCCCATGGCCCCAGAGTTTCAACCCCAAACGGCTCAAACGCATAGCTACTTGCTAAGCCAATGTTTTTGCACCGTTTAGAGTTTTCAGCACTTGCAGCAGCAGCGCCAGCACAACACGCTGAACTAGGAAAATGGGATGGCGCAATGGTGTCGACACATGTTGCATCCCACACCAAAGGCCTACCCAGCTTCCATGGCATTATGGTCGTACCATTTGGTCTCTTCACATCGTCTCTTTGGTTGGTCCATTACTCGATTGTAAAAACAGGTAAAAAAATCTCAAGATTTTTTACCTGTTTTCGTTTTGGTTAAAATCACCATTCTAACCAAAACGACTGTTACGTCGCGATTTTTTCAAACTATTTTTGTGACAGGCAAGCACGCGGATTGTCTGATGGAAAGCGGTCATCGTAGCCCCCTGCAATACTAGAGGTATCGCTTGCACGTTGCCGACCTTGCAACCTTTTAGAAAGTAACAAAGAACGTTGTGCCAAGTGATGTCCAAGGCATGAGGTTTGGTCATCCCACAGAAAAGATAAAAACTCTTTCATCTATTATGTGTTTACTTTATTTTTGGAGCCCTATCATAGCCAGACGGCTTTGTGGTAAACCTCGTACATGATGGCGGCATGATTCATGAAAATCGACGACCAATAGGGTATTTTACTCAAAAGATAGTCCGAAAGATATATTTTCAAAAAATATTTGACCCTTAATTTTCCTTTTGTTACGTTAACCAAAATTGACGAATATACATATCGCTTGTAAAAATTACAAAACGTCTCTCGTTCGGTATAATTTTATAGGCGTTATGACGTCATAAGACGCTCCCAAATTTCGAAGCAATTTCAATATTAATTTAATTAAAAGAACAAAAAATACGTAATCATTATTTTGTAATACTCTAACTGACGGACTAAACAGATTTTAGAATTTATTTATGCAATAAGCAACCCTATTCCACTCCGACTCAGGATCAAAATAACTTGGTTTTGGTCATTATTTAAGACATTGGGCGTTTGTGTGATGGCACTGGTTAACAATATACAAAAGTATGCTATACATAAAATGGGATAGGACTTCGTGTGTTGCGTGCGAATACTGGGTACCGAAAAAACTCCTGGCAATGGTGCCTGAAGTTAAACGACCGGGAGTTGCCGAGGCGAGCTTTTAAACATAAGTCGAGATAACCTGGTTGAGTACCATGAACCCTGGTTTGATATGACGCAAGAAAGAGTACCTTCTGACAAGATGTAGGCATGGCCTTTACCTAGCAATATACGCAAGAAAATAAAATATAGTTCCCGATGGAACTGTATTTTGGAACGGTTTTGTGTGTGTGGAACGATTTCCACATACACAAAACCGCGTGTCCTTCGATCCAACACCATTCGCTTTGTTACCGACGTACGTCACAAACAGTTTTTAGCAACAAGCAATGAAACGAGCTAAAACAAATACACAGTTTTAAACACACGTTGGAGGAAATCGAAAAAAATTTTTTCAATGGAATTGAAATACAAATTAAAGATTAAAAGCTTTGCAGGGTTCACGAATAAATGGGTCGAATTTCAATGCTGGTTTGGTAACGGTGATCATTTACCTAGAGTTAGTTGTTTGTACAAATTGAAGTGGATTAACGGAATTTGGTGCGGTTACATATTTTTGTGTTGGTTTCAGTTTTACCGATACTAGTACGTGCTATTCATAAAACGTGTGCAAATCACATTTCAATAAATATACTAACCATCCTTGTCCAGAATTCGAAAAACGATAAATCACAATGAATGATTCAGTCATGTTTTTGTATTTTTATTAATTTTATATATCCTTAATGTAAGCTCACGTTCAGCACTATCCTGCCTGCCGGTAAGCAATGACGATAGCAATGTGAGGCACGCTTGACTTCAAGACCCTAAGGTTTTAAATATCTGGAAACTCAGACTCCGGCAGAGAATTCCACTCCTTAACATTGTCATTCAATTGTACCACCATTATTTTATTTTCCTCTCACACGTGCAAGAGCTTGAGTCCAACTCAATTTTTGGCAAAAATTTTTTTTTTTAGGAAAACCTCAAACGAGTATCCGCTAAGCCTTCAGTGTTTGTTTGAGGAATTTCAGTTGTTCATGAATAAAATATTCACCGTTTCACACTCAGAGGACCTGCGGCAGGGTTTACGGTCACTCTGGCGCTTAACGTGAGACAGACGTCGCATATTGAGGGCCGGAGTGACGAGGCCGACATACAAACGAGGAAGTTTTTTCGATAATTCGATATTTTTTTATAATTTTTTTGATAATAGATTTATAATCATCTTCTTTATGGCTTGCCTTTGTCGTGCTAGCGTTTTCTAGGCAAGGCTTGGCTGCAACTCCTTCATGCATTCACTGAGAGAAAATTTCATCAAGTAAGTGTAAGTCAGGTACGCCGCAATCGCGGCGATAAGACCCCTCTTTGAGGAGTGGCTGGATAGGCGTCACGGCGTCCTGACCTACCGCATGACGCAGGTCCTCACCGGACACGGAAGTTTCGGGAGGTTCCTGTGTCTGATAAGGAGGGAAGAAACGCCTGGGTGTCACCACTGCGAGGATCGTCCGGAGGACACGGTGGAGCATACGGTGCAGGACTGCCCCGCTTGGGCAGAGCACCGCCGTGTCCTCACGACGGCGATAGGCGGAGACCTCTCGCGCCCGGCATTGGTCGAGGCCATGCTGCGGGGCGAGACGGAGTGGGAATGCGGTCGCCTCCTTCTGCGAAGCAGTCATGCTCGTGAAGGAGGAGGCGGGCCGCCTGAGGGAGAGGACAGCGTCCTCCCTCCACCCCAGCCGCAGTGGTAGACGCCCACGGCGTCGGACGTCGCGAGACGATCTCCGGCCACCGTAGGCGCGGGCATGCGGGCAGCGAGTAATGGGCGACTCGCTGTCCGACCATGGACCATGCCCGGGTCGACGGCGCGTTGTGTTCCATGCGCGCCTCAAAGAGTGTCAGCATAGTGACGGGGCCTGTAGAGGGCCAAAGCCTGCCGGGGTCGCGGGACCAAGGGATTACCGTGACCCCGGTACGTAAAGGGCTAGTCAAGGACACCGTGGATTTTAGTCAGTACAAGTCTGACAGTCCCTCCAGCCCTGCCCTGGGTGGGAGGACTCATTTGATGATTTTACCACGATAAAAAAAAAAAGTAAGTGTAAGTAATATAATTTTATTAACGACCCGTTCCTTGGTCGCAGGACTTACGAATTATCGTGATCCCGGAAAGTAAAGGCTATTGAAGAACACCGTGGATTTTAGTCAGTAAGAGTCTGACAGTCCCTCCCGCTCTGCCCAGGGTGGGAGGACTCATTTGATGATTTTACCACGATAAAAAAAAAGTGTCTTGGAGATTTCATAAGATTTTAAATATTAAATCCACAAAGCCTGCATCGCGAATTGTAAAGCTTTATATTTTTATTTGATTACGAGCAGGATTTGAATCTGCGACCAGATTCAGTTCACCAGACGATTTTATTAGCCGATGTTACGAATGGATTGAGGAAATGGTGGAGGGACATATAAAATAACCCAATTTCAGTTTTTCAAATAACATTAAGAGCTCAATTGAGAGTTCACAAACAAAAACCCATTAGCGAGAATAAATATTAGGGGTACACAGAAAAATCATAAACAAACCCACCTAAATAAGGTACGAAAAACTTCACAGGGAACTTAGGTAAAGATTATGATTCCTGAACGAAAGTCAGGTGTTGCCGAATTCTCAGCAGTAAAAAGGAAAAACAAATTTTATTACTTTAGGAGTACCTATAACTTCTTTTTCATCATTAATCCTGTTGTAGCGCGTTGTTCGAATATTGTTTTCGCATATTTTAAGTGCCTAAATTTCAGTATTATGGTTGTTTGAATATTTTTTTGTTATTAAGGTTACGGCCAGAAAATTGTATACATTTACAACTTTTTTGCGTCATAAAGACTAGGCTGCAATTTTGATGAGTGAATTTCTTTAGAGCTTCGGAAAAGTCGTAAACAAAATAAGTTTTCTTATGAATAAATCCTACTTATATAATATGATGAAAGTGTATTTATGTTCGTTTGTATGTTATATTTTCACTTCGAAACGGCTGAACAGAATTTAATGAAGTTTGGTACAGAGATAGAATTATAAGCTATAAAGGGAGAGGTGGGGGTCGAGCGTGGCCACGGGTAACAGCTAGTATTCAATAAAGTCTTAATAGCACTATGTTAACTTCACAAAATATTCACTAATCGACATCAAAAGAAATAGCAAGTCTTTCTAATGTGTCTCTAAAATTACTCTCTCAAATAAGTTACCCTTTCCACTACTTCCACACCCCAATTCAAGTGTACCATACACTATGTTAATTTACCTTTTATCTGGCCTACGGGTGTGGGCCGTGCTAGTCGGCCGCGCTGGCTAACAATGGCGATGTGTGACCCCACACAATGGACGCAGTTATCACCCGGGTCAGATAATAACACAATGCAATATCGCGGTGAAAGGGCATTGAACAGAGGAATATAAGTACGTATTAGGTGATTATAAGATGAAATGTATGAGCGTGGACGAGGCGAAAGGAGCAATGATTGTTGCAGGTGACTTTCTGTAGAAAGAGTGAGTTAGTTGAATTCATATAGTGGGTGCAGGGGTAGATTGGTATATCCGCAATTTTGATCTTTATATAGTAGCTGGAGACGCGCCATGGCGTCTTAATATCGCACCGGGCGACCACACAATGGTTTGTGAAAGGTGACTCTTGAACTTTCCCCTATCTTACTCCTCTATTCTACGCTTACTCATACTAGAAATTATAATATTTTCTGCAAAAGTGTGAGCATTAAAATGAAAATTATTAAGAGATTACAAAATTATATTTTAATTTGCTTTAATGTCCTTTGCAAAGAATCAAATATATTTAGTAAGAAATATCTCAAACATTATTTCTTATAATTTGTTACAATCGAATCTCCGGGGCCTAGCCTGATAATTAAATGGAACATTTGCCAATTATTAATTCGTCACAGACGTTTCGAATTAAAAAAAAAAAACATGTCCAATATTTCTCAATAAAAGGGCGAGATGCAATCCTTCGCCATAATGATCAGTTAATTTAACTAATCAGACACTATCCACCGATGTTTCTGGTCAAATTCGATGATTTTACTAACTGTTACAAAATGAAACTGTTTCTACATTTTCCTTAAGTTCACAAGTCAGTATTGATTTAACCCGCACAATATTTTAGTTTAAGTACTGAAAGCTGCTCTAGTTAAACGTGTAGCACAAACGACAGGGATTTATCGAGAGGTCAGCGCTCACCACATTGACTAACACTTGATTTACTGGCTCTGCTTTAAAAATGTTACAAAAATAACCACATTATTTGCACGAGGATCTAGATAAAGTTGTTATTTTTACTTAGGGATTTTATAAAGCTTTTTTGTGTAAAGAATATTTCGACTGCGACTAGGATTTGAATTTCGCAGTCGAATTTTTCTATCCACAAAAGTTTTATTATTCACGACGGAGGCGTTAATGCGTATTAATATTAAAAATGTAGGTACTTTATGTTTGAAATAAAGTAGAATTTAGGGGACAGTCTGCTGAAAATTTAATGTTGGAGTGACTTAAAATAGAAGTCAATATGTTGAATCTTTCAGAATTCGGAATTATTATTTTTTCGACACTTTCGATCGTCACGTATCAACAGATGGAAGTGTAAGTACTACAAACCATTTCTAGAAAATAATAATACTTTCATTAAAAAACAACCCGTGCTGCGACAAACCCAATTTATCTTTCTCTAAATGCCTCTGAAAAAGCAGTGGGAATGTACCGCACTGAACATAGATTGTAAGTCTAGTGGTCACAACCGGGACTGCTGAGCTTGAGATCCCGGGTTCGACGAATGAACATACGGAATTTCTGAGTAGATGCTACAGAGCCTTGACTTGTGCCCGGTTGATAGCAATAAGCACGCAATCTATTACTTGCGACTTAAATATATATGGAAAAATGTCCGTATAATAAATAATAGGGTATGCATTAAGATTACACAAATGTTCGATCTGGTGTACTAACCTAGGCAAACACGAAGAAATTGTGCGCAAAAAGATACTTCTGTGCGCACACACCTGAGCAATGGATTCATTAGTGCGCGGGCATTGCTAGACTTAGTTCAGTGAAAAGATTCGCGCACAAAATGCTGCACCGTGCGTGACCAGAAGTTACGCACAGCCTTGCCCGTGGACACAGTAACTTCAATGGACAGCTATTAAAGTTACTGTGTATTCATTTACGACGGCAGAACTTGATACCAGTTTAGTAAGCGTACTGCACAATATTTTGGTGGTGCGGTGAATCACAATGTATCCTTACGTATGAAAAACGACTGAAATGGGTTTTGATTGGGAACTTTACCTTAATTATTGGTTAATACTGCTCCGCATGTCAAACTCAATACTCTTTCTATGTTTTAAATTAATGAATAGCAGGCTTTCCAATAAGTATAATTGATAATTTAAAACAACAAACCAGAGTGGCAACTGGTTCCACCAAACCACACTGAGGTCACGCCACTTAACAAATTGAACCACATTTTTGCATTCATTTATCAAGCAATTAATTGCCTTGCCCATACGTTTTCATAGTCATCAAGTCATCATATATTATTATGGCTAGCATTTTTCCAACTATGTTGGGGTCGTATAATAAAAGTCTAACCAGATTTAGCGAAATGCCAGTATTTTACTTGGAGTGACTGCCTATCTGTGGTCCACAACTCAGTTACTGGGGGGTGACAAATTATACCTTTGCAAGACAAATTTTTGAGGCTCTATTTTCATGTTTTTGTGACGTCAAGTAAACGGAAACTTTGACGTCAAGTAAACGGAAACTTTGACGTTAATTTAATGGAAACTTTGAGGTTAATTTAATGGAAACTCTGACGTTAATTTAATGGAAACGTTGACGTTAATTTATTGGAAACTTTAACGTTAATTTTATGGAATACAATAGTTCTTTGTTTGTGTACTAGAGATAAGAAGAGTAGATAAGTAGAACACGGAAATCTTGTGCTAAGGTCTCAGTTTAAAAATCAAGAAATAACGAGAACTGCAAAGATTTGATTTACCTAATATTTCCCCACCGAACTCGATGGTCACCCATCCTACGGACAGACCTAGGCAAACGTTGCTTAACCTTGAAAAGATAGCCAAACAAAAATGTTTTATTACTAAGCCTTGACGTTCTACCTACGTATGTATGAGTCCTACATACGTTATGATACTAAGGACTATAAAAGATAGCTGTAATATTTTCGAGACCTCTCCCAACCTTCTTTATGGGGGTCAAATCTCACAGCAATTTATTGCAAGGTCTAATGATAACCTGACCGTAATTACTTATCGCTTATATTAACCCTTGAATGTCCAAGTAGACTATTAATTTACTGTCAGAGCAGACTATGTTACTGTCTGAAGGTTATTCTTTGTTAAAACGTAGAAAAATAGATTTAAAGCTTTTATCATCAAATGAATTCTAAAGTACGTGAAAAAAAACGGTTGAAGGTTGAAGCAATATATTTTAGGGAAAAAAATGAGCATTTTTACTGGAGTTTTCTCGAGCATTTATAAATGGTACCAAGATCAAATAGATATATACTTCTAAGAGTTTTTATTGAAATGGCCATATGAAAGGTCGAAACCTTTTACAGTCAGCAACAAACTCCTTTACCAATATTCAAAATGTACGGTTCAACAAACAATTCTAATACACTAATACCTTGAACATAGGAATCCATTAACCAACAAATAGGTACCGAAAACAAAACAAAGCAATTTCAATTCCAACTTAACCCTTCCTCTGCCTAACCTCAATACAGTTAATACGAATTCCGATCCGGGTACCTGATTACCCGTCATTATTGGGGGGTAAATTATCTTCAGTCGATATGGGGTGGTACATTGGACCAGAATGTCACCGCAAGATGTGACCGCTTGCCATTGTCGATACAACAGCCGTTGGGTATCGATCGATTAATAATGCTAAGTGGTTCGCGGTCAAGTACTGTTAATTATTTGGGTAATTAATATTGGGTTAAGTGAATTCGTTTGTTTATGTCTAGATGCAGTAGTTTATTCTGATTTTACAATTGAAATTAAACCCGTCCATTGGTTGCCAATTGGTTTTTTCACCTATTTGGATACTTTCATTGTTGAAAACTGTACGTGTTTTGTTTCCGTCGATAAATATTAGTCCATCGTCAGTTCAATTCAAGTTACAATAATAAATCTGAAACCATGACATGTAGGTAAAATTTAAAATAAAAAATAAAGTCATTTACGCCTCAATCCGGGCAATAAACAGGAGTACGGTCAAAATTACGTTGTGGGGTAATTCGAGTAAAGGTTGCAAAGTGTAATCTGGACCGCATCGCAGCCCGCGTGATTGATGTCGCTGCAAGGCCTTGGGCTCAAATTAACTGTCACTTGTCACACAAAATATGAAAAGCTTTCAAAACGAAAACTTGTATGACAAAATGTTACATACAAAACACGGGGTACATTTTCAACGCGGTCGGTTTTGACAGGGTTAGATTGATGCGAAAATTTAAAAAATATCGTATAGTTTTGAAATTCACCATTTTTAATATACATTTAATTTTAGAAAACTATTTGGAAAACGCAGGCAAATAACGATAGATGTTTTAAATTTCTCAAATCTCTAACTGACTGTATTAGTGTTAGTACGTATTGTGTAAAAAAGTTTGTTTATTTAGGTATAACTATATTGACAAAACAGGTTATTAATAGTAGATTATTAACCAAGGGCTGTATGACATCAATTGCATACGAGGTTTTTGGCGCCTGAGCGAAGCGAAGGCGCTAATTAATCCGAGTATGCAATTGATGCTTACGCCCGAGATAAATACTCTGCTTTACATATCGATTGTGAGGTAAGTAAACAACAAGATAGCAGGTTTCAATGAACATTTATTAAGAAGAAAAAAATGTGTATTTAATTAAAATTAATAGTAAAATTATTACAATTTGTAAGAGATATGGTCACGTTCTTTTTAGGTATATTTATAAGTAGTTTGAATATGAGTTTGTGATGATAAGACTTGAGTTTGAGTGACTTGAGGTTCTTGCATCGTCAAGCGCGTCAAATCTTGCTGGCCAGTTTGATTTTTAAATCGATTCCATCTAACATACGATGTGGAAACAAATAGTTCCATATTTAAAATAAAATCTTTATAAAATAAATTGTCTAGATTCCGATTCGAGTAATTAATCGATACCGAGAAAAAAAAAATTAACTTTTTAAAAATATTCTTCGTGCAGTATGAGTATGACAGTTCTTTTTTCAAATTCCAAAACCTATGCTGTAATGATAGTCATACACCCCGGCATTCAGGGGTGTAAGGGTGTACTTACAGAGCAAGATATGTAAAATAGTTTTATCTTGGAAATTTAATTTATGGTATAATAAGCAGCAGCACAATACATTTTGAAGTTTAAAATCAAATCATACAGTCAATATTTTATTCAAGTAGTAGATAGAGAAGAATACGGATAGCTACTCGTATGACATAAAACTGATAAATGAGTAAATAAAATTGGAACAGATCTACATTCTACATTGCAAAGCTCACACGAAGAAGAAAGAAACATTGGGTGGTTAATAGTAGAAGAGAGTTATTAGTTAACGTATGCTCATTAATTTGTGTTTGAATATTTAGAAGGGTAATTATCCGGGGTAATTACATAGCAACACTCAAATAGTCCTATAAAAGTACTACACACCGAACAACATGACACCAACATTTTTTTTAGCGTGGTAAAATCATCAAACGAGTCCTCCCACCCAGGGCAGAGCGGGAGGGACTGTCAGACTTGTACTGACTAAAATCCACGGTGTCCTTCACTAGCCCTTTACGTACCGGGGTTACGGTAATGGGAAAGTCCCGCGACCCCGGCAGGCTATGGCCCTCTACAGGGAGGCCCCGTCATTATGACACTCCTTGAGGCGCGTCGAACGCAACGCACCGTCGACCCGGGCATGGTCCATGATAGGACAGCGAGTCGCTCATTACTCGTCGCCCGCGTGCCCGCGACGTAGTACCAACATAGGAATTGAAACGAAGACCTTTTTGGACAAAAATGAGGCATAAGAATATTTCTAGTCCGGTCTCACCATAAAAAATTCATAGATTCTTCAACGTTACAACTGGAAGCGTCATTTCAAAGTCAATAAAACTGAAATATTCCGAAGATATTCCATATTTTACGAGTTCGGTGTTCCGATCTCTCTGAACTTAGTGAGAGATTGGCACACAAACTATTTTGAATAAAGTGAAAGAGAACTGTAGCGAGTAAAGCAAAGCTTTCGTTCATGAATAACAACAAAATATTTATAAGGAGCACTCCTAAATTTAACCCTCAGGTAGTTTTTGTAATACCTTGACGTAATGTGAATGTAAATGTATCTTATCTAGCTTCTTAATAAGATTTACCTGCCTCAGAATGTTTTTCATGAACGTTTGATATACCGAGAAAAGGGCCTACTTTATATTTAGGTAGAAACTGTTGACGATGTACAATAAAATAGCACTGAATCATACTTTGAAAATAAACCTAAATAACTAAACAAACGTCTGTTATTTGTTTTGAGAACTCAACTGAAAGACAATATTGATAACAATTCTGCTTCCGCATAGCAAGGCAAAACCAATTTTAAACAAACCAAAATTATTTAAAGAGAAACAAAACAATAATCTGTACTTACAGTATCGATGAAACACCAACACAAATCGATTACTAAGCAAAATATCCCGAGATATAATACTGAACCGATTCAAACATCGATGCAGTACGAAGTGTTCTGACTCGAGCGAAGAAATCGGTGTAAAAATCGAAATGTATCGTTTCCGTTTGTTTATTGCATTTGGAACTGTGAATAGTTGTTAAAATGTGTCTGTGTGTTTGTGTGTGCGTCTTCTTTATGTGTGCTATGACAGTTGTTATGGCTGTTCTATAAATGTGACTTAGGTACCGGTTCATTATGATGGACTGTTTGTTGGTGCGGTCTCATATTGTCTTTTAGTGTTACTGTTTTATCTAGTATTCTAGACTAAATACTGCGTTATGGAAACATCATATCAGTAAGACATTAGAGACTGAACATATGGCCCGCCTGATAGCAAGCGATCAGCGTAGCCTTTGGATCTATGCCCGCAACGTCAGAGGTATTGCTTGCGCGTTGCTGACCTTGCAACCGTAAAAACGATGTGTGCCGACAAAGAGAGAATAGTTTTGATCAGATATTGAACACGCCTTTCTCTACCAGCACAAGGATTCCTCAAAAATTTTGTTTCTTCAACGTTTTGAGAGCAACAGTTACAATTATAATGAAAAGTAATAATAATTTTTATTTAGCGACAATTTCCTTACGGTGTTTTGTGAGATCAGCCCCTATTTACAAATGCTTCGGTACGATTTAAAAATAAGAATTCGTGTCATGTCGAACGAATACGGGGCAGAATAAACCAAACCCATAGGGAAAAGCAACTCATAAACAATTACGTTTTAAAAGAGTAAGAAGCCAATAAATTAATAGCAAATATCAACTTCATCGTGGGCAGGGACAAAGAATTCTAATCTGGATTTATCGACGCAGCAGTTGGACGCGGATCGAACCGATCGGAAGTCTTAAAGGATTTGCCGAGTCCCGAAGATTAATGTACAAATACCCATTGTCTAAGCTTCGGTTTTAACCGAGGAATGTTCCTTTATTTCTGCGAGATATGGATTGGTTATAAATTGTTGGTCAGTTCCAGACTTTGGTGATAAGTTATTGTCAAGAGGTCGCAAGCACTATTATTGAAGATGAGGTCCTGGTTTTGATTCTCTTATCGAGCAATGTGTTATTGTTTTTTTTTATATCAAATAGAATTTCATTATTTTCAGTAGCATATCGTGGCTTGTTCTCTATCGCATGTGATAGTTATGATTAAGTCTCAATGGAATGTGGAACTTTAACATAATTCGCACTATGTCTATGTACTGTAGTACTCTACTATCTTATATATTATACATATCTTTCCTCTACCATTAATTTGTTAGGGAACACATAAAAACATATTGTTTTTAAATTGTATATTTATTTAAGTATATGTTACATACTTATAAATGTAGTGTATATATGATTTCAATAGTTTTACTTTACGAGTAAAATGTTGTATTGTGAATATTTTTCAGTGCGTCGCCAACTACCTCCACTTTTTTTTATGTTGTAAATCTATAAAAGGTTGTCTGAAAGATATCAATATTAGCGATAAGACCGCCATTGTAACCCCAGTATTAGCAATTTATAAAACAGTTCTGTAACGATTTTGGTGTACAATAAAGTATATTCTATTCTATTCAATGTTAAGTCTCGTGCACACACACATGTGATTAAAAGCTCGCAGCCATATTTAAACCTACGGACAACATAACCCCCACAATCGTCCACACCGGAGCGCTGCGCCGCATTAAAGTGACAAGCTAATTTCCACTCTAAATGTACAGCTAATTGTTTATCTCTTGTTGCGCCGGGAACGCGTCATCATGCGTCGGTTATCATTCTGGTGTGAGGGGGATTTGCAACGCGGCAAAACCGCAAAGTCGCCAGTAGCGTTTAATCACGTGTGTGTACACGAGGCTTTACACTTCATGTATACAGGTATGGTGGCATATATGGTTATGATTAGATATTGTTTACGAGTATGCGCGACGTTCTTTACGTGTAGGTATGTTATCAGGGTTGTTTAACACTAGTTTTGGCCTCGTGATTCGCGTGAATAGTTCACGACTTAGAACTCCGGTTGACTGTAAAGCTAGTTGAGATGCTATGTCAAGATTAGGTGCAATGCAATGCATGAATTTAGTTCTTGGACTTTCTGTGGAATGAATTATTCTTGCATGTTTACTTTACATGCCTATTATAAATATGTCTAGAATAGTTTCCCATTAAAAATAAGTTTGTTATTAAAGAACAAATTTTTTATTAAGAATAGAAAAAAAACCTATTCAAGCATCTCTTCAATCATTTATTATCAATCTTGTGGTGTTAATAACTATTAATGTTATTAAATTGAACATTTCAACTTCGTTTAATACCTACTTATTTTCAGTAAAGAACTTAACCAAAAACTCAAAAAGTGAGAGCCAAAATAAAAAAAAAGAACACAAAAGGAACAGCCGTATTAAAACGGATCCTAAGAAAAACGTTTCTTCAAATTAGTACAAAGTTAATTAGGGCCCGATTGTGGAAAGCTGTGAATGGTAAATCTCCGAAACGACGGATTTTCACAAGGTTAGTTACATTGACACACTTTGGCCAAAAGACTTGCGCAAATTCAGCTTACTCAAAGCCAGTGTTAAAATTTTCTTTCTACGGATTTTCTGCTTTGGTTCAATTACTGGGAATGTTAAGTTATTTTGAGACCAAAGATTTTAGTCACAAAGTGATTTATTGTACACTAGCGGGCGCCCGCGGCACCGCACGCGTGAATGTCGGTTTCCGCTGCAAAAAGCCTACTCAGGAAAGACACAGTCAGCAACATGATTCCCAGGTCTATTCACAGACACCGACACTAACATCGACGACGCAGTCATCACAAACACTCGACATAGATAGATATAGTGTGTCGCGGACTTTTTTGTAGATATTTATAAGATCAACAATTAATTAGAACATTTTATGGTTCTATCTGTTGTAGTTTAGGCAGCGTACGCAAAATAAGTAACTTTTCTGGTTGTTTTTTTACACCTTGTGGCCGAAAAACCCAAATATCTTACGGAACCTTATTTTTCTCCAAAATAAAATACAGCCTAAGTATGTTACTCGTGGATAATGTAGCTTTTGAATGGTGAAATAATTTTTAAAATTGGTCCAGTAGTTTTTGAGCCTATTCATTACAATCAAACAAACAAACAAACAAAGTTTTCCTCTTTATAATATTGGTGTAGACTACCAACATAACTAATTTCGTACCTACTATTGCTTCAACTATAAAGAAATAAAATGTAAACTAATTATATATTTAAACACTACCAAAACCTCTAATACCTATTTCATAAAATAACAAACATAACAAATTTAAAAATAAACTATTCAAAGACTAAAAGTAAAAAAGGGCACGGGAAGAGCTCCGGCGCGATCTCAGGGCAGTATAGAGGGAGCGACTATCGCAACCGAGGTCCGGGCACGTCGCAATCGCGGCGGTAAGACCCCTCTTAGAGGAGTGGCTGGATAGGCGTCACGGCGCACGGTGGGCTGGAATCGTCAAGTGGGGACTTAAGGATTAAAATGAGTATTTTTGAATTTTATGTACTAATACAAATATTTTTTGTTATATGTAATTTTTTTATACTTAGTATTTTTCGAGTTATAGACCCCTAAACTTTGTATGAAATATTAATCGGTTTTTGGTTTAATCTGACATGTTTTAATATTGTATTACAGAAATATAGCAAAAAACAAATTATTGGTAAACATTCTACATCACCCTTATTACGTCATTTGTTTTTAACAATACTCAATAGTGCCGTGACCCTCATTAACGCATCGTCCATTGAGCGCAGCAAAATGATGACGTGTCATTATGTGATAGGATGATGAATAGCAGGTAAAAAATGATACGGTTACATTTGAAAAACAACCATCCTCAGTACGTTGTTACACATCGTAATAAACGCACTATCCTATCTCACATTTTCGGAATACTAATACTATTTATTACGTAAAAATGTTCGATTTGTTGTCAAATATTGATATTGTTGTGCTATTAAAGGAAAGTGGAAGTTTTAAAAATAATAGTGTTTTATATAGTGCTATTAAATCTAGATTAGTCCCCACTGTGTTAAGTGCTGAAAACGATAAAGCGGTAAAAGCGTTTTGTGCAAAATATTGCTATATATCTGCAAAGGAGACGGCAAAATGCTCATAGCAAAGAGGAATTGTTCAGCAACAATAATAGTGAATGGTTATCATCGGAAATAAAGTGGCCTGATTTCATTGTAAGTGCATTTGAAAGAAACCAAGACTCTGTTCCTAGTACATCAAGTGAACATGAATCTCCAGCAAAAGTGTCTACTGCCACGTCAACGAATGTAAGTCCCAGAAAACCATTTTGTGAATTAGGACCTAAGCAAAAAAAGAGACGTACAGAACATATTCATACAAATATGACTACAGAGGAAATATCTCATGCATACATTATGAAATTACGAGAGGATGGTAATCAAGGAATATCTAAAATCCTCGAACACCTACTTAAAAATCCACAGGATGTGCAAAAAGCGAAAGATAGTCTTTTAGGTAAAAATGAAAAACCTAAATTTACTCCAGATGAAACTTTGGGACTTGTTTTGTCCCTTAAATTAACAAAGTGGCAATATAATACTTTAAGAAAAAGTATCAAAGAGAAAAATGTCGACATGTTCCCTTCCTACTACAAGGTGCAAAATGCAAAACAAGAATGCTACCCGCCAAAAGATGATATCACCTTAACAGATACAACTGCTGGAATAAAATTGCAGCGTCTATTAGATATAACCACCAAAAGGATATTATTCAAAGCAATCAATATTGATAGCACAGACTTTAAGGAGATGACAATGATAAGCAAATGGGGAATGGATGGTGCCTCGAATCAAGCAAACTATAAGCAAAAAATGACAACGGAGGACAAATTGGACAGTGCTTCGACATATGATTCAAGTATTTTTATGGGTAGTTCAGTACCAATAAAAATTATTTCTGAGGAACAAATTATCTGGGAAAACGACTCACCAAATTCTTCATATTGGTGTCGTCCAATATTTTTCAAGTTTGAAAAAGAGAATAAATCAACGATTTTAAGAGAGAAAACCGAAATTGAAACGGAGATAAATGAATTGAAGGAAACAGAAATTAGCGATTAATGAAGAAGCGGCTGAATCTAGAAATAAAGACTTTAGGCGATATCGCCAACACCATTCAAGGAAAGTCTGCAGAAGAGCTAATAATGAGGATATTTTAAATAATTTAATAATTAGTTCAGACCCAGTTAGTATATATCATCAAAACGTCATAAAATGATACGGAAACACAAACCATTTTCAGAAGAAGCGAAAGCCATGCTTCTTTTATCTACAACATTTGAAGATGATGAGCGGGAAAATTTGTTAATGTGGAACATTTAGAGAACGAATCTGAATCTGATGAAATTGTCTAAGTGATAATTTTGTGAGTGCGTGTGTTTGTGAGTGAGTTTGTGAGTGTGCGTATGAGTGGATTAGGCCTCCTGGAGACACCACTGATAAAAAAAAACGCGCTTAGTTCTCTACCTCAAAGGTGGTGTGGAAAAGGGAATGAAAAACAATTTTCTCCAAAATCGAAGAAAATCGAAGCAAGTGCTATATCGGATAATTTGCCTAAAAAATAGCGCAATCGAATACCGAAAGCGGTTATTTGAGAACTCTTGAGAATTAAAAGTTATTCATATAAAATCAAATTTCTCCATACAAAAATAAATTCAAATCGTTATAACTTTTAAAATATTAAGTATATACAAAAATCGCAGAAGAAAAATTTCTTGTATTTAGTGGTAGATCACCAAGCCGTCTTTATTTTTTTTTTAATTGCTTATCAATTTTCGTGAATCCCTAAGTCCATTAGAGCTTGATTTCAGCCCACCGTGCGGCGTCCGCAGACGACGACCTACCGCATGACGCAGGTCCTCACCGGACACGGAAGTTTTGGGAGGTACCTGTGTCTGATAAGGAGGGAAGAAACTCCTGGGTGTCACCACTGCGAGGATCGTCCGGAGGACACGGTGGAGCATACGGTGCAGGACTGCGCCGCTTGGGCAGAGCACCGCCGTGTCCTCACGACGGCGATAGGCGGAGACCTCTCGCGCCCGGCATTCGTCTAGGCCATGCTGCGGGGCGAGACGGAGTGGGAAGCGGTCGCCTCCTTCTGCGAAGCAGTCATGCTCGCGAAGGAGGAGGCGGGCCGCGTGAGGAAGAGGACAGCGTCCTCCCTCCACCCCAGCCGCAGTGGACGCCCATGGCGACAGACGTCGGCAAACGATCTCCGGCCACCGTAGACTCGGGAATGCGTGCGGCGAGTAATGGACGACTCGCTGTCCGACCATGGACCATGCCCGGGTCGACGGCGCGTTGTGTTCCACGCGCGCCTCAAGGAGTGTCAGCAAAATGACGGGGCCTGTAGAGGGCCAAAGCCTGCCGGGGTTGCGGGACTCACAAATTACCATGACCCCGGTACATAAAGGGCTATTGAAGGACACCGTAGATTTTAGTCAGTCAAGTCTGACAGACCCTTCCGTCCTGCCCTTGGTAGGAGGACGTAAGAGGAGACAAATATAATCAGAAAGCTCCGAATTGCTAAGCTATCGGGAGTTTCACGTGTTATTGTGAGTCAACCATAAAAGATAGACATATGCTGTCAAGGAATATTTTTATATAATTTTAAGGAGAACATTTCCGTCATACATGATTTCTATGTAGCTTTAACCATAAAGGCTGCACACGTGACGGAAGTTTAAAAAACGGAGTAGCTTCTTCCCGTTTTCTCAATATTTCCCTTCACTGCTCTGCTCCTATTGATCGTACCGTAATGAAAAGTTTACTATAACCTGCCCAGGAGTATGAAGAATAATTGTGCCAAATTTCGTTAAAATCCGTTGAGTAGTTTTTGTTTCTATAACGAACATACAGACAGACAGACAGACAGAGAGACAGACAGACAGACAAAAATTTTTCTGATTGCATTTTTTGCACCAGTAGCGATCCCTAATCACCCCTTGATAGTTATTTTTCAAATATATTTCATGTACAGAATTGGCCTCTCTACAGATTTATTATAAGTATAGATTATTGCTCATTAAATTTTTGATTTAGGTACTCTTAGCTTGAAGTTTTCATTATGTAAGTACAAAGTTAATTTAAGTATAAATTGAGGAGGTCGTGGGACTAACGAATTACCGTGACCCCGGAACATAAAAAGCTACTGAAGGACACCGTGAATTTTAGTCAGTACAAGTCTGACAGTTTTACCACGCTAAAAAAACAAAAATTGAGGAAATAAAAAATTCAGTTGCGAATGGGACTCGAACCTGCGTCTTCTGGATAAGTACTCCGGATGCTTTACCAACTAGGCCAACGCAATCACTCGTGGCTGAATTTAACTTTTCTCAAAAATCTTTACGAGTCGCGACCCAGGCACAAACAAAACAGGCAAAAACTTTCAATTTAGTATTTTCAACAATTGGCTATTTGACTGAAAAATTCTAAACAGTCCGTTAGTTAGATTATCAAAAAATATTCGACCCGTAATTTTTCCGTATTCTCACGTCGCGTCACCAGCCCCCACTCTCCAGTTTTGATGCGTTACATCTTGGTAAATATTCATTGATTTTACAAAAGTAGAAATGCGTGTCCGTTATTTTTCAAAACTCTAAATGACGGACTAATTAGATTTGTAATTTATTCATACTGTCAAATAGCCAATTATGTTTGTAGTTTCTACGTCCCTTAGAAACTGAAATCAAAGCCATTAAGCACACCAGTCTTCTTTCAAAACGATATTTTCAATGAATCACCAAAAAGTTTACCTAATTTTATGAAAAAAATATAACTGTCATCAAAAACTCATCCAAATGAAAGAACTTTAAAGTTCTTGAATAAAAAGGAACATTAAACTTGAAGACTCTTGAATACTTTCAGTTTCAGGGGCCAATTAGCGCGCTTCCGAAAGTTAATTTATACTAACAGTATTTAAATTAATCAGCCGATTCATTTTGGTTGAGCTAAGTGAATTTTAGCCCGTTCCAAAACATCTGTAATATTTTATGAGCTATTTGGAGTACTGATTTAATGAGTCTTAACTAAATATACATACATATCATCATCACTATTATGTTTTAACATTTGTATTGTTTTCGAATAGAATAGAATTATGTTTTTCATAAAGACTATTTTTGATATCTTTTGAGTAAGTGAGGTAATGTAATGTAGCCAAATGTACGTTTAAAAATCAGAGATTACAAAAGCTTTTTTTTTTAAATCATGTATATTCCTGCCGGGGATGCGGGACTCACAAATTACCGTAACCCCGTTACCTAAAGGGCTACTGAAGGAGACCGTGGATTTTAGTCAGTCAAGTCTGTCAGTCCCTCCCGCCCTGCCCTGGGTGGGGGAGGACTCATTTGATGATTATACCACGCTAAAAAAAAACATAAATATGTATATTATTGCATGACTACCATTTTTCGGAAATGATCCTTCGCCAACATACCTACTATCAGGATGTAGAGAACCTACAGATTATGTGAATAGAACATTACGACAGAAGAAGTATCGCATTTATGATAATTACTTTGCAAATTGGAATGTCAAGCCTGTTGATTAGAAACTCTATGTTGATAAAGAAGATATTTATGTGTACCATTAACACTACAAAGAGCAACATAAAAACATTGGAATAAAAGAAAAGCAAACCCATATCTAGCTGTCCCTTTTCATATTAAAGCACTCATTTTGCATGCCACCTCTAGTTTGCCCATCATTCTTTATTTCGTCCAGTATTTTAATGTCTATGTTTACATACAAAGTCATGTCTCTACTTAATTAAGTACAATTTACATCAGGGTCGCTTTTAAAAACACGAGCCATATAGGATTTACCAGCCTTTTGTTATGGAAGAATTTTAAATAAGAATATTTTGTAGAAAATTTTAATATTTTTATATTATACGTAGAAATGAAAACGTGTTTTAAATAGCAAATTAGGTTGTCGCATAAACGGTTGGGTTTGTATGTAAATTGGGGTGGCGATCATTTCGGGTTTTGGATTATTATTTTATGTAGATTGGCTTTAAATAATAGGATGGGTTTCGTGATGAGGAATTTTAAAATGTTTTGGTAGATTGTAAACAGCAGTAAATTCTCACGAATTATTTTATAGTTGCTACGTGATCTATGTTAGGTACCATGGGTTAGACTTAGACTAATCGCAACAAATATACATAATCTATCTTGATTAAGTTATTAAAGCAAATATACATATAACGATAATTTATTGATTACAAAATATAATACATTTATCTGGCCATATATTTTCTTTTCTATCGTGGTAAAATCATTAAATAAGTCCAGACTTGTACTGACTTAAATCCACGGTGTCCTTCAATAGCCCTTTATGTTTCGGTAATTCTAACGAATTATGTCCCGCGACCCCGGCGGGCATTGGCCCTCTAAAGGGGGGCACCGTCATTGTGCTGACACTCCAAAGAAGATAAGGAAAACAAGAGACAGAAAAGCCTTGATCAAGCCATGTCAATTCCAGCTGCTCCTTAAACAAACGCCTTTGACGGCAACACCGCCAACACCCTTTTAATCTGATGAAATACTTCCTTGGATAAAATACGTCATTTAATCAAAGAAAACGTGCCATCCTTATCTCTACATCAAACCCTCGAAGGTTACATCCAAAAAACAAATCTGTTGCAACTGCCTAGATTACATTTTCAATCGACAACGTACTACAGTAATTTGACACCATCGATTGGAGATTACTTCCAGCCTTCATTTGCCATCTAACTGAATCCTGGGGTGTACCAGTACGTGACGAGAATCACGATAGGACCTACCAACTAACTTTTTCAATATATTCGTTAGTACCCTTTTATCTGTTTTTATTACTTTTACTCTAAATTTGTTTTTGTAGAAGTATAGTGGGGGTGAAAAAGTACTTATAAAGTCGCTTTTTATGTGTGTCTGAAATTTTATGGGCTTTTTTTGTAGTCGTGTAATGTGAAGTAAGAATTCGTGTTGGACATTTCTGATTTTGTTTGTGGCGTTGTATTTATTTTATTTTTGTTATTAATTATTGTTATGAGCACAATTTGTATTCCCAAACAAATGAATAAATCCATCATCACTGCTGGACATAGGAGTCCCCCAAGAAGCACCTTAGCATGTGATTTCCCAGTTTATTCATCCAGTCACTTCCAACTACCTTCTTCAGGCTTCTTCAGGTTAACAGTTTATTTCAGGTCTTTCGTCGTTTTTCTTGGCCATTGATTAAATATTATTTACACATGAACTCACGCCTTCTTCCCATGGGGTTTTTTTTTTACGTGGTAAAATCATCAAATGAGTCCTCCCGCCCAGGGCAAAGCGGGAGGGACTGTCAGACTTGTACTGACTAAAATCCACGGTGTCCTTCAAGAGCCCTTTACGTTCCTTCCCATGGGGGTAGGGAGAAACTACAAAGCGCCTCCTGCTGCGATCTTTACATACTCCTTTCACCTCATCCACATTCATACATCTAGTCATACACGCACGCCAATTGCGAGTACTACGCGCCTGGCCTTTCTGAAGCACTTCAATAAGGTCACTGTAGGTCTTCCTAGGGTGCCCCCCTCCTCCTATATTATACGTATATTTAGGAAACTAGTATTTTCTGTTTCAAAATCGAAGTATACATAATATATACTTTTCTTTTTTTTATCGTTGTAAAATCATCAAATGAGTCCTGGGTGGGACCAGGGCAGGGCGGGAGGGACTGTCAGACTCGTACTGACTAAAATCCACGGTGTCCTTCACTAGCCCTTTACGTACCGGGGTCACGGTAATTCGTAAGTCCCGCGACCCGGATATAATATATACTTAAAGTTTACGTGACGCACTACTGCAGATCAATTGTTTTTAGTACGTAGCCACAAAATATTCTAGTAAGATAATAATCCTGATCCCTTCATGTTTATACAATTTCTTAGCCGTCAGTCTTCATCATCTTTATATTAATTACTAAATCAAAGCTCAGCTAAAATAGTACCGCCAGTTAAATTATTTAGGAAATACGACGTTTAATTATCGTTTCAATTAAATTAACGAAGCGTTATTACAGGAATTACGTCAAAATGGAACGACGTGGTAATGCCGTCAAAAGCTGGAGTAAGGAAAGATGTATATCTATATTACTTATATTTATATACAGGGGGAGATGTAACGAGCCCTAATGAAATATTCGACGACACCGCGCCGCGTCAATATTTCATCCCGTCGCGAGAAAATACAGAGTTAGGAAGTTTTAGACTTACAATCAAATTAAAAAAAAAAGAAGATTATTCTTTTAAACTAGTGCCAGTATTCTACAATTATTTGAAAGTCTTAAAAAATAAACCTTGTATATAACAATTTTTATCATAATAATTTCGTTATACGGGAAAAAATATGTCTTAATGCTTCATTTTCATACAAAATACTAAAAGGTGCCAGTCAAAAAAAGAAACGATGATTTTATTTAGGTCTTAGATTTCCTTAATATGCACACATAAATAATAATTCACAAGATTATTAAAAAAAAAACTATTATTGTGTGTGTCGGGTATGTATTAGATAAATTTAATTTAATAATTATTATCTTGTTAAAAATTGTGTTTGTTTAGGTGTTAAAATCATCAAATGAGTATTCCCACCTTGGGAGGAGTGGAAGGGACTGTCAGACTTCTACTGACTAAAATCTACCGTGTTCCTTTAATTGCCTTTTACTTTTCTAGGGTCACAGAAGTCTGTTAAGACAGTCCTGCGTCTCCGGAAAAATATGGAAATGTTATACTTAATTAGACTTTTGTGTAAGATTCCTAGCTCTACGTCTCAGACGCATTTTTTCTTTACAGCTGACACCAAAGGCCTTTAATTCCTTTTGCAGGACGTGTTTTCTAAAGCACAACATTTATCATTTAACCCTTGCTTAGGGTAATTAACTTAATTTACAAGGTTAAAACATTAATTTTGAGCAAAAAAATGGGTGGTCGTAAAAATAAGAGTTTTAAGGTCCTTTTTATAGGTTTAAAATGCGTCAATTAGGCCTTCAAGACCTATAAAAAGGTTCTTTGCTAAAGGGTTTATTTTCAGTCGTTCGTTTTCAAACAAGCCTGCGACAATGTACAAGTTTTAATTTATTCGTTACTCTGAAATTTCGTCGGCTAAAGTATGTCGTTGTAACGAACGTGTTCTAGTATTAGGCAAGCAATCTGTTACTGCTTTTATAACTTAATTTTAAAGTTCATGGCTCAAATGTTTTATACTTGATGTTTTCGTAATTTGGCCTTTATAGCTTTTCGTACAAAGTTCAGTAAGTAATGTCCTTGAAAAGGACATTGCGATATCTACTTATTCTAATAGATCATTATTTGATTGCAATCAAAGTCTGCCTTATAAAAGTGTCATTCCATCAGTCAGAGAGCAATGACAATGATGTCAATAATATTTGGATTGATGTTGAAATTCCAAAGTGGTGTCTTTTGTTTATGGCATGTGTTGTAAAAAAAAACCGTGATCAAAGTAATGTATCGGGTTGATTCTCAACATTAAGCCCCATTTGCTTAGGTCTGTCCGTAAGTCTGGAGGAGCTCGTGGCTAAATAAATACAGCCGCACAGGCCGATCTTCTGGGTTAAGCCGCACTTGCCGAGGTTGGTCTGTGGATGGGTGACCATCCGTCATAACGAGTTTCCTCCGTGCATCGGAAAGCACGTAAAGCCATTGGTACCGGCTGTCATTTGTAGATCTTTGACAGTCGTTACTGTTAGTCAGAACCTGTAAAGTCTGACAACCAATCTTATCATGGGGTATCGTATTACCCAGTTGCTGGGTTGTGGAGATCCGACAGGCAGTCGCTCCATGTAAAATACTGATATCCAGCTGCATCTGGTTTGACTGGAAGCTGACCCCAATATAGTTGGGAAAAGGCTAGGCAAATGATGCTTAGGTCTGCCCGTCCTTAGATGGGTTACCGTTTATTATTTACCGTGTTTCTTTGTTCTATGCTTCAGAAAGCACGCTATGCCGTCTATAACTATATTTGTACACTTTTACAATCATTACATTCTTTTCTTCTTTGTTTTTTAAAAAAAACGTTGCCACACACTAGGAATTTCTTTCTGTGGTGGTTGCGTTTACAAACAAAGAAACTCACATAGACAAACAGATCATACAAAATATTAATTCTGTGTGGAAATCGAACCCGCGATACGCTTCGCAATAGTTGACTGCTCAGCCACTGCACCAAACGTGTCATCACGGTGGCCGGAGATCGTCTGCCGACGTCCGCCGCCGTGGACGTCTGCCACTCCGATATCTTCAAACCAAACTCTCTTTTTTACGGTCCCGGTTTCTTTGTTCGATTCCCTGTATTTATCTCAAATGCTAACATGACGTGTTGTACTCATACAATAAAGTATAATTTTCTTAAACAGATTTCTATTTCTATTTAAGTCTTAACCTCGACTTAGCATAATAGGTTCACACCGTTACGGCTTCAGTTTTGCATGCTGCACGTGAAATCTCTACCCTTTAATCTGACAGCGTGACGGCTTTATGTTAATAGAAAAGGAACGCTATTTATATAGCATTTAATAACAGAGTCGGTAAATAGCTTGATTACGTTCCGTGGCTGGGGAAATTACCATACGTAATTAATAATAATAATACGTCCGCACGTGTTATTTATAGGCATATGCTTAGCTTTAATAATTTACTGAGTGTTAATTTGTTTTGTTTGAAAACTGGGTTCGTAAAATAATGATGTTATATTAAATATATTTCGCTGGGAAAATAACACAGAACTTATATATATGTTCACGACTTTTTTTACGTGGTAAATTTATGGAATGAGTCCTCCCATCCAGGGCGGGACGTGTTCTTCAACAGCCCTTTACGTTCCGGGGCCATGGTTACTTGGTAAGACAGTCCCACAACACCGGATATGTTCACACCTCGTATGTGATTTTTTTCTTAGAATGAGATTCAACAAATTAAAAATCAACTTTCAAGAAATATTTTTTATGAAGAGCTAATTCTAGACAGTTAAAGATATTTCTCCATATTATCACGTTTTCATGTTATTGTGATGTAAAGTAAACCATGACGTTAATTTGATACAAAAAATAGTTCCTGGTTTGTAAACAAGATGCGCTTTTTTAATTTTCAAACAATCAACATCTTAATATCTTTGTCAGGCCTGTTGGTCTAGTAGTTAGTGACCCTGACTGCTATGCCGGAGGTCGTGGGTTCGATTCCCACCCAGGACAAATGTTTGTGTGATGAGCCCGATCATTTGTTCTGTGTCTGGGTGTAATTTATCTATAATATGTATGTATTTAGAAATATATAAGTATGTTTATCAGTTGTCTAGTACCCATAACACAAGCTCTGCTTAGCTTGGGACTAGATGGCGTTGTGTGATAGTTGTGGAATATTTATTTATTTATTATTTATTTATAATACTTCAAGTACGCTGTTCCAACGGTAAAATACGGAAATCTCGTGGCAAGGCTCAGATTTATTCGACCGCTGTATTCCGATTGATATGCAAACTTGGTTTCTTAGTTTTCTTCGTAACTTTAAATCTGTGAATGCTTTCAGAATCTGTTCAATGTTCAGCAAAATTTGTTTGACGTTGAATTGCACGGATGAAACGATTTAATTTCCATTTATATTCAGACTGACAAGCAGGAAGGTTATTTGTTGAGGTAAATGGTTAAATCTATTGAAAATGGCACTTAAGAGTCAAAGATATTGAGTGCTATTTTCAATGTTCTAGTTTATAATGATGGATTTATATTCTAAGACGAAATGAATAACTAGGAACAGTTTTTGACAATTAAAGTTATCAAAAATTCGAAATGAACAATTTAGTAGGTACTATAATATTATAAATGAGAAAGTAAGTAAGTTTGTCTGTTACTATTCCACGCTTCAACCATTTAAACGCTTATGAGGAAATATTTTTAAATACAATTATGTGATATTTAAATAACTTCCATATTTAAGAGGAAAATAACAACAACGTATTATATTTTTCACAAATTTGTCGTGACGAAGTTTAAAAAAACGTCAATATAATTATTACATTTAAAATTTTCCCTCTATTAATGTTAGCTACATCTACATCAAGGTGCGATCTTTACCTTACTAACCGCCAACTAGCGGCCACACTAATTCGCCTTTTATGTCCCTTTGAAATTCAATAGGTGACAAGCGAATGACGGACCTTCCATTTAAGCTTGTATTAAATAACGACACGCCTTAGCATTAGAGGTGCGGCTGTAAGGCAGTAACAAAGGAGGTGTAAATATCAGACTAATATCAGTGTGACAGGTTTGACTGTAGAGCTATTTTGTTTGAAAGCTTTGTCTGACGAAAAAAAGGGAGAAAGAAACACGTCTTTCAAAGAAAAATGTGAGACAAGACACTGTGTCTTATAATGTTTTTTGTACCTTATGTAATTTAACATACCTGTAACTAAAAAGGTTGTAGATGATGGACATTTATAGTTCCTTATCGTAAAAATTAACGGCATATCTTATTACTGAGGCCCCCGCATTACATGAAAATAAAAGAGGTTAAAAATGGACTTCTGAAAATAAATATAAAACGTTTCAGTTGAAAAAAAAACTTATACTCTCAAAAAGCCAGACAGAGGTGATTTTCCGTGACTGCATGTTTAACACAAATCACTAAAATGAGGAGGATACGGTACATGTTGTATTGCTTGTAATAAAGCACTATTGGCAAAAAATAACCTCGAAAAACATCACAAGGTTTACGAGGCACATTGCAAAACCACAAACACAAAATTAAAAATTTTAAATTCTTTTAAATTAAATTATTTAAATTCTTTTCTATAAATGCACGATAGGGATAGTCTACACAACAGTAGTGTCGCATTGAATGACATGCAACAGTACTAAGCGTGTCACCCATTTTCATCCTTTTGCTGTGTCATGTGTACTGTGCTTTATTTTTCTATTGTCTTCTATGACAAACGGTTTCTAAATGGACGTGAATTTTGCAAGTTTCGGAATTTCGTGTTTTGTAATTCAATTTCAGGTTTTTTGACTAGTTGGGAATAAAGAACACTAGCTGTTGTCAGTACCTTAGTGGGTTTTAAATTATCAGACGGGACCAAATACCGGGATAATCAGTATTTTGTGCTATTACAGACCTATATCCGTTTTTGTGATTGTAGTGGAAATAGTCTAAATTAAGTTTTATATGTTTTTAAGCTACGAGTGTTGCATAGCTTTTATCGCGGGCTTCGAACGCGGAGACTGAATTAAGAAATTCCGTATCGAAAATAAACATAGCACTGCCACTGTGACAGTCTGTCTGTCAACGTGAATGAATAAAATTAGAATAAATTAATTGTTTTTCTTGACGTTCCAATTGATTGACGTGGCTGACCATAGCCTTATTAGTAGAGTAACTTCCCATAGAGCAATGATGGGATGATATTCTCGTTAAATATTCGCGGTAGGCGACAATTTTTTTTTCTTTTTTTTCATAAATAAAATAAATAAATAATTATGATTGCATAAGTTGATAAAAAACACTATGCAATAGCTTTACCACGGCACCCCCTAGTGTTTTTTTACATACGTATTTTTTTTTCTGAAATATCGAGTAAAGAAATTGTAATTATAGTTCACCCCAGCAGACTGTTCCGACTCTTCGTGAACATTGCGGTAACGAGGACACAAATGGCCTGGCAAACATAGCAAGACGTAAGGACGACTCTTTCCATTATCGACCTCCGCATGGTTAACCTGAAGGTCCTACAGCGAACCTGTTAACCTTCAACTGACAGATGAGTTTGCTACTAATGACTAACACTTAATGGAACAGTCATCTATCTCTCTCTCGTTTCCTCCAGTAATAGGCAATCGCAATGGCAATACTATGTTCAGTTGTAAATACACATCTTTTGAACAATGTCATCTTTTGTTTAATAAAGATTATAATTTTTGTTTTACTTGGTACTATCACCAAATGAGTCCTACAACCCCGGGCGGGACGAGAGGGATTGTCAGACAAATACCCACGGTTTCCTTCAATAGCTCTTTACGTTCCGGGGCCACGGTACCGTGTACGGACTTACATATTATAAAACTAAGACGTTTAAAGTTCACTTGGAAATCAGGGTACTAAAATTATTATTTGCGACTTACGAAGTTTTAAAGATACTTTTTCGACACATCAAGATATTTTAATTTTTTTATCTAAGAAAAACGGAAGTCGAAATTAAGAGGTATTAAAAAACGATCTAACACTTTAAGCGTGAAAACATGCCGTTCAAAGTCTTTGAAAGTATATATAATAACGACTATCTGACACTGTCTTTTTCTTTCAACATTACATCAAAGGAAGTTTCCGCTGAACGAATAAAAAGGAACGATCCTTTATCAGCCATTCACGTAATGCTCGGTTATTAAGAAGTCAGTCCTTCGTTCATTCATTCATTCGCAAGCATTTTAGGTTTAAGTAGTCTTAGTAAATTCAGAGTTAGAACCTAATATAAAACACTAGTGACCTGGGGGCCTACTAAGCGAGAGTAGTTCCACTGTGGGACACGATATTGCAAGACGACTTGTTTAGCTCTGTCTCTTTCCCACAGTGCACTCTCGCTTTAAGAAGTCTTGGCTTAGCTTCGTCCGGGCGCAATAGAGAACAAAAAAGTGAGCTTAGTATCGTCTCAGAATTACTTCGTTTCACGAAAGTCTTTATTTGTGTGATTTTAATAATAATCCTAAGATATTAATTGAATATAGAAAAAACTTTTTAAATTATACACTGAAGATATTTAATTACATTTAGATTAACAGCTGATTGATTAAAGAAGCTTCTTTTACCAAAATTGAAAATGGTTTTAGTAAGTTACGCTTAAAAAATAGACATACTAACTATTGCCCGCGGCTTCGCTAAGTTAGGTAGTGAATTTTATTTTTTTGATTTCGGATTTTGCTAGTACTCGTAGCTAAGCTTATTTTAGTTAGTATTTATTTACACAGAAATCTCAGTGAATAAAAGCCAGGATAAATATTAAACATAATGATGAATTGGTTTTGCCTTTTTATCTGACTCCCAAGAAAGGGTTATTACCTATATTTTTTTGTCCATTTACTCATAAACAAGCTGATTCAACTACGGTCAATTAATTTTATATTAAAGATCTTTTATTGAATAATAATTCAAAAATAACTCAAATAAGCAGAACGCTTGAATAAAGTTTTGAAGTGATCATGAAAGGAATTTGAATTAGTCCGTTATTGACCTTTGCGATAGGTCACGATGGGGAACGATATTAAAAGTAAACACCGTCCTACCTCGTAGCGCGTAGCAGTTCTCGTAGCTGCTACGAATAATTAGTTTCGTAGACGTCTCGTAGCTCCTTGAGTTATTACTCTTTTTTTGCTTGCTTGCTTAAAATTGCAAATACTCTGATGTTTTGCTTAAATTATGTTTATGTTCTTTCAAATATAATTTTGCCACGTTGTAAGTCTGGGTTTAATGAACTTCGAGGAATATTTGGGGCTATTTCGAGATAAATAATTCATTAGTTAGGTAAGAATATGAAAAAAAAAACGACGGGTTGCACTCTGGGATTGCCGGCAGAAGTGAAAACTTCAATAGTAATAAACACAAACGAACATTCGCGCAAGCGCCCTGCACCGTCTTACGAATTTTCGATCAGGTCACCTGACCTGACGCGAGTTTAAAAATTTTTTCCCATTCCAAAAAAAGTGCACAACGCCGCTAAAGAAGTTTTCACTTCAAAAAATGTTGGAAAGAATTTTAACATTTGAATATGCATTAGAGCAGTTTTTACCTTATCTTAAAATGTTTAAGCCGTAACATGCCTCACCATCCAGTCCAAGTTAAACTCAAACCATTATCACATGAAAAAACCACTCTAATACCTAAGACAGCAATTACCTACCTCATCCCCATTACAGCTCTATTAAGAACACTGTCTAACTCTACTAACAGTTCAGAAACTAATTCTAGAACTTTCCGAGCTGCAGAACAAGTATCTTGTAGAAAAAACTTCATTTTACAACTAACGGAGTGAATTACATAGGTAAAGTTTGAGGTAAACTTTGTTCTGATGTGTGCTAACTTTTAATGATCGGTATCTATAGAACCTTGGTTGTGATTGAATGTTAGTTCAGAGAAAGTTCTAGAATAGAATACTCTTTATTGTGTAGTTGTAGGGGAACAGTGTATAAGACAGGGACACGAGGTATAATGGGGACATACACTCTTTAGGCATACTTATCAGGACGTCATTTGCAAGCGAACATTAAAAAATGGCGTCTTGTTGGTGCTTGCGCCACGTTAGTATTGTGTTAAGTTTGTCTGAAGTGTGTGATTTCGCATCATACCTCGCCTCGTCTTATACACTGTTCCTCTAAACCATACATCTAATGTTGCTTGGAGGTTAGTTCGTGTATTTTTTTTTAATTATTTTGTTTCAGGCCTTTCGAATACAATATGTAACTATGAAAATATTTACGATTACATATTTTTATGTAACAACGTTATAAACCACTGCACACGAAAATACAGTTTAAGAAGTGTTTGAAAAATCGAAGTTAAGAAGGTACTATAATAGTTATTTATGCAACTGTTGTATAATCAGGGGTAGTAACACACGAATGTGCGATAATAGTATCACATGAGTGTTTTAATACCTAATTATAACAGTTGCATACAAGACTTTATCTACAATCATGATGTGAATCCTCTATAAAAGATTCTCATACCATACCATATTCGCATACCATATTCGAGTGAAAAAATGGCGGGATATAACACGATAAGACGAGAATCCGAAATGACGAATTAGTCTACAATTTATTGTTCTTTTTTCAAAATTTTAGCGATCTGGTGGTGAAAATGTCATTGCATGAGAATGTTCTTTTTTGAAATTCATTATGTCACGCGTTTGGATGATATAATGATCATAATATCATTGAGTGTTTTAATGTTGGCAATAAGCTAATTGTTATAGGTTCTTTTATAGAGGATAAATAGCATTATAGTAGATAAAAATACTTTATGAGGTGTAGGGTAAATTTTCATGTCTATTTTACGCATTAAATACGCATTAAATAATGAAACATTTGATTTATTTTCAGCGATAGTATCTAATTTTGAAATTATGCAAGCTAAACTTTCGTTATCGCATTTCCATGAGCCCACGTTTCAAACGAATTTTGGAGATACACGATACTATAGAAAAATATGAACAGAAGTCCCTTAAGATGCACGACCAGTTCTTGATCCTGACTTGGCTTCCTTAAAAAGGGACGGAATTCTTTTGTTTACATTTATTAAACATCGAAAGAAAACCCTTTGTATGTCGGAACCTTCACAAATATTCGTTTGTCACGCTAAGCAGGATCATGATTCATGGGGTTATCTAAAAGCCAAGCATTAAAACTGAGCTCAAACTATTATTATTTTTAGAGAAATTACATGATTTTATTATATTTTCTAATAGCCTATGCTCCTTATATACATATACTATATAACCTATGTGTAATTTCAGGTTTATCTAGTGTCTATGTACAAAATTTCATTCCCTTCAGCAGTTTTTGTGTTAAAGAGTAACAAAAGTCCATCTATCCATATGTTATTATTTGTGACTAATTTTTAATTAAAATTCTGTCCGATTTCAAAAATAGAATCATTTTTTTTAAGTATTTATCAACCAAGTATAGTCGCTCGTTGTTTATGATTTCTACTTCAAATTGAAGTAAACGTTTGAATTTAAATGATGATATTTTTCACTCCACACGAAATCAGAGAGATGTCGAAGTTTATTTTTATTGATTTTTAAATATGTAAAATATTTTTAATTAAACAGCCATTTACAATAACGAAATTACTTTGAACGTCATAACCCAGACAGGTAAAATGCAGTAAACTATGAAAATTCAGAAACTATAGAACGTTATATTCACATACTTTAAAGATCCACAAAACTTTTTAAATATTCACTCATCATTCAAACTGCGGTCGAACATTTACATGTATGAATATATATGACATCCACGCAATCAAAGTTGCTCATACAATTATCGAACATTTTAATTTAAACCCTTCTATTCTCATAACTTTAAGTGAGGCACACTTTAAAGTTATTTTCAACTTCTACTTAAAAGCATATGAAAATGTTCGTTGGAAGTTTTTGATTGTGTTTCTAATCTAATTGTAATCGCATGAAACTATAGGGTTACCTAACATCAAGTAAAATAATTAAGTTTTTACTCTGACATAATCTCAAACACTATCATTTAAATTTAAAACGGGATATTTGTGTGTGTGTTATTTTTTTTATCGTGGTAAAATCATCAAATGAGTCCTCCCACCGGGCAAAGCGGGAGGGACTGTCAGACTCGTACTGACTAAAATTCACGGTGTTCTTCAATAGCCCTTTACGTTCCGGTGTGTCTGTGTGTTTGGAACACTATCTTGTTGTGAGTGATACAACAAAGGTAGTGGAGTCGAACGTAAAAGAATATGCCTATCTTATTGTGATGTAAGCTAAGTTTCACTAGGACTGGAACCGCCTCCTTCCTGGGACTTTTTCTGGCCTGTGCATAGAAACAACATGTTTAATCTTACAAAAAGAAAAAAAAAACTAGACCAGTCCAGAAAAGTAACGCTTCCTCTTTGTCTTTTTCCCACTTAACCTCTCGGGCGATTTATAATTGAAAATGATAAAAATCAACGTCCAATGAGCGACTGTCTGTTATGTACAGACGTGTGTACGTAAGGCGCGGGGGCGTTTTCGCTTATGTACACCCGGGTGTACGTAACGCGCCCGAGAAGTTAAAAAGTTTTTTCTCACGATTAGACCTTATATCTTCTCTTATCTTATTCAAAAATGCCATCTTTAAATTAACACTCGGCTGATTTTGAAGTGTTTTTGTTCATTTGGGTCTCTTCGGTTATTAGGAAAGTTAATGGACTGTTTTTCCTGTTAATGGAAATACGGAGTAGCAGCCTTTTCCCAAGTTTATTGGGGTTAGAGGTATGTTCGGGGGGCAGAACAGATGTTATGGTGGCGCTTAGTTTAATTGACTGGGACTGGGATAATGATTTGTGATTGGATATTGAATTGATTGTTAGCTAAGAAACGGAGGCAGGTTTTTAATTTGGCCTGAGACTTGGTCTTGAGGTGAAATAGAAAGATTACAGTCTATCAGAGTTGAATAATTAAAGTGATTATAAATCAAACGCATATGTCATTAGCATTTAGTTAAGGACAACATACAAGAAACTGTATTGCTACATAAATACTGAAATCAGAAATCCATGTAATATACAGTTCATGGAAATACTATAAGTTCAGTGACATTTATAAACGTGTATGAGTATTATAAATAAAAGATAATACAATATTATGTTCTATTACTGTGTCACATTAATTTCAATAAACTAACAACACCATGAATAATCTCTCAGAACAAAGTAATCACTGACCATAGCCAGATGAATAAAAAGACAAAATTACAGTCACTAGATTTATTAATACCATAATGTTGCCGCTCTTCGAGTATGACAATACCCAACACTATTACATACATAGAAGATACAAGCATACATCACAATGATATGGAAAGAATATACAAAAGGTTTACTACATAAAATTCTCAGTACAAAACTATATCATAAAGTAATAGTTTTTTTTTGTTTAGGAACATGTTGCCACGAAATGTCATTAATTTCTTCTGGATCTTTGGTGTCTTTACACAAATTTTTAAATTGCATACACAAATAGCTGGTCGCGGGACTATCTTATCAGGCATTCGTGACCCTGGAACGTGAAGGTCTATTGAAGGATCACCGTGGATTTTAGTTAGCACAAATCTGACAGTCCCTTCCGCTCCGCTCTGAATACGAGGACTCATTTGATAATATTACTACGTAAATATTAAAAAAAAATTATACACAAATAGCCAGTCTGGATACAACTACGAGTACCTTTAAGCCATTCAAATATTTGTTCTGCACGTACACCTGGGTAATGATCTTCATGTAGCCATGATAGCAAATTGTTTTTGGCCTGGTGGGATCGACAGCATCCATACTTTGAGTTCGCTTGATTTATTTACGAGCAAAAGATATTATGTTATTGGAGCTTTACAGTGCATCTAAACTAAAATGTTTTGTGAAAATCTCACAAAACATTTTGGTTTAAATGCACTTTCCAGCAGTGATATATTTAATTAGTATATATCGACATGATTGCCTTCTTCTTCTTCTTCAATGAGGGTTTATGGTTATGTTCTAACTGCCATCTTTTATCATCTGCTCTAACCTGAGTACTTGATGACTCAGCGGGCGGAATTTGCGTCACAGAATTTTGATAAAAAATGTTAAAATATTTTGAGAATTTTCCCCCTTTTCTTCTTAGTACCAAGAAAGAGAAGAGTGACTCTGGAGTGCGTCAATAAACACTACAAAATCCAATTGATTTAAAACTAGAATAACTCAATTTGTTTCACGTTTTTTTTCAATTAAGACAGTATTCCAGCCACATATCCTAGTCAGACTTTCTGTAACTATTTACTCCGTGTCATAATGCGTCATCCACATAATATCGAGGTCGGTACCACGACAGTGGTAATATGTACGAGTTAATTCCCAGTCCTATTGTGTAGCTCATACAATAACACGAAGACTTTTATATCAGTTTCGGGTAGCCTGTAATGAAAGGACCTTATGACTTTAATTAAGCATTTTATAGGGATCGTTGAGATTTTGTTGCTGACTTTCGTGATAGTGTTTTGTTTTGTTTTCGGGATGATAAATAGGGTTGGAGATTGCTTTGTTGATGTAGTAAGAGCGGAAAACAAAAGAGTGTTAATAAAGTTGGTTATGAAAAATGTCGCTTTGTTGTTATTGTTCTAATGAATTTAGTTTAGTTAAAAGAAGCAACAGAAAAAAAAATAGTTGAAAATAAATATAATCTAAGGCACGAATTCTAAGAAAAAGAAACGAATAAAATTGTAAAAATAAAAAAAAAGGCTAGAAAAACATCCAATTACAAAAAGCTATGTTTCCGCCCGGGATCGAACCGGGGGCCTTCTGCGTGTTAGGCAGATGTGATAACCGCTACACCACGGAAACTTGAGAATAGTCGTCAAAAGACACGCTCATATGCCGTTTCGTCGGTGAAAGTAATCTAGGTCAAATACATATTGTCTCTGAAATAATAATCAAGGTTTTGTACAAAACCAGTATCAGAGTATATTTATGCCACACAATTATGATCTTTAATGCGTTAAAGATAATATCGTAACGTAATTAAATATGGCGTGATATTATTTCTGATAAATTATATTTGACCTTGTAACGTTCTACCGGTGTTGGCTTACATAATTATTTAAAGATGAATTAATAAAACTGAAGATTAATCAACTCATATTATCAGTATAAAATAATAGATTATATAAAGCTACTATAATTTAAAGACGTTATTAACAGTTTATAATAATATATCATGTAGATTATTACTTTGTACATAGGTTTGTTATACGTATATTAATTTTAATAACATCTACACACTTGGCTGCGTAAACAATTAAACATATTACAATAATATTTGTTGTGTAATTCTCAGAAAAGAGGGTTGCTCTATAAAATTAATGACGTTTCTGTTCCGAATGTAAGTCCTCAATCATTTGATAGAGGTTAATTTTGGGACATCAATAAGAGTTGGTGGTGCTAGTTCGAATAGTCGATCCAATTATCAATTTTCACATGCAGATATAATTACTATTTAGCAGCGTAGATGTTTCTATAGAAATTCTTATATTTTGGGAAGAATTTACACCCATTTATTAGAATGGTTTTGGATGAAATTTCCAAAAAAAATAGTCCATAACCTGTATTAACACATATGAGTTTTTATCCCGATTGTATATTCCGTAGGATAAATTTCGTTGCCGCTTGCAACAGATCGTTTGTATATAAACACTATACTACTGCCACCCATCTCGTGTTACTTCTAACACGAGATGGGTGGCAGTAGTATAGTGTTTTAAGTCGGTAAATGTCTCACTCCCTCTCACACAGAGAAGATCCTACCAGATGAGCTATAGATTTTTGTAATCATCCAAAGATGCTCAATACCCCAAAGGGACAACAAGATTTATAAGAAAATTTGAATTTAGAATTGACGTTCCGTATCTAAACTTGGGGGCGTAGCGAGGCCTAATCTAGAGGGGGCAATCCGTATCGGCCAGGCCCTTTTCTTTCAGTACCATTTCTGTTTTGCTTGTGTAGTATCGACTGTGGTCCTATTGACGCCTTTGATGTTTGTTACAAAACGATCTTTTCTAGTTAGAAAAAAATATCTTGCATCAAGGGAACTCGTGCGAGCTATGGAGGCACTAGACTGAGTCTTTACAAGAAGAAGCTGGTAGAAGAAGCTGTGCTTTACTAACTGCGAACAAACGTGTGATCGCCGAGGACACCGACGAATGATTTAATTTATGCTTTTATCTTCCACCGAGGCGAGGCCGAAGGCTTGGGCCCACTTCGCCCAACCCTAGGTACTATCGCGGACACTCCCGCCTGACCACCACTAAGCTCATTTTTGCTTGCACTTACAACATAGAAACGCTCTCAAGCCCGCCCCGTTTCCTTTGTGTAGAAATATGAATGAAATACAATACCGATCAGCTGAGCGCACTGACGATGCACGCCAAACGAGTTTTTTTTTTAAACTGCTATTTGAATTATAAAAATATTTTAACTTAAACTGGCCTGCGTTACTGATGATAAGTATGTGAATGTGTTTTTTTTAAACTTTGTTGAAACTGGCTTACGTTACGTTATGTGTTTGCGTGTGTCGGAAATTCGGAATTCACCAATTTCTGTAATTATCTTTTAATGTATTAAAGTAATCTTATAAAATCCTATAATATTGACAGGCAATAGGTAACCTTTTTTTTAGCGTTGTAAAATCGTCAAATGAGTCCTCCCACCCAGGGCAGAGCGGGAGGGACTGTCAGACTCATACTGACTAAAATCCACGGTGTCCTTCAATAGCCCTTTACGTCCCGGGGTTAAGGTAATTCGTGAGTCCCGCGACCCCCCGGCAGCCTTTGGCCCTCTGGGGGGCCCCGTCATTTTGCTGACACTCTTTGAGGTGCGCGTGGAAAACAACGCGCCATCGACCCGGGCTTGGTCCATGATCGGACAGCGAGTTGCCCATTACTCACTATCCGCATGCCCGGGCCTACGGTGGCCGGAGATCGTCTGCCGACGTCCGTCGCCGTGGGCGTCTACCACTGCGGCTAGGGTGTGGGGAGGACGCTGTCCTCTGCCTCACGCAGCCCGCCTCCTCCTTCGCGAGCATGACTGCTTCGCAGAAGGAGGCGACCGCTTCCCATTAGTCTCGCCTTAATTTTACATAAAGTAAATAAAACAAACAACAAACAATATTCGTTAAATATTTATTAGGTTCAATAAAGGAACTGAATCAGTAAAAATAGGTTAAACTCTGATGTTATTTATGTGTAGATAATAAAACTGCGGCTTGGGCCCGATTTTTTTGTCGTATTATAGACATATTATAGAACAAAGCATGTTCTTATTTCGGCATGGAATTTGACACAAAGAAAATAGTTACGCAAACAAAGGGCGGGCGCCTTTTGTTTATATTTTTTTGCAAAAAAATTAAAACCACAAACATAATAGATAATGCGCTTTGTTATCACTCTTTAAACTTTTTCGGCAAGGATTAAAATTCCTTTGATGCCTTCTGCTATTTCTAATTGCTTTGTTATATTAAGGTAAAAAATAGAAAGTTCGGATTTGTCCGAGATATTAATTTCATTTTCCATTTAAACTAATCTGAAGCTCATTCGAAATAGATACGAATGATCTTTTTTTTCTATTGGCATTAAAAAATATAAGACTTATAATTTAGTTTCTTTCTGTTTGGACTCAACAAGCAAAGTTGTAGTGCGTAAACAGAATAATAATATGAATTACATTACAATTCGTAAAATGGTCACAAAGTGACAATCCATAATATTAATTGCGTTTGTAACTATTTTAAGAATGTTATTAACGTGATTCAAAGTAGTATCCAATTGATTCTGCTAAAGCGCTCATCTTATCCCTTGGGTATCATCTATAGCTACGTATAACGAAGACTCGGAGGCAGGTTGTGGGCTGACGTAGAAATAATAATTGTTTGACCCATATGCTAGGTCGTGCTTGGCACCATAAGTTTTAAACAAAATTATGATATTAACTACTGAAATACCTAATAACTAATGAATTACTTATAAGATACAGTGGCAAAGATTGTTCTTTGAAAATCAACAACAGACATAAAAAAGCGTGTTAAAAAAACAGATGAGATATTAGTGCGTGTCTTGGCGAGAAAAAGGAAAATAAGTATTTGAGTTCGCGAAGTAATATTCTATTTGTTTCTAGTATAATCATATTTATCAAATACTTTTACTCTTTATATAACGAGCTAAATAGTTTTTAATTATTTACACAAGATGATAATTATTTGCATGAAACACTTTAAATCGTTTGTATTAAAAAAAAAACATTAAAAATAACAAAATGTATCATAATAATAATTATTACCTTTGATACATAAAAATCTACAATACACAGTAACGTTTAGGCAATCAAAGGTCAGGTAAACAGAGCAATGGTCAATATTCAAAAGGTCCGGTGAGCGCGCCAAACTTCGCGCGTAAAATTCGCAAAAAAGTGTACAGGACACGTCAGTAACCTGCGTAGAGCAGATTGCAACTAATAACGTTGACTCTTTCCTAATAGGCCGAAACTGTAAGGGGGCGTGGCTCGGCGCCGCCGCATGATTTAAGCGAAAAAATTTTTAACTGGTCAGGCGGAAAAGTCCGCGATAGTACGTCACTGCCAAAACTCGATGTCGATGGCGTTTTGGATTTCAGTCTTATAATGTTATAGGGTATTGTGTGGTAGGTTCTTTGAAGAGGAATTTCCCTCAAGTTTCAATGGTGGCATTTCTCTTTCTATGGTGGTAATTCACTGTACCCTGGTTTTATTTTTTTCTTTGATGTTTTGTTGTCCGCGAAGAAGAAACAGAGAGCATGCACTACATGCTCTCTGTTTCTCAATTTATTATTTGGAGTCCTAAAGAATTTTGTTCAAATATTTTTTGTGAAGTTATAGTTGGAATCGTGTCTTGTATAGTTTTTTTGTAGGACTACTCTTGGTGTCTCCTGCAACTTAAACATACCTAGAGTTTGTGTTTTATAGATTTAGCAATAATCCTACCATTTAAAGTAAAGTTTGAAGCAACTATGCTTTCAGTATTGAATACAGATTATTAAAAAATGGACCCATTTCTCAAATATAAATCTGCACTACATCATTATTTCTGACATCAAAATGAGTTGTTTAAGCCTTTCCCCAACCATTGGCGGATCTACGCATCCCTTGTTACGCCTTTCTGCTAATAAATTTCAGATAAGACAAATCGTTTTAGGTCTCTGAAGCTTACGTATGAATTCAGGGTTCTTTTATCAATTTATGTTTCTCGAAAGGTTGCGTCTATCGGCGTGCTACAGACATATTGCCTCAAGTTTGTATGACTTGACATAGAATGGCGGCGAAATTCAATATTTTTACCAGTTCAAGGTTGTGAGAATGGATGAATAGATGGATGTATTAATGTTTGTTCCACTTTCATGCAAAAATAACTGGATGGCTGTGGGTGTTGGGCACAGACATAGTTTTTGAGTTACATTAATAAAAGGTTTTTTATACACCGATGAAAATACAATCCTGTGGGAACAGATACATTGTAGATAAATATATAGAAGTATAGATGGTTGAATCTGCGAGTGTAAGCGAAAAACTACATAGGAGGAAGTTTCTCGGTTTAGTTTCAATTGCGATGAATTAATTCGTTGGTAGATGTCAAATGGAGTTTACGATTTTAGTCGGATTTGTTATTAGAAAAAATATCGGACTAAATAAAGCCGACCCGAGAATTGAATAGCACCCGTACAATGTTTCTACTTTACTTTTAATGACAAAACGGAGGCTTATATTTAAATGAAATACTCCGAAAAACAAAATGGAGATCGCTAAATTAAATGATGTTAAACTTCGTCGAGTCTATTTTGTGTTTCTATTGCTCTGTAACTGTTGGGGCGTAGTTCAGAAGACAGATGAACTTGTATCGTTTGATGGAATGAATGGACTTTGAAAGAATATGACTCGCGAAAAAGTTTGAGAGAAATTTTGAATAAACTTGTAACAACTCTGAGAGATTTTGTGAATATATACCTAAATAATGAGAGCTGAGAGTTTAAATGGGTTTTTTCCAATCTTTGAGTGATCACTTAGGGCCAGTTATTATGTTGAAGCTATTGTAGGCTAACGCTGAGCTCAATGATATATTTAAATGTAGCTTCCTAGAAGTCGCAAAAATACCTTAAAATGGTCACTAAACGATAAAGCTTTTCTTCCAAAATTCCACTTATTCCAGGTGTCGGCTTCGCTGCAGACGTAGATAAGCTTATTAAGTGCTATTCCGGCGTCGACTGGAATTAGTGCCATCTTCTTTATCAACTGTCCTCAGATTTTCACAGAACATTTAGCTCTTTTTACCAAAATAATGTACTTTAGCATCAATGTTTCATTTTAAATGGGATATTAAAATGTTTTGTTAGTGTGGTTAGGCTGGGCGGTGAAGCTTAGGTAAAATACTAAGCGAAAGTTTCTTCAGCAAAGTTACGTTAAATTGAGTGAAGTTGATGTTAGCTGGGTCTTTATTAATTATATTGATATTATAATCTTGGTCTCAAAAGTTTATGTGCTAAAGACTTTACATTCAAAATTGGATCATGTAAGTTTTTGTTCCGAGACCATTGAGTATATTTATTTGAGACATTTAATGTTTTGGCTAATCCAATACAACAGTGACTTAAACCTTAGGGACACTTACATGAATACTAAGTAAATTCCGATATGCAGTGTACCTACGTATACATGTGATAAGTCTGTGTTTCCTAATAGCTTCAAACTAGGGTAATCTTTGATTCAAGAGTGTGGTTACTTTTAGGAAAGTCGACCACATTATCGCTTACCATCGAGTGAAATAAACGCGAGCTTTCGCTATTTAAGAAATAAAAAAAACTTTTATACTGGAAGAGAACCCATTGCTAAAGTAGAAGTTTTTGCTTGCAACTTCCAAACATGTCACTCATTCCTTTGTTAAAACTTCTCTCTCATTTATTACAACTAATTCAATTGCCAACATAATCGTAGCACTTAATAAATGTTTTCACGGCCAAACAAAAGCTATGGAGCTAAGTAAACGAACTTCGGGTTACAGACAATGGTTATAAATTGTGATCGCGACGGTTTTATTGGTACCCTAATAAATTACATTAGCGAATTCTGCGCTGACGACGGAGACGTAGTTCAAAACGGTCAGCAATTCACTCTTTGGACGAATGCCTCCGATAAACTTCGTTTCCTATCGGCCTGACCGTAGTGCCCCTAGTATTGTGCCCGGTAAAGTTGATGGTATCGGCCGGGTGGCCATGAATATTTTCGCACTCTTCATTTCTTACTTATCTATCGGTGAATCGGCTTTGAGAGTTACAACGCTATCTTTATATAAATCGCCGTTCGTGTTTTGTAAATTATTTTGAAGAAATTTTATTTGATTTTTGTCTGGGAGCAGAAAACTGGCTAGGCTTTTACTGAAATAAAATAAAAAGCTAGTAAGTCGAGTTTGTTCTTCGTATAGAAAAAATAAAAACGATTGAAAGCTGTTGCTTTCTATCTATTCATATTTTTAAACGATTTCACTTGTGACTTTGTAATAACAGATCTTAGAAAAGTAGCAAGAGTGATATCAAAGAGTTTCTATGATATTGAACAGAAAAAAAGCTTTACTTGCTCGCATAAACTAATTAGTTGTGTATTTGAAAAGATTTAAAAATTAATAAATAACGCAAGGCTAATACAACGTACTCAATATTTTCATAAAACACGATGACGTTACAGAATATCGAAAGTACTTTTCTATAATATGAATAGATACTTTTTTTGAGGCTTTGTGGAAGTTAATAACCAAAGTGTATTGTGAGGTCGGCGTCACTTTGGTACCTTAATGTTATAGACAAAATTAACTTCGGCATGGTTAAAAATATTCGGCTTTGAAGCCAAATTATCGCTGGAGTTAGGTATTTTGTTAGTTTTTTTAGAAAAAAAAAATAACTCCATAGAATTGAACTCACAATTAAAAATATACACTGTTGACAAAAGTATAAGTTCTATTGTAACAAAAAAAAAATACCCTAATTTTAATTCATAGATTTAAAGTCAAAGCAATATTGTTGATAGCAAATGATGAACAAAATTTCATTTTCTTTTACACTTAAAAAAATCTATATTTTACTACACCACAAAAAAAAAAAACTAAACAGTAACAAAGATTACACTCACCATAATCGAGTCTATATGACGTAACATCCCTTGCGGATTGTAATTACCTGAAAACATGAAATTAGCAATATTAGCTGTTGAACGTAGTATGTTAGTGCAAATTGCTTGTTGGTGGGGTTATTAATAACTTTTAGTTGATAAATTAGAGCTTGTTTGTATATTTCTACAGTCATACAAAAAAAAATTAGCTAGAACGGAGATGTCTGCAGAAATGAATACTAATAGATTATGAAAGAACACGATACCTTATGTTTTTTTAACGTGGTAAAATCATCAAATGAGTCCTCCCATCCAGGGCAGGACATATCTTATGTGTTGCGACTAAAGGAATTGGGAGGAGGATAGGAGAATAAAGAAAGTTTTACTTTATTTACTTTAAAAATATATTTTACTTTACTTTATTTATACTTTAAAAACATATTTAGAAAAAATTCATTATTTATTCAGGGATCTTGAATGTCATATATATAATCTCATCAGATTTTTGTTCATCAAAAAGTAATATTCTTTAGTGATTCGGTTCAATACATGATACTTGAAGAATCGTGTAAGTATCATTCAGTACCTTTTACTAATTTGTCACGGCGTGTCTTTCACTTTTCGAAGAAATAAGATCATGAAAGACAAGACTTCTCATAGGTATTGTTCTGGTCTACCAACTCCATTATTAATATTAACCGTCTATTCTCATTGAACAGAACAAGGAATTGTATCAGAAATGTACAATGTTAGGTAAACAGCAAATGTGTGAAAATCAAGTCTTATTCCCAATACTCAATACTCAATACTCAATTTTTTATTGCATTCCATATGTTACAGAGATGGTATAAACAAGTTTAAGATACAATATGGACCCTGTCGGGCACGCAAAAATTAGGAGAGAGGAAGAGGGCTGAATAGTAGTTTAATTATTTTGTATTGCATAAGAATGCATAATTATCATGAAAAAAAAAAAATCTTATAAGTGTTTGCTACAATATATAAATAAATATTAAATTATGTAGAAGTTTAATTATATTAATTAGATGAATTATATTATATTAGATTAATTATATGTTTTATTTTAATAAAGTAGGTAAAATTATTTGTGTATTCATATTTATATTTGAATTACTGTATTCCGTTTTAAATTCTTTTTATAGTGGTTTGTTTTAGATAATTTCATTTTCCAATTGTTTTATCATCTAGAAACTCCTTAACTGTGTAATATGCTTTGGATTCTAGTAATCGCTTCAGTTTTTTTATAAATATGTGTGTTTTGCTTACTTCTCTAATTTCATTTGGCAATTTATTGTAGATTTTAATGGACATAATTAGAGGACTAGTAGAGTGCATTTTGATTCGTGATTGAGGTTTATTTATTTTGTTTTTGTTATGTCTAAAAGTGTATCTTTTTTGTGTCTCTTCGCAAGTTGTGTAGTACTCTTGATGTTTTCTGAGAAATTTACATAGTTCTAAAATATATAAACAGGGAAGTGTGAGTATTTTATGTTTTTGGAAGTGTGGTTTACAGCTGTCTGTTTGTTCTATGTTGGTTATTATTCTGATTAACTTTTTTTGTAAGACAAATACGGTTTGTGAGTCTGTACTGTTACCCCACAAGATGACCCCATAACTGAGCCATGCTTGTGCATATGCGTAGTAAGTAACAAGTGCAGTTTGAAGATTTGTAGTTTTTTTAATTTCGCGTAAGGCGTATGAGAATTTTGATAGTTTTGCTCTTATTTTCTGTATGTGTGATTTCCAATTAATGTGGGTATCTATAGATAAACCGAGTAGAGTAAATTCGTTGACTTGTTCTATTTGTGTGTTATTAAACGTGAAATTTAGTTTTAATGAAGACTTTTGATGGGGATGAAATGTAATTAGTTTAGTTTTTGAGAAGTTAATTTCTAGATTATGGTTGTCCATCCAGTTTACAGCTGTAGAAAGAAGAGAGTTTAATTTGGCGTTTATATTGTCATCAGTTTGGCATGAGGTGAGCAAAGAGATATCGTCTGCGAAGAGAACACAAGGTCCGTTTATAGTTTTAGGAAGGTCGTTTATATAGATAAGGAACAAAAGGCAACCTATCACACTGCCCTGGGGAATTGACGCATTAACTGGTTTACTGTCGGATCTAATTTTAGTTATTTCGTTTGTGTTGTGGTCAAAGTGTTCGATTTCTACTAATTGGATCCTATCCTTCAGATATGAAGCAAACCATTCATGAGCTTTACCTCGTATTCCTATCCCATGTAGCTTGTCTAGCAAAATGTTGAATTTCACCTTATCATAGGCTTTGGTCATATCGAGCAGCATTCCTACAGCGTAGTTTTTATTATTAATAATAGTTAGAGCCTCTTGTACGTATTTATAGACTGCTAACGTTGTAGACCTGTTTTTACGGAAACCATTTTGGCAGTCGTCAAGTATTTTGTATTTTTCACAAAATGTGTATACGCGGTCACACATAGCCTTCTCAAAAATTTTAGATGCAGTTGGTAACAGTGCTATAGGGCGATAATTATTTGGGTCGGTTTTTGATTTTTTCTTGTGTATGGGTTTTATCAGAGCATGTTTAAGTTGAGTGGGAAAGGTTCCTTCTTCAAACGATTGGTTAACTAGCTTATAAAAAGGTAGGGTAAGTTCTTCTGCACATTGCTTAAGTAAAAATGGTGGAAGCTCGTCTATTCCATAGCTCTTTTTATTTCGTAGATCTTTGATTATTCTGTTTATTTCATAGGGATCGACAGGACTGAGAAACATGGTGTTTTCTGTCGGGCTTATCACGGGGTCCCCTTTTGCTAGAGAGGTTTTTTCCCCAATAGAAGCAAAGAAGTCATTAAAAATATTAGCTATTTGCTTTGGTTCAGTTATCACCTCGTTATTATTCTGTAATTTTATGTTAGCTTTTTCGTTTTTTATTGATTTATTTGTTCTTTCGTTTATTATATTCCACATGCTTTTGACCTTATTAGTTGACTTTTTCATCTTGTTTATAAATTGTAGTTTTTTTGCTGTTTTTATAGATTGCTTTAGAGTTTTTTCGTATTTTTTATAATATTTCGATAATATGGGATTGTTTGTTTTAGTGGTTAGTATTTTGAGTAGTCTTTTATTTTTGCAGGATAATCTAATACCTTTTGTTAGCCAGTACTTTTTATATGTCGATTTTATTTTAGTTTGTTTCATCGGAATGCATTCGTTTAGAATTTTATTTAATGTGTTATTAAACGCAGAGTAGTTTTCATCTATACTTTGATTTGGTTGAATTATTTCATTCCAATTTTGATTCTTTAATTCTGATTTAAAGTTGTCTACATTTTGAGAGTTATAGAATCGTTTTTTGGTGAACCAGATTGTTTTTTTATTGCTGTCGCTAAGTAGTTTCATGTGCAAGATGGTCGCACAGTGATCAGAGAAACCTAGTTCTTCAACGGTAGTGTAAGTGTTTTTATTATTAAAATTTGTGAAAATTAAATCTAAACATGTTGAGGTAGTTTGTGAGATACGTGTGGGGACTTTGATGTGCTGCATGAATTTATGTTCCAGCATCAGATCTAAGAATAGATTAGTTTTTAAGCAGCTCTCTAAGATGTTTATATTTAGATCTCCTCCTAATATCACGTTATATTTTAAATATTTATTATTAATATAAAGCATCATTTCTTTTAATTGGCGAGTAAATACTTCCTCCTCTCTTCTATTCCAATAAATAGTAACTATAAGTACATTTTCCTTAGGTAATTCTATTGCACATAACTCTATACAATACTCAACAGACATATTGCTAATATCACAAATTTCTTTGTATTCGAGATCGTTTTGTAACAAGATACAGACGCCGCCGCCTCCTCGAGTACGGCGACAGTAGGATGCTGCTATTTTATAGCCGCTGAACTGAAGATGACTCAGTTTTTCTGGTGATAGCCAAGTCTCACTGAGGCATATGGCGTTATACATTGTTTTTTCGTGGATGAAGGCTTCAAGTAGATGTTGTTTGTTATAGATGCTTTGTATGTTTTGGTATAGGATTTTAAAATGTTGTTCTGTAGTTTCGAAAAGTATGATTTTTATTGAATTCGTTGTTATTTGGTTTATTGTATTGTGCAGTAAGGGTTTTCTCTTCATTGTTTATTTGTTCATTAGATACGTTGCTTTTACGGTATGTCGTCTCTGTCTCTCTGGTAGTGTTTTCACTTGTTAAAATCCGTTTCCCATCTATAAATAATTTATTATTTCGTATTACTGCATATTGTCCATTTCTTCGTGCTTTTAGCATTTCCTCACGCAGTAATTTTCTTTCCTTTCGTGCATTTTCATTTAAAAATTCTGAGATATGTATGCTAGTTCCATGAAAGTAGTGGCTGTTCTCCACAATATATCTGGTCATTTTCTTGCTTAGAAGCTCAACAATTAAGGGTCTGGTTTTCGTGGTAGGCCTTCCTATACGTTTTGTTTCTTCTATGTATCCATTTAGGTCTACATGTAGTATTTCATAAAACATTTCAATCAATCTGTTGTGTAGTTCGTTGTCAGATTCATTGTAGAATTCGGAGAAGCCATATATCACTATTTTCTTGTAATCACTTTCAGTTTCCTTAACTTCTATAGTTGGTGGTCCAAATTTCATACTTTTTATTTCTATTTTCAGATTTTCATTTTCATCACTTAGCTTTTGAATTTTTTTGTTTATTTCTTCTATTTCCTGAGTGTTTTTATCGTTTTGTTTATATAAGAAATCAGTTTTTCCTTCAAAATCCTGTTTGAGCTTGGTGATTGCTTTATTTATTTCAACTTGAATTGTATTTTGCAGTTCTGATATTATATATTTATTATTTTCCTTTAGACGCTGTACTATAATTTCGCTCAAATTTTCTAGTGAGATGGTCGATATTATATCCGCGTTCATATAGATTTTTTTATCTGAATCTTCCTGGTGAATAGTATCACCGAGCAGGCATGAATCATCTGTTATTGAGCTGTCATTATTAAAGATTGTAGTTTTCTTTCTAATGGTGACGTTATTGTTGCTGGTATTTTCTTGAGGGGAATTTGAGACATTGGTTTTTTTGAAGTCTTGAAGTCTTAAAGGGGTGTCTATATTGCCGGTTTTTGGAGCTTTACAGCGGCATGCCTGGCATTGCCATGTTTTTTTATGTTCTGGCGTCATGCTCTTGAAGAGATCAATTGTTATGTTTGAACATTGTAGATCATATTTATCTTCACAATAATAACAGACAAGCGTTTCCATATCTGGTGGGGTTTGTTTACAACCTGCACACACAATTATTGATGACATCTGGAGATATTTATAATAGCGCCCTCTAGTGTGTAATATTGTGGAACTCAATAAGTGGTTGAGAGTGGATAACTGTCAATAAGTCGATCAAAAACGAGCGATAGTGATTTCGTTATTTGTCGCTAGATGGAGCTGTTAATAATTAGAATGATTTGCACTTTCTATTGCTTTTCAACATTTGTCCACTTAGGTATTGAATGTCTGTTTCTTACCTTTTCGGGATGCACAGCAATTTATTTTCTTTTTAATTTTCAATATAACGGGTTTTTTATTTCCTTTTTTAACTTTTTCCAACAAATTCGTAGTACAAATTTGAATTTTGGTCGTTAACGTTGACACAGTTTTTATTTTAGGTATTTCATCACTTTTCTTGTTAGATTTTAATAAACTTTAACTTCTGTCACTGTTAAGTTCTTATCTTTCCACTTTTATTAACTTTTTATTATGATAAAAGCACTATTTCTATTTTTTAAGAATAAAAATACACAGAGCTAATGTTTACTTGCGCACTGCAGCGCCCTCTCTCACGGTGCCAAAGGATCATGTCGAGCTTGCTTGTCGGGTAACCGCGACTGGTGCCTAATATCCGATTTAAGTCTGGTGTCCCGCAAGAACGCGGGAATGTCTCGACCAATAATATTCTGTGCTCAAGTTGCGACACAGATGCGTTCTGACATGTTGCATTCTTTGGAATATTTTTGTTTCGGGATACTCAATTTTTTATTGCATTCCATATGTTATAGAGATGATAAAAAATAAGTTAAAGATCAAAATGAACCCTGTCGGGCATTTTCTTAGCGTGGTAAAATTATCAAATGCGTCATATCCCAGGGCAGCGCGGGAGGGACTGTCAGACTCGTACTGACTAAAATCCACGGTGTCCTTCAATAGCCATTTACGTTCTGGGGTCACGGTAATTCGTGAGTCTCGCGACCCCGGCAATGCTTTGGCCCTCTAAAGGGCCTTTGAGGCGCGCGTGGAACACAAGGCGCCGTCTGCCCGGGCATGGTCCATGGTCGGACAGCAAGTCACCCATTACTTGCCGCCCGCATGACCTCGCACCCTTTCGGGCATGCAAAAATTTGGTAGAGGGGAAGAGTCGGTGGTGGGTACTATCAAATCGATCGCAGCGCGCGATGTGACAGAGATGTGAACTAACTGAGAACACACATGGAGTGATTGATTTGATTTAGTGAATATTTTTGGCATCATTAAAAATTAAATAAAGCTTAAACTTGGGATGCATACTAAACTTGACAATCGTGTCAAGTTTAGTACGCATCCCAAACTTTTAAAAAATATAGTTGGTAATAAATGGCAGATCTTATAATTCCATATAATGTAGTAATAATAAGCTTATTTCATCAAAGCTACAATAATCCGTCATTTGCCTTCTGCACTCTGCCTCAGAAAATTGATTAGTAGGTTGTAGTTGTCTACAACTGACAAAGCAATAGTTTAATAATGGAAATGGATTCCTATGAACCTGTTTTTTTACTGTCGTAAAATCATCAAATTAGTCCTCCCACCGAGGGCAGGGCAGGTGGGACTGTCAGACTTCAGCTGACTAAAATCCACAGTGTCTTTCAATAGCCCTTTACGTTTCGGGGTCTCTGGTGCTGTTTAGTCCCGCGACCCCGGCCTATGAGCCTGCTACGTCTTTTTTACAAGATTCCCTTAGTTTTATTCTCTTTTCTTATTTATCCTTTCAGCAGCCAGACAGATTCATACCAAAGGATTCAACAACACAAAGGAGTAATGAGTACAGAGCGATGTAATTACGTGACAACAGGCGGATAAAATCCGAACAGCAATCCAATTACACGAATCACGGACTTTAGCATTGAGAAGAGGACTATACAATACATATTGTACTAGTAGTCATGTATAGAATCTACATACATTATCCTCTTTAGAATGAGGTCACATAAGTGCGTTGCGTTGCGTCGCGTCGTAATAACGGATCAACGTATGTGATGCTACAACTGCGACGACGCACCGCAAGAAGCTGTCGCAGTCGCAGCGAAGCGTCTTATGAGTGCTAATCTGACATAACCTTGTGACAATGTGGCCGCAGCGTTCACACCACGCTGTGAGTAAGCTACTCACTAAGTTACTGCCAGCGACGCTAGGGTTCGCCGCTCGTGTGCACGATCTGACGATATCAACGCCGCCTCGCCGAAGATCACATCCTATAGTCTATCGATGACATTTCAAATAGAGAATAGCAAAGCTGTCCGTTGTTAGACCGCTGTTAACGCGGCGACAACGCAACGCACTAATGGAGCCTCGCTCTGACATAAAAAGCCTTTACAAAGTTTACTCATTTCTGCATGACGTCAGTTTGCAGAGACGAAAACACATCTTCTCCTATCTATATGCTTTAAACTGGGCTAATTAGGCTCCAAAACTTGCTCCAGCTACGTGATTCTACATACATTTTTAAAATTCGCCCACTTGGCTAGCAGGCGGGCGGATAAAAAATACCGATCTTGCAACTTCTACCAAAGAATTTTTATTAAGCTCACAGTTGTTTTTAGATAGTAAATTATGGTAAACAGTTTAACATTTTTAGTGACAGGATAAGTGGAAAAATGTGGCGTGTTTGTAGTGTACAAAATAAAAGTTGGTGTAATGTAATTTATTTTGGGAATGTATTAGTTTTATGTAACGCTCTTGTTGTGTATGTAATTTTGGTCGACTAACAGTCACGACAAAATTGTATAGTTGTATCTTTTTTATTCTTCTCTTCTAAAGTTTGTAACTTTTGTCCTTTTCAAAACTATTGTTAGTACAATATTCCGATTTCCCAACCAATATTCCTCGAAATCAGGCAACTTGTAACTTGCTTTTTCATAAAAGGTCACTAGAAATTTAAAAAAAAACATAGATGTAAAGAATAATTCACCCAATTCCAAAAAGTTTTTCCTAAGAACGTACATTCTATACCAGTTCTACTTATTCCTTCACGTGAGGAAACAAAGAAACCTTGCAAGTAATTGGCCGTGAAATACATTGCGCACGGAGGCGCGTCGCGACGTCTGTTGAAAACCAAGTGTTAGGAACGCACCAACTTAAATAGCTTCTGAGATTGTTCTTATTCTTGATAGCTTTGAATTTATTTTATTCAAAGAAGGTATTAAACACGCACGTGTAGATAAATCCTTCAGGCAAAAAGAAGTTCGGAAACCTGTCGCTTTTCACGAAATCTCATTTCATAAGATGATCATAAGAAACCATTATCTTTTGACAAGTTGTCAGCGATATTTTTTACCAAAGCACAATGTTTCTACTGTCTCAGATTTAGGAATGTTCTAATTTTGTGTATCTGTGTAGTGAAAGCCCGCAAGTAGTTTACTTGAGCTATTTTAATCAGTTAGGTTTCTGAATAAGGCAAAAACTGCATGTAGACTTTTCCTACATATAGTATTTTTTTATGAGATCTAAGAAAGGTCGAGTTCACTGAGAAGAAAATGGAACTGAAACTTTGTCGATGCGCACTGACGGAACAGAGTCGGCCGCTCACAGGATGGTAGTCACTAGCCAGGTGCCACTGGACAACTTCAAGCCATAGAGTAGCTGCCATAGATGGAGCGTCTGCCTATACGATCTCCATACCCCAGCCTTCTTGTATTTCGTAATATTGACGGTAAGAAAAGTATTTGACAGGCCTGTTGGCCTAGTGGCTAGTGATCCTGACTGCTATGCCGGAGGTCGTGGGTTCGATTCCCACCCAGGACAAATGTTTGTGTTATGAGCATGATCACTTGTTCTGTGTCAGGGTGGGAAATATCTATAATATGTGTGTATTTAGAAATATATAAGTATGTTTATCAGTTGTCTAGTACCCATAACACAAGCTCTGCTCAGCTTGGGACTAGATGGCGTTGTGTGATTGTTGTGGAATATTTATTTATTCATTTATTTATTTTTCAAGAAATCTGCTACAGTTTACTCGTACATCTCTGGGGAGAGTCGAGTTCATGTGTTCGTAATCTTACTCCCTAGTCAGGACTGTGCTCAGTTTAATTAACAGAAACCAGTTATTTTAAAGCGGTGTCATGTTGGAGGAGTTTCGAAGCATTTGGTACAATCTTTTGGCAGTGTTAGTAAAATTGCATTGAATTTCAGCAAAATCAAAATTTTGATTGTATGTTTGGAGTTTCTTTGAAGGATAAAAGTAGGAACTAAGTTACCAAATAAAGAACCGGAGTGACCGACATAGCTTGCAGAATAAGTAAACTAAAGTGACAATTGGCTGACCATGTTTGTCGAAGAACCGATGGCTGGTGGAGCTGACCAGTCCTGGAGTGGAGACCACGTATCGTCATGCGTAGTGTGGGAATGATCGATGACTTTAATAAGGTGGCTGGGACAGACTGGATGCAAAAGGCCAGGGACAGGGTGGTGTAATGCAGCCTAGGGGAGGCCTATGTTCAGCAGTGGTCTACGCTACGCTGATTTGATTGAAATTATAGTTAACCATGGTCGGGACTCACGAATTATCGTGACCCCGGTACGTAAAGGGCTATTGAAGGACACCGTGGATTTTAGTCAGTACGAGTCTGACAGTCTTTCTCGCTCTGCCCTGGGTGGGAGGACTCATGTGACGATTTTACCACGTAAAAAAAAAAATTATAAACATGTCCATTTTAGTTGCTCTTTCATACATTTTATTACATGAAACAAAGAGAGTACGGACAGCTACGCATAATAAGGTTTATGTAGTCTAGACTCTAGTGTTCAAAACTTATAATTAAATGTAATTTAATGCGCTGAGAAGACAGCAATTTGAAGTTTGAAACGTTTTAATGAGAACTTTTTATTTTAGTTGGGCTTAATTAAAAAGTTTGGGAAATCTGCGTTTTAAAATATTTATGAACTATATATACTATAAACTTCCTTTTTTGTGTCTTTAATCCCATTAACTGATTAACAATCTGAGAAGTTCTACCATAGTACCCGTTACTATATTCAAATGACATTGCTGTGTTCTGATTTTGATGGTCTACTCTGAAGATAATCCTTGTATTTTTTTTTAAAACGTTGCACACAAGAGATATTCCTAGTGTGGGGTAATAGATTTTTTTCTGTATCATGGGTGCATTTATAAACATTGAAACTTACATACACATACACCCAAACCCGGAACAACTAATTGTAGGTCATACAAATATTTGTTCCGTGTAGAGATCGAACCCGCGAGACGCAACGCAGCAGCCGATCGGTCAGCCGCTACACCAACCGTGTTGTCGATTGTGAATAAACTCCTGCACACTAAAATAATAAATAATTAGGTAACGTGGAAAATCGGCATTTATTTTTTTGTCTTATCTGAAATAAGTGTTGTTTTTTTTATAATATTATGTTTCAACTTCGGTCAAACAAAATTATGACTATACCACAGTGAATTACAACCCAGGTCTCCAAGGTATATATATTCTACGAAGGCACTGGTAATTTAATTTCGATGTTGACCTTACAACCCCCGAGTATAATGAGTGAGTTAACTAACGCTACTACCCATTAAGAGGTCGGCAGGATTCTCCGAAGTATGGCCAATTATTTTCGCTTAGAATACCTTTCTACGTGAAAATGTTACGAATGTGATGAGTGGGCATTTTGTTTTGATTAAATGTGTGTGCTGTGTGGGCAAATTTTGGAATTAATTTGAGTTAGTTCGTTCTTGTCTGGGCATATTTTGGTCAATTTTTTTAGCGTAAAGGGCTATTGAAGGACACAGGGCTATTGATTTTAGTCAGTACGAGTCTGACTGTCGCTCTCGCTCTGCCCTGGGTAGGAGGACTCATTTGATGATTTTACCACGTTAAAAAAAATCTTAGTTGATGTATGTAACCGACTTCATAAAAGGAGGAGGTTCTAAATTCGACTGTAATTTTTTACGGATTTAGTTTGATTTGATTTACTTATATAAACATAGGGTTTTAATTCCTGTCTAAAACACTATATAATTATTAATTTAGGTTTCAATTCCAAGTAGTAACCTAAATACCTTTTTACAATGTTGACTACGAGTAATACCATTATAAATAGATCAATAAACAACCTTCACCCTTCTATTTTAGACATCTACTCACCCAAGGATTATTTACCTGCACGTCAATAACCGAACAAAAGCGGACAGCACATTATCTGAACAAATAGTCTTTATTTAGATAACGCTAAAGGTTTAAATCGCTAGATGTGCTCCTCATTGCACATTGTGTCCACTCTGAAAGGGACGAAGTCACATACACGACAGGAAAGGATAGATATAATTTTCACCACAACTGACAGAGGCAATACTCATTTGGCTAGAGGCTCAGCTCATTTGGCCAGAACTTAATCCAATTAGGATTAAGTTCTATATAGCCAAATGACTCGAGCCGCAACCACTTGTTTATTCTATTAAATATGTCAAACTAATGTGGCTACGGTTTTATAAAAAAAAAATAAACCCGTAATTCTTTCCAAAATGCGCGATACACGTAGGTATGCTGAACTAACCAAAATCATATCAATTATTATGGTACGAGATGTTTTGCATCAACTTTGTACATTTAATGTCAACGAAACAGAAACCTGTCCACCTTTTGACGCGTTCGTGGAAATCTAACAATCTAAATCTTTGGTCAACCGTATATCAATTGACGTTGAAATTGCGACACAATCTATTAACGCCGCATACACTGTCGGCCATGTTTATTTAGCACAAGTGAGACACTAATTAAAGCTGCAATGTAACCGTAGCGTGTTGTAGTCCCCGCGGGCGAGACGGTCGGCGCTAATTTTCCATATATACATAGTTAGGAGCTCATCTACCGTGCTAGCTATTGCTGTAATAGATATTGCGCGTACATAGTTAGGAGCTCATCTACGGTGCTCGCTATTGCTGTAATAGATATTGCGCTAGAAATGAAGTCGGCTACTTCCATATGTTTTTTTTTTGTTTCATTATTATAATTGTGTCCGGAGGTCAGTGTTCATGTTCTTGGGCAATTTTGTTATATGGATATTGCTTCGATATTTATTGAAGCGTTATCCGTATGAACAAAATTGCTGAACACTAAAATTGGTCTGGCGGAGATTGCAAAATAAATTGCAAGGTAAATGGAGCAGTATTGAAGCAAATAAAATATTATAAGTAGGTACTGTGTTATTGAAAAAAAAACTGCTTTATCTGCAAAATTACTTTTATTTTGCGAAAAGTTTATATGGGTTATTATGAATTTGTTTGGATTTAGTACATATAATAACTTTTTTTTTTTTTTTATCGTGGTAAAATCATCAAATGAGTCCTCCCACCCAGGGCAGGGCGGGAGGGACTGTCAGACTTGTACTGACTAAAATCCACGGTGTCCTTCACTAGCCCTTTACGTAACGGGGTCACGGTAATCCCTTGGTCCCGCGACCCCGGCAGGCTTTGGCCCTCTACAGGCCCCGTCACTATGCTGACACTCTTTGAGGCGCGCGTGGAACACAACGCGCCGTCGACCCGGGCATGGTCCATGGTCGGACAGCGAGTCGCCCATTACTCGCTGCCCGCATGCCCGCGCCACATTAACACATATAATAACTAAAATACAACTAATAAGTGCATCTTTAAAAAGAGTTAACACTGTAAAATCATATTACTTCATCAATATTCCCCTTACATGTAACTACTATTTCATATTTCAACCCATTTCCCTCTCACGTGGGGTGCAAATCATAGTAATTGTTTTTCTTGTGAACGATATTCCACCTCACCGTAACTCGAAGTGGAAAATCGTGTTGTTTTTGTTGGAAACACCCACACATGCATACACCCACACGTAAAATACACCCCCATCCCTGCTGCACACACGTAGACACACTGTACAATAACACATGTAAGGATGTGAAACAAAATGTTGACCTGGTTTTATTAAAGTTCACACGTGTTGAATTTCACTGAAAACACTTGAATATTTTATGATTTCATATTAAAATTTATATTGTAATGATCTTCTGAAAATTTGAGTAATAAGTTTCGACTTGTACTAAATACGATGAAACTTTTCCGCTTTAAAATTATATAGTCCAGTTAAAGATCGCACGTGTAGATATTCGTTTGAAACGGATTCATAATTTTAGAATAATAAAATAATTACATTTTCTTGTAATAACATCTACATGAATATTCTTTGGCTTCATTGAAATTGAGCTGTTCTTATTAATATCAGAGTTATCATGAACCTAGATTAAGGCGCTGTATGAAGCTAATCTTTAGGTAGTCACGGTGTTGAAGCAGCGGCGTGCAAATTGTAAGAAAAAAAAAAACATTTTGCAGTTTTCATTGAATATTTAAAAGATTACAGTTCAGATTTTAAAAAGTTTTAGATATATCTATAGTCTACGAAATTTACTCTGTATAACAGAGGAAATTTTAAAGTTATAAAAAATATGAAGCTGAAAAAATTGAGAATTTCGAGACGAAATTTTTTTATCGTGGTCATATTGAACATTTTTTTTCGTAGTACTAGACCACTTTTGTAAATAGTTTTTGTTTAAGTATTTTCTTAATACATTTGACTATACACTGTATTTTTTTCTGGCTTGTGGTATGTACAGATACGGCTAACTTTGCGACGAAAATGTAGACGTTTAAAAAGCGTTCGCTTTATACAGCACCTTAATTTTAAAATCCTCTCTCTGATATACTTTATGAAAGCTGGATGAAGTAAAAATAATATGTAATGATCGTAGCAGGCCCCACTCTATTGAGGGAATGCTTGGCTCTATGTCATCATCATCATTTATTTACATTTATTTCAATTCATTCATTCAACTTCATTCCTCGTCGTCTCATCAGTCCTATCATCTTTTACACAAAAAGCGCTTTCTTCATTCATGAAGGCAGTAAAAATACACATAAATTATTAAACGGTACGTATGAAGGCGGTAGGGGGGGGGGGGATACTATCAAATCAATCGCAGGGCGCGATGTGACTGATTTAATTTGTAATGAAAAACAAGCCGAAAAGTTTTATCACAATATCTGTTTTTGGCAAGAATTGGCAGAACATGCCAATATTGTTGTATAAGTATTGTTGTCACTAAGAAGCGTCTGTCATGGCACACATAACGCATTCTACAAACTTAAGGCGCTCCCTCACCGGGAGCATTCGTGTGTAATGTAACATTATTGATTCGACTTTGAGCATTACATTACAATACTAACTCTCTGACTGGCGAGCCTTCGCGAACATTTAGTATAGATTTGATACAAGGTGCGCATTGTAACGCTCAGTTCTCCTCCTTCACTGATGATATACTCGAATCTGTAACGTTACATTACAGGTGAATGCTCGCGGTGAGGGCCTTTAGACAGTATGCCACTACAACAATAGTCTTCAACGAAATCCACAAGAATGAACAATTGGTAGTCGGTTTTCGGAGGCTTCACACCGACAAGCAGTGAAGTGAAGTGTTGGCCTGGCAGGCACGTGTTGAGAATGCCGACTTGACGAATAATATCGGCTTGTAGCTAGTGAAAACGTTTCTGGACTAGACAATAAGTTACCTTTTTTTTTTTTTTTTATCTTGGTAAAATCATCAAATGAGTCCTCCCACCCAGGGCAGGGCGGGAGGGACTGTCAGACTTGTACTGACTAAAATCCACGGTGTCCTTCAGTAGCCCTTTACGTACCGGGGTCACGGTAATCTGTGAGTCCCGCGACCCAGACAATAAGTTACCTTGGATCAATTTACAGCTTGACGTTCATCGATTGATTTTAAAAGCTGTGCCTGACGCATAGGTGACTTGAGTAGGTATTGAATTTTACCTGCGGCCTAACTATACTGAACTGACTATGACCAAGTCATTTTCTTACGATATTGGCATTAAATTTTAGTTCTAATGGATACATTGTAAGCTGAATGCCACTATTTGAAAATAAATGTTTCGTTGCTCTAGAAAAAATCTTCTGTGTCGTGTAATACGAGTCATATAACTAGTGGCAGAAAGTTCAGAATTGAAACGTTCAGCAAATAATACAATATCTTTCCTTCAAAACTAAACATAAACCATTGTTTTATAGGTAGATAACAGGAAACTATGTATTTTGGTGGCTTGATAAAATGTTTTAAAGATCGGGGGTACCGGTTTAATGTTACACTTGCCGATATGGGAGAAGAAAAATGTGATAAAACTGGGAACGTTTGCGTCTCCGCTTTGTACCTTCAAGGTTAAGAAAACTACTGGTTTATCCTCCTAAATTATGGCTTTAAACCAGACTATATAACCCTTCACGATTCGACATGCACTTGGCTAGTTTTTTTCTTGTTATGCGTAATGCGTAAGTTTAATCTTCCTTTATTATTCACAATTATTTAAATGCGTAATTCATTGACTAAGCCATTTAATTAATCTGAAACAACTCACACAGCCATGCGTAGAGACTTAACAAATGACTTTTTATGTATTTTTGAAGTGAAAACTTCTTTAGCGGCGTTGTGCACTTTTTTTGCAATGGGTAAAAAATGTTAAACTCGCGTCAGGACACGTGACCTGATCGAAAATTCGTAAGACGGCGCAGGGCGCTTGCGCGAATGTTCGTGTGTGTTTATTACTATTGAAGTTTTCACTTCTGCCGGCACTCCCAGAGTGCAACCTGTCGTTTTTTGTAATCACACAATGTAGCATTTAACAGTCACTTTATATTTATATTTCAAAATGGTAACTCTGAAAATAAAAAGTAACTATTCCCAGCAAGAAACAAACCATTATTTTACCTTTCACAATTTCGGTAAAACGAACGTAAAAAGTAATTACAAAAAAGAAAACAAACTACGGAACTTGAATAACAAGCACTTTGTTTTTGTAGTTGTTTTAAATTCCTTTGACGGTATTTCGTTTCCAATATTTTTGGTTGTAAATGAATCTACACGGCTTCGCATCAGCTTTGCTTTTGTACCTCTAAAGTACCTAATATTGGCGATTAGGTTTTGATGAATCGACATACTCGACATGCAGGTATTATATTAAGCAGGTATATTTTTTTAACGTGGTAAAATCATCAAATGAGTCCTCCCACCCAGGGCAGAGCAGACTCGTACTGACTAAAATCCATGGTCTCCTTCATAGCCCTTTACGTTCCGGAGTCACGGTAAATCGTGAGACCCGCGACCCCGGCAGGCTTTGGCCCACTACAGGGGGGCCCCGTCACGTAGGGGGGCCCCGTCACATATTAAGCAGGTATAGAGTAAATTAAGTACAATGATTTTGTTAAATTTATTATAACAGTTGCTGCAATGGCTAGAGCGCCTGTCAGTCGCGGGTTTGATTCCCGCACGGAAAAAATATTTTTGGGCTTACAAGGACGGCAGTTATTCGATACGGGTCTAGCTGTTTATTGTAAGTGTGAGGAGAGTGGGAGCTTGGTATTGTTTCAAAAGTCCGACAGCCAGTCATAAATCGTATTAGGAGAATAGTGTATAAAACGGGGCGCGAGGTATGATGGGAAATCACACACTAAAGGCAAACTTAACACAATACTAACGTAGCGCAAGCGCCAACAGGACCTCATTTGTTAAGGGCCGCTTTCAAATGACGTCCTGATGGCACTTGCGCTACTTTAGTGTTGTGTTAAGTATGCCTATAGAGTGTATGACCCCATTATAACTCGTGTCCCCGTCTTATATACTGTTCCACTACCCAGGTAATTGGACACGGATATTGGAAGTCAGTTTCTTTTTTCATAAAAAAAAGTTGTCCCACACTAGAAATTTCTCTTGTGTCGCGGTTCGACCAAAAAAGAAAACCGGTAAATAGTTATGTGCATAATTATCCACTCCCATGTCGAATGTAGTCTTGTTCAATTCGTATACCAGCATCTGTAATACGAACACTTATCTGATCCAAGCATACACTTACATTTTATATCTGACCCCTGAGAGTTCTTGCAACCTGATCTTATCCATATCTAGTTAATCCAGAACATGCATTTAGATTTTATGGAATGATTTATTTTAATTGGATTCGTATGTTTTGATTTATATTATCATATCTGAAATAACAATGAGGAATGTTATTAATTGTGTATGTCGGAGATATTATTATTTTGGACTTGTCTAAGTGGGTTCTATCAATAACAGCACCTGTGCCAGTCGTGTACACTAATTTATAAAATAAATAGTGACTCGGCTTGAGTCTCTGACAAGTCTAAACGTAAATTATTGCATATAAATTGGACATTGCATGCATGTTAGTTTCTGTCGATTCCTAGTCACCCACTAGTGGCACATAATCCTTTTTGTCGATTCCCTCTCTTTAGAGGGAATAAGCTGTCCCATATCGCGGGCCCAGTGCGGTGATAGATATCACACGTCCTCGATTTTTTGGTTCTAGGACATGCCGGTTTCATCACTACGTTTTCCTTCACCGTTTAGAGAGAAAGGTGATGAAAGAAATTACACAAAGTAATGCGCCTGACTGCGCTTAAACCCACGACATACAAATTTTCGAGCTATATAGTCGGCCGTTACTAGTCGGTCATCACTGTTTTTCTACTGGGCGAGAAGATTAATATTAAATAGATACCATTTATCACATCCCAAGATGTCACCATAAAATAGAAATACGTACCTGTATCCTAAATGTCCGAATTAAAGACTTTCTCACAGTTTTTCCTCGTAAGGTATATGCAATATTATATCCAATCAATGGTAAATGTTGTATGCGACAAAATCAGTCGTCGTGTTTTTGCTTAGCCATATATAATAAATAATGATGAAATGCCAAATAGCTACGAGTCTCGAGCATTTTTTTATATTCAAAGTGCGAAGAATAAGTGATGGAACAGGTGAAGTTAGTGAGTGTCGCTTAACGCAAGCATTATGGTCTATTATTCTGGCACCACAAACTACATTATAGAACTAGTTCTATAACAGTATAATATCATTGCCATCAATAAAGACACGATACAAATTTTCCTTGTAAAATGTACAAAAGTTTAAGTGGCAGTAATGTTGGTGCGGTCATAACAGTTCAAAATTGACTTTAAGGTGCTATATGTACACTTTAAGAGTTTATTTTATAGGATATATGCATATAATATTCATATATGTGGTATAATATACATAGTTTTAACACAAATACTAGTTAGTCTATGGAATTTGATTAAAATGTTAAGTCCCCTGCAGTTATCAATATCTTTTTTCACACTTTCAGCAACAACTTGGCACCTTGGAACTTTCGCGGTACTACCTAAGCTGGATTTTGGTCTTGGAAAATAAAAGACAATGGAAGGAACCGTTGGACTTAATGAGTAAGAGTCTGACAGTCCGATCCGTCTAAAGCGGGGAGGACTCATTTGATGATTTTACAACCCCTACAAATATTCCTACAAACCCAAACTAATGGCCGAAAAATGTGTATTAGAAACGAGTGTATCGAAGTTCTTTTTTTTACTTATTCTGGACTCTTAATAACCGATAACCACTTTCATAGCACTTCGTTCTTTGATATCGCTTAGCCCACTTACTCTGACCACACGCTGACTTTGGTGCGCACGTAGCCTTAGATAGTATCTAAAAAGTTGAAACATTGATGAGATTCAGGACAAAGTTTAGGTCGTCTTTATCGCCTTTGTAATGAAAGGCAAAGGGCCTGTTTTTATCCCCTTTTATAGAACTATCTAGATAAAGAGGGCAATTTCGTTAGAGGAACGAGGCCTTCTATTTTTTATGACTTTAGTTTTTTAGAGCCGTAATAGCACTTGCAATTCCTTGATAAGGCCGCTTACAGCAAAACGATCACGCAGATTATATTTTGTACTTTAATGTGTTATTATTAGTATGAATCCAATATAGTAAAAATACCTTAGTTTTGTGGTCGCAAGAGCGACTGCTAAGCATAAGTCGTGGGTTTGATTCATAGGACGGGCAAACTGTTATTGAGTTCTTTCATTAGATAATATCTCAGTAGCTACGGAGCCAGGATTTATGTCCGGTTGGTGGCAATAATCTCGCCCTCTATTACATGGGATTTAAAAATAAAATTGGCGAAATGTTTAACCCTTCGAAGATCACAGACGTTAAGAAGAAGTAAATAAATATAAGTAGTTCGAGTATTTGTAGTAGTTAAGAATAGTTTATTTATTACATTTATAGAATATGGTTTAATCTTATGAGATATCCTGCAATGTTTTAGGCAAAATCTAACATATAATCACTCCAGTTCCATACAAATTGAATTATCAGCACAATTTCCCATTTCTTTGTTCTTTTAAAACATTGCACTAAAGCCTAGAAATTAACCCTGTATTGCGGGTGTAGCAAAATAGCCGGACCCCAATATTGTGCTACACAAAAGCCTTTGTCAAACAGACAGGCGTCGCGAATGCGTAGCTTGTAATGTATGGAATTGTTTGAATCTAGTCACATAGAAAAGCGAAAGCGATCCGATAGCGTGACAGAACTATCGGACTGACGTCTCGCTTCGGTTCGGTATCGCTTCAGACTCGCTAGTCTGTTTGACAAAGGTAAAAGGGTAAACTTAGATTTACGACCATTGCATTGTTCCAAATAACAAATACTAAACATCCAAACGTAACGTAATTTCAAACATTACAGCCACAAAAGTATCTCATTTACATGTTAACAAATTAACCAAACAGTACGAAAATAATTAAAATTATGCAATTTCCGGCCGCAGGCTCCAATATTAATTAACAGAGCGGTGGAATTCAGTGGCAGTTGTACATTCACGAGCATAAATAGATGTACAGTTCTCAAAACATAAAAACCGAACTGAAATAGCATAATAAAATAATAAAAATATGAACTATTCTAAACTAACTAGGTATATTAAACGTCTATTAAATAGCCGTAATCATTTGTCACACGGTGTATATATATATAAATACTAGTCAAAATCAATAACCCCTTAATTTTAGTATTATAAAGGGTGAGGTTAATCCCATAATACAATGAGAAAAATACTTTTCTAAGAAGAATTCTACAGCATAAACCTCTGGATTGGTCTCCGGGAAATGACAATGATCTCAACCTTCTCATATGAGGCTAAAGTGAGCTAAATCAGACCTCCAGTGCTACGCCTACACCACAAACTCATAATCCAATCTGGAAATGAGCTCATTTCAAGATTGGATTATGAGTTTGTGCAGCTTTGCAATTTTGCATAATGTGTACATATTTTTGCTCGTGACTGTACCACGAAGCTTGGACCTATGGGATTTAAAAGTCCCAGGCTACTTAATGAGTTCACTTTAATAGGCCTTTGTAATAAGCTAGATAATTCCGAGCTAACTAAACAGACTTTATTAGAAAACCTGATTTGATTAATGACGGTTATTTAATAGTTAGATTAATATAAATGTTTAGATAAATGCTTTTTGTGAATCTTAGTATTTTACAGTAGATATACTAAATTAATTATAAATTTCAATTGAATACCTAAGTTCTACAGGGCCCATTCACATAGCAAAGATGAGTTGCTCATTTAGCGTTTCTGCGTATTTTTTTTATTTACTACGACGAGCCGTTAAAGTAAACGAGTATTGACAACGCTGGCTCAGACGATGATGTATACGGCCTTTAAGTAATTTGTTTTCCAACTGTGTATATGTAAATATATTAGTGATTATATGTATTTCCTCTTAGGCATAACTAAAAACACTAAAATTGCCAAAAAGTAACTTAAAGAGCGAAGTATCAGTACAATATGGCGAAGCACTGGAACTTTAATGAAGATTTGAATGCAATAAACTATGGTTAGTATAACCTGTCTTATTTTGGTTTTGTTGTCTTTGAACTGAGTGCATAGAGGCGAAACACAGAAACATAATTACTATAATTATGTTTCTAGCTTTAATCATAAAACAGAAACGCAGATAAATATTTTTGTTAATATAAATGTTTTTATGCTTTTTTAATGTAATTCATACTGTGTAAAAAAATATATTTTGTGATGGTATTATTGTAGTGATGTGGAATTGGCAACACTTAGTAATAAACGTCAGTTGAAATACGAAAATCAATGTGTTTTATTATTCTTACTTTTATTACAGTACCAATGCACCTGTTTCCAATAAAAATAATAAGCAGCTTTTGGTCTCCAGGCAGTCCCAAGTTACTTAATGGATTCACTTACGCAGGCCTTTGTTATAAGCCTGATAATTTCCAGGCCAGTGTTATCGGTAGTCACATAAACGTTTAGTAGTAGTAATATAAAAGCAACGTTCATAGGTTTTATGTAAATAGGCTTAATACTTTTAGAAGTATTTTGCCAGTATATTGGAAGGGTAAAGGTCGATTTTATTATGCTTCTATGTTTTATAGGTAGCAATTAGTTTTGTCTAGACAATGTAATTAGTTGACGAGTTTTTTCCTGAAAACAATTAGATTATTTACAAGGATCTGTTATTCTATTTTGTCTTGAAAGGGATAAAAACCTTACAGAAGCAGAATGGCACGTTTTGTTTCCGCTATTGCATTTTTTTCTAAATCTTGTGATACGGAACCTTCTAGCTATGGAGATATTGATAGTCAAAATTTAACAATTTATACTTTTTTTTAAATTACTTTACCAAACTTTTAATAATATGTTAGGTGCCCCTGCAATAATTGTTTGCACAGTGTTATATTATTTATTTAATGAAGTGGTAGATTGATATACAGAACAGAATGCTTCGTAAAGGGTCCTTAGATACATTTTTTACTTCAAACATAAGTACTATATTGTACTTAAAAAAAGTTATTATCATTTATTTTACTGTCATAACAAAAAAATAATGAGCAATTAACTTCTTATAAACTAAAATATGGTGTTCAAGAACGTTAAATAAAAGTCAAAGTCAAAACATTAAAAAGAGAATCCCGCCAATTTAAAAGCTGTCAAAATAACAAAACCTTTTTTTCAGGCATCTAAAGTTGTTTCCAGCCACTCTTAGCGCTACCGATAACGAGATTATTTTTCTTTTCATAACGTACAACCTTCTTGAATAAAAGGTGGAGGAAGCATTTTTGAATTGACACCCCCTAGGGTTGGTACCGCTGAATTGTCGTTTTCCGTCACGTCCTTTTTGGGTCGTTTACGAACCAAAGTTTAGCGTACGTGTTTGCGAAATTCTGAGGTTAGGGTTTCTAATACATCTGTTCTCAACCTTATAAATTATTTATTCTCTGATGAAGCTCGTTCCAATTTTGATTTAGTACTTAAACGAAGGAATGGAGTTATGGTTCGAAATAAAAGAGGGTTTATTTCGAACATAATGATACCATTAGAAAAAGGTCCGTGGGTCCTTTGCCACTTAACCTACCGTAATTCTTTGTTAAAAATGGCTTGTCTTGAAACAATTACGCTACAAAAATGTTAACCCATTCCATTTTGTTAACGGATTGAGTTTTTTTTTCCAATTTTATACCCATAGAATGACCGGTTTATGCCATTATGTAGCAGCTAAGATAAGTGATGAAACCCTCACGGTTTCATCACCTATCTTAAGGCCGTTAAGCCACAAAAGAAAAACTAGATAAAGAAAAAAAAACGACGGGTTGCCCTCTGGGAGTGCCGGCAGAAGTGAAAACTTGATTATTAACGTTGAGCATGTTTGATATTTTGTAATGGTTAGGGAATAATTTTGCACCAATTGCTTTATCAGCATAAAAGTACTATCATTTATGTGGTAGAATACAATATTCATTTATTGCGCTATCGTACACGGTCGAGGTCGACCTCGACCTCGACCTCGACCTCGACCTCGATTCGTGGCACGCTGTAACATAGACGAACATTCGCGCAAGCGCCCTGCGCCGCCTAAACGAAACAGTAGGCCCAGGCATACATTTTCGCCGCGCCGTAGAGAGGGGATAGCTGTCTACTCTCCATCCGTCCTACGCTTTTTCGATCAGGGTCACTTGTCCTGACGCGAGTTTATCCGTCCTACGCTTTTTCGATCAGGGTCACGTGTCCTGACGCGAGTTTAAGATTTTATACCCATTACAGAAAAAGTGCTCAACGCCGCTAAAGAAGTTTTCACTTCAAAAACAGGTTGCTTAGGCTGCATAAAAAGTTACCTCTTTTTTTCTTTTTTAAAGTTTAAGGCCAATTAAAATGTATTGTTGTGCCAGCGACACAAAGACCATCTTGATCTTAGAGATCTACACTAATTAGGTATACCAAACTCAATGTAACCAGATACCAATATATCACTGCTGTTCAAATTCAAGTTAGGCATCAGTGCTTACTGGTCTTGATTTATAGACCGACGCTAGAATAATCACAAGTCTAAAACGGAGTGTTTGTTAATTGAATTACTGTTTGAATTAACAGTAACAATGATAAGGTCGAGGGTGTACTGAAATAATACTCAAGATTCAACAAAGGGTTATTATGAAACGTTAGTGGTCTGTACGAGGTTTAGGGAAAATAGGAATAAGATAATATTAAATTTAATTCCTCATCTTGCTAGGTTTGATTGTTAGATCGGCCTGAGTGCTGTGAGATCCTTCCACTATATCCACTTTTTCTTTATGTGTACTATTGCGCATGTGTTGCAAACAACTATACTCTAACAAATAATGTTGTTGCTACCAGGAAACACAGTAATCTCATTGCTTGAAGTAGGATGTAGTCAAATATCCCTCCGGCTAATAATACGAGGTGCGTAAGGTCCACTCTACCGTCAACTTTACAATCAACAGTGCGGACTAACTAAGCTTGTTCGTAAGTCGGGGCATGACTTATCGTTGTATACTCCGTCCCGACATAAGGAAAGAAACGGAATACAAAATAGATTTCCTGTTTGTTCCTCCCTCCGTTTTCATGGTATCAGCACAAGCTGCGTTGCTATGACTCTTTCAAAACATCGAAGGAAAACATCGTGAGGCAACCATAATCTAGAGCAAGAGTATCTAGGACGTCATATAATTTTGAAACCATTGCGCTAAGGCAATCGTTCACATCCCTCCTGAATTACAACAATATTTTAAAACTTCATTCCAGTTGTAGGAAGTACATAACAGAACACATAACTTTACTAGTTTACTTTAAAAATACAGCCTCTAAAAAGGAGTTGACGATGACGCAATGACAGAATGAAATTCGAAATATGAATATTCAAAAATTTCAAAATCAAGATAGATCCAAAAGGAAAGAGGTTGAAGCAACAGTGGAGGTGGAATATCCACTCTGTTACAGCGCCTTACCACACCTGAAGTCCTGTGATAAAAGTAATTTAAAAGAAAGTTCCTAAACTAAAATATCACTACAATAAACCGCGAGAATGAAAACGGCCCACTCCTCAACATAAAAAGACAACAGCTCTAAGTAGCTGAACTGTCTCCAGAGTCCCATCTATCTCTGTACCAAAATTCATTCAAATCAGTTCAGCAGTTTAGGCATGAACAGTTTATAAGTGAACAAACTCATTAAAATGGTCTCTTTTTAAGTAGTAATAACCATGTTAATGTAATCCTAATCTAAACAATCTGCATGTAGTGCAAATCTAAACATAACCCCAATTCAATAATAATAAGTTAGTTGATCAATGAGCTGCATTAAACGGTTCATTAATATGTTGGCAGGGTTCCATTCCGGTTAGCTTCAAATTGTTTACGTGATGTATTGCAGTTGCAAAACAAATTATGTTCTACTGTTTGTTCAACATAACTGTTATACCAGTTTGTCTCTTATTTGGCTTGTTAGGTGAGAAACTTTTTTGAAGGCTGCACAGCGTGTCGTTGGTTTGATCCCCGCAAGTAACAAAGATAGTTGTTCCGGATTTGGGTGTTTGCGTGTGTGAGTTTCAATGTTTGTAAACTTACCCACGATACAGGAGAAATTCCTCAGTTTACAAAGAATGCGCCATAAATCTTCGTTATTTAAAAATAAATAATTTTAATCTGTAGTTTTTCAAATTATAACAGTGTGTTCTATCAGTTCAACCTAAAAGAGCGGCCTAAAAGAGTTTCTGCTTATTTAGAGACCAGCACCAAAATAATGTCTTTTTTTTTCAGGTACAATATATGCGGAATAGTTCTGTCACTTTGTATCGGCGGCATTGAGAGTACCTGATTATGTTACAAGATTTGATTTTGAAATCAAATTAATGTTCTTTTTGGTCTTGTCAAAACTAATATTATTAATGCGAAAGTAACTCTGTCTGTCTGTCTGTCTTTTCTTCACGCCTAAACTACTGAACCGATTTGCTTATGCTGTTAAAATAGCTCATTATAGAATTTCTATTGCTATGTCAATTCTTTTCACAGAGAATTGACATGGCCGATCTTTCGGGTTAAGCCGTGCTTGCCGAGGTTGGTCTGTGAATGGGTGACCATCTGTCATAGCGAGTTTCCTCCGTGCCTCGGAAAGCACGTAAAGCCGTTGGTCCGGTATTACCCAGCTACTGGGTTGTGGAGGTCCGACAGGCAGTAGCTCCATGTAAAATATTGATATCCAGTTGCATCTGGTTTGACTGGAAGCCGACCCCAATATAGTTGAGAAAAGGCTAGGCAGATGATGATGTCAATTCTTTTCACAAAAATCTGCCTCACACTTTGTTCTTGAATAAAGTTATTAAACACACACATACAACGCATGTTAAACATTCACCTAAAACTTAATATCTTCTTCCCCAATTACTTCACCCCTCAACAACCCATCTCTACTCTTCCACTTCAACCCTGTAACGTGTGCCGAGTCCGTAAGCGACGCGTCTGCTTTAATTAAAGTCTCAACTCTGAAGGTAATACCACTGTAATTAGATAGCTGCTACTTAGCATTTCAATTATGCCGCCACTATGATTTTATATATTAATACTGAACTTATTAGCCGAGTTAGAGTATGTTTTTGATGGTACTTGCTGATAGTTTCTTTTTTAGGGAGATAGAGGATACTAAAATATATTACAATGGCAAGTGGGATATATTCTTTACCGTTATTTTGATTAATTTAAGAGAATCATACCTCAATATTGGTATTGTGTTCTACCATATTCGATATAATTTGTGACTGATATACAATGTAGTGACATCTGTTAACGTGTAGTGGAAGCAATCAATAATAAGTGTCACCTTGTTCCCGCGACTTGCCACTAGAGGGCGTCAGAATCATAGAAGGATTTATGCGTATATTGAACGATTGCTTCCACTGCCCGACGCTAGGGGCGCTGGTTTTATCAATGAGTTAGTGTATTTTTATGAATGAATCTCATGATGTGCTCCGCTCGACACCAGAGGGAATACTGTTGGCAACAGTTGGAATGTTCCAGATTGTTCTAGAAAGCCGAACCGGAAGTTCACTGTCTTCCGCGTGCATTTTGTCTGTTGCACAGCCCTGTTCTCCTCCAGACTCGAAAGAGTGCACAAGTCTAGTGAATTGTTAAACTGTAGCCATACTTGTCCGAAATCAGTGATGTCCTAAAACCTGTGGAAATATAATAAATACTCTTGTGGTAGTGAATATAGACTTTTATTCAAGACTGCAAGTAAAGTCCACTCCGTCCTCAACATTGGTCCTTCTAGCCGGACAGGAACATTGGTCCTTCTAGCCGGACAGGTACGGACGGGTATGGTTTCAGTTGATAATATATGAAAGTGGTATAGTGCAGTGAATGCAATATCGTCAACATGGTGAAGACACGCGGTATGCAAGAACCTCTCACAGTGGCCACGGAAGGCAATGAGCCCGTCTCCACGGAAATGGCGACAGCGGCGGGAACGACAGACCCGCCCAATTATTCCGTCACAGAGTCGGACCAGACCCAACGTCACAACCCAGAGGCGACGACACCACACAGACAACCACGAGACGAGACGAAAACCAATAGGAAGGCGTTGGCCCAGGCGAGATTGGAACTCGCCGCCGCCAGGTTAGCACTCTTGGAGGCAGAATCAGCAGACGAAGAATTATTGGAGGGAAGTTCGACGGCATCATCAAAACGTCAAACAGAAGATGCAGACTTCCTCGGCGGACATCGCGGTCACACCCATCCGCCGACGTCACAACCCATGACGCCGCACGGAAACTCACCCACGCCGCCGCGACGTGACGACGCACGGACGACGACGCCTGACAACGCGCCGCCGACCTTGCCGCGACGTAGCGACGAGGGGAGCCTGCTGCAAGGACTAACTCAGGCATTGTTAGAGGTAGCGCGGGGAAAACCCGCCGCCAGCAGGTATGAATATGATTTACCTATTTATAGTGGCCAACCCGGCGAATGGCTGCATTTTAAAGCAGCGTACAATGAGTCTGCGTCGACTCATACAGAAGTAGGGAATTTAGCCCGCCTCAGAAAAGCTTTGAGAGGGCCCGCGTTCGAGGCAGTTAAATGTCTGTTCCTTGGAGCCTCGGCTGTTCAAATTATGCAAAGGTTAGAATCTAGATTTGGACGACCCCACGCATTGATAACTTACGAATTAAATAAATTACGTCAGTTACCTAAAGTGTCAGATAACCCCACAGACATATGTGTGTTCGCATCAAAAGTAACGAACGCCATCGCCGCGGTGCAAGCTCTGGGAAAAACCGAATATTTATATAGCCCGGAGATGATTTCCGTTATTACAGAAAAGTTGTCGGTCACGATAAGGAGCCGGTGGTACGATTATGAGATGGCCGCAGGTGACGCAGAGCCTGGCCTAGTAGTGTTGGGGCGATTTCTCGATAGGGAGGCAGATCTCAATGCACGTCACGCCACAGCAGAAGTGGAACACGAACGAAAACGTTCCCACCGGCCTGCGCATAAGACGCTTAAAATAGCAGAGACCGATAAAACACCGTGTGTGATATGCAACGGCAACTGTAGTAGCGTGGCTATCTGTCCCACATTTAGGAAAATGTCGATAACTGATAGATGGGAAATTGCACGTAAAAATAAATTATGTTTCAGGTGCCTGAACCGACGTACTTGGAAGCATAGATGCAAAAGCAAGCAGTGCGAGGAGCAAGACTGCGAGCACTATCATCACAGGCTACTGCATAGCGACAACAGACGAGGAACGAGCGCCGCAAACGACGTGGAAGAGCGTCCTCGCGTCACAGCGACAGAGCACGTGGCGTCGCGCGCTGACTCCGCGCCAGATGGTGACATCGTGCCGCACACCGTCATCAACAACGCGAGCACGCCGCGCACGTACAATCAAGTTTTGCTGAAAGTAGTACCAGTGACACTATCGGGACCAAACGGTAAAGTAGACACATTTGCTTTGTTGGACGATGGATCGACAATAACTCTACTTAGTACTGAAGTCGCACAGCGGATAGGCGCAGAAGGTCCAAACGAGCCATTCTACATCGAGGCCGTAGCAGGCACGCGCATCGATGCTACGAATTCGCAACGAGTCAAGGTAAATATACGAGGAAAATACTCAACCAAAGGCATTGACATCGAAGCCAGAACCATCGACAGACTCGAACTATCAGGCCAGTCAATACGTGCAAAGGACCTGGCAGACTTCGAGCACCTGACGCCTATAGTCAAGGAGTTAGCATATGACGCTGGCATACCAACTGTTTTGATCGGTCAGGACAACTGGGCACTCCTGCTCGCCTCGGAAGTGAGAGTAGGTTTGAAAGGTCAACCAGTAGCATCACGCACACCACTTGGCTGGATGTTACATGGTAAAATATGCAGTCTGACAAAATTACATGTTTTATCACAGACCGGAGAACGATGCGGTTACAGCTTTGACAACGCAGAAGAAGCGAACCGAGAGTCTAAAGCAGTCGATACGGTACATCGGAGAGGTAACTTCGAGTTGCAGAAGTGGGCGTCCAACGACCCTGCCGCTGTCGCCGGCATCGTAACCGAGCCCGCAGAAAAGGACACTCTGCTCAACAAGGAAGAGAAAATTCTCGGTCTTATCTGGCGACACCTGGACGACACTTTAGGATTCAACTTCAGGAAAGTAGACCCTTCTTATTTGAGTAAGCAGATAACGAAGCGTCAGTTGTTGAAGACGACGATGTCCTTGTATGACCCGTTGGGACTAGCCGCGCCGTTTACGACCCAAGCAAAGTGCATATTGCAAGACGCGTGGCGTTTAAAAATCGGTTGGGATGAACGCCTACCTAAAAGTCTAGAACGTAAATGGCGGGACTGGTTAATTGCTTTGCAAACCCTGAAAGGCATTCATATTCCACGTTGCCACCCAGGTTATTGTGACGCGACTAGGGTAGAATTGCACATATTCGTGGACGCGAGCGAACGAGCCTATGCCGCAGCAGCATATTGGCGTTCAGAGAACTGCATAGGCCAGGTGAACGTGTCGCTCGCGGCAGCGAAAGGGCGCGTCGCGCCCCTTAAGGTCACAACTATACCTAGACTTGAATTACAGGCAGCTGTACTCGGCGGACGACTGGCACGCTGCGTGGAAGAAGAACACGATCGTCGCGCCGACCGACGAGTATTCTGGACCGACTCGCGCACAGTGCTAGCGTGGCTGCGCGCCGGCGCACGTGCTTTCAAACCGTTCGTCGCGCACCGAGTAGCAGAATTAGAAGAAACCACCGAACGAAGCGAATGGCGCTGGGTTCCTACCGCTCACAACGTCGCCGACGACTCGACTCGCAGTACACCAGCTGACTTCTCTACAAGCCACCGATGGTACACCGGTCCTTCATTTCTTTATGACGACGAAAACGCCTGGCCGCGGGAAACAGACTCTCACCCCTTCATCGAAACGGGCGAGGAACGTGTCACCACTGCTACCGGTAACGAACAGTCGACCTTAACAGAGGCACTACCGGACGTCACACGTTTCTCTTCCTGGCTGCGACTCATCAGGGCCACTGCCCGCATTCTCCAGTTCATTGACCGACTTCGAGTCCACATCACAACAGTTACCCGCAAACGCAATAAAGACGTTAGTGCAGACGACGACCCGGACTGGACGGCGAAACATCGGGAAGGTATGGGAAAACGATCCGGAGTGCGCAGCCGCAACCTCAGCACATCGCAGACGGCCTACATACCCCTCGGTATACAGTACACACGTCGGGCCGAAGACCTATGGACGCGTGCTATACAGGAAGAAAGCTTTGCGAACGAATTGCGGCATGTCACCGGCGGGAGAACAGTACCAGCCGACAGCCGACTGAAGCGGTTATCCCTGACAGTCGACGAAAACAAGATAATGAGGATACGCTCGCGCATCGCAGCGGCAGCAGACGTACCACGAGAAGTACAATCGCCAGCAGTACTTGATGGCAATCACCGGTACTGCCGCTTGTATATAGACTGGATCCACCGGAAGTTACACCACAGCGGCGTGGAATGCGTCGTGAATGAAGTAAGGCAGCATTACTGGATTTTACGCTTGAGGCCATCAGTCCGCGCAGCAATCAGTCTATGCCAACCTTGCAGACTACGCAGGGCCGTGCCGCCAGAGCCACTGACAGGCGACTTACCACCCTGCCGACTGGCTCATCATCGACGTCCGTTCACGCACACAGGGCTGGATTACTTCGGACCACTCTCCGTCACAGTAGCGAGGCATCACGAAAAGCGCTACGTGGCATTGTTCACATGCCTCACTTCGCGTGCAGTCCATTTAGAAATCGCCGCCTCGCTGTCAACGGATGCCGCTATACTCGCGTTGAGGCGTATGATGGCGCGTCGTGGGTGTCCTGAAGTCATTTGGAGTGATAATGGTACCAACTTCCACGGGGCAGATGCTGAGCTCCGTAAGGCCGCCCTAGAATCACTTCAACATGAAGCAGAGGTGCGTCGCATCGACTGGCGCTACATACCACCAGGAGCGCCATTCATGGGTGGAGCATGGGAAAGGTTGGTACGCACGGTGAAGACTGCGTTCAACGCTACGCTTAACGATCGGCATCCGTATGAAGATGTGCTTCATACACTTCTAACGGAGGTGGAACATACGGTTAATTCCCGACCCTTGACCCATGTGTCGGTTAACCCAGACGATGAAGAAGCCTTGACGCCTAACCACTTTCTGCTCGGCGCACCCTCCAAAGTTCCATTGCCTGGAATTTTCACAAGGCCGGACGAATTACGCCGCTCACATTGGAGAGCGTCACAACGCTTAGCGGATTTGTTCTGGCAACGATGGGTACGGGAAGTACTGCCTACGCTTCAAGACCGGCGGGAGCCGCATGGACGCGGCAACATGATCAAGGTGGGCGATTTGGTAGTCATAGTGGACCCAAACTTACCAAGAAACATATGGCCAAAGGGGAGAGTCGAACGCACGTACCCAGGCACAGATGGTGTCGTGAGAGTCGTCGACGTCAAAACCAAGAGCGGTGTAATGCGTCGTCCTGTTAAACGTCTCGCAGTCATACCCGTTGAAAGTTAATTGTCATCATGCATTGTATTTTGTAGACATTAATTGGTATGGAGTAGATTAAGTCCTCATATGTTATTTATCTTTTTCTTGGCGTCGCTTCAGGATCCCGCCACCCGGAGGAGATTTTTTTTATTCCATTTTGAATAATATATGGCAGGGCAGGGATTCTGGAGCGGCTACCCTTAACGTTTAAGTGAATTATATATATGTGTCAAATTGTTCTTTGTAATTTTTAAGTGTATACCAGTCACTAGTGGTGCAATTGTAAACGTTGTATGTATAGACGCCGACACATCTGGCTGCCCCGGTCTAGTTTCTTTGATGGATCAGCAGGTTTATCACGGCAGATGGATGGGTTGGTGTGCCGACGTCTATACACGGCGGGAGAAATGTGACTGATATACAATGTAGTGACATCTGTTAACGTGTAGTGGAAGCAATCAATAATAAGTGTCACCTTGTTCCCGCGACTTGCCACTAGAGGGCGTCAGAATCATAGAAGGATTTATGCGTATATTGAACGATTGCTTCCACTGCCCGACGCTAGGGGCGCTGGTTTTATCAATGAGTTAGTGTATTTTTATGAATGAATCTCATGATGTGCTCCGCTCGACACCAGAGGGAATACTGTTGGCAACAGTTGGAATGTTCCAGATTGTTCTAGAAAGCCGAACCGGAAGTTCACTGTCTTCCGCGTGCATTTTGTCTGTTGCACAGCCCTGTTCTCCTCCAGACTCGAAAGAGTGCACAAGTCTAGTGAATTGTTAAACTGTAGCCATACTTGTCCGAAATCAGTGATGTCCTAAAACCTGTGGAAATATAATAAATACTCTTGTGGTAGTGAATATAGACTTTTATTCAAGACTGCAAGTAAAGTCCACTCCGTCCTCAACATAATTAATATATTGGAGAACTGTTCAACTGCAAGTGTAAGTTTGTTCTTAAGATTACAACAAAATACGAAGACTTCGATTGTTGTAGCGTCTTTAACGTTTATTTACCAACTAGCTTCCGCCCGCGACTCCGTCCGCGCGGATGTCGGTCTTCGCGTGGATGGTTTATTCATCCATTTTGAGTAACTCTGACAATGACATCTTATAAATATCTATTGGACCCAAATATGGCTAAGCCTATAATAATTAAGGAGATCGCGGTTCTACAGAACAACGTCTATGAATAAAACTGAAAAATAAGATTTTTTTTCCACGTATTTTTCCAGGATAAAAAGTATCCTATGTTATGCCCAGGATAATAAGGTATAATTATACCAAGTTTCATCGAAATCGAACCGTTAGTTTTCACGTGATGCCTGCATATACAGACAGACAGACAGACAAAAATTTTTTAAATCACATATTTGGGTTTGGTATCGATCCAGCAACACCCCCCGCTATTTATTTTTTCAATATTTTCAATGTACAGAATTGACCCTTCTACAGATTTATTATATGTATAGATAAAAGCTTTTGATATGATTTCGAAATCGTTACTATCTCTAAGTCCAAGGTTCTGCTAAATTACAAATATTGCACGCTAAAAAAAACAGAGATTTTTTTAAAAGTAAAATTCGTCCATTCCTCACAAACTCATATACGTAAAATATTATTTAGACTTAGATGACGACTCTTTGATATGGTTTTTACTATCGTTGTAATAGAGTTGAGAAAACTAATAGCAGCTCAAACATAGATTGTATATCTTACTGAGGAAAACAGAAAAACATGTTATTGTGCAATGTGCCAATAACAGGGGTACACCAACGTATTTGGGAACTTTCCATGTTATTGTGTAACTTCAGCTTAGAAATCAATCGCACTCATAGCAAATAATATGTACCTATGTGTTGGTGAAAGTGGTAACAGGAGTTGTGCTTGAACTTGATTGTTGAAACTGGCCGATTCGACAGATTCTGTTATGTCAAAAGTTATGTAATTGGAATCAGACTGAACAACATAGATGGAAAAATTAAAAAAATTGCTTTATATAAATGTTAATGACAATGAAGGACCTAATAGGTTATAGAAACGAGAAAAAAGAACCTTACTCGATTAATATTAAAAAAGGTTTTATTTTCTTCCCTTCACCGTCTCTTGAAGACGAACAACAAACAACTCAATCATTTAAATCAGATGTTAATTGAATTAATATAGGTATGAAAATAAAATCGTCAAAGAAGACAGATTTTGTTGAATTTGTGATAAGTGTCATAATGGTACAGCAATTTTCCTTTCAACTTTCGTAAAAATAGGTTATGGTTGTATTTTTTTTGCTTAATATCTGATTTTCAGTAGGTAGAAGGAAGAAACATTTCTTATCAAAGATGGAATTGTTCCAGAAAAGGTTTAGGTGTATAGATTAGTTTCTGGAAGTTCATGTGTCTGATAGGGAGGGAAGCAACGCCTGGGTGTCACCACTGCGAGGATCGTCCGGAGGACACGGTGGAGTATACGGTGCAGGACTGCCCCGCTTGGGCAGAGCACCGCCGTGTCCTCACGACGGCGATAGGCGAAGACCTCTCGCGCCCGGCATTGGTTGAGGCCATGCTGCGGGACGAGGCAGAGTGCGAAGCGGTCGCCTCCTTCTACGAAGCAGTCATGATCGTGCAGGAGGAGGCGGACCCCGTGAGGCAGAGGACAGCATCCACCCCAGCCGCAGTGGTAGACGCCCACGGCGACGGACGTCGCCAGACGATCTCCGGCCACCGTAGGCGCGGGCATGCGGGCAGCGAGTAATGGGCAACTCGCTGTCCGACCATGGACCATGCCCGGGTCGACGGCGCGTTGTGTTCCACGCGCGCCTCAAAGAGTGTCAGCAAAGTGACGGGGCCCCCTCTAGAGGGCCAAAGCTTGCTGGGATCGCGGGACTGTATGAATTACCGTGACCCCGGAACGTAAAGGGCTATTGGATTTTAGTCAGTACCAGTACGAGTCTGACAGACCCTCCCGCTCTGCCCTGGGCGGGAGGACTCATTTGATGATTTTACCACGATAAAAAAAAGGTGTATAGATCACTCCCTTATCGGGAAGAGGAAGGGAGGTGCTTCTTAATTCCAGATGCTTCTTTGCAAGAATAAACGGAAAATATATGATATACACGGTTATTTGTTAGGGCTGAATATAGTTATGGTGATAAACAACTTTTACTATGAAATCAAGAATTAATAGATAAAAAAATAATTCAGATGTTTTTGTTTGTTGTTAGATACAAAATGGAATATTTTTCCGTTGACAAGTATTGCCGTTGGCAACTATTGTTCCGTATAAAACACCTAATTTTTTTATCTTTCGCTGTACATTTTTCATCCCGTAAAAGGTTGTTAATATTTTACAAATAACCCTGTGAAAACTGCCTCGCAAGTAATAATGCCTCGTAAGTAATGACTGCGCATGAAGTTCAGCGTTTGTTTCCCGGCTCAAGCAAAGTGTTAGTGGGTTTTTCCAGTAGGAATTTCTCAGTACTGCCATGGAGTTAGGACGTGTGCCTGATTGGTGGCAATAGCTTTGCCCCCTATTACAAAGAACGGAAACATAATTGGAGAAGAGGGTACTTATCAGATTCACGTCTGCCCTTCGGATACTGCAAACATGATTGGCATGGTCGTGAATTCGAACTCAGCCAGTTGCATTATTACTATTGTGTAATTTATTTCATCACCACTGCTCCCGAAACGATGAAAGAAAATAACGTGAAAAAAGTGGCAAGTCTTTTTAAGACATGTGAACAACCCACACTAGACCCTCTTAGTAGATCATAGTTCACCGCTTCTCATAGAAGAGGCCAGAATTTAGCGATAGCACAAAACAATCTTGCACGCGGATTATTACAATGAAAGCAAAAGCATGGCAATGGGCTTTTTTTACTTGATATTATCATCAAATGAGTTGAGTTGAATGAGAGAGACTGTCAAACTTGTACTGACTAAAATCCACGGTGTCCTTCAATAGCCCTTTACGTTACGAGGCCACGGTTACCTCATAACACAGACCCGCGACCCCGGAGACAGTACAGCGACCCTGGAAAAGTCTATCAACTACGTGAAGTTTGAACTCACACCTCACTGATTAATGCATTTATGTCGTGTAAAAGCTTAAACCGTGAGTCAACTGGGCTCATATGGCCATGGGCTATTAGCTAATACAGATTGATAGAGAAATAGCGACTAAAATAAGTTCTTTTTTCCAATTGATTTACCAATATATAATTTACACTGGTTTTTAGCAAAATTGAAGAGTATTCGTATTATTAACATGACAAAAGTGTTACGAATTTACGATATATCGACTCTGCATGCAAAAGAAATTGTTTACGCAATGTATAAAGATTACTGTCTTGTGCTACAGCAAGGCTAAGTTCAAAACAAGATTCCGCACATGACACACGAATTCGATCTGTTTACTTGAACCTACTGATGCGTCATCTTAGCGTTTCCAGTTTCTTTCGAACAGTTTTTCCCAATAGCTATAACCTTAGGGTCTTTAAGTCAAGAGTGAATAGGTTACTTCTAAGTAAGCGTGCTTCACCGTCGACCACATCGTCGCTTACCATCAGGCGAGATAGTGCTCAAACGCGAATCTATCATTAAAAAAAAAAACATAACCTCTTCAATTAGCTTCAAAAACGTTTGTGAAGCCTAACATAATCTTACTTCTTACTATATAATGTTACTAGCACTTCTCCCGCGACTTCGTCTGCGCGTGTTTCTAACTTCGAACTCAGTGAATTAAAATGCCCGGTCACCCTTCTAGCCTTCTAGTAATTTTGGAGCCAATTCTCTTCCCTCTTTATAATATTAGTGTAGACAAACTGATTTTCCGATGTTCACCCCGCTAAGAGTTGGTATTTTAAATATAGATAAATACGCATTCTTTATTCAATGGAGAGATTATTTATGCCAAGTTTTGAGTTTATCGAAGCAAGCAGTAAAATCCTTCTTTTAAATCTTAATTACCCCTTTTCCCCAATTTAGGGGGTGATTTTCAAAAAACCCAAAAAAACGTGCTTAATTATTTCTGATCTAGTATATCAATACTGATTTTCACATTCATCAACTCACGCGTTATGATTTTCCCATACAAACTTTAACATCATCTAGATTACCAATGGAGGGTAGTTTTAAAAAACTATTAATGTCCACCTTCTTTATTCACTTGTACTCATATTCCTATTATGTTTCAAATGTATAAACCCAAGGAATAAGATTTTTCATACAACAGTTTTCAACCCTTTTCACCCCCTTAGAGGAGGACTTTCGCAAACTAGACTGCAACTGTTGTCTTAAATTCAAGTATCTGCGTTTAGCGGTTTCGGCTGTAGTCGAGTCTTAATAAAAAACCCTGTTCTTTTATATATATAGATGAAGCTGAAGAGTTTGTTTGTTTGGTTAACCATCAAAGGAACTAATGGGTCGAATTGTTTTTTTTTTGTATTGTATGATCTATTTACCGAAGAATGCTATGTAACATTATGCTACAGCACACAGGAGCCGAGCAGCGGAGGTGAAGCCACGGCGAACAGCTGGTACTAGAATATTATAAATGCGAAAGAGTCAGAGGATGGATGGATGTTTGTTTCTCTTTCACGCTGAAACTAGCGAATGGATTTAGATGATGGATAAAGGTGCTGCTCTTTTCGTCTCCCTTTGGAGTGCTGTGAAGATAATATGAGGGTGCACTCATTATTTTTTTATTTGTTTTATTAAACGCAGCTTCACAGCTGACAGTAAGTACACACAATTAGTTCCAAACAATACGCCAATAACGAAGTAGGTACGCAGATAAATAAAAAATAAAAAACATAGCAGAGAGTGACATCAATCTATATATATAAAAAAATGTTATGTTGGTTTGTGTATAATTCAAAAACTCAAAAAGTTCTGCACAGAAGAGCTGAAATTTTAGCACGATATATAATGCGCATCAAGGATGGTTTTTATCTATTTTTTGCATCAGTCATATATCCGCGACAGTATTTTTGTGACACAGCGAAGCATGCCAGGGTACAGCTAGTATATAATATGTATAGTGTGTGCGTGTGTATAATCTGTACGATGTGGGTGTCTGCGGACGTGTGTGATGATGAATGTGTGTGTGTGCATGAGAAACTCACTGGCACTACAGGTTTAACTGAGCGTCTCGCGTCTGACTCAAGATAAGGATGACCTCTTTTCTGAGACGGTTCCTACTAGTATTGAAGAGATCTATAACTTGTCAACTTCAGGTAATTAGTAGAAGCCAAAGGATCAGCTAGAAGAGTGGTGTGTCTAGTACGTAAAGTGGATTTTGCTGAGCATTGGTGGTGACAAATAGTTTTTAGCGTCAGAGCATACGGACTGGATGACAAAAGTTATTTTAAATATTCTGTTTATCGTGATCCCTTTGCACCAAATAAATGTTTTTCTTTCTTTCTTCCATGTAAGATCTATATTGTGATCCGTCAATATAAACTGTCAGCTCACGATATTTACGAGTATTGACGTTTAATGTAGTGTATTGACAGATCACAATATTTTATCGCTCCATTTCTGGATCAAATAAATAAATATCATGATAATTATCACAATATGGAACTTACGTTTAGCATTTGCCTGACAAATAGGATATTTGTTATCCGGTATGGCGTCTCTGTTTTTTTTTATCATATAGATATTTTTCTGTACTGATTAAAATCCACGGTGTCCTTCAATAGCCCTTTACGTTCCGGGGTCACGGTAATTCGTACAGTCCCGCGACCATGACGTCTCTGTGGGATAACTTTAAATGCGGGCAAAGCCACCGCCAAGAGCTTGTAGTTTATATTTATAGGCCGATATCGTGTCTAAATATAGGGCAATATCTGTCTCATCTTGTAGCAATAACATGGTATTGCTCGATGCTCGATCGAACCGACGTTGATTAATTTTGTTATTGCCATGTGATTTATTACTCTTATTTGGAGTTTGACGCAATGTTTAATGTGAACATATTCAGAATAAACATGGCTTATGAATCTAGTGAAGTAAATTCTTGCCTAATCCGTTTATGAGAATGGTTTTTCTCGGAGTAAAAGACGGAAATTGGGATTAATATTCTAAGGTCAATAAATAGAAATCAATAAATGTGACAAGAATGGTCATTTTATCTTTTCAACCCAGTAAAGTTGGTATCAATAAGTAATATTGTACCCATTGTCAAAATTCTATTATTGACTGCCCGCCCAACAGGTCGGCCGGACCTTGGTATGTAGTGAATGGTCACCAATCTTTTTTTTTTCTTCATACCATCCCAGACGAGCACAGCTTAACGGCTGTTATCCTATCTTACTTCTTACTTTTTATCTTACTTCTTATTCATATTATAAACGTGAAGGTTTATTTGGATGGATGGATGTTTGTTACTCTTTCACGCAAAAACTATTCAATCGATTTGGATAAAATTTGGTATACGGATAGTTTATAACCTAGATTAATACATAGGATAGATTTTATCCCGATTTTGGCAACAGCTAGTTATTTATAAATTTCTCAGTGGGTGACGACGCAAGCATATAAGCTGTTTTCAATCTCTTCTCAAACAAATGAGTTTATCTAGAATACTACCGGAAAACAAAGTTGATACCCGTTACTCATCCCCTTATTAACATTTAACTTTTCATCTCTGACAACCCTAGGAAGCTCACCAGTTCTATTTATAGCCGAGAACAGCAATCTGTTTAGAATATTAGTAACGAATGTAACTTGATTGGGTTTCTAGGTCAGTCAATATCCTAGGGCAACAACCTATCACAACTCTGGCGCCATTGCGAACTATAAACTGATTGGAGTGTATTCTTGTTGCAATAGTTTGAATGGGTTCCGGAATAAGGCTGCGGTTCCAATGAGGCGGTGCGGAGCAGAGTGGCGACGAGCTGTGCTGCAATTCACCAATCACAGAGGACCATGAATGAAACCATGGAGTTGAGAAGAGATGTGGATTTCAAGCTTAAGGTTTGAGTTGAATAAGTTGAAACTTTGTCGAAGTAACTTGCTAAAGCATAATAAAAGTATTAAATCTAAATTCACACTTTTTTTAGGTAGAATCTTCATCAAATGTGTCCTTCTGCCCTCTGTGGAGCAGAAGGGACTATCAGACTTGTACTGAGTAAAATCCACAGTGTTCCAGGGTCACGGGTACCCATTTGGACAGTTCTTTGACCCTTGCAGGCGTATGGCCCTCTATGGGCCTCGTCAGACTGCTGATAGCTTTTTGAAGCGCGCTTGAAACACGACGCGGCATCGACCCGGGCATTGTCCATGTTTGAACAACGAGTCACCCATTACTTGCCGTCCGCATGCAAAATTTTCACAGAAACAAATGTACGTTATTTTCGACAATACATTTTGTTTTTTGAAAAGACTTTTGATTGAAAGTGATCGAACTTTGTTGACCAATTTTTGCAGATAAGAATGTCTTTGTGATTACCTTTTTTACGAGCCTCCTTCTCTGACAAAAGCTCCCTACACTCCTTCCACTATATTACCCATCTTGATAATAAAACCATTAATTACCAAGCTCTATAAGAGGGCTAATAAATTGTTGCTGACTATCAACTATAAGTAATTACTTACATTGTTGTTACTGTTTTTTTACGTGGTAAAATCATCAAATGAGTCCTCCCAGGGCAGAGCGGGAGGGACTCCCAGACTTGTACTGACTAAAATCCACGGTGTCCTTCATTAGCCCTTTACGTTCCGGGGTCACGGTAATTCGTGATTCCCGCGACCCCAGTGTTGTTGTTACTTAGCGAGAGTTTGAAAAGCGTTTCTTACACTTAAACTTCTTCTGAGCACATTTCCAACTGACAGCGATGTGATATGATAATTATCTGATAATGATGTGATAATTATCTTAACTTATTAATATTTAAATATCATAAGTGCGAAAATAAAACTTAAACGTAATATGAAATACTAAAATATTAAATTACAAAGTATCACTTCCCATACCGGATTAGTGTAACTTTCAGAGTTTAGGTGTTGAATCCGAAAGGCCTGAGGCCTATGAGATATGCCGCTGAAATTGTATGTAAATTTAGAGTGGCCCAGAGGTTCCCAAACTTTTTTAGTACGCGGCGCACTTATAGTTTTAGTACTTTGGCGCCGAAGTTAGTCGGTACATACGTCACAAAGACACCTCGTTGATAACTCTGCTAAGATTTCAAGTAAGTTCTATAAGACTATCGTCTTTGAGAACTGTACTGAACTGAACTGTGGATTGTTTCTGTAATATTGATAATCGAATTTTAACATCTTCAGGTGCTGCAGGCACCTGTTAGTCGCTGAGCTAGTCGGCAAATGATGTGGTACATGGGCGATGGGCCTCAAGCACTCACGTTTAAGGTAAATACGATACTTCTGCTCACGTCTAGCCTCCACGTTGTGCACATGTAATTGTTTCCGGCTAGTAAATTCTGTAACATTTCTTGCTATAGGGCAACCAGGGCATTGCGGCGCAAAGTTTGGGAACCCCTGGACCACCTCATTAAATATACATGTCCTTGTTTCTGTTGTTCCATTACTTTAAGTAATACGTTGTTTTAAATGCTAAATAGTGTACGTATTTCTAATTAAAAGATCGCATACATCTAAATATAAATTAGTTTGGGATTGGAATAGTTTTACTCTCGCATTGAGATTTTAATTAAATATACAATTGTTCTTATAAAATATTCAACGCAAGGATGAAAGTAGGCATTTGAGTTTCATATTTGGATATTTGTTTAAAGTGAACTCTTACTCTTGTGTCCTATTTAAAATTATTGGTCTATTAAACAACCTTCGCATTCGTTTTTCAGTTGGAAAAAGCTAGTTGTTTTCAGCGGCTTCGGGAACATATTACTGAGCGAAACGGTACACCCTTTGAGTAAAATTTCTACAAGATTCGTTCAGCCGCTTGGACGTGATTGAGTCATAAACATCCATCCATCCATCAAAAAAGATATTAGATTAGACCATCATTTGGTGCAGCAAGAACGCAGTTATTTTCAATGAATAAAATAAACGCTGTGGTCGCTTAGTCACTTCAAACTGGCAGTCAAACTTCACTTTTGTCTGGAATCTAGCACTTCTATGATTTATATAGTAATAACTAGGTTTGCAGAACAAACATTTCTTTCAGGATAGCATCGGTTTCTATCGCTTTTTTTTTAGCGTAGTAAAATCATCAAATGAGTCCTCCCACCCAGGGCAGGGCGGGAGGGACTGTCAGACTCGTACTGACTAAAATCCACGGTGTCCTTCACTAGCCCTTTACGTACCGGGGTTACGGTAATTCGTAAGTCCCGCGACCCCGATCGGTTTTTATCGCTTGAAAGAATTTTATTTATCAAATCAAACTGGCCAGTCAAATTCAAATAAATTCAGCACATTTTAGGCGCTGCGTTGCTGTTTCAATGCGATAAAACATTATAAAATAGGCTTAAAAATTCCGTTCAATGTTTCTGTGACTAATAAATCAGAATATAGCCGAATGAATGCATCCCCACAATGGGCTGGCATTAAACAATTATTCAAATGACTATACAAAATGTAAGTATGATATGCAAATTGTGAAATTGGTGTGTAGGTATTCAATGGCGCGTACTAGGGCACAAATTGATTCGATTTGTATCTACTAACAAATTCGTAAATATTTTTGTATACTTAATAATGTTTATTATAGTAATAAGCCGTTAGGATAGTTGCATTCGAGTTTTGAAATAAGAATGAGAGAATTCGTTTTTTTTTTTTTGCCTGGTATAATCATCAAATGATTCCGCCCACCCAGGGCAGAGCGGGAGGGACTGTCAGACTTGTACTGACTAAAATCCACGGTGTCCTTCAATGGCCCTTTACGTTCCGGGGTCACGGTAAATCGTACAGTCCCGCGACCCCGGAGAGAGTTAGATAGATGAATTTTTAGAAGTATTTTTGTTGGATTAGTTACTAAACTATTTTGTAATTAGTTGGTGTCAGAAAAGGTGAATAACGCTATGATCAGTTTTAAAACCAGAATTATTTTACATGTACCACTAAAATTAATACAAACGTGAACTAGAATCCTCGTGCTACGAATTAGCTACGCCAAAGCGCTACGGATGACTGCTACGCCCACGTGCAATTACCACCACGTACAAGCTACGATGCAACAGATTGTAGCATTTAGTTTAATGTTACTATAGTTAATTTTTCAAGAATAAACCATGTTTCCAAAAAGATAAAATCTAATTTCAATTAAAGCCCACCGGAAAATGTGTCTTAATCTTACACGTAAGAAAATATATCTTAGAATGCAATTGTAAAAATTAACAATGCAATTCAGTTTTGCATTTTAGCTCCCACTTTAATTTGACAGGCCTGTTGGTCTAGTGGTTAGTGACCCTGACTGCTATGCCGGAGGTCGTGGGTTCGATTCCCACCTAGGACAAATGTTTGTGTGATGAGCACGATCATTTGTTCTGTGTCTGGGTGTAATTTATCTATAATATGTATGTATTTAGAAATATATAAGTATGTTTATCAGTTGTCTAGTACCCATAACACAAGCTCTGCTTAGCTTGGGACTAGATGGCGTTGTGTGATAGTTGTGGAATATTTATTATTATTTTATTAATTTCCAGGAAGAGGAAATAAGCGACTTTTCTTCTTAAATTGAATTGGCACGAAACACGCTCGAGCAATAGTTTTAGGGGGTTCCGTAACCAGTGGGGAAAAACGGGGTTCTACCTGGATTCGCTGTTGTATTTGAGTGTATTTAGCTAATCGAACTAGACTCGGTCAGTACATTTCAAGAACGTTTCATTATTATCAGCATATAAATGTTACCAATGCTGTAACACAGGCTTTACTAAACTACGTTTACGAGTTATTAAATGACACTTCTATGTGCTGTAACCGTCAGTTTGAGTTTGATGTTTGTGAAATTTATTAAATAAAATTATAGACATAGTAAGTGCATAAACGTCAGTGCGTCAAAACTGCGTCAAGAACTATGGTTTAGTGGCAATTACAGCTCTTAAACGGCGTTTATATGTCCTGTTAAACTTACCCTAAGTTTCAGACAGAATATGTGTGAGTGTCTTTCACAGCAATTGTAATAAGTATTCAATGCTTAAATGTTCGCAAAAATCGTATTTCTGTGACCTTTGTTAGGTCTTAAAATATAAGCCTATATTACTACAATAGCATGGTTGGTGCGGAACTCATTGTATGCGAGTAAACCACGCTTGGCCGGTTTTTTAAGAAGAATTTAATTAAAATGCGCGTACGGATCTAGGAATGTAGGGAACGTCGGGTTTCTCATTATCATATTAATGAGAGAACTTTGCTTATTTGTATGTTGGCTCGTATATGGAGAATGTGTTCTCAAAGATAAGCCAGCGTGTTATATACATAGTAAAGGGTTTCTTTACAAGAGGGTGTTTATTGACTACAAAACACTTACACATATGTTACAGTTAGGCATAAAACAGCTCTATTGAAAAATTATATTTTATCCATGGGGCCTATTTTGTAAAACAAAACTTCCTGTAAATAAATATTAAATAATCTATCCATAAAAATGTTTAAAAAACAATTAACTAAACTATTACTTCATAAATATTATTACTACACTATAAAATATTTCTTGAGTGATAATTTAAATTAAAATAATTACATCAGTAATTTCGTCGGACGAAAGTCTATGATGTCGGGGATAGGGCGACACGCCTCAAGTGGAGTTGGGCAGGGCTTCCAGCTAGACGTACAGATGGCAGATACAGTAAGGTTTTGACCAAATGGTTGCCTAGGTTCGGCCAAAGAAACCAAGACCGACCAAAAGCCCGTTGGGTTGACGATATCGTCAAGATCGCGGGGAATAGATGGATAAGAGACGCACAGAACCGAGAGATATGGCAAAAAAAGTGGGAGGATCTCAGGATGTCATATCGATGACAGCAAATAAAAAACATTAAAGGGCCATCTCTAAAATCTTCACTAGGTTTAGGAGAACGTTGGTCGCGGGACTTACGAATTACCGTGACCCCGGAACGTAAAGGACTATTGAAGGACACCATGGATTTTAGTCAGTACGAGTATGACAGTCCCTCCCTCTCTGCCCTGGGTGGGAGGACTCATTATTTTGATGATTTTACCACGCTCTTGACTTGAAGACTTCGTAAAAATGTACGTAGTTTTTTCGAGTAACTATAAATTAAAATCGTTGAGATGCACGTAAGTGGTCATTGTATGCATTACAATGAATAACTTGTAACTTTGGAACCAAATCTGAAATTGCGAACAAAACATCCACATATTTGGACAAATTAGGTGAATGTAAATGACCAGGATTTCTTTCAGTAAAAACTTTGTAAGTATTTTATTTTTCTCTGTGACTGGTTAAAGCAAACTGCGTAAATATTTTGTAGAACTTACAAAAATGAAAAACTTTTAACAAAGTATGAATTTGAAAGGAAAATATGCGGAACTAACACTGCACAGAAAAAGTAAATAAAACTTTGAAACTCTTTCTTGAACCGTGTAATGCAAAACAAACTTTATATACAAATAGTAAAACTACTGGCCTATTAACTTATTAAAGAAAGAGGAGAGTTCGTTTTTTACTTCATAAAGGGATATTTAGTTATTATATAAGATTATTTAATTTATTTACTTCCTTGTTGGCCGCAATAGCGACTCTTGAGCTTTAAGGTCCCGGGTTCGCAAACTTTTACGATGAGAGCAGTACATTAATGATTTCTCACGAAACAATAAATTTTATAGCACCGATCTCACTGAAGCAAGAACGATAAACAGAAAGCGATTGTCAACTGATATCAATTTAAGACATTCTGTCGAACACACTCTAAAGATGTCGATGTCGAAAATATAAGGTTACATTTGCATCATTGGGATACAAAACAGATGAAAGGTTACATGAACCTACCTACATTTTTTCTTTTTATGCTGAAAATTAATAACCTATCTCGATAGCTCTCTTTGGTTAGGTCTTAATCTATAACCAATCAACGGACTCATTTGCTTATCCCAGTCTTTAAGATGTTTAATCAGAAGCAGCCGTCATAATCAAAGGACCGATATTTGGATTGAGACTGAATAAATTAATTTCGCGCTTTAGAGATTTCTATCTCAATAAATAACAAAAGTATTGTGATCAACCATCCATTTTAATACTAAACTATAACTACAATACTGATTCCTTCGTTTTTTAAGTCATTTTCATTGTTAAAGTTCAAAGAATTATCGGTATCTCCAATCCAACTCATTTGTCAAAGTAACCTCTCTGTGCAATGCACACTTCTAAACCCGATACTTATCTTGTTTTATACAAAGAACGAAACACACCCTATACCACAGCAAGAGAGTCCCAAATACTTTAAAAATAAGATCTAAAATTCAATGTCTTATTAGCATTGTTCAGACTATTTGGTACCAATATGAGGTATTTAATATCTGAGACAGTACGTGTGAATTGCTTTAAAGGTGTTTACACGTACATATTTGAAATGTGAAGCGTTGTGAATTGAGTTTCTGTGACTGTTAGGTTGAAGACACACAGTTGGTTGCTTGAGTTAGGCCAACCGATCAATGGTGCTTTTTGTCGTGGAGATTCTTTGTCTCCCTGTCGATGGAACTGCACAACTTGTTTCCGCCTGGCCTTTCATCGTACTACAAGACGTACGGCAATGCGCCATCGATATATGGTGAACATCCCTCCGGTGTGTACAAAGCGTTATACCAATACTTTTATTGTGCGCACAGCTAAGGAGTGAAATTCCCGGCTCTGTATTTCCCGACAGCTATAACCTTCGGGTCTTCAAGTCAAGAGTGAACAGGTTACTTCTAGGCAAGCGTGTTTCATGGTTAACAACATCTTCGCTTACTATCAGACGAAATGCGAACCAATAAATAAAAAAAACAAGGGAGTGCTTCGCAAGAAGTGGAAGGAGTGGAGGGAGGCCTTTGCCCAGGAGTGGGACAGAGCAGGCTCTTAAAAAAAAAGGAATGATACGAAGAAATGGGAGTGCGCTCTTTATGGTAATAAATAGTTTCTATGGGCCCATGCATTTGATAGAGAATTTAAAAATCTCCAGTGAGCAGCAGCTTTTAGTACCAACTTCGTATCTACGAGCTATGCATCCTTTAGCAGAACGAGTCTTCCAAATATTGTCGAACGGACGGAAAACAGACTAGGTAAACAAATGAAAGAAGTAGCTTAAGCCTTTGTCAAACAGACAGGCGTGACGAATGCGAAGCGAGGCGTTTTTATTTGTTATGTATTGTATTGTTTGAATCCAGTCACATAAAAAAGCGAAAGCGGTCCGATAGCGTGGCAGAACTATCGGACTGACGTCTCGTATCGGTTCGTTATCGCTTCGGAATCGCCTGTCTGTTTGACAAAGGCATGCCACTCGATGCAAATTGGGGACCGACGACGCCGTTACTCACGCGACCAAAAGAGTCGATGCGTTGCTCACAAGTCGCTTCGCTAGTTACGTCTGTGGACAAAAACACACACATGCTCTTTTATAACAAGGGCTTTGCTAACTTCAAGCTGCTTTAATCGAGCTTAGATGGAGACCCAGTTGAAAACCAGAGTCAGTAACAAGCTGCCCGACATTTGTTGAGTTGGAGTTATTTAGCGTGACTGTGAGGTACGTAATAATTAATAGTTATTTTTATTAGCTGTTTTTTATTCTGATGTCATTCGTGTAAATTTTTTTCATTCTTTTTATAGTGACTGATTATTCGTAGGCTTTATCCACTAGTGTTCCCCAGCCTAAGCGTGAAAAGGTGAAAGTCAAATGTTATTGCGAAAAAATATTATTAGGAATGATTCAACGCGCATAATTCTTTATTAGTACTGCGCGGGGAATGGAAAAGTAATGTTTTTGGCTTTTGTATCGTGTTTATTTACATGTTTGGTAAAACCGTTTTTGTGTAGGTGAGTAACATAAAGTTTTATTTATGAACCAGTTCTGAAGTAACTAATATTTCCATTTCAAAAAAATGGCAGTAGTTAGCTTTCTTTACGCCATTTTTCTTCAAAGTTATGCACGTCGATGACCATTTGAATTGGTGCCGACTATCTTTTATCGGTGCAGATAGACTTGAGCATTCACTTATAATAGAACATCGAGAATTCGTCGTAAACAGATCTGAGCATAGACCCAAACATCACTATGAACATTTTCACGATCTTTCTAGCGATCGCTTTAGTCGATGGTTGTCAAATTTTTTTTTTCTTACTAAAGATATTAGACTGTCAGACAACCAGCTCGGAAAACGCTCGCCCGAACGCTTGATATAATGCAAGCTAAAACGCTCTCGTTTGATTTCTGTAATATAAGATTCTCAAGAATGTTCATAACAAGTGAAAAACTTGAGCAAGTTTATCAGTACCTAAAATTTACCATAGTTGCGTCATAGTCAACAAAACTATAAATTACTAGTCCTAGAGGCCCATCGTCTCCAAAACCATACTCCCAAGTCCAAACAGCCTCCAAAATTCGATCCCGATCTCCGTTACTTAGTATCAATAACCCAAGTTTAATGAACGTCGCCCAACTTTCGCTATCACGGTTTACGACTCGTTTTACCGTCACGTGTCCGGTATTCCGGTCGCCAGCTGTCCGGTATTGGTACTACGCTAATGTACTACAATGTCCTACATTTTATGGGGTTACTTGTTGTTCTGGATTAGTGCGAAACTAGACTATAAATGCTGATTAGTTGTAAAAATGTTTAGTGTGATTGGTCGCTCTAGTTTAAAAAATCGGCCAAGTGCGAATTGGACTCACATGTAAAGGGTTCCATATCATTATCTGTAGAAACGGCAAAGAAATTATATTTGTCGTATGGGAGTCCACTTAAATATTTATTTTATTCTGTTGTCACACTCCATAAAATACAGTCTGGTGACAGACCTACACTCAGGCAGAGAGACATACGGACGGACAATGAAGTCTTAGTACTAGGGGGAAAAGAAAACAATGGGTTCGGTGCCCTAAACCTAAGATGGAGCGGGTTCACCCAGAAGGACCTGGAACTCCAGCGCCAATGGAATCGCTCAGCCATCACCGCAAGTTACAGGTAGTCTGAGTGTGGTGCCGTTGCTCGGGATGAACGGCTAGGAGGTACCACCCCAAATTATATTATGACAAGCAGACTACAACCTGAATTTGTTGGCAAGTTTTAAATCAACATGGGGCAAAATTAGTATGCCAAAAAACAAAAGCCAGTATCTCTCGTCCTGTTGGGCTCATTTGATGATTTTAGGATGTAAAAAATTTATTAAAAAAAGGAACCGACATCAAAAACAAACACGAAATAGCGTCAAATAACTTTTCTTTCCAAAGTCGGTGGCTTTGTTTTTTATTATTTTATCGACTATTGCCTGATCTGACTTTTTTTTCAAAAAGGTTTTTTATTTTATTTTAACCTATTTAGTTCAGATATTCAAGAAAAATCTTCGTAATACCAAGATTATTCTATAATCGACAACTTTGAAAATCTACAAACCAAGTAAGTAATCACGGACCCATGCGGGTAACGCCACGGGATATCCATTATTTTTATATATTGAAACCTTTTCTGGAATGTCACGAACACTTTTCTGAAAATCGCATCACAATCGGTTCAGCCAAACGCGAGATAATCGCGGACAAACATACATACAGGTCGAACCGAGAACCTACTTTTTTTTGATATCGGCTAAAAAAAGAAGTATCATTACCAACACAAAGCAGTTGTTACATCAGACTACAAATGTAATGCAATAGCTAAGTCTTCAACTCTTTTACGAGACCTAAGCAGTTTCCGGCAAGCCTTGTGAATCGCATTGTTTGCGAATGTCCCCGTTCTTTGTAACTACAAGACTACTTTTTTTTTTGTTTTTAGCATTCTGATTGTCTAGAGGAAATTGGAAAATGCTTTGACTGCGCCTCTTACTTTTCTTCGGAATGGCTTCTTGAATGAGTTATTGGTTGTTTTTTTTTGGTTCTTCAGTCTGTTTTATAATTAGGTTTATAAACGTAGCTGAAAGAACTGAAAATAGAGACCGAAAGCCTGTACAGCTGAGGATTCAAAAGAAACAAAATTTGATTTGATTGCCCTGGAGTGTAAAAGACGATGTCTAAATTAGCATAATAGTAATTAGTAATAATTTTTTGGCAGATATGAGCATTTTCATTTGGCGTAGTTCTATTATTACTGCCACATGAGTACAGGCAATTTTAATATTGTTGTAAACGAGCAATATATGCGATTATTATTAATTATGCGAGTAATATTGTTGTATGTATACACTTAGCAGTATTCAAAAGCGATGTTCTGCTACCATATTGATTAAACTTTTGCCGTTTCATTAGACTTCGTTTTGGAAGCCATACTATAAGAAATAAGTCTTATTTCAAAGTGGAAACCAGTATTTCACGAGTAAATTGCGTTTGAATGTTGTTAAGTGTATACATTTGATTGCTCGTGACTGTATCTGTACAAAATATTGTAATAAAATGAACTTATAGCCTTTTTTGCACATTATCGGTTTAAAATACTGTGTTTTACCTGTTCTAATGGGTCGAAATAAGACCAACTGCGAATGGGACCAACTGCGAATGGGACGAACCGCTAATGGGACCAGGTGCAAACTTCTTCTTTCTGTACATTACATTAAACTGATGGATGCTATTTATAGTTTCGATTAGGATTACAATTAACTAAAATAAACATATTATCATCATAACATAGCACAACATGTCCGTAAGACAAGCCTTACAATAGGTTTCTCCACAGGTCGGCGCCTGTCGGGTAGTCGTAGACACGTCTTTGTCTAGACTATTCCTAGGACGTCATTGATATTGACAACATTTTACCGTTGTGAACCTATCAGTTGATATTATACAGTATAATAATAGAAAAAAAAAAAACAAAGAAATAATATGAAAACTAAATGATTTTACCATGAAGAGTAGAGCAATGGTTGCCCACTGGTAACAGCTCAGTCGTATTACTTTGTGTAATTTATTATTTAGTGGATTCAAGCTCATTTCATCACTGAGGAGCCTGTGTCCCAGTAGGATTAGGTCCTCTGAGATGAAATGTCAATTATACACATTGTAGGCTGATGATTAAGGAATTAGAGTCTTTATGCTATAAAAACTATGTCTTTTTCATTAGTAAAATCGAATCGAATCAATATTATAAACGTGAAAGTTTGTTTGGATGGATATTTGTTACTCTTTCACTCAAAAATTACTGAATGGTTTTAAAAGAAATTTGGTACATGGGCAGTTTATACTCTGGATTAACACATAGGATAGTTTTTATCCCGATTTTCCCGTGGGAAGATTTTCGAGTTGAAGCGGGTGTAACCGCTTTCAACAGCTAGTAAAAAGAACTATTTTCATACAAAAATCTATACATAGTAGGGAAGTATAATACTTCAAATGTTTAACCGTAATCCTAGTCCTTATCCTTATTCTATGTGAACCTGCGTTTAAAAGGGTTTTCACTCACAATAGAGAACTTCACAGGTCGTCGCCGTCTTTCGAGTGATCCTGAATTGTCTACGCCAACAATGTGTTTTGACGTAGCTATGAAACGTTTCCTTAGAACTAAGCTACAATTTTGTCCGAAGTGGATTGCGGTCCTAGAACGTTAGTAACGGACAGAAATCACCATTAACCCACACTGGCATTCTTCGGGTGTCACCAAATATTTGTTTATACTAAAAGGATCACGATCATTTAAGGTTGAAAAACGCTGCACACACCAGTAGTATTTTTCGGGTCGGTGGGTTAAACTTAGTACCTATCGTGCCTATCGTAATCATGACACTTGCAACAAACATAATAAATATCACGTTTTAGTGACCATGTCCGTTTAAAAACTTCTAGGTGTGTAATAAATTTGACGACACGACGCAGTGTTTGAGCAATCGTGCAGCGAGTCACGGGATAATTCCCGCGCGGTACAAATATTTGTATGATCTCTAAGTAGTTGTTCAGAGTCTGAGTGTTTGTTTATGTGAGTTTCTATGTTTGTAAACACACCCACGACACAGGAAGAAAGTCCTAGTGTTTCAGTTTCTTAAATAATCCAAACTTCAACAATAATAAAGAGGAAAAAAAATTATTTTTGTGTGTGTGTTGTAGTATATTTGAATTTTATAAGGAACTAGCTGTACCCTGCCACACACACAACACAAAGAAACTGTTTTATGTGGTGGCGGATATGTGAATGATGCAAAAAATAGATAAAAACAATCCTTGATGCGGATTATATATCATGCTAAAATTTCAGCTCAATCGGTGCAGAACTTTTTGAGTTTTTGAAGCGTATACAAACCAACATAACATTTTTATATATAAAAAAAAAGATATAAAAAAATACAAATTCTGAGCAGATTGAAAAAAACCGTTAGAAAGCTACATTCACCCTAAATAACTGAGGCCACCCACTAGTAGCTAGTAGTATACTACGTAGCTAGCCAGCTATAGCTAATTAAACGGATGGCATGATCGATGTTCAATTGGTTTTCACACAAATGGGAAACAAAATACGGTCGCGCCTAGCCCGACATTGCAAATACGGCTGGAGTATAAAATGTCAATGTAACCTTTCGGTACCTAGTGTTGGGCGAATACCAATTAAGTATTATCGATATTTTTTTCGAGTATCAAATACAAAAATTATAAGTATATTATTTATTAAAATGTAATCTGATATTATGACAGTGTGTGAGACAGACATTTTAGTATTTGGTGGTGATAAGACTTACAGTAGCGCAGTAGTTGTATACCTATTTAAAACGTTGTTTTTTTACCATATACTATTATTTCTATAATTTTTGTAACGATAATAGTTATGAAATTCTTACGAAGAAATGTTTACATACAGGCAAGACTGGAAGCTTCGTGTATATGGAAAATGTAAGAAGTTTATAAGTGTAGTAGCAGGCGGTGTTGTATGGTTTCCAAGTTCCCATTAGATCCAGATAATATCCCATCTCTGAGTCTCAAGATTCGAACAGCCATTTTGACGTGATTGAGTTTCAGACATACATCCATCGAAACAGAAACTCAGGCATATTTAGTAAGAAGTAAAATTAAAATAGTGACCTAATTTTGTGAATAATAGACTCAATGAAAACATCGAGGATGGACATCACTAGTGCGTTCCCATTTTGCTCTAAATGCTACTCTGTAACACCGCTGGTAATTTCATTCGGTGGGCGGCCGCTAACCGAGTTCGATGTCGGTTCGATCCCGACCAACCTGTTGGTGATTTTTCTAGCTAAAACATTCATTGGCGAAGTTTTAATGGCAGTAATGTTTTAAGCGATGCCAATGAGGTTAATAAGGTTTTCTTGTTTCATAGAATTCGAATTGCAGAGCTGATGTGAGATAAGAATAAAATTGATTTTTAAATTGACACTAACGCTATAAACTAAAACTAACTATAAATCGGCATAACCAAGAATTGAATATTGTGAACAATTTTAACCAATATTCATAAGTGCACATGGCAGAATAACAGAAATTCATCAGCTTTTTTTCAACTATATTGGGGTCGGCTTCCAATCGAACCAGATACAGCTGAATATCAGTATTTATATGGACCAACTGCTTATCGGACCTCCACAACCCAGTCACAGGGTAATACAAAACCCCAATGGTGAGACTGGTTGTCAGACTTTCAGAGCTTCTGACTAATAGTAACGACTGTCAAAGATGCGACGGCCGGTATCAACGGATTTACGTGCTTTCCGAACCACGGAGGAAACTCGCTATGACAGATGGTCACCCATCCACAGACCAATCTCGGCAAGCGCGGCTTAACCCGGAAGATCGGCCTGTACGACTGTAATTATTTGGTCACGAGCTCCTCACAAATTCAAAACAAATGATTCCTAAAAATGGTTCGTATCCTGTTTTACTCGTAAGTTCCAAATATAGAAGAAAATTGGTTTCTTGGTTTTGTTAATTAAATTAAAAAAGGTCTTTATATTCAGGTTCAGTTCCACACAATATCTACAACGTGATATTTCAATCACTTTTTTGGTTTTAGTTTTCTATTTTACACTTAGAAGTAGGTATATACAGGGTGTCCCAAAACTCAACGTCAAGCCGAAACGGGGTGACAGGATTGATCATAACCATCACGAGAAAAATCTGAAAAAAAATCTATCCCATGCAGTTTGAAAATTATGGGCATTTTAAGAAAAACCTAGAAATTTGATCAAACTGTACCATTTTTCGGTTATTGTGGTTATTCTTTTTTATTTTTGTTCATTTGAACTTTGGAAACGTAATCCTAAATAACATTTCTAGAATCCCAATAAAAAATAATGACACAATTGCCTCAAGTTTCCGAGAATTGAGACTATTTGTTAAACTACGAATTTAAAATTTTCAAGATTCGTCGACTTTGACAGGCCCTCCTATAAAAAAAATGTACTAGAGTGCCTTGGCAAGTGGCATTAAAAGTTGGCGCATTTAATCAGAATTCTAAAATGGTACAATACTTGTTAGTTCCATACAATAGAAAAGAGTAAAAAAATTAAAACCTCAAGTAACCCGATTTTTGCTATCACGTTTTACTCAGTTAAAATGTTTTTAATTCGCACAAGCTCTAGGTAGGTTCTTAATTTTAAGACAAAATGATGAGAGAGATGGATAATGGGTATGGGTACGCATTTCGCAGTGCAAGTAAGAGATTTCCTTGACCAGGAATATCCGGGAAGGTGGATTGGACGTTCAGGCACTATCTTGTGGCCCGCCCGTTCACCAGATTTAAATCCCCTGGATTTTTTCTATTGGGGAGTTCTCAAAGAAAAAGTTTACTCAAAGCCCATTGATCACGTAGCCGACCTGCGTGAACGCATTTCTCAAGCAGCTGAGGCGATCAACTCTCGAAGATATGCCCGACTTATAAGTAGATCTTTTTTAAGAAGATGTAGGGCTTGTATTGAGGCTGATGGTAAACAATTTGAACATTTATTATTTATTATTGTAATAAAAATGTTTTTTCTCTATCTGACTTTTAGTCCAACAAACCTAATTATTTTACTAACTTTTTTTCACTTTGGTAAAAGTGGCGTCACTATCTGTCTCGCTCACTCATGACAAACATACCCATTATCCATCACTCTCATCATTTTGTCTTAAAATTAAGAACCTACCTACAGCTTGTGCGAATTAAAAACATTTTAACTGAGTAAAATGTGATAGCAAAATTCGGGTTACTTGAGGTTTTAATTTTTTTACTCTTTTCTATTGTATGGAACTAACAAGTATTGTACCATTTTAGAATTCTGATTAAATGCGCCAACTTTTAATGCCACTTGCCAAGGCACTCTAGTACATTTTTTTTATAGGAGGGCCTGTCAAAGTCGACGAATCTAGAAAATTTTAAATTCGTAGTTTAACAAATAGTCTCAATTCTCGGAAACTTGAGGCAATTGTGTCATTATTTTTTATTGGGATTCTAGAAATGTTATTAAGGATTACGTTTCCAAAGTTCAAATGAACAAAAATAAAAAAGAATAACCACAATAACCGAAAAATGGTACAGTTTGATCACATTTCTAGGTTTTTCTTAAAATGCCCATAATTTTCAAACTGCATGGGATAGATTTTTTTTCAGATTTTTCTCGTGATGGTTATGATCAATCCTGTCACCCCGTTTCGGCTTGACGTTGAGTTTTGGGACACCCTGTATACCACTAAGGTTCAAAAATTGGTTTATTAAAGCATTTTCATTCACTTGAAAATTAACATATCAATGCAAAAGTAATGAAATCTTTGAAAACTTTACAGAACATTTAAAAGGGTGGGTCTTACCACTAAAAGCAATCTCATACGGACCAAAATAATAAGAACAAAGAAGTCATTTTTATGTGAAACCCCTGTGACCCTTATTATGTTCTCATTAAACAAAGACCCGAATGAAGAGATATAAAATTGTATCAATAAAGACCTTTGGTCCACGTGTATTGAAAATTTGCCAAGGTCATCTGTTTGAAACAACTTCATTTTGAAAATATTTCGTGAACATTTTTTCAAGTTTAATTTTAGCTTCTAGTTAATTCGTTTTAACAATTTACATTCGAAATAACTACCACAGCTGCTGTAATTTAAAATGTTATGCTCGATCGCTTGTCCAAGGGCAGAAAAAGCTAGACCGAAAGATATAAGGATCATGGTAACTTATATCTTTTGGTCAACTTGTAATCGATCATTGAATCATACTTTGTGTATATTTGTGACCTTGACACGGATTATACTGTTAAATTGTTTGTCGAAAGGTTGAGGACAGTGTTATTAGAATACTTTGTTACTTTGCTTCTAAGGTATATGGTATTTTTCAGAATAATTAAATGCTGGTTAGGCCGTACATTTTATAACACCACTGAAATGGACCTATTTTTAAAATTTTATACTACGATGTAAATACCGCCCTTTGTATCACTGGCTGTAGAATTTCAATGTGATTGCATAATTATGTATTTAATAATTTAAATAATCTTGCCCCACACAAGAAATTTCTCCTATTTCGTGGGTGCGTTTACAAACATTGAATTTCACATACACAGAAGCCCAGAATCGGAACAACGACTTTTAGAACATAGAAATATTTTGTTCTTTGCTGGATTCCAACCAGTTTTTTTTAACGTATAGAGCCTGTGTTTTAAACCAGTGTTTCAACACAACCAATCACAAACTCAGACAAGTCATGTCTCTTCTCAAGGTCGAATGAAACCTACCCTAAATTCTCTCTATTTCATTACTGCGATGTAAATTGAGACTGTAGTGATCTAAATAATTAATGGAACTAGCCACTTGATCTATTATTGCCTGTAGGTTGCGCAGTATGCCTAGGATCATTATTATTCTGTTTGTGAACCTAAGCACTGAATCGCTACAATTGAGATACTCACCGAATACTATAAATATTTGTTGGAGAATGTAGCCATTTATTTAATTTTGCTATTCAAGGACAAAGGGAGTACATTGAGGCAGAAATAAGATATAAAATTTACTAAAATCTTGTCAATGTGAGGGCAAGCTAAATTTTATGAGTAAGTAAGTAAATCATTTATTTGCGTAAAACATGGTATACATTGATGTTAATATTATTACAGTAGCTCAACATGTTTCGCTAAGATATAACATAGCATGCAAAAATTTATATTTTAACAAAAGGAATCAACATCTCACATCCATAAGATCTCTTAAACTGTAAAAATTACATTCAATAAGCCACTTGTGTAATTCTATCTTAAATTTTCTCGAGTTCAATATTTTAAAGCGACTTGGTATTTTGTTATAAATACGTACGCACATTGCAGGGCAGTTTTTGTTGTATTTCGAGTAGGTCTGACCAAGAGGTGATTTTACGATGTGCAGTTTCTAAATAAAATATGTGCGACTTTCTGATCAAGACAGTCGTTTTTAGTCAGTAAGAGGACCTGCTGGGATTCATATCAGTTAAAAATATAAAGTTATCCTAATGCTTTGGGTAACCCTTTTAACTCAAAAGTTTTAGTTTAAAATAAACTGCAATCAAACTATGCAAAGCTGCTCCCAAAAGTGTCTAAAGGACATTAAAACTTCTGTAATTCTAAACAAAAAGTTTAAATTCATTTATATGAAAGTATGTAGTACCATCTAATGTATGTTATAATTAAACATTTATAAATAATGTTTTACATTGGAGTAAGTAAAGTAATTTATTACTTTAACTAATGGAATGAGGTGCGTTAGCAGATATTAAATTAAGTATATATAACGATTTTTAATAAACATAAGTACCTTTGCGTTTTATATACTTAATTATAGAGAATAATGGAGGATCGCGGCAGGCAACGTTAATCGTATTTAGCTCGATTCCGTGGCTCAATATAATTATTTGACTTACGTAAAAGCGTGTAACCTAAAAACAAACAACATAACAATTTATGAAAGACACTGTATTCTACAGAATGTTTGTAAAATGTCGCTGAATTGTTTAAACAAATCTAGTTGATTTAAAAGTTATAACGCGCCAAAGTTGTAATCTACTCGTATCACTAGTTATATTTGTACGTAAGTCGTAAGTATACAAAACAAAAAATAGAATAGTCAAAGATCTAAAATTAATAACAGCTAGAACCAACAAGTTTTTTTATGGTGTAAATTTATTAATCAAATGAGTCATCCCGTACTGGACGAAGTGGACTGAGGAAAAGAGTCTATCGGACTCTTACTTCTAATAAAAACCACACACCCTTGCCTTAACCACATACCCTTTGCATTCCAGGGCAACGGTATTCTGCTTAGACAATGCCGCGGCCCAACAGGCTTCTTTTTTTTACGTGGAAAAATCATCAAATGCATCCTCCCACCCAGGGCAGGACGGAAGGGACTCTCGGACTTGTACTGACTAAAATCCACGGTGCAATTCACTAGCCATTTATGTTCCGGGACCACGGTTACCTGATAACTTTTTTTTCGAAGCATAGAAAAAACTTGATGTGCAATTGATGGTCACCTCTGCACAGACTGACCTTCGCAAGCACGGCTTAACCTTGAAGATAGACCAATGTGGCTGGTATTATATAGCCACGAGGTCCTCACAAAATATTCCTTGTGATATTATGATAATAAGTATTTCCACTCCTATGCTCTCCTGAGGGCCGAACTGAAATATTTAATCGAGTGTGCAACGCAACGCTGGATATATTCACATTATTCAGTCCAATTTAAAAATAATCATTAAGTTTATTTCCCTTGGGGGATGGAAGTAATCAGTTTTGCGTTTTCTTTGTGAATATTTTTCGTAAAATAATTAAGGTTTTGAGATTTATTTGCCTGTTTTCTTTTCACAATGACACATTTTTAATTATGTAAATTATCTTTACTAGATGCTTAACTCTGAAATGTAATCGAATCGGAAAAGTTGGCAAATCACACCTTTTGACAGTTTTGTTATTCTCCTGAAAGCCTTTGTCTAACAGACAGGCGTCGCGAATGCGAAGCGTGACGTTTTTATTTGTAATGTATGGAATTGTTTGAATCCAGTCACATAGAAAAGCGAAAGCGATCCGATAGCGTGACAGAACTATCGGACTGACGTCTCGCTTCGGTTCAGTATCGCTTCGGAAACGCTTCGCTTTCGCATGTCTGTTTGACAAAGGCAGAAAGGCGTCATTATGGTTTTCCGATATCGTGCTACTTAAAAACTTCGTTTAATAGTTTGTTTACCGGACAAAGTTATACATATTTGTTACGTGGTCTTAGTTTAGTTGTCATAGTTGGAGATAGCAAACATAGGCCTTAGCATTGACAAAACACTCACTCACTGAATGAAGCTTTCACGGTTTACTATTAAAATAATATCGGGAGCTCAAAATAATTTACAATCACGGGACATTATTATTAGAAATATCGAAAACTCAAAACGAATAAAAAACGTGGTACTCCTATTCCTATTATACTAGGCTAAGAACCCAGTAACTGGGTTATACTGGGTAGCCAGTAGGAATAACCTAGTTACTAGGTTGTGGATGTCACATAAGCAGCCGCTCCACGTAAAATACTGATATTTAGCTGAATCTGGTATTACTGGGAGCCGATGTCGACATAGTTGGGAAAATCTTAGGCAGATGATGAAGTACATTTGATAAAAAACAGTATTCGTATTCAAAAGATCTCAAAAATGTTCGACAATAGTATTATTGAACATTATTGGGATCATAATAGTATTATTATCACAATATCTTTTCACGACATTCAAGTTACAAGAAGTTGTCGGAATATTTCCATTTATATTCGCGGCCGGAAAGTTCATAATTATTGATGAAAAGAAATAAACTTTTTTATTTTTGTTGATATAAAAGTATGTTCTAGTCATCATCTGCCTAGCCTTTTCCCAACTCTATTGGGGCCGGCTTCCAGTCAAACCACATGCAACTGGATATCAGTTTTTGATATGGAGCGACTGCCTGTCGGACCTCCACAACCCAGTAACTGGGTAATACGATACCCCATGGTAAGACTGGTTGTCAGACTTTAGAGCTTCTGACTAACAGTAACGACTGACAAAGATCTACAAATGACAGCCGGGACCAACACCTTTACGTGCTTTCCGAGTCACGGAGGAAACTCGCTATGTCAGATGGTCACCCATCCACAGACTTTTTTTACAGACAGTACCCTCCAGTCAGTTTAACCGAATATCTACCCATTTTAAATCAATTCGATTTGCTCTCTACATTCTAAATATGTAAAATCATATTTTAAATTCAAATTCATTCAAGAATTCAAGATGATTTGTGACACTTTATTTTCTCTTTAAAATACGTTTTTTATAAATATTTATCACATCTAACCTCTGTTGAAATATTAACCTTTCTGACCCCTGCCAAGGGTTGGCGACCACTGGCACAACCCTCCGTCTAAACTATGATGGTGGATCATTAACTATGCCATTATCACTAAACGTGATGGGGATTTAAATAGTGTAGAAATAAAATTATTATTTTCAGTATAAATGTGGATAGTTCATTTTCACTGTTTCATTCCTTTGAATTACTTTTTTTTTTTTTTTTTTTTTTTTTTTTACGTGGTAAAATCATCAAATGAGTCCTCCCACCCAGGGCAGGGCGGGAGGGACTGTCAGACTTGTACTGACTAAAATCCACGGTGTCCTTCACGAGCCCTTTACGTACCGGGGTTACGGTGATGGGTAAGACCCGCGACCCCGGCAGGCTCTGGCCCTCTACAGGCCCCGTCAGTTTGCTGACACTCCTTGAGGCGCGCGTGGAACACAACGCGCCGTCGACCCGGGCATGGTCCATGGTCGGGCAGCGAGTCGCCCATTACTCGCTGCCCGCATGCCCGCGCCTACGGTGGCCGGAGATCGTCTGGCGACGTCCGTCGCCGTGGGCGTCTACCACTGCGGGTGGGTCGGAGGGAGGACACTGTTCTCTCCCTCACGCGGCACGCCTCCTCCTTCGCGAGCATGACTGCTTCGCAGAAGGAGGCGACCGCTTCCCACTCCGTCTCGCCCCGCAGCATGGCCTCGACCAATGCCGGGCGCGAGAGGTCTCCGCCTATCGCCGTCGTGAGGACACGGCGGTGCTCTGCCCAAGCGGGGCAGTCCTGCACCGTATGCTCCACCGTGTCCTCAGGACGGTCCTCGCAGTGGTGACACCCAGGCGTTTCCTCCCTCCTTATCAGACACAGGAACCTCCCGAAACTTCCGTGTCCGGTGAGGACCTGCGTCATGCGGAAGGTAAGGACGCCGTGACGCCTATCCAGCCACTCCTCAAAGAGGGGTCTTACCGCCGCGATTGCGGCGTGCCCGGACCTCGGTTGCGACAGTCGCTCCCTCCATACTGCCCTGAGATCGCGCCGGAGCTCTTCCCGCCGCGCCTCGACCTGTCGAGGCAGCGGGGATTCGCCCCGGCGCTGCGCCTCCACGCGCCATTCGTAGACGCGCTGGAGGGCAGTCGCCTCCAGATCCCAGGGCAGCAATCCGGCAAGGAGGTTGGCCGATTCGCCGGCGATCGTGCGGTATCCTCGGACCATTCGGATTGCCATGACCCTCTGGCATGCGACCAGCTTTAGTGGTCGCGTCCGAATGCTCAGGGCCCACACAGGGGCCCCGTAGAGGGCCATGGACCGCACGACACCGGCGTACAGCCTCCGGCTGGAGGCGTTTGGCCCGCTGAGGTTGGGCAGGAGTCGCCTGAGGGCGGCTGCTGCCCGGTTCAGCTTCGGGGCCAAACGTAGGAAGTGCTCCCTAAAGTTCCACCGGCTGTCGAGGACGAGTCCCAGGTACTTCATCGTCCTCCCGACGCCGATGCGAACCCCCTCCACCGTAATGTGGGACTCTGAACGTGGCGCGTTCAGACGGCCATGAAAGCACATGGCCTCTGTTTTGTGCAGCGCCACGTCGAGTCCCAACTGCCGGATCCTTTGAGCGACTGTCGCCACCGCTTGCGTCGCCAGGTCGGCCGCCGCCTGGTGCGACACTCCCTCCGCCAGGACGAGCGTGTCGTCGGCGTAACATATTACGCCGACGCCGTCAGGGAGGCCGCCGCGCAGCACCCAGTCGTAGCCGATGTTCCACAGGAGCGGCCCCAAGACCGATCCCTGTGGAACACCGCACGACATCTCTCGCCGGTTCCACTCTCCCCGGTGACCGGGGTAGATGACGGCCCTGTCCGTCAGGTAGTCCTCGACCGTGCGACGGAGGTAGGTCGGCACCCGGTGATACCGGAGTGCCTCCCTGATGCAACTCCAGGGCAGGGTGTTGAAGGCGTTGGTGATGTCCAAAGACACCGCCAAGACGACCCTGCCCCGGGATACCGCATCCCCCGTCGTGAGGGCTCTTACGCGCATGATAGCGTCCACCGTCGAGCGCCCCCTCCGGAAGCCAAACTGGCTCTCCGAGAGGTCCGGGCCCACCCGATTCAGGTGCCCGACGAGGCGGTCTGCAATAACTCTTTCAAAGAGTTTGCCCACCTCGTCGAGCAGCACGATGGGCCGGAATGCGGACGGAGAGTCCGCAGGGCGCCCGGGCTTCTGGATCAGGACCAGTTTCCCCGTCTTCCAACGAAGCGGGAACTGGCCCCTCTTCAGGCATGCGCTAAAGAGCCCCCCCAGTCGAGGCCCGAGAGTCCCCGAGGCCAGGACCCAGGCTTTTCCTGGCAGGCCGTCGGGTCCTGGGGCGGTATTTTTGGCCTTGAGCCGTTGTACCGCCACTCTCAGGTCTACCTCGGTCACCTCTGGAGCATCGTAGACGTCATCGTCGCTGTGGTCCGCGTTTGCGTCAGCTTCTCCGTCAGAATCCCTCAGAGACGGAGCCATAGGCGGGGGAGTGTGCTCTCCCCGCGATGGGAACAGGGCGCTCACCACGTCCTCCACGAACTGAGGCTGGAGACTCTGCGTCAACGGGGGAGCCCAGGGGCGGAGCTTTTCTCTCACCCACTTATAGGGCCGGCCCCATGGGTCCCCGTCCAGGGTCTCCAGCATCTCCTTGCGGGCCAATTCCTTGGCCCGCAAGATTTCGTCGCGGAGGGCGGTCTTCGCTGCCCTGTAGCCCTCGTACAGCTCCGCCTCTACAGTCGCCGCATCCGGAGGTCGGGTGCGGCGCCCGCGGAATCTGGTGTACCGGCGTCGCGCGGCCACGCACGCCTCGCGCAGCGATGTTAGCTCGCGCGACCACCAGTACAGCTGACGCCGGACGCGTCCTTGCCGGACCCGGGGCATGGCCATGTCGCAGATCTCCGACATGGCCTCCCGGAACCACTCCGCCTCGTCGTTTATGTCGGCAGGCCTGTCCGGTGGTGACACCCAGGCCTGCACGATCGAGGCTTCCAGGAATAGCTCCCGGTCCAGCTGCTTCAGCGCCCATCGCGGACCACATGGGTTCCGTCGGACCGGCGCGTCTGAGGTCTGGGCGGAGACATCAAACCGGATATACCGGTGATCGGAGTAGGTCTCCACCTCCTCTACAACGCGCCAGTCGGTGACGCGCGGCGACAGGGCGGCGTTGGCGAACGTTAAGTCCACCACCGAATCGCCCGTCCACCGCACGCACGTGGGGACAGAACCCCGGTTCTCGACGACCAGGCCATGCGCCATGGCCCAGCGCTCGAGCCTCCTGCCCCGCGTGTAGTCCGTAGTCCGGGAACCCCAAGCCACATTCTTGGCGTTGAAGTCCCCGAGGACGAGCGCGGGGAGGGAACCGAATGCGACGACGACGTCTCCCAGCTCCAATAGGGAGTCCTGGAACTCGGCGAGAGTTCGGTTCGGGGAGAAGTAAACGCCTATAACGGCGATCTCCCCGAACCGCGCTGCGACGATCCCGCGCCCTCTCTCGACGCGATCGAGGGGCGGGGTACCGGCGGCGGCCGACGAAATTAGGGTCACCGAGCCGTCCAGGTCCGCCACCCAGTCATTTCTGGGCAGGACAAAGTACGGCTCGGCGACCACGGCGACGTTAATCAACCACTGCGCCACGCTCTGGAGCAGGAGATCCTGAGCAGCGGCGCAGTGGCTGATGTTCGCCTGGAGGAAGCGCAATGGAGCCATTAATTGGAGTCCATTGCGGCCTCCTCCAGGGCCCTCTGTGAGGGCGCAGCCACGGCGGCAGCGGCAGAAGCGGCGGCGGCGGCGGCAGCGGCGGCGGCGGCGGCAGCGGGAGCTGCGGCGGCGGCGGGAACGGCGGCGGCAGAGGGTACCTACCTCTGCTCCTGGTTTTGGCGGGGGGCGCGCAGGCCTTGCCCCCTGCCCGGTGATCGGCCGGCTTGCCAGCCGCCGCACATGCGAAGCAGTGCGGCGGGGCGTTGCACGAGCCGGCCTTGTGACCGGGCTGACCGCAGCGGAAGCAGTTGTCGCTGCGGTCGACCTCTGAGGTGCACATGCATGCCGCGTGGTTACCCACTTGGCAGCGGAAGCACCTCAGAGGCCTGGGCTCCAGCAGTTTCACCTGCGCGGACACCCAGCCAACCAGGAGCCTTCGGCTCTCCTCAATCTTTTTGGCCGCCGGCACGGGGCAGCTGACTGTAATGGTCAGCAGCCCCGCGAGGCCAGGGCGTAGGATGCCTGCCCTGACTTGGTCGGCAGGGCATTCCCCAGCCCTGGCGACGGCGGCCACCACGTCCCCCTCCGAGACCGAGTCGTCCAGGCCCATGATCCGCAGATCTGCGCGCTTAACGGGCCTGGACACCCGGGCCTCCTCCGCGTCTAGGGACGCTCTGAGCCTTTCGGCCAGAGCGTCAGCGGTAGGGCCGCTGGCCGCGCCGGGGACCGACAGGAGTCTGGCCCCCGTCGATTCCCAGCTCCCGGAGGTTTACCGCCTCCCTCGCCTTTGCGAACACGTCGCGGTACGTTACGCCCCTCTTGACCGCTTCCGGCTGTAGAGTGATTACTACAGCCGCGGTCTTGGGGGCGCGGAGTCTTGCCGCGACGGTTCGCCTTCCGCGTCGCCGCTGCCGCCGCCTTTGCCTCTTCTTTGCAGCCTTCTCACCAACCGTCTGCCACTCGGCGTCGGTTGGGGGAGCCTGTGAAGGCTGCGAAGGCGTGGCGGGTTGGGACGACCGTCCTGCCGCCGCCGCCGCCGCCGGGACACCCCTCTTTGGCTTCGCCGGGGCCGAAGCTGAGGCGGAGCCCGGCTTGGCCGGTGCCAACGGAGCCGCCCTTGTCGGCGCCTTTTTCGCCGCCGCGGCTCTACCCGGGGGCTGTTTGGGCGGCGCCGGAGGCTTCGCCGCGGCCCGCTTCTCCGGGGCCGGCTTAGGCGGCGTGGAGGCCGCAGCGGCCGCGTACGAGGTCGCCGCGAACGGGGGGCGCAGGATGCGGCCTTCTAGCACCGCGAAGCGCTGATCGAAGGCCGCCAACTCCTGCCGCACCAGATTTAGGACAGCACTGCTGTCCTCCGCTGGCGCGGGTAGGGCCTGCGGCTCCTTACCCCGCTTCTGCGGGACCTCCTCCCGGCGGCCTGCCTTCCGCAGTCCGGCCAGCTCCGTCTTTAGATGGAGGTTCTCCTTCTGGAGAACCTCCATCGCGGCCGTCAAGCGGGCGACCTCCGCCCGCATTTGGGACATATCGTCCTCTACCGTTGATGCGGGCGGAGCCTGGCCGAGGCTAGCCGCCGCCACTGCCGCCATAATCTTGGCAGTGGCCACGCCTGCGGCCCGGTCTTTCGTCGCCCGCTTTCCCGGGTTTGTGGAGGCCAGGCTGCGGACGGCTGCCTTCACCGCCTCCTCCAGGGTGGGCTCCTCCTGGCACCCTCTACCACCGGTCCTGCCTCGGCCTTTACCCCGAACACTTGTCGGGATCTTCCGGCCCGAGGCAGGCTCGTCGTCCGAGGACAACGAATGGGGCCGCTTGAGGAAGAGTTTCCTCCTCTCGGCGGCCCCCTTTCCTCCTCCGCGCCCAGAGCCAGGGCTCTGGGCGCTGATGGCGTCTGACGCAGAGTCGGACTCCGACATCGAAGACGGCGTCAGCACCATCCTCTTCTTAAGAGCGGCACTCTGTGCCCGCTCGTTCGGTGCCGGTGAGGCGGACGTGCTGGACAAGTCCAGCGACTCCACCTCACGGGCACGTGAGCCACCTTGGCTCGCTGCGGCGACTGCCGGTTGTTGGGGGGGGGATGTTTTTTTACGCTCCATATAATTCCCACGAGTGTGGGGGATATAAAGGTCCACCTAGGCAGAGACCCCTGTACCTAGGTAAGCCTACGTCTTTACGACACTTATTACTCGCCAGGGGGTCGGCCGGTACCCTGGCGAGGGTAGCACTAGCGACTGATTGTTCAAAAGAACTCCCGTCAGCCATACATCTCCTCGCGGTGCTCCGCCGCTTGAGATTCGGGGTGACTTTTTATAGAGGTTTTCTACCTCGCGGCCCGGGCGGTTAAGCCAAGGCCCTCGACCCCCGTCGAAAGTCAGAGACGTGATCCTGACAATCTTCGGGGCTACGAGATTATAGCGGTGGCAAGAGGAGGTGGGAGTGCAATACCTCCTCCTGCCTGCCCGGCGGCAGGGTAAGTGCACACCGTGCCCGCTCTTGCTCCAACCACTGTGCCCTCTGCTGATCAGAGGGACACGCGGTGGAGCGACGCGACAGGATATTGGCATACGGACAAGGAGACCCCGTAGGGGTGTACTTGCCCGCATCCCGGGGCGCACCGTCCCGAGAATCTGGGCTTCCCCCCGGACGTATCCGGAAAGGAACTTCCAGCCTCGGGCACTCGAGGAGGTTTCCTGTCCTTAGCACCCCATTCCTTTGAATTACTTGGGCACATTAATGGGGTGAATATGAAAACAATATAGAAGTAACCCAGCTTATATAGCTCAAGGAGTGTCAGCATAGTGACGGGGCCTGTAGAGGGCCATAGCCTGCCGAGGTCGCAGGACTTTCCCATTACCGTGACCCCGGTATGTAAAGGGCTATTAATTTATCGTGCGAAAATCATCAAATGCGTCCTCCCACCCAGAGGTGTACGGGAGGGACTGTCAGACTTATACTGACTGAAATCCACGATGATCTTTTAATAGCCCTTTGCGTTCAGGGTCACGGTTGCGGTTACGGTAGCGCAACACAAAATTTTGTAGAAAGGTCTTTTGATCCTTACATCAGAATTAAAAAACGTTAACCTTTGAAATGTCCCTAACAAGACCTATTTTATAGTAGTTTTTTTATGGTAGAAAAATCATCAAATGAGTCCTCCTGCTCAGTGCGGGGCGAGAGGGAAAAGCAAAGGATATAGACATAGGTCTAAAAACTCGTCGCTTATACCTTTTTTTTACGTGGTAAAATCATCTTATGAGTCCTCCCACCCAGGGCAGAGCGGGAGGGACTATCAGACTTGTACTGACTAAATCCACGGTAATCTTTCAATAACCCTTTATGTTCCAGGGTCACGGTTTCCTGATTAGTCAGTCCTGCGACCATTTTATAGAAGAACGGCTTACAAAATACCATGTTCATAAAATCGTAAATCTATACTTATAATAAATCTGTAGAGAGGCCAATTCTGTACATGAAATATATTTAAAAAATAACTATCAAGGGGTGATTAGGGATCGCTACTGATGCAAAAAATGCAATTAGTAAAATTTTTGTCTGTCTGTCTGTCTCTCTGTCTGTCTGTCTGTCTGTATGTTCGTTATAGAAACAAAAACTACTCGACGGATTTTAACGAAATTTGGCACAATTATTCTTCATACTACTGGGCAGGTTATAGTATACTTTTCATTACGCTACGATCAATAGGAGCAGAGCAGTGAAGGGAAATATTGGGAAAACGGGAGAAGTTACTCCATTTTTTAAGTTTCCGTCGCGTGTGCAGCCTTAATGGTTAAAGCTACATAGAAATCATGTATGACGGAAATGTTCTCCTTAAAATTATATAAAAATATTCCTTGACAGCATATGTCTATCTTTTATGGTTGACTCACAATAACACGTGAAACTCCCGATAGCTTAGCAATTCGGAGCTTTCTGATTATATTTGTCTACTCTTACGTTTACAACACTCTCACTCATCGCTAATTAAAAAAAGTTAACATGATTACCTATTCAATAAAAGAAGAATCATGTAAAGCGGTGTAGAAACACCAAAGTTATACATGAAATACGCTAATCAGTCATCGCGCGTGAATACAGAATCATGGTATAAGGATTATTTTTGTGTAGCGGTTGCCGCGATCCACGCGCTTCGCGGCGACAGGTATAAAAAGGCGGGGGGGTCCGCGCGCCTGGAGGCCTTAAAATCTTAAAAGGCATCCACAGAAAAGTCCAGTTGAGCAGTACACAACCTACTAGAGGTTGACCTGCGAGAGGCCATACACAAAAAAAGCGCGCGTGGTTCATACAATATTTGGCTGCTGAGGCAAATACACGTTCAGACTGTTCGATCTTATTGACAGACAATAATTGTTATTTACAAACCGTGCTGATCAGCGCGGTTCTGTTTTTTTAGCGTGGTAAAATCATCAAATGAGTCCTGTCTGGACTGTCAGACCTGACTGACTAAAATCCAAGGTGTCCTTGAATAACCCTTTATGTACCGGGGTCACGGTAATTTGTGAGTCCCGCAACCCCGGCAGGCTTACGCCCTCTACAGGCCCCGTCATTATGCTGACACTCCTTGAGGCGCGCGTGGAACACAACGCGCCGTCGACCCGGGCATGGTCCATGGTCGGACAGCGAGTCGCCCATTACTCGCCGCCCGCATGCCCGCGCCTACGGTGTCCGGAGATCGTCTATCGACGTCTACCACTGCGGCTGGGGTGGAGGGAGGACGCTGTCCTCTTCCTCACGCGGCCCGCCTCCTCCTTCGCGAGCATGACTGCTTCGTGCGTGAGGACACGGCGGTGCTCTGCCCAAGCGGAGGACACGATGGAGCATACCAGTCCTGCACCGTATGCTCCACCGTGTCCTCCGGACGATGCTCGCAGTGGTGACACCCAGGCATTTCTTCCCTCCCTATCAGACTCAGGTACCTGAAACTTCCGTGTCCGGTGAGGACCTGCGTCATGCGGTAGGTAGGTAGGACGCCGTGACGCCTATCCAGCCACTCCTCAAAGAGGGGCTTACCGCCCCGATTTCGGCGTACCCTTTTTTACTTTTAGTCTTTGAATAGTTTATTTTTTTGATTTGTTTTGTTATTATTTTATGAAATAGGTATTAAACTTTTTGGTAGTGTTTAAATAAATTATTAGTTTACATTTTATTTCTTTATAGTTGAAGCAATAGTAGGTACGAAATTAGTTATTTTGGTAGTCTACACTAATATTATAAAGAGGAAAACTTTGTTTGTTTGTTTGATTGTAATGAATAGGCTCATTTTTGAGCCTATTCACAGTAGTTTTCTACTGTACCGATTTTAAAAATTCTTTCACCATTCGAAAGCTACATTATCCACGAGTAACATACGCTATGTTTTATTTTGGAGAAAAATAGGGTTCCGTAAGATATTTGGGTTTTTCGGTCACAAGGTGTAAAGAATCAACCAGAAAAGTTACTTATTTTGCGTACGCTGCCTAAACTATAAAAGATAGAACCATAAAATGTTCTAATTAATTGTTGATCTTATAATTAATATCTACAAAAAAGTCCGCGACACACTATGTCTATCTATGTCGAGTGTTTGTGATGACTGCGTCGTCGATGTTAGTGTCGGTGTCTGTGAATAGACCTGGGAATCATGTTGCTGACCCTGTCTTTCCTGAGTAGGCTTTTTGCAGCGGTAACCGACAATCACGCGGGCGGAGCCGCGGGCGCCCGCTAGTCATTAATAATAATGGTAGGAGCAAATAGTTTTTGAATTTGCAGAAGACAAATATACGTTTTTATTGCTCGAAACTGTACTAACAAATATGTAACTAATGCTTCTAAATAGTATATATTGAAACTAAAGCAGTAATTATTATAGTTTACGACTATTCCACCGCTATTAACAGAAAGTGTTTTGTTTACATTGGTTGACAATGAAAATGTAATACCTACCTCCAATTATTGTGTAAAAGCAAATAGTTCGGAATTCGAAATGACTGAACGAAGTCCTCGTAATGTTAAAATGAAAACGGATCGATATTCTGTCTAGAAATAACTTCATAGGTAGTGTTTTTGTTTATTTTTTCGAATGTTGTGGAACTATAAAATCATAAACATGGTTTTGGGGGTAGAATGCAAGTGCATGGTTGTCGTGACGTATTATACGGATAATGGCATGGTCGCGTTTTACAAAAGGATAGGATTATTGAATTCTGGAGCCTCGCAAAACTCGCAATATTAGGGATGTTCTTTATTTTAGCAAAAATTATATTATGTTATATGTTTACCAACAAAATCATCACCAGCCTATAAATGTTCCCACTGCTGGGACACAGTGATGTATGAGTATGATGGCCTCCTCTCACGGAGAGGAGGCCATCATAATGCCGTATCTTTAACAGCACAAATTGTTAGCATAATTATTATTGTGTAACACAGTATAAACAGTACAACATCACAAATCCGCCTCTACATCATATTTCATCTGAATTATGACCGCACTATGTGCAAAAAACCTCTACATACCTACGCCTATAACTATATTCCTAGGGATTGATAACAAGGAAAATGATACCCTCATTTCTCTCAGAATTTTAAGAAAAAAGCTGCATAATTTTATCACCAAGACGCCAAGATATCGAAATTCAACCTCCGAAACTAATTACAAAACGAGAACCTTCGCTGAAACAAAATTAATTTAAGATATGGGTATTACAAAATTTAAATTAAAACAGACATATTGGAGCAAAAGTAATTTACATCGAGCAATTAATTTTAATTCTGGGCGTAACAAATGACGACATTAAACACGCGTACTTAGGTAATTGCGGACGATAACAAATTATACGACACCTTACTTTGTATATAGACGATATATGGATGAACTAGGTACAAAGGAATATAACAATCAAGGAGCAAAAACGATGCTATAGATAAAAATCCAATCACAAAACTCACCAACTGTCGAAGCAGTTGAAAAGACCCACAACGGCCCGTCAAGTCCGTGGCAGGCTTATCTCACGCCGATAATCTCAAATCCATTGCAATTAACACTTTAAACATGACATAGAGTTATGAGGTACACGGTCAGAAGAATGAATAACATGAACATTTTGGTTGTCACTGCACTGAATTTGAATGGAACGTTCGTTTGAGGTTCGTTCAAGTTGAACGGAGTTGAATGTTAGGGAGGGGCGCGCGGGCGTTCGGCACGGTCGTCGGGAGCGCACTGAGAGGGATGCTGCTCGTTGCTACGATACGACACCCATCGCTACCCCCCTGCGGCCGCCGCCCTGTGAGCGGCGCGCAACCTAGTTTTACGTATAACTGCTACTGTCTGCGTAATAGCTCTTCAGCAATTTCCTGATAAAATGCTTTTGATATGCTATTTGTGTGTGATTGAAATGTTATTGGAATCGATCAAAATGGCCGTTTGGATGAATATCACGGAGACATTACGTGTGGGGAATGTATGCGAATGATAATGGGGACGCAAGGGAGTCAACCAATTTGGTAATGTGGACGGAATTGATTCAGTTCGCGTTCTTCTTTCAAAAATAAGTTCCTAAATATGAGAATGTATCAATATTTTCTCCGATCGTTTCTTGCATAAAAAATCCAATGTTTTTCTTTTATTTTACAAAATATGGCTACAATAGACATCTGTTTATTACTTGAGAAAATAATAACCACTCACTATGCGTTTAACTACAAACGCAAATTACATTATAATATTCTTTTGACTTCTCAAACCAAACAAATATCGTTAATTGCGAAAGTCATAGTGATGAGCAATACTTTAGCCACCGAGATTTTGTAAATTGGATTCTGCGTGAAGGTAATTTAATTGAGAAAAAAGGACGCACATTTTATATAACGACACATACATGGTTATAGATTGGCAGTAGCATTTAAAACCAGATAAGAAAAGAGATATATTGAAGGGATAGATATATACATATTCAAATGAACATCTCATTTGAATATCAGGCAAAAGATTATAGAGGTTCTTTTTGTTGTTTTATACACTTCTTCATGTTTTTTTATTTTTTGTTATTTGGTTCTTTTCCGTTTTATATTGAAAGAAACAATAGATCTTGAATATTCATTTGAAATATTCTGATTAATATTCAGGATATTGAAGTATTGAATGTTAAACTGATTTTAATATTAGAAACTATAGGTATTAAAATAAAATAAATAGTAATAGCAGTACTTCAAGAAAATACAACAAATTACTAAATGGTTCAGGATAGAACCACGTAAGTTTACACAGGTTTCATGAACAACATACATACGCGCACATAGTGTGTATTTAATAAGGGTTTATCAGTTCCTCTCAATTGAGTTAGCATGTCTAAACTCTATATACCAAAGACAACATCACCTTATGTAATCTTCTATGTGTTGAGAGGAGAATTCGGCTTCACACAGAGATAATGAACATTTGTAATTAAGAGAGACGATGTAAAATCACTGGTGGTGAAAACTGTCAGCTGAAATATCCGGATAAAGCCACACATTCGTTTGGTATTAACCTAGAAAATCTAGTACCGGAGTAAAACTGAGGGAGGACGGTACGTAACTTTTAGTATCAACAATATTAAGAAGTTGATAGGATTGTTTACGTAAACATGGTCTGTTGTTGTCAAGCAGTAACTTTAACTATAACTTGAATGAAATAGACAAGGTTTAAAATTCATTTTAATTTAAATTCTTGTACAGAAACAGATATACCTAATAAGAATGAAAATGTTTCAAATGAATGTGTTTGGTTTATATCAGATCCACTCCTTAACATTTTCGTTTATATTCCTTTTCTTTAAATGGAAATAGCAATAAATCATATCCCTTTTTTATCTTGGTAAAATCATCAAATGAATCCTCCTAACCAAGGGGGAGCGGGAAGGGACTGTCAGATTTGTACTGACTTAAATCCACGGCGATCCTTCAATAGCCCTTTACGTTCCAGGGTCACGGTTACCTGATGAGACAATCCCGCGACCTCGGCAGGCTGTAACTGTCTAAGGGGGGGCCCGTCACATTGCTGACAGCTTTTAGAGGAGCGCGCGGTCCGGACGGCGAGTCACCCATTACTCGCCATCCGCAATCCGAATAAATCATTTCTGCAAAACAATTTTGCAGAAACGAAATGTATATGTTTTACCATGTCGCTGTAGAGTTGTATACATTTTCATTTCCTGAAACTATTTGAATAGTAATATGTCTCCTATCTGTAGGTTTTAATTTATCGAATTTGTCTTCGTCGTGTTCTTTATCCAGCAGGTGACCATGAGATTGACTGACAAGATGTTTCCATCCATCTTCGTCAATACTGGCTTGAGAGGCAGCGGCCGCACTTTCAAGTTCTTTTAACACTAGCGGTTTATTAGTATATCCTATATTTACCTGTGTCTACCTAAACATGTACAAAAACTAGAGTTTAAACATAGGTATCATAAAAATATCTTCTCATAATTTTAGACGCACTAAAAGTAATCGCGATAGGTAATCACACAAACCAATCAACATAATAGGAAATTCTTGATTTCTTTGAAAAGAATCAACATGTTTTCAACTGGTTATGAAAACTAATATCACCATCATGATCGTCTGCATAGAAGAGCTAGGCTTCCAACTATATTATGGTTGATTTCCAATCCAACCAGGTGCGGCTGAATACCAGTATATTACATGAAGCGACTGTCTATCTGATCTTCATAACTTAGTTAGTACCAGATAATAAGATACTCAAACTAATGATAACAATGAAAAGAAACGAACCAACACTAAGAAAACACCAAACCTCTTAAGAGCGCATATTCTGAAAGTTGGCATCGTCGCAAATAGTTGTCAAATATTAACAAGTTTTAATTAATTTGGCAATTTTACTGTTTAGAAATAAGAAATATGGCTATAAAACTAATAAGGGAATGCAATAATTAATATCGTAACAACTAAGATATAGTTTTAGATGTAAAAAAAGTATTTGGGAACTTTTCAATTGAATTTAACAACCTGAATCGGTCAGATTACAAATTCAGTGTTTCAGTTGCATTCCTATATCTATTATTTAGTACATTAGAGAGCCATATTTCTTATTTTCATACAGTAAAAACAAAGGCCTCTAGTGTGGGACGCAACCTGTGTCGATACTCTTGCGCCATCTCATCTTCCAAGTTCATCGTGCTCTGCTGGCGCTGCTGCTACAGTTGCTGAGAACCTCAAGCGGCGTAAATATAGCAACCTTAGTAGTAACTATATTTTTGAGCCGTTTGGGGTTGAAACTATGGGGCCATGGGGTCAAAGAAATGTCTAAAAGACTTATTGACGCTTCCCGTGACCCAAGAGCTGGCTTTTACCTTGGCCAGAGGCTAAGTATTGCCATACAGAGAGGCAACGCCGCCAGTCTCTTGGGCACATTACATTAGCTGACAGCGTTGAGGATGAATTTTTCGATGCTCTAGAATATGTAGTTTAGTTTAGTTTTATTCTAATTTTGTATATTTATATTTATGTATTTTTAGCCTCTCATTCAGTAATTTTATGTATAAGTTTATAAATAAAACTAATCTAAATGTAAAAACAAATAAATTAAAACTTGTAAACATTTGACAGCTATTTGCAATGTTGCCAACTTTCTGGTTACGCGCCCTTAAGGACCCAAAACAATGGATAGTCCGCGACAAGATGCCGGCTATTGTAACGTATACTACACAAGTGCTATAATAGCCAATGTTTCTCAACCATCTCTTAAAGCGCTTGTGTCAAATGGCAGCCGGCCAACTTGTACGTAATTGAAATACTAATCTGCTTACCGAACGCTATTGGAATAGCTATTTCTTGTGATTTTAGCTTGGTATTTCTTGGGTAATGTAGGTTGGAAATTAATAAGGTATTTTTATGAATTATTAGTTACAATATTTTTGTGTAATTTAAAATATTAGGTGCGTAGTAAGATAGAGTAGTACTTTCTTGATAACCAGCCTGAAAACGTGCAACAAAAAGATTTTCTAAGTCGGTTATGATTACCATGTGTAATTCTTTTTAATATTACTCCATAATCATGGGGAAAAAACGTTTTTGTACATTTAATTTATTAATCGATAAAGAATACATTTTTTATTTTCATTTTTCATTAAAGATTCAGAAAGAATTTACAAGTAACAATGAGGACATGCGGGCAGCGAGTAATGGGTGACTCGCTGTCCGATCATGGACCATGCCCGGGTCGACGGCGCGTTGTGTTCCACGCGCGCCTCAAAGAGTGTCAGCAAAAATAACGGGCCCTCCCTCTAAAGGCTAGACTCTAGGAGTAAAGAGCTATTGAAGGACACCGTGGGTTTTAGTCAGTACGAGTCTGACAGTCCCTCCCGCTCTGCCCTGGGTGGGAGGACTCATTTGATGATTTTACCTCGTTAAAAAAAACAATAAAGAGAAAAAAAAACATAGAGCTTCAAAAAATATATACACATAGCTGTCAGCAGAAAAAGTGCCTAGTTACCGGGTTGATGGCAATGTTGATTCTTTGACCAAGAAATAGACCAAATAATAATACGAGTACGTACCTACTATAATAATATTGGTCTATTCTATGAGATGACATTAGCTAGTCTTGATTACTGTTTAGCTTCGTAATTGCTTTGTATAAACAGCTCGCTAATTTGGTCTCGTAACCTAAATGCATTAGTCTAGTATTGGATTACATACAGGTTTGGTTAATTTGATGTGCATACAGATTTGTAACGACCGAAGAGATTCAAATCATACCAGATTTCAAATGTTTTTGGTACCAGCGTGGAACCTATGCCTTTTTTATTTTTTTATCGCGTAAAATCATCAATTACTGATTCCTCTCGCCCTGGAGCCGAAGGGACACTTTTATGTCCTAGGGTCACGCCTTACTTGTTTAGACAGTTCTGCGTCCCCGGACACTTCCTGTCACTCCAGACTCTAGAACACTCATTACTTATGTTAGTAGGTACTTTTTTGAAACCTAAAAGAACTAACAAAATACAAGAATTTTATTTCCTATGTCACTCAGGACCAAAGCAGCTTTAAACACAACATGGTCCGGTGGGGGTACTCTGATGAAGAAAGCTGTGACTGCGGAGCCTCATCACAAACGATGGCTCACCTCCTCAGTTGTACTATGTGTAACTCCACCTGCACTCTAAGGGAACTGTCCGAGGCCACCACCAACGCCGTGAATGTGGCAGACTTTTGGTCGAAACATATATAAAGGAATCATCGACACGACGAAGAAGAAGAAGAAGCAGCTTTCAAGTGGTAAAAGATTTTTTGAAATCTGTCCAGTAGTTTTTGAGTTTATTCATTAAAAACGTACACACAAAAATACTAAATTATGTTCTGAATAATATTAATGTACATAGTTTACTCATTTGAATTAGTTTTCGCAATCTTATTCTTCAGCTATGTCATTTATGTCCAAGATGAACTTAGAGCTTACATAAAGAATTATTGAAAAAGACATATTAGTGTACTTGCTCGGGTTTGAACTCACATCATCAAGCATGATAAGCAGGGTGTTAACCTCTGGTCTATCACGACATTTAAATGGTTTACCAACTTGAATTAAACGATTTGACTTCGTCAACACAATCAGCCATTTCAAGCCAACGCGGCAAGGTTCAAATAACAACACTTAACAAAAGAATCAATTCATCGAGTGATGATTGAAGCGGAATGAAATAAAATCCTTCAGAAGTACTCTCGCCCTTTTTAATAACCATTCCTTTCATTTCAAGCGACTTTCGCAATTTACATAACATACGATCTTGAAAGCTTGTCAAACTTTTAAAGTACTATTGGCGAACTTTGCCCCTGAATAAAGTATGTTGACTGACGGGGAAAGGGGTAAGAGGGAGGGGTAAATAGGCCAGTAAATGAGAATTAAATGGAATTGTGAAACTGAAAATTATTATCTTGTGAATGATGGATGTGACTGAACTCAGTTCCGTTTAATTAGATAAGCTTTTATGGCTTATGTGCATTTTATGAAAATCATACTAACGTTATAGACGGTAGTGGTATTTATGATCGAGGTCATGACCATTACGCCGTATCTGGATAAAAATAGTTCTATGTTATTCCAGGTTCCTGGGTCGACAGCGTGTTGTGTTCCACACGCGCCTCAAGGAGTGTCAGCATAGTGACGGGGCCTCCCTGTAGAGGGCCAAAGCCTGCCGGGGTCGCGGGACTCGCGAATTACCGAGACCCCGGAACGGAAAGGGCTATTGAAGGACACTGTGGATTTTATACAGTACGAGTCTGACAGTCCCTCCCGCTCTGCCCTGAGTGGGACGACTCATTTAATGATTTTACCAAAACTTAACAAACTGACTTTTAAAATATTCAACCGAATTAACGAAACTTTTAGTTTGTTTTTGTCGTTGCCCAGATTGTTATCGAGATTTATATTATACTAGCTGTTCCCTGCGCTTCGCTGTGGCACAAAAAAACTGTTTTTTTCGCGGTCGCGGATATGTGACTGATGCAAAAATAGATAAAAACAATCCTTGATGCGGATTATATATCATGCTAAAATTTCAACTCAATCGGTGCAGAACTTTTTGAGTTTTTGAAGCGTATACAAACCAACATAACATTTTTACATATATAGATATATACATGTATATATATAAGAGGTAGGCAATAATTGTAAATTCATGACAAACCATTGATAACACTGTCTGAAAACATGAAAAAAACGCAAGTTGAAAAGAATTTAATTACAAAAATCAGCTGTCTATGTTAGCATCTTGTCAAACAGTACCGACACAGTGTAAGCTGAAATTACGCAAGACGGATAGAAGGTTCCGCCAAAGTGACGTGTTTAAATGAGATTTTGATTGATCACCAATCGATAGGACTCCCTTTTAGCTGAACTCTCAATGTTTGGGCATGCAAAAATATGTAAGGCTTGGCCTAGATGTTGGTTGGAAACTTTCTGGTTAAGTTTATGGAAGATTGACCTTTTTTACCATGTCGCATGTGGTTGGAAAAATATTGTTGGTAACTTTGTTGCGATAATTCTAATTACTAGCTTAAATATGGATACGAGTAGGATGCTTGGTAATTTTAACGCTCAAAAAGGACTTATGCATATCCACGAACAATATTTTAATTGTCATCTAAATAATTTATTTTAGATATCCATCTTATCGTATCATAATTCTATTACTAATACTAAAAATGCGAGTATGTATGTGTGTTTCTTAGACTTTCATGCAAAAACTGCTGAACTTGTTTGAATGAAAATTCGTACTTAGATAACTTAAAATCTGTATTAACAAATAAGATATCCTGATTTTATTATTCAGTAGGATAATTTTCGAGTTGGAGCGGTCGAATCCGCTGGCAAAAGTTTGGTTCAAATAAAACAATGACCACTGAAAAGTTCAACCAATGACATACGCGTTTTAAAGTTCAATTTCGATTGTAACAATAGAATGAAACGATTTCGGTACTAACTTTTTATTCTCAACGAAGTACATTCCAATGGATGTCAGTTCTGCGACAGATGTACGCCATTGTTACTTTAGTCTGCCAATTCCAATGGATATTCTCTTTATTTTCGTCACCGATAAAACAGATGCAAAAATAGTGGACCGCTGGGAGATGGATACCATCCCGACACAGGAACGATTACTGTCACACGCCTGAGTATTAGCTTGTAAGCGTATGACCTTTTCATTACTGGGACACTGGGTGTCAAAGGGAGTGAACCATAGTTCACCATGCTGGCACTACTACTTGTGAAAAGTAAGTGATGACTTGCCGTTATGCCACCTGTGCCTCTTAGAGGTTAAGTTTAGATGAATCGTTTTTATAAATCAGAAGATAATTTTGTTTGTTCCAAATACAGTACATTTGGTGCTTAACTTACTTTATATTCTGATACCAACTGTTCTTCGCAGTTTCACCTGCTGCTCGGCTCTAATTGGTCGTAGCGGAATGTTTTCACTGCAAGGATCGTCCGGAGAACACGGTGGAGCATACGGTGCAGGACTGCGCCACTTGGGCAGAGCACCGCCGTGTCCTCACGACGGCGATAGGCGGAGACCTCTTGCTCCCCATCATTGGTCAAGGTCATACTGCGGGGCGAGACGGAGTAGGAAGCGGTCGCCTCATCCTGCGAAGCAGTTATGCTCGTGAATATTAGTATACCTAGATTAGAATTTAAGACGGGATATTAACCACGTTTTTTATTACATGTCATACATTTTAAGGTGACGTTAATAATTATCCTTTATTTGGTATTTTTTTGGTAAACTTGATAATACCTACACTTAGTAGGTATTATCAACCAAGTGATAGTACATATTGTATTATAACCCTCAATCATACTCATCAAAATTAGTAATGGCAACGCCAACTCTAGTTTGAAAGCAAATTGATGATCGCGATTATGACATTTATTAGATGAGAGGTGTAGGCTGCTACGCCGTAGCAAGTGGCTACGATAACATTAAGTGACGGGCTGATTTTATTCGTGGCTAAGGGCCAATGCTTTAGGCTAATTATTTTTGACTTTTTTTTTCAATAGTTTAGTTTTCGATTTTGTTATTGTTTGTACCTTTTTTTAGTATTATTAAATGATTAACCGAGGGCCAATGTTTTAGGCTAATTATATTTGTTTTTTTTTTCAGTAATTTAGCAATAATCGATAGTGTTATAGTTTGCACCAAAAGGATGGATGGATGGATGTTTGTTCCTCTTTCAGGCATAAACTACTGACCGCAATGGGTTGAAATTCGGGACACAGATAGTTTGTAACAGGTTATCGGGATAAAAACTAACCTATGTGTTAATTCCTGAATTGACACATAAGTTAGTTCTCACGGGATGATTTTTGAGTTGTAGCGATAACAATAGCTAGTCTATAATATTTAAACTTATACGTAGACTTTTAAATAATAAAATAATCTCGAATGTATATTTCGGAAATGACACAGATTCGAACACGAGCTATGCTTGACCGCACGTCTGCTCATGCAGTGGCTCAAACTGTGCAAGGTGTTCGACTACCGTGCACAATGTCATATATGCACGTACTTGCAGATTATGTGGAACGTTCAGGAGCTAAGAATATGAAGGATTCGAAGAGGGATAGGGTTTAGCTAGTGAAAACAATTATGTTGCACTTAACTCGAGCGTAACACATAGAGTTTTTTTTTTTTTTTTTTGCGTGGTAAAATCATCAAATGAGTCCTCCCACCCAGGGCAGGGCGGGAGGGACTGTCAGATTTGTACTGACTAAAATCCACGGTGTCCTTCACGAGCCCTTTACGTACCGGGGTTACGGTGATGGGTAAGACCCGCGACCCCGGCAGGCTCTGGCCCTCTACAGGCCCCGTCAGTTTGCTGACACTCCTTGAGGCGCGCGTGGAACACAACGCGCCGGCGACCCGGGCATGGTCCATGGTCGGGCAGCGAGTCGCCCATTACTCGCTGCCCGCATGCCCGCGCCTACGGTGGCCGGAGATCGTCTGGCGACGTCCGTCGCCGTGGGCGTCTACCACTGCGGGTGGGTCGGAGGAAGGACACTGTTCTCTCCCTCATGCGGCACGCCTCCTCCTTCGCGAGCATGACTGCTTCGCAGAAGGAGGCGACCGCTTCCCACTCCGTCTCGCCCCGCAGCATGGCCTCGACCAATGCCGGGCGCGAGAGGTCTCCGCCTATCGCCGTCGTGAGGACACGGCGGTGCTCTGCCCAAGCGGGGCAGTCCTGCACCGTATGCTCCACCGTGTCCTCAGGACGGTCCTCGCAGTGGTGACACCCAGGCGTTTCCTCCCTCCTTATCAGACACAGGAACCTCCCGAAACTTCCGTGTCCGGTGAGGACCTGCGTCATGCGGAAGGTAAGGACGCCGTGACGCCTATCCAGCCACTCCTCAAAGAGGGGTCTTACCGCCGCGATTGCGGCGTGCCCGAACACATAGAGCTAAAGAAATAATAGCTAGAGATTCTTAAAAAACAATAATTATGAATACATAATTATCTTATGTTTTGCTGAGAAGTGTTATTCTGCTCTGACTCACTCATGATACTGATGTTATAAAACTAACCAATAAAATAGCTAGCCAAGATATTTTCTTAATCAATGTTTTTATTTGATAAAAAAGTCTAAACAGGTGGTAAACACCATGGATTTTAGTCAGTATAAGTCTGACAGTATCATTATCACCATCATCCCGCACAGGAAGGACACATTTGATGATTTACCACGATAATAAAAAATAAAACATTTATTTTACAAAAACTATATTAAATAATATTAATTCGACGGCACGGTTAGCGCAGTGGCTAAGCAATTGGACTGCTGCGCTGCGTGTCACGGATTCGATTCCCGCACGGAGAAAATATTTGTATGATCTACAAGTAGTTGCTTCGGGTCTAGGAATTTGTGTATGTGAATTTATATGTTTGTAAGAGTAAGTATGGAGTTTCTTGCCCATTCTTCATCATACAAACCTACCCTTGCGAATGGGTGTAGAATCAATCCCATCCCATCCCATTTCCTTTAATGTTAATATTCGACGTTTGGAAGTGCCTCTTTGATGGCCTAATTGAAATAAATGATTTGACTTTGACTTTGTAAATGCACCCACGACACAGGAGAAATTCCTAGTGTAGGGCAATGTTTAAAAAAAAAGTTCTATTAAACTCTTCAGACGCAATTACAATTTAATTCAAACTTTTCCACCATCATTTTTGCTAACAGAATGACTCTTTGTTTAGGCTAGCTCATCCATTATTCCCATTGAAGGCAGCTAGTGAGCAACTAAATAAAATCGCCCTAGATTGACAGCTAGCCAAGAACAATTTACTTCAAATATTCCTCGCTACTCTACGTTCGTAGCACATACATCATGTTAAGCCAACGAAGCAAGGACATGCAACAGAGTTACCAGCTTTAATTGAATTTCTTGGCGAGGGGATGAGTCTGGCCACCGAGTGTTTCCTTTGGAGATAAATTGGAGGCCTTCTACGATCTAATTAGGCTTTGGAGATAGTGCGAAGTTCACCTGGGTGGGATGGTGTTAGGAAAATATTGGAGAAATGTGACGTGTATTTGGGTACGCTAGCTTGAAGTCAGATGTACGATAAGTAAGATTAAAATATCAAGAAAGGTTCTTTTCTTTTAATAATATGAAAAATATATGTCATATAGAACTATGATCAAATGGCTAGGAAGGAGGTGACTGCAGAAATAATGAGTTATAGAATTTTCTTCTTTTTTTTTGTTTTAAAATCATCAAATTAGTCCTCTCACCCAGGGCAGGGCGGGAGGGACTGTCAGACTTGTATTGACTAAAATCCACGGTGTCCTTCACTAGCCCTTTACGTACCGGGGTCACGGTAATGGGTAAGTCCCGCGACCAGAGAATTTTCTTCTTAAGAAGAAGTATCTCTTCAAAGTTAGAGTGAACAGGATTCTTCTGGGTAAGCTCGCTCCATCGTCGACCTTGTCTTAGTCACTCCTGACGTAGACTAAGGTCAAGAGCAAACCCATTGAACATAAAAAAGAAGAAGAATAGAGAAATATGAAAGAAGAAGACATACCGTAACAATTCCAAATGATTTGGTTTGAGGGCAGAATAATGATAAAGGTTATATAGTATGTCTTTGGTTTTATATATTAAGGTAGGTACTTTATTTATTCTATATTTAATTGAGTATTGATTAAAAGCATTTTGGTAATGATCTTCAATGAATCTTTACATTATTTTTATCATATGGCATTGCATTATTTCAATGTCACGTGCCATGCCTTATATGAGTTCTTCTAGAAGGTTACCACCACTCTATAAATTTAAACTACAAGGGTTGATATTACAACTTGACATAATAAATTATTGGTAAATAAAGAAAACGTGCAACAGTACTCATATAGTAAAGCGCCTCCTGCAATAAAAAACTCATTAAATTATAATCGATTGTTTCGTAATCATTAATTCGAATTCATATTTAAATTCAAACAACATCGTATTCCATTCTAAAATCTAGCTGTAAAGATCGAATAAATAGCAGCGTTCGAGTTTTCCGTTTCCGGAGTAGAAACTTGAACCAATGGCAGAGCGTTATGACAACGTTCATACGTCTGTCCAATCACAGGCCTTTTGGCCGCGCTTCCTGCGCCCTCATTGGCGCGTGGTGTGTGCAAGATTCGCCGCCGCACGCGAGACGTGCGATCGTAATAAAAAATCTAATATAAGGAACTTTCTCAATATTTTGTGAGTGTGAATGTGTTCTGAACATTATTTGTGATCCTTGAAGCCCAGGACAAGAACTTTTTCCAAAACTAAGGCGCGACTTAGCCAAAACGAAGCGCACGTGGGAGCTCCCAGCGAGGTACCCCAAAGAGTACCTACCCCTTGGACAAGACGTACGTGGCTGAAGGTAAGAGTTTCTTTCTTTGGTGGCGGACTTCTTGAGCGTTGCAGCCCATTCGATCTATTACCAGGCTGCCCCCAAATGGGCAGGTAACGTCTTCCTGCCACATTTTATTGGTGCCGAAACCCGGGAATTTAGACATATAACTCACTCAAATCAGTCTAATTTCCCCACACAACGTTATTTCTACACGTTTTTAGATATATTTTGCGATCTAAATTAGTAAATTGCAATTTTCATCAATATTCTTCAGCTATTCTCAGTAGTAGGAGGTAGACAGTTTCTTCTAAACTTCAATTTACCGCCATTACGTAAAAGTTACCTATTTATTGTAATAAATGTAAAATACTTATTCAGATCTCGAATGCAAACGAATATTTTCATAATATGATATTAATTCTTTGATTTTCGTTAGTGTTCCTTGTGTGGAAATTCATTTATCTCGCAAAATAACGAAAAACGCATTTAGTATAATCCGCCAAAAAAGGTTGGTTATACACGCTCCATACGATTCGCTCCGTGTACCGTACTTCCACGTTTGCGCAGAAGCACTACATAATTTAGTCGCGTTATCATTAGTTCGAACTCGGAATATTTTATTTTATTGTTGAATAAAACTTCACATTCCGTCCGGGCTAGTGTTTTTTTTGACGCTTTTTCAGATTCGTATTTCGACTTCTCACACGCACAATTTAAAATATATCAAACAAAACGGTCAACGTATCGTGCTTAGGTAACATTCACTCGATCACATCGACCTTATGTCATTTACCTAAGACTCACATTCGCTTGCGCTTCGCATCGGCTACTCGTTTTAGCAACATTCCCCGAAGTGCAAATCTCACTGCTTTGTTTGTTCCTTTATTTTAGATTTTATTGTTTCGTACCTATCGATAAAATTATATATTAAATAGGAAGATACCTTAAAGGCTATTGAATTAACACGTTAACGCCGAATAACTATATTCGTGTGGGTACCTACGCATACGTACATAGGTTAGTATACCAATTTATCTCCGTAGGTACTTATAACGATCTTTTGTGTTATTATCACTTTTTATAAACCGTCCATAGTAAAGTGGCATCGCAGAAGGTTCATTCGAAGTATTTTTCTACAATAACTATTTACGTTTTATTTTGTGATTCATATTACAACGTGATAGTGGGTGGGTACAGTGCCTATTCGTTCTACGTTATTTATTAGACTCGGACTTCTTGTACTATACAACAATTCGTTTTCTTTCTCTTGTATGGTGCCTTTTCGTTTCCGATTTGATAATTAAAACGTGGGTTCTCGCGCTGCATCTACCTTCTGTGTTCTCATTGTATTGTGGCACTTATTCGTTGCTCGATAAGTTACTGCCTACACTTTTCGTTTGTTGTTCGCTTTCGTTCTCATCCGTGGTTTACCTACTATTGTGTTAGGTAAATTAAGTAAGCTATACATTATTTTCTTTGTATCGTTAGTTGTTAAATCGTAACAAAATGTCTTACCCTACTAGACGCAAGTCAAAAATAGACCTTGCATCAAAGAAACGTAAATCTTTCACCGTGGTTGATGATGAACCTGCACTTACCGTTCGGGACTTACCTGTTTTGCGACGTAAGCGTACGCTCGCATTAAATCGTTTAAGGAGGACGCTAGAAGTCGCTGAGTTGGCTCAGGAGAAACCTTCTCAATTGAATGCGTTTCTTGCTCATTATTCCGTCGTACAAAAATTAAGTAAGAGCTTTGAAGAGGCACATTCAGATATTCTCTGCATTGTGGACAGCGAGTCCGAAGAACAGGAAGATAATATTCGAGAAGACTTCGATCAGATATATTTCGACATCATGACCATTCACAGGCAGTTAGTTCCCACCGACGCAGGAGAATCTAAATCAAATACAGTCGCCATCGACCACTCTTGCATTTCTAACGTGAAGCTGCCTAAAATCAATATTCCCACATTTAGTGGAAAAATAAAAGATTGGCCAAGATTCTATAGTCTTTATAATTCGTTAATTCATAACAACAAATCGCTTTCGGACGCTGAACGCATGCACTATCTTTTTTCAAGTCTCTCTGGGGATGCTCTTTCTCTTATTCGCACATATCCTCCAGAAGGCACACTGTATCTTGAGGCATACCAAACATTGACTCAAAGATACCAAGATAAGCGTGAATTAGCTTTTACTTGCTGGAAGGAAATACTCGAAATAAACTTAAAATCTACATCGCCTGACGAACTCCGTCGTGCTCTTGATTATACAACAGAGAACTTAAATATTTTAAGGGGCCTTGGATTACCCACGAACGAATGGAATTTCGTTCTTTCGTATCATTTTTTATCCAAATTAGATTCGCAAACGCGGTGCGCATATGAACGAAAACATATCCATACAGAGCTACCAGACTTCAAGGAGTTGTTGGCATTCTTGCACACTAAGTGTGAGGCGCTCGTACGAGACACACACTTCTCCCTTCAGGATCGCTCAAAAACCCCTGGTAATCGTGGTCAAGAGAAGCCTCATAATCAGACAAAATCAAATAGTAATACGTCAAAACCCAAAACCACAGTATTCCTTTCCAACACAGAAGATAAGTCAAAGTCTACTCCTCAGACGCCTCAATCTGCCACCTCGAAATCTTCATCGCCTCCTTCGTCATCTGCAAGCCCAACCGTTAAGTGTTCATTCTGTTCAGAAAATCACTCTGTCAGCCATTGTAAGCGGTTTGAACAGATTCCCGTCGCTAAACGCATTGAGCACGCAAAAACTAACCGTTGGTGTTTCAACTGTCTTAGGCCTTCTCATCGTATCACAGAATGCAAATCTATTTTCAGGTGTCAAAAATGTCGTCAGCGTCATCACACTCTTCTTCATCTCGATCAATCTGACAGCGCAACCTCGTCGTCAACTCAACCTGTTGCTTCATCAACTCAACCTACTTCACCAACTCAGCATGCTTCTAGTGCTTCAAGCGGCAATCAAGTTCAAGTACTTACAAGTCTCCGTGCTCAGCCGATGGTGCTTCTTTCTACAGCCAAGGTTGAAGTTCGTGACTCTTCTGGCAACTTTCAGTCTTTTCGCGCCCTTATAGATTCGGGAAGCCAGGCTCATTTCATCACGGAACGTGCAGTGGAGCGACTTGGTGCGATTCGTGGTGAAACTTCACGCCGTGTCATTGGTATAGCCCAGTCATCTGCTGCTGTTTCAGGAACAGTCCAGATTGAAATTGGTGTCAACGGCCGGTGTCTCTTTAAGGTCAACGCGCTAACGTTACCTAGCATCTGTGGCAAAATGCCATCTACTCGCATTGATAACTCCTCATGGCATCACTTGCAGGGTCTTACACTGGCTGATCCGGATTGTTGCAAGCCTGCGCCCATCGACCTTCTTCTTGGCGCTGAGATCTTCGCCTCATTATTGCGTCCTGGTAGTGTAGGCGGAGGATCAAAGCAACCAGCGGCGCTTAATTCTGTATTTGGTTGGATCTTGCTCGGCGGTGCCGGTAGCAAGGATCAGGTACAGTCATTTTTCGTTAATGAAGATGACTGCCTTCATGAAGAAGTCAAACGCTTATGGGAGCTTGAATCATTCGAAACAACTCGACGCCTTACTTCCGATGAAGAACGCTGTGAAGAAATATTTACAAATCAACACACTCGCGATCCCACGGGTGGATACATTGTTACTTTACCGTTTAAGGAAGAAAACCAAGATCGGTCGTTTCCAGGGTCTCGCGACATCGCTTTGCGTTGCTTTCATTCAATAGAACGGAAAATTGTTAAGGACCCGGATCTATATAAACAATATAAGGAATTTATGAAGGATTATTTAGACCGTGGTCATATGAGTGTTGTTTCGATCGACGAGCTAACATCCGCAAAATATTATATTCCTCACCATTGTGTCCTTCGCCCGGATTCCGCTACTACTAAACTACGTGTGGTGTTTAATGCTTCGGCGAAGGATGCAACCGGCGTGTCTCTTAACGATACCCTTTTAATCGGTCCTAAATTACAAACAAATATCGTTGAGATTCTCCTCAAATTTCGAACACATTTCGTTGTGTTCACCGCAGACATGCGACAGATGTATCGCATGATCATGATGGCCAGATCTGACCGCGATTACCAGCGCATTTTTTGGCGCTTTGATACTGATCAACCCGTTCAGGAATATCAGCTTAACACCGTAACCTACGGCGTGTCTTCAGCTCCTTTTCTCGCATGCCGTACTATTAAACAGTTAATCTCCGATGAGGGTCGTGATCTGCCACTCGCTAGTAAGGTTTTATCCTCAGATGTATATATCGACGATATTGTGACCGGTTTTGACAGTTTTGATACCGCTCTGCAAGCTCGGGATGAGGTTATCAAGTTGCTCAAGAAAGGAAACTTTGAATTGCGGAAATGGGCAACTAATACTCCTGAGCTACTTGCTGATTTACCTCTCGATCACTGCTTATCCGCTTCAGTCACTCTAGACGATAAAGAAAATCCTACCCTCAAGGTTCTGGGTCTAAGGTGGGATCCACTCAGTGACTGCTTCTTCTTTTCCGTTGTTCCACAGCAAAAGAAATGTACGAAAAGGAACATTCTAAGTGAACTTGCGCGCGTATTTGATCCCTTGGGTTTTCTTTCGCCCTTGACAATTATCGCCAAAGTACTAGTACAGCGTCTTTGGGTTCTCAATGTAGGATGGGACGAGGATGCTCCGGAGGATATCACTACTTTCTGGAACCGTTATCTAGAACAGCTTCCCCTCTTAAAATCGCTGCGTATTCCTCGCTGTGTATCTGTAAAAAACATTGTATCTTGTGAAATACATGGGTTTTCAGATAGTTCGGAGACTGGTTATGGTGCTGTAGTATATTTACGAACTATTGATGTAGACAATAACATTCAAGTCTTCTTCGTCTGCTCAAAGGGACGAGTAGCTCCCGTTAAATCTACGTCGTTGCCTCGTCTTGAACTCTGTGCTGCAGCCCTTCTCGCTGATCTTTTGAAGTTCGTTAAGGAATTATACTTACCAGTTTTTCCTTGCACCGGTATCTTCGCTTGGTCTGACTCTACCGTCGTGCTTGCATGGATTCGATCTCACCCTTCACGTTGGAAGGCTTTCGTCGCGAACCGTGTAGGTCATATTCTTGATGTCATTCCAGGTGCTCGTTGGAATCACGTGGCTTCCGAAGACAATCCGGCGGACGTAGTTTCGCGTGGTCAACTTCCGTCAGCTCTAGTCGACAACCTTTTATGGTGGGCGGGTCCTTCGTGGCTCTCTCAACCGGTTTTCTCTTGGCCTCGGTCTATCGAAACGCTTGATCAAACCGCACTCGAAATAGAAGAAAGGGGTCCGCATTCATTACTCACCCATGATGATTCTCCGGTTTCATTTATAGATACCTTATTCGAACGTTATTCGTCAATTCGCAAAATCCAACGCCTTTTGTGCGTATGGACAAAGTTCATCGATTACCTTCGTAGCAAACGTACACGCAGCTGTAATCCTGCATCAAATCGTACAGAGCTTCATAACGCGCTTATGATTATTGTGAAACACATTCAGTCTCGTTACTTCCTTCACGAGATTCAACAGCTGCAGGCTGGAACTCTCCTATCGAAGCAGATGCGTAAGCTAAACCCATTCCTGGATGCACAGGGAGTACTTAGGGTGGGCGGCAGGCTAGCGAGATCAGGGTTGGAGTTTGAACATAAACATCCCGCTCTTCTCCCTCGTAAGTCAAAATTCACCTACATGATAATCGAAGCGCTTCATCGTGAAAATTGCCACGCCGGCGTTAATACCATGCAGTATCTTTTAACTCAGCAATTCTGGATTCTTTCTCCAAAACGCGCTATTCGACATTGCTTGTCAAAATGTTTGCAGTGTTACAAAACTCATCCCACTCCTCTCGAACCATTTATGAGCGATCTACCTGCCGTTCGTGTAAATCAAGTGAAGCCATTCTCTATTGTGGGTACGGACTACGGGGGTCCATTCCGTATTAAATTAGGGAAGCATCGTGGTGCCAAAATCGGCAAGGCATATCTATGTCTATTCGTGTGCCTTAGCACAAAAGCACTTCACCTCGAAACAGTTTCGGATCTCTCAACTAACGCGTTTCTCGCCGCACTTCGTCGGTTTGTCGGTCGTCGTGGTAGGGTTAGCATTATCCATTCCGATTGTGGCACCAATTTTGTAGGCGCGAGTAATCAACTTCATTCGCTCATGCAATCTGCTGCTCATATTGAGAATATTGAATTCCGCTTCAATCCACCTTCAAGTCCTCACTTCGGTGGAGTATGGGAAATCCAGATCAAATCTGTTAAATCTCACTTGTATCGTCTTATAGGCGAACAAGCACTTACCTTCGAGGAATTAGATACTGTTTTCGTTCAAATCGAGTCCATGCTGAATTCGCGGCCCCTCTGTCCATTGAGTTCTGACCCCAATGATTTAAATGTACTTACTCCGGGTCATTTCTTAACGCTGGAACCGTTAACGTCCGTTCCTGATGAAGACTTAACTTCCATCAATATAAACCGTCTCGGTCGTTGGCAGCTAATACAGCGTTTCCAACAAGATTTTTGGAATCGTTGGAGGCGGGAATACCTCCAAACCCTAACTCAGCGGGCAAAGTGGACCAAACATTCAAAACCCTTAGACGTAGGATCGGTTGTCATTCTTAAAACTGATAACGCTCCTCCATTACACTGGCCTCTTGCGCGTGTCGAGAAACTTCACCCTGGCCCGGATGGAGTGGTGCGTGTTGCAACCGTTCGCTCAGTTGATGGTGCTCAACTAACGAGACCGTTGGCAAAGCTGTGTCCTTTACCGAACCTCATCGATTAATGCGTTATTCGTTAGTTTTAGCAACTTAGTTTTATCACAAATTTAGTATCTATTTTAGCTTTTCTTTTCGTATGCATTCAAGTTTCTAAGTACTAATTTCCATTTTTATATTAAGTTAGAAAATACACAAGTGTATTTTGGTGGGCGGTATGTTTCGTAATCATTAATTCGAATTCATATTTAAATTCAAACAACATCGTATTCCATTCTAAAATCTAGCTGTAAAGATCGAATAAATAGCAGCGTTCGAGTTTTCCGTTTCCGGAGTAGAAACTTGAACCAATGGCAGAGCGTTATGACAACGTTCATACGTCTGTCCAATCACAGGCCTTTTGGCCGCGCTTCCTGCGCCCTCATTGGCGCGTGGTGTGTGCAAGATTCGCCGCCGCACGCGAGACGTGCGATCGTAATAAAAAATCTAATATAAGGAACTTTCTCAATATTTTGTGAGTGTGAATGTGTTCTGAACATTATTTGTGATCCTTGAAGCCCAGGACAAGAACTTTTTCCAAAACTAAGGCGCGACTTAGCCAAAACGAAGCGCACGTGGGAGCTCCCAGCGAGGTACCCCAAAGAGTACCTACCCCTTGGACAAGACGTACGTGGCTGAAGGTAAGAGTTTCTTTCTTTGGTGGCGGACTTCTTGAGCGTTGCAGCCCATTCGATCTATTACCAGGCTGCCCCCAAATGGGCAGGTAACGTCTTCCTGCCACAAATATACTTTGTAAATATACTTTGACCTTTACATTTTATATCACACGGTTGATATTTTACGAGGCACGGATAATGAGACGAACAAGTTACACAAAAATATACGAGAATTCCCGAATTGCACGTGAAAACTCGTAAAAATGATTCCGCAAATCGAAAAGGACTGAAATAATGGCCGCCGTAAAGTTGAGAAGGTAACTGTTTGTTCAGAACAATTCGGGATTTATTTGTTTACGTCTCAGGCGTCCTTTATATAGAAGTCTGTGGACTCAGGTAGATAAGGCGCCTATATATCTTACTTTTAGCTCGTGTGATACGAATGGGTGAACTTTGATGCTGGCTATTTTTCTAGGATCAGTGTTTTTCTATTTAGGCGGTTTCAGTAAGTAAAAGTTTAGAGACTAACAGAAAATATGATTATACGAGTATCTATACAAATATATTTATAGTTTGTTTGGTTGAACGCTCCTATTTCAGCAGTAGCGTGCAGTGGTTCCAGACTAAGGGTAGGCCAGGAAAAAAAAAACTAACTACATTCTCAATACTGACGATGCGAATGGAAGAAAGCTTCGGCCCACTTCAAAACTTATAATTTAAAACACTCACCACATTCTTCACGTAAAATTAATAATCACGATATTCTGACGATTAAAATAGAAGATCTGTCACCTCAAATATCTTTCCAAGTGGGTGATAGTTACAAAACACGTCACTTGCAAGAATAACTCTCGAAGATTGAAATTGTTGGATTAATTCTCGTAACATTTAGACAAAACTTGAAATTTAAACGAAAATACATATTAGTAGTTCTTCATAAGAGTTGTGAAAAATAAGTTTTCACAACTATCGTAATCAGTATAAACACACATTGTCAGCACAAGTCACACAAACTAGGACCATTTTAAGTAAACAAACGAATCTTCTTTAATATTTACACTACTTTTTGTTTCAAAATGTATTACTTATAGCTAAATATGATTAAATAAAAACAAAAGTGCAAAACAATAACAAATTTTAGCCGGCATAAACTGACACTTACACACGGAGTAGCCAATATTAATTTACACAATTCCCCAAAAACCAAATTCGAAATAAAATTCTTACAGTTTTTAATTATTATAATAGGTCTTTGCTATTCCTTAAAATATAACATTTAATTTGAAATGTATAGATTTGACAATACTACTCTGTTTTTTTAATTGTCTTTATTAGTCTTTTACGAAATTGTCGTTTCTGTGTGTAATCTGTTTCCCGAATTGGCAACTCTGTTTATTTTACCCGTGCGTTTTCATTCATAAAACGCGTACTCGTCAGCTACAGCGTAAGTAGCTGCGTAGTAATTTATACATGTGTGCGGTTTCATATACACGAAAATATGAACACGGATGCATACATATGCATGAATTATTGAATGAATTTTAGAATTTTTGAGACCACAGGACCGCTTGCCTTCGGTTATAGTAATCTGGACGTGATGACGTCACACGGCGGCCGCGCGGAAATTTGCTAATGCATTATATGAGACGTTATGTTTTATATTTTTGTTTTATTTTATTACAAGGTTACAATAAATGCGTTTGTTTTATTTATGCGATTTTGTGGTAGGGTAGGCTTGGCCTAAATCAGTACTATGAGAGACCACCATTCCATTTCCATTTATCAAAGAAGGCTATAAGTTATAAAATAACACGCCACGACCAATAGGAGCTGAGCAGCGGGTGAAACTACGGCTAACAGCTGGGTATAACTTATCTTTAATGATCATTAATCGACTACGTCAAATGAAAAAACAGTTTCTTACAAACAAAATAATTCAGTGGTATACGTTTTCATCTTCACTTATTGATATAAGTAAAGATGAATACGTATACCGCTGAGTATGTATGTATAGTATGTGTGTGAAAAGACTGGTGTCTTTGTACACACATATACCCCATAAATATGTCAATATGAAAAGGAAACCATTGCCTACATTATCATGTCTTTACCTTGTAAAACAAGAACCACGTCTCTACGTACTTACATTATCCCGCGTGTAGCACAAAGATCGACTTTTTGCACAGCGTGTAACAGTGACTTTAAACGAAACATTTGCAAGTTTTATCCTTGGCGATAAAGGGAGAAATCACTTTGAATTCTTTTTGGGGCAAAAGGTGAGTAGGAAGTTTGAAATTCGAACGTCAGTTAAGTATATTTTCTTTGGCTGTGTATTTGAATGAGTAGTGTTGGTTCAGTGTAAATGTACCCGAATTACAGGTTGTAGGTTACTTAATCAACCAGGTTAACATACTCCTTTGGCTTGTAAGATAGAAACAGACTGGAGAACTGCCAAAATTTTGTATGATAACGACATATATGGAACTAAAAAATTAAACGTAAATTAAAAAAAAAAATCGTTGACATTTACGAGTATATCATCCACAAACCAAAGGCCCGTCAAAGGCAGTCTTCACGTTTTTGTGACGTAAAGTAAACGTGAACTTTGACACATTGGTTCCTACACTTTATTTTTTTAGTGTGGTAAAATCATCAAATGAGTCCTCCCACCCAGGACAGGGCGGGAGGGACTGTCAGTCTTGTACTGACTAAAATCCACGGTATCCTTTACTAGCCCTTTACGTACCGGGGTCACGGTAATTCGTTAGTCCCGCGACCCCGGCAGACATTGGTTCCTACACTAGAGACGTTTTACGTTTTTACTTGTACTTCGAGTTCGAAGTACTGTCAAATAGGTAAAATTTGTGCTATGTATGACCTCAGAAATATAGCCATGTGGCAGATGGCTGTGAGCAGTGAGAATATTATTCACTGCCACTAAATGGATAGGTATACATAAATGATTAACCTTTAAACTTTTTCTCAAAAGTACATCACAAAACATGTACTCATTGAGAAACTTCTATATCAAAGTCACGTCAGTTTTTTTCACCGTACGGTTGCTGTATAAACGAAAAACACAGCCTTTGGGAAATCAATTATTTTTTCCTTCAGTGTTTTCGCTTTTAGTTCATCTTTTACTATTAAGTTATGTGTTTGGAAGATAAATAAAATATATGTGTGAGTTCTAGCTTTTTCAAGTGATTTTTTAATATAAAATTGTTATGTTATCTCACGCCTTGTTCCCATGGGGACGCAGAAACTACAGAGCGCCACCTGCTACGATCCCTACACACTCCTTTCGCCTCATCCAAATTCATACACTTTTCGTCATACAAACACGCCGATAGCGAGTAGGTATTACACACCCAGCCTATTAATATCTCCCGGCAAATAAATATCTGTGCTAACAATTTGTACTCACACAGAAATCCAGCATTAAAATTAATAGAACACAGTTAACTTATCAAGCTAAAACCGAGTGGACAAATTGCACGTCGGGCTACCGGGATAATTACAATGCAGATTAGATGAACTGTTGGGGCCCTGCCAGCGACGTGAGTTTAACAGATTACTGACAACCCTGACCTCGTGTGGCTTTGACGGAAGCGGCTTCGAAAATGATTAGTTACTGTTCAATATAAACCACTGTCGACAAAGTTAGTAGGTGCAGCGATTATCCGGGGTCGCGGGACTCACGCAATTAGCGTGACCCCGGAACGTAAAGGGCTATTTAAGGACACCGTGGATTTTAGTCAGTACGAATCTGACAGTCCCTCCCGCTCTGCCCTGGGTGGGAGGACTCATTTGATGATCTTACCACGTTAAAAAAACAAAAACTGCAGCGATTTATATATATATCACTGACTCGTTCCGCTAATCTCAAGAAATACTGGTTCGAATTGTAAAATTATTTATGTGCTGGATAGTTCATTTATCGAGGAAGGCTATAAGCTAAGTAACATCACACTACGACCAACAGGAGCCGAGTAGCGGGGGTAAAACCGCGGGGTACAGCTATAATTTATAAAACCTCGAGCGTTTGATCAGTAAAAATATACATTTACATAGCTGTGTAACGAATACCGTTGTCATGATAATAATTATTATCTTTTGTGTTTTCTAGTACAGAATAAAAAATACCTACTGTGATGCGTAAAAATAAGTTAAAAATAACTAAAACCCGACTACAAAAAAATCGCGCACTGAAAAGTATAAAACAAGAACAAGCCGTGGTCGTATGCCACCTGCGGTTGTTTCACACAATCTTTATTGGCTAGGTGGCATACGACCACGGCTTGTTCTTGTTTTATACTTTTCAGTGCGCGATTTTTTCGTAGTCGGGTTTTAGTTATTTTTAACTTATTTTTTATTTACACTATTTTGGGGTTATATTATTCATAGTAATTTATGTTATATGTATAGTTTCTGAGTTGTGAATTTAAGATTTATCATTTAATTTTGATTCCCATGTTGACACTGTTGAAAACATAAAATTAGCTAGTAAAAGCTATATAATGTATATACAACATTATTTTTAGTATATGCGAAACCTGAATATAGTTTGTTCAGAATCAGTAACAGATTCGATTTCAATAATTTTTACACCATGTTATATATTTTTTCAAAAATATTTTAATTAAATTTTATTACCAGTTAATTACAATACCATCACCATATGGTTAGGTACCTATTGCCAAGCTATTATCACGAGTGTATAACACAGGAGACGCGGTTTACACGGGTGTACCGCGAAATGAGCATGTTTTTAAACGGCCAACAAGGTAATATACAAACTTGTAACTTTGTGATTTTTTTATGATACGGTTTTAAAATTTTGTACATAGATTCTTTACACAAAAATACTAGACAGGTGTATCGGGTTTCGCATAAACAAAAAATAATGTTGTATATTTCAAATGTGCTCATCAAGCCCTTTAATTTGATACCCATGTCGATATTGTACGAAATATTTTTTTTTCGGTAACGACTTCTCATCCCCTAGAGGGCGCCATATTGGATTTGGTGACACGTCACCTACCAGCTATAACCAGCGGACAACTGAGACGCTTCTAACGAGACCTCATTTGTCATGTAATGATAAGAAGTTTAGAAGTTATGAGGGAACAAACAAACATACATACATACAAACATATATACCGGTCAAAATCATAACCCTCCTTTTGGCTTTGCCGTAGTCGGGTAAAAAGAGACTTCAAACTGGTCTTTGCCGTTTGTCTGTCAAATTAAAACAAAACACAATCGATTTTAAAAACAGAAGATGAGTCACACAGGTTCAACAATCTTTACACATTTCCAGACTATATCTACTTACTATATAACTTCCGAAAATCATTTTTAATTTAAAAAATGTTTGCTCATACAATTTATGAAAAATATTTTGACCAACATATTTTTCCTTTCTAGGTACAGTGTTCCTTCCTATACAATCCTAACACGAAACAGAGACGAACGGCATTTAAAAAAAAAATGGGCAATTTAATTCATGTAGACAACTCACACTTAACCAAAAAATTAATATACCAAAATTGTGACCATAAAAAAAGACCTAAAGCGTTTTTCCGTATCTCTTAAGCCTTTGTCAAACAGACAGGCGTCGCGAATGCGAATCGTGACGTTTTATTTGTAATGTATGGAATTTTTTGAATCCAGTCACATAGAACAGCGAAAGCGATCCGATAGCGTGAGCGACGTCTCGCTTCGATTCGATATCGCTTCGGAAACGTTTCGCTTTCGCTAATCTGTTTGACAAAGGCATTATGGATCCGCAAAGTCCGCACTTTCCCTTGTTGGCCAATTTAAAAGAAAGACCCTGTATATTAGTGCTCTTTACTGTACTTACAATAGTAAGAAAAAAGTAATATTTCTACAACCAAGTACAAGTGTTTCCGAAACTTTTCCAATCTTGATACAGAGTAACAGGTGACGCTCATGCTATCATAAGTTGTGCAGAAAAAGATACAACTTTTATGTGAAGATGTTATAGGGATGCGTAAATCAGTTGTGAAGTGTCATTTTAAAGGTAATAATATAAGCTATAATGCTTATTAAAGATTATGCTCACGGTGCCATGTCATTAGTATTTTTACTACATTATAGATGACATCAAAATACGATCAGTTTTTAAATTTTTTTAAACGTTGCCCCGCGCTTGTAATTTCTCTTGTGTCGTGGGTGCGTTTACAAACATAGAAACTCACATACACAGTTTGAACTCTTTACAGTTATTTAATGTAAATATAACTGCTTAATTATGTAAGCTGTAATTTGTAATTGTGAAAAGAGAGATTTCCGCTCAGTTCATTATATGTTCAAATTCAATTTCGATGGATTCCACATACGACCAAAGCTTTTAAGAAATTAAAAGTCCATCATGAACTAACAAAGGATATCGTATTACCCAGTGACTGGGTTATACGATACCCCTTATACTGACTGGGTGATCATGACTGGATTGTAGAGATCATCCATGTAAAATGAAGCTGTATATAATATGTTTGACGAACTTCCAGTTACTTATAACAAACACTCTGTATACACAATAAACTCACATAAGTAAAGATTTTAATCCCACCGCTATTGAAATAATTCTAAGTATACACAGAGTTATTTCTAGAGACGTTTGACCATTAAAAACGCTCTCCTGTAAACCTCGGTTTTCGACATGTCCGTTTGTACATAGGGAACGTCGGTTTAAAGCCTTTGTCAAAAAGACAGGCGTGGCGAATGCGAAGCGTGACGTTTTTATTTGTAATGTATGGAATTGTTTGAATCCAGTCACATAGAAAAGCGAAAGCAATCCGATAGCGTAACAGAACTATCCGACTGACGTTTGGTATCGGTTCGGTATCGCTTCGGACTCGCTTGTCTGTTAGCCAAAGGCTTAACTGTTTATAAACGCACTCACGATACAAAAAATATTTTTTTAGTGTCGGACAAACCTTAAAAAGCCAAAAAAAACTTATTCGTCTAATAAATTGACGAAACAAAAACGCTCGTCTGTAATACACACAGTGTGCGTCTCAGTGTACGTCCCAATGTACGTCCCAATGTATGTCCCAATGTACGACCCAGTGTCACGTTGAACTTGTTGTCTCATCTCAGTTTACACTCGCGTAAACTTTACTACTTCTATGTTCCGGAACGTAGTTATTATATGCTTATAGGGTATAAATTCGCTTTAACTATTACAGGGTTGTTAAAAGTTATGCGTTCATTTTGCGATTTATTAACTCCAGACTACACACAAACAGTTTCAAGGCTATTTATTATTTATAACTGTTAGAAAGGTCGGGATTTTAAAAGCATCTATAAAATAATTATAAACTTTGTTATATAAAATATTGTACCATATAATATGAGGGACACAGTTCCTTTTACCCTGATAAAATAATGTCTAAGTTTTGGAGTTGGTTACAAATTATTTTATTAGTATAAAAAAATTAAGAAGAGATAAGGTTTTCGAAGATAGTCGCGTTGACAAGTTTTTGTAAGCGCCTGAAAAAGCAAGGCTCTAAATAAATGCAGAACATAAAACCTTTTCGTCGAAAATATAAAATAAAAAACACAAAGAAAAAGGGCGTTACAGGTATCTATTTACATTCAAATATCGAGCCAAATAGGTGTCCCACAAGGTACCTATCACAACGAATTTGGAAAGAAAATATTTAAGAAAAATATAATACTATGACACACCCAGCTGTGCACGCAATATTCAACACAATTTCAGATCATACGACTCAAGCAAACACACTCGTGTTTTCATGTTGATACGCAATACAGAACTTTTTCGAGACCACTTAAGGCTCCAAATAAGTTTTTTTGGTTATTGTTACTGCCGTAACTATAGCAACAAGTGGTTTCCTCACCGCTGACTACCTCCCAACCTACATTCTCAAGCCAAGCTAAGCTTGAGTTATTGCCTAGATCGTATAATACAAGACGTTACTTGATGGTCTTATGTATTTAAAATGGTTTTTTTACAGCATCGTTTTAATTTAGAATGTCGTTACAATTTTAAACTGAGACTTCGATTAAGAGTATTTCACAATACGTGTCTGAATTAAAGACTTGTATCAATCACTTAGATGAAAAAAAAAATCTTAAAGCGTCACGTCTCTCCTAGTAGTTTTGATCGCAGTTACAGTGATGTCTTATTTAACTCAAGGTTAACCCTAGAAAACCTCGTGGCATTAAGCTCGCCTATGTACTAATCTGTCAAATTTTACCAATCGGACATTAACCTTCTACTATTGTGATAAAGTTTAGAAACTTCTAAAGAAATTTGGCAGATTGTGGTAGGTTAATGTGCTGGCTACCACAATTGTACACGAAGTTTAAGTGAATAAATATTAATAATTCCCTTAGCTCATTTCATTTTCATTTTTATAATTAGTCGATTGTACCTTACAACACATTACATTATTATTCTGTTTTCCAAAAAAACCTAATAATGTAATCAGTAGAACATCATGTGACGTGTTGGTCATAACTCCTGTAAATTCTATCTTCAGGAGTCGTTTTTTTTAATTTTGTTCAGCTGTTATCGACCACTATAGACCAGAAATTATTCATCCACACAAAAAGGCTTCAACCTATTAGTACGTGCCTAGAACACAAAACTGGCCTGAAATAAAAATAAACCGCAGTATACTAAGTGGGCAGTCCGTTAGCGGAATATTGAATGGCATTCACTAAATCCGTAGGACTTGAGCGATGCGGATAGACCGCAGTGCAGATATAGCGGGAAGGTAAGTGGGCACACCCCTTTATAAAGTGAAAGAGAGTTTGAATATAGAACGAACGGTCTGTTGGTTAGGATCGGTTTGTTGTTAGAAATAATAGGGCATAGTGCACAGTGTTTGTGAATTGAATTCAAGGACTCGAGCCACATGAATGCCAATAAATTATACGTTACGTCAAAATCAAAATCAAAAGTTTTTATTTCACATAGGCCCATGAGGGCACTTATAAAACGTCGACAGCAGGTGCTCGGTTCGGGTTGGTCGATTCCATGGAGAAGAACCGGCAAGAAACTCCATGGTTACTCTTTTAAAATATGGTATAGTTTTACAAACAGATTGTTACAATTTTTCGATGCTTAGATATGTGAGAAAAACGTAGGCCTGGTAACAAAGGGGAAGTCCTAACTAAAATTAGTGCTACAAAAGAAGAAATGTATATATATACACACGACTTACAATGTTCTCACATTCACAAACAAAGAGTAAGGAAGAATCTATACAAAAAAAGAAAGCTATAAAAGCTGGAAAAGCTGACGTGAACATGAAGTTCGACAAAAATAGTGGATTTTTAGTCTATCACTTTAACTTATTGCATTTCTTTGCCTAAATTATATAAAAGTTGATTGAATATGCAAAGCGTAGCTATAATTTGTGAATCTTAAATTGTGCGATCAATTAAAACTGATAATTTTTGGTGAAACGTCCCACAGGCATAACGTAACATTTGTATAAAAGTTTCATCGTTATCGATGTTCACCCACATCAATTTAAATTAAAAAAATATCTGCAAAAGAAGCAAAAGCAAGAGATTTATTACTAAATCGAAGAACATACGAATCAAGCGAAACACAAAGTGGAAAAAGATGACGGTCAAATGGCACCCTCATTCATTTTTTAAATGAAAGTCGATTAATTCGGTTTTAAACGCATATTTTACCGACTCCGTCGACAGAAGGATTTTCCATCAAATAAAAGTTTGAAATATTGAGTGGTAAATCTAATTTCAGTTCACGAATTGATGCCGCAGGGACATTTTACCGCTTTTATTTTAACCCATTAATATGACTTTTCAATTAGCTTTGAATTTTAAAAAGTATTAGCCCCTTTGTTATGCAAAACTTTGTTCAATTATACAACGGTATAAATTCATAACATAACTATACAACAACAAAAATGCATTTAAATGTAATGGCGTGTGACTTGGTACTGAACAAAGAAGTAAATCTTCCATTTTTTTACTATTCTAAGGCATAGTTCTTATGCTAAGTGCAAGATATCTTCACAGTAACTCTTTCAGGATTAGTAAGTGTGCCACTTACTTAGGCGACGAATTAATAAATAAATAATTAAGAATAACTTTGGGCAGATAGAGAAGAACCAACTAAAAGAAAAACCCAAACCCCTAGCGCCCGCCCTTTGCAACTTCCTAGTAAGCACTAGGAAGTACTTCCTAGTACAAACTAAACAGTAGCGGAAAAGAAGTAGCCAATTACGCATAAAACATAAGCATTATACTTAATTATAATCATTCGGCCTATAAATATGCCGAAAAATGCAACCGAAATATTCCATTACCAGTATATCTATCTATCTATATATATATAAAATGTTATGTTGGTTTGTGTACGCTTCAAAAACTCAAAAAGTTCTGCACCGATTGAGCTGAAATTTTAGCATGATATGCATCCGCATCAAGGATTGTTTTATCTATTTTTTGCAACAGTCACATATCCGCGACCGCGAAGAAACTGTTTTATTGTGCCACAGCGAAGCGTGGCAGGGTACAGCTAGTTATGTATAAAATAAAAAGTCAACATTTTGAACCGAACAACTAACCAAATTCGTCTATGTACAGCATGAAAATTCAATAACAACGAAAAACAAAGTATTTTTTTAACCTACCCTCGTTTGTAACGTTGATAAAACGGGACATTTGATTAATCGTCAAACTCTGCGTGTTTCGCGCCCTTCAGCTGAAACCTGAACAAATTACCTTTGTTAAGATATTTTTGTGATGACACAATCATATTTTGGGGAAGCTGAAAAATCTAATTTGTGTACATAATATTTAGGTTTGACATTATACAGGGTGACATTGTCAACTGTTAGTGGATGGCTAAATCCGAAACTCTATGGAATACCAAAAGATACTCGTAGTCAAAGGAGCCTCAAACACGATTTTGATGAAAAAAAAAATACATGTGGCACTCGGGGACTACCGCGGTAAAGCTAAGCATTTTTATCAACATATGCAATTAAAATTATTTATTTATTTATTTATTATGAAAAAAGAAAGAAAATATTATCGCTTATTTAACGAGAATATCATACCATCATTGTTCTATGGGAAGTCACTCTACGAATTAGGTTATAGTCAGCCACGTCAATCAAATGGAAAGTCAAGAAACAAATTCATTCATTCAAATTTTATTCCTTCACGTTGAAATGACAGATGTGACAGTGACAGTGTCAGATTTATTTTCGTTACCGAATTTCTTGATTCAGTCGCCGCGCTCAAAGCCCGCGATAAAAGCTATGCAATAGCTTCATAAAACTGTATTTGAAATATCGAATAATTCCTAGCCAGGCATGTATTTGAATTTGACTCATATTAGCGACACTATCGAATGAGGTAATAATACAGGGTGTGTCTTTTTCCAAACAACACGTTCGACTCTTGAGCTAGGAATGTAAATTTTTCTAAATTATGTTTTAGTTTTCATCAAAATCGAACTCAAGATTCCTTTGAGCATTTTTTGGCCATTCGCGCCCTGTTTGAAAATTTTATAATATAACATTCTGTATATTATTTTGAAAATGTTGTATATTTATTTTTAAATTTACCTGAGGGCATTAGACTTATGCAATATAACGTGTATCGAATAAAATAGTAGTAAAATATTGCAGTTAATTTTAATCGGTAAGCTCATTAATCGGATCATGGTTATTTTCACAGCAATATTCATAATTTAAAAAGCTCGTTACCACTGAAATTATGAATATCGAATATTCTGTGAGTCTATCAAAATGATACATGGTTTCATCAATTATTTTCAATGTTAAATGAATAACCTTGCCACTTGTAGTTCAATGAACCAAGCAAGCGTAGCTGTGACGTCACGACCGCTACGCCGTAGACATGAGCCGTAGGCATCCGTAGCACATTTTTGTTTCTCGAACTATGTGACCCCGGAACGTAAAGGGCTATTGAAGGACACCGTGGATTTTAGTCAGTACGAGTCTGACTGTCCCTCCTGCTCTGCCCTGGGTGGGAGGACTCATTTGATGATTTTACCATGATAAAAAAAGTTCGTATTATACGCTTGTCTGAAGTAGCTTTCGACTCTTAATGAAATCTATAAAAATAAAGTGAATAAAGTTTAAAAACATGGCAACAAAATAAAAACTTCTTTAGTGTTCGAAGGAGAACTGAAAGTCAAGACCATTTATTTACTCGAACCTTAATACAAATGGCCGCCTTCACTTTAAGTCAGAAAAAAGATTCATAGTTTCAAATTACATTGTTTGTGAGAAACAGCCTTAGGGCGCGGTCAGATTAGACAAACGGCTACCAGCCATGAAGGTCAAAACCTGTACGTATCAATGTTCAGTGAACATAATATATATATATATATATATAGTGATAAATTATATTTTAAAGTTTAAATTACAATACGGGGTTATTGTAATTTAAATTTTAAATAAAATCTATATATATAAAAATGTTATGTTGGTTTGTGTATGCTTCAAAAACTCAAAAAGTTTTGCACCAATTGAGCTAAAATTTTAGCATGATATATAATCCGCATCAAGGATGGTTTTTATCTATATTTTTTTTGAAAAAACAGTTTTTTGTGCCACAGCGAAGCGGGGCAGGGTACAGCTAGTATATTATAAGTTTAAATTACAATACGGGGTTATTGTAATTTAAACTTTAAAATATAATTTTTAACAATTATACATTGGGGTCGCGGGACTGTCTCGGGTTCGTTGGACTGTTTCGGGCCCGCGGGGTCTCGGTACTGTCTTCGGGGTCTCGGTACTGTCTTCGGGGTCTCTGTACTGTCTTCGGGGTCTCGGTACTGTCTTCGGGGTCTCTGTACTGTCTTCGGGGTCTCGGTACTGTCTTCGGGGTCTCGGTACTGTCTTCGGGGTCTCGGTACTGTCTTCGGGGTCTCGGTACTGTCTTCGGGGTCTCGGTACTGTCTTCGGGGTCTCGGTACTGTCTTCGGGGTCTCGGTACTGTCTTCGGGGTCTCGGTACTGTCTTCGGGGTCTCGGTACTGTCTTCGGGGTCTCAGTACTGTCTTCGGGGTCTCGGGACTGTCTCGGGGTCGCGGGATTGTCTAAATAATTTACCGTGACACTGGAACGTAAAGGGTAATTGAAGTAACACGGTTAATTTTAGTCAGTACGAGTTTGATCGTCCCTTCCGCTCAGGGCGGGAGAACTCATTTCACAATTTTACCCACTAAAAAAATATGGGAAAGTTCTAATAGACATTAAACGCTCTGTTTGATTTGCAATATTCGACCCAGTACCAAAAGTAGAAAATTCACCAGCACGCACATTCTCCTTACGGCATTACTCCATCATCGATATATTATAATATAACATTCCATTCGTGTTCTCTCTCTCTTACCCAGTTATCGTATTTTGTTTTGTTTCACATGCAGAAACGTGTCACTCACGGTTGGTCTCTTCCAACTGTTGCGCGGATTATACATATAAATATTCGAAACGGATGCGTCGCTCAGCTGACAGTTTGTAGGGATAGATACTGCCCGTTTTCAATGCTCCCCAGATGACATTTTCTTTAACTTTAAAAAAAAAGTTGCCCCACACTAGAAATTTCTCCAGTATCGTGGGTGCGTTTACAAACATAGAAACTCACATACACAAACACCCAGACTCGGAAAAACTACTTGCAGATCATAAAACTATTTGTTCCGTACGGGAATCGCACCCGCGACATATAGCTCAGGAGGCCATTTTCTCAGCCACTGCGCCAACCGTGCCGTCAAATGTGATGAGTTGATACAAGCAGTTTTCAAACAGTGGTCTCACTACACAGGTAAGAGGACCTCTGATGATCTAGAGAGATCATCACTAAAATTATGAGTGTAAATTACCGATTTAAAAGACATAGATTTACTTTAATATGACAAGTCTGGTTGATGGTTGACGGCACGGCTGGCGCAGTGGCTGAGCAGTCGACTGCTGGGCAGCGTGTCATGGGTTCGATCCCCGTACGGAACAAATATTTTAATGATCTGCAAGTAGTTTTCCTGGTCTGGGTGTTTGTGTATGTGAGTTTCTGTATTTGTAAATGCACACACGACACAGGAGAAATTCCTAGTATGGAGCAACGTTATTCCTAAAAAAAATCCAAGCGTCTTAATTGGTGGTCGCGGGACTAAAGAATACCGTGACCCCGGAACGTCTTTATGTTCCGGAGTCACGGTATTTTTTCTTTTCAATAGCCCTTTGGCTACTGAAGGACACCGTGGATTTTAGTCTGTACAAGTCTGACAATCCCTCCTGCCCTGCCCTGCCCCGGGAGGACTCATGATGATTTTACGTAGCTATAAAAAAATGCATCTTAATTGACTCGGTATTTACAATAACGAGCTTACGAATTGCAACCTGAAAATATGAGTGTATGTTCAATTCTAAGAAAACGCACCAACGACTCTAAGATGTGCTCTTCTACGAGGCGGCTTTAAGATCGTCCGATCGTGCAATGCGAGTGCTCAGCCCTGGTGTCGCAATCAGTATTTTAGTGAATAGCAAAGTTTAGTCCCAGCGTTGCGTGAGCGCTGCGACAGTGCTGTACAAGACTGCGTTTATAGAGAAAGGCACTGCAGAAAGAGAGATGCTTTCTAAAACACGGGGGCATTGTAAGTACCACCGACTTCTAAACTCGGGGCTGCTATGGAAAACCCAATAACACTTTATTGCTCGAACATCATCATCATCGTCTCAACCATAGGACGTCCACTGTTGAACATAAGCTTCCCCTTAAGATCTGCACATGTAATGTGTATTATTGCCCGAACGTTTGTTGCTAATATTGAGGCAAACAAAAGTGTTCAATACCACATCTGACTGAAGCCTAATACGAATTATAAAGAAAGTTTTTTCTCGTTGGTAATGTGTTTGGGTTACTACAATGAAGATGGATACTTCATGTTTGTTGACTGACACAGCTATTTGTAAGTGCGACGTTGTTGTTTACTTTCTGTGGAATAAAATAGCTAGGTGGTAGTTCATAGTTTGTTCTTTCACTATGCCTTCTAGTACATACATTATGTGGAAATCAGAAAGGCAGTCACTCAATGTAAAATATTATTCAACTGTATTTCTTTAGGCTGAAAACCAATTCCTAAATCGGGCAGATGATTAGGTACCCGAAAAGTACTTTATTAAATAAAACTTAGGACATCACCGAGTAGTATTTGGTTTTCAAAACATTCCATTCGCAAAAGCTCAAGTAGCGCTGAAAGTGCACGCTTTCACACGATTTTAAATGTAAAAACAATTAAAAAGCTTTGATTTTTGGACTCAGATATTCTGTGAATCGCACTTTTTTCTTCAAATATTATTGCGAATCAAACGTATCTAATAACCCGATCTTAATAACAGGTACCTAACTATGCTGTACGGTAGAGATAGATAGTTATATCTCTATAATACAGTATATTGAATATCTATGTACTTACCTCTACAAATAAAATAAGGTTCGTTTCCACTTATTCTACTTAACAGTTCTATAGTAGAACTAATAAAATGAACATGTTTGTTTATATTGTTTTAAATGTACTCTCCGACTCTAGTTTAAACCTCTTAAAAGTACTTAAATCAGTGCACTCGAACTGCCCTGATTACCTCCACTTAGTTTAAAACAACAGAACAATGTTTTGCTTTAATTATCCTCACACATTTTGTTACTTTTCTTTCTACAATGTTGTTTTAGGAGCTACCTTTCACCTTCTGGAAAAGTTTTGTTTTCATTATTTTATTTTGTAGCTTTTCTATGCTTTTTTTTTTCGATGTTTTATGATATTTTGACTGGGCATAAGTTTTATAAACGGTATAACTGGTTAGTATTCAGTTTTTGAATTTTATGCTTCTTTTGGGGTGATATCTACATTCTAGCTGTCAAGCCGGGTAATGGCACCATAGGAGACCTATGACTTGCGATGACGACTGAGCAATCCTACTGGCTTCGTCCAAAGTTTCGAGCGATTCATATGAATGATCTTGATCACATACGGATGTGAGATAAGTTAGTGATATAAACTAAAAATTGGTGACAACACGATTGGAAAGTTGTCCCGACTCCCGATTTGTGAACAGAATTTATGAATTCAGAACTTATAGGGTTCAGAAAAAAGTTTCGAGTTACTTTCGTACGGGCCCGTATCTTCGTTGACGGACTAAGAGAATAAACCCCCAAGGCCACCTGCCATACCAGAGTGTTTGCCCACTAGTCTGTCGGAGTTTAGCACCAAATAGTTTTTACTGCGTGTTTCTAAAGATACAGTCCTGTATCAAAACTGTAGTTTGGTGTTGCAAGGCTCTTTCTCAATGACGAGATCGTCGTAGCCTACAGCCCAGACATAGCCTTTTAGAGAATAGCATAGATAATAATAGTATTCCCATATGGGTCGTTAAACGTGTTTACAGTAAATTAAAAAGGAGTATTTGGTATGGTGACTTAGTATTTGGTAAGGTTGACTGGTAGATAATTCCTTGCGGAATTAAGTTCCTCTTATGTACCACTTTTATACGTAAAAGTTTAAATAAATAAATGGTGATGTCATTAATAAAATGTCTCGTGATGTAATTTAGCAAAACAGGTTCGTAAAATGTATTAGGTAACTTCCAATTGGGGAGAGCGGATGGACAGGGAATAGGTAAAAGGGTTTAAAACATTGTTGAAGACCAAACAGCGAATAAGATGAAAAAATATATTTAATAATCTTATTTTTTCACGTTAATTTAGATTACAATTACCACTCTTAATAGCAACTCTTAAGCCTTTGTAAAACAGACAGGCGTGGCGCATGCGAAGCGTGACGTTTTTATTTGAAATGTATGGAGTTGTTTCAATCCAGTCACATAGAAAAGCGAAAGCGATCCGATAGCGTGACAGAACTATCGGACTGACGTCTCGCTTCGGTTCGATATCGCTTCGGACTCGCCTGTCTGTTTGACAAAGGCATTAAGACTACATAGAATACAGCAAATCTATTGTTTAATAAACTACACTAGCATAATATTTAAAAGTTTTCAAATTTTGTCACAATCAAGCCTTTCTGCCTCGCTACAGGACTAATTAAATTATGGTTGTCTTTTTATCTATTTCTCCTATATTTTGTTTTTGCCTTTTTGTTTTTATTTTGTTTGCCATTTATGAGTCTTTTTTGCGTTCACAAGCGGCATTAAGCTTAAAGTTATGATATAAATTATATCTTTGGCATACAATATTTAAATGACCTACTGCAGAAGCTATCAAATATTATAGTGACATGATTTCTCTTATTTTTTTTCCGTTTTGTTTTTATTTTGTTCGCCCTGTGTGAGTCTTTTTTCAGCGTTCATAAGCGGCTTAAAGCTATGAAATAAATTATATCTTTGGCATCCCATATTTAAATGGCCTATTGCAGAAGCTATTAAATATTATAGTGATAATAATAAAATATTTTAAAGAAAAAGAGTGATGAGTCACTCTTCATCATCATCTAGAGTGAAATCATCATCCAGCACGGTAGTCGACGTATTGAATATTGTCTTGATCACAGATTTGAGGGTCTTTCTGGCACTCTGTCGGAGTAGGGTCAGCTTGAACTGCATCAGCACTATCAGGTACGTAGACATGAAGGAGACGTTCTGTGAAATATAAAATGTTCAGTATTAGTGTCTACATATAAATAAATAATAATAAATAAATATTCCACAACTATCACACAACGCCATCTAGTCCCAAGCTAAGCAGAGCTTGTGTTATGGGTACTAGACAACTGATAAACATACTTATATATTTCTAAATACATACGTATTATAGATAAATTACACCCAGACACAGAACAAATGATCGTGCTCATCACACAAACATTTGTCCTGGGTGGGAATCGAACCCACGACCTCCGGTATAGCAGTCAGGGTCACTAACCACTAAACCAACAGGCATGTCAGTAATATACAGGGTTTTTTTGTAAAACATTAAAAATTTGACGGCACGATGGTGCTGTGGCTGAGCAATTGGACTTGCCCTGCGTGTCGCGGGTTCTATTCCCTCACGGACCAAATATTTGTATGATCTACAAGTAGTTCTTCCGGGTCAACGTGACGCAACGTTACTGCAAATGTGTATCTTTTCGTGTAGTAAAAAAAGTTAGATTTTGAGTCGCTATTAAAGTCCAGCGCAGCGCCACGCTGCGTTGCGAAAGATGTATCTTTTCGTGTAGGAAAAACAGTTATATTTTGAGTAGCTCTATTGAAATGTGCGCGTAGCGTACCGTCTCGGTCTGAGCTGACCCTTACTGAAATATAATTAATGACCCTCATGTCCGCTAGATGGCGCATTAGTTACGGGTCGTCGACTTTATCGATAATATCTATCTTTTATTTGTACTATCACCAATAAAAGTTAACGGTTCCATAAATGGAGCTATCTCGTTTTATTGACTGCTTTTAAGCAGCTTGATCGGGTCATTGATTGTAGGAAATTTATATATGATGTCATATTTTTGTGGTAGATAAAAGTAGCTACTGATTTTCATTAAAATTAAAAAGTAGTTAATATGAAGGTACTGTTAAGCTTAAATTAAGAAAGAATGCATCTAAATTCTAAGTTTATTTGTAATTTGCCTTTTAATTTATTTTATTCAAACGACCAATAGGCGAAAACTAGACATAATTATATAGTTTTTTAAAGAATTTTAGGATTCGATCATTGGATCCTATGATCCTCATCTATTTGAGGCCATAGGCTGGCACACACACTCAATAATATTGTCAATCTTGAATATTACTGTATACGGCTAACCATACAGTCCACAATCTTGGCACATAAGCGATCTATAAGAGTCTACCAAGTGTGTCCAATGAGGGTTTCGCAGACGATGCAATACATTATGTCTTAGAATTTAATTTTCTTGAATGAATCGTGCTATCTCATTGTCAAAATCTCTAATAAATTCTAGGAAAAAGGAAGGGTTCGAACGAGACGAAGTTTCATTATTTAGATCAAAGTGAAACTGAATGTGAACGATAGTAAGATCTATCTAAAGTAATAGGAAACGCAGCATAGAAATAGAAAGGTTTTAAATAGAAAACGTTTCACAGTCTATTTCCTTTGACAAATCTGGGATGTATGTATTTCCTCTGACATTTACTTTTTGTGGTGTAGAAAACTGCGGGTATCAGAAATTCCTTTTCAGTTTTGAACGGTGCCGCGATTTGCGCGACCTGATAATCGAACCTTGATGCTTAGCAGTCAAAATTAATAATAAATCAGTATTAACTGTACTATCATACACCAAACTACACCGCAAATAGTTTTTTTTTGTTACCTGGTAAAATCATCAATTGAGTCCTCCCACCCAGGGCAGAGCGGGAGGGACTGTCAGACTCATACTGACTCAAATCCACGGTGTCCTTCAATAGCCCTTTACGCTCCGGGGTCACGGTAATTCGTACAGTCCCGCGACCACCGCAGATAGTATAGCCTTATTTTTGCGGCTTAATAATCGAATGAGTCCTTCCGGTCCGAGTGAAGTTAAAGGTATTGAGACTCAAGCTGACTAAAAACCATCTTTTGCTGCCCTTTATGTTCCAGGGCCACGGTATCCTATTTAGACACGTCCACCGAAATAGTAGTAGTAGTTTCAGATACGGACTGGTCAATTAAGTGCTTTTAAAACAACATTCAAATACAACATGTTGCCACTGAAACCCTGAAATAAAACACTAGATCCTAAAGTAGCGACCATTGCGGTCCTCCGCAGACAAATGTTTACTTCGAGGGAAGTTTTAAACAACCTGTTGTTTTAGTACTGAAAAGTGAAACCAGTGTTTGCAATCAACACAATTTTGGCTGTTAAAAGAGAAAGTGTAAAATATTTATCTTTCGGAAATTGTTGGCCTTGTTTTTTAATTCGTTTTCACCACCGAATTGTGATGGTTTTTGAGGAAAGTTTGTGTGTTTTTTTAAGTTGTAATTTAGCCTTTTTAGTTCAAATAAATTAACAAATAATAATTAATTAATATTAACAATCCAAAGTTAAAAATATTGTCAAATACCTAATTTTCTTACACGTACTTTAGAATTATGTAACCTTTGTCTACTTCAGTCACAATAATCGAAAAATGCTCATAAAATAAAATACGAGTACCTATGCATTTTAAAATGACACTTTTTTTGTTCCACTTACAGCTGTAAACAGTTCTCGGTTAATATTGGTGAAGCCATCCAGGTTCATGATAGGTGGGTTCTTCGATATAGCCACGAGGAACATCTCCACCTCACGTTGCGTGCTTCTGTCTAGTGCGCCGAGGTTCACGTTGAGGAGACGCACTTGGAACTCTAGGCCCACCTAGGTATAGAAAAAAAAAATATTTTAGTTCGTGTATGTGAATTTAAATGCACGATACAGGGGTAACTTAGAGAAGTCCCTTTTCAAAAATAAAAATGTTCCTTAATTGTAAGACATTATCACAAACTTTGTCAGGCCTGCAACGAGAGGTTTTGATGTATTTTAAGAATTTTTTTTTCATTCGAACCTTTGATTTCAAATAAGATGCATTTTTTATAAGACTTGAAAGTTTTTTTAATGAAAGCTAATGATGTTTATAGTGCGTCATGATTTAATTGCCCATAGAAATTGCACTACATCACGTGGCAAAAGAAACCATGACGGACCATTTTATTTTTCATTGAGTAACACTAAAAACATTGATAGTCTAAAATCAAAAGTCTCCACACAATGGTTGTATTGAATCGGGTAGTGCCGCTGAAGCTGGCCATAAAGAAGTATCGAGACGACCTGAATGGACAAGAGTTCTTGGAAAAACTTGAGGGATGCCTTTGCCAAGTCGCTTAACACTTAACAAAAAAAAAAACCTTACGAAGTACTAACCTTTCTAGAAGCATGATAAGCCTCATTACAAATAATAAACAGCAGAGTCATGCAGTACCCCACGATGACAAACAGACCCATCTCCTTGTAACTCAGTCCGTGCTCTAGGATCTCTGATAATGCGCCGTACAAAGATATGGTGGTGGTGAAGAAGATCACCATGCAGTAGATGCCGTACATGTTGGAGTATGCGCGACCTGCCAATAGAAATTGAACTTTAATTATAAGTTTATAAAATCTTTTTAAAATTTTATCAAATACTAGCTGTTCCCTGTTACGCTTCACTGTGGCACAAAAAAAAACTGTTTTTTCGCGGTCGCGGATATGTGACTGATGAAAAAAATAGTTAAAAACCATCCTTGATGCGGATTATATATCATGCTTAAATTTCAGCTCAATCGGTGCAGAACTTTTTGAGTTTTTGAAGCATACACAAACCAACATAACATTTTTATATATATATATATAGATAGAGATAGATTACGAGGTCTCTTGTATCTCTTTCACTAGGAATATGTATAGTGATAGAGAGTTCAGAAAAGTTGAATGACGTGAATATGTGTATTGTGTACAAATAGGCCACGGATGTTGCAGTGGCTGAGCAATCGACTGCCAAGCAGCGTGTCGCGACGAAACATTTTAAATCGGACACAATAAAAGCGTAATCCTTGTAGAAAAACACTCCCTTTCAACAAAGCTGACCGTGTTAACAAATAAAGAAGAAAACAAAAAATCTGATTAATTAGCTGGGGGTTTAAAAAGGTCACTTCAGCGGAATCTAGAAAATGTTTGGCTTTAATCTAGCCCAGAAATAAAGGGGTGCTAAGACAGGAAACCTCCACGTGCGCCCGTGGACTGGAGTTCCCTCTCGGATACGGAAGACCAGTTTTTCGGGCCGGTGCACCCTGGGATGCGGGCAAAAACTCTTCCTTAGGCACTGTGTGCCTAAGGGGTCTCTTTGCCCGTATGCGAGTAACCTGTCGGGTGGATGCTCCAACGCGTGTCCCTCTGGATAGGAGAGGGCACAGCGGCGGAGCGGGCTTGCGGACGGTGAGTAATGGGTAAGCTCGCCGTCCGACCAAGGACCAAGCCCGGGTCGGTGGCGCATCGTGTTTCACGCGTCACCGACGGGGTCCGTCACGGGGCTAAATGCCTGCTGGGGTCGCGGCTTTTTTCTTAATCCAGGATACCGCGGCCCCGGAACGTAAAGGGCATCCGAAGAAACACGGGTGGATTTTAGTCAGTAAGAGTCTGACAGTCCCTTCCGCCCCGCCCAGGGCGGGAGGAATCATTTGATGATTTTGCCACCCGAAAAAAAAAAAAAAACCCAGAAACAAAACCAAGGCTCATAAAGCTTAAGATGGAGCACTGGTACTGGCACTCCTGCGCGCCGATGGAACATAGAAAAAACTATTTGGTCCAGACTCCGACGGAATGGTGGCCACGATCACCACGAATAGGATCGCTAAGACGTCACTGCAGTAGACAGTCAGTATAGGTAAGTATGTTGTGAAATGAATGATGTTGAAATTATGTTTATTTATGCAAGTAGGTTATATCACAACACTTTTACACGTCGGTTCATAAAACTAGGAGGGGCCGGTGTTTTGTACTTGACTACTCTGAGAAGAAACAGCCGAAACAAACTGAGAGGTCACAGTCTCTTTTAAAGTCCAGATATTATATGTTGATCAGGTTATACGAAGACCATGCAAGTTAATGTCTGAAATGGTCTTTTCAAGAAAAAACCACACAAATTCGAGTGGATCTGTCCAGACAGTGTAGTGCCGTTGCCCAGGGTTAAACCACTAGGTGGTGGACCACACCTAGACCATTTCACGTTTTAGTATTTACTCACAATATCTTTTCATTTTATTACAAGCATCCAATTAATAGACAAAATAAGGTAGTTAAATCGAGCACTTTCTAAACAATAATTAATTAGCCTAAAAATGTCTACGTTATTAAGTACTTCAAGTTTCTATCACTTAATTGTTTTGGGCGTGAAAGGACAAACTCTCCTCAAGTCTTCTTTAATCCCCAAAACAGCGTCGCTTAAACCATTAATTAAGAAATTATCGACAGATCCCATCAATTCATGAACTTTCTCTCTAAACAAACAATATTTGGAAAGTTGGAGGAACAATATCAATCCTGTAGTTGAAGTTAAAGATTGGGTAAAGATGTATCAAACAATACGTTAACCTTATTTTACGTTTAGTACACTCATTTTGATTTTGTTTACCCAGCGTGGTGATTAAAGCCGACCCTCTTACAGGAAAAAAGCCTTTTTTTTGTTTTTGGGACAAACCCACCACTATTCCCTGAAAGCCAGAATCAACAGTGGCAACCACAAGAAAAGCGCCGAGACAATGAAGCTCGACGTATCCCGGAGAATGAATTTACCTGTCTTGGATCCTGCAACTAAATTAAACAGAAAAAAATAGTGGAAGAGTAGGATACATATGTTTCTACTTCCTTTCATGTCAAGCCGGAGACAGAACAAAACAAGGCCAATAGGTACAAAAGGACATTTGAACTGGGAGAAGCTTAGTTGCCTAGCACCACGGGTAAAATACTACTAATATTAATAGGCCCTAAATTTTGAGCTACTACTTCACCCAACCTTGAAATGGAACTCAGCAGTCGTGTAAGTTACCAATGCACTAACAATATCTATTAGAGAAATAAAACATTTCTATTGCAACACTGAATGTAATGCGACTGTACTAAATGTACGGAATCTGCTGTCAGGACAAACAGCGCTGTTAGCATGGTCGTTGAAACAAAAGAGCAATTCGCGCCAACAGGCATAAAACAATAAGCACAGGGCAATAGAGAGCAATAGAGGGGCAATTTGCTAAACTTGTGAATGGATCGCTGATACGTTTTTATTTGAAGGTACTGATGCGAATGAAAGCTTTAACTGATGTTTTGTGTCGATTGTTTGAAATAGAGGTGTGATCGAATGTTTTTTTTTTTCGGGTGGTTGAATCATCAAAGGAATCACCCTGCCTCGAGTGAAGCGGAAGGGACTACCAGACTGTAACTGACTAAAAATCCACCCTGTTCCTTCGGTGGATCTTTGCCTTGATTAGAAAGTCCCTAAATGAATGAAAAATTGTGAACTTTCAAAGACATTTTTTTTCTTTTTGCGACATGAGGCCTATTGCGAAGGGCCTACCATTAAATAGAGTTCTGGTCCGAGTAAGCACCTGGATGAGAGACACGTGAATCGGCTGATATGGCAGAAAAAAGGAAGCCCAAACCCAGTAATTTGGAGCGAAATGATAATGAGGATGACCATGATTGAAAAAGGTATACAAAGACACGCATTTTGCCGGGAATTTCTTTCCTTATAACACGAATACTGCTTAATAACTTAACAAGGCGACGATATAATTCAGGAAAATCATAACTTACAATATAGAAGAATACAATATGATGTCGATAATGATGAGCTACGGTAATCTCATGCTACATCGCCAAAAGCTTTTCATAAAAACCAATAAAACCATAAACCCGACGTACCCAACTGTTGCATCATGTGCGAGAGATCGACCCACAGATGTCGGTACTGAGCCACCTTGAGTGCCGGGTGCTCGGCTTCCAACGCCTTGTGCAGATTCATCGCCAGCCCACGAGAAGCAGTTCCAAATGCGTTGCAGTTTATGTACCTGGATAGAAAAGAAAATGAAAACAATAATTAAGAAAAAAATATGTGAAAAAAGAATATTTTTCAGTTTGGTAGCAGATGATTGTCGGTAAAAGGAACCAAATTCTGGACCAACTCAATTTTAATGTCATCATACGCTAAAGCCCCGTTCATGACCTCAGTCGATGCGACTTTCGTCAAGTAACAAGCGTGAGTTCACTCGTTTCCTTCGCGTGAGCATCGTCACAGCAGTTATATTTTCACTGGCAAGCAATGTATGTCGCTCGTGGCGACTTACAGATGTTAATTTTCTAATGCATCCAGCGTGACCTTATGTTACCAAAAGTCAACTTGTGTCTTATTACTACACTGCAAAAGGTTCTAAGGAAAACTGGAAATAAAAAGTTACTAACCAAAGTGAACAAAATCCATCCAACATAGCAATGATATGATAATAAGCAAATGAATGCCACAGCTCAAAGTCATCCTGCAGGTAATGTTGGGACAGGATCACGGCAAAGCTGAGACCCCAGGAGAAGACGCAGAGACCCCAGGTCAGAGAATACAGGTTTGGAAATACTATTGGGGTGCCGGTGATCTTGAGGTATTTGAGCTGAAAGTGGAAAAAATTAACAAGATAACTTTTTGAAGTGGATGTGTAGTGTAGTGGGTGTATATGTCAACGGCTTATCGAGACAGAATGTTTAATAGAATCAGCACTCGTGTCGCAGAAGTCATGAACAAGCACCAATTCTAGAATTTCGAGACTTGTTTTTTCTTTAAACAAATTACTGTTGATATAAAAACTTATTATGTGTTCACCAACAATGTGTCAATTTATATTAAAGAGCCGTCGCTTACTGGAAACTTTTTCAGTCGCAAGTACTGGCCACTAGAAACTATTTGTCAACATAATCAACGCACTCCACTATTTATCGTATTGCACTTGACCGGGAAATAAAAAGTCTCCACGTCAAAAAGTCACGCGGCTGGCCTTACAATTTTGTGACGATAACTTTTTTAGAACAAGATCGTAATTTCAAAATTTTGTAATAAGTACTAGAATTGACGCATTCTTCATCTGCCTAGCCTTTTCCCAACTATATTGGGGTTGGCTTCCAGTCAAACCAGATTCAGCTGGATATCAGTATTTTACATGGAGGGACTGCCTGTCGAATCTCCACAACCCAGTAACTAAGTAATACGATACCCCCATGGTAAGACTGGTTGTCAGACTTTAGAGCTTCTGACTAACAGTAACGACTGTCAAAGATCTATAAATAACAGCCGGGACAAACTCGCTATGACAGATGATCACTCATCCACAGACCAACCTCGGCAAGCGCGGCTTAACCCGGAAGATCGGCCTGTGCGGCTGTATTTATTTAGCCACGAGCTCCTCTAGAATGGACGCATTAAAAAACTTAAATATCGATTTCCATTAAATGACCACATGAAATGCGTCATAAAAAATATTTATCAATATCCGACCTCACATTCATAGTTCAGGTTCCATTATTCATTTGTTTCCGCGCTAGTTAGGTTCTAGGTCGAATTTAATGATTAGGTTAGGCACACGCGAGCTTTTCAAATATTAAATACGTCGATTCGGTTCCAATAACGTCGTTTTTTTTTATCAGCAAACTGGAAATTTATTAGCTGACGTTATAATTATGGGCTTGTGTTTCAAAGGCAAAAGTATATACTAGTCACTGCCTATGACCTTGTTCAAGTAATAACCTAAATCGCCTGTTCGATTCCTCTTTTTTTGGGTGGAAAATCATGAGATGTCCTCCCGCCCTGGGTGAAGCACTAAGGACTGTCAGACTCAGTACTAAATAAAAACTACCTTGTTCCTTCGGCTACCCTTTGCGTTAACCTGCTAAGACATAAACACCTCTTTTTTTCATCGTGGTAAAATCATCAAATGGGTCCTCCCACCCAGGGCAGAGCGGGAGGGACTGTCAGACTCGTAGTGACTAAAATACACGGTGTCCTTCAATAGCCCTTTACGTTCCATGTACACGGTAATTCGTAAGTCCCGCGACAGGACATAAACACCTCTAACAGAATTAACTTTTAGAAAAGTTGATTCTTAAGGAAAATGATTCAATAAAAAAAGAAGAATAAATAAAAAAAAGAACAAGAGAATTGTAATAATTATGTACGGATGTGTGTGTAATTTTCTGACCTACTACTCAGAAAATTATTTACAATAACTCTGCAAAACGTAATGAAATTTACGGGTTTATTCCTCCTTTCACACACTATAGTCTACATTTCTTTTTAATTTCTCCTTTCGCGGGTCTGCTGGCAGAAATTTCTATAGAAATAAGCAGTACCCTTGTACTGAGTTTTATGTTATAATTATCCTGTGTTGTATAATGTGTGTACATAAATAGTAAAATAAATAAAACCATACGTGAAAATCAAAATATAACGTGCCTAACCGCATTAATTACTAAGCCCGGAAAACTGAAACTCAATCAAGATAATTACTGAGATTGAATTGGTAACTCCTCGAAAAATCTTGCCATTAACTTGACCCTGTAACCAAATCAGGAAACTTCTTATGTTACTTTTTACTTGACTAACTTCTTAGACACCTCGAATTTTGCGTTGGCGGGGCGGCGGCCTAAGAATTACAGACTTCTAAAGAAACATTGGAGCTGGAACTTAATACCTGTATTAGTCTAGCTCTCAATACAAGAGAATCCTTTATTTACAAGATGGATGGTGATACAAGATGTCTGGACCATCGGTCGTGAACAATAGGCTGAGTTATCTATATATTATTACCTAAGTGACTGGAATTGTTGAGCTACTTGGTCTTCAAAGAGATATTGTGTAAATAGAGATAAAATTACCGACTAATGTGAAAATATAGCACACGTATTTTGGTGTCTTTATTTTTTTTTTTGTCCCGATCATTCGCCTTTTGTGCCTCTGATTTATTTATATTATTTTTATCTAGGAGTTACTACAACTTCTATGTGTCTTGAAAAGCATGTAAAGCGGCGGATGTCGTGAGACTGTTTTAAAAGGTCACTGCGACCCTGAAACGTGAAGAACAGGATGATTTTTTGTCAGTAAGAATCTGATAGTCCCTTCCGCTTGATAGATTTTTTACAGCTGTTACCGTAAGGGTCAAATCACACCGAGACGCGACGCTGAGCGCACATTTCAATAGAGCTACTCAAAATCTAACTCTATTTACTCCACGAAAATATACATTATTCGTAAATCTAACTTTATTTACTACACTATAAGATACACAATTGCAGTATCGTTGTGAAGTGACCGTTACTCAAAAGCCCAAAATCTGTCGGTACTTTAAACATGATCAAATTCACAGTTTAACTACATCCTAATCCAATTAAATTAAACGGAATATTGATCACATTTCCGTTAAAAATCATATCAAAAGACTATACAGGTACTTACATTCAACTTCAAGCAGTACCTGAGAAGTTCAGATGAGCGAAATAAATAATAGTATAAATAAGTTACTTCTGGGCAAGCGAGCTTCATCGTCAACCACAAATCTTCGCTCACTATCAGGCGAAATAGTGATCAAACGAGAAAATACTCCTAAATAAAGAAAAAAATGCTACTCAAAACGCACCTGATAATGTGTCCACATATTTTTGAATATAGCAACTTGCGGCCCATGCCGCCACGATGCAATCGGTAATAGAAAATGCGGGATCAAAATACTCAAGAATATAATATTATAGATGACCTCATCAAAGCGCTTATTTGCACTGCTTTGAAAATTCGCCAAGCGCTCTCTGCCAACTGAAAAGAGGGTTCAGTTATAGAAAATTGTTTCCTGAATTTTCAAAAGGTTCACAAAGTTCTTGCCGAAATTAGTAGCAATTAAAAGCGATTGTTACATCCAAGACTCGGGAACCCATATATACTTAATGCTTTGAAGACTTTTCGCCCTCTTTCATGAAACAATAGTAATAATGTTACAGTACATTTGAGTAGAAGTATTGACTGAATCTTCAATGAGTAAGAAAAGATAATCGTTGCCTCTATTGAAGCGAAATGGGCTTAAGCTTTGGCAACTATATTACAATAACCTCCTTGACTGACGTGCATCATCACTGAGTGTAATGTAACGTATGCGGACTGCTCGACACATTAAATTACAATTGGAAAAGTGCATTGATGTTCCAAGATGCATCAAGGTATTACAAATTGAATCATTACAAGGTGCGCAATATAAATACTTGATTTTCCTTTCCCACTGATGTAATGCTTGAATCTGTACGTAACAGGCGAATACTCCCGATGAGAGAGCACCTTAACGGCTCATTTTCCGGTAAATACCTGTGATTTTTTAAATGATTCTTACCTTTCACTACAATGATGCATTCTAAGCTCCATACAAGATATGCCCAAATTGTCGCTTTCGATATCCAGTTAAAAGTTGTCCGTTTAGTTGTTTGTGCATCTGTTTGCCAATGAAAGAATAAACTTAATAATTTAATTACGTTGTAATGCATCTTGCCAATAATATTTAAGGCAATTCTCTGGCATTCAAACTTTGAAGCAATTTCATTCCATTCTGGAATTCTTTCAAAAACATAAGTTACAATGTTGCACCAAAACGCAACAAAATAATATAAAAGTCCGGTTCGACGGTTTCATTGGACAAAGTTTATTATATTTGAAGGCTTTATAGCTCGCCAAGTACAAGTGTGCACTCTAACGATATAACATTGTTTCAAAGTTATTGGATTCTGAAAAATTTCAACACATTTTCTTTCGAAAAGTTTGAAAACTTTATATGTGTTAAAGTTAAAACAAAGTTTTCAACCGCATTCTGTCTGATGAAGATGAATGCCGACTTTCTGAAATTTTAAACTGAGAACATTTTTAAACTTTTTCAATTGTTTTATTTTAGACCAGACATATTGTTGTTGCACTGACTTATTCTGACAGTTATTACTTATCAGTGAAATAAATAAAACCTATTTTGACACATCAGTAATTTGATGGTAAATTTCAATGGACTTATTCTTTAGAAAAACATAATTGTACTGAAGAATCTCCCCTATGTTGCAAAAAACTAGTCGAATGACTATTACAACTATTAGGGTATACCAATGGAAACCCTTTACAATTTTAGTAAAACGAAAAGCTCTGAAAAGAAAGTAAAAAGAACGGTTCATTAAGTTAACAACTTTCATTAAAAATAATTATATACTTAGAAAGAAGAATAAATGTTCCAAATTGCATAAAAAAAGGGATTTTTACTTTTAGGCACTCTCATGATGGGCATGACTCCCATAATCTGAAACAGCACAAGTAAACTCTTCGTGTTGATATAAAAACTGTCGTGAGCGTCAAGTAAAGCCCCATCCTTATCAGTTATCTCTGGACCATAAAGATCTTTAGCGTCGTACTCTGAAAGAAAGAAAGAAATTAAGCAAAATAAAAGATTAATTACGATGATTAACATGCGGCCCATCACTTTTTTTCTGGGTGGTAAAAAATTAGGAAAGGGTTTCTTTTTAAAGATAAGGTTTTGTGTCGTCATTTTTTATGGTTTGAATTTAAATTTTTAGTGGTTTTTCAGCGGGGTTATCAACGGTGAATATTTATGAAATGGTTTAATCAACAATTGAATTTTTTGTATCACAAAGTGTGGTCTGTTATTATTGAATGAAACAAAGTTTTTTCCGAGCCCTAGTAGTGAAAAAGATTTCCAACTTTCGCTATAATGTTTTTACTAAAGTAACACAGAAAAGAAAACTACGTGAAAGTGACAATATGGAAGTGCTAACAAGAATCACTACTACTATTTGGTTTCCGTGTTAGTCTTTCACAAAAACACAAGTAATGTAATACAGATAAACTCTCACCTTTAATACAATCTTTCTCATCAGTCCTTTGAAACATTTCCCTCTTACGGTTCTTATTGTGTATAACCGAATTGGGATTGTAAACCCGAAACCCATACTCTTCTTTGTTCATCGTGACGCTTTTGTTCCCAAATATAGAAATGGGTAGCCCCTAGGTACGACCACGTAGAATGAGGGCTGTGAAAGCTCTGGCTAAAGAATGGGTAATAATCAATCATAAACCCAACCGTCTCAGCTTACTTGGTTATGCTTGTTTGTCAATAAAGTAGGGTGGAGAGGGCTTGTGTTATTTTTTTTTTTTTGTGTAACTATTTTTGTATTAAAGTTTTCTTGTCTGAAAACTTTAATTCCAAAATTTTTCATCTATATATATAAAAGGAGAACTGACTGACTGACATATCAACGTACAGCCGAAACTACTGGGGCTAGTAGGAATGTGAAATTTTGCACACGGCTTCCTATTATAATGTAGGGGAGCACTAAGAAGGGATTTTTGGATATTTAACCTTTAAGGGGTTGAAAAGGGGGAATTAGGAAAGTACGTAACCCACGCGGACGAAGTCGCGGGCAAAGTGCTAGTGTAATATATATTTTTTTAACGTGGTAAAAGCATCAAATGAGTCTTCCCGTCCGGGGTGGAACTTTTTATGATGCAAGCGACCACATTCAACATTATTGGCCCATAATATACGTACATTATTTTACTTTTATTAAATAATGCTTGTCTACCGTCAAAAGTTAATTATTACGTTACAGAGGATTTTTGTTTTACACCAAAAAAAAATACGTCAATGCTTCCCTAATTGAAGAAAATCATTTTTCTTTAATAAAGATGGAGACCATGAAACCTATTGTTTATTGTACTTAAAAATCAGACCCTTATAAAATGCTAGTGTAATCTAAGCTACGTTACTTTATTCACCGGCCAACCAGCGGGCTACTAACAAAAAAAAACAAGTGCCACCTAAAAAAACTTCAAGCACACTCCACCGCGTCCTCTATTCCTCAGACACCTCTTGACGCCTTATACCGATGACGCCGCAGCGTCGCTCCACCGCCATTAATTCATATTTCACTCTAATGCCTCTAATGGCGACTTTCGAAAACACTTAACGACCCCTTAAGTGAGATGTAAGCAAGACCTTGTGCCAAAGCGTTAAATATTTAATATCAAATTAAGGGCTCGAGTTAACCGCAACGATGCGGAATTCACTTTTTATATTTAGGGTTACACATTTTTCCGGGATCGGTTACTTTTGTAATTCGGTTTTGATTGTTTTTAGTTTATGGAAAAGGTTTTAATGTTTCCATTATCTTTAAGAATTGTTTTGTTTTTATATTGAGATCCGAATTCAATCTGTATTTTTTTATTCAACTGATTTGCATTCATTTTAATAGCAGATACCTAGATGAAGAACTAGTATATATACAACATTTTATAAGCGATAACGATAGTAAAAAGTCTGGCAAAATGGGATTGATATATTATGCATATGACAGACAAGGAAGTGAAAACTATTTTTCTTTACTCTTTAAACGGGCGTTTTACGTTTTACGTTGCTATGCAAGTATTTGTTCACAGTATGGGAGGCCACGTTTCTGTTCTGTTCTGTGCAAGAATCAAACACGCGGTACGTTGCGCAGCAGTCGATCGCTCATCCTCTGCACTCGTTCAAAAATGCTGTAGAAATACGAAAAACACATTAAAAACAATAGTCACATGTGCATGCCCTGTTGACTTACTCAAGAGACAAACGAAAACATGCTACCCCAGGAAACAGTTCATCATCATCAGCATCATCATCATCAGCCTATTAATGTCTCCACTGCTGGGACACAGGCCTCATCTCTGTGAAAGGGCCATAATCCAACACGCTGGCCCAGTGCGGATCGGTGGATGTAACATGTCTTCGAATTTTTGGTTCTAGGACATGGTTTCCTCACGATGTTTTCCTTCACCGTTTTAAGAGCAGTGGTGATGAAATAAATTACACAAAGAAATTCGCCTGGCTGTGTTCGAACCCATGACCAATAACAACAACTCGTAAGTCGGGACCGATACCAATGGGCCACCATTGCTCAGGAAACAGTTGCATGTTACGATCCAATGAACGTGTACCTTAAGAACGTCATTCATCCACGTCGCGGTCGTACAGTATTCATATATAATGCAAGAGACAGACCAAAGCCACATGCACACAAAGAAAATAATCTTTCAATAATTAATCTCATTACTTACCCTTGTTTTCCGCAATTAATAAGTTTGTTAAATGCTGTGCCTTCGATAAAATCGTGGTTTTGCAAAAGGCTTTAAAATGTTGTTAAGGTGCACTGTGTCATCGAGAGTTAATATTAATTAAGCGATTCAGGCTGAAGGTGTACTTCGCTTGGAACTGAACAATGACTCCATTTTTTTCACAATTTTTGGAGTTAATTTGATTTTTTTTTTTCATTTTAGACTTTACAGCTAGGTGTGAAAGAAGGCCAATTACAAGTTCTCACTGACAACATTAGATTAGAAAAAGAAAAAGTAGACAGTAAAAAAAAGAACTCGGAGCGAATTATCAAAAAAGTACTTTAGAAGACTTCTACTTTTTTGATAATTCGTTATTTCAATAATCACTGACACTTAGTGTCAGTGATTATTGAAATAACGGTTACTTACTGTTTTTTTAAGCTTACTGACAATTGTGGTTAATAAATCTAGATCGTCAACACTTTGACATAATTAAAGCCTTTGTCAAACAGACTGGCCTGGCGAATGCGAAGCGTGACGTTTTTATTCGTAATGCATGGAATAAAAAAATAAATATTGCACAACTATCACACAACGCCATCTAGTCCCAAGCTAAGCAGACCTTGTGTTATGGGTACTAGACAACTGATAAACATACTTATATATTTCTAAATACATACATACTATAGATAAATTACACCCAGACACAGAACAAATGATCGTGCTCATCACACAAACATTTGTCCTGGGTGGGAATCGAACCCACGACCTCCGGCATAGCAGTCAGGGTCACTAACTAATTATGCTTTCATAACCAAATGTATAGGATTCACAATGAATGGACGCGCTATGAAACGAAGAGCGTAAATATCTTTAAATTTTTAACTAAAATATGCATGACTATATATTAAAGTAGCTGTCATTATTGTGGATTTGTCTATGGTCATCAGTGATGGCAACCACCAAAATGAATTATATTCGGATTTTGGATAACTATCTATATTGTCCACTTCACACAGCATCTGTTTCATTGTGTATTCCCCCAAAAACATAGTTTAGATAGTGCAAAATTTAATTCTGATATTTTTAATTATACATATAAATGTTGTTCTAGGCATCCATATTCAGTAGAATAGTAAGATTTGACTTAATATATAACATGTTGCTTCCATTAATATTTAATCCAATACACGATAATCAACAGTCAACCCAATGTCTCATTAATTTAGTGAAGTGGTATAACATTGACTAGCCTGGTAATATTAAAACCAATTGGTGTATGAACACAAAAATTGGTTGGGCGCTTATAATTATTTTCAATTATACAAATGTTTTCTTTTTATACATTACTAAAGATTCGCCCTTGTCGCGCGGTTTTGTAGGACTTTATACAGGGTGTCCCAAAACTCAACGTCAAGCCGAAACGGGGTGACAGGATTGATCATAACCATCACGAGAAAAATCTGAAAAAAAATCTATCCCATGCAGTTTGAAAATTATGGGCATTTTAAGAAAAACCTAGAAATTTGATCAAACTGTACCATTTTTCGGTTATTGTGGTTATTCTTTTTTATTTTTATTCATTTGAACTTTGGAAACGTAATCCTAAATAACATTTCTAGAATCTCAATAAAAAATAATGACACAATTGCCTCAAGTTTCCGAGAATTGAGACTATTTGTTACACTACGAATTTAAAATTTTCAAGATTCGTCGATTTTGACAGGCCCTCCTATAAAAAAAATGTACTAGAATGCCTTGGCAAGTGGCATTAAAAGTTGGCGCATTTAATCAGAATTCTAAAATGGTACAATACTTGTTAGTTCCATACAATAGAAAAGAGTAAAAAAATTAAAACCTCAAGTAACCCGATTTTTGCTATCACATTTTACTCAGTTAAAATGTTTTTAATTCGCACAAGCTCTAGGTAGCTCTCGGTAGGTTCTTAATTTTAAGACAAAATGATGAGAGAGATGGATAATGGGTATGTTTGCCATGAGTGAGCGAGACAGATAGTGACGCCACTTTTACCAAAGTGAAAAAAAGTTAGTAAAATTAGTAAAATAATTAGGTTTGTTGGAATAAAAGTCAGATAGAGAAATAACATTTTTTATTACAATAAATGTTCAAATTGTTTACCATCAGCCTCAATACAAGCCCTACATCTTCTTAAAAAAAATCTACTTGTAAGTCGGGCATATCTTCGAGAGTTGATCGCCTCAGCTGCTTGAGAAATGCGTTCACGCAGGTCGGCCACGTTCTCAATGGGCTTTGAGTAAACTTTTTCTTTGAGAACTCTCCAATAGAAAAAATCCAGGGGATTTAAATCTGGTTAACGGGCGGGCCACGAGATAGTGCCTGAACGTCCAATCCACCTTCCCGGATATTCCTGGTCAAGCAAATCTCTTACTTGCACTGCGAAATGCGCTGGGCAGCCATCTTGTTGAAACCACATGTCGCGAAGATCTGCTAGTGGTACGTCCTAACTAACTTTTTTTCACTTTGGTAAAAGTGGCGTCACTATCTGTCTCGCTCACTCATGGCAAACATACCCATTATCCATCTCTCTCATCATTTTGTCTTAAAATTAAGAACCTACCGAGAGCTACCTAGAGCTTGTGCGAATTAAAAACATTTTAACTGAGTAAAATGTGATAGCAAAAATCGGGTTACTTGAGGTTTTAATTTTTTTACTCTTTTCTATTGTATGGAACTAACAAGTATTGTACCATTTTAGAATTCTGATTAAATGCGCCAACTTTTAATGCCACTTGCCAAGGCATTCTAGTACATTTTTTTTATAGGAGGGCCTGTCAAAATCGACGAATCTTGAAAATTTTAAATTCGTAGTTTAACAAATAGTCTCAATTCTCGGAAACTTGAGGCAATTGTGTCATTATTTTTTATTGGGATTCTAGAAATGTTATTTAGGATTACGTTTCCAAAGTTCAAATGAATAAAAATAAAAAAGAATAACCACAATAACCGAAAAATGGTACAGTTTGATCAAATTTCTAGGTTTTTCTTAAAATGCCCATAATTTTCAAACTGCATGGGATAGATTTTTTTTCAGATTTTTCTCGTGATGGTTATGATCAATCCTGTCACCCCGTTTCGGCTTGACGTTGAGTTTTGGGACACCCTGTATAATGCCGTGTTTTTTTATGAAATGTGAATTTTATATTATGTATTGAAACATATACTTTCCCCAATAAAGCGCATTAAAATCTGTACAATTTTTACCTGTTTCTTAAGTTAGTTACGATTGCTGCAAACAATATTTTTAAGAAGTAAGAAGGTGGTAGAATATACTCAAAGAGAAGAGGTCTGTATTCCAGCACTGTGGACATTTGTAAGTATAGTCTAATTATGTTTTTGCCTATGCTTATATGAACTTGCCTGAAAAAAAAACTTAATTTATAAATCTTATACCATATTATAGTCAGGTAGATTAATCGCAATCACTCGTTAAGCAATGAAAATAATTGAAGATTTCAATTGTGAGACGAAAATTGAAGAGATCCTTATTTCACATCTTCGTTTGTTTGGCAACAGCGATTGTTATGCAAACACTATCCCCTACTATAGTGTCTCAATTAGATGTTCAACTCGAATAAAAAGCATTGCATGTTTCTAAAAACAATATTTCGATTAAGAGATAAATGGCTACCATTCAGCAGGAGTTGGTTTCCGACCCTACATGTAGAATAATTTAATTGGTAGAATTGAGCAAGCTAGGTTCCTTTAATTTTGAATAGACCGAAACCGGACACATTGTAAACAAATTGATCCCATTTTTAAGTTCCAATGATAGTTAGACACTGGCAGTTTCTTTTTATATTTTTCACTTCGAAAATCTCCTAACTTACGCAAATACTTTGTGTAGTAGGGACCCGCCTTAGGGCATCCAGACATTGCTCTAACTACTTGCATTTGTATACGTCGTGCCCTCTCCCGGTCTTATCTCGGCGCTTTGTCATAGGACAGAGCTCCTCAACGTTGAGCATTTGTTCCGGGGCATATATTTTCGTTATGTTGGTATAAAAAATGTGGAAATATGCTGTGGGGGATTCATTAGGTTGGTAATGGGTGGTATAGTAAAAATGACACATAACTTTTTTACAAGCTTTTATTTAACTTGCAATGTTTGTATGTTTGTTTAGATCAAATCTTGCAAGTCAAATTAGAATCACTTCTAATTACTCAATCGATCTGAAACTTGGTATTAATATGGAACCCCGATGACAATGCAATAATATGGTGACAGCGACCTGGTGGTGCAGCCAGGATCGTCTGCTCACGAGAGAACTCCTCAATGGTTAATAGTACACAACTAAAACTTGAAATATATATGGAAACTAGGTAACAATGCAATAATATGATAAGTGCGATCTGGTGGTGCAGCCATGATCGTCTGCTCACGAGAGAACTCCTCAATGGTTAATAGCACACAACTAAAACTTGAAATATATATGGAAACCCGGTAACAATGCAATAATATGATAAGTGCGATCTGGTGGTGCAGCCAGGATCGTCTGCTCACGAGAGAACTCCTCAATGGTTAATAGTACACAACTAAAACTTGAAATATATATGGAAATCCGATAACAATGCAATAATATGATAAGTGCGATCTGATGGTACAGCCAGGATCGTCTGCTCACGAGAGAACTCCTCAAAGGTTAATAGTACGCAACTAAAACTTGAAATATATATGGAAACCCAGTAACAATGCAATAATATGATGATAACAACCTGTTGGTGCAGCCCGGGACATCTGCTTACGAGAGAACTCCTCAATATTTAATAGTACCGAGCTATAACATTGAACATAATATATGGCAACCCAAATAATAATACAATAATATGGTGACAGTGTCTTGGTCGTGCAGCCAGGATCAGCTGCTCCCGATAGAATATGGTCACAACGACAATGAAATCTATTTAGGCTATTAAAAAAATTAATTATGATATTTATCTATTTTGTCGTGCCCTGGGATCTGGAGGCGACTGCCCTCCAGCGCGTCTATGAGTGGCGCGTGGAGGCGCAGCGTTGGGGCGAATCCCCGCGTCGGGAAGAGCTTCGGCGTGATCTCAGGGCAGTATGGAGGGAGCGACTGTCACAACCGAGGTCCGGGCACGCCGCATTGGATAGGCGTCACGGCGTCCTGACCTACCGCATGACGCAGGTCCTCGCCGGACACGGAAGTTTCGGGAGATTCCTGTGTCTGATAGGGAGGGAAGAAACGCCTGGGTGTCACCACTGCGAGGATCGTCCGGAGGACACGGTGGAGCATACGGTGCAGGACTGCCCCGCTTGGGCAGAGCACCGCCGTGTCCTCACGACGGCGATAGGCGGAGACCTCTCGCGCCCGGCATTGGTCGAGGCCATGCTGCGGGGCGAGACGGAGTGGGAAGCGGTCGCCTCCTTCTGCGAAGCAGTAATGCTCGTGAAGGAGGAGGCGGGCTGCGTGAGGCAGAGGACAGCGTCCTCCCTCCACCACAGAGGCAGTGATAGACGCCCACGGCGTCGGACGTCGCCAGACGATCTCCGGCCACCGACCAACCATGGACCATGCCCGGATCTACGGCGCGTTGTGTTCCACGCGCGTCTCAAAGAGTGTCAGCATAGTGACGGGGCCTGTAGAGGGCCATAGCCTGCTGGGGTCGCGGGACTAACGGATTACCGTGACCCCGGTACGTAAAGGGCTATTAAAGGACACCGTGGATTTTAGTAAGTACAAGTCTGACAGTCCCTCCCGCCCTGCCCTGGGTGGGAGGACTCATTTGATGATTATATCACGATAAAAAATAAAAGAAACTATTTTGTCGTCTATTTAGGCTCAAAGCTCTTCGCTGCTGGCCAAGCATACGTGGCCTTAAGTAGAGTCAAATCGCTAGAAGGTCTCCTTATTGAATAACTTGATTGTACGAAATTAACAGGTAAACGAGCATGCAACAATGACGCACTACATGAAATGGAAAGACTGCGAAATATGTCCAACGAAAACTAAAAATTTAAAAATAAAATAACAGTAAAAAAACAATTTTAAAAACAAGCTTTTATTTAAATGCTCTAAAAAGGACAAAATAAACTTTAAATTAAATCAAACATATAACTTAAGTATAATATAAAAGCTTGTCGCGAGATTTACTTGTCACAAACAAAACAAACAAATAATTCAACGACAAAATGTATGTATCATAACATACTTTACACAGGTAAATCTCGCGACAAGCTTTTATATTATACTTAAGTTATATGTTTGATTTAATTTAAAGTTTATTTTGTCCTTTTTAGAGCATTTAAATAAAAGCTTGTTTTTAAAATTGTTTTTTTACTGTTATTTTTTGAATGTAGAAATTAGACAGTTGTAAGATTGGTGTGGCCTTACAATGTTCATAAAATTGACATTAGAATGTTATGAAAGGTATAGAATTAGAGTGTATGGCTGTTTTATGTACTGACGCGAGCAGATCAACGTACCCCAATCTGTCAAATATCACCAATCCAACATTAACGTTCCACTATTGTGCTAAGGTTGAAAATCTAAATAAATTAACAGAAAGGAAAATTGATCGAAAGAAGAGAAAGAAAGAAAATTAAAACTTAAAACTTAATTACAGCACTAAAACTTAAAACTAATAAAAGTGAATACAAGAGTAATACAATAAAAATAGATGAAAGACTAAATTAAAAAAAAAAACTAACAATGTAATGCTAAAGGGCCTCAGCTCAGCATAATGATGAGAGAGATGACAACACAGAGTTTGCCACCTGACGCTGATTTTCATTGATCGGGTCTTTTTCGACAGGCAAATATTTGAATATGTTGTCTATAACACGAAAAACAGTTTGAAAATGAATAGCACTAAAATATAATTACTCGTACGGTTAAACCGTTCAAAAAGTCTTTCATAAATTACAAAGATGGCTGTCATCGCTCAGTTATATCTAAAATATGAAATTACCTTGGCCTTTCAGATAAAATGAATTAAAACCTCTTATTTCCGAAACATCTTTGGGCACAAATCAAATCAGATTCTCAGTACAATACCAACCATTAGAAAAATCTTTTTTTTTCGTATTTCTCAAATGGCTCAAACCTTTTTAATGTCATTTATTAAGACCTCGGAACTACCTCAGCTTAACTTATTCATGATCAATGTTAGCTTTACTAATCTGATTATAATTAGAGTGATTTGGAACAAAAGAAAAGAACACAACAGCTTTGATAGTCGCAATTATATTTTTTCCAATATGTATAGACAGCTAAAATCAGCGACTTACGTACAAAACGTTTTGTCATTTCCTTCTATTGTGCGGACAGCTGAGTACTGAAATTTCCTGCCAAACTCGGTATTTCCTAATACTAACTTTGAGGTCATCAAGTCAAGAGTGAATATAAGTTACTTCTAGGCAAGCGTGCTTCACTGCCAACACATTTTCACTTACCATCAGCATTAGGCGAGATAGTGTTCAAACGCGAGCCTATAGATAAATTAAAAATATACACATCCTCAGTAATAAAATGCTTTATTGGTCCTAAAGTTTCAAAGGGTTAATGTTATTAGATTTACTATTTAAATGACATAAAACTATTGTTCAAAACAGCGTTTGCCAGTTACACACAAAACTTGTCACGATAAAATCAAAGACAATGATTCTAATTTCAACATTTCTCACTAAGAGCTACTTTCATGAGAAGTACTAATGAGAAAAGTACCCTCACCGATAAAATTGTCCAAGTTACGCATTTAACTTAGATCGTCTCCAACTTCGAATGAATAAACATTCGTCCTTGTCCCTCCTTAAAAGGAAAATAATACCTATTTGTGTTTACAATTGAGAGTTGAATTTATTTTATGGACCTGTTTCAGATTTAATTGCTTTCTAACGGCAGCTCTAAAAGGAAGAAAAGGTTTATTAATTCTGTTAAGACTTTTTGTGTTGAGTTATAAAAGGTTTGAAGGAGGTAGGAGGAGGAGATTTCAGAATTTTGTTACTTTCAGTCGACAGAGGTTCAATGTTTGCTATCTTTTTCATTCTAAGGGATTTTTTAAATGTAATTGAGAAAAAAGAGCTCGTGACTGACTAAAGGCTGGTATTAGATCAGTAGTTGAGTATACTGTTTTTTAAAGTCATATACATTTTTAAACAATCGTTAAAAAATGAATGGTTAACGAGTCATTTAAAATCATAATTTTAAGCAATTTTATCCTAACTACAGATCAAACAAGTGGCCCTTAGGTCGAGTAATATTTTTAGTATCTACCTTGTGTCGTTAGTAATTATATTTTCTATCGCAGTTTTACAGTTGGTAAGCTTATTATGCCACTAAATGTTTTATGAATATATGGTTTAAGATCTAAGTTCCGTTGATAACTTTTTGGCGTTGGTGTTGATGTCTATGTCCCAAATGTTGGGACACAGACCAACTCTCAGTGAGAGAGATTGAGCTCACTTGTTTAAAAACTTTGTTTGGCGCCCCTTAAACTTAAATACCAATGATTGATTACCATCTATTGTGACTCTTTATAGAAAAAATGATGGTAATTATATCTGTATTCTATCTTTAACCTTCAATCATCCAAGTATGGAGCGAATGTGTTCCAAGTTTTGAGAAATTCACTTAAACTTTACGAAGATCCCTAAACCCAACTAAAGACTAAGGAAGTCAAGTAAAACGATAAAGTTACTTTAGATAATTCCCAATAGAAGATACGAGTATTATAAGCGTCAGCCTGATAACCTATAGCCTACGTGAGCCATTTGTCGTCATTCTGTCGATTCTTGCAATTTACGGCGGGGACAAGTGCACTGGGCGATTGCACGATAGGGGTATACTTTATCTGGGAGGCATATTTACAAAAGTAGACATATAACATATTTCAGTATTTAACTTGCAACTTTGTAGTTTTCTAAAAGTTGTATCTATAAACTGATTGTGCGACTGTGCGCCTAACTTCCCAAGCATGTGACCTCTGGTTTTATAATAATACCTAGAATTTATGTCTAACATGCCACATTACACTTATAAAATATCCTATTTAATCTAGACTAGTCCCTACAGATACAATATTGTCCAGTGAAGGTATACTACTGAAGCAAGAATTTTACTCTGATGAGTCTCAACCTCTTTCCTTTTGGATCTATATTGATTTTGAATATTCTTATTTCGAATTTCGAATCAGTACAATTTTACCTCGGCAAGCAGCTACAGCTGTTCTGCACCTGTTGATTATTTTTTTTAAAGCTATATTATTAAACTAAACTAGTAATGTGTTGTGTTATTTGCTTCCTACAACTGGAATGAACTTTTAAAGTATTGTTGTAATCCATCGAATATTGTCTACCCAAACGACAAAAGGTTTGTAGTGAACTTCTTTAGATTTTAACTATTTTAGAAATGTTACTCCTCTTGTCCTCGGGACCGTTACATAATATTAAACTGTTTTATTCTTATTGTTCATAGGGTTCCATCCTTGGGGCTGTGCAAATAAACGGAATACAAAACCTGTAGTGATTTCTTAATTATTGTCCCGTAACTCTTCCCTCCTGTATATGTATATATATTATTGCGGCATCGTTCATGAGGGACGTCAACGATTGCCTCAAGTCTTATCACAAACGTTGCACTAAGTGCACCCTATTTACAATTTAAGGGCGATAATGCTACTACAGAGGTCGTCGGAGTTTGGCTCAGAGAAAGATTACAGTGTGTCTGTTTATGTGTTACATATAATTTTAACCCAGTAGTGTGATCCCCCAGGACACTTAATGAACTAAACGCAGGCGAAGCATAAGCTAGTTCCAAATAAGGAGAATCACCAACACGACGAAGAAAATTTGTTGAATCTAGAGCAAGCTTTCGTACGAAAACAGGCTTCTTCTGCGTAAGCTCGCTCCATCGTCGAGCTTGTCTTAGTCACCCCTGACGTAGACTAAGGTCAAGAGCAAACCCATTGAACATAAAAAACAGGCGTAAGTAGGTAATTACATAAATTGTTCCCATCAAAACTACATAGTTCACTCCCTCCCAACTAAGTCTAAACTTACAAGTACTATTAGTACCAGAAACCCAGTATTACAGTCGAATGTTTATCAAGCATTGTTACAAGTCAGGATGCCGTGAATAGTTCCAGAGAGTATCAGAAGGCAAAGTTCTGGAACAATCCGCAACTAACTGAACTTATCCATTACCGGATCGAGCTTAATCGATCCGCTTGAATCCGGTTCTGTCCGGTTATCAAACCTGTTTGTGTACTATTGTTGTAGATTGTGTTTATTGTTCAGTGGGCTTGAGAGGCAATTGTATTGGATTGGATGTAGTAATGTCTGAATGGTTGTGATTCTGGCGAAAATTATTTGTGAACATATAAATGTTTCATTCCAATTACACATAAAAAGTACAATTTTTGAAATTTTCCGTTGTTTGCCTTTTTCTTACCCGTTGTACTACCAGTAGCACCACGGCACCAAGAGATGTAGTAGTATCACGGAAAATTTTAATTTACCCATAGTACTAATCATTTACTTTATAATACAATTTAATAAAAAGAATTCTCTGTAGAATCTTCCGTATAACATTTCCTTGCAGGCGTGCAAGGTCTAGGACGCATTCATGAGGGATTGGCCGCAGAGAGCCGCACTAAGGGAAAAGTGGAAGGTTATGGGGGAGACCTGCACCCGGTAAATAAAAAAATAAAATTTCCTTATTAAATTGTCAAATGAGGCCTCTCGCCCAGGAGTGGAAGTCTGTCGGACTTGTACAGACTAAAGTCTACCGTGTTTCTTCAACTGCCCTTTTCATTCCAGGGTCACGTTTAACTGTTAAGAAAGACTCGCGACCCCGGCAAATTAAACGAGTAGTACTATGGGTAAATTAAAATTTGCTGTGGTACTACTAGATCGCTTGGTAGCAGTATTACTGGTAGTATAACGGGTAGTACCACAGGCAATAAACGAAATTTTCGACCACGTTTGGTATAGATGAGAAAGACGCTAGACACGCCAAAAAAAATGTAAGTAAAACGTCCAAGATCAATATGTGAAAAAAAAAACTACAATAAAAACTGTAGTAGGAACCTACCGATAAGCTTAGAATCTAAACTCTCAATTCCCAGCATCATACATTTTCCGAGCCGCTAGCGCCTGCCATATGGCGCGACAACTGTTACAATGATCCTCAAAATCTTTTATGTACCTACATCTGGGGGCACGGCAGTGCCCCAGCCAAGTCTCGAGCAAAACGGGCACGGCCGTACCATCTTTTCTCGATGCGATTCGCGGCTGTTTCGCCCCCCCTATATCTTCGACGTGGACAAAGCTAGGAGTTTAGGTTTTCGGTGAATAATAGTAGGCATTAGAACAAGCTTAAGTTCGAAATTACATGCCAATTGAATTAATAGTTTAGGAGTTACGGTCGATCAAAGTTACACCATTTTGTCACTCACTCACTGACTCACTGACTCACTGACTCACTGACCGATCATCAAAAATCTAAGGTACTTCTAGCAGACTTAGAAACTTCAAATTTTGCACCAAGATAGGTCATTAGCCACATATAAAGGAAAAATTATAAAAACATTAAAAAATAATATACCATAGAAAACAATTTTATATTTGCGGTTTGGCAAGAACATTATGTATGGATTTTGACTGCATTGTTAACTTTGTTCGTTGTTTAAGTATTCAATTGGATGAATAAATACATGGAATAGAAAAGAATAATAAAAATGTAATACATAGACTATAATTAATTGATACATAAAGTTCATAATTCATTAAATTAATAAAGCTAAAACTCCATTGTATTGCGATAAATTTCGATTGTATGCGCGCTCGATAGATGGCGTTGTACCTGTCTGAATCGCGCTATGGTTTCGTTACCGAGCGCAGTATAAGTAGTACTTTAAAATAATTCGATAATTTTCATTTGATAGCGCCACCTACCTATGAAAAACCATTTCGAAACTAAAAAAATATTGTAGCTATATTCGGAGAACTTAAGTTAGCCGGATTAGATAGTAGATTTATTATTGTTACTGAAACAGTTATTTAGGCGAATAGTTTATTAATATAACATAGACATAGGTAGTTACAATATCTAGTTGTTTACGTGTTATTTAGTTTAGTTATATTTATTTTGTAAGTTAGTAGATTTATGTTTATTTAGCTCGTTGAAAAGAAACAAAAGAGATAGAGAATGGGTTCTAAGCAAAGCAGTAGCTGAAGTCCAAGAAATTATGAGGTCACCTAAAAAAAAAGAAAGAAATACACTTACAAAAAATAAATGAGATCCCACCAAAAACATTAAAATAATGTAAAAAAATGCCAAGTCTCTCGATGCAGTCTTTCCATCGTAAAAAGTTTTGAGATCTCATAGAAGCCAAGTCCTATTCAAATTATTTTGTAGTTATAAATCAACATTTAGTAATTGTATCAATAGTTTTCTTTATATTATAATTATAGTGACTTGGCAATGAGCACAAGAAGAAACAAAACGGCATATTTGGAGTTGAAAGTCACACACCGCATGCGTAAACATTAATATCACAAAATTAATTTTCTTTTGGTTTATCCGTGTCGTCCCAACCGAATTTCGGCAACGGCAGTCAGTCTCATCCAAGACTAGTAAACTGCGCAGGACATAAATTATAATGCACAATTGCACAAGTGTGTACGCAAACACTAGTGTTAGTGTACTCTCGGTTCATTTACTTTCATAAAGCGATGGCCCGTAAGGTACTTATTTTTTATTATTGCATTGGAGCATGTAGTCGGTAGTGATCTGATCACAGGTCTCGTCAGTAACATTTGCACATAATTCCAGGCAGCAAGCAGCTTTTAATTGGTGCTCATTGCCAAGTCACTATAATTATAATATAAAGAAAACTATTGATACAATTACTAAATGTTGATTTATAACTACAAAATAATTTGAATAGGACTTGGCTTCTATGAGATCTCAAAACTTTTTACGATGGAAAGACTGCATCGAGAGACTTGGCATTTTTTTACATTATTTTAATGTTTTTGGTGGGTTTATCTCGCTCCGTACGAAAATATGTTATTTTTGTTCCGCGAAACGTCTGTGTTTTTGTTATGTTGAGTTTGGAGGTTTTTGTGATGTGATTTGGCGTAGAAACTGAAGAATTGTATATTTTTGCAGTTTTTTCCTTTCTTCTTCGTAAGTCTTTTGAAACCATTAATTTTGTCTGCTTCTTGATAATTCTTAATAGTACCTAATCCTGTATGCCTATGTATTGTTTTACGTCATCTGTAATGTTATCTGTACACTTTTATGTAAAGAAACCCCTTCTGGTTAAATCCTATTCAGTTAGTCATTTATAGGACAAGGACTTGTAGCGAACATAATAACTGTCAACAAAAAACGACACTAGCGCCATCTCTGCAACGACGGAAGAACTACATCAGAAAGATGTCTACATCGCGCAATCAAAGTTATCCGCGAGTTTAGAAGACATAGAACATTCCGACAATGAATGTCGGGCAGAAAGCCCACCAGACACAACACCCGTCTGGTCGGAAGGTACCTTCCTTTTCACTGGGGTAGTCAGGAACTTTCCACTCTGTTCCTCCTACCCCCATAACTCATCATCATCATCATCATCTCAGCCATAGGACGTCCACTGCTGAACATAGGCCTCCCCTTTAGATCTCCACATATACCGGTTGGAAGCGACCTGCATCCAGCGTCTTCCGGCGACCTTTATAAGGTCGTCTGTCCACCTTGTTGGTGGACGTCCTACGCTGCGCTTGCTAGTCCTTGGTCTCCACTCTAGTACTTTTCGACCCCATCGGCCATCTGCTCTGCGAGCAATATGGCCTGCCCATTGCCACTTCAGCTTGCTAATCCGGTGGGCTATGTCGGTGACTTTAGTTCGTCTACGGATCTCCTCATTTCGGATTCGATCACGTAGAGAAACACCGAGCATAGCTCTCTCCATAGCTCGTTGAGCGACTTTGAGCTTTGAGATGAGGCCGATAGTGAAAGACCACGTTTCGGTGCCGTACGTCATCACTGGTAACACACATTGGTTAAAGACTTTCGTCTTGAGGCACTGAGGTATGTCGGACGAAAAGACATTGCGTAGTTTCCCGAACGCTGCCCAACCGAGTTGGATTCGGCGGTTGACCTCTTTCTCGAAGTTGGACCTACCTAATTGGACTACTTGTCCTAAGTAGATATATGAGTCAACAACTTCGAGTACCGAGTTTCCAACAGAGACTGGGGTGGGCACAACATTGGCATTTGACATAATTTTCGTCTTGTCCATGTTCATTTTCAAGCCCACCCGTTGTGAAACTCGGTCGAGGCCATCGAGCATCATGCTGAGTTCCTCCATCGACTTTGCCATGACCACGATGTCGTCGGCAAACCGAAGGTGAGTGATGTATTCGCCGTTGATGTTGATGCCAAGTCCTTGCCATTCCAGGAGCTTGAAGGCGTCTTCCATTGCGGCAGTAAACAGTTTCGGGGAGATAACGTCCCCCTGTCTTACGCCTCTTCTCAATGAAATCGCCTTCGTGCTATGCTCCTGTACTCGGACCGACATGGTGGCGTTATTATACAAACACTTCAATACCTCGATGTACCGATAGTCAATACGGCATCGCTGGAGTGACTCAAGCACAGCCCATGTTTCCACCGAATCGAAGGCTTTCTCATAGTCCACAAACGCTAAGCATAATGGCAAGTTATACTCTTCGGTCTTCTGTATAACTTGCCGCAGCGTATGGATGTGGTCTATGGTACTATAGCCTTTTCGGAAACCGGCTTGTTCGGGAGGCTGGAAGTCATCAAGTCTGTGTTCGAGACGGTTCGTGATAACCCTTGAAAACAGCTTATAAACATGACTCAGAAGCGTGATGGGTCTGTAGTTCTTCAATAGGCTGTTATCACCTTTTTTGAAGAACAGCACCACCTCACCCCTGCTCCACGTTTCAGGCGTTTTGCCCTCGGACAGGACGGAATTAAAGAGTTTCTGGAGGACTTTAAGTACCGGTGTTCCACCCGCTCTCAGAAGCTCTGACGTGATTCCGTCCTCGCCCGGCGCCTTGTTGTTCTTAAGCTGCTTCAGGGCCATCCTAATCTCGTACAGACTGATGTCCGGGATATCTTCGGTATAATGTCGGGACAGCTTGGCTCTTGGATCTCCTACCAAGCTGTCAACGGGCTTTGCGACCGAAGTGTATAGCTGTCCATAGAACCTCTCGATCTCGCCTAAAACCTCTGCTTTGGTCGACGCTATGCTGCCATCCTCCCGTTTCAGCTTTGTCATCTGGCTTGTCACCCCCATAACTGGTGACCCCGAAATGGACGTCAGCAACCTTCGAGCAACGTGACGTCATCATCACCTGCATCACTTCCTCAAGCTTTCGAGCAACGAGTACCACAACCAGCCAGCCAGCTTCAAACGGGCATACCTGACCATCAGCATGCGCAGAAGGCGTATACCTGGTCAGCACCCTCAACCTCATCGAGCGACCATGCTCCTGCACTAAGGCACTTCTCAGCCAGTCGAGTGCTTATCCTCCTGGTTGTCATAGCCTTCACCTCGCGGCGCTTCCTCATCCGACTATGATGAATGCTACTCAGCGCCGGATCCCGACTCACTGGGATCTCGCTTCACCGCAGCAGACTGTTCCGACTCACCGTGAACCCTGCGGCAACTCTTCTCCGCATCGAATTGTTCCGACTCACTGTGAACATTGCGGCATCTACGACGACTACAATTGGCTTGGACTACTACTATCGACCTCCGGTCTCCGGAGGGGAGTGATGTAGCGAACATAATAACTGTCAACAAAAAACGACACTAGCGCCATCTCTGCAACGACGGAAGAACTACATCAGAAAGATGTCTACATCGCGCAATCAAAGTTATCCGCGAGTTTAGAAGACATAGAACATTCCGACAATGAATGTCGGGCAGAAAGCCCACCAGACACAACACCCGTCTGGTCGGAAGGTACCTTCCTTTTCACTGGGGTAGTCAGGAACTTTCCACTCTGTTCCTCCTACCCCCATAGACTCTAATTTTCCCAAAGATTAATTTAATTTACAATTGGTCGGCAACTCAAATCAGTCGATTTATTTTTTATCATCGTAGCATCTTTTGCTATAGTATAAAATTGCATGGAGCAGACGTATGTTACAGTGGAGACAGCGGATAAAGAAATGAGACGCCCCGTGGCACAATGGATCAATGATTTTAAGTATAAACCCCTTCGTACACAACCCGACGCAAGACTCCGATACCTTACGACTTCGGCGTCCAGAGCGATTAACACAATAAAAATCCATATAACTTCGCACAGACACGCGTCAATGGTTACAAAAGTCGTAAAGAATCGGAGACTTCCGACGCGATGTGCACGAAGGGGCTATGTGAATGGGTGCGGACAACTCAGGACCGGGATGGTTGGCATTATTTGGGGGATGCTTACGTCCAGCAGCAGACGGCAATAAAATTTGCAAAATAGAGAAATAATTGCATGACTATCCATAAGTTTTTTGAACAACTTTAGACATTACATCAAAGGATAAACATACAACATTCTCAATTAATTCAAACCTTGTAGTACTAATTGCATAAAACGTCATCCGCCAAGCTATTATTACAGGAGTCTTGGCACAAATAATTTTGCTAAGCAACCCCCTGGGTGCTGTTGGCTGATTCTGACAAGTCTAAGTTTAGTGCAATTATGAATTATTGTGTTGCGAAGTTCTAGGAGATGTTGCGATGATTTTAAGATTAAAATGAGTTATTCATTTTGTTGTTTAATTAAAACGGTGTTTATTAGTAGGTAATGTGATAATGAACAAGATAATATTGTATAATATTCTGTGCAAGTACTTTACAATATTGGTAATTCTACGTTTACACTGTCTTCTGCTGACTTGCAACCGCCCTAACTTCGCGTAGGTGCAATTTCAAAATAAATATAGCCTGGCTTTTGTTAGCCTGCTCTAATAATTTAGGTCTCCCTATATCTTCTTTTTTCTTTTTTCTTATCGTGGTAAAATCACCAACTCAGTCCTCCCACGCGCGGTGTTATTTTCTAAGGATACAGCCTTGAGTGCAGCGCTGTCTCATCGTCGAAACTGCAATTTGGTGTTCACAAAGCTACTGACATCATCTTATGAGGCCTCCCATCCAGGGCAGAGCGGGAGGGACTGTCAGACTCGTACTGACTAAAATCCACGGTGTCCTTCAATAGCCCTTTACGTTCCGGAGTCACGGTAATTCGAACAGCCCCGCGACCAGGTCTCTATAGCTCGAAAAATATTGAAAATCAGTCCAGTAGTTATTGTATTTATTAAGTACAAACAAAAAAACAAATCTAATCGCTATCTAAAAGTTCTATCTATCCATTCTATCTCGCATGCAGTGTATTTTCATCGTTGCCAACATGACAGTACAAAACAAAGAACGGCAGTTACCCAACACTTGAACAACGTTTAGAAGACATTCAGTAGCATCTGCCAGCACTTTGTAAGCGAGTAAGCTTCACAAACAGTTGTTCAGTGATGTACTGTGTCACTACACTGGGGGCAAGATATGTAAACGTTTGGTACGCCTGATGTTACTAGAGGATAGCTGAACGGACTTAAATTGCTGTAGTTATGTACATATTAGGTTTTGAAAAAGTAGGGGAAAAATATATGAGACGGGGACGCGAGGAATGATGGGAAATCCCACATTTAAGGCAAACTTACACAATACTAACGTAGCGCAAGCGCCAACAGGACGCTATTTGTTAATAGCCGTTTGCAAATGACGTCCTGATGGCGCTTGCGCTACGTTAGTGTTGTGTTAAGTATGCCTAAAGAATGTATGTCCCCATTATACCTCGCGTCCCCGTCTTATACACTGTTCCCCTATCTAGATGAAAATTGTAATGTGTTCTTGCTAGGTAAAATAATTGCAAAGTAAATCAGTCTATATCATGTTCTTATGTAGGAAATGTATGTTTCAGTAAAATAATCTATGCAATTATTAATTGCCTTATATACTTTTTGCTAGCTTTTATTGACTCGCTGGTGACAAACGGAAATACTTTTCCCATTGGTCGCCAGTGGGCCAGTCTGGATTTTTTTTCTCCTTTATCTCCGTTGTTGACAATCAGGAACTTTTTTTAACACACATACACACCATCGGGAACATAATTATTTTGTTGTCTTTGATGACAAAGTCAGTGGTTACAAATGGAAATAGACGCATAAATACGTGAAGCAAAAACATGCGTAAATACCCTGTTTTATGGTTTTGTGCCAACACAGTTAAAGTTTGTTATCTAGAAAGAGTACAGAAAGCAATTTTTTATTTAATTTTTTTTTTAACTGGGCAATAACTAGTATTAAAGTACACCAGAATAGCAGAATGTTCGATTAGGCGCTCATTCCATGAAGAATGATTGTTTTTTTAGTTCTGAAATAGTGTCAAATCTCTTTTTTTGAAGACTGTGCTTTACATTTTATTCACAAGTACAAAGCTTCTTTGAAATATTTTTACTAAAGTAGACGACTCAAAACTCTAAATATATCTAGTATCTACGGGGATTAGTTTTAAGAGACGTTTCTGCCTTTGTCAAACAGACAGGTGAGTCCGAAGCGATACCGAACCAAAGCGAGACGTCAGTCCGATAGTTCTGTCACGCTATCGGATCGCTTTCGCTTTTCTATGTGACTGGATTCAAACAATTCCATACATTACAATTAAAAACGTCACGCTTCGCATTCGCCACGCCTGTCTGTTTGACAAAGGCTTTCACGATGGTTTTCTGCTCAGACAAGTCCAGCAAAATAAATAAAGTAACAAAATTGAAAGATACAAAGATAGATATCTACTTGGAATCAATGTTTTGCGACACGTGCTTTATTAATGGCTGAAATTGTCGACTTGGCAAGTTTCTTCACAAAGAATACCTATAAAGTAGTTTTTAGTTTAAAATCGTTTCATTGTTATGGTCTTGTTTGTCCGAGTTGATTTATTTACCTATTTCATGGTTAAACTTTTGTGCAACTTTGTATTGAGAAAGTTAACTTTAATATTTTCAATCCTTACCTGTCTTGTGTTCTAAGTCCATTAGAGATTTAGCCTTCATAGTGATTTAGGAAATAACTGGCAAGGATATTTAAAAAAAGACAAATTGATACAACAGTATAGGCGAAAGTGTGACAAATAATTCGCTTCCGTATTTAATAATAACAGTTAGAACTAAATTAATAAAACATACTATGTAAAAACCGATAAATTGACTAAATGAGGTACAATTTTAAGACAGGGTATGAATGTTGATAGATGGAGAAGAAAATAAAGGTCAAAGAAAAGATGAATGGATTGAGCGAGGAGTGATATGAATGTGAAAGGAGTGATTCTTCGGCTTATTGCAAGAAGTCATTATGTGACATATTCACTATTCTGAGATAAATGGTATTTTAGTTCGATTTAGTTAGTGGTTATGTTGCTTTGTCCATATCATCCTATTATTCAGATGATATGGGCAAATCAACATAACCACTAACTAAAATACCGTTTATGTCAGAATAGTGAATATGTCACATAATGACTTCTTGCAATAAGTCGACGGAATGATGCTTCGACGTAGGACAGAGGAGATTGGAAGAGGAAAACGTGTTTCATCAAGTCCAAATAATGCGTCATAAGGGCAGGAAGGTGATGACGATAGACGGTGCAATTTTAATCTTTGACACCTAATCTGCAATTAATCTCTACGAACCGATATAAAATAATATTGGATCCATGGGCAAAATATTTGTACCTGTCTTCCGTGATTAATCGATCCGAATTCATGAGTGAAATAAATATTCAAGAATTCCTAATACAATTTTGAAATATACAGCTGACGGCTACTATTCAATTATTAATATCGAAATGTAATCGGAAAAGAAAAGACAAACATTTGTATCTGTATTTTTTTATTTGGTACTCAATTATTTGTCGAAATAAATAAGTTAATAGAAAATATTTTTATAAGAAAATAAAAGTATAAAAGGTAACTCATATTTTCGAGACATTGAACAAAATGGCACTTACCATATCTTGATGTATCGAATCGTAACCTTAGAATACCTAGAAGGTACATTTTAGGCATCCGATTCCTAACTAATACTCGTATTATAAATGAGTAATTAACTTTGTTTGTTCGTTACCTTATTACGCCCATACCAGAAGGAATATCCTGAATTTCTGCAAATTACGTTGTCAGGTGTATAGAGATGGACTTGTGCAACTTTTTAGAGAGCAAAAAAAAAGTACTGTTCCCAGGAAAGACAATAATGTATACAGACGCCAGTACATTAAGCTACACAATCTGTCAAGCTTTAATAGATTTTCAACCTTATCACAATAGTGGAAGGTTCGATTGGTAAATTTTGACAGATTCGGATAGATTTTACCTGCTGGCGACTGTACAATAATGAAACAATAATGTACGCAGATGGCGAAACATGTAAGATCCGAATTCACAAAAAAAAAGATAATTAATTACCGACCACCGCTAGCCACCGTTGATAAAAGATTCCTGCATTCCATGCACCTTTTATTTTTCTTTTCAACTCTGCTGTCGGCATTACACGGGTACTCTCTCGACAAATACCTTTTGTGATGCTAAAAGTTGGCTGCAAAGAAAACTCCTGTAGTTTGTGAAGAGTTTGTGTAAGGCGATCCTCCACGTTTGGCGACTCAGTTATTTGTTCAGGTCTTTGTAAACATTGTAGATCTTGTTGAAATGAATGTCGTTGAAGGAAGGGATGTAATGGTTTGATTTTTACTAAAAGGACACGGTAGGTCCTTGAATTAAATTAGGTTTTAAGAAAACTGTATTTTTGTGGGAAAGTCGTACAGTTAAATATTCAGCTTTTACTGTAATGGGCCTACCACACGCACAAGCTTCACAGTTTTGCCTGCGCAAGCCCGGCCTGCGTGTATTTGCCTGTGTGTACCTATGTTTGGGTGTTCAGTGTTGCCGACCGTGTATTGTATTTTCATGCGAGAAGCTTGCACAGGCAAAACTGTGGTGAAGCTTGTGCGTGTCCCATAAAATTTATTTATTTTTCAGTAAAAACAAAACACAAATAATCTTGTTTTTCTTGAAAAATCTGACGCACTCAAGGCTAAACTAAATTGATGTCAATGCCTCGTGAAAGACCTTTGCAACGTGTAACGTGTTAAAGCAGGGTGGATTCAGACGTAAAGATAGAAACACCTGTTGTGTCGTTGCGTGTCGTGTTGCGCCAGGAGCAAATCAGTTTCATACATTTAGTACAGTTACAGATACATTTCTATTTCATGTCGTGTCGTAATGCGTCACGCTAAATGCATGAATCTGAATGCTTCTGGTGCGTCTCGACACGTCACGACACATAAATATGTTTCCCATGTTGCAAAGGTTTTCCTTGGTTCGAAAATTCACTCGCGTGGCATCTTCGTATGAAAGTAAACATTCACGTGTCACTTTGATGTCACTATTTTATTATATTCCATGACAAAGAAAAGGTTGAATGTAACTTATGTATAATTCATAAGCCTTCACATAGCACAAATCTAATATAACGTAAACGAACCAAGAATTTTCGTGAATGAAAATATGTTGGCAATAAAATGTACCGAAATTCTTCCAATAGAGACAATTTAATTTTATGTAAATATTGTTATACTATGTTGGATGTTTTAGATATTTGTTTTAGATTTCAGTTTTAGGTACAATTGTGCATTTAGAAGAAGTAAGTATGTTGTTCCCATTTACTAATTTTCATTTAGATGAATAATTGCACACACATTTTTCCAATGGGGACAATCAAAAACCCAGAGGGCCACCTGCTAAGACTCCTTACATGCTCTTTTCGCCTCATCCACTTTCATACATCTGGTCATATAAGTTCCGCGATCGCAAGTATTACGAACACAAACTTTCTGAATAACCTCACCAACCACTTCAGTGGAGGTATTCTTAGGGCATCCCCTCTAGGCATTGCTACATGCGTCTACCATAATATTTTCTTTTATTTTTATTTATTAAACAGAAAGTCTCATTATAGTATACGTAGTTGACTTTTCACTTACTGTTACACTGTTTACTGTATTAAACTTAGATAATAAAAATATTATTATTGTCTTGTGGACGTGAAAAAAAAACTAGATTAACAAAAAAAAAGGGAAATATAAGTTATTTATAAGGACAAATCCTAAATATTTAATTTGAAAGCTATTGTTCATATCATTAATTCCTACAACAGAATAAATAATTTTTGTTTTTGTTGTATAATAACAATATCAAATGCAAATAATTATCTACTACCATGTAAATTATTACATAATACAGCTAATGAGCTGTTTAATTTCAACGATGTTATTGTTCCTAGTAATTTACCGTTAATTAACAACTATTCCAGTTAATTCAATTTGTACCAGAGCAGTTTAATATGTAATATACTGATATTCAGCTGCATCTAGTTCGACTGGAAGCCGATCTTAATATAGTCCGAAAAGGCTAGGCAGATTATGAGTTTACAAGGGTTAAAATGACGACGATCACAAACTGCATAAAGAACATTATGTGAAATTAAGGTACAACAATTATTGATTCATTATTAAAAGTAACAAATTAAATGAATGGCTTTGAGACATTTTCACAATATTGTCACCATTATTTGCATGCTCGTATATTTTTGTATTACCAATAAATTAATAATTTACTAAACTTTAATTTTTTCTCAAAAAAAAAAAATTAGATTAAGACTCGTGAAATAATTGATACGTAGCTTAACAAAATAAACCGTACATAGTACTATAAATTATACTTCTGTGTACGAAAGATAATTCTCTTTAACAACTGTAATAAAATAACTTTTTATTAACCTCATCATAAAATGTTATTTCATATCCAACAAGCTCATAATTTTAGTCCGGCAGGTAACTGAAAATTAAGTAAATACTCCCTAAATTCCCTGTAGTTCGAAATTTTGGAGTTCCGCGAAGAGATTAATTAAAGTTAGTTAATTAAAGCGCCTATAACATAAATAAAGCTATATTTTAGTATTAACAGTAGCTATGTTTTTCTTGGAACATTTTTTTTTATCTATTGTACTTTTAGACATCATTAGCTTTGTAATTAACAAGATCGTACTATTTATTTAGTAAGTAAGGAACTTTTTTATGTATGTAAGTCAAGGATTTGTGAAATTAATAAAGTAAGAAGTTGGCCCTCGAGTAATACCTTGTCACAGAAACTATTTGAAAACAAGTTTTATTTACGGGGCTAAAGAGTTGTACAATGGTCTTCAAATGGTTACAACAGTAACGAACGCAGTTGCTTTCCAGGGGAGATAACTACTTAGTTCTTTAAAATAATATTTAAAGAACTAAGTAGTTTTATCCGTTAATGTATACTAGAGACCGTCCACTATCCCAGATAAACTCGACATGAGTCAGCCAATAGGCAGAAAAGTTGGACTCTTTTGATTCCCAAAATTCAAAAAGCCAGTCCAAACCATTCTATCACAATTTTACCAACAGTCCTGAACTAAGTCCTATCGCCAAATGCACTGCAGCTTCACAGATAGCTCCACAAAAGGATTTAAGTGTGGCCCACGAGGATTACTGACAAAACTGTGGGCAGAGTCGAATAAGCGAGGTATGATGAACGGTGTAAATATAACGGTGAATAGGACCGAATTTATTTCAATTGTCCGTATGAATAATTTTAGTTAAATACTCGTTTCATTTATTTTTAACTAGCGACCCGCCCCGGATCCGCACAGGTGCAATCCCTCTTATTTAATGCAAGTTTTATACGTATAAACTTTCCTCTTGAATCACTCTATATGTTAAAAAAAAACCGCATCAAAATCCGTTGCGGAATTTTCAAGATCTAAGTACACAGACAGACAGCGGGAAGCGACTTTGTTTTATACTATGTTGTGATAAAACGCTGCTCCACTCTAGGAATTTCTGCTGTATCGTCGGTAATTTTAGTTTTACCCGACTGCGCCAGTTTTGTTTTTATTTTAGCGATAGTTCGCGTTTGACCATTATCTTGCCTGATGGTAATCAATGATATGGTTAATTACAGAAGAAGAGCGTTTATTGTTTACTTCGTTTGTTCGTGGTTTGGTGTCACCTTTTATTTGTGATGCATCCAGATTTGTACAGTTCCTTTTCATTATCGATATCAATAGTATGAAATGCTTTCTTTTAATCATGTATGTTCACTTTCTTTCTGCCAGTAACCTGGGGCATTTCCATTAAATAGGTCACAATCCATTACTTAATGAAGTTCAAACTTTGTACGGAACGATCGTGTGCAAATTTTATTCAGCCGCTGAGTCAGCGTTTCCGACCATTAACCATGAATGTTTAAACGTTTCGATTGAAACTTACTCGGAGACAGTTTAAAATTTTATCCGGTCAGGCGTTTTATTTAAGACTCCATAATATTGATTTCCCGAAAAGTGGTTCAAAAAGTGAGTAATAAAATATTAAAAAACACATAGAAAATCATTGAGTTTCTTCGTGTCTCCATAAAGATTTTTTGGCCCTGGCGGTCCACCCAAGGCAACAGCACTACATGCTACCGTGACTTATGATGCCACCAAAGCCACCGTCAAGTCGGAGTCCAGAGCCAAAAGGTTTTTTCCTTATTCATAGTAGTTTCATTTCCTTATGGGTGAATTTGCCCCATCATCTTTGTTTCTGGCCTGGATTTAGTTCAAGAAAAAAAAAAAGAACAAACCCGTTTGAAAAAAGAACCGTTCGACAAGTCTTTAGTTCGATTTTCAAATCCTATTTATCTGTTAAACTTTAAACAAGTTTTCTCCTCTCCTCGAACCTAGTATTTCACTTTATATTTCTTCAAGAATAGATTGAAATATAAAAAAAAAATACTTGAATTATGTTGTGGAAATAATGAATTTCGCCGCGAAGCCTGCCGCTGGGAGGAAAGTTTCATTGTTTTATCTTTCAATATAATATTGTGGGTCTTTTGGGAGCTGTGACGTCCTTGCTATCAAACGGTCGTGTGTTTTCGGGACTAAGAAACTAGAACGCCTCAGGACGTTGCTGGTGATGTGAAATATGATTCGTTTTATCTGGTTTTTAGGCATCACGAATTCTTGAATGATTTCAAGGTGAAAAGAGAAAAAAACCTGCTTTAAGACCGTGACCCTTGTGTCAACCTATTTTGTAAGTCCGTTGTTTTTATAATGTGTTTTGTATGGTGTGCATATTAAAGATGTAACATCTATACAGATAGAATTTTCTTTATTTGTCGACAATACATCAGCATGCTAACTGTCAACACTCATGTTATTATCTAGCTTATTCTATTGTTTTTTTTTTGTGGCAACATTGTGATTTATTTAAAAGTTAGCTAGAAACTGTCGAGTAAAAAAATATGGCATTCGTTTTGTATTTAATAACGTATCTATTTAACGTATCTATTTTCGTTTTATATAAGCTCCATCTCTTATCGACTTAAATCTTAACATAAGAATGTTACATTAGCGCCATCTCGTGGTTAATGGTATAACCAATATTCTTCACAAACTTGTGATCTTATATTTTAGTGCTTTAAAAGCAAGTCAGATGGCGGAACTAATCATGTAAAGTTTTGTACAATACGGTGTTATACATCAACTGTATCACTGTATGAGTGGGAATCCGTGAAAGTCTGATGTACAATATTGCTACTCTCTGCTAGATGGCGCTGTTGATGGATACTCTTGAAGTGGACGTTTTTTAAATAAATCATTTTGTCGGTCAAGTTTAAAGCAAAATGCATAAATCATATAAGTAACGTGGGTGACTAAAATAGTAGACATATTTTAAATATGTAGTGTGTTAGTTGTTTGTGTTTACTTATATTTTAGTTTAGTATATTTTCATGCCGTATTTGAAGTAAGCATCATGAAGTAAGCATCATCATGCTTTTTAAGCATGATAAAAAAAACTTTTTCTTGATTAAATCATCAAATGATCTTCTCTATGGGTGGAGCCAGAAAAGACTGTCAGACTCTTACTGACTAAAAATCTACACTGATGTCTTTTACCTTTTCCGTTCTAGGGTCACGATTTTCATAGCAGACGGCCCCGTGACCCCGGGAAGTCCTGTCAGTTTGCTGATAGCTCCTTCGAAAATTACGCGCCATCAATACAATTACATTGGTTTGTTTTTGTTCCCAACATCGAATTGTGGAATGAACCTACGGCAAGCCAAGAAGATATTGATGTGGCAACACCATAAACACAGTTTTCCTTGCGTAATAGCTACCATGTTACTACCGAACCACTCACCATCAACATGCCACCAAATACCAGCAATTTAAATAAATATGCCAACATCAAAGAGTCAATTATCTCAGCCGCCATATCTGAGCCTGCGCCGCCTCCCAGCGTCGACCAATGCGCAGGCGACGCTGGCGACGCAATCCGTACATAGGTAGTGACATGCAAAATTACCCCTTTGAGCAAAAAGACCGCGCGGTAAATTATATATCAGTTATGTACTGTTGAGGTGGAGAAATGGTTATGTATTTAAGTCTGTTACAAAGTTGGGAAAATGATAGGTACTTAATTATTGCTGTAATGGCTGAAGAATTATGGACCATAAATTTTAAGTGCCATACGGTCTAAAAGTCACGAAAATTCATACGCATCTGCTTTTTTTTTAATTTGAGGTTAGTTTTGGGTAGAAAACTTTTTTAAATTCCCTAAGTCTGATAGGTACCTAGTCCGACGGTCCGGACGGAGAATGGTAGTCAAAACGGTTCGAATAACATTCTGGTAATAAATGTGTTGCATTTGCCTACTCTAAGATTCCACAAAAAAAAGACATCGAATTGATTTTAATTACCTATCACGAAAAGAAGAATGCGTGTAAATCATATCATATGAGGGTGCAATCAGAATAAAATGCCACACTCCAACTGGGTGAACTATTGTATTAAAAATTCAATAGTGAATCATTATAAAGTGATGAAGGATTTATTAGTGCTTACATACACCACGATGTGGCATCATCAGTAGAGTTGTGCTCACATTATATATCGGTTTATTCCAGTTTGTTTACCAGTGATAAAAGCCCAAAAGATCAGAAAAAAGTCATCTAAATATCTTTATATTTGTGTGTGAATTTGCAGACTCAAATACACACATTCACATATACATACATGCTCCAGTTTGTTTCTAATTTGGTTCCAATTGTTCAAACATTTATGATTTATTTTTTAATAATTTAATTTATATCTTACTAATGTTTAATTTTTTGTCACACTATTGTTATCTTAGAAGCTAAGGGAAAGACGAAGCAACCCGACAAGTATTGTATAACTTAACGAGGATGCCTCAATTTTTGTTGCACGAGTATGTACAAAGATACAATAAATCATTTATTTTTTATATGTATATTATTAATGTGCACCCCTGAAAGCTTCATTAATATCGACGGCAGCTAAGCACAGAGGTCTATGTCTGTATGCTTTGTTCTGATAGCTGATAATTATGATAATTTAAGGATTACAATTGAAATTGTCACCTAAAGTGACGTCTGGCATTATTGATCAGAAACAACTCTTGGCATTGATTCCGAATACCAAGATTTGAATCAGTTTTAAATATTTTATGACATAGCTTTATGCGAACTCTGTTTAATATAATTGGCATGACTTGGTATATTTCTTGAACTTTGTCTTCATGAGGTAATCTTTAATTACAAGCAAAGTTTAAATGGTTATGCAGTATCTCAGAGATGATTTTAAACTAAAGACTACAGGTTACACAAAACACTACATATAGATATAGTGACATTTAAAAAATGTTCTATCATTCTTTAATAAAATTGATTACTTTGAATTTTATAGTGGTTTTGAATAGCAATCCAGCAAATCGTAATATTTAGAACTCCGTGAGCACACTTCTTAATTTTCCATCATTGATAGTGTAGGTACAATTTTGATAGAAATATTTCGCTCAATCACACTTTATGATGATCCATTGATCATTTATTGGCTAATTGCACTAATACTACTGTGAGTACATTTCAACCACGTCCAGGAGCGATCCTTAATCATATTTCAAAGCGACCTGCTGATTATTTTTTTATTTTAAGATATGTTCGCATTTGACCACCATCTTGCCTGATAGTAAGCGAAAATATGGTCGACGGTGAAGCAAGCTTTCCTAAAAGTAACCTATTCACTATTGACTTGAAGAGTCCATTTAATTGATTTGATGAATTTCGCCTTTTATCCCCATGACAAAATATCCACAAAAAACTTAATCTCACGGTCTGGAGACAGTAGCCTTAAGCTCAGAAGGTTCCCCTCATTAGTCAACAGCAACTAGTCCTCATCTTAGCCTGGGGCAAATTACTTGGTAATTCTGACCACTTCTGTCCACAAATGACATATATCGTTCGGAATGTCATTTTGTAAAATTACTGTGCGTTATTATTATTTTGTAGTAATTGGATGGGGTCACGCGATGTAGGAATGTTGGTCGGTAATTTTGACATATATGTCTCATTAGACGTCACTTTGTGTGTTATTTTCTGAGTTCGTTGATTGGTGCCGCTTTGCAATGTGGTGAGAAGGTGGTGCTCCAGTGATTTCTGAACACGTATTTTGCTTGCTTTTTGTAATGTTATGCCCCGTCTCCTCACAGGTATAATTTGAAAAAATATAGTATAGCCTATGTCATTCAAGAATAAAGTAGCTTTCAACTGGTGAAAGAATTTTCAAAATCGGTTCATTAATTCCAGAGATTACTTCGTCTTCTTGGCATGATTTTAGCCGGTCTCGATTTTAAATAGGTTCCGACTTTTACGCTGGCCGCACATGTTCGGATTCCGTATTCGTTTACTTACTGTAGAATTCCGATTCGAAAATCCGTAAGACAAGCGCAGACGTTAGGTTGTTTTTTATTTTGTTTAAGTGCGGCTGAGTTCAAAACGGCGAACGTTAGATTTTTGTCCATTTGGAAAATATACGAACGTATGCGCTACGTAGAGCACTTTCTATGAAATATGTGCAGTCACGTCACCGAATCAGATTTTCATATGAGAAAAATGAACACGGAATCTGTACATGTGCGGCCAGCCTTACTGTCTTGCAATCTCTTGGGATTGTTTTTCTTTGTTTATTTAATGTTCACTTTTTAAGCAGTCCGAATTTTTTATTTATTTCAAGACGTCTGACCCGTACTGATAAGGGCACAATACTAGTTAAGTTACCTTAACATTATGAGTCGATTATACTACCTACAAACATGACACAATCAAGAATCTCTAAACAAAACATGACTTGCCAGAATAAAACAAAAACATAATTAATTGAACGTCACTACAATTTAAAAAAAAAAACGACGGGTTGCACTCTGGGAGTGCCGGCAGAAGTGAAAACTTGAATAGTAATTGTTGGAAATATCTTGTGAACAGATTTTAGTAAAACTCGCAAAAATGGTTGACTTTTTATTTCAATAATTTTCCAATGTGACGTACATCTTTTATAAACAATGTTACCTAGCAACGAATGTATCCAGCATACAAACTTCTTTAAAAGTAATAAAGTCACACGAACATTCACGCAAGCGCCCTGCGCCGTCCTACGCTTTTTCCTGACGTCCAACGCTTTTTCGATCAGGTCACGTGTCCTGACGCGAGTTTAAGATTTTATACCCATTACAGAAAAAGTGCTCAACGCCGCTAAAGAAGTTTTCACTTCAAAAACTTTGACATGATGGCAATAAAAAAGATCATTATGTACCCAATGAAATCACTTCACTGAGCTCTGATATAGCCGAAATCCGTCAACAATCATTAATTTAAAACTACTTACTTTTCCAATATAACTTGATACTTGTTATTGGTGCTATTAGTTCTAAAGTAATAACACAAGGTTTTTTTTATTGTGTGGTCAGTGTCAAAACTAAAGCTTGTGTTTCATACATTTCGCACTCAACATGGTGAAGTAATCGACTGACGTTAGTCCATTGCCTTTCCTGCAGCAAGAGTGCAGGTCGGTTAGCTTGGCACGCCAAAACCCAGTGGTTTGGCATGCGTCGATGGGAAGTGGCCAAGGTGGAATGACCATAATGCCATGGAAGTAAGACTTTGGTGTGAGAAGCAACATGTGTCGACACCCTTGCGCCATCTCACTTTCCCAGCACGGCGCACTGTGCTGATGCGGCTGCTGCAAGTGCTGAAAACAAAACGGCGCTACAGTCGAATTACTTGTATCTTAAACGATAATTTAACTTATTTTCAGTTTAACGCAAAATATTATAATGTTGTAAATATCATGTGTTTACGGAAGGATTACAGACAGAAATTCTAGAGCATAAGTGCTTTAAAAAAAGCTAACCCTGGCCATTAGCCAAGAAAAGCTTGACTGAAGATGATTCAATTTAGATTTTGAGTCTAGAATTTTTTTTCAGATGGCTAATAAAAAGAAACATTTTATGACGTTTTAATTTATCTTTGTACATTATTCGCTTTCAGACGTTTGTGACCTTGTGGGGTCCGACTGCATTTAGAATAGCCACCACGTGTAACGATTTTAATAAATATAGCCTCGCTGACCTTGCTGTCCATTTCTACCACGATAAAGTATAGTTAACTTATAGGTAGCTAGGTACTGTGGGAGCGCATCATGTAACTTAGGGGTTTTACGAGTAGTGGGGGTCGCGGGACACCGAGCGACTGAATATGACGAAAGTCATGGTCTCCATGCTGCACCCAGGTGGAGAAACTAGGTGGAGTACAGGTTCTCCCCCGATTAATAATAATTACTTGGCCCTAAAATTAACTGCTAATAAAATTATTGCCAATTTTTATCGATAAAATTGTTATACACCCCATCACTACAATCGTACCTAAACGTAGTTTCTCTAAAGGGATATATAGAAATATATTTATTTGAATTATATTTTCATTCCCGATTGATCAACTCATCAAAGTATTGATCGGGAATACAATAGTTGCTCTTAACATAGGTGCTCTGAAAGTATGTAGTTGCTCAAACGGGAATACCTCAAATAAAATCAAACCATAATGCATTTCACTTTACTTTTAAACTTTTTTAAAACCACACAAAGTAATCCATCGAAATTCAGCTGAGTCACAAAACAAACTCCCTTTATTATTTCTAAATGACCTATTAAGCGAACAGTAGGTACATAAAGTATCGATTTTTACTATAATTACGAGGCACGATGCCATTGTTACAAAGTGCCTCAGACAGGTCGACGCCAAGAATTGAAAGTGAGGCCTGTTTCTAAGAAACCACAACCTTACTACCATCGTGAACCTTCTATGAACCCGTTTTTTTATCGCAACTGTTGTTAAACATTTCCATTGTTAGTTTGATTGCGATCGATCCAAGTATTTAATGTCGATTGAACTGATGCGCTTTTGTTTTTTTTTAATGCCGCCACCCTGTCTGATGTGATAATGTTTTTTTGTTGGGGTGGTAATATACTCGAGTGGTCCCGCTCCGGATGAGACTATCACTCTTAGTGAATAAAAACACCCAGTTTCTTAACATGGCCAAAAATTCCCCCTGGCCATCACTGGTGAACAGTGATACGAAGTTTTTTAAATGTTACCGTTGGCCACCACTGGTGGACAGCGAGACGATTTTTATCTGAAGTATTCTGTGTGCCCACCACTGGTGGACAGTGATATTTTTTTTTTAGAAATGTTTCACTGTCCACCACTAAACTGGAGGTAGCAAGAACAATGACCAAGGTCGGGAAACATGTCATCGGGTGTTTCTCAGTAGCAGTGTATCTTGCTTAGATCCCCGCAAGACAAGATCTTGCCTTTGTCTCAATTTATGTGGGAGTGATGATTAAAGTTCAGTATCACATAATTTGAACAAGTTTCATAATATTGTTTCAGTTAAGTAAAATTGTATTGTCTTGTCAAACAAGCTCTTTATGTCCGTTTTAAATTATACGGATAACAAGTTGTTTCGTCGTGTGTGTGTCTGTGTTTGTAAGTTTTTATGTTTGGGAACGCACCACAGTACAGGAGAAATTCCTAGTGCGGGGCAACGTTTCATAAAAAAGTGATAATTGAATTGAAAATCATGGCATGAGTTTTCCAAGCTGTCCAAATGTTCGATAAGTATCTAATTCAATTAATTAATTTATACAAGTGAAAATTCCAATACGGCAATGTTGTTGCTCACGGCATTATACAATAAAAATATGAAATTATATCATTAAAATACTTCGACACGTCTCGAAAGACTTCCTCGCACGTTTGCCAAAAACTTTAATTAATTTAAGATATGATCAGTGTTCTAATTATAAGTGGACATTTAACACGTTGAAAATAACTAAAAAACAGTTACATAACAATCTGTTATATACCGGATACGTTAGGTACAGGTGGATCGTTTTTTTGATGTAGTAAAATCATCAATAAAGTCCTCATGCCTCATGCGGGTGAAGCGAAGAGGACTGTCAGACTTTTAAAAACTTAGATTCGACCCTGTGCCTTCAGGCAAACTCTTTACGTTCTAGGTGTCCTTTTAAGATGATCCCGTAAACCCGGTAGGCATTGGCTCTATAGGTCCCGTCAGTTTAGTGAGGAACGTGCCTTGGCGCCTCTCGCAATCACTCCTCAAATAGGGGTTTTACCGCTATGATTGCGGCGAGACACAGGTGGACCTAATGTACATGTCTACAATATTTCGCCACTAATTTTTAAGTCCTATATATATTTACCGAGAAATGTGTAATGGAAATACCAGATAAGAATTTTTTTTAAATCTAAAAATAAAAAGAAAAAAGAAAGATTTTTTTTATCGTGGTAAAATCATCAAATGAGTCCTCCCACCCAGAGCAGGGCGGGAGGGACTGTCAGACTTATACTGACTAAAATCCACGGTGTCCTTCAAGAGTCCCGCGACCCCGGTAGGCTTTGACCCTCTAAGGGGCTCCGTCATTGTGCTGACACTTTTTGAGGCGCGCGTGTCCGGACTTTGGAATTTAACCTACGATATTGTGTTCAACAGGGCGGCGCGTGGGGGGACTCATTTGATGATTTTTAAACCCCTTAATTCGGTCACATGGATGGATGTATTCCCATACAAGTCCATGTGACCGAATTAAGAGGTCGGGGGTGGGGAGGGCCAAGAATTGTATCAGGTAAAACCGTAAACTTATCATTCCATAAAGTGAATATTCTCTATCTTATCTTGATAAAGATTATGTATGATGCGAGGTTTGTAATATAAACTTGGATAATGCATAACAGTTATACAGCGGGCATATTCAATCAATGTTTGGATAGTGGCAAGTTTCCCGACTTAATGAAACATAGTAAAGTAGTACCAATCTTTAAATCAGGTTGTAAGTGTGATCCCTCTAATTACCGACCCATATCTGTGCTCCCGGCATTAAGTAAAATTTATGAAAAAATCATGCTGGATCAGATGTTGTCACATTTTAATTCAAATGGAATTCTGCATGGTCAGCAGTTTGGTTTCACGAAAGGTCGGTCTACGACTGACGCGGGAGTTAAACTTATCAGTCACATCCTGGAATCTTGGGAGAAATCTCAGGATGCCATTGGTATCTTTTGTGACCTCTCCAAAGCGTTTGACTGCGTCGATCATAATACACTAATCTGTAAATTACATCATTACGGAATTCGTGATCAAGCTGCTGGCCTTGTTCTCTCTTATTTATCAAACAGGCAGCAAAAAGTTAATGTGAATGGGGCAACGTCATCTGGGTCTCTGGTCAAGATGGGCGTGCCTCAAGGTTCAATTCTTGGCCCTTTTTTATTTCTTGTCTATATCAACGACCTTCCATTCATGATGGCCAACTTATCGGATATAATTCTTTTTGCTGATGACACATCGCTCATTTTTAAAATAGATAGAAAAGATACGGATGTTTTACATGTAAACGAAAGTCTAGGTATTCTCTCGAAATGGTTCGCAGCTAACAATCTATTACTGAATGCGAACAAAACAAAGTGTCTTAAGTTCTCGTTACCAAATGTTCCACAAGTGGGTCTAAACTTAAAACTTGACGGCAATAAACTCGATGCTGTTGCAGAAACTGTATTCTTGGGTATTACTCTTGATTCTAAATTACAGTGGGGCGCCCACATTAGAACTCTTTCGGGTAGGTTAAGCTCTGCTGCATAGGCGGTAAGGAAAATAAGACAGCTAACTGATATAGCCACAGCTAGGCTAGTATACTTTGCTTATTTCCACAGTATTATGTCATACGGCATTCTGCTGTGGGGTTCCGCAGCGGACGTAGATTCAGTTTTTATATTACAAAAGAGGGCGGTCCGCGCAATTTATAAAATGGGCCCTCGTGAGTCTCTTAGAGAGAAATTCAAAGAAATTGATATTTTAACACTGCCCTCACATTACATTTTAGAAAACATTCTGTATGTACGCAAAAATCTAGGACTCTTCAAGACTAGAAGCGATTTTCATAATATCAATACACGCAGTAAACACGAAATTGTAATACCGAGATTCAGATTAGCAAAGACGAGCAAGTCGTTCCTTGTAAACAGCATACGTTTTTACAACAAATTACCTAAGTCAGTCACTGGACTGACTGAGGGAAAGTTTAAAACCCACATTAAACGTGTCCTTATTAAAAAAGCATATTACAAAATTAAGGACTACGTTGAAGACAAGGATGTGTGGCAATAATTCCATCTGCACATGTGGCTTCCCTGGCAGCTCAGCAGCAGCACTTATTTTCTCTCATCCACGTGTTAGGATAATAGGATTCTTCCATTTTATTTTTGTATATAGTTTTTTTATTTTTATTATTGTGTTCGTTTTGCAATATTATATTGCCTTAGTTTTAATACCAGTTCAGATTTGTTACAGTTTGTAAGACATTATAGAATTAACCCAGCTTTTATAGCTTTCTTTTTTTGTATAGATTCTTCCTTACTCTTTGTTTGTGAATGTGAGAACATTGTAAGTCGTGTGTATATATATACATTTCTTCTTTTGTAGCACTAATTTTAGTTAGGACTTCCCCTTTGTTACCAGGCCTACGTTTTTCTCACATATCTAAGCATCGAAAAATTGTAACAATCTGTTTGTAAAACTATACCATATTTTAAAAGAGTAACCATGGAGTTTCTTGCCGGTTCTTCTCCATGGAATCGACCAACCCGAACCGAGCACCTGCTGTCGACGTTTTATAAGTGCCCTCATGGGCCTATGTGAAATAAAAACTTTTGATTTTGATTTTGATTTTGAGTTGTATCTTAAAACGACTTCATTAGATAACAGTCTAGTGTTTTTCCAGTTATGATTGAATCGGTTTCCAGTCTCTCCTCTCTTTTCACTAACGAACTTTGTGTCAACCCCGCTAAATTGGAGTCAGGGTAGCAATACTAACTTACGAAAGTAAATTCACGAATACGCTCGATTTTGATCAATCGAAAATTTAATTTCACTGATACGCTCATCGACCAAACATCAACAAAACGGCGATTGACCAACGGCTACGTTCGAAATAATTGTTTGAATTGAGAAACATTATTTAAATTTTGAATCTTAATTCAAATCCTAATCCGTGTTATTTGACGGCTGTTGATTGGTTATCAGACAAAGATCGGGATTAAGATAAATTATTAATTTCCGGCGTTAACAATCAAAGTAACCATTCATTACGGTTAGTGAACGCTTGAGTTGATATGAACCAACTGATACAACTAATTATTTTTAATTAATTAGAACTACTCGCTGGTTATTAAATTATAATAATCAACACCACATAAATCACTAAAATACTAACATAATTGTAGGAACAAGTTCTTACAGCTCAACAAGACGTCTGCTGCTCATTACTAAAATACCTATTAACAATGGCCATTTAAAACATACAGAACAGACAACGGATACACCCAATCCTGCCTCAAATCGCGTGTGTCCGCCTCTTTATACATTTGCTGACGTCATAACATGCTCGCACTTGACCGTTTAGTGGAAAGTAGCTTTGAAGGTCGTTCTGGGAACGATTAGAATCTAACCTAACCTATATGCTGTAACCTCATTGCATGACCTGCGGGTCAATTCGCGTGTATGACCATTTTATGAGTGGGTGTTAGGGCAATAGGGCAAATAAAAAATATGGGGTGATTTTTAAAACAAGTAGGAATTCTTTTGTTCGTAACACAAAGTAGGGTTTGAAATTAGGTAATGCAAGTTTTATTTTGGAGCTTACAAATAACTTTTTTACCTATTGTATTGTTTATGAATAAAAACATAACTCGCAGTAGTGGTACAAAACCCTGATTAATCTTGGTTTAAAAAATAATTATTCTGTTTCTATTTATAAAGTTTTTAATTAAACTAAATGAAGCCGCCTATAGTAACTAGGTTTTTCCGTATTGGTACGAATACTACATCCAATTAATCTTTACTTTTACCGCATTACAAGTTGCAAGGAAAACAATTTTCTTTAAACGTCGCCCCACTCTAGGAATTTCTCCTGTATCATGCGTTTACGTGCGTATGTGAGTTTATATGTAAACTCACATACACAAACGCCCAGACCCGGAACAACTACTTGTAGATCATTCAAATATTTGCTCCGTGCGGGAATCAAGCCCGCGACACGCAGCGCAGCAGTCCAATCGCACAGCCACTGCACCAACCGTACCGTCAAACGTCAAATTTCTAAATAACTAGCTATTAGCTATTTATTTTGCGCATATTCATACTTAAGCTCAAATAAACTGATTATGTAAATTTTATTATGTAAACGATACCTATATTTACATGGGTATCTTCTCTTTGAACGCACGTAAGATGAATTATCTCAGTATAATACAGATAAGTAGATAGTGTCTACTGTAATAACTGTATATTGTACCAATGCAGTACCTATTTTGACGTTTCAATCAATCGTTTCAGTTCAATGCTCAGAAACAAAAGTAATAATGCATCCTACACAATACATAAAAAGGAAACCCAGAAAAGTCCTGTTGTCTCTTAATAATAAAAAAAAAAATGTTAGGAAGTTCCTCTCTCAAGAGCCCAGAACACTGGTAGCCCGGACTTAGTTCGCGATGCTGGTGGACTAAATTAAATGTTTTTTTTTATTTATAAGTATTTTAAAATGTAGGACGTTTAAGTAAAAAAAAAAGTTAAAGGAATAAATTGTAAATTATTTATATTATATTCTAGGTGAATCGAAGTTTTAGTTCTTAAAAAAAAACATTTCAAAATTTCAAAAAGAGAATAGGTAGTCTGCGAACTGGGGCGTGAATTAAAAAGAACATGTAATCGGCCAGGACTAAGTTCTCATCGTCCTCATCATTGGTAGACTTGTTCCAACCACTGCTGGGTATGGACTATAGGGTTCTCCTCTTTTTTTCAGTTTTATTTTCTTATATTAGTTTAACTTCGCGGGACCAAGGGATTACCGTTACCCCGGTATGTAAAGGGCTAGTGAAGGACACCGTGGATTTTAGTCAGTACAAGTCTGACAGTCCCTCCCGCCCTGCCCTGGGTGGGAGGACTCATTTGATGATTTTACCACGATAAAAAAAATATATATTAGTTTAACTTATTATTTATTTATATTCTTCCCCTTAATCTAAGCGAGAATAAAGCAATTAACTATAAAACTTTTTGTTAAAAGAAAAAAAAAAGCGATATATTAAATAATGGTGGAGTGTTTAGTTAAGTACAGCTAAGTAAAAAATATTGTTTAAACGGAGTTCAAAGCATGAATTCCACGTATTTGGCCGTACAGCGTACTTACTTGAAATAATACAACTTAAATATAGAAAATGAAAAATTGACTCTAGTGTACAAACGAGGAACTAATTTTATCCACCAAACTAATATCAAAGTCAGACTCTTAGGCCCACTTGCACCACACATCAATAAACGGCTTTAGCGTTAAACTGCCTTAGAATATCACTGTATCCCTGTCAAATTGTTTGAAGTTGATAGAGACAGAACGATGTTTAGCGCTAAACCTGTTTAGTGGTTTGTGGTGCAAGTGGGCCTTAGTATTAGTTGTTTATTTTACTTATACTTTATCACAACTAGTTCTTTGACGCCTCTTACCCTTTTTGTGTTTTTATTTTACTAATAATTTTAGTTTTAATTTTAATTTAGTATATTATATAAATATTTAGATTTTGTTATATGTAATTTAAGAATTTTTAAATAGCTTGTTTAATTGTTTTAAATATATCATTAACTAGAAAGACAAGTTCAAGTACATTTTATTCAGCACATTTACATAGTTCAAGGAAAATACGCAAATAAGTCCATGAATGTTTCTTGATTAGGTAATATGACATTGTTATGTACATCGGCACATAATTGCTTCATTGTGTCATAAGGAAATCATCTTTTTGCGGTTTATTAGGATCCTGGGAGGCTGAAGTTCAATTTGAGAAGGAAGAATGTTTTAAAAAATGTAATCAGTTACCTTATTCTTATATCATTGTGGTCGTGGTCGGTCGTGAGTCAAGGCCATTAAAATAATCAACGTCATTAAAAAGAAAAAAGAACAAAATGAAATTGGCAGTTGTTTAACGAATAGATTGAACTTGGAACATAGTTATTTAGCTATTGCATTAAAACGCACATGAACAATGATTTTGATCTGAAAGATATACATTATTTATTTATAAACAGTTATAAATATTTATTTTGTATAAATAACACTGTCAATAGGCAATAATTTATATTAAAGCAGCGTTATATGTATAATTAATATTATTAGCATGCATAATCACGTTGAACCAGAAAAAGTAATAAACTTCTTTATTTATTTAAAAACACAAATAAAATTAAAAAAAGGAATTCAGCCTGAATGAAATAACATCACAGTCTGCTAGGCGGTTTTAAAATCGAAGCAAAAATAGATGGCGATTCAATTCAAATGAGAATGCCAATCAAATCAATTGTTACATGCAAATTATGTACTCCTCTATTTTTTTACACTACATTAGTATTGTATTTGAGACAACCTTGCGTTCAGCCTTGTAAGGCCTCTGCTTTGTCTTATTATCACCTCTGTATCGACTTGCCAGACTTGATACTTGATAGGCCTTGTGTCTGTCAGAAAATTGACATCGATTTGTAAGTAGGTATCGATTGTACCCCAAAATAAATTACGAGGTAATTTTGTCTTAATCGGGAAAATTTCGGGTTGCGTTGTGTTTTACAAATTGTTTATGTACATAGCAATTACTTTACTTAATAAACCTAATGAATGTTCTAGTGGTAAACAAATAATTGATTTTACCTATTAATTCGACAAAAACAGTTACTGCGTTTGATTGTTCTGATACCTATTTGATAACCACAAACTAAATCCGTCTTATTACAAAAAGGGGTTTAACTAAAAACCCAGGTTTAATCTTGTAAAACTACGGTTTACACAGACATTATTACAAATCGTGGTTTTGCAATAAACCATGGTCTAACAGTAGTAGCTGTCAAAGGTATGTCAAAGTTTCTCATTGCAAATTTTTCATTGTGTTGTAGTTTTTGTGTTATTTTCACCCAAAATGGATTGAAACACGGTAGATTTAATTGTTATTACTCATTGTGGATTTAATTGTTTAGACAATCGTTCAAATGGCGGTACTAAAGTCGACGTTTAATCTTAGTTTTGTAATACGGACAAATTTAAACCATGGCTCTGCAGATAAGCCTGGACTTGATAGACCAGGTTTAAACCAAGGTTTATTTAGTTTTTGTAATAAGGCCGAATGTGTATTGACTTTTGACACGTAATTTTGACATGAACGATCGTGTGGTCGTGTGTTAACGTTAGCCTTGATCTTTTATTGGACTGAACGATCTTGACATTGTTTACATTCCCTGGAAAGAACTTCACACAATAATGTTAAGTAATTTTTATAAATATACCTTATGAGTTCAACGCACACATTAGTTGGAGTGATATTTTCGTGTCAGTGTCTAGACACTAAAAATATATAACTGGGTTTTTAATTTCTGGTTTCTAAACGTATAACTATATACCGAATGATTGATTCAATAATCGTATCCATAAAAATTAAATACGCAGAAGGTAACTTAATATAGTTATTAGTTATGTAATTTTTTTATATCGGTTTCATAGTCGTTGATAAGTCAACTGTGTATTTTTTTAAACAGGAATTTCCATCGTGGGTATGTTTCCGAAAATTATTACAAACTCATATAATATAGACAAATACCAACAACAACCAAGTGCTTGTAGAACATAACAATATCCGTGCGAGAATCAAATTGTTAATCGCTTAGCCACTTCGCCAACAATATAGGTACTTAACAATGTTAAATTAAAAATTATTGTTGCGTGTGCCAGACTTTCTAAGATCTCTCGAATAAGAACGAACGGCTCTTAAATCTATATTTGAAGCATGTCCCACATACTTTGACGAAAATAAAGACGGAGTTCCTAGAATGGGGCTACCATTAAAAAATAGGTTATTTATACATGCGAGCAACCAAACTTGTTTGATAGTTGGTTGCCATGCACTATGAAATCTTATAAAAAAACAAGCAAAACCTGTCGGTCGGTATGAATTTAAATATTACCTATTCTATTGACTATATCTGAGAAATAAAAACCGGATCGCGTCTTATAATTATGTTGATACTTTATTAGTAAGTATTTTTTTTTTGTTCAATAATCAGTTATTTCAATTGTATGTAGTTAATCACTCAGACTACTCGTTCAGTATATCAACGTAACTGCTTGTGCAAGGAAAATTAGAGCTTGTTATTTGTATAATAAACAATCACAATAGGTAAAACGCAAATAAGTGACATATTGAAAACTAATATAATTACTTAGGTACTTTGCCCAAGCGTTTAGACTAGTAAACGAATTTAAGTAACAAGAGCGTCGTTTGCTGATCGGGACGAATCATGTATCAAAATTATTACGTCACACTATACGGTGTATATTAACGATCGCGGAACGCTGTACGACCTGTGTTTTATTTACTATAGGTTGACTATAGCCGGTCAGACGAAAATAAATGAAGTAAAGTGTGGGTGCCACGAGCCCGGTAGTATTGGAGCGAAAGCCCAGACCGCTTCTCGTTTGCATTACGCAACAATCTGTTAAACAAAACGTACAAACAGAGACACTGACAATAAGACCGGTTTTGGCGCCTATTTTTGCCACTATTGTGGCCAGGCATTATTAAGATTACGGACGTGTGAGTGTGAAATTAATACGCCTATGTTAGTTCAGCTGCGATAACAAAACGTAGACGACGTGTTTTGAAATTTCGAATCGGAAAAACCGCTTCTCCCGCGCGAAGTGTTATAAATATTTCGAATTACGAATTTGACGTATTCCCATTCCATTTTTGTGTTTGACAGTTGTAGTGTTGTGAATGCATTCGACAGTGAGAGGTTGTTTTTTAACCTCTGCAGTGTTAAACTGGGATCTGATATGGTGAATGGAACTGTTATCAGTGTCACGCAACAGTGATAAGGACTTGTGAAAGTGTTAAAACTACACACGTAAGATTTTTTACTCTATAGTTTAAATACTTACTAAGTGTTTTGAAATCGATATCGCTAATCCAACACATGAATAATAAATACATAAAGGAAGGAACACGCTACGCCCTTCTTTGCTAGTTCAATAAGCCAGCTAATAGTTTTAATTGTGCGTGTAATTTGAAAGTGAACCGTTTGCATCGAAATCATTGGTGATTGATTTTCAACGGTAAGAATCTTGTTTGTTCTGTGTACTACTTGTGATAATTATGTATGATTTATCTACATACATAAATAAATTATCGTTTTATCTACAACTACTGTGTTCTCACGTTTTGCACGTAAATGTTGCATAAAATTCATAAAGTGGCTGGCTTCCTTATCTGTAACAGCTGTTAGCATGCCGACCGACTTGAGTCTGATTTAATATTTGGGTCAAATTAAAGTACCACTAATTTGATGAGTGTGTAGCTAAACTTGCTAATATCATCATGATTCAACTATCCCCAATAATTTAATATGTTTCGAAGAAGTAATGTTTAGCAACCAAGTTCATATTAAAAAGTCTTTATTTTACTTATGGGTTTTCCCAATGTTTCTATGGCTCGTGGCTAAAAAACAAACCGCACGGGTAAATTATCTGGGTTAAGCCGCGATTGTCAAGGGTTGCCTGTAATTGGGTGACCAACTGATCAATCATACTTGACGAGGTTTTTGCTGTAACGTAACAAAATAAGTATAATAATTATCAGAAACTTTTTAAAATAAAAATATGTCCGACGGCTTCATAGCACACAGTGCAACTTAGTTGGTTAAAGACTAAGCAGATTTCCAATGATTACCTAACACCATGGTTAGGTATATAGGTATTTATTATTTGCAGGGTTTTTTTTTCGTGGTAAAATCATCAAATGAGTCCTCCCACCCGGGGCAGGGCGGGAGGGACTGTCAGACTTGTACTGACTAAAATCCACGGTGTCCTTCAATAGCCCTTTACGTACCGGGGTTACGGTAATTTGTGAGTCCCGCGACCTCGGCATTATTTGCAGGGTTGAAAAAAAAAAAAAAAAAAACGTTACCCATATTTAATTTTTTTTTTAGGTCTTTTAAGTTAGGGCATTTCTAGACTAAATCTTTTTAAAATTGCTGAAGTTAATTAAATATTTACAAAAAACGATCAATGGATAAACATCTAAATGTTTTATTCAAGTTTTATTTAATAACATTTCCGATAAAAGTTCAACATAACATCAAATCAAATAAATAATAATCCACCATGAAAAGTAGTTAAACGTGTTATAAAAACATGTTTTAAATTCGAACTGTTTCAAACATGTGTTTTAAAACAACTAGTTTTCATCATGCCAACCCTAACTATTTGCCTCTATTAGTAGAACGTTCATCTTACACGCCGCAAACATGGATTAACGTAACAAACGTACTAAGATAGGAAACCTTGTGATACTGTGGCCAATAGATAATAATATAAGCACTCTCGATCTCAGCACTATCCACAGTTTTCTAATTTTAAGCAAAAAGTCTCAGTTTTCCTTAAACTATTTCACACAGCATTTATCTCTTTTTTATTGTCTTCTTAATGAACTCGAAATTAGAATTTTGCGGTTCCATGTTTTAAAACAAAAGAAAAAAATACATAATTATTTAAATATCGAATGTTTTAAAAGTAAATTTGTCGAATTCGATTGTTGTGAAATCACGCAAACCAGTATCTTTTTAATTGCTCTGCTTTATCAATTTCACCAGAATGTTGTTATCTGTGGGTCAGTGGGTAATTTATTTATAATTACCCAGTAAATAACGTTTTTTTTTTTTTTTTTTTTTTTCGTGGTAAAATCATCAAATGAGTCCTCCCACCCAGGGCAGGGCGGAAGGGACTGTCAGACTTGTACTGACTAAAATCCACGGTGTCCTTCAATAGCCCTTTACGTACTAGGGTCACGGTAATCCCTTGGTCCCGCGACCCCAGCAGGCTTTGGCCCTCTACAGGCCCCGTCATTATGCTGACACTCTTTGAGGCGCGCGTGGAACACAACGCGCCGTCGTCCCGGGCATGGTCCATGGTCGGACAGCGAGTCGCCCATTACTCGCTGCCCGCATGCCCGCGCCTACGGTGGCCGGAGGTCGTCCTGCGACGTCCGACGCCGTGGGCGTCTACCACTGCGGCTGGGATGGAGGGAGGACGCTGTCCTCTCCCTCAGGCGGCCCGCCTCCTCCTTCACGAGCATCACTGCTTCGCAGAAGGAGGCGACCGCTTCCCACTCCGTCTCGCCCCGCAGCATGGCCTCGACCAATGCCGGGCGCGAGAGTAAATAACGTTAGTAAAATAATAAAGTATAAGGTCAAATTCCAGTTCAGTTGTCAACAGTAGGTTAACATGACGTAGACTTACCTAGGAATTAGATGTGGGTGGGTAAATGATTGGTTGGGAACCGGGTAGCCCGACAATCGAGTATTAGGCATGGCGAGTACCCGGAAATCGGGTACACAACTTTTCCGGGTTGCTAAGTACTGAAAATTACGTCGAAATATTTATTTACCAAAGCCTGCGAATTCTGTTTACAGCTAACGTTAGCTTTCAGAGGCTAAAGTCTATGAAATTTCGTATTTAAGTTAACATTCAACATACTGTTGTTTATGCACTATAATTTATATTTATTTAAATTTGTGCAGCTTCAGAATTGAATAAATAAAAGGTGATTCATATGAACCTTGTCCTTATTTACTAACTCAACCAAAATATACTTAGTTGAATCAGTTCAGCTGTTCTCAAGTTTCAATCTTAGCAAACGCATTTAGCTGTTTATTTTTTATAAAAGTCACTTTATTCATATAGGTATTTAGGTACCATTTGGACTTCATAAACACACAAAAACAACTTGCCAAATTTTTGTGACGTAAAGTAAACGGGAACTTAGACGTTAATTTGATGGAAAAATTTTGTTTATACACTTGAGGCGCTGTTTTTACTTTCCATACAATAAGGGCCTAAATACTTGCAAGTACGCTGTAGGCCAGTGGTAGACGCCCACGGCGACTGACGTCGCAAGACGATCTCCGGCCACTGTAGGCGCGGGCATGCGGGCGGCGAGTAATGGGCGACTCGCTGTCCGACCATGGACCATGCCCGGGTCGACGGCGCGTTGTGTTCCACGCGCGCCTCAAGGATTGTCAGCATAGTGACGGGGCCTGTAGAGGGCCAAAGCCTGCCGGGGTCGCGGGACTCGCAAATTACCGTCACCCCGGTACGTAAAGGGATATTGAAGGACACTGTGGATTTTAGTCAGTACAAGTCTGACAGTCCCTCCCGCCCTGCCTTGGGTGGGAAGACTCATTTGATGATTTTACCACGCTAAAAAAAAGTACGCTGTAGGCAAAATACGGAAGTCTTATGTTAGGGCTCAGATAATGATTTGATACCTGATTTGTCGTGGATTTAGATCAAGTACCGAGCTCATGCATGATTTAGCTATGTAATCTATAACATACTAGCTGTACCCTGCCACGCTTCGCTGTGGCACAAAAAAAACTGTTTTTTCGCGGTCGCGGATATGTGACTGATGCAAAAAATAGATAAAAACAATCCTTGATGCAGATTATTTAAAGTTTTTGAAGCGTACACAAACCAACACAACATTTTTATATACTTATACAGATTAAATGTCCTACATATACCAAAAGTACTATAATAAATGACTATAAAAACTATCTTACTACTTTGATTCTTTTCTAGGTAGATTTATTAATCGTGGGTTTTTTAAACGCTGATAAAATAATTCCTGCAAAAAAAAAACCATCAGCATGCATTGATGTTCTTTTATCTGTTTCCACATTCACTGACGTTTATTAGCAAGATAATTCATTTAGCAAGTAGGTATACTAAGATACCTATATATTTTTTTGTAGTAGATATGATTTAACTGTCTTGTATCACTAACACGCAGAAAGCATGCAGCGTAGCGTAATGGAAATAATGTTAATTTCTTCTCCGAGGTGTCAATGAACCACGATGAGACTTATATGCATTTTAAATTACAGGATTGGATCAATAATTACAAAATCGAAGAAACTAGCCGATCATTTACGTATAATGAGGTTATTTTCCGGCTTCGCCCTAATCCGGTAAAAAACGGATCGTTAAGAACACATTGGAGGAACATTTAAGGAAAATGATTTCTTAATTACTGTAGTGATTTTCTACAAAAATACGTTAATTTTATCAGGAAGTAGTACGTTTAATCTACACAAATATAATGGCATTATTGTCGGTATCAAATTATCGACCAAGCCTTTGCGATATCGACCAAGCCTTAGAATTTTTAAAAGACCGGTGAAGTTCGTCACGGATCATGCACATGAAAGGGTTCCGTAGTTGGAATTAGAGTCTCTTATAACTGCGCGTAGATAAACGTAGGGACGCCCCTCGGCAAGATAGACCCACGACCTGAAGAAGGTTAAAGAAACTGGCTGTGCCTGGATGAAAAAAGCGGGAGATCAAGCTCTGTGGCGCTCCCTGGGAGAGGCTTATGTCCTGCAGTGGACTGCAATAGGCTGAAATGATGATGAGATGGATCTCTGAGGTTAAAGTAGGTAATCGACTACGTCTACTCCTTTATTGGAACTCTGTCCCGAATTTTGTTTTAAGCGGGGAGGCCCACGGGTGGTGGCTGTGCGGGCAACGAAGACGCGCCCCGCTGCCGGGCCTGTTTCGAGGGCTAGTCCATAATATAATTGTATGCATGAAATCCTGCTCACAAAATTTGAGGCAGAGGCTTCAAGGGTGTCATCTTATGCACATGCGTTACGTTTGAGTGTATTCTCCTGTCAAAGTATACTTCCAAAATTAGCCGTATGTACTGGGGCCCGTTTTTGCAATTGGACCACGATACTCTAAAAAAATCTACACGCAACTATAACCATTGCGTTCACGCATTTAAGATACACAATCAATCGTTTACCTAGTCATCGATATGGATTCCCAGAATAGCCGATGATAAAATTCTTAGAACCGCCTAACACGATGCTTCTGTTTTATATAAAAGACCAAACGCTTTTGAAGAAGGATGTATTTGAAGAGTCGGTGCGGACGCTTATCATAGGAACTGTTCTGCAGTGATTAACTCAAGTGAATTGTTATTGTTCCTTCAATTCGTCGTGGTACTGAAAGGTATGTCACACATTTTCGTTTTATTCCTAGAGAAAACTACCTAAACTCTTTGAGGAAAAAAATATAAAGAAGTCTCAATTAGGATTCCGAATTATGATATATTTTTTTTAATTTTAAATATTTTTTTTTTCGGAAGAGATATATATTTAACTAAATGTAAATTGTACAGCACATGTACATGTTTTAGGAAATAATTTTAGCAACAAATCAAGAAAGATTTTTTTTTTTGGTATTCTGAGTAAAGAAAATCCAGGAAATAGTTAATGTATTCTAATTAGATGTTTGAGAATTCATACACAGGAAATTTCTATTCGGAATGGGTTTTCCGAAGACCAATTTCCTCCCATTGTCAAAACTGGAAGTTTTATTATTGTATGAACGATAAAATTAATTCTATGATTCATGTCCAACTGCATGACCTTCAAAATTGTAGGTGAGTGAGCCGATGTGAAACTCACAATGACTGAAACCTTTTCAGTAAAAACAGAGCGGCTTTTTCGGAAGACTTTATTTATTTTTCAAAGAACCTATCATTTTTTCAGACAAGAACACTTTTCATAATCGTTATGCTCTTTTAACTACTTTGTATGTGATCAATTATTGTATTATATTATACTGTAATTATACGCTTTCATTAACGTTTGCGTCGCGAATCGTAAAGCTTTTTTTGCGGAATGAAAGATTCGAATGTAAGCATCACTCTAACTTGCGTTCTTCTAGAAAAGTACTCCAAACGGTTTACCAAATAGGTTGTCGCAGTACTGCCCGGCGAGGTCGAATCTTTCATTCCATTGTAAAACGTCTTCCAGTAACGCTCCGCCATCTAATTATCAATGTGTTGGTGTAGTAGTTTTTACTGTTTTTTTTATATTTTTTCTATAAAAAAGAGGGGGATCTTTTTTTATACTAGTAGATTTGCTCAGAATGTTTGTTTATTACGAGTATTTAGCCACTGTTTATTGTTTTGTAACATACAAAAACAGATTAAGTTAAAAAGAAATACTCTTTTCTTTTAATTTTTTTTTTTAAGTGAAAACTTCTTTAGCGGCGTTGTGCACTTTTTTGGAATGGGTAAAAAATGTTAAACTCGCGTCTGGACACGTGACCTGATCGAAAATTCGTAAGACGGCGCAGGGCGCTAGCGCGAATGTTCATGTGTGTTTATTACTATTCAAGTTTTCACTTCTGCCGGCACTCCCAGAGTGCAACCCGTCGTTTTTTCATTGAAACAGCTTTGTTTAACTATTTTTTGTTTTTTTATATGATTGTAAGGAATGTTTCATGTTCGACTCACTCGCACTTGGCTGTTTTTTTTTAGCATAGCAACCAGAACGTCTTAAAATGTATTTATGTACATTTTCTATTAAGATGTTTCGGCGAAATTGTTAGTGTGTAGGTTTTTACGGTTACTATTTGACCGCTACTTCAATTATTGTTTGTGGTTTTTTGTCGTCATAGAAAATACAGTTATTGACTTGATATGACGTAGTGTTGTCCCTCTCGAACGATGCCATTCCAAAAATTATGTAGAAAGAGGTATCGTATGGGACATTAAATAAAGAGACACTATAGATGGTTGAATTAATTTATTATTTCTGCCCCAAGGGTAGACCCTATGGTCGCGGGACTATCGAATGGTCGCAGGACTCTCGAATTACCGTGATCCCGGTACGTAAAGGGCTGTTGAAGGACACCGTCGATTTTAGTCAGTACGAGTCTGACAGTCCCTCCCGCTCTGCTCTGGGTGGGAGGACTCATGTGATAATTTTACCATGATAAAAAAAAAGGGTTGACCCTATAAAGAACAAGAATAGAGCTATTTAATATTTTGTAAAGGTCATGAGGACCTGTAAGAGGATAATAATTGACAACAAACCATTAACAGGACAGATAATAATTATTGCCATAATTAACAGAGTTGTAGAAAGAACATTGTAAAACATATTTTTAGTTCTGAAGCAGCTTTTAAAAATAATAGACAATTTCACACAACAGGTACGGCTGCTTGCCTTGATAAAATTGTACTCGTACTGACCAAAAAAGAGTAGAAGATTACAAAAATGACCGAATGACATTCGAAATATGAACATTCAAAAATTTTAAAATCAATCTTGATCCAGGTGGAAAGATATTGAGGCAACGGAAGAGGTAGAACCAATATCCACTCTGTTACAGTGTTATTGAAAGTAGCAACTTTTCTACTTTTCTGATTAATAATGCAGGAAATGGTGCTCACTCTTCTTGTATATGTATATGTTACGGCTCAGAGCCGAAATGCGGTAGCACCTAGTTTTAGCCGGTTACAACTAGGTGCAGCCGGCCACATGCGGTTAAACGTAGATGTATCCTACTTATCTTCGGTTAGAACTAGGTTTAGTCTTCATCATAGAGGCTAGAACTAGGTGCAGCCTCGGGACTTGCTGGCACTCCGACTCGGACAATTTCGGTTAGAATTTAGGTCTTTCAGAACCCCTCATCCTCTTCGTGGTTATTTTTTTTAAACAACCCAAAAGTGCCCTGCGAAGCAGGGCCCGTCAATTTGCTCCTGTGAAGGAAGGACTCGGCTGCACCTAGTTGTAGCCGGCTAAAACTAAGTGTGGCTGTACTGCGGCTATTTTGCGAAACATATACATTTAAATTCTCTCTCATTATAAGTGATTCTTCTCTGGATCACCATTTCCTCTCACTAAAAGAAGTATTTTTGTCATTTGAACGTCATTATAGTAGATTGATTATATGTATATTTTTTATTAAAATAGGCTGGCGTTTGGTCACTATCTCGCCTGATGGTAAACAGTGATGTGGTTTTTTAATTAATTCTATAATTTTATTATCTTTTTCTATATAACATATTTAACGATTATATACAGACTATAAATAAAAACATACTAGTAATATGTACAAAAAATTAAATAAAAGGACAACAAAAAACATTCAAAGATTAAATTAAGGTTTAATAAACGGTTATAAAATGTATACGATTTAACTATTTGTCAAACAACTCACCATAAGTATCGCATCTCCAATTCAAAAGATTTTTTCAATCTCTATGTACATAAGGAACATTGGCATAAGTATCTAGTCAATACTGTGAAGTTTATTTTGAGTACAATAGGGTTTTTTTAAACTTTAATTACATAGTTAAGACGTATGTAAGAAGCGATTTAATATTTTGTTTGATTTTCCTCAATCAAGACGTAAGTAGCTACTTAAAAGACGATGCCTAGATGTTAATCAAGTACTACTGTAGTTGGTACTTAATTGAGGGCCTCGTGGCTAAATAAGTTACAATTTTGTGCGACAATCTTTAGCAACGTTTAGAAATGGATTAATCTGTAGTTAACCATTTTTTTATTTTTTTTTGTATGTAATATGGACCAAAATGTTTCATACTACATAGCTGTTTTCTAAGACTTGGCTCCTATCATTCTTTCAGCCCATGCCCATTTTCCAGCGTCCCATCAATCTCTGTTCCAAAATTCATCATAATCGGTCCAGCGGTTGAGGCATGAAAGCATAATAAGAAAAGAGACGATTAGTTAAAACATACTTTTTTTATCGTGGTAAAATCATCAAATGAGCCTTCCCACCCAGGGCAGTGCGGGAGGGACTGTCAGACTCGTACTGATTAAAATCCACGGTGTCCTTCAATAGCCCTTTACGTTCCGGGGTCACGGTAATTCGTACAGTCCCGCGACCCCGGCAGGCTTTGGCCCTCTAGAGGGGGGCCCCGTCATAGTTAAAACATACTTGGTATTAATTAGAATTTTGTCGATGTCCTTGAGTCTACGAAAATGTAGTTATTATTATAATATAATTATATATCCCTTAAACATTAAGGCCGAGTGTGTAATGAATGCATAAAGATAGTAAAAAGATACGACATATTATATCTACGTTTTATCTAACTGGTGCGCGTAACTGTTATTGGGGTTTACATGGGTCGATTTTAGTCTTGCTAGGAGTCATCAGGCGCACCATTTAATTTTTTTTTAAATAATTTGTGCCATTACAGTGGCAGACGATCGCCTGCAACTAATAACACTATAGTAGTAACTAAAACATTTATATCGTCGATTAAGTCGTCTGCCGCATGCGGCTGGTCGCCTCGCTGCACGGTATAAGTCGGGTGGTAAACAACTTTGGGGTTTGCGATTTTAGTTGCATACTTGCGGCCTAATCGAAATATGATTTTAGTCGATTGATTTTCGAAAATCAACCTGTGTAAATCCTCCGTTTAGCGATAACGATTAAAATTCAAGGTGAAAAGCACTTAGTTAAATGATGGTTCCTTAAGTATCCACGTATTATGTGAAGGTAGTTTTTCAGAGTTATTTTCAAAGCAAAAAAAATTTTTTAATAATTAGCAATATTCTTAACTAGCTGTTTCTTGCAGTTTCAACTCCGCTTCTCGGCTCCTATTGGTAGAAACGTGATTTTATACAGCCTCTTCTTCAATAAATGGACTATCCAATACAAAATATGTTTTCAGTTCGAACCAGTAGTTCCGGAGAGTAATGCGATTAACCAAACAAACAAACTTTTTAGCTTTATAACATTAAGTTTACATGTAATGAACACACATCTGCCAACAGCTTTATATAATAACCATTAGGTATGTAGTAGGTAAACCTTCCAATACATTATATGTGTGCACAATTTGCTACTCGACATATTACAATAGCTGGAACTAATTATAACTATTCATACGTACATATAAGCATAGTAACTAGTTATAGTCCTTTCGTAGTTATTTTACTTATGAATGAGCATCACTGTCAAAGTCAAAATGATCTTTACTTTCACAGCGTTAAGGTTGCGGTTAGGTTAGTTACTGTTAAATCTAATAAAATTATAGTGATTTCAAATTTCGTTATAGTACAGTTGGCGGTCGCGGGACTTACCCATTACCGTGACCCCGGTACGTAAAGGGCTAGTGAAGGACACCGTGGATTTTAGTCAGTACAAGTCTGACAGTCCCTCCCGCCCTGCCCTGGGTGGGAGGACTCATTTGATGATTTTACCACGATAAAAAAAAAAAAAAAAACGAAGGGTTGCACTCTGGGAGTGCCGGCAGAAGTGAAAACTTGAATAGTAATTGTTGGAAATATCTTGTGAACAGATTTTAGTAAAACTCGCAAAAATGGTTGACTTTTTATTTCAATAATTTTCCAATGTGACGTACATCTTTTATAAACAATGTTACCTAGCAACGTCACACGAACATTCACGCAAGCGCCCTGCGCCGTCCTACGCTTTTTCGGTCAGGGTCACGTGTCCTGACGCGAGTTTAAGATTTTATACCCATTACAGAAAAATGCTCAACGCCGCTAAAGAAGTTTTCACTTCAAAAAATAGTACAGTTGGTATTACATTACACCACATCATCTGCCTAGTCAGGTTTCAATATAGTTGGGAAAAGGCTAGCGTTTTCCCAACTATGTTGTTATGACGAAGAGCTGTCAGCAATCTGACTGGGCCCCTATAGAGGGCAATGGCCTGCCGGGGCCGCGAGGCTGTCTTAGCAGGCAATTGTGACCCTGGAACGGAAAGGGCTATTGAAAGAACATCGTGGATTTTAGTCAGTTCGAGTCCGACAGAAGGGATTCTGTGATCCACGATCATTTCTGTGATGACTTTACCACGAATGAAAAATTGTGTTATTAGTTAGCCACGACCTGCTCGGTAATTTAGCTATGAAAGGACTGTATGGAGATATTACAGGTAGATACTAAACACACGTCTTCACAATATTCTTATCTATATCTTCACGATTACTTTAATGATTAACTGTTCAAATAAGGTTTATGTAGCAAATGGTGTTATGTCCTCCACGATAATTGGATTTTCATTGCCGTGTAAGATAAACTGAGTAAATAGTGGATTTTGTATTTCTTTTTATGGCTGAACGTTATGAAATATTATTTTGAAATTAATGATATTTAATTCATCTATAATGTGTATTCTTTTAGGTTTCTGGTTGAAATAAGTATGTTATATTATTATTATCAATAAAAATAAAAAATCAAATGCATTGATTTATTGTTTTTGTTGTTTAAAGTTTGCGCCTTCCTTCTCAAAAACTACATTAATTACGTTTGCATGACTAGCTTAAGCCCGTATGAATTTCAATAATTATATCCTTCGAGAACATCATACCGGAACAAAAATTTTATTGCCGGGTTCGCGGGACTCACGATTTACCTTGACCCTAGAACGTAGTCAAAATCCACGGTGTCCTTCAATAGCCCTTTACGTGTACGAATTTGACAGTCCCTCCCGCTCTGCTCTGGGTGGGAGGACTCATTTGATGATTTTACCACGCTAAAATGTTGTGAGACCAGGTTATAAACTAAACGAGTTGTAAACTGTTCTGATCTAAAATTAAGGCAATGACCCTGAGGTGTGATGAAACGAAGTTTACAATGCTAATAATTATATCCCAATGCCAAGATCTTGACTAGAGCCAGATGTAGAATGATCTCTGCAGGAATTGAAAAGAGAAAAATAAATTCCTCAAGCCAAGTTTGTATTTCATCTAAACAAAATTCTGTAAATTGCCTGTTCGTGTGCAGAACGAGAATAATTGAGAATTAGAATTGTGATTTACGGTACAAAAAAGTGAAGTATGAAGTTTTTTATTTTTCTGATTTTAAAAGCGAATACTCGTACAAGCTGTTTTTTTTTGGTTCAATATTGTTTTAACATGTTCACTGAAAAATGAAATAAATAACTTGACCATCTCTTTTAGGGTTCCATACTCAACGAGTAAAACGGTGCCATATTACTAAGACTCCGCTGTCCGACTGTCTGTCAGTCAGTCTATCACTGAGATGTATTAATAAACCGTGATAGTGAGACAATTGAAATTTTCACAGATGATGTGTTTCTGTTGCCGCTCTAACACTAAAAAACAATAAAATAAATACATGGGGGATGTTTAATGCGGCTCCCATACAACAATTGTGTTTTTTGGGGTTTTATAGATAGCACGGAACCCATCGTACGTGAATCCGACTCGCACTTGGCCAGAATTTTTCCTTTCTTAGGTACTGTAAGGCAGATATTTATATTCACTCCTATTTATTATAATTAGATTTTTTTTTATTTAAAACGTATATAATACCGATTCTTTATCATTCTTCTTCTGCGATTCATATCGCAGTTAATAGAAAGAAATTAAAATAGAATGTGTCGTAGTTTTCTTAAATGACTACATCCCGCTATGGATAACTTAGTTTAATATTATTTGTTTGCATACTGATGATGAATCCCATGTAGGGTAACCACATTTGTTCCAAAATTAACACACATAGATACAAGATCGTCATAACTACTCACACATGTAAAGATAGGAAGATTACTTGAAGGTCTTTCCTTTTAAGTGCCGAACTCCAAATATTGATGTAACGCTACATAAATTAGATGCAACGTGTGAAATGAGTTACCGAACACATTGAAATCTATCGTTCGAGTTTGCATATAAATTATCAGACATTATTGTGATTGAAGAGTTAACTCGCTTTATCCGGCTCGAAGGACCGTGTACTGAGCACATCAACCTACCCATCAAATATGAACTTTCTGCTTTTTTGATAAAGTTGAAAAACTTTTAAATAAATTTGCCAGATTTGAGTAAGTTAATGCCTGGCGTCTATAAATATTAGGATGTTAAATAAGCTGATTTTCTCACTTTTTTATGTTGATCATTTTCATTTGCTTTCATTTTGTAGTCAGCTTTAAGTATTTACGGGATGCAGCTATTTATCAGTATTTTAAATGAAGCGACTGACCTCCACTACCCGGTCACCAAGTAACAAGATAAAATGGTATCCGTATTCGTGCACTCGCTAATTTATTTACTAAAATTATTTTAACTTATTAAGGAACGCGGGCATGCGGGCAGCGAGTAATGGCCAAATCGCTGTCCGCCATGGACCATGCCCCAGGTCGACGGCGCGTTGTGTTCCACGCGCGCCTCAAAGAGTGTCAGCAAAATGACGGGCCCCCCCTCTAGAGGGCCAAAGCCTGCCGGGGTCGCGGGATTGTACGAATTACCGTGATCCCGGAACGTAAAGGGCTATTGAAGGACACCGTGAATTTTAGTCAGTACGAGTCTGACAGTTTCACCCGCTCTGCCCTGGGTGGGAGGACTCATTTGATGATTTTACCACGTAAAAAAAAACAACATAGATACGTATACCCAGGATCAAAATGAGCCGTAAAGGCCCGGGATCATCCCCAAGATGCTCCCGAGCCTTTACGGCTACGGTTACGGTAAAATCATCAAATGAGTCCTCCCACCCAGGGCAGAGCGGGAGGGACTGTCAGACTCGTACTGACTAAAATCCACGGTGTCCTTCAAAAGCCCTTTACGTTCCGGAGTCACGGTAATTCGTACAGTCCCGCGACCACGTATGTTGTAGCCTAAACATACCGCTTTTACATCTGAATAGAAATTCATTATTCATTTGCTTCGCATTTATAGTGACCTACAAATTTTCAGCTAACATAAACGGCCTGAATGTTTATATAGCTAAATTTGAATTCGATGGAATGCGATCTATCAATACCTTCCTATTTTTGTATGTTACTACCATCTGAACATCATAATCGACAGAACTCTTAATGTTCAAAAGCATAAAATAAATGAAGCTAGCAAACTCCACAAGAAAATTGATCATCAACAACTTAAAAATCGACGAATGCAATCGTGTTATAATTTTACACTAAATTAGCCTGTAAAACTTCATTGAAGCTTATAATACGCTGATAGAAAAAAGCTAGTCTGCCACTAGTGTACTCTGTAGGTCAATGCTAAAATTAAAATTTCGCTACCACCGGCGGCACCGCTTTGCCAAAAGTTTGCTGCATTTAGTTTTGCTATTCGTCGATAGATGTCGCTAGCGAGTAGAGTATCGGAAGTCGGAAGAATTAAGATGCCTGTTTTTGCTTATATAATTTTAATCATGTATAGATGTTTATATATAGATAGTTTATAAAAATGGTTTATTTCATCATTAATTGAATTAAATCTTAGAAATTTTTCTACCCATAGTTTTGTTAGCTTTTTGTTTAATTTAACTACTCGCCAAAAGATGTCGCTAGTCATTCCGTTTTTGTTTGAGATAGTTGTAGATAGATGTCGCTTCTAACTCGTGTAATAAAAATGAACTTTTTTCAAGTTGCCCTTGTTGAATGCGAATTGTATTAATAATTATATTTACTTTAAAGTTAAAGCGACAGTGCTTTTGTACTCGGGTTTGAAGTAGTAAATCACATATATAAATTTAAAAACATTTACATCTTTTAATGAAATGCATTTTTTTTTAAATATTAATATTCAATATATATATTTTTTTTGCCCTTAAACAGTCAGTGTTACATGAAATTCGAACAAAATAGTTACGTACTAATGTTGTCAAATTGATAATTATCTCGTTACAGTGATTGGTCATTTCGCTTACAACTAGGACCAAAGCGTAGAGAAAATCTCATTGTTACCCTTAAACTTAGGCATTAGGTAACAATAAAGTAAAAGGTGTTCTTATAGATATGACCTATGCTGTTCCCATATTGGGAACACCATAGGTCATACTATAAGATGAGTGAGTCAAAATCTCAAAAAGATTCCACGATCGAATAACCCAGTCAATGGGATTCTATAGCTTCTCAGTATCCATGCGTGACGGACTGATTATCAAGAAGATGATGTATTAGTTAATACCGTAAAACCCCGCGCGGGGCGCTCTTGTAGCCGTGACGTCGCGATTCCACGGAATCTGACGACTGACGCGGCCAACGTATTGCGTGACGCGTCAGGTGACGTAGCCAAGGTCAATGGATTATACTACGATTATGCGGTCGCGTTACATAATTTTGTAGTTTTATTTTTACACTTCAATGTTTGGACTGATTTTTGAATTGATTTAGGAAGTTCGGTTTCTTTGATGACGCGGAAAGAAATTTATTGTTGTTCTAGAATATTTACTTTTATAAGTTTTCGATAAATCTACACAAAATTTATAAAACAAAGATTACAATAACCTATTGACAATTAAAACAAAAAAAATAACTTTTTTAAGATTAATGTGATTGATTACTATCAAAAGAAGCTGCATCGTAAACATCATAAATATTTATTTTTATCTCACCCAGTTAACTCAATATTAAATAAATAATCCATCTATATATAAATTATTTGTAGCTGTAGTATAAAGGTCGTTGCCCAAGTGATATAAATAAGGATAAATTGTGTGAATGGTATAAAAATAAATCACGTATAATTGAATTTCACTTCTTTCCTTCCTCTATGTGACATAATTATTGCATTCAATTGTGGTGAGGAAAATAAAGTTTAAGGTCGTAGAAAGTAGTTATTGAATAAGAATCGTGACAAATTGGAAATACCGACTTAAGCCTTTTGTTTTTTTTTTTACTGTTTTTCATGATTCTCGGTACGTTTCGTGGGTTTGATTCCCATATTTGTAACAAATATTTGTACTTATGGCTTAAGGTAGTTGTTCTGGGTCTGATTACTTGTGAGTTTAAATGTTTATAAAATTATCCACAATACAGGAGAAATTCTTAGTGTTGGGGAATTATTACCGAAGGCAAAAACCCTTTGAACTTCCACGACTAAATTAAAAAGGTCATCTTTTAACTTATTCATCATCTCAGGGCAGAGATTTCGAGAATTGAACTTAGGACCTCATACCGAGCAAGATTTACACTAGACCAATCAATGCCGCATCAACTGCGACAACACAGAAAAACATATTGTAGAAAAAAATATAAATTGACTAGCTGTTGCCTGCGACTTCAGCCGCTGCCTCCCTTAATTCTCCATAAAGCCTTTATGTATCTCTAAGGTCGCATCTACATCTGTAATAAAATTCATCAAAATCGGTTCAGCAGTTTTGATGTAACGTACAAACAAACATACAAACTTGCATTTATCATAATATTAATACTCCTCGGCTAACGACCGTGAGTCACGTGATTATAGTTCATACTCGTATAAATGATTTATGATTTGCATCGGTGAGTAAAATTGAATGGAATCTTTTGTTTGACGGGTTTCCCAACACCTTGTGGAATTCTTCGTCTTCTGTATTATTCCTAATGGAGCAAGGTTGGTCGCGGGACTGTACGAATTACCGTGACCGTGACCCCGGAACGTAAAGGGCTATTGAAGGACACCGTGGATTTTAGTCAGTACGAGTCTGACAGTCCCTCCCGCTCTGCCCTGGGTGGGAGGACACATTTGATGAATGGAGCAAGGTTGGAGTGAATGAATAGGTGAAAAAAGCAGGATATCGTGGTGAACTTTTTGTAATCAGCATAACTTATATTTTCAATGACAGGAAAAGACTAGTTTCCATGAGGCAAATGGGAATTTGAAAAAAAAAACATAGAAAAACTAGAGTGTCATCTTTTTTCACTTGAAAATTAGTTATGCATATTATGTGATGATACATTTTATGGGGTGGATTGCAGGTACATTGTTGACGTAATGCTCACTACTTCAGTGAAATGTCATTTACAATTTTACATTTTCGTTACAATTTAAATTCTCTTTTTTAACCCTTATCTATATATATAAAAGGAGAACTGACTGACTGACATATCAACGTACAGCCGAAACTACTGGGGCTAGGAATGTGAAATTTTGCACACGGCTTCCTATTATAATGTAGGGGAGCACTAAGAAGGGGTTTTTGGAAATTTAACCTTTAAGGGGGTGAAAAAGAGGAATTAGGAAAGTACGTAACCCACGTGGACGAAGTCGCGGGAAAAGTGCTAGTATACTATATTTACTTCGTAAATCAAACCAACAAGGATCATCACCCACACAAAACTAGAATCAGTAACGCGAAACATTTATTCATATTACAGGGTTATTGTGTACAATAATAAATTTTATACAATAATAACTTTGAAAGTCTAGTCTAGTCTGCTGTTCTTTACAAAAGTGTAATAACAGTCAAAATAATTTCTAGCGATGAAAATAACTTTTCTGTCCCCATACTTTATTTTAAAATGTTGTAAGGATTCGCTGAACCTTTGGTAACAGAAATTTCTGCGTCGATGTCTTTTACACCCTGACAGACAAACATAGGTTTATCCGTTTGTTTTTTTTTTAAACTTTGCCCCGCACTAGGCATTTCTTCTGTATCGTGGACGCGTAGTTTGTATATTTACAAATATATAAACTCACATACACGAACGCCGAGACCCGAAACAACTACTTGTAGATCATACAAATACTTGCTTTGAGCGGGAATCGAACCCACGACTCGCAGCACAGCAGTCCAATCGCTCGGTCACTGCTCTGTTGCGTAATAGGCATATTAAAATTATTAGATGGAATTGCCATTTCTATAACTTAAGAAGAGGCTGACATTACAGTGAATCTTTTTCTAGAAATTCAGCACTTTTTTTTTAGCGTGGTAAAATCATCAAATGAGTCCTCCCACCCAGGGCAGGGCTGTCAGACTCGTACTGACGAAAATCCACGGTGTCCTTCACTAGCCCTTTACGTACCGGGGTCACGGTAATTCGTAAGTCCCGCGCACAGAAATTCAGCACTTGTGTAAGTTTTCTTTTGATACTTTCAAAGTTAAGGTTTAGTAATAACTTTAGTATTTTTTTCTAAATATGTACTTAGTCGTTATTAATTAATGTTAAGGTGAATTTTCAAATCCTTATTAGTTTTACAATTAAATTACATAAATCATAGTGAATCATACAGGAAAATAGTTTTAATAAACGAAGGTATTTTATTAGAATACAAGAAAATAAAGCTACAATTTCGTGTTTGTATTGCGATCATGGTCTTGGAACTTTAGTCACTTGCAAGTCATCCTTCGTATGAACGATGGTTTTAGGAGTTTTTAATGACACCGCTCTATTAACCTTTGCTCCAAAACATAGTAGTTAATGTCCTGGAATTAATTCGTAAAGCTGCCATTGCATTTCATGACTAATTTCAGGACGTATATGGAAATTTTAACAGGTATGATTAAATTGTTTGGCACACTTCTTTAATATACGTTTCATTAAAGTCAACTTCGTGACGTTTTGAATACTGTAAAAATATATTTTGTCATTGACAATCGTTTCAAGCATTTCGAAAAATAAAGACTAGAAAGTTTGTTTGAAATGTCTTCGGAATATACGATCTTAATTCAGTGCCGTTATCAGACATTGATAACAATACGTTGTCACCGTATCAATTAAATAAACAAGCCGGGCAGGAAAATTGCTGATCTGTTAATTGGTCTTATTTTTATTTTTAATAGTATGTGTAATAGTAATAATACTGTGTTTTTATTATTAGGTCTGTTTAATTGTAGTGTATTCGAATGCTTTGCATATTAGCTTAGCTATTTAATAGTTAAGTTATATTATGTACCGAAATATTAAGAAAGACAAAGAGAAAGACATATAAATATAAAAATAATGGATAAATGATTATTTTTTAGGTACGTATCAGTCTTCTATAAAATAAAATGTGATTTAGAGTTTCTTTCTGTAGTTTGTTTACGTTACTATGTGGTGCTTACAATCCCCATACTTCAACTTTAAGTTCCGCACAATTGTCTCGAAAGATGCAGCTGTAGAACTTCATTTCTAGTAGATCGTGGGAATTTTTTTTCAGTATTTCAGTAAAAACGACATCATATCGGTAGACATAAGAATCGAAAAATCGGTATCTTCGAGTCCAATGATTTGGCAACGAATCAAACAAATCGCTTGATGTTATAAGTCTTTAGTTTACTTCCATCACATTTCAGACTATAAAACCAAGTAAAATAATTAATTAAAAACCTGAAATCAATATTTACACAGGTGGAAAAATATTAAAAAGGATTAGTCATTAGAACCTCATTGACTGTCTTTTACAGAGTGATGATGTTAAGTTGCAGATGAATGGACTATAAGTTTCCATTGATAACTATTTTATGACGTATACTACTATGGTCATAATAATATGTACGTCATGACATACATCGATGTTCAAAGTTCATTTATAAAGTTGAATGAGATTCTTCTCAAAACTAATATCACTTAGTCACTCTACGTTTTCCAGTATTAAGCATGAAGGTTTTAAGTTTTTGAGGCAGTAGGTCAGTGGATCAATAAAACATAACTTTTGTTGTGTATTTTCAGGTAAACATGATGCTTAGATACTCTTTAACTGAAATTCAAACTATAATATATATACGGAGAAACAAGTTTTCAATACACTTAACAGAAACTTTTTTAATTTTATGAACTTAATTTATATATAAAAGTGATCATGTTTTGGCTTTTATTATTATAAGGCATCGTCATCTGCGTAACTTTTTTTTGTAGTAGGGTTTTTTTATCGTCCTAAAATCAAATGAGTCCTACGGCCCAGGGTGGGACGGCAGGAACATTCAGGCTCGTACAGACTAAAATCCCCGGTGTTTCTTTAATGGACTTTTACGTTCCGGGGTCACGGTCTCCAGATATGTCAATCCTCGGCTTTGGCCTCGTCGATTCTTAAGTAGGTCTTAGATAAAATTAATATGCCAAGTCATAATTTATTGAACAAGGATAAAAGTAAAGTAAAACACCGCTATTCTGGTAATTAATGAGATGAGGAAAACATTATTAACGTAAATAGTGTGTATGAATAGAGCAATACAATGTTTTTCAACAGAGATGCACCGACTAGTTGCCAGTCTAGTCTGCCATATTTGCAGTCGGTGAAGAGTCGAGTGATATGAAATTGTTACCTTCAATTGTTAATCGAAATATTATAATTATAATTATATTTTTTTATTTAAAACCGAAGGGCACTTACTCATTGATCACGAAATCAGATCACGAATCAATCAAACAGAAACTACAAAAAGCTAGGAGTCTCAAATTTTTGTTGGACATTAATTTACATTTTCCAAAAGTATAGTACCTATATAAAGAAGACTAGGAGTAAAAATCCATACAGGAAAAGTTCGGAATTTCAAAGTCGCATGCGAGTGCTAGTAGTTTAATTAATCAGCCTCATAATAATTGATTACCAATGTTTGTATGGCCTACAGGTAGCTGTTCCATGCCTGACTGAATAATTTCTAATGAATCAATTTAAAAGTCGTCGTCCACGCATCTGAGACCCAAGAGACAGGCAACTTTGGTCGCGGGACTGTACGAATTACCATGACCCCGGAACGTAAAGGGCTATTGAAGGACACCGTGGATTTTAGTCAGTACGAGTCTGACAGTCCCTCCCGCTCTGCTCTGGGTGGGAGGACTCATTTGATGATTTTACCACGATGATGTCGCATGGCAACAATCTAATTTTGACAAAAACACCAAAATAAAAATCGAAAGTTAACCCTAAAACGCACCATGATCCACGTAATCACTGTAATCAATGATTTCATCAGGAAAATCCAGTGAAATCACCAAAATCAGTTAAACAGCTGCTTAGTCATACGTCATAACATCATCATACGTTTAATTGTTCAAACAGCCGTGACGAGTACAATGAGCTACTTATGTCTTCTATCGCGAATTGTATCGCAAGGTTGGTTTTCCCATTTGTTATAAGGTTTACTAGTTCATTCAGGATGCCACTGAAATTATGAATGGAATTAGTTTTCAGAAGCTTGAGATGTGTGATGAATCATTGGTATCGTGGTTGATTTAAATAAACATAAGCATTTAACCTGGTGAAAAGTGTTCGAATATGCTCGCTATTGTGACATTTCCTGCTAATTGCGAAAGTATTTTTCATTTCAATAATATATAAATGTCGACGAAGTACTTCGTCTTCTCTCTCGTTTTGTTTTGTTTTGACTACTATTGGTTCTCACAAAAATGGGCGGTTCGCAGATGTGGTCATCGGTGCAAGCGATTTTGGTTTAAGAACGGAAAGAGATTCAGTTAGATGATAGTACAATGGACAAGATATCCCTTCGCATGATTTGAAAAAATAAATCAAATCAAATTGTTATCACTATACATAAAAACAAACAAATAATTTTCCTTGAAAACAATCCTAACCTTTCGTGAAACGAGCAATGTTACTTTTTTTATCGTGGTAAAGTCATTAAATGAATCCTCCCATCAAGGGCAGAGCGGGAGGGACTGATAGACTCGTACTGATTAAAATCCACGGTGTCCTTCAATAGCCCTTTTCGTTCCGGGGTCACGGTAATTCGTAAGTCCCGCGACCCCGGCAGGCTTTGACCCAACTAACTAATTACATTTTCCACTATCTTGGAATATTGTAAAAGGCTTGAGCTACAAGATTTCAATAATATGAAGGGTACAGGCAAAGAACAGGGGATGCTTGCAAAAATCTGCTCGGTTGATGGCAATAGCCCTTTTTAGTGGTAAAAACTTCAAATGAGTCTTCCCCTTGGATGGAGCGGACGAGACCATCAGACTTTTACTGAATAAAAGTCCACTCTGTTTCTTCAGCTGCCTTTGCGTTCCAAGCCCACGGTGTCCTTTTAAATCGGTCCTGTGACCCACTCTGAAATGCCTTAAATTATATGTTTTACCACGTGCTGACTTGCAAATTTAAATTGTACATTTAAATTGTTGATTTTCCTTCTTTGAACATTATGTTTGTTAAATTAATCCGCAGCTCAAGGTCGTTTTATGTTGATTTTTTCTCTCAATAATGTTTATTTTTTTTTGTGAGAACGTGGCCACCCTCTGGTCGTTAATTGAGCCGCCTCTAGGAATCCCAAGCACAGGCCTCCTTTTTTACGTTTTAAAGTCATCCAATGAGTCCTCCCACCTGCGTGGAGCGTTAAGGGACTGTCAGACTCGTACTGACTAAAATCCACGATATTCCTTCAATAACCTTTTACATTCGTACCTGATAACCTGTCGATTTATGTCAAATGAATCTGGGTGAAGCGACTATCATACTCGGTCTTCTTGTTCCTTTTCGGTCTTAGTATGGGGTAGGTTTATTGGATGGTCAATTGGTCATCTATCGATGGTCCGACATCGACAAGCATTCTCAACATTGGTCATCAACCACACTATAGGTAAAAACGAACAGATGATGGGTACAAAGTTCACTGACTCAGTCAATTTGAGTCATTCATTCATCTCTCTTTCTGAATGGGATCGTAAGCCGGTTTGTAACACGATATTTTTTTGACGGCACTACTGAAATAGAATATTTGCCGATTTTACGTAATAAATTACGTTTTCGGATATTTAAATTTGACTAAATATAGTGTTTCAAGGTGCGGTTAAAAAGGATCGTTACGAAAAGGAAATACTTCGAAATGTATACTATCTCTTATGAAATAAAAAAAAACAGCATAATATGGAATAAAACCTGCGGGGTCGCGGGGTCTTTGAAATAATGTTTATTGAAACTTATCCAAACACTATGAAAGAGAAAATCTGCATTATTATTTTCTTAATGGAAAATCAATAAAATATTGCTATGATGGCAATAGTTGTAATAAGTGTGAATAACCGTTATAAGCAGTTTATTTATGCGGTGAGCAAGATTAATGATTATTTTAATAAGCCTGTTAGTGTAATGCGGAAAACTTAAATGATGCTGAGTTCGAGTCTCGGGCGAAATGCTATAGAGGTTTTATATAATATCAGGAATTACTCAGTGGAGTCTGGATTCATACCAAGTTGATAGCAAGTCCTACTTAATACATTTTAAATAAGACATTTGCAATTTTTTTACTTATTTTTGGACTTATATTATGTACTGTTTATGGGTACTAAATTTTATTAAAATCGGAACAGTCATTTCGAAAAAACGAGCGAACTGGCGGGACCATCTTGTCAGGTTACCGTGACCCTGGAACGTAAAGGGCTATTGAAGGAACACCATGGATTTTAGTCAGTATTAGTCTGACAGTCCCTTTCGCTCCACCCAGGGTGAAAGGACTCAAGGATGATTTTACAACGTAACAATACACACGAGTTACACAAAAACGTAACTGGCCAAAATGTGGAAACAAATACACATCTGCGTAACCTTCAGGATTTAAAGGCGTGATGTTATAATTATGAATTTCAAGGTACAAAATGTCTACGTGAAAATGGCACGCATATCTTGTAAGATGAAGTCATGACTATGCAAAGAAGGTGACAAATATTTATGTAATTTGTGAGTAACTGTACCAACAAGGGACTCGTGTGGTACTAAATGCCTTTGTTTAATTACATATTAGTTCGTTAGTATTACGTCTTCGCTCAAAATACACTAACGAGCATGTGTGGGATCACTTACTTGGTATTAATCCGGGAAAGCTCCTTAAATAATGGCGTGATATGAATGAATTTGGTATCAATTAAAAGTTTTTTTTTTAATTTACCGACACTAAAAATATAGAACAATAAGTGAGTGTAATACTGCCATCCAGGTGAAGCTTGATATCGAAAACGTTATTCACAGAATAGCAGTGCTGGCCAAATATACCCATATTTGGTTTTTATTCTACACAGGACTTCAAAGTAGCGGGATTTTACTACATGACTAAAAGACTTCTGAGATCCGACCGAAAAGGTTACAAATTAAACATAACATACTTGCATCGATTCCGCGCGATTTTTAAGTACTTTTTTTTTTAGGGTGGCAAAATCATCAAATGAGTCCTCCCACCCTGGGCGGGGCGGAAGGGACTGTCAGACTCTTACTGACTAAAATCCACCCGTGTTTCTTCGGATGCCCTTTACGTTCCGGGGCCGCGGTATCCTGGATTAAGAAAAAGCCGCGACCCCAGCACGCATTTGGCCCCGTAAGGGGCCTCGTCGGTGACGCGTGAAACACGACGCGCCACCGACCCGGGCTTGGTCCTTGGTCGGACGGCGAGCTTACCCATTACTCACCGTCCTCAAGCCCGCTCCGCCGCGTTGGAGCATCCACCCGACAGGCTATTCGCATACGGGCAAAGAGACCCCTTAGGCACACAGTGCCTAAAAGAGTTTTTGCCCGCATCCCAGGGTGCACCGGCCCGAAAAACTGGTCTTCCCCCCGGACGTATCCGAAGGGGAACTCCAGTCCACGGGCGCACGTGGAGGTTTCCTGTCTTAGCACCCCGATTTTTAGGTACTTAATAACTATATAAATGGTACCATTTTAAAGATTTATCTATTAACTTTTTGTTCATGTTTGTAATCGCACCCACGATACAAGAGAAGTTCCTAGTGTGAGGCAGAGTTTTTAAAAATAAATCAACCCCGGTCCCCGTCAACTCCCCTGGACTAAATCATGCCTTCAATACGCAAATCATCCCATGAGAAAAATCACCCGAAAATACGACTGACCCATGACACGGATCTTAAAATGAAACAGAAACGTTACAAGAACTTGATGACTAATTACCAGTAGGTTACGAAAAATCCTATTTTCGTCGTGATAATTAAACCACAGAAATGTATGATACTTCCTATTCCGGTTACTCTTAGCTACTATGACGGAAAACGGACGTCATCAATGATTGCAGTCCACATGGATCGTGACGAAGTAATCGGTCGCAGGGTCTGCACCGCAAGGTGTATTATCTTGGAATAAACTTTGTTCAAACACGTCATGGGTTTGTGTTGCACTTTATTCAGATTAACTCATATTATTTCTATGGTAATGAGAAATCTGATTCACTATATCCTAAAATATAAGGCTGTGGGAAATACCTTACCATATAAGGGTAAAGATGATTTGTTTTAATTCAGTGCTACGATGATTCTGCTAATGTTATATTTTTGTTTTCCTTGTACTATTGATAATTATTTTCCATGTAAGTATGTTACAATGGGCGACTCGCTGTCCGACCATGGACCATGCCCGGGTCGACGCGACGGCGCGTTGTGTTCCACACCCGCCTCAAGGAGTGTCAGCATAGTGACGGGGCCCCCTGTAGAGGGCCAAAGCCTGCCGGGGTCGCGGGACTCACGAATTACTGTGACCCTGGTACGTAAAGGGCTATTGAAGGACACCGTGGATTTTTGTCAGTCAAGTCTGACAGTCCCTCCCGCCCTGCCCTGGACTCATTTGATGATTTTACCACGATAAAAAAAAAGTAAGAATGTTATTATTGAAACGTTTTCAACTACTTACTACTACTTAGTGGTTCAACTACTTACTACTTAGTGGGTAAAGTCAGTCGAAAATAGAATTAAAATTGACTTTGATAGAACTAAACAATATTACGAGTACTTGACAGGCGTAAATGAGCATACAAATATTTAAACAACATCGGCAACAGTTCCATAAAATGACATCAGATTTCTTTTTTAATTATTTACACCGAATTTTGCTCTTGGTTCTAGCACAGAAGCAAATGTATATTTATTACTTATAGGCATAAGATAGAGCAGGATAACCCAGAATGAACTGAGACATCTGGGCACGGAACACAGTAAAAACTGTTTGGGGCTGCACTCTGACAGGATGGTTGTCGCGAGCCAGGCGGAAAAGCATTTTTTAACAACTTATGCAATTATAATTATTTATTTATGAGAAAAAAGAAAAAAATATCGCCTACAGCGAATATTTAACGAGAGTATCATCCCATCGTTGCTCTATGGGAAGTTACTCCACTAATTAGGCTGTGGTCAGCCACGTCAATCAAGTGAAGTGAGAAGTGAATTTTCGTTACGGAAATTCTTTATTTGGTCGCCGCGCTCAAAGCCTACGATAAAAGCTATGCAATAGCTTAAAATATATTTAATAATTTTTCGATTGTGGTAACGATATCGAAAATTATTCAATCCGCAGACCGACTGCATCAATAATTAAAACTATTATAAATTATTTCATCTTTTACTCTTCCAAGCTATATAACTAACCATTATACCATACTATCTGATAATTACATCATTAACCAATCAGATATTACGACAGGAACACTCACAGGCTTCCCAGTGAGAGCTTTCTAACAAGTGTCATTAGTTAAACATGCAATAAGTAAAAGGCGACATTTCACCTTCCCTGATTCATCGGATGCTGCATCAGTGTAGACTTTAGACCGCAGACCGTTCAGATGCTCCCGATCCAAGAGTTCAAGAATGTCCAAAAGTCACTTAGTCACAGTAGGGAATCCCGAAAGTCATACAAAATGTTTTGAGAGCAACTCATAAGGCCTTATTAGAACCCAAAGTTTGACTAACATTATTTGCATGTACACACGAAGGCATGTTATACTATATGTTTCCAGTATAACATAACCTTTTCTGTAACAGACTCTCGATGCAACGAGAGTGCAGCTTTTGCTGGAATAAAAAGCTTGTAAGGTCGTTGAGCGTACCAAAATTTTCCAAGTAGTGTGTGGACGATTTTTGAACGGATATGAAAGTTCATTTCAACATTCTTTCATAATTCGGGTACTTTTTCCATCGGGTTTTCCTTGTATATTTTTAAAATCGTGTCCTTCACAAAAACCCTTGCTCTTGGAAAGTTTATAAACTGAATGTCACTAGGTAAACGGGTTCTCTATTTGCTTTCGAAAGTTGATGATTCGATTTTTAACATGTCAAACTCGGTGTCGATAATTCAATTGTACGATGTTTTGGTCTATCGATGCTTTGATGATACGATGCACGTAACGTTTGTGCAAAACTCGGTTGCGAAAAACCGTACAGCGATTGATCTTTTCGATCATATGTTGGTTCGAAACGCGCACTTTTGTCCGTGATATTATATATATTAATAATCTTGTCATTTCTTCATTTTATTTTATAAAAAAGAATTCCTAGTTAATTATTTTGAGGGTATAAAACGATTGGCTAGCAACGTATCACTGATATTGTCTACGTTGTTTTTCGCCCATGCTACATCTAAACGTGGTAATTTCAATCAATTAATCAATTTGGATCATTTCTTCCTCAATTAAAGGATAAAAGATGCAAAGTTATGTCAAGTATTTAACATATTTATTTAACGTTTATAATGCAAAATAAATGGTTAATTAGTGATACAAACAGTAGGTATAAATCATGCTTATGTTCAGAAATAGATTGTCCGCAGGCTCTGGGGTTTTCTTTACCGTCTGTACTTTTAACCTTGGTGTACTGTCAATTTGCACTTTATGGTACAGAACTTATCACTTAGCTTGCATTTATTTTCAGGGTCTTGCATGCAGTTAAAATGCAAAACATAGTCTTTTTATTTCGTTAATCTTCCTTGTTTTGGTGTGTTTCTTGTCTGGATTTGGGTTTCATGCCTGCAAAGACATTATGAAGAATTTAATTACAATATCGGTCATATTCATAATCTTCTAAAGGTAATATATTATATTATTCCAAAGATGAATAATTTCCTTTCTTTGCTGCAGTCAAAATGGTAAAACATGTTTCATCTACGTATGTGTCCGAAATTCGATGATCGTCCAAAGTTCTAAAATATCCGAATACATGCGTTTACCCACGTGGGCTTCACGTCAAATTCTAGCTTCTACATCATTTCATAACATTCCGCATAACATACAGTGATTCATTAGAAAGTGACCTTCACATTCGCCGCGCGGCCGAACAAACATACAACAAAAACAAATAATTATAATGTAACATTGCCACGCGTGAGTCAGATCTGATCTGATCTGAATACGGTTCCATTGGCACAGGCTTTAATTGGCTTAACAATGATATCATTCGACAAGCATTTACGATGATATGAACTAAATAAATATGTCTCCTCTGTAGATAATGCGGTGTATCTATCTAGGAATGCCTAGATACTCTGTCTCCTTGTACCACTAGCCTTAAAATGCCGATATAATGATAGATTTTTCTTCACATGTCCGCATGTCAAGTACAGTTTTAGATCGGACGTAGGAGTCAATAATGAGGGCGACGACGGTCTTATTCTGGTTGAATAAATAATTTGAAAGGTACACCTTCGTCTAAAAGTGTGTTTTTATACCAAGGTTTTTTACGGGGAAAGTATAACTGTAATAAGAACACGATTTCCTGCGGGAGTAGAATCTGTTATACATATTTAAAGAATACAAGTCAATGCATTGGTATATTGCTAAAATCTGATATCAAGAATTCTTCCTCTATTTTGACCATTGATCATACTTCTTATCATGACATTTCACTGAAATCATTCATGAATTTGAACACGCGTGAACTTCATGATGCAAACAAAAATTTCAGTGTTTGAACGTTTTTTCCTGAACAAGTTCACATAGTTTTGGCAAAAAGCCATGTAAGGATTGCTGATATTGTGAAATAAGTTGTTTTTTTTTTCAAATCGTGTAATATAATCACGGAGTTAATGCACTACTGTTTACTGAAGTAATTACTACATAATTGTATCATAGTAATATATTGTTATCTAAAGATCAACGCACAACTAAAGGTGTTGTCTAGCCATAATTGTCGCATCTATCCGACGGTGATTCTTCATCTACTCGTATCATATTTATTCTATACTTACTGTGATTAAATATAACTAATTTCTATTTTCCAGCTTAAGCAACAAAAAAGAGTATTACATCTTAAAAAAATATCGCTATTCACATAGAAACTGCTGAAATTGCATTTTTAGACCCCAAGATCCTGATCTCTAGATTGGATCAGTGAGCGAGCGAACTTTGAGTAGCTGAATTTTCGGTCGGTCTCATTTTAACTTTATTTATTATGGTAGAAGATTTTACCATAATAAAAAGGAACAGGGCAGAAAGACATGCACGCATTTGCAAATGCAGTGTAAAATATGTATTCTTATACCGTTGTATACGTGCAAGACGCCGCGTCCACGATAGAGCAATAGAGCTCGCTAACTCGAGCGATTAATTTGCGTTAATTTCAATTGACTGTAGTGTAGTGCCCTTGTTATAGTAGTGTTTCCTCGTAGTGAGACAAACTGCAACAAATTAGTGTGAAGGTCGGCACAATTGGCCTAGTGGCTGATCGGTCAACTGCTGCACTGCTCGTCGTGGCTTCAATTCCCGCACGGAACAAATATTTATTATCTTCGAGTAGTCGTTCCGGATATGGCTGTTTGTGATTGTGCCTTTACTTGATTGTAAACCAACTCCTCAAAAGGAGAATTTATAAATTAAGGGTTAGGTAAGTTTTTTAAAAAGAATATAAAGATGACCCATTTCCTACCTTGCCGATCCACAAGAATTGAAAAGAAGCCAGTACACTATTTACAGATGAGGAATTACAAAGATGAAAATTGAAAAAAATATTTACATCTTTTTATGTATGGGCATTTCAAATTCATCCCATAGCATATTAAAACAGTTGGGGTAGATGCCTCGACCGACCAATATACTACTCCGGATTGATGAAACATGTTTATCAGGATTAAACTATTTCGAGGCATACTACCCACATCCTAGTCTAGAGATGAGACATTAATTTTCAAGAATCATTTAGATCATTTAAGTCCGTGGTACGTCCCAGTTCAACGAAATTTTCACGGGAACACCATGTCCTGGTTTCTCTCAAGTCACGACCATATGCGTCATCTGGACCAATTTTGATGACGTACTGCCAAAAACTTCGATCATTTTTTTGACCTTTTATTGTCTACCGGGGATTATAGTCCAGATGAATATCGCTATAGTTTTCATAGAACGGAACTGAATGGAATACCTTCGTGATTTCTGAATGAAAGGTTCTTCTGATTTTGCGTCATTGGTTTTTTTTTTGTTTCAGGACGCCCCAGATCGTGAGTTTTCGATATTTATAGTGACGTCATTGTTAGTACGTTTTATAATTAGTGTCCGGTCATGGTCTGTGAGATATTATTGTTCACCTAAACGGATATGTGATCATTTTTTGTGAACTTTGATACAGAATTGAGTTTTTTTTGTGTCCGTTGGGAAAACTGATTTCATGACGTTGCAAAGTTATTATTAACTGATAGGATATGAACCATGATAATCTTTATTAGAATTAAACAAAGTCCCTTAAGTCTGTCTGTATGTGCATAACTTCTTTTTTTGTATTCGTTCAACATCTGTTTAGTCTCTTTCCAACTATAACGGAATCGGATTTAGGTGAATACGAGTATCAGTATTTTACATGAAGCGACAGTCTATCTGACGTCCACAACATTATTAATAGGTTATACGTTACCTTTTACTAAGACAGGTTGTACTTTCTAGTTTGTAACTAAAGTTAACAACTATCAAAAATCTAACAGCTGTCACCAAACGGCTTTACGTGTTTCGCGAGTTTTGCATTCGTCATTGTCTGAAAATGGTTTGTATTTATGTAAGAAAGTTATCGGAAAATCCACCACCAACTCCTGCGAATCCAAAGCGGTCCACTAGTTGAAATGCTTTTCCATCTTACACCGTATGCTTGACTACAATAACATACGGTATTTTTAGGGAGAAACTTAAAAACAGAATCTAGGTATATTTTTCTAAAATAACGTATCTCAGACTCGCTTCATACGGTGCGTAAACGCATCGCACCGTGCACCGTGGAGCGTCTAAGGTGTGTGTCGCGGCGCAACACATGTCACCACGCGCCGCCGTGTGAAATATAAAAATCTTTGTTCCCGTAACAATATCGATAAAAGTATATAAAATTATATTTGTAGTAAAAATAACTGTTATTTCTATTGTTACACTGTCTATTGATAGATACCCTCCTCTAGTGACGTATCTAATTGCACTTGACCTTTTATTTTCCTTATTTATTTGTTAGTTATTTATATCTTTATCGATATACTTAGTATATTTATGTCTTTTAAGGCAGAGTTCCAGTCGTTTCTTCTTCACGTCTGTCTGTCTGTACGCGAATTAGTACCGAACGACTGCACCGCTTCTAATTTTGGATCGTATTCGAAGTCATCAAGCCTTTACAAAATTCGAAGATAATGAAAAATGTCATTAGTTAGTTGGTAAAAAGAGGCATTAATAAGTTGGACAATTTAAAATGGCGAGGAAATCAGTAGCTTCATGTTCGCATTAAGCTATAAAAAGCATAATTAATGTATTAAGAAAGAAAAACTAATCTTTCTATTGATTTATGTCAAAATGATAATCTTCAGCTGTCCTTTGCAGTTGTATTTTTGCTCTTGTCCCAACTAGTATACAAAAAACCCATTGTACTGATGATATACTTTTTTTTAGCGTGGTAAAATCATCAAATTAATGATGATCCACTTATTTTTTATCGTGGTAAAATCATCAATAGAGTCCTCCCACCCAGGGCAGGGCGGGAGGGACTGTCAGACTTGTACTGACTAAAATCCACGGTGTCCTTCACTAGCCCTTTACGTACCGGGGTCACGGTAATGGGTAAGTCCCGCGACCCCGGCAGGCTTTGGCCCTCTAGAGGCTCCGTCACTTTGCTGACACTCCTTGAGGCGCGCGTGGAACACAACGCGCCGTCGACCATGATGATCCACTTACGATAAGTTCTTTCAGAGAGAAGCTAGTGAAATATGGGTCATCATATCATATCTATAATAAAACCGTCTTGCAATAAAAGGAAGTCTGCTTGGCCGACTAACATTTTCACATCACTAGAGTCCCTTCGTATTTCTCAAGAGTACATTCCGTTTTACCTTCACAAAGTCGCCCACGCCACGTTTTTCTAGACATGTTCCTTATTTCACAGACATGTTCATCATTTCACTAATTAATTTATATTACTTAAATAGGAATTTATAAATACAGAAAAGAACACTACGTTCAGAAACATTACGTTCTTTTTAAGAATTTTATCTAAAACAAACGTTGACGAGTAAATTCTTATTAAGATAAAACGTAGATACGATTGTAAATATAATTTTATTGAAACCATGAAACAAATAGGAAATCAGATAGATAGATAGATCTATATGAAACAGTGTTATATCTAATTTATTACTAATATTATCTTAGGTTACTAATATTGCCGGGGTCGCGGGACTAACAAATTACCGTGACCCCGGTACGTAAAAGGCTATTGAAGGACACCGTGGATTTTAGTCAGTACGAGTCTGATAGTAACGCCCTGGCTGATTTTTGATTTGATGATTTTACCACGATAAAAAAAGTAGCATTGAGCTTTTACATACTCGTCATTGTAGATATATTATAATACATATTTTATTTTATAAACACAATTTTGGGCAACTAATCCTTTGCAAACTATAGTTACAGTTTAGGTTAATAAACAAAAAAAATCCATGACTTCATTCCTTTGCTAATCTAAAAATAACCAAAAATGTAAAACTAGTGACGTCAGAAATCCTATAGGAGTGTTAGTAAACAGTACCGTGAGCCAGACGTTTTTCTGTTTACATTACTTTATAAGGCGTTAACTTAGATAACTGTTCGTACTGTACATACCTACATACATACGCATGTGTGTGAACAGCGAAAGTACAGCGGATTCGACTCACGGAACTTATTGGTACTTATTTACGTCATATCCGATGCTCTTGCGTACGCGGCCTTATTTAGTGATGTATTATTCCATAGATACGAGTATTGGTATGTATTATACATTCATAGAAGATAGAGGTTCGCACTTTTAAAATTATGAATTGGCCTCAGGAATTGGCATTGGCGCCGCTGTATTCATGAGTTTGGTATGCAGTTTTCAATGAAAAAGAATTCGTGAAAAAAGTTGTATTTATTGCTTGTTGTTGTTTTGCCAACTGTGCAAAATATTAAAAAAAAAAAAACAAAATACGTGTCTTTTTTACATAAAATATTTTCTGATTTTTTGCGTTCCGGTTTAGTCATCAAAAACAAACATCAAAATATTGAAATTCACGAAGCTTTTTATGAAATAGACTAAATGGAATGTTACTGCGCAGTTGTTAAACAGATGAAGAACGCCTTGACCTAACACTTGCCAAATAGAAAAGTACAGAGTCACCAAATCGTGTATTAGAAAATATTATTACAGCAAAATCACGCGATGACGAATATTCGGCCCGTGCCGTGATCTCTATAAAATAATATCACTTGTTTACACAAAAATGACTAACATCGCACGCGCATAATTTTTCGCAATACTTTCAGACCATCGATTCCGAACTCGTGAATCAATCGGAATCTCGCCACATTTTTATCACATTTTTGTGATATGATGGGCCCCAGACATAATGTTACTATATTATGTCCGGTCTGATCAGATTCCTTTTAAAGTCACTTAAGACCTAAATTTCCAAAGCAAGTTATATTGGTGACAGTAGCAGAAGGATATGACTTTAAACTAGGTACGCTATCAGCTTTTTATAAGTAAGTGCATGCACTTCCGTAACTACACAAAAAAAAACTTAATTGGAATATTTTCCCCCATTAACAAATCAACTAGCTATTCTCAGTCAGAGGTTCATTGCTCGATATCGAACGTTAGCGCCTCGATAACAACCGCACTCAAGGTCCTCATTCAATGAGCGATACGTCAAGTTCATTGATGAATTGCGTTAGTGTGAGTACGCACGTAAACGCACACGGTTCAATATACGTGTTGCGGCGCACACATGTGTGATATGTATGCGTGCGTACATTTCTATATTAATTTCTAGCGTTCCCGTCAATGTGTGCGTATACGCATGCCTGTTGGTGACAGGACGCTCAACAATAGCCGGAATAGGAAGCGACAACGGCAAAATGGGCGTGCAGACTGGCTCCCCAGACAAGATCCGTAAGCAGGTTCTTGCCACTGGACTCACTTTTTGTTGATTAATTCGTTAATTGAATAAGAACAATGCTGAGTCAAAAAAACGGCTTTACGCATAAAGCACACTGTGCTCTGATTGCTTAAAGAGTTTTAAGTCATCGGAAATCCTGGTTCATACTAGTTCATCACGCGCGCGGGAACTGATCGGATCGAAGACGACAATGATATGTCTAATGATCGATTGTTTCAGTGTTTTGTATTTGCATTGAGTTAAAATAAATGTTGCAGGATATTTTGTTTAGTTCCAACAATGCACGTCAACAATGCATTCATTTGTGGAGCTTTTAAAACGCTTTAAGTTTTTTTTTTTAATATTGACTTTACTAAGCTGCTCAAACATTATTCGCTCTTTTAGGTTGTAATCAGCTGAATGCTAATATTTTACATGGAGCTACTGCCTATCCGACCTCCACAATGTAGGTTTTATCTTTTTTAGCGTGATAAAATCATCAAATGAGTTCACTCCCCCTGAGTGGAGCTGAACGACCTGTCAGACTCGTACTGATTAAAAACCACCATGTTTCTTCAATTGATTTTTACTTTTGAGGGTTAGGTTTGGACAGTTCCGTGACTCAGGCAGTCGTTTTGCCCTCTATGGGTCCCCGTCAGGTTCCTGACAGCTATTTGAGGCACACTCAAAATCTGATGACATACCAATTACCTATATCTTAAAGCGTGAGTGCTTCCGCTCAGGGAACGAGATGGCGCTACACAACTTATACAGCTCTGTCTCTTTCCCACAGCCTAATGGTAGGCCACCATAATCCGTCGCACCACAAAAATTTAAACATCTGTTGAACACTTGTCTGAAAAAGTGTATCTGCAAAATGAACCTTATATCAACGTCAAATACCGTTTTGTAGTTGACTTTTTTGTAGTAAGATAACCGTCTTACTACAAAAAGTTAAACACCTATTATACACTTGCCTGGAAAAAAAAATTATTCTACTGCAGTTTGCCTACCTCAACAAATGTCAGGGATTGCAAATCTGGTGATAAGTATTGGCACCGTGATACCGCTGGACTTTGTCCGGGATCGGATAATTTATTGGTAATTACGTATTACATTACAATGTCATTGGCACAACATAATATTTTATGTACTCGTATTACCTGTTTACTGTTACCGGCTGAATGTGTAGATAGGACAAAAAGATTTTTTCCTAACATAATCAAATGAGTCTCTCCGGCCCGAAGTGGGGCGGGGGAGACTGTGACCTATCTCGGCAATTCAGCATACGGAGATGCATGACGAGCAATTGCTCAAAGAGCTGTCCGTAATATGACGCGGCTTTTTTTTTCCTTGGTAAAATCATCATATGAGTCCTCCCACCCAGGTCAGAGCAGGAGGGATTGTCAGACTCGAACTGACTAAAATTCACGGTGTCCTTCAATAGCCCTTTACGTTCCGGAGTCAAGGTAATTCGTAAATCCCGCGACCCCGGCAGGCTATGGCCCTCTAGAGGGGGACCCGGTCATTTTGCTGACACTCTTTGAGGCGCGCGTAGTCCATGGCGGACAGCGAGTCGCCCGTTACTCGCCGTTCGCATGCTCCCGGCTACGGTGGCCGGAGATCGTCTGCTGACGTTCGTCTCCGTGGGCATCTACCATTGCGGCTGGGTTGAAGGGAGGAAGCTGTCCTTTCCCTCACGCGGCCCGCCTCCTCATCCGTCTCGCCCCGCAGCAAAATTTATAAAAAATATTTAAACTAGAAACGAAACCGAACTACAACTGTGCCCCTAAAATATTTAGGTAGGTATTTGTTATCACTACCTAGTCAGTGGTGCCTGGCACCAAATAGTGTTTTGAGTATTGACGTAAATAAAACTGCTATCAATACGCCATCGCCATCCAGTACATCCGTGACAGCGCATCTGCAAATGAAAAACAGATTATGTTACTTTATTTACTACATTATCACATTGATTTTACGCCCCATTCAGGAAAAGGCCAATATTAATACTATACAAACCAAAATATAATTGTCACGAACGCAATGCATGGCTGGGCGGCTCCAACCGGGCGAAGGGATTTTTCATGTTTTTTTAACTGACTACCAAAAAGGTAGTTTCTCAATTCGACATATATGTTTGTGTGTGTGTTTGTCCGAGATTATCTCCCGTTTGGCTGAAGCAATGTTAATGCGGTTTTCAGAAAAGTATTTGTTACATTCTAGTGGAGAAGAATATAATAGAATACAATATACTTTATTGTACACCAAAATTTTAAAACTACTGCTTTACAATATTGGGTAGGGGGCTTTATAAGGGTAGGGGGTAGTCAGTGGTGTACTATAATTACTCTTCAATTTAAATACATATACAATTTGTTATAATTATGGATATTTTTTAGATAAAATTAAGTAAACGATAAAGAAAAAAGAAAAAGATATATATAATGTCAAAAAATAAATACAATTAAAAAATATATATATATTACACACACTTACATTATATATATAATGTAAGTGTGTGTAAGTGTAATTCGTGAGTCCCGCGACCTGCTTAACCGGACTTGGAGCCCGTAATTCCATTCCGAATTTCTATAATCGTCTATTCCATTTTTAAGTCTACTGCCAATTTTCCACATGTATGACGGAACTGTTCTGTGCTACAGTTTGTTTTTGTTATATCCGTCGGGACTAGGTTTTTAGAAAGTTGTTTTTTTGTAAAATCCACTAGGAATAGTCATAAAGTCACCGTAACTCGCGCGAATTTGTATTATAAATAAATCCGTGTAAAAAAAATACAAGAGTAAGATGAGATTTTAATAAATTAATGATATTTTTCTCCCTCTTCAGTGAGTCTATAATATGTACATACGAGCTTACTGCTAAGCCCAGCTTGTTTTGTTTTGTTATAAAATTAGTTATACAAAAAGTCATAATAAAAGATCTGGTTTCTGTATCGATACATATTAAGTGCTTTATGAAAATAAAATAATAATTATCTGTTAGATAAACATAATCCGTACAGTAGAGAAATGTAATTATAAGCTGAGCTTATGGAAATATTAAAAGTTACCTATTGAATTATTTATGGACTCATTGGAGGATCTACTTTTATCTAAGACAATAATGGACAAAAACATAATTGCTACCTATTTATTTATAATAACTTATCGAAGTTATTTCGCTGTTTTTTGCCAACACTTCTTAGTTTTTATTTATGTCGTACGTAATGGAATCAATATCACATGTAAATTTTTTGCGGCTTAAATTTGTAAAATCTATTATTGTTTTTGTTTTTTGTTTTTCATGGCTCGTAGTAACAATTATTTGTTATGACCTTCCCTGTTCCTCATGATCGTGTCTGCAATATGACAGGTTGTAATTTCGATATTACTGACCAATACTACAAGAATCCCGTCGTGTATAATTGACGAAATTTATACATCTCTATTACGTGTACATACGGTGGATAGTCCCTAAATTCCTATGACGAAGGCAATTTGGCCGGGGATCTGAGTACAGTGGTTGTGTGTTCAAAAAGATCTAGGTCACGAAAACCATTGCTTGCAGCCCCAGGCCTAAACATCGGACCTAAATACTAAATTATCGTCAAATGCAGACTAATCATTAGTTGAGGATGCAAAAAATTATTTAAAATATAAAATTGACTGTATATTTTTAAATGCGGCACTGTCTTTTGTAGTCATGAGTATTTTGTTTAATATTTTTTGTTTTTATTTTCAGGTTGGACGTTGCAGCTTCTAAGGCGCCGTAATCTTAAGGTAAGCGGTTTTTTTATTTATTTATTTTTGTCTGCAATCTCAAAGCTTGACTTCTAAACGTCAACTTAATCATTAAACGTTGTATATCGGAAATCACGGTCGTTAAAATTGGAGTGTGCGTTGAGTATTGAATCCTCTCGTATCACAAATAATGCAGTGGCAGTAACAGGTCGCGGGACTCACGAATTACCGTGACCCCGGTACGTAAAGGGCTATTGAATTACACCGTGGATTTTAGGCAGTCATGTCTGACAGTCCCTCCTGCCCTGCCCTGGGTGGGAGGACTCATTTGATGATTTTACGACGATAAAAAAAAAGTGGCAGTATCAACACACAAAATCAATCAATTCAATATTAAGTATAATAAATGTTGTACGTAACCACATACTTTAAATCTATAAAATATTAAAATGCTTATTACCCGAAAAGAACATTTAGGTAAAAATATGTTTCCCGAGTAGAGTTTCAACATACAGTGCGTCCTTTTTACAAGAAATTTTCTTTTTCATATTTTATTCGTTTAGCGGCCATCTAGTTTGTCTATGGACAAAATCAATTTGACATAACACGCTGACTTTATTTGCTTTCACATCACTTTATGTAAATGTGAAATTTCGAATTTGATTTTTTAATATTTTTCGTGCATCTATTTTTGAAGAAATTATTTATTTATGTGAGGTCATGGTAAAATATCATGTGTTGTAAATTGTCATCGGAAACAGTGGACTTTGGATCTTTGGTTAGGTGCGCCGGGGAGATCGTTGTGTTGTCATCATGTTGAACGAATGGTTTCAGCGAAGAATAAAAGAAGTTTATATAGAGAATTTTCAGGTACTTTCATGATTTTATTACATTAGTTTATAATAACGGGTTAATTCTTTGTTTTATGGCGGACATATAATTTAGAATCTGCCAATTTTAGAAAAAAAGTCGTTTTCACTATTAAAGTAGTATCAGATTAGAACGTGGTCGATACATTTATCATTTTTGATCAGATAGAATTTCTTAACCGTATAGTTCGGTACCGGGTCCTAAAGGACCCGAACACGTAGACCTACGCCGGCTCAGTAGCGGGTCCTAAAGGGGCAGACTTTGTAGTCATACGACATCCTCATTTTAAATTAAAAAATAATAATATTCTGAGCGTTAAATCCTATGAGTGCGCATTAATTAAGAATGTTAAATAAAAATCTGATTTGTTTACGCCATTAAAACTTCTACATGTAGCGTGCATTTTCTTAATTTACCATAACAAAATCGAGAAGTCTAAATACGATCGTCGCCATTTTGATGGCAGTGCTGGGTTGGGCTAAAAATCATAAAAAATGTGGTTTCGGGACATCTAAGGGATCATTATAGGAGGGATGAATAACTCGTAATTTAGTATTGTAACGAATTCATACATAATTCAACATAAATTAGCAGTGGTAATGAAGAATTTGATATCTGAAGTCGAAGTTTCGCGCCACTCGTGTTTGTTTACATTTTTATTTTTCACTTAGATCACACACATGCGTTTATACTCAATAACAATTACGATAAATATCATGTCAAATATTATAAATAACGTAAAAAAGCCCAGATTTTAGCGTAATTCTCTAATACAGAGCTAATAACACGTATTTTTCATTACCACTACTCAATTTGTATTCATAATCGACAACCATGCTTATTTTTTTTAATCGTAATGATGTGTGAAAGCGAATATTCTAATCGATTCCATAATTGAATTTTTCGTCAACTCGAATGAAAAAAATAAGGAATTGAAGAAATGGATTAATAAAAATTAAAATAAATTTGTTTTAAGCTTAGAATACAATTATTAATTGTTATAATATTTTTAAAGCTTTTATAATAATTTAACGTACATTGTAATTCCCAAAAAGCAATAATAGACAAAAGAACAATGTCAGTAATAAATGTTTGAATGCGCGCCAATTATTAATTCCAAAAATTGGATTTGGAATGCGCTCGCTGTGGTACTCGCTATTCAAAATAATAAATTTTAATTTATTAGCAAATTTTTAATGTACATTTTGTTTTGTACAATAATATAATAAAGGTTGAATGAATATGGAATGCCTTGGATCTTGATAGGCTCATTAGAAATGAGTTTGTTTCCCACCAAATAAAAGATAGATAAGTAATTTATTATATTCTCAAAATTGTTTCGTAACATTGGTTTGGCCATGTTAAGTATAAACGCCAGCACATCAACCTACCTCAATCTGTAAAATTTCTTCAATCGATTTTCAACCTTATCACAATAGTGGAAGGTTAATGTTTGATTGGTAAATTTTGACAGATTTGGGTAGGTTGATCTGCTGCCGCGCTTACAGATATTTAATCGTCAGTATTGACACCAGTATAATAATATTATTATATAGGTATTTGTTAAGGATACTTTAGATGTGATGCTGTTCGCGACTTAACTCCAGTTATACTGTTATAAGTTAAAAAACCTATAAATGATTCTCTCCTTGGGTGGAGCGGAAGGAGATGTCAGACTATTACTTACTTAGAACGCAGTACCCTTTTAATGATTTTAATACAATTCTGTTAGCCCGGCACGCGTTTGGCACTATTTTGTCCTCGTCAGTTCGCTGATAGTTCCTTAAAGCCCGCTTGGAACACGACGCGCATTCGTCTCGGGCCTAGTCCTTGATCGGACGGTGAGTTACCCTATACTCGCCGTTCGCAAGCCCGCACCTACAATCGCAAAAATTAAGTCTGCGTCTTTAGATTTTTGCTGGTCAGGAATAGAGCTTGTTAATGAAAAAAAAAGGACGTGCTATATTTTTACATTATTTGATAGTGTCGCTGTTAAGGATCAAATTCGTAATGATATACGACAAACTACAGTAAAGTGATATTAATTTGGTAAAATATGAACTAATATTACAAACAATTATTTAGTCATCGTACGCAGATCAAAATCAAAATTCGCGCCAATTCACTCAAAGTTCGAATTTCAAAAATTTCGTTAATGTATTTGTACCGCGAAGTGATTACTCGCAAAAAAAATTGAAATGAGAACACGATGTTGTGAACATGTAGTGAGCTACGGCCATTGACTAAAGTTTGAATCGATTTATTAAAGAAAACTTTTTACTTCCACGCCACGAGACTTCTTTCAGTATTTTTCGCTATTCCTCATAGTTTCGAATTTAGCCATCCACGGTGCGTTGGAAATTTAAATTGTTTATAACTGCAGGGAATCATTTGGAAGTACTCCCATATCTCTCCCTCTAGCATTTGATCCGAACCCGGTGTTTGTCTTTTTTTACGTTGTTAGATTCGTTTTATAAAGTGAAATAATCAGATAAATTGAAATTAAATAAAGAAGACACAAGATGGGTAAAACTATATGGTTGAATTTAAATTTAAAAGACACACGTTTGGCCTCCAATGAAACACCAATATTTATTTCTATCCCAATCATTAAATTAAAAAATTAAATTATTTATTGCGTACCTAATAAAAAACTTATTTTCAAAACGAAATAATACTTGAAATATTATACCAAAGAGTCTACAGATTCCGTTCCATAGATTTATTGCATGGAGTAAACCTTCTCTAGTCAAATAAGCAGATAAATCGGTCCATGTCTTTGTACTACTTTTTTTCCATGTTCGATTATATTGCGAGTATCGATTAGGCTGAATGAACCTTTTCAATCGTTATATGAACATTGGGATTGCTGTCAGCACTAAGAAGTGTCATGTTGCAACATAGTTTTTGGTAATTTTTATCAAGTCTTTGATCGTTATTATTTATGAATTTATGTATGCACACTGGCAAATCTAATAATGCATGTAGTAAGTTACTTCATTTATTTCACTGTTTAACCATTTTTTATCACGTGAGAAGCTTGTTTATGTACATATTTTCAGCACATCTAAATTACATAGTTTTTGGAACGACATAGCATTTTGTATGTTACACACATTTTACAGAGGAATGACGCAGTTTTAGTGACCTCAACACGTTCTTGGAGATATTGCTCATAAACTTATCGTATGAAATAACTGTAGTAACATATTTTTGATAAAAAAATCGAATGCTGAAAATGGACAAAAATCTTCAATATTATCTCAAATTTCGAATCACCCGGTCGACTCAGCTGATGTGTCATGTGTCAAAATGTTGTCGTGCAGAGTGGTTAAATTACATCTATGGTGTTGAATCAGCACCAATAAATGTCATTAAGAAGTCTGATCCGCTGATAGACTTGAGCATTCACTTCTGGCAGAAAATGAACTTAGCAACAAAAAGAGCCAAGCATAGAGCTAAACATCGCTACGAACAATTTGACGATCTTTCTAGCGAACGCTCTAGCCGATTGTCGTTAAAAAAATTTCTTCATGACGATGTCAGGACTTGACAGGGCTTGAAAAGTTCGCGAGAACGCTCGTCAGAATGCTCGCTAAACTGCTCTCGTTTTTTATTTCTGGAATTTTAATTTTAAATTCGCTTAATTTTATCCGCCATTTCCAGCCATAAAAAAACATAAAATCAACAGGTAAATCCTCTATAAACTACAACAAAATTTCTCCAAGACATTTAATTGAGTACTAATTAATATTAACATCACAATTCAGTGTCCCGGATAACCGGGTTTTTTTCTCGGGACGGTACCGTTACAGTAATGACACCACACATGTCGACAAACGACGGCATCCAATGGGTATTTTCACACAGCTCCGACATCTGAGGACATAGAGTATGCTGATGACAGAGGTTACATTAAAATAAATAGAGCATTACACATTGCAGGGATGAAATGAGGGCTTCCAGCTGAAAAATGCTGAAAAACTAAATAAAAAATCAAAATAGACTGATATGACAGCACTTTTTGAATGTCAATTACTTACAAAAAGATAGTCCTACTAAACGCCCGTACTTCGCTGCATAAACTTATGTATCTTCTTAATTTGAGCAACGTCTGTCGAGATTGATGGTCGGTTTATGAATGTATGATCCTGATCAACTCTATTTTATTGAGATCCCTCCTTCTCTCGAGAAGCAGAAGTAGCCGTTGGTACTTGGTAAAACCTTTTTTTTACGAGGTAAAATCATCACATGACTCCTCCCAGGGCAGAGCAGAAGGGACTGTCAGACTCGTACTGACTATAATCCACGGTGTCCATCAATAGCCCTTTACGTACCGGGGTCACGGAAATTCGTGAGTCCCGCGACCCCGCCTTGGTACAAACTGCTTTCGATCTGAAATCTTAAACATTAGGCAGTCGTTATAGGTCGACCGCAGACATGAACAGCTTTTCAATGCGATTACAATGTTAGAAGTCCATTACTGCTCTTACACGGGAGACGCCCACCGGTCGAGACGCTCCCGGGTACGGACGCCGCGAAGCGATTTCCGACCACCGTAGGCGCGGGCATGCGGACGGCGAATCGCCGTCTGATCATAGACTCATAGACCATACCCGGGTCGACCCCCTTAGAGGGCCAAAGCGACACCAGAATGTAAAGGGCTATCGAAAGATCACCGTGAATTTTAGTCAGTACAAGTATGACAGTATGGGTGGGAAGACTCGATGATTTTACCATGATAAAAACAGGGAAAGTTGAATATTTGTGTTTTCTGACATTTTAATGGAATACTCACTTGCCTACTTAAGGCGATGTGAGACGCAAAACCGTCATTTTGTATTGTGTATTATTCCTTAATAAAAGGGATTTAAATTTTGAAAAAAACATAGTACATATTTCAGTCTTCGGTCTACAGGTTTCTGCTCTTCGATACACGATTGCTTGCACTTTACTGCATTCAATTAAATCGCAAAAACAGGTCCAACTCATGGTTTGGATACCATTTTATTTGAGTTATACTAGGCTTTGAATAATAAAACTTATACCATCTTAAAGAGCGTAAAAAATGAGATAGAATTTAGCAGTATTATTGTAAAAGGTTGAGAAACCATACCAGTAAGTCCAGAATTAGGTGATTTCATCTTTTCATACACTCGACCCGTGGCATTTAGTCGGTCTTGGACCGTGTCGGAGGTCGGATGTACGTCAATTTTTTTGCAAACCCACCACCACGCTTAGTTCTATTACTGACAGAGACAAACATTTATTTTAAATAATAATACCTGTATATATATTAATTTTCAAAATACTTGTAATATTGTTCATTTTACAAGGTTATAATTTTGTAAACAAATGGGCAGAAAAAGTAAGAAGTTGTCATCGCTGGCTCTTCGAAGGCTGAATAAACAAAAAAGGTAAGGATGCATTGGAAAAATTATTAAAACCTCCTTTGTATATTTATTTCTCTTTACTAATAGTAGGAGAGCTACTGAACCATCCGACTTACCTGTTTTCCACAAAGTTAGAATTTAAAATTATAGTCATACTGTGAGAGCAAAAACAAAATAACTTTGTCTCCGTTTTGAGGAATGATAATGCAACCACATAGATGCCTGCTACAACGTTACTTTTCAATAATACAATTTAAAAAAATCTAGCTTTGTGGAGAACGGGTGGGATGTTTCAGTGGCTCCTAGACTATAACCACAGAATATAATATAATGGTTTATTTTTCTAGCGGATTTACCAACCGCATCAAATATTTAAGGCAGTTAAATTTAGACCCTATGTCAGAGTTCATAAAGCCACCGTGAACGCACTTATTATAATGGTTTACTGTCTCCAAATGTGAAATAGGTAGTGGTCATAGTGTGGAAGTGTACACAGTATGATCATTTCCTACAAAAATATTAGTTATTAACTGCCGTGACCCCTAATTCACCTCCACAATTTAAAATTACCTAGATTTTTTATATTTTAGAGCAATGCAGCTGCAGGCCAAGCGCAGTGCGCATATATCGACTAATGATTCAGGGGATAACGAGTGAGTCATTTACTCCACTTTTTTATTTAATTAAAAAAAGTATTTAGTGGTAATTATTACGAACTAATCAAAATCAACATTTGTATTATAGGTGAATAGAGCATACGGAAGGGCGTAAGGTGTCTCCGTTAATTACTTTACAACTTGTTCATTTGAATAATCCTAAAATTGAGGAGTATGTGACTATAATGTACTTAATGAAAACAATTTTACTGATGATATCCGTTACTTTTTAGAGAAAAAATAATATTAGCTTTCATTAGCTTCTATTTGATTAAGGTTCCGGCGCCAAGTAATTTCTCCATTCAAACGTAATACCAAAATTATTTGCGATACGAACATATCACCAACTTAATATAATGATAGTCGAATACAAACGGCATTTATCTAATGGTCCAAAGGTCCTGATTTTTTTTTTACTTTTTAACATTGTAACATTTTAAGATTGTAAACATCATATTTCTAACTAAATTATTCTGTATGTTCAAAAATAATGCAATTTATGCGAAGGTAGTTTTACATTATATTAATCCATATTTCCAAATAAATACGTTAATCGTCATAAGTATTTCATTTTGAACAAAATTGCCCTTGACATCAAAATAATTTGATTTCAAAATAATACCGCAACAAAAAAAATATACATACAAACGTGCCTATAGTAATCAATTCAAGTTGATTTACTGCTTTGCTCTACTCTGTAACTACTACCTAGACTTCGCAAGTTTTGGCGCGCGTGTCATCGCGCATCGTAATTCATTACGTATCCGCTAGTCCTTGCGGGCGCTGCGGTAAGCGTTGAATGCCTGCGGTGCTCAGGAAAACCTCGCCTTAAATGAAGTTTTCTTTTCCTTTGTAGAAGTTTTTTTTTTTTTTTGTAAATTCTCAAAGCTTCAGAATAGTTATTTATGCAACCGTTGTATAATCAGGGGTATTAAAACACGAATGTGGGTTTATCACACGAGGCGTAGCCGAGTGTGATAATAGTATCACATGAGTGTTTTAATACCTAATTATAACGGTTGCATACAAGACTTTATCTACAATCATGATGTGAATCCTCTATAAAAGATTCTCATAACATACCATATTCGCATACCATATTCGAGTGAAAAAATGGCGGGATATAACACGATAAGACGAGTTGTTCTTTTTTCAAAATTTTAGCGATCTGGTGGTGAAAATGTCATTGCATGAGAATGTTCTTTTTTTGAAATTCATTATAACACGCGTTTGGATGATATAATGATCATTATATCATTGAGTGTTTTAATGTTGGCGATAAGCTAATTGTTATAGGTTCTTTTATAGAGGATTAATAGCATGATAGTAGATAAACTCTTTTAAACAATATTTTCTCCCGTATTTTGCATTATCTTGAATTTTATCATAACCTTAATCTAGCAAAAGATATCTTCCCCTTATCTTTTAAGTTGAGTTTGGTAATTCAATATTCAAATTATTTCTATTAGATAGTAATTTATTATAATATATTCTATATTTTTCGCACATTCAACATTACATCCGAATCATATAAAACATTTAACGACGATAATCCGGCGCTCTAATCACGACAATTGAGCTGTTTTAACTCCATTACAATCTCACTAAACAATTTATTAATAAACTAATTTATTTATATCCCGAATCTTCTAACAATAGTCGATAAAGCTGCGTACACACTTATAGACGATTCTGCTCCTATGAATATTAATATTAAGTGCACATTTCCTCGAATAGTGGCTAGAAACGGAACTCGTTTTGTTTGCTTAGGCTTAAAAATTAGGTGATTTGCATCGTGTTTTCCGTTTAGAGGATGGAGCGACATTCTGTTAACGGTTTCCTGTATCAATGATGTAGGTAAATGTGTGAATAACCTGACAAATTAGGTGATTTCATGATAAAAATATTGTTGAAGGTTGCTCAAAGCCACAATTCAAGCAAAATCCGATTTTTTTTTGTTTTTCCATACATAACTTTATTCTTGTGACAACATTCGGCGATTATAAGCGCGAAATTACCTTAATGAACATGTTTTTTAATAATTAGAGTCAATGAAAAACACACTGATATTTTTCCTAATAATGCATTAATTAGGAAAATAAGGTACCTTAACTCTCTGTTTCTTAACTAATCTATAACTACAGCAAAAAGAGGATCAGTTCCCACTCCAGTTTTTACCACCATAATGACCTTCGATTTTAATTGTCCAGCTAATTACGACATAATTTGACGATGGAAAAGTAATGTTTTAATTGTACACCCTTCTCTTTATATTTCTTGCCAATTAGGATTTTTTAATTATTATATCATCTGTGCTTAAATACAGTTAGGAAACATGTTGGGAAGAAGTTATTGATCGCATAGTTTTAAAATTTTAAAGAAATGGCGTGATGATGGAAGTATGGCGCTTATCTGGTCCATCGCGTGCATCCCGGGAACAAAGGTTCCCGAGCGGGCATTGTTTTCGCACAGTTCAACATTTTAAATTCGAAAATGGAAGGCAAAAAGAATGGAGAGGGGCCAACCGCCGCGGCGTGCCCACCCAGTCGGCGGCGGTACCGGCTCGTCACATCGCTCCACCGCGGTCGTTGGCGAATACCGCCAATTCCTCCGCCATTCCTGTCCCTAGCCCACAAGGCTTATAATCGCCGCCGACCCCCTTTCAATCTGCACTTTATACCCCCAAGCTTTAAACCCAAATTCCCTTGCCGACATCTCAACTAATTTTCCGACAGAGATAATGATTAAATTGTTTCGGCATGTCAAATCAAACGAAATTATGCTGTTATATCTTGTTTAATAGCGGTAAGGTTATGTTTGTGTCGTACATACCTGTGTGGATACCCCCAAGTGAGATTTCTCCTTTAATGGATTCTTTAAAAATATTTTCTTCTGATGCAAAAGATTTACGGGAATTTTCATTTTCGTACTTACTTTAAACGGTACAATAAATTCATGTTGAGAGACCCACCCACAAATGCTCAAAGTAAAGCTGAGAATAATTGGGGCTGAATAGCCAGAATAGCATATGTTTCAATTAAAGCTACACGTGTAAACTAGCGACGATCATTTACACAGTGCACTTGTCTCTTCAAACGCGAGATGGTCACGCTAGTTTCAACTTTTTTACTTTTAATACATATTAATACGTGTAAATGAACCTTTGGAATCTTCTAGACGAGTCTCTGAACGTCGTGCTAAAATGATTTACAGCATGGCTATGAAACCGTTTTATTATCACGTGCTTTTCCATATTTACATCACACCTATGTCAATATCTATAAGACATATTTTTCTGTGTCATTGGGTGAATAGCACCTCAAGGTTGCCAAAAGAATACGTGACGCTTTAAAGGTTCTCCAAACAAGATCTTGATTCATTCGCGGTCCTAATTACGGATCACTGGCCCAAAAGTTCGTTGTACTAATTAGTTTAACACATCTGACTAATGTTAAAAGTAGATATCATTGTATAAGGAAGTGGGTATCTTACTTTATGTTTGCATAATTTACAGCAAATGATTCGTTTTTTCCTAAACTTAAATCCAGTGTGAGTTCTAAGATGGTTAAAAATATACGCACATTTTCATAACCTGTCCAAAAAATGTAGATGACTGATGAATTTTTTACTTGATAAAACCGCACGTGGCATTACATAAGTAATTAAATCAATAATGATTTAACATTTCGTTAATAAAATGAGTCAGTCAACGAGAGATGAAAATGAATTATTAATGAGCGATTAAACATAAAGGCAAATATTCCCACATCGTTATAATAATAAACTCAACACAAGTATGTTAAATCAGTAATGACGATTGCTTATTGAGTGGTTCCATGTATTTGTATATGAACGTAAGAACAATTACCTCATACGCGTGACCGTGACGTTTCCTAAGATTCGCTAAGAAGGGAAACACAGACCATATCCTGAATTATCGTGAACAGATGACTAATACACTCTTTACATTCAAATCTTTTTTTAAACACGACCTCTAAATTGAGCAATACCCAGCCTCCATTTTGACGTCATTATTAGCAATACTGTCAATATAGACAAAGCGTAGTAAGTATAATTGCGGTGTGCGTTATACATTGCCACTTGAGAATTCGAGTGGTCAATGAAGAATCAAGTGTTCCGCGCAATGTTTTCGAATGTGGTGGATAGTCTCATTGTGTTTGGATTGCTACGGTACGTGACACACCGAGCGTAGTAACAGGTTGTGTTATAATAGTTCATTGAGATGCGGATTCCGGCCGCTGAGTCATTTACTTGACCTCATATCGATATTTATTTATTTTCACCTCGGAATTATTGCGATCGATTGTGTACTTGCCTATCTCTTTCTAATAAATTTTTTGATAATGATGGTAATAGTACCTATGTTTTTTTTTTGTAAAACAAGTTCATGAAAATAATACCCCTACTATAGTTAGTTTACTGAAACAGTCTAAAATAGGCAGTTTCATTATTTACACACATACAAACATGCGTCTTGTATTTAGGTTTTAGATTTATTGATGATTGATATGATGTGCATCAGTTGCAATCTATCAGTTCATAGAAAATCGTGAAAGTAAATAATGACATAATAAGCGTAAAACCCAACCCACAATAATCAAGCTAATCCGGTTTGAGTAATCGCCGCTTAAATAATCGAAATAATGTATACTACAAGCAACAAGTTGTAACACAAGGTGAATGAGGCTTGCATAATTGTAGTATCCGACACAATTTAATTCAGAATTTCCTTAATCCGTGTTGCTTTGGTTCCACAAGTTCATTATCACGGTTCAGTTTTCAACTTACACCACAGAGTGTAATACTGTGAAAGCTTAATTAAAAAATTATAATTTCGTAACTGTAAATCCGAAATTTTGACGAGTCACTCATAGTCACCATCATTTCTCCGCTTTTCGCAACCTGTGTGATCTGACGCAAATGCGTAATTTTTTGTGTAAGATGCCAGGCGTGCCCAAAAGCCTTGAAATTGCCACTCAACCTTAACCATGACACCTATCACCGCGTGTCGTTACAAGTTTGACATCTTAACTAGCGTTACTTTTTTTCCTTCGTTTCTAACACCGGAAAAGAGGGCGTATTGTTGACGCGCTATTTATCAAATACAAACATCCCATGATACATCTATTCACGCCGTTACAAAACGAAATTTCACGGTTCTCCTCTGTTGCAAGTTTAATTGTGTTGCCTACGAACTGCGCTCATTGTGCACGCGTCTTTATAGAGCCGCCGCGCATGCTAAACAATGTTACTTTTGTGAAATTTTAAGGCAGTCGCACGCTAGTTTTTGTCATTTTAGGACCTCCTCAGAGCAGTCCGAGATCTACTACCGTTAAGATGAAAACAAAACTCTGGGATGGCACCTTTAAAATGGGTCCGAGTTGACAATACAATTTACTGCGCCATATATAACGTAGTGAAAGTTGCACGACTTATTGTTCCTATTGGTTCGTTAACGGTAAAACAAAACATTCGGCAACGGGACAAAGGTTTCGTCCTTGTACAGAAGTCTGCTATTTTACAAGCCAATAAACTGTTTGCGAAATTTTAATGGGCGTTTTATGGACTTTATATTTATGGAACGCAATGGAATGTTATTAAGACTTCACGGGTCGTCTACGTTATAGGTTATTTTTCAGGCGTATATTAATTTCAAGAATTTTTATACAATTTGGTCATACTAATCTGCTGAAAACTAATTCGAAAATATTTTTATTTATAACAATATCAATCATATTAATGCTTTATTGTGGTAATTACCGCACAAAAGACACAACTTCTCACATTATAATTACACTTACAATGACCACCAGGAATCCTCATCAGCATCTTCAAACACCTCAATGATTGACAACCAATTATGAGTCTATCCTTTACAAAATTACGTCTTTTAAACTTGTTTTGGCGTAAAATCCTGTCACAGCAGGTATCCCCATCCTTCACCTTTAGAAGATAGATTCATATTGTTCTCTGTCACTTGAAGCTTCTTTTTAAGTGTTTGCATAAATTCTATTCATACATTGAGTCATCAGCACATTAGAATTGCAAAAAGGATTCCGATGGTAGCAAATTGACTTTAGAAACACTTAACTTTTAATTTATCATAACAAACGCATATCTCCGTACTGTATCGGGTAATTAATCAATAAGGAACTTAAATAATTCAAACTTAAATCATAATATGCTCGTAAATCTACAAAAAAGAAGTCCAAACTCGATGGGGTTGCGATGTTTCGTTGCAGAGTTCCTATGCCCATAATTCAGCTCCTCTATAAACTCAGTTCCATATCACCATAATATTGCATTGTATTTCACGCGCGCCTCCAAGAATGTCAGCAAAATGACGGGCCCCCCCCTCTAGAGGGCCAAAGCCTGCCGTGGTTGCGGGACTGTACGAATTACCGTGACCCCGGAACGTAAAGGGCTATTGAAGGACACCGCGGATTTTAGTCAGTACGAGTCTGACAGTCCCTCCCACTCTGACCTGGGTGGGAGGGACTGTCAGACTTGTACTGACTAAAATCCACGGTGTCCTTCATGAGCCCTTTACGTACCGGGGTTACGGTGATGGGTAAGACCCGCGACCCCGGCAGGCTCTGGCCCTCTACAGGCCCCGTCAGTTTGCTGACACTCCTTGAGGCGCGCGTGGAACACAACGCGCCGTCGACCCGGGCATGGTCCATGGTCGGGCAGCGAGTCGCCCATTACTCGCTGCCCGCATGCCCGCAAGTATGTTGAAATATAGCAGTAGATTTAATTTATCCTTTATCCCAAAAGGACTTTCCTCATTTGTCTAGCAATACAATACAATTTTTTATTTCATTAAATTTGTGAATTAAATTTAAAAATAAAACCAATCCATTAAATGTTTGCTACGTAAGTCTACGACTATGTCTACGTTCGTAGCACGCAGCTACGAATTTACGAAATTAAATGGCGTAGTAGATAAATATTTTTATTTATTTTCCAGTTATTAAATAGAACGGGTTTTTACGTCTGGTATGTTTCCGAAATAGTTAATTTCAAATAAAATTAAGTGACTCATGATATTATATGCAATTTAAATGACGTAAACATGCATGTTCATAGCCCCAGGCGAATTTGTATGGTATTTTATGTTCATAGCACAATTAACTAAAAGTAAGATAAATATTAAGCAATTAAGTTTACATAATTAAGTTATTATCCAACTGTACTACACTAGAACGTTTTTACTGCATTTTCCTTATTCCTTTTAAGGGTATGAATGTTTAACTGACTATTCGTGGAAAATATTCCGATTAGTACAGTGACTTCTTTACTAAATTATGACGTAGATTAAAGTATGAGAACCCTTAATCTTTATAAGTCACAAACGCTAGTAGGCGTGTGCAGCGTAGGCGTGAACATATGCACAGCGTAGGTAGACGCCGCGACAACGAGACGCGTACGTCGCGTTTTCGCGGCGTTCCATCTGCAGTAAATTGAACGCAAACAAAATTACATGATGTCTGTGCCGCACTACCGCAGTAGTGTTTGTTACCGTTTCGGTATAGTACTCGTAAGTGGGTTTCTTTCGATACGACATCTCAATAACGCGGCGCATGATTCGCGCACCCGCGACTCTAGTGCAGCATACTAACGTGCCTCAACAGAGATGTCACGACGGCAGCGTCTACGCTGCGCATACGTTCATTGAACGCCAATGCTGTACAAACGCTAGTGTGAAGGGCCACAACATTAACAGTATTTTTTACAGCAGAGAAAAAACTGTTTACAAGTACTGAATACACATAGCTGTTACCTCAAATTCTCATAACTTAAATACGTCAATACCGTCATGCATTGCGATGTATTTCAGTTTTCCGTTATCAAGAGTTATTCTTGTAATTCCTTCTAAATATAACATTGAACGCAACATAATAACTGCCTGGATGACAATATTTGCACGATCATACGACTTTGGTTCATAGTAATGCTCTTACGTATTAAATGACAAACAAAATTCGCGTGGGATCTGGTGTATCCCGAATGTGTCACGTATGTATAAGATTTGTTCTAAGATGAACTTTGCTTTAGACCCGGTACCTCCACAAGCACGCACGCGGACGGCGAGTAATGGGTGACTTGCCGTCTGATCATGGACCACACATGGATCTATGGCACGTCCTGTTCCACGCCCGCCTCAAAGAGCTCTCAGCAATCTGAGGGCGGGACTGTCTTATCAAATAACCATGACCCTGGAACGTAAAGAGCTATTGAAAGATACCGTGGATTTTAGTTTCCTTGCTAAATTTAATACGTACAAGGAAAAAAAAGTTTTTATTATATACTAAATAAAATAATAATTGATACCTACAAGTTAACAGCAGTAAATCATATTTTAATAGGTGTTATTGACTCAGCTTGCTAACTTGATTTTAAGCCCGGAGTGGAATGCACCCGATAGTGTATTCTATCGGTTGCATTCCACTCCGGTATGATTTGTGTGTTTCCGGATTATTTTCAACTTAAACATTGCTAGTAAAAGTGTATTGATATTGACAGATATTTTCCAAGAACAGAATTACAGTTTATGCAGAAAATGTTATCTCATTTATAACGTCCTTGTTTGCATTATATTCTCTCATCTTATCTACATACGCAAGTGGCATAGATTTTTATTATTTCCAAAAAGTGTTATTTTCAAATCTCTACAGCTTCTTGAAAAAACATTTTAGGAGCCACCTACACTCTACAGCCACTGAAAACATGGTTTTTCCGAAGTAGGTTGAAGATATCACTTTCTACCTCAAGATTTTTATGCAAGTCGTTGGCAAGGTACTTCCAAAAACAATAAATTTGCTGGCAATTAATTTCTTGAACAAACATTTATTTTGACTACAAAAAGGCCAATAAAATTGAAGTTTATGAAAAGTTTGAAATTCACGTTTTTAAGTTTTCGGATCTATTTCTTTGAAATAATTTTAATTTGACTCTTAGTTTCGAATTCTTTTCACTATTATATTTTTGATTAACTTGTTAGGTACCTAAATCGTATTTAAACTCTACATCGGATTCTAATTAAATTCTGCCACTTATTAGCAAATTCAATCTTATTGACTTCCGAATTCCCGCCATCAATTCGCGAAATCCGAAGATAAATAATTACTAGAAGCGAACATGCCAGACTGCACGACTCCGTGGTCTTATCAGCACACATTGCTAGCTCCTACATAATGTGCCCGTGATATCAACAGGAAACTCCGCGCTGATTTAGCACAGGTGTTTCACTTTACACGGAGCTCGTCTTGTCATATCCTGTAACCGAAAACTAGATCCGTTAATCATTGTATGAAACTTTTTTTTTTATCGTGGTAAAAACATCAAAACGGGAGGGACTGTCAGACTTGTACTGACTGAAATCCACGGTATCCTTCAATAGCCCTTTACGTTCCGGGGTCACGGTAATTCGGTAGTCCTGCGCGACCCCGGCAGGCTTTCGCCCTCTAAAAGGGGGGTCATTGAGGCACGCATGGAACACAACGCGCCGTCGAGCCGGGCATGGTCCATGGTCGGACAGCGAGTCGCCCATTACTCGCCTCCCGCATGCCTGCGATCATTGTATGAACCTAGTATAATTATGATTTACCTGGGGCCTTAGTCTGCTATTTTTATAAATTCCAATTCATTCTAACTTGTTATTTTACTAAAAGTTCGTAATCTGCTAAATTCATTGGTCGGTCAGTGGTCTCGTAAAAGAATTATGTCAATGACATTTGTACATTTATTCACACCACATTTCATTTTAAAATATTTTTACATGTTATTTATTAGTGCACAAGCAATCTGAAGTAGTAAGAAGTTCGTAAATAGCAAAAAACTTTATTGTACGAGATTACCATTCTATGCCGTTTGTTTCAATGGAGTGTCAGTGGTTGACCATTGGAAAGTCATAGTGACGCCGTAGATTCATCTTAGTAGATTACCAAACTTATAAAAATAAAAAAAAATATGAAATTAGTGGTAGACCATTCTGACACTATTGTAATTGGAAGTACCTTGTTGAAACGTGGATGGAGGTCATGACTCATGTGTTCCATGGAGATGGGTTTTACTTGCAGAGTCTTAATTGGAAAGATATTGCATAGCGTCATCCCGGATTCTATTATATTATTGTACTTTTCCTACGCCCTTTGCTTAGTGTATTACACATGCAATTTTAGAAAAGGCTATGGAATATTATTATATTCTGGAATTTTACCGAACGTTCCATGGGACTATAATTTATAACGACTTTAATACAGAAGTCTACTTAAACACGCTTTTTAGTAATTATCCTTTTAAGCCTAATTAGAAAAGACAAGTCGCTACTAGTCTCAAAAAGTTTTGAATATTAGCAAATTATTTGACAAAGCTAACAACTAATCATTTGTGTGTGTTTTATGATGTGATTTGAGATTGTACAAATTAACATTGTTTAAAAATCCCTCATCGCTGTCATATATTAACTAACTAATTATTTAAAAATTAACTAATTAATTATAACAAAAGACTTTTGTTAAAATACGCTGGAAGGAACACATTAATTTAAACAGGTCATTAAAATTTTAGGAATTGCAAGAAACAGTTGAGGAATTGCAAAAACCCCTGTGACAAAAATTACAGTTCGATTTAACAGTTATCGAAAAAGGACAGAAATTATGGCACACTTCGCATTTACAATAAATAAATAAAAAACCCTAGAGTAATGGAAAGAATTGGACACATGAGTTGTCTCGGTATAAATTATAATGACTCATGTAAGAAGTAATTAATAAAACTGTTTTATTTGTATTATTCCGAGTTTTCCTTTGCAGGAAAAGTTTGAAAATCATTATCTATATTTACTTTATATATGTTGGGATCTGAGTCAACTGAAAATTCAATGAGTAACTATTATGAAGCATGTGTGGTGCGCATGAGTCAAGATGAAACGATCTGGAGAAATTTTAACATTGATGCCAAATCAAACTTGACCTTGATCGAAACCAATAATATATTACTAATCATCTTAGTAATGGGATTATTTAGATTTCTTTTGAAATTTTGGAACGATTGATGAAAATTTTCATTTCACCAATAAAAAAAGAATTAAAAAAACACTACGTCCGAATCTAATAGTATAAGACATAGATTCGAATATGTATAAAAAATGTAGAGGAAGGAAATCAATGTTTATCTCGAGTTGAATGACTTCTATGATATAATTATACATAATAATACACTTAGATAATATATAAACATTCCATCATTCTGTGTTCTTACGGCGTGCTTACATTATCATACTGATCAGACTTCAAGATTAAAAATAAGTTTCTAGCAATAAATACCTACAGATCAACAGCTGTTTTATAAGCGCAACGATTTCACAAATAAAAAAAAAACAACACACAACCTTATCTACAAAGCTACTCACAAAAAACGAATATAAATAAAAATGATTAAAAAAAGAACGAATATTATGAATATTTATTAAAAACGAATATAATACGTGTCTGAGGCAAATAATTAAATAAAATAATATTCATCAATCCGGATATGAAAACGAATCAATCAATTAAAGAGTTTTAATAGGTAATTAGGTTATCATAGTATTGTGATGAATTGAGCAAAATGTTCTACGTAATCGAGTTGGACTTGTGTTATCTATCAGTTTGTTTTTATTAATTTGTTTGGGTATTATTTCGTGATTATACGATCACGCAATCGTTATGACGTCAATTTATTTCTCCCGGTCTCTACGTTTTCCCAATCAATTAAAAACATATTTTAGGGCTTGCACAAACGTCGAGATGACTCACTATTATAAAAATATTGATCAGGAACTGGCGCCGCTAATATAAGCCAACTATAAAGTGCAAATAAAAATAAAATCACACAAATAAAGCATGAATGAAACTAATTATATATTCTCTCAAAATAGAACTATGCCAATAACAAATGTCGTAACACCACTTTGTCCTTCAGGAATAAATCAGATAACACGATAGTTATATTTATTAGTCTTGTTTAAATTAATATTTTTTTTGCATAGGTATTAATTGAAATTGAACTAAAATTTATTAGGTATATAAAAATGATAATACAAAAAAGTCAACCCTTATCTGCCGGGACGCAATGCAAACGTATCCCCCGGCATACATAATCGTAGTGCAACTGGGTGGGATCGGACCCCGCCTCCCTTCGCCGCCGCCCACCATTGGCTGCGACGCGCCGCCACGGGAGAAACCCTCCTTGATACGTTCTGGCTTGCCCCACTGCCTTAAACACGTGGCGTCGGTGTACACTACCTTTATCTTACGCGCGTTCACACAAATTCATTTAGTCTCTCACACGACACGACGCGTGCGACATCGTAGCTTTTTGGGGGATGTCAATTGCGATCTTCTGTTATGGATCACAGTAGTAAACCAGCGTGTCCGTTATATTGTAATACAGGCACTGTTATTGTAAGACTGAAGATGGAAGTGAGCACCAGTTGTTGCAAGCGTGAGGAGTGTCCGGCCTCCGGGTGTCCGGAGCTGGTTCATAGGCCGTCCGGATGTGAACAATGTACTAGGACTAGATTAATTAGCCAATATAGTGACTGTGATAGTGATGTTGTGGAAAAAAGTCGTCGTTATAGATCGAGTGCAGCGAGAAGTAGTAAGCGTTATATTTTATTTACTAACATTATTTTTTATGTGCTTTACATTTTTGCATGACATTAATAGAATATTTTTTTTTATTTGTCTCATGCAAATATATTTGGCATATATTTTTTCTCAACTTATAGACATAAATATATTGTTGGCGGAATCGGAATAAACAGTGATTATTTTAATGAATTATTAGCCCTTAGTAAGTTTTATAAATGTGTGTAATGATCCAACTTGCACCTTAAAGTGTTCAAAATTTTAATTAATGAATTAAACTTAGTCTAAAAAAAACAATTACCCATTGATTCTTATTACCATATTATGGAAGTCATAAACCGTCATCCGAACCGTTGCTCAATATCCCTTTGATACAAACTTCATAAGACAATGAAAGCTCACAACGCGTAATAACAATAAGACAGGTAGAGTCCCGCGGCGATAAATAGTCCTTATCATAATAAAAGCTAGCCATAGAGTAAGCATTATTTATTTATAAACTAAGTATCCGGTCCGTACGAACGCACGCCTAGTCTCACATCCTCGTTGCATTGTCGGACTGTCGGTACTGCCTCGCTCCACCGCGGTAATCGAGATTACAATTTCATTACGCACAAAAACTTGGCTCAGTCTCCCTTTACAATGTTAAACACGAAGATCAGAGCTAACTAACTAGGCTTAAACTGTAATTAAAGTAACGTACTGTTACCGGAATGACATATCTGACTAAATGTTTCTATCCTTTAAGAGCCGGACAGTTACGTCCAAGCGGCGCGCAGAGGGTTATTTCGTAATTAGTACTATCGCTTGGTCGCTCTCTATATAGGGCCAAGAAATGATTTAAGTGTCGTGCAATAAAAACCTATGCCTATTAGATTACTTGCAGGGAACATTTAGCTCATCTTTTTGTGATAGGATTGTTTTCTTTCGTTGCTTTTGTATGCATATTGCGACCACATAACGAGGTTAAAAAGTCTTAATAACTGTTCTTCATTAGTCAAATTAAAAGTAAACACTAAGAGTATTCATTAAGAGTGAGCTAATTGACAGGGCAGGAAAGGTTCTTAACATTGTACGTGTTGCGATTCTATTTATAAAATGTTGATGACTTCTGCTTCTAATAAATCTTGGTGCATTTACGAGAAGTGGGTAAATCCGTCCGGAACTAGAATTTTATACACGAGTGCATTGTAGGTTTTTCATGAAGGTTGTTTATTTATGCAACCTTTCGGTTGATTTCAATATGATTTTAAAATATCAGTTGTTTAACATTTATGGATTTACCAAAATATTTCTCATTCCTAAATTTCTATAATAACTAAAACTATTTAATCCATTAATAATTTTAAATACACATACATTAGTAACATTGAAAATTATTCCCATAAAGTGACGTGTTTGAATCACGACATAGCTTTTTCAATAAGGAAAATCGATTTGAAGAAGAAAACGTATTCGTTTCCAATTATTTTGAACATTACATCATGAATATGATATAATCATTATGATGTATTAGACTTCGTCATTCTTAACACTACGGCCATCCAAATTATATTTAATGAGTAAGAATGTCAATAAAAAGTATATCCTGGCTTTAAATAGTGACGTTATTTTACCCGTAGGTGAATCTAAACTAATTGATCTTGTCTATGCTGTCATCTTATTTTTACTAATAGATTGATGTTATCATTGTAATTTGCAATTCAATAAAAACATAGTCCAGAAAAAAAACGCAAAGATAGTTAAGTAAAAAAAAAGCCAGATTAATTTATTTTGGACTTATTAAATTTAAAAGTATATAGTTCCAAAGTCAAATTAAAAAAAAAACTGCAATCAAGGAGGTTGTAAAATCGTCACGGATTTAAACGTCTGTTGATTTAAAAAAAGAATACTGAACATGTTTTGCCCCTAGCCCTTAAAAAAAAAATATCAACTAAGGTGAATAATCCCTTAATGATACAATATAGAGTAAATTGCCTTACAGCTAGTAACCGCAGAGCTATCTTAATAATTAAATAACGATTATTCTCAATACCATGGCGGAAAATATTATCAATTAGAGCTGCATAATTATTTGCCCTGATTCATCCCGGAAGTTATTATTGTCACAAGTTTGTCAAATATTTGTAAAGGTAGAAAAACAAGAAAATATCAATATTAAAATGTTCATGTTACCTTAAAAAAATCTACGTTACTTCTGAAAGAAGCAACAAGTTATTGCAAAAATATACTCAGTCAACTAACTAACTTATGCTCGCAGCATTGCTCGCTTCGTTAATTCTCCCACAGGGATCCAGGTTATAAACCAACTGTGTACCCAAATCCGTTCAGTAGTTTTTGTGTCAAAGAGTAACAAAAATGTCGATCCATCTTCACAAACTTTCGCATTTGTAATAGTAATATTAACATTCAATTCCAATTAAACATAATAGCAACACACCTCAAGGTTTCTCACATTGTCCTAGGGCTTATCCACAAGAAAGCTATGTCATAATAATTAAAGCAAAGTACACACACTAAGCTCGATTTCATGAACTATGTCCGCGTCATTAGGGCTGCGATCCACTCACTCATTAGCAACATTTTCACATAAAACGTTGTTCATTTACGCAGAGTAAGGCAGCCGCGTCAATTATAAACAGTTATTTCAGTGAGACGGGAACCTCATAATTGCAGTGTTTAGCTGTCACTCATTTAGTGAGAGATGTCGATCCTAAGCTAAGACGTGCCTAATTAACTCTTTTTACAGCACAATACATATAAAAAATACATAGGCCCTTACCGATCCACCGATAAGGACTGAAATTACTCCACTGTAAATACCTTACAAGATATTCCATTTAGGTTCAACCGATAAAAAAACAGTTACTAAAAATGCATAATGTCAGTTGTTACCTTATTAAAATTAATTCAAGAAAAATTTGCGCTTGTTTCGTTAATTTCGAACGGACGGGGTCGATCAACGATCTTCTTCGCGACGCTATTACCATTTAGAGCGATTTTCAGGTAATGAAGAGTGGTATCACCGCGTATCTTGTGAAACGCGCCGCCACGCGCGTCTCTGAGCGATAATCGCCCTTATTATGCGCAGTCAAATTTTACGAGCGCATCGGTTGTTAGCCGGCTACTAACAAAATGATGAACGGACTCAAATTAAACCTCTATTATATCTAGAACATGACGCCTTTTTCTATTTAATGTCACGAGGACGGGTATCAGTAATCCCGTTAATGATCTAGCGCTGCAACCCCACCGCGCCTGCGCTCCACTCTCAAGTAAACAACACAGATATTCGAATCTGATAACCCGTCAAATTATACTGACGGGCATTTTGTAACGAGCCGCTAAGATGAAGCCCGCGACTCTCATCCCAATTTTTTTATCGCATTTATAACAATAATAATCAGAATTTACATAATGATTGCGCAGGCGCCTGCGACGTCCGGTGCGCACAACGCTGCGGCGAACTTTTCTCGGTTTTCGAGTCGAAATTCTAGTTAGCGGGCGCGCGATTTCTTTTTAAAAAGGTTAACAAGATGGTCTCGTTTGGGTCGTTTTTCGTGCCGCGAAGCCTTCTTTTGTGAACGGGCGAGCTGTTAAAAAATAAACGAAGTCTTTGTTTCTCGGGTAGTCGGTCCGACCTCCGACGCGGTCCCTACTTTTTTATGCCCCCTTATAACCTGTGTATTACCTACGTGTAGGTATCTACGGTTTTTATGGTCGCCCGGTCAGTTCTTCAATGGGCTAAGGAATTCGATCGAGTCTCATTGTTCATCTCAAATATCTCCACGTATAGGTGGTTGGGGATATAAAGAGGATATCAATTACTTGCCGTCCCTTTAGAAAAAAAAAACGTTCATTTGTTTTAATTATACTTAAAGTACCATATCTGAAAATCAAGGCGGCTACTGACACTGGTTACAAAAAAAGTTTACTGTTTGATTTTGCATTTTTTCTTCCCTTCTGTATTTAAAAAAAATGTTATGTCAACTCAAACTCCCTTTCATTTCTCTTACTGTCAAGATTCAAATATTTAATTAGCTTTATATTTTTATCTCCATCTCATGGTTACTCAGTGAAAATATTTGTCTCACAGTGACTCTACGTCTTTTACGAGCTGACCTGTTGTTTTTTTGTACATGAACTTTTGACGGCGGTCTCGCGGTTGCTTTTGACCGGAGCACTAATAAAATGTTATGATCGTGTGTTTAACGCGTGTTGTGTGTGTCGGACCTTCCTTTTGACATGATCGTTATTGCCCGACTCCACCTTTGCGGTCGCCTTTTGTAACCCAATTGGTACAACATTATTATCGTGTCAATTAGAGGGCAATATAAGCTACAACTAAATCACGGCTAGTTATACGGATTGCATACTTAATGAGTGGGGTTTGTTTATGCAAATTGTTCGTTTATGTTTCGTGCGGAGATAGTACATTATTCTTTTTTACAAAGAGGGGGTAATCGGTATCAGTTCACAGGGTCTAGTTAAATAATAAGCGGCTGAGCGTCCTATAACTATAATTTTCTTTTATTTGTCTGCGGTGCCCGCGGCCCTCGAGCTGAACCGCCAGCGCTAACGAGATGATGAAAAAAATCACACGCACACACATTTGTGCTAATTGTGTAAGTGTATTGATGAATCTGCATTTAAATCCTTTTGAACGTGCGACTGTTTGTCGTTTAGAATATTAATAACTCCCGGTTAACTTTTAAGATGAGCTTTTAAGCGCTTGATAAAATTTGAACGCAAAGTGATAAAATTGCACAACAGCATATTATTTACCAAATCACGAGTTAGCCACAAAATATTTGTTTTCGGTTTTCAAAAATTTGTTTAAATCTGTTTGTAAGCAACCAAAAAAAAAGTAATTGGCCAAACTAGAATATAGGTGCCTAAAAAAACGAACGCATAGTTCAGAAATTATAATATCATCGCAAATAACAGTGAGATCTTTACCTACGTTAGTCACAAACTGCCAGACATAACACTTGTGATTCACACCTGAGTCAAAACACTGAAAAAATAAATAACATTCTATGTGAGTGAGTCGGTGCAACTTTGATATCTTGTCGATTTATTCCTTCTGACATAATTACCAATGCTTTGATTGTATACCATTGATTGATCAAAGGGGTTTGATAAGATTGATTTAATGTCTATACTGATTTTCTACTGTCGGTCTCCTTTAGATGCAGTCTCGCTGCCATTTTTTTGTAACTTTGGAGAACTTCCTTGTCGGTAAAAGTAAAGTCTTCTGCAAGGGCCTCAGCTAAATATGCATTAGAGTTCTCCTTCTTAAAAAAAAACCTGTGTATATGGTCGCGAATACTAAATGTTAAACCGACACTCGTAATTGATTTTAATTAAGAAATAATCACGAATGTAGGCGATCATTAATGCAACTGCAAATAATAATAATAATAATAATAGACTTTTATTTCGGACCATAGAATCCATAGAGTGTTAGTAAAATTAACAAAAAGCTTATCACCTAGTGTTAGTACCCATCACCCTTTGCACAAACTGTTTAATTATAGGAGAGTTGTAACTCTCCCCTACCGTTCTCAGGATGCTGTTGTGACTGTCTCTCACTCTTCTCAACAGCGAAGCTGTTTTTTTGCGCAAGATGGCGTGAAAACCATCAGTGCGAGCTTGCGCAAACATCTCCGAGGCACTACAGTATCGAGGCAATCTCAAGAGCATCCTGAAAGCATTATTGTACTGTACGCGCAATACATCTAGCGATTTTTTGGTGTAACTGACCCATAGACTGCCCGTGTACATACTCTGACAGTAAGCCTTAAAAAGCGTAATTTTGACTAGGTCAGTACACCGAGCAAATCTACGGGCCAGCATATTGCTCCGAACCGCTAGAGCCCTCCGCTCCCTCTCAATGTCTGCATCGTCTCGAAGGTCGTCAGCAAGAAAATGACCTAAGTATTTGAAGGTAGATACTCTTCTTATTTTAGACCCGTTAATATAGAGATCAGGTCCATCAACATGCCGTTTGCTGCCGACCTTAAAGACCATGCATTCACATTTCTTTGCATTATAAATTAAACCATGCGCGGCAGCGTAGGTTTCACAAACTTTAAGTAGCTCTCCGATTGCCCCCGCTGACGGACCCAGCAGCACCATGTCGTCTGCATAGCTGATGTTGTTAATTCTAACTCCATCAACACTGCATCCCACACGCATGCTGCTGAGTTCAGCTATGAGGTTATCAATGTAAAGGTTGAAGAGCCTAGGAGATGTCAGACCTCCCTGTCTCACTCCGCACTCCAACCCATACGGCTCAGAGAGTGTACCATCCCATTTCACCTGATTGGTTTGGTTACCATACCAGTACTGGAAAATACGACATATATCTTCCGGTATACCTCTGTCCCTCATCCTCCCCCAGAGCACATCATACGAGACAAGATCGAATGCCCTGGAGAGATCAAGGAAACAGGCGTACACCGGAGTCTTGCGATCTACGTAATATTGAACTGTATGCTTGAGACTCAGTATTGCACTTTCGGTTGATAGTCCTGGTCGAAACCCGAACTGCGCATCTTGAAGACTTATATATTCGTTTAAATGACAATCAAGCATACCGTCCAACACCTTTGCAATTACTGTCGCAAGAGAAATAGGACGGTAGTTACATTTGTCCGAAATGTCACCTGTTCTGTTCTTCACAATGGGAACCACGATGGTCTTCATTAGATCAGCAGGTAAATATGCATGACTAATACACATTGTGAAGAACACAGACAGAACTCTCGGCAGATGGATACCAGCGTGTTGCAGGTGTTCGATGCTGAGCCCATCATGTCCTGGAGATTTTCCTCGGGTCATATTGTTAATGACTTTACTTACTTGTTTAGTTGAGAAAAGTATCAGAGGTTTCCCACCACGACTGCTGGGCCCAGAATCGCTCACCATGGATGAGGGACCGAGTGGGGATTGAATTTTAAAATGTTCTTTAAACATATTCGCAATGCCACTGGGTTCAGTCATCCCACCAACACTCACAGAGAGACCAGCTTTCGCATCTAACTTATTAGTGGATTTCCAAAATTTACCAAAATTTTTTGTAGCTCGTTGTTCAGCTAACCTATCCATAATAACTTGTTCCGCGTTATTCTGACAATATTTTAATCGACTTTTGAAAGTTTTTCGCTTCTCGTACATTTCATCATAAATAGGACCTGAAGTGGGACGATTGTTACGTATCCAGGCTTGAAAACTACACCTGGCCTCTCTGTGAGCGTCTTTTACATAGTCATTCCACCCACAAACGCGCTTACCTCGTCTCGGTCCCCCCTCCCGTACCTGTTTGGACTGCCTAGCTGCCGCACATAGTATTCCGACAATTCGATCATACAAACTATCCAGAACAACTTTATGCTCGGCCAAGCCACATGACCCTCTACCGCAACTTTCAAACTCATGAGGGAAATCAACGTCTCGCAGCTTACTATTACAAATGTTATGGTATTCTCGCGATTCCGACCTAGTTCGTTCTCCCCACAAGACAGAGTTCCGACAGTTACTTCGAGTCCTGAATTTAGGCCTCATTACTTCCAAATTACATTCAATACTAATAGGTAGATGATCCGAAACATAAACATCTTCAGAAACATCCACATCTTTAACTGTAAGCCAAGATGACACTGACACCAGAATGTGGTCTAACCATGTCCTACTACCATAGACGTCACTTATAAAAGTGTAGGTATCACTGCCCACCCCCCGCTTCTCTATATCAGCACAGATCCATGACTGATCACTACAAAAATTCGATAACTCTTTATAGAACAAGCTATGAGGGTGAGCATTGAAATCCCCCAACATAAATACATTTTCTATATCACAACTTGCTATGGTAGCGCTAATTTCACTTAATACCTCTGTAAAAATTGGTAAGTTGTCTGGACAGTTAGTAGGCATATATACAGAAAACACAAGAATCGTACGTCCGTTTGATGTAGCAGTGATAGCCACCAATCGAGGGCTGATACAGTTAACAACAGAGACCGACTCAAAAATTCCCTTCCTCCAGAGAATGGCCACCCCACCATGAGGTCTTCCTCTCAATAGGCCCTCAGAAGTGTCTACAGCCGACTTACCCGTCCACTCAAAGTCGGGACTTATGGTTCCTAGAATGGAAATATCATGGGGAAGAAGCCAAGTCTCCTGTAGGGCTACCAAATGTGACCACAGACATATATCTCTAATATTATCAATGGATCGCTTGACCGACTTACAATTAAAACTAGTAAACTTTACGTTTTTATTAGTTTTAGTATCCATTAAATACAAGACTAACTAACTTTAACTTTAACTTCCTCAGGTTTCGTTCGATACATAAAATGTACAAAACGTCGAAATACAATCCCATCAGGCCACAATTCATTATTTAAAAACAAGTCAGCTTTGTGTTTAGAAACAAATATTTTGAACGCATTATACTTTTTAAAAGATTTCATGTTTATCTTTTTCAATGTCACTATTTCACCAGTTTTGTCTTTTATATAGCCAATAATGTCATTTTCACTTGCTTCTGTACTAACATTAGAAATTAGCAACGGTATTTTGATATCCGCAGCACGGAATTTACCCTCAGGCGCAGTTAAAGCCCTTCCCTTTTGGCTAGATAAACGATTTTGTTTGTTACGTTTATTTTGCACTATTCTCCACTCAGAGGTCACGTCCGCGCCACCTACCATTTGCTCACTACTCACTACAATATCACGCCAACTCGCACTCGGTATCACCTCCGCCGCTGCTGCGTCGCGCTCCGCGGGCGAACCACATAACTCACTCGATAATGACTCACGTGATACCGCTCCGACTACACTCGCTCGTTGGCCACTCGTAGGGGACATCGCACGCGTCGTCATGCACTCTTTCTCGCTCGCACTCACTAGATCCGCTGTTCCTTCTCGCTCGCCCACCTGCCTACGATTCTCTGTCGCACTTTGCTGTTCTTGCGAAACAGAGATGCAGTTATTATCGTGCTGATTAGGTGTTGATGACGCATTTTTTCTCGCCGAGCCGTTAAAACTTGAATCAGCTGGTACTTGTGAATATTTTATAGGCACATATTGTAAACCTATGGGGCCACTATCTAGATTGATACTATTTTGTAAACACGCCCCTCTTCGTTTGTTTACATTCCTTTCTACCGGATAATTATGTAATGATGAGTATTTCATGTTTTGTACTTCTAACTTAAATAAATTGAATTGTTCTGTAGTAACAACTTTTTGTTCCAAAGCACTGACCTTATTTTGTAGTTGTAGCAAGTCCTTTAACAATCTGGTGACATCCACATGATCGAAAGACACTGGTGGGATCTTATGCAACTCCTTAGCCACAAAAATGGGAAACAAATCAGGATTTGATCCCTTCATTAAACAAATCATGTCATCAAGGTCCCGTGACATCTTCTTCTTCCCATCCTTTCTACGGACAGGCATCTTCTTCCCGCTAGGAAAAGACTCAAATAGCAGGGTCTTGGCTTTCACAATCTCTTCTGCTGTGAAGGAGGAAGTACACAGCTGATGCACACTCTCTTCATCCATCACGTCCAAAACGTTTCGTAAAAACGCCAACAGTTCATTAATGACTACATTGCAACTATTGCACTTCACAGTAATTTGTGACATGTTCGCTACAATGAGACATCGAAATAACAACAACAACAGCGACCGCACTTACGCGCTCAGTCACGTCCGCACTCAGTCGCTTGCGCAACAAGACTCGAGCAAAGGCATCTTTGCATTGCTTTCATTTTCCTCAAGATATCAATTAAGTCATAATTTCTCAACATCAAGAACAATGTCGAAGATCACGCCTGATTTATGTACACAGATAAACAATAGGAGACCTGATTAATTTTATTTATTTTAATTATTGAACAACGTCTACTCAGTTTATCTGGTACTAGCGACCCGCTCCGGCTCCGCATGGGTGCAATCTCTACTATATTATGCCTGTTATATACACATAAACCTTCCTCTAGAATCACTCTATCTATTTAAAAAACCCGCATCAAAATCCGTTGCACAGTTTTAAAGATCTTAGCATACATAGGGACAGACAGCGCGAAGCGACTTTGTTTTATACATGGAGTGAAGTGATAATGAGCAAATTTTATTATCTCCATCAAGCGTCAGGGGAATGCGTTGTTGTTGACTTGACATCGTAATGGTTTTATAACACGTAATGTATTATCAGTATACGTAACTAAATGCTATCAGCTGTCACAACAGGGTTGAACTTAATTTATATTGTCATTATTGTTGCTCGAACTATTTCATTATATACCACAGCTAGCCAGCCTAGGGTACGTAAACTTTAATATAGATACCCATTATTGTTACATTACGAAAATTCCCTGTGACATTTCCGATGACAGCTTATAATAATTCATATCGACACAACTCCTAACATGAGGGTTATTAAAATTATTTCATTTGACAAAAAAATCATCCTAACAATATCCAATTATGCAAATATCTTGCAAATGCAATTTTTTTGGGTACTATAGACAGGTGATACACGTTAACTTTACATTCAAATAAAAAATTATGTCAATCACACATCAAATTATTTCCTTTAACGTGGATAATATTATTCCATTTTAACGAGTATAACGAATGTCAAGACAATAAATATTTCTGCGTCAACGATAGACACCTTCTGCTGGTGACAGTTGTTAGTTTCAATTAATATTTATTTATCTGTAAATTTGAAAATAACTCTCATTTACATACCGCCCGTAACATAATATTCAATAAAGTTAATGCATGCGACATGCTTAGAAGAGCAATTATATTTGCCTTAGAAAACCGCAAGACGACGAGGGTGGATGACAGCTCGATTTCAGTTATCGATGTTATTAAATCGATAAATAAGTTCGATGAAGTAATCTATCAGAAAAATGTGAGTCCGATTACCGCGCCACCGTTAAATAGAGCCGCATTAGTGATTCACACAGGTTCACTGGACAATTAGCAAAGGCTGTCCACCTCTGGGCCGCGATGTATTTATTCATCGGATGTTCATCGATTACCATAATCGATACCATCGCGCGTGCCGCATACGGAACAAGTGGCTCTTGAGCGTTTTCATCAAATGAGATGCATTTAAAAAATACGAGAGCTTTCATTCAGAAATAATTTGAATCCACTTCGGTGCATTGTCAGTCAGGTTTTCAATTTGAAGAAACAAATGCACGTTTTACTTAAATAGTATCAAAATTATATAAATAATATATATGTAAATCATGACTATTTCATAAATTCATAACTAATATGGTCCAGTTTTTTAAATAAATTAATATTGAAACACGTGCCATAGTAACCGTCTAAGTCACTGGACATCAACGATACCATAAAATTTTACCATGGCCTCTGAATAAATCTGATGAAAAATTATCAAAACCATCAACTTTATTAGTTTTTTATCAAAATCTCCATACTAATCCATGTTTCTCTCTCAGGATACGTCAACGTCTGCGCGGCGGTGTGCCTGCTACTGTTGGTGTGCGGTTTGTCACCGCGGTCGTCGGCGGCGCCACATCGGAGTCGGGCCGGCATGGAGCGGGAACGACGTGACGCAGACGAGGAGAACAGCCTCTGGGCTAACCCCTGCGATTATACAGACTTTCACGTAAGAACTCTTATAAATATAGCAGTGTTTAAAATTACAAAAAGGTTGTAGAAAAGTTAAATAGAGACTTTCATGTAAGAATAGACATACATACAGCAGTTGTAAAACTAATAGACATAGTAAATTAAAGTTGAGTAAAAGAAGATGACGAAGAAAAAGCTTATGTTGTCAAGCAACAACAACAAGTGCCATCAAACCTCAATCAATGAAAACTTGCGATTGAATGCATCAATAAAAATATTAACAGTAAACAGAAGCTTTTTTTTTTATCGTGGTAAAATTATCAAATGAGTCCTCCCACCCAGGGCAAAGAGGGAGGGACTGTCAGACTCGTACTGACTAAAATCCACGGTATCCTTCAATAGCCCTTTACGTTCCGGGGTCACGGTAATTCGTTCAGTCCTGCGACCAGTAAACAGAAGCTTAACATAATGATAAAGACAGATTAATTTCGTATTCATGTCCAACTTTTGCGGTTGACTTAAGTTACCGCATAATGATGTATGACCGCAGATGCGATCAGAAAAAAAAATGTAGTAAAAGCGATAGTTGTTGAAGTTACACTGTTATTTGACGTCAACTAACAAAATCTATTTTCTTACAGTCAAAACCAAACTACTCACCAGATCAAGAAAGGAAAGCCGCAGAGAATCTCGTCAACCAAGCAAAAAATACTATCACATCAACCGCGAATTACAAGGAAATGTTTGTAAGTAGACCCTGCTATTACTCCAGAAGCTAAATTCGTAAAGTTGTTGCCAAATCTTCAAATATTTGTAAAGGCAGTATTATGAAGTGGTCTGTGGAGTTGTGATCTTAGTGAGCCAGAAGAGAATGCTGAAAATTAGAACTAAAGAATCATTTCTCAAATATTCTTCATCCCCTTCAATCCTGGAGGCATCGATAAATTAGAAGAGCGTCAGACAAAATTTAGTATTTACAGATGTTTGATCATTCAGTATCCAAGTTATGGAATGACGTTTGAAAATTTCCAGAGCATAAAACAAAGTACAAAAGCACGAGCGCTGGCTCCGAAGGCCTTTCTTCGCTTTCATTCATTGATTGTGCACGAGGCGATCGCGTAGTATTCGCGGCCACATCTATATGCCCGCCGCGTCGCTCTAAATGAACGGACGGAGCTTGCGGTCGACCAATACCAATAAAACTTAAGCCTAACGTCGACGCATGCCTTTAGCGTTTGTATCTACGCAGATATTATTGATTTATGTATGAGAGTCTGTAAGAGGTGCTATAGTATTCTGATGACGTGCTCGTAAACCCTACAAATGGCTAGCACCGATTTTTCGTACTTCCTCTTTTGAATTATCGGGATTTGATGCAAAGTCAATGAATTTTATTAATTATATATATTTGAATTGTTATTTTATCATTCCTATTGTTTGTCTGATTCTTGACCCAAAAAAGATTCATAAAACTAAATTTAAATTGAATTTGTTAAAGCCTTTTACCAAAAAGTTTCACGCGAAATTTGACCCATTAAAGATTCACGGCGTGCACGTTTTTAGTGCGGTTTTCTCACCGTGGGTAGGCGCTGGCGCAGGCGTGGTAGACAGATTGCATCGGCCGGGCGCCGTTTCGCGTCTCTATACGTCCGGCCGACCGCTTCCTCCCTTTTAATTATAATTTCGCACTGCATTTCTGTGACGCCATGTCGGTATCGACAGCCTTGTCGATAAAATGCTTTATAAACAGCACACGTCACATTAAATAACAATATACTGTAACTAATCAAATCGCATTCAATGATCAAGCATCTTGTCTGTACGCTAAAATTACTCACGCGCAAGCTAGACTCCTTGTTCACATGTAATGCAGTTTTATTACAAACCAGTTTATATTAAAGCAAAACAACTATTTAGCTTATCAGATGGTAATATTGTCGCACAAGAATCGCAGACAATTCAACCTACATTCAAGAATTCGTAAAACATTCACGAATTATTAGAAACAAACGTTTAGCATGTTAATACAACGATTCATATGACGGCTCTATCATTCCAATCCTAGGAATATAATAATTTCCGAATCGGAAGTAAGGTGGGCCGATCAACGAGAAATAATGCGATGTCGATGTCGCGACTCGAATCATTTATGGTTTACTCTTACCAACGTTCTCAGTAGCACCTCGATAACTAGAGGGAACTCATATACATTTCGGGGATTGTTGTCAATAATATCGATTTATAGAGAGCTGGGCAGTCAATGGTAGCGGAACAATGGAAGCGTTTATGTCGAATGTGTCCAGTTATCAAGTGTGATGTTCGCGTATGAGGTATGGTGGCATTGTAATAGGCTCGACGGTCGTAACGACGGCGACGTCCTGTCCGCTGCCTCCTCGTAAAACGACATTATCGACTCACAGTAGCCGGAACGAGGTACAGGACGGTGCGCGTACGCGTCGAATACTGATTGCGCATTAGTATTGCGCGACACACCTGCCCGACGATTTTTTCTGTCTCTCCCCTTAATGTCGGTCATTCGTTACTAATGTATCATATTTATTGCGATTTACACGCAAATCGTGGCAATGAATCGCCATTGTTGCTAGATTACAAGGACGTCTAGGTTTTTTGTTTGCACTCCATTTTCAACAAGAACTTTGTCCCTATCGAAATTTCGATCTCGTCTTGTTAATATTAGTCATCGCATTAAAGCAAGATAAACGTCTAAGTTGCGTCTGAGAGACAATATATCCTAAATAAATCAGGCTGCTACATCTGTCGTCAAGCCCATTCCGTATAAATAATAACTGGCCGCGTTGTACTAAGAACGCAATAATAAATTCAACGAACTCTACCGGTACTGTGTGACTCGCCACTGGCCACCGTGTGAATGTGTCATAACACTCGTGCTTTTGACTACACCGGTGTCATATTATCGCATCACATTTTCGACACTGGAATTCAACTTGCTTCCTTAAAAAAGTGCTCGTAAAGTTTTGAAAGTAATTACGATAACAAATGAGTGGTGTATTCGCGATGTAACCCGATCGGCTATTGCGATCGACTCGCGGCATGCCGCGCGTCCCTCGCAAGTCGTGTGCATCTGCTCGCTTATCTTTGCAATAGCGACGCTATATAAACATTGAATTACATAGCACATACATACAATATGTATGTACGTACATAGTACGATAGCGTTGTTCACACGGGCGACAGGCTGTCTGCCGCGTTGGGTGCGTACGTGTGCCGTAAATTTATCAATGTCTGCGTTTGTGTGGGTGCCATGTTTATTTGATAAGCTTCCGATGTTTCGAGCTAGGCATTCGGATGCTAAGTCGTCGAATTTCTTAGTTCATGCGCCCACCCACGATAACTGCAAACCGCTGTATCCGTCATATTGATCCCTGTTTTATTTTTGCAACCTTGATATCATCCATGGGACAATGGTACTTGGCCTTAAAAACATTCAACTATTTCTTGATACGGGTAGAAAATTTAAATCATCAGATCGTTCTATATCGTGTTCAATCACTTCATGTTCTTGTTTAACTGTAAGATTTAAAATTCATTTAGCATCGTCAGTTTAAGCTTTAACGTTACCAAGTGATTTCGGAATGACAGAATTTGCATCATTTACCTCAGCGGTCTTAAGCATTTAAGTGATGGGAGTTTATTACATTCTTAATGGTAACCTATTACGTAGATTCGCCTCAGTTCGGCCACATGCTCTACACTACTAGTAGGTAATGTTCGGATATGGTACGATGGACCGGACGCACACCTGTGCATTTAGTGTGCCAGCGACTACATAGCACATTCCTCCTCTGTACGATAGCATTACTAAAACATTCTCCGCTTCTTGTTTTGTTTAATCTTTTGCACTACATTCATGCGCCGGCGATATATTTGCATTCAAAATTTTATTTTTTTAAATTTTAAAGGTCTGTAAACTCTAATTTTCCTGCCAATTACTTGCCACTTCGGCAACGGATAATATCTCCGCTTTGACTCCATTCATACACCGCGGCTCGGTTTATGTCCAAAGAAATAATCGTAAATTTATTTCATTGCGCGTATTATCAGCGAATTTTATATCAACGGTATCTCAATTTCAATGAAGCAAATTAATATTTGGACAAAGTTTTCTGATCCTCACCGATAACCAGTTGCACAACGATATTTTGGATGTTTTGTGGGATTGCAAAGTTTTAATTAGCCGTATTGTTGTCCAACAATATTCTCCTCGTTTGGGACACTTAACTGCGTTACATCTGCCTGTACGGCCCCGTTTGTTTAGCTTGTCAAGGCTATTTGAACTCTACGCTTAGTTGTACAGGAGCAGTTTTTGTCAATTCCGCTTTAGTGACGTGCGATATAGACATAGTATCAAATTTTAATGTCGAAACGGTTTTGTTACGTGAAATATCGTCGGCGGCGGCCGTAAACCTCCGGTTTCGATCTCATCTTTCATACGACCTTCGCTTGCCAATTGAATCGATAATCATATGCGTTAGTATCGAGTATTAATGTGCACTAAATATCCAATTAAACTGAACCAATGTAGTCAAATTTAGACTTTATGACTCACATGAAACTTTACAGAAGTCATTTATCAATTTTACAACTACAAATCCTGACTATTAATACCGAAGGGGTCGTGTAGTCTTTATTTGTGATTATCTAATTGAAAGATGGAGTATTGAAATAAATAGATAGCAGTTAGTAGCGCATGCAGGTTCAGTGTTACTTGACCTGTTGAGGGGAATGAGTTCCACTGCTTCATAGCTCTTTTTTATGGTTTGCTTCTCCTGAGAGCAGTAAACGTTTCCCATTTCTAGGAACAATCTGCGACTAGGTAGCGCGTGATGTTTTTTTTTTCTCTTTACATTTGTGATTACTTAGATTCTTGGCACCTTGAGATTATTCACTTAGAAATACTTAAAAATATCCTTAACTAGCTATCTAATACTCACATCTCGACTGACCACTGCAGAGCTCTCCCCATTTGTACCACATTTATACCAACAGTTCAGGAAACTGCTCGGACTCATCGTCCGGTCAATTTTCCTTTTCCATGAAAGTCAATTTACTTATTGTATTAACTCAATCTATTTCCATCTTTCATAGAATACAAATGTTCTCAATAAGCGTTGATTCACTATGATCCTTACTTGTATTGTTTAGCCAAGTTGTTTGTTTAGTTTAGAGAAAAATACGCGTCGTTTTATAGTTTAATTACATTACTGGCTTATATTGTTTACCTTGAAAATTAAAATAATGGTACATTGCCAGAAATTCTAAATTGACGACAAGTTCTTTCACATCATCACTTCTTCATAGCACTGTAATTTTGTCACCTTAATCTTCATTGTGTTCACCTTATGTTCTTCTTTACATTACTAATGATTCGTTTTAATTTGTTTCAGGCGTTGACACTTCATAGTTATAGCAGTTTCGACGAACTTCTTGCTTCGTGGAAATCATCTGAATACCTCCCTAAGGAATGGCTGCCTAAGGAGAAAGTCCTTTACCAGGAGATGAATGATGGCGATATCCCTTCAAAGGTAAGAAACCAATAATTTAAATATCCTGATTTTTCATAAAGTCATCAGAATTTTTTGGGGCTACTAAAATTTATTTGGAGTAGTCTATTTCTACGGTATAATTGTCTTGTTAACGCGCTCATACAACCTCGGGAAATATTTAGCAATCATATAGTTTTTGATAATACGGACGTTGCCAGATTGACATTTCCTAAAAGAAAACAATCACCGAAGGGCGGCGAATTCGCTGATGCCAAAAACGTGCATCCGTATGAGTTTTTCAATCGATTTCAAAGAATCGACATCGTCGGTGGCGCTCATTGTTGTCGGTCGGCTATCGCTTACGTGAGAACACAATGGTTTCGCAATACTAACAATCGAATTTAGGATGATTATCACAATTACGATTGTCCTTATCTTAGTTTTAGTAAATTCGGCAATAAGCCGTTGCAAGTTTTTGTTGCAACAATTAACTTGCAACAAAAAGGGCTGGCTTGGGAAATACGAAATCATATTGCGCCACAAACATATTCGGACATCCGGACTTAATATCTTGCTTGAGTATTAAATTCCATCTTTCTTTGTTCACAGGAAGATATCGAGAAGGTTTTACCGGGGTTGTACAAGGGGCTGAAGATGATAGTTGCAGGCCTGCACTTTTTCATAGACGAGCAGTTGACCAACATACGATCAGACAATACTCTAAAGGACAACATGAACGTTACGATGAACAATGTACGAGCTGTGCTTTGCTACTTCAATGTAAGTATACCAAGTCTTTTCAAAAGTAATTTAAATTTTAAAATTTTGAAGACAAATAAATTAGCTATTTAGAATTCAAATTTCCATGTCCATAAAATATCCAAGCGATAAGCTCGCGTTTGACCACTATCTCGCCTGATGGTAAGCGATGATGTGGTCGACGGTGAAGCACGCTCGTCTAAAAGTATTACATTCACCTTGACTAAAATACCCTAAAATTGTAGCTATCAAAAAGCCAAGACCCTATCACGCCTCCATATACCGTATTAAATTCCTAATGTGGGGCAACATTTAAAAAAAATGTATATATAACTCATGCTTTTTATTGACATTTTGCTAAACCAACCTTTTCATTTTTACAGGAAATCATGAGCATTCGCGACTTGAAAATGGAGAAGCTTTCAGACTCCGAAGTCCCCAACATGAAGGATGACATGGGCGTTTCCTTATACAGAGACACTCTGAACTACTTGGAGTACCTCTCGCAGGTGTTCACGAAACTGTACGACTTGCCAAAGTGATCGAGTGTCAAATGCGACTTAAAGAAACTGCACACCCCATGTTACTTTTGGCTGTCTACTTAATGTTGGTGCTCGCACCATGAGGTGAAACAGTACTCTACAGTATTAGTTAGCCCCAAGAAAAAACTCCTTCGAGTAGAATTATTTGCATCCTTTGGCTGTTAAATAGCGAATTAATGTATAGAAAAAAACTGTCTTTGCCATTACATTGCCATTTTGGTCTAGAACGAATTAGTTCCTTTTTTGTAAATAGTGACGAATTTAAAATGTATTATTTATTGTATGCTGATTAACATTCTAAATTTCCCGATTATCCTAGTCAAGGTCTTATTTATTTCTCGCTTAACTCCACTTAGTTTTCAATTTCTTTATTATTCGTATTATTTAATTTAGATTTTAGTATTAGACTTCATTCCAGCACTTGGACTGTTGATGAAATTGTTGAGTCGGAATATGAATGCGAAAAGGGTGTATCAGAACAGTTTCCTATCTGCTGCTGTCGATATTGTAATGATCTATATTATGACATGGTAGCTTGAGGCTGAGACGAATAATTTTAATTGTACATTATATTCCTACTTTCCTTAGTATTACTTGACTCTTTGTTAACTATTTATATGTTACAGAAATCCAATGAAATATGACTAGCTTTAATAGAGCTGTTAATTATATTATTGTAAAAATACAGAGCCAGTGTATTTATAACTTAATCATTATTTGTATAGTTCAAATAGTACCTATTTATAACTGCGGTGCAAACATAGCTTCTATGTTTGTCGAATTAAATTATTATTACATTTATTTCCATGTTTTTTATTTTTATTTTCTTCAACCAACAACACAAACAACAACTTGTGGTAACACCAAATTGCACATTATCAATTAGGCACACTACTCACTTTAAAGCAAAATTATTTACGTGCAATCAAGCGCTAAGATTTTACAATTTGCATAATTCAGTTTTTTTTTGTTGCTTGGTAAAATCATAAAATGAGTCCTCCCACCCAGGGCAGAGCGGGAGGGACTGTCAGACTCGTACTGACTTAAAACCACGGTGTCCTTCACTAGCCCTTTACGTACCGGGGTCCTTCCTTCCTTTCTTAATCGTTCCGGGGTCACGGTAATACGTAAGTCCCTCGACCCCCGCAGGCTTTGGCCCTCTAGAAGGGAGCCCCGTCATTTTGCTGACACTTTGAGGCGCGCATGGAACAACGCGCCGTCCCCGGTCCGGTAATTCAGACGATAATAAAATAAATCTGTCTAGTAGAAATAGTCCTCCACTAGACATCAATTTTATTCCACCCACATCAATGATAATAACGTAAAATAATATCGCATAAAAAGGTCCAAAACAAATATTTCATTAGAATATTCCTAAGTCACAGTCACGGATCACGCATGTTCCCATGAGTCGGGACTGGAAACAATTTCATATCTTTACACAAGGTATTCACAACACCCGTCATATTTGCATTGGTGACTTGGTCTCGACAAATTAGTACGACCAAGACGATGGGACCTGAAAAATAATAAAAAAGTCACCGCACAACACTACCTTTACTCCGAAATTTTCACACTTCAACTCTATCTCAAAGCTATAAAGTTCAAAACTGGTTAATTTTTGTTGCAAAAGTGTATGTTTGTTTGAGTTGTGTAACATGTCCCGCTACTGATCACAAAGCGAACTGTCAAACGGCTCCCGCCATATTTGTTTAATCTGTTGTGACGACGACGTTATAAGTCGTCAAAAAACCGCGGGTGTTAGATTTGGAGTTGTTGGATCTTATAAAGCATAAGATTTTTTATTACGATGTGATAAAAGCAAATAAAGGTACACAATTTTACCTTATTAATAAAAAAATCAACTAACTCAGAATAAGTTGATTGACGGCAATTGAAAGCCGTAAATAGGTTAGCAATTTGATGAGAATTTTTAAAATGAGTGTAATTTTAAGTTAATTGCACTATGTTCTCACAATTAGAAACAGTTCAATTAGATATACTATCTAATCTACTAATTGAAAATATGTTGTTTTAGAAACCTTCTAATAACTTATTGTGTTTTATTGCCCATCTTTTGGTTTTTCTAATCAGCCGTAAATCCAGATTAATGCATTTCAATTAAGACATCGAAATCCAGTATGAAATTCGTATTTTCTATTATTATAGTCCGATTTTTTAATTATTACTCAAATAAAGCTTCCAAGGCGTTTTGCAGATAAATATAATGAGTAAAATCTTCTACCCTTCGCGGACAAAACTCCCTCGTCGGCAAAGAACTTAACGCGAACGAAGCTAGTTATTTATATATTTTTTATATTAAAAAATAGAAACTAGTACTACAGAAAAATAAAGAAAAAATCTACTAGGACTGAAGCAAAAGCTGGCGGCAATATCAATAGTTTGTCCCCGGGCGGCTATCTGACCACGGCGCGCACAACATTCCGACCACAATAGTCGTGGTCGTCGCGTCCGTGTAAATGTGAAACACATATTTACACATTAACAACCGAAGCTCATTGAGAATGACCTACCACATTGTGTATAGAGTTGGGTCACCATTTTTTTCGGTAAAAAATTGTTTGAACAAACTTGATTGGTAGGATTATATGTGGGTTCCGTAATCCGTTAAGGACAACTGTTTTGGTTTCCAACCAAAAAATAGATGTCACAGGCAACATTATTTATGTTGCCTGTGAAATATATTTTCTTGAAGTGAAAACTTCTTTAGCGGCGTTGTGCACTTTTTTTGGAATGGGTAAAAAATGTTAAACTCGCGTCAGGACACGTGACCCTGATCGAAAATTCGTAAGACGGCGCAGGGCGCTTGCGCGAATGTTCGTGTGTGTTTATTACTATTCAAGTTTTCTCTTCTGCCGGCACTCCCAGAGTGCAACCCGTCGTTTTTTTTCAATATTTTCTTTCGCGTCTGCTCAGTAGCGGGACACAATGAAAGTTTGTTTTGATGAATTACTTATATCCAGTTTCACTAACAGTAGGTAACACTTAAACGAGAGCCTGAACAAAAATGCACTTTTTAATTTACAACGCTCTTTTTACAGCTCTCAATGAAAGGCCAAAAATTATGCTGAAAAAAATATGACATCAATAGTCTACAGCATCGATTCTCGACAACCATGTCATTCAATTGCCACCAGTCACTTTTCGAGACCACATTTTTTACATAATTTGCCATTAAAACCAATCCTTCAGTGGAAGTATGTGTTGCTCATAAAATACAGATTAGCAAAAAGTTCTCTAAAAAGAGGGTAGTTTGAAATGCATAAGAGACACATCAAATAACCACTCCTTAACCTCTAAATCCTACGATGGAAAGTATTTTCATTGGCACATGAGCGACAATCGCATTCAAATCATTTCATATTGTTTCTACAACATCTTTCAACACGACAAAGCTTTGTTTTTATTTTGCACTTTAAGTAATGAATACTAAAAGTGAACTTTTCAGTGGCAAAAGCAATTTCTACCAGCCCATCTTTTGGTGATGCTGTGAGAAGCAGTGGCAGGTCGAAATCTGAAAACTGAGGAATAAATTCAACCGATCTTCTCCGTAGCTTATTCCGAGTAAAATTTCTTTAAACAATCATCCCCTCCACCCCAGCCGCAGTGGTAGACGCCCACGGCGACGGACTTCACCAAAGGATCTCTGGCCACTGTAGGCGCGGGCATGCGGGCAGCGAGTTTTGGGCAACTCGCTTTCCGACCATGGACCATGCCCGGGTGGACGGCGCTTTGTGTTCCACGGATGCCTCAAAGAGTGTCAGCAAAATGACGGGGCCAAAGCCTGCCAGGGTCGCGGGAATGTACGAATTACCGTGACTCCGGAACGTAAAGGGCTATTGAAGGACACCGTGGATTTAGTCAGTACGAGTCTGACAGTCCCGTTCTGCCCTGGGTGGGAGAACTCATTTGATGATTTTACCACGATAAAAAAAACCATCATTCTAATAAGTGGGGTAAGTTTAAACGTATTTTAATCGGCGACACGGTTGGCGCAGTGGTTGAGCGATCGACTGCTGCGCAGCGTGTCGCGGGTTCGATCCTCGCACGGAACAAATATTTGTATGATCTGCAAGTAGTTGTTCCGGGTCTGAGTTTTTGGGTATATGAGTTTCTATGTTTGTACACGCACCCACGATACAGGAAGAAATTCCTTATATGGGGCAACGTTTAAAAAAAATAGTAAGTACTTTATTTACTTGTTTTTGATGGATTTCTGGTATGAAAACAAAATTAAGACTCATAATACGATTTTGTTGCCGACAGACAAATCTCAATATCTCCATTCGCATAGTCGGGAGAAGAATCGTGTTGAGAGTGATAGAAGTAACAGTGGTAGTGGTGCCGAATTCAAAAAACGAACAAGAAAGAGGGTAGGCCGTTTCGTCTGTTCTTAAACATCTACCCTCCATTACTTCAGTTTATCCGTGATCACGGCGCTTGCAACAGTACTAAAATATCAGAAACTCAAAACAAATAATGAACATGACAAATACGACATAAGTGATAGTGTTAGTGATCATGTGATGGCCCAGAGGTTTAGCACCTCGCTTTTTCTGCATGAGATTGTGTGTTTGAACCCAGGCAAGTACCAAAGTGTCTTTATCGATTTATATGTACTTTCTAATTTCATCAGACAACAGGACGTCACTTTTATCGGTTGCGGAAACGGAAAACATTGTGTGGAAACCTAGATTTACATAATCTATACATATAATAAATCTGTAGAAGGGTCAATTCTGTACATTGAAAATATTGAACAAATAAATAGCGGGTGGTGTTGCTGGATCGATACCAAACCCAAATACATGATCAAAAAAATTTTTGTCTGTCTGTCTGTTTGTGCAGGCATCACGTGAAAACTAACGATTCGATTTCAATGAAACTTGGTATAATTATTCCTTATTATCCTGGGCATAGCATAGGATACTTTTTATCCTGGAAAAATACGTAGAAAAAAAATCTTATTTTTCAGTTTTATTCATAGACGTTGTTCTGTAGAACCGCGAACACACGTTGCATTACCCGCAGTGGATTCAGCGCCATAATATTTATAAGGTGTCATTGTCAGAGTTACTCAAAATGGGGAAAAGACCGACATCCGCGCGGACGGAGTCGCGGGCGGAAGCTAGTATGTAATAAATATATAAGTCCAAAGCCATGTCAACGGCCTTTAGTGCTCCCAGAGGCCGCTTAATTAACTCTGACAACAGACGGTGGCCAAATCCTCACACGAAAAGAAGAAAGAAGTGACCATGTCAGTTTAAAAAGTCAAAATAATATTTACATATTTAAACTCATTCATTCTTCCCTATTAAGAAATTTTCTTGACAAGGAGATGCCAGAAAAGGACGGAATAAAGCATGTGCAAGAGTGTAGAAAATCAAGCAATTAATCCAGTTGGCCGTTAACCATTATCAACCCATTATTAAAATAAAAATAGTCGTAGTAGTAAATCATTTTAGCAGAACATGATGTTGTATATTTTATTATCTATTTTATTTTAAGAATGTTTTGCAATTGCCTTTCATATTCGGGTTCTCCTGAAGAGCCATTTTTAGACGCCCCTTATTTTTCAGAGGTTCTTACAGTAAATGGTTTTGTAAAAAATAGAAGTAGAAACTGCGGCTTAGTCATACGCATGGTAATAGTGAAAGGACTCAAGACGCCAATCGCCTCTTAATTTAAAGCTGTATAGCACTACAGTTTATATAAACCTCTTTAAAAGAGACAGTAGCCGCAAGAGCATAAGACATCGAGCAATTACTCCAACCAAAAGTTAAACATGAAAACATCACCGCATCCAGTTGATCTCTAAAAAAGGCACAAAATATTTTCACCTTCGTTTAACGATCTGCCGTCGGCGTCCACAATGGCGTTTAGGGCACACCGAACGGGCATGCACGCTTTATCTCGCTCACGTTCCCTTGTTTTATTTATTAGAGAGATTTATTATTTACCACAGGGCACACACACGATGTGTCACGAATCTGGAACGAAAAAACGAGGCTATGTTAATGTGTACCTCCTTCGCACGTGACAATCTTTTTTTTTTGATCGCCCAACTTACCTCATAATTAACTTCGTAAGCGAATGTTCATTTCCTGTATTTGTTTAATCGATACGGTTTTTCTTTGTTCTTGTGTGTTCTGCGGGATCTTTAAATTAAGTGACAGTTGAAAGTGGGGAAAAGGTTTTATTGAGTTCATGCCGCACAGGTTGTGAAAAGCTTGCGTTGTGAGTAAAAACAGTATTTGAAATTAGGAAACCCTTTTTTTATTGTGAAAAATATATTAAAGCCGGTTTACTTATTTTGAAATAAGTAGTTGTCTATACTGTAATCGCCAAAAACTAACAACATCAAAACTTATCAGTTTTCCAACGCGAATGTTGCACAATTTTGTATTTATTTTTATTTTAAGTCAAAACTCATAAACCAAATAAAAAACAGACATAATTAGCTACAGCAAAAACCAGAATCCTGAATCCATAAATCATCACGGATGTTCATCAAACAAATTCTAAACCATAATCACTGCATTACAAAACATGATAAAACAAAGTGATTGGCTGCTCCTAGTATGACTTCATCGACTCTGAAATACCCAACCATTATAATCGAATAAACTAAAATATATAGCAAATAGGATCGAGATTGGAATCGCACTTGACCTACGTAAAACCACAGGTCTGCCGTGACCGAGTAGAAGTAAACAGAAACCAAAGACAAAAGACGACCAACACTCCATGTTTGACATGATCTGTGTACTTTGCAAGCCTTTATGTAAACGAACAGCTTGACAGTGTTACGTCAAAGGAAAATAAAGGATTATACACTTTCATGGCTGGTCGCTTATGTGTGCTAAAGGGTTGGTTGTTTGCATTATTGCTTCATTAAAATGCATCTAATAAATCATATTTTCTTTCTTTTTTGTGTTACTTTTATTTGCTTTGCTAAGAATTCTGAACTGGAAAGTGCATCGCAATCCTACGTGACATGTGGCTCTTCGCGCTATGGTTCTTTTTTCTCAGGCAACAGAGAATATTCATAGGTTATCCAAGATAAAAGAGTCCGTAAGCAAATAAAAGAAAAAACTACGAAGACGATGATTGATACATTAAAGTCTGATTCACCACAAACCAAGCGGAACTATCAATTTTATTTTCTCGTCAAGTCGTTCATCAAGAAGATCATAAACTGAAACTCAAGACAAACAATTCCTCGTAAAGTCTAATTCGTCCCAAGACACAAACGTATCAAAGACAGACGGGATTGGAGACAAGTGATTGCAAGCAATTATCTTTTCGTCTCCTAAGGTCATACACGTTCCGCTTAAGAAAGATATGACCTCGTACTACCTAAGATGCAAAAAGGGCATAAGTTTATGGATTTCCATATTGACATAAGTCGTATTATCTCAAGTGCGACAACGCTCTCAAAACTATGACCGGAAGCGAGGCGCATGCCTTTCATCAGGCGTTGACAATCTTTGGTTATATTTTCGTTGCAACTTTGTATTGTGCTGAAGATTATTTCTGTGTGACAAAACATACAGAAAAAAAATTAAATGAATAATTCCGATTATAATTACAAAATTATGATTGTGTATTTACAAAGCGTAAAAATAAGGAAAACACATACGATTATCATAAAAACGATTAACCTATGTTCACAACTTAAGAAGTTCACTTGTTTTTTGTTTTAAAGTAACCTGTAAAAGAGTTTTTCTAATTTATCCGGAAACTTTATTTAACACATGTTTTTTCATTTGACAAACCCTAAAATACCAAAACCAGTCGGAATTCTTAGACAAATTGTGCTCAACGAGTTCAAAGTTTTATTTGATTGGCGTATTCGTTTCGTGTGTGTGACTAGTGTTTTTTTTTTCATTTTATGAGAACGTGAAAACGTTTCATGAGTAACAATTCCGTCATACACAATTTTTGCGTGATATAAACCGTTTACGCAGCGCACGCAACGGAAGCTCTGAATAAGATTTTCCCGATTTGGCAACATTTTTCATTGCTGCTCTGCTCCCATTGGTCATAGCGCGATGTTATATAGCCTATATATAGCCTTCCTGAATAAATGGACTATCCGACACAATAACAATTTTTCAATTCGAACCAGTATTTCCTGAGATTAGTGCGTTTTTGACAGTTGGCAAAGCTGAATGTACTCTAAGATAAAGCCATCAGCATTTCAACTTTTTGCCACCATGTGCGCTGCAATCGATTCTGATACCCCCACCTAGTTCTTTGCACCCAGTGAATATGTAAATTTTGTTAAACGTATTTTATTTAAAATAAAAAACGAAAATAATCGGAATTTAATCGGAAAACACAAATTGTGAACAACAAGTTTCAATGTTTTATTTGACAGTCTTAGTGATAGTTTCACAAAGAGCAAAACCGTCCTCAATTGTCAGCCCCTGACTATGATGCAGTACTGTAGAAACATTTATTGAGTTTAATTACCGCAACACCTTACTTTATTCACTCTATATTTGCACGATTTTTGTAAGTATATAATTTATTTACTCTGTCATGGGTAGGTACGAATATTTATTTGTTTGAGTTGTATAATATGGTTTTTGAAAATTAAGGTTTTCATTTTTATAATTGTTCTGTCAGTCAAAGATGTAGCTAGCCATAACGACCCCCATGATACTAAACACCATATTTTTATCATAACAATAGAGTTTTTTTGACTCCATAACTGTAGAACAATTTTGAAAACATTTTCACAAGAACTGTTATCAGAAAGATATAAAAATAATTTACTGCTTTTCATAATTTGAATGAAATGCGTTTCTGTGTAAATTAAATTAATTTAGTTCTTCAAATTAGTTCTAAGAAATATTGCAAAGCATACTCTTTCCACATAGATAAATAAGTATTGCGTGCGTCTGCACAGGTAGTTAAGTTAACGATAAACAACTTACGTTCATACTTACTACTTGACCAACGTAACTTGAAACACGGGTAAACTTGAAACAACGATTGCATTATATTGAATTTGACAGATGGATGACATTTCTCCTAGCAAGCAACGCCACCGTTATGACTCAAGTTATATTGGTCAAGTAATACGCATCCTTATGAATATAATTATAATATTTATTATGACCGGAACTCTTACTGATAGCTAGCATTCCCACTAATACGACGAAAAGATGTATTGGCTAATGAAAATGAATTAATAAAATAAGTATTAAATAAACTTTCCTTGGGAATAAAAAACAATTCGATTTGAAAATAAATATGAGGTTGTTTCCATTCTTTAAAAAAATCGTCTTCGTATTTTCGCTTAATTTTGTAAAGATATGTAAAATGCTCATTTAGAATTAAAAGGATTCCAGAATTAAAAAAAAAACACTGAAATCATTCTGTAGTTCCTGCTTCCAAGGAAATGTAAAAAGGAAATCTGAGTTTTCTCGGAATTCACATAAAAATCAGTTAACAGAAGTTTGCCATTTTTAATTTCTGAATCGAATTTTCTTCCTATTAACATTTAATTTTGAAAAACCTTTTAAATTTAAGAAGGAATTTAGAGCACTGTCCTTTTTTATTCTTATAACATTTGTGATTTAATAATAGTCCGGTCAATCTAAGGTACATTAATTAAGATCCAGCTGAAACTGAGTAAAATTGTCGCGATTTTCACGTAAAGACATAATTTACGTGAAAATCGCGAAAAAGTCACTTTTTTTTGCAAGTCCTTGAATGATTGGAAATTCTCAAATGTTGTTTTTTTTTAGGTTTTAAACAATTGTGCTCTTATTTTTTGGCCTAATTTGACCGGACAATAATAATTTTATAGCACTTTACGATTCTCAATACAACACTCAAAGAAAATTCTCTAAGCGTCTAACCCGTCAAATAAGGAACATTGCATGTTCTAACCGTTGATAAAACAAGATGCTGATTACCACCGAGGAGGGATGTGTCAATTAACCTAGACGGACTACTTTCTATTTTAAACTCGTCTTTACATACCTAGGCAATACATTTAGTTAATGATTCTTAAGGCATGCAAGGAGTTTTTTTGCTGTTTGTCCACATCTTACAATGTTGACATATCGTACCGTGCAGTCGCTAGATACTAACGCAATCTGTACAATTTTCCCAATCGAATATGAACCTTATTATTTTTATTAAAGATGAAAATTTATAAAATTTTGACAGCTTGGTGAAGCTTGATGTTCTAGCCTCTGTACGAAGTTTACTCAGCTTAGCACAGCGTAACGGTCACAGTTTGAAATGAGTTGAGTCTGAGTTATAAGACCTTTTATAAACGAAGATGCTCTTTATAAAGGGAAATAGAAAATACTTCTTAAGTCGAGTTTAAAGGTTGATTTGTTGCATAAGATGTGGTCTAAGAAGGAACTTATAAAAGTTGTGTAATAGGTTTAAAGTACACGGTTTTATTTATCCCAATCTGAATAAACAGGGTAATTTGTTTCCTTATTTAATATTATAACAACGCCTGGTAGCAATATTATTTCCAGAAATGTCCCATTTTCTTTTGTATCGTTGTAAAGTCATCAAATGAGTCCTCCCACCCAGGGCAGAGCGGGAAGGACTGTCAGACTCGTACTGACTAAAATCCACGGTGACCTTCAATAGCCCTTTACGGTCCGGGGTCACGGTAATTCGTTCAGTACCGCGATGTCGAATGTCCCCTAGGCTGAATTTATTTTAGTAGTGGAGTTTTCTGGAAAAGAGAAGTAAACAATTTGTCAGTGGGGATTTCTGGAATAAAACATATTTATTCCGAAACTGTGCAACTTTGTAACACATTTATGAAATGAATAAACACGTATTTTTTATTTATTGTTGGAAGAAGGAATACTTTGATTGTCATTCAATGAAAACCCTTCCAAACAAAAACACAAAAATAAAGTCATTTATGGAAATGTTTTCTATTACTAACAAAAAACAACAAAATAAAAACACTCTAAAAATACCCTATATGGAAATGGAACTAATATAATAATATAAAATAATTCTTAAGTTTTCCGAAAAAAATTTCAATCAAATTATACGTTGTTACTACAAGTTCAATAATCCAAATCGCCTACAACTCTTCACAAACCACTTAACCACAATAACATTCAATTACAAATTCAAGTATGACTAATTGAAGCACAATAAATTCAATAAAGACCTGATCTAATTTCGGCACACGTCCGGAAATGCGGAGATTCCTCACTACCGGACATGTTTGTATCGGAGGCTGCGAGCAGTTCTCACGCCGTGATTTGACACTGATGTCTTCTGACTCATACCTTGCCACTCTCTTCGAGACATTGCACATAAAACATCGCTAAGTGATCGTGGCCTAGAATTGTTGGGAAATTCACAATGGAGTTTTTATGCTGTACAGCTTCCAGGTTTGTCGTAGGCCTTTTTTTTCTAAATAATTTGGAATTTCCAAAGAGGGAAAGGTATAATTCTCAATAAAGTGAACTAGGTGAAAGTAAAGGAGGTTACAGACTTGATCGATTTTGTCGATCGAAAAATAGTGTTGATCAAAAAAATCGATCTTGATTTCAACTTTACGCATGGTATAGTTTTGTGTCATCGCCGCATTTGTTATTCACTATAATCAAACAGCTCTTAATTTTTTACGTCAACTTTGTCTCATTACAAGAATCTTTTAATGAACCATGACGTTGAAGACACTAAATGATGAGTAAGAAAAACGCACCTACTTCTGAAACATACTACTGAGTCTTAGAACTAATGACGCTATAATAAGGCGAAAAATAATCATCAAGCCTTAAATGGTATACTACGAACAAGTCATTGGGGTTTTTGGACAAACAGTAAACAATGTGAAAAAAAATATCACTTAAATAGGCGTGTTATTTGATTGCGTATGTTCGATATTACTTTCCAAGAACTAATTTGTGGCTAGATGTAAAAACTTGGCTCACAAGAGTCGTGTCACATAATTTACTGATAACCAGATGCTTGCCTTGTAAAACAAACAGTACCAGTAAGCACTCGACAACTGAAGTACTGAGGCATACATCTTTTAATTGAACCTGATAAGCACATCTTAACAGCGTTCAGTTATAACTGTCTTGTCTTCATTTTCCTTATTATTTTTAGTTCAAGTTTCGTCAGTATGTCTCATTCACGTAACACCGCAACGTGAATTCAGTTTAATTAAACCACAATCTGTGGTCAAATCACTTTAACACTTAAAATAAAAAATCCCGAATCCTTCACGTAATTTTAAGTAACATTATACCTTTACAATTGGCCATGTTTTTTATCAGCGATATAAATCATAACAAAATAAAATAAAAGAATTGCAAATCACCTCGGTGTTTCCCAAATTTCTTTCGTAATTGTGTTTCTAGTTCCGATACGCCAAGGTTACAACCAAATGAATGGCGTCCACTTAAATGTGAATCATGCCCAACAAAATAATGAAACGCGTGCTACAAAAGTGATGAGTAACCAGATAGACGGTCTTAATAACTGAGATACAAAATTTACGCGGTCTGGGACCATACTGACGAGACTGGGAAACTACAGACAGAAGGTTTGCTCCTTATTGTTCGTACAACTTCAAGAATCCCTAGAGATCATAAAAACACTGTCAATAAAAATTTCATTTACTTTTTACAAGCTTTTATTTAACTTGCAATGTTTGTATGTTTGTTTAGATCAAATCTTGCAAGTCAAATTAGAATCACTTCTAATTACTCAATCGATCTGAAACTTGGTATTAATATGGAACCCCGATGACAATGCAATAATATGGTGACAACAACCTGGTGGTAAAGCCAGGATCGTCTGCTCACGAGAGAACTCCTCAATGGTTAATAGTACACAACTAAAACATGAAATATATATGGAAACCCGGTAACAATGCAATAATATGATAAGTGCGATCTGGTGGTGCAGCCAAGATCGTCTGCTCACGAGAGAACTCCTCAATGGTTAATAGTACACAACTAAAACTTGAAATACTAGCGAGGATCGTCCGGAGGACACGATGGAGCATCCGGTGCAGGACTGCCCCGCTTGGGCAGAGCACCGCCGTGTCCTCACGACGGCGATAGGCGGAGACCTCTCGCGCCCGGCATTGGTCGAGGCCATGCTGCGGGGCGAGACGGAGTGGGAAGCGGTCGCCTCCTTCTGCGAAGCAGTAATGCTCGTGAAGGAGGAGGCGGGCCGCGTGAGGCAGAGGACAGCGTCCTCCCTCCACCCCAGCCGCAGTGGTAGACGCCCACGGCGTCGGACGTCGCCAGACGATCTCCGGCCACCGTAGGCGCGGGCATGCGGGCAGCGAGTAATGGGCGACTCGCTGTCCGACCATGGACCATGCCTGGGTCGACGGCGCGTTGTGTTCCACAGCGCCTCTAAGAGTGTCAGCATAGTGACGGGGCCTGTAGAGGGCCATAGCCTGCCGGGGTTGCGGGACTAACGGATTACCGTGACCCCGGTACGTAAAGGGCTATTGAAGGATACCGTGGATTTTAGTCAGTACAAGTCTGACAGTCCCTCTCGCCCTGCCCTGGGTGGGAGGACTCATTTGATGATTATACCACTATAAAAAAAACTGTATTGTCGTCTATTTAGGCTCAAAGCTCTTCGCTGCTAGCCAAGCATACGTGGCCTTAAGTAGAGTCAAATCGCTAGAAGGTCTCCTTATTGAAGAACTTGACTGTACGAAATTAACAGGTAAACGACCATGCAACAATGACGCACTAAATGAAATGGAAAGACTGCGAAAAATGTCCAACGAAAACTAAAAATTTAAAAATAAAATAACAGTAAAAAACAATTTTAAAAACAAGCTTTTATTTAAATGCTCTAAAAAGGACAAAATAAACTTTAAATTAAATCAAACATATAACTTAAGTATAATATAAAAGCTTGTCGCGAGATTTACTTGTCACAAACAAAACAAACAAATAATTCAACGACAAAATGTATGTATCATAACATACTTTACACAGGTAAATCTCGCGACAAGCTTTTATATTATACTTAAGTTATATGTTTGATTTAATTTAAAGTTTATTTTGTCCTTTTTAGAGCATTTAAATAAAAGCTTGTTTTTAAAATTGTTTTTTACTGTTATTTTATTATTAATGGAATAATCATAAAGGAAAACCAATAACCAAAACAAAAGTCAAGAAAAAATGGCAATGGTGTTAAATTATACCGGACATAAAAACTATGAATAATCGTTAAACATTTTGTCTTCTTCGCTTGTTAATGAAAGTGATATTAAAAATCGATCGACAAAATTAAAAATCCAGGACAGTCTGCAAACACCTTAAGAATTTTCCGATTAACCTCTCACACACATGTTTGAAGAGGACCTTCTGTCCTAATTGTTGTTTCACTCATCATCAATTGCTGATTCATACACTTCCAGAATTTATTCCTGGATTCGGAAGCAGATGTGAAAAATGACGAGGCGCCTGAAAAATTACGTTTTCCTTAAAGAGATAACTAATTTTATGCGGTTTAGGTTACTTTGACTAAACCAGTAGTAACCACAATTATCGTAATGTGCATAAGTAATTTTGTTTGTGGAGTTAGTCATTCATTGTGCCTATTGGAAGTCATGATTATTTCAGTTGCAGTTAATCAGCTGTTTTGCGACTCAAACAGCTGATGAACTACGGTTCAGAGTATTCTTATTTATCAATGCAGTTTTGATGACATGAAATGGACCTTTTTTATTTTTTTATTTTGGAAATGTCATTAAATGAGTCCTCCCAACACAGGGGAGATAGTGAGATAGTCCCGCGACATGAAATGGATCTTGAGCCTTTTTTGGGATAAATTCTTAAGACATTCCCGCGAAAGGACTTGAGACTAATCATTTAATTTGAGGTACAGACTCCAGCACATCAAGCTACCACTATCTGTCAAATTTCTATTATAGACTTTCAACTTTATCACAAAACAAAAAGGTCACGTTCCGCGTTCGATTTGCAAATATTGGCAGATTCGGGTAGGTTGATGTGATCTGTCCTACAAAAAACAATAGTACAGACTTTTAGCCCCTATTAGCGCCTTTTTTTCGGGCGTTAAAAAAACGCTGACTTTTAATAAAAAGGTAAATAGAACTTAACTATCAACGCCCAGCATTTAAAATCAAACGCAATTCGAAAAAAAAAACGCAATGTTTAAAAAGCGCTGACGTGTGAATATGATACATGGGAATGCATTTTTTCTATTTCCTGCGCTTTTTTAAAAGAGAGCGAAAGGGCACTTAGACACGGTAATAAACGTCTTTTAGCAAATGGCAATCGCGCAATTTCTATCAAGATTTTTCATCTTTATAGGTCATTATATGTCTGTTGAAAAAATTAAAAAGACTGAAGAGAATTTTAGAGACATAAGTAAAAGGTTTAGATTGTAGCATTAGCCATTTTTTTTTGTCGTTGTAAAATCATCAAATGAGTCCTCCCACCCAGGGCAGGGCGGCAGGGACTGTCAGACTTGTACTGACTAAAATCCACTGTGTCCTTCACTAGCCCTTTACGTACTAGGGTCACGGTAATCCCTTGGTCCCGCGACCAGCATTTGCCATAGACTAACTCTGACTAATCTACCGGATGATGGTTATGACTATGACTATGGTATAAGCCCATTAAAACTCCATGGCCAAAATAGTGCAAAAAAATTACAAGGAAACCTTTGATTCGTCATTCCAGTGCTGATCGCCCACATTCCTTATCCATACACCATAAACTTCCCGTGTTCCACACACTGAACATCATGATTCATACAACAGTCATTATGAGTCATACAAGATGTTCACCTGTACCTTCACAGATCGCATTGTCAATTAGATTATATACCTACTAGTATAATAGGGGCATTATCATACTAGCGCATTCGCGGACTCGCATAAGTGCATATCGCATGTCCATCCTTGTGACGTAATGGACGCAACCTCGCATTTTAAAAATTTCGACAGTGCAAAGTCAATATATGAAGTGAACGCTTGTCCTTTTAGTTACTACTTGTTCCTTATGACTGTCTATACTTAAGTAGTTTCGTTTCATTGCGGTGAAGCTGCTGACAAAAATACATCAAATTGGTGCATTCATACATACATTAAACTACATACAAACACTAGCGAGCAAAAGTATGAGATCACTTACATGAAATTGATCCGGGATAGCCCCTTAAACAATGGCGTGTTTTGAATAAATTTGGCATCAATTTAAAGTTAACAGTTAAACATTTTAAATGGTATCATATTTATTGTTCTTAGCTAGTTATTAAGTACTCAAAATCGCGCGGATTCCATACTTTTGCTCGCGATTGTATATTTCCGACAGTGCACATTCAGTTGGTAACGTGACCGCATTACTTACACGTTTGTCATAGCAAGCACGACCCAAGACATTAAAAGCTCGGTACAAACAATTGAATATCATCAAATTGCCTTTTCTCCAATCATGACGGCCGCAAGTCCATTAGCGCGTCATCGCTAGTGTAATCAGGCCCTAAAGTCTAGGATACGCAGACAAATAACAGTAGTATGATTCAGTGTATGCAAATACGTTGCTCAGCCGGGCCGTAGCCCATTGACTCGGTTGTTTGTTGAATGAGTGAGTAGCGTAATGTTGGCTCGTTGTGCAATACCATGCTAATTTTGTGTGTTTATGTCTTATATTTTGGGATTACGTTAGCGTATGACAACTCTTTGCTTACTGAATGACGCTCTGAATGTTAATTGATTGATTTCAGATTTTTTTATGTAAAACATCTAGAGATTTTTTTAAGTAATGTGGATTTTCTGTAATTCTATGTCAATGATAAAACTTTTTTTTAAATTATCATTAGTGGCGTCCCCTTGGATTTGACTGACTAAAAACCAACTTGTTCCTTCTATTGCCTTTTCGATTCTAGGGCTGCGGTACTCCGCGTTTACTTAAGACAGTCCCGCAAACCCAGGTATCAGTAAAAGTAAGTCTCGGTTGCATTCGGGGAAATATGTGTCACGTGTCACCAGCGCATAATCGTTAAAATCAGTTTCGAAATGTTGTGTCGGTAATAAATAATAACTTAATATTAAATGTATAATTTATTTATAACTTTAAAAAATAACTTATAATATTTTTTAAAGTTATAAAGAAAATAAGAAATAAAAATACAGTTTTAATAGTTTTTATTGGAACTGAAACAAACTTTTCAGAAGCAGGGAAGAAAAGAAGGTATTATAATTAATACGCGTGATTAAAACTTTTACTAACGTACTCACTACTTAATACGATTACAAAACCGCAAATCCTCAAATATAACACCTTTTTAAAACAGCTTCAACGTTGACAAAGGGACTCTAAAGGACCACGCCTGCCAGTGAGAAGACAAAATAAATAAATAGTGCGCAAGGTTCCCATAGCGGCGAGTTCAGTTTGTTCAGTCAGCGATAATTGACTCGTAATATTATGTCTCGTGTGAATACGTTGTTTCTTCAACTTAGGATTTATGACGAAGAAAATCTGAACTTTTGTCTGTTTTAGAGGAGCTGAAATGAATACAAAATTCAAAAAAGATCTTTGCTTGAAAACTACTAATGCAAGCGGTTAAATGTCGTTACGAAAATTGATTGCTAAGTTAATTTAATTTAAACGTAACGTAAAGGGCTATTGAAGGACACCGTGGATTTTAGTCAGTACGAGTCTGACAGTCCCTCCCGCTCTGCCCTGGGTGGGAGGGTTAAATTTAGCTTTACGTGAATTTGCCGTGTTTTAGCTATTTCAGTGCATATTTTACGTCAAACCCCATACAACTTACTAAGAATGAGACTAGTGATTTTGAGTATACAGACTACGTAGTTCTTTTTTTTTATCGTGGTAAAATCATCAAATGAGTCCTCCCACCCAGGGCAGGGCGGGAGGGACTGTCAGACTTATACTGACTAAAATCCACGGTGTCCTTCAATTAATAGTAATCCGTTAGTCCCGCGAGCATAGACTACGTAGTAGCAAATATTAATTTGAAAATATTGAATTCTGTTTGAATGGAGTTCGAGATACAAGCTGACGTTTTTCCGTGCCACTACCAATCTGAACATAGGCGTGCAAAGCTACGCTATGGAAAGACACAGAATATGACATTACAAAATGAGCGCACGGGATAGAGTAAGTCAAAGTCGTAGGAGAAAATAAATGAATTCGCCAAATATACATATTATTTTAATACAAAATAAATACAAATTGCTAATAAATAGGTACTAGCTCTATTTATTCGGGCACGCCGCAATCGCGGTGGTAATACCCCTCTCTAAGGAGTGGCTGGATAGGCGTCACGGCGTCCTGACCTACCGCATGACGCAGGTCCTCACCGGACACGGAAGCGACTGCGGCGAGCCGGGTCGCGGGACTGTACGAATTACCGTGATCTCGGAACGTAAAGGGCTATTGAAGGACACCATGGATTTTAGTCAGTACGAGTCTGGCAGTCCCTCCCGCTCTGCCCTGGGTGGGAGGACCCATAAGATTTTTTACCACGTAAAAAGAGCTGTATTTATTAACACGCGAGTAAAGTCGCGATCTCAAGTTAGTTTCTCCAATATCATCCATGTTTGTTTGGCGTCGATGACTGTTGTGTTAGGCTGCTGTATGCTATTTCTGTGTTACCGATTTTTTCCGTGTTTACCTTCGTTTGGCACATTTAAGTCGGGAGACCACCGACTAACGCCACACGAGTGTTGTTATAACTTGATCCGATGATTTGTAACTATTTTAATGACGGGTTCTTTTATTTATTTATTGTCTACTTTATTTTACATGAAAGAAGAGTAAAGTTGTTCCATGTAAAATGTTGGTTTTTCAGCTTTATTCAGCTGTATCCAGTTAGTCTGGAAGCTTACCACAATATAGTTGGGAAAAGGCTTGGCAGATGATGATGATGGAATTTAAAATCGTTTTAATCATAAAATCATTCAGCCATCCCAGCCAACTGGAACTTGCGATGTCTAATATTTAACTCTTTTACTGGCATATTATTATATAGCCATGCATCTGGGCTTCTTTTTGAAGTATTGAAAAATAGCTAAATTTATTTTTGATAAACCTGTAACTTGCTCTGCGTTTACCAAATGTAATATAATTTAACATTTTTTTTTATTTATTTGCTAAAAAGACAAAATATTAACAAATCATATTTTAACAAAAAAAAAATATTCCATGAGCTCCCATCAATTACATTTATGGCCATAACCTCATGAGTACCAGTCAGCTAGTGATATTTAATTTCAATTTTAAGACCGAATTCCCAAATATTTTTAATCATTTGAAAGTATTTCTAAATTACATTAAAAACCGCAAGTGAACGAATCCGGAAGGTAATCCGATACTATAACTATGATGTTCCTATTGTTACGACAAATACAGACTGACGGCTAAATGATCTGCTTGTATGTATCGAGTTACGTGTGCGCACCGCCTTATGAATGAAATGCACCGGAAAACTGGGCTTCCATATTTTGTGGCATATTTGTGGTAAATTAAAAAAAAATCTACAAAAAAGCGAAATATTTTTTTTTATAAGTAGAGCACACAGATTTGTGCAAGATATCTACTTATTTTATTTAATATACATTTAACTTATTCAGCTTCATTTTATCCACACAGCCTTTTCCTGCCATAATGAGAGGTTAAGTTTTTTCACTACCACACAATCCAAACCTCAATTAATATAATTCCAAAAGGAATTTTATCAAACATACAGTCATTAACTTTAAAAATGTCGTTAACCTTTTCAAACATTCTAATAACCACAAAACTAGAGGACCCTGTCCTTAATCACTTCAAAACAAAAAAGTCTCGATCCAAGCTTATCGTATCATATCTAACATCAATGTATAACAAATACTCGTCCTAACATCCGTGGGCACCGCAAAACACTACTCTCGGAGGAATGTCGCGTAGGTCAAATAAAAGAATTCGGTCCCTTAACAATAACATAATCGGATGCGCCGGCGCCGCAGCGGCGATCGCTTAGCACAATGCCACGAAAAATTTTATAAAAGACATACCTATAGACGTGTGAAATCACAGCGACACCGAACTCACAAAAAAAAAGTTATCGAAAAAATATTGAACAGAGAACTGTTATTTTTTCTTCTTTTGATCGGCGATTAATTTTATATTGATTGGACGTTTTACGCTTGTTAGAAAGATTTTTATAAGTGGCCTGATAGTGGTGCTTTTTAAGTTTTAAATGTGGAGCAATATCACGCACTAATAAAGCAATTTAAGGTATCCTTTAGAGCTATAAAAGATTTTATTGTAAAGATAAAATATTGTTATACAATAACGTTATGCGAATTTGCATAAATTAAAGTTCGATGGCTATAAAAGAAAAGACACCGACTTATTAGGGGACTGATTCATAGTTTAAAATTAGTTATAATTATTAGTTTCAAGCTTGTCAACTACTTTGTTTCCGAGCAACGAATTAACATTTAATTAATATTTAAATTAGTCGTAAATCATGATATTATAAGTGGCGTACAGCTATAATTAATACAAATGTTTTACAAAATACCTAAAAAAAAATAAGGCTACCTTTTTACACTTTCCCATTGAACCTAAAAAAAGGTTTTTTTGAACACCCCAAACAAATTAACTGAGTCATAATTTAAAAAGTTTATCAACAAACGAACCGCTAAAACTGACCACCGTAACGAAAATGGCGATTCAAGAGACGAACCGTTCCAAAATTAATTGGACATAATTAATAAAGCGTCTAAAACAAACTCCTCCCAGCCTACCGACCGATCTTGCATGTTAGATTATTTTATTTCTTTTTACCAACATAAAATTACCACCCATAAAGTTTTTTCACACCTTTATTTTCAGATGATAAGGTTTAATTTTCAATGGCTGGTGTAGCAAATGACGGTAAATGTAAATTTATCACGGTGTGTATCTAAGGCTTTTTTGTTATAGCATTCCATACAAAACGTGTGTTGTAAAGAGCCCCCGACGATACCACCCATTCATGAGGACAGTGGTGACCTATTGAGATTCGAGACCGATAGCTTGTTGTGGATATGACGCGGTCTCATTAACAACTTGTTTGTTTTAAGCGAGTTTATTTGTAAAACTTTATAGAGATGGAAAAATACACTTTTGGAAAAGAGACCTCTTATGATTATAGGGTTTTAAAGAAAACTGAAATTATTACATTAGAAATACTTAGCTCATAGTCTGAATGTTGTCATAATTTGTGATCATTGGTGCTGAAAAATACTACAGACATTAATAGCAAGAAAAAACCTTACAAAGCTGTAAAGCTAATGGACGTGTAATAAGTAAATATATGAAAATATGGACTTAGCAAAAAAAGATAGCTCCGTATTATACAGCAACGGCCATAACGAAAATTTATCTTATCCACTATACGCCTTTCGCTCCGAAGGCCCACACGCGCGTTTCATGCAGCCTCTTGTAAACTCGACTTTGAGCTTGGACGACACTTGGTCCTTTTGTTGTGTGTCCTTGACGAAACAAATTTACGATAGCACCTCGCACTCACATAATGAGCGTCAGCACAGCTATTAACACCTTCAACTGCTCAATGAAGATGTAAGGAAATCGCAGTGACGAAAAAACGGTGCCAGAAAATTTGAGTAGAACAAAAAAGTTAGGAGACTTGAAGACGCGGTGATTGTATGTGGTAGTTTTTTTTTAAGAACCTTAATTAGTTTTTCACAGCCCTATGAGTCTTGTCTAGCTAATTTGACGTCTATTTGAGTTTGGTATAAAGTTGAAAATCTAACCGTAACCTACAGCATCCTGTCTATGATAGCAAGTAGGCTGGATTGCTGTATCGACTGTAACCTAGCACTGATGTCGTAATTTGTTTATATTTTTTTATGTCTGGTTTTTATCTCTGTAATTGTTTTACTAACATAGTTTCTAAGTATATATTGTTATTAACACTATGAGTCTTGTTTCTTGCAATTAAATGATTATCATTATTTAAAAAAAATAAAGCTATTAAAGCTTGCACACTAGTAACAGTATGTCATAAGCAGAACAAAATGTAATAATCATAATTATTCTACTGAATGAGAGAAAATTAATGTACCAAGAGAAAATAGGCGTAAAAATTGACAATGATTTAAAAGTGACAAACTGATAGAAAACCCTCATAACAATTTAAAGTGACAAAATATACAAATAAACCACAATCCCATAGATGTATCGGTTCCGCATATCGAAGCGTATAATTAGCAAATAGTCCAATACCAAACAGTCAACATGAGCCAACTCCCCTGACAATAAATCCTCTAACATTTATGATTTTTAAAAGATTTCGAACATTCGAACGAATGAGAAAAAAAAAACAATTTATGGTCTCTTCACCCCCGCTGTAACCATTCAAAGCTCAATAATTGTATATTCTTTTACAGTAGTGTGCCGTTTATTTTGTATGGCCGATGAAGGCCGCAAAAAAAGCATTCAACTAAAATCACAGGCGCCTTTAATCACCGCTATTGAGATCTATCGCGGGATCAAAGCTGGAGCGGCACCATGACAAAATACGCTCTCAAAATATTGACATAAGGTCCAATTTACATGGACGATTGGTTACGCTTTTTTTGCTCAGCAGCGGATGCTCGTGTCAAACGCTTTAGTATTTTGAGTTTGTTTTGAAAATTCTTTTATCTGATGTATTTGCCGTATCTATTGTTGGTGGTGCTTCATCTGCTACAGGGGCGATTTGTTGAGGGGGCGTTATGCTTGCTGAAAATGCTTACTGGCAATAATTTAGACGTCAAATACGGTTTTTGTGCGGTTCGGGTGACGTGGCGATCATTTCAGATTTTATTTATGACTTTGGCAGGATATCGCACAATATGCGGAGGAATTCGCGGCGGCTTTGATGCCGGTGTGCCGAGGCGCGTTGGTGGCATTTCCGTTATTGTATAAAGGCTCTTTTATAGGTAAAATGGTAATGCGAGAAAACTTTTGGCAAACAATACCTGATTGTGTAAGTTTGCATGTAATGGTGTGAATGTTAATGATATTAGTTTTGAAATATGATTTGTTTTGAATCTTAATAATATGTTAGCGTTCATATTTTTATTGTTACAATCACATTTTGCAGTTCAATCGCTCGAGCGCAGCGCGTGAACGCATGCATTCTTATCGCGCGTAGGAAAGACTTCAACGAGCGCGCTTGCTGTGCTTTTACTAACTACTTCATACAAAATAGTATAAATTATTCTTTAAGTTCTTAAATTGTGTTTTCACACTTCTAACTGAAAAGAAAAGTCCAAAATATTATTAAGTCACTTATACAGGGTGTCCCAAAACTCAACGTCAAGCCGAAACGGGGTGACAGGATTGATCATAACCATCACGAGAAAAATCTGAAAAAAAATCTATCCCATGCAGTTTGAAAATTATGGGCATTTTAAGAAAAACCTAGAAATGTGATCAAACTGTACCATTTTTCGGTTATTGTGGTTATTCTTTTTTATTTTTGTTCATTTGAACTTTGGAAACGTAATCCTTAATAACATTTCTAGAATCCCAATAAAAAATAATGACACAATTGCCTCAAGTTTCCGAGAATTGAGACTATTTGTTAAACTACGAATTTAAAATTTTCTAGATTCGTCGACTTTGACAGGCCCTCCTATAAAAAAAATGTACTAGAGTGCCTTGGCAAGTGGCATTAAAAGTTGGCGCATTTAATCAGAATTCTAAAATGGTACAATACTTGTTAGTTCCATACAATAGAAAAGAGTAAAAAAATTAAAACCTCAAGTAACCCGAATTTTGCTATCACATTTTACTCAGTTAAAATGTTTTTAATTCGCACAAGCTGTAGGTAGGTTCTTAATTTTAAGACAAAATGATGAGAGAGATGGATAATGGGTATGTTTGTCATGAGTGAGCGAGACAGATAGTGACGCCACTTTTACCAAAGTGAAAAAAAGTTAGTAAAATAATTAGGTTTGTTGGACTAAAAGTCAGATAGAGAAAAAACATTTTTATTACAATAATAAATAATAAATGTTCAAATTGTTTACCATCAGCCTCAATACAAGCCCTACATCTTCTTAAAAAAGATCTACTTATAAGTCGGGCATATCTTCGAGAGTTGATCGCCTCAGCTGCTTGAGAAATGCGTTCACGCAGGTCGGCTACGTGATCAATGGGCTTTGAGTAAACTTTTTCTTTGAGAACTCCCCAATAGAAAAAATCCAGGGGATTTAAATCTGGTGAACGGGCGGGCCACAAGATAGTGCCTGAACGTCCAATCCACCTTCCCGGATATTCCTGGTCAAGGAAATCTCTTACTTGCACTGCGAAATGCGTACCCATACCCATTATCCATCTCTCTCATCATTTTGTCTTAAAATTAAGAACCTACCTAGAGCTTGTGCGAATTAAAAACATTTTAACTGAGTAAAACGTGATAGCAAAAATCGGGTTACTTGAGGTTTTAATTTTTTTACTCTTTTCTATTGTATGGAACTAACAAGTATTGTACCATTTTAGAATTCTGATTAAATGCGCCAACTTTTAATGCCACTTGCCAAGGCACTCTAGTACATTTTTTTTATAGGAGGGCCTGTCAAAGTCGACGAATCTTGAAAATTTTAAATTCGTAGTTTAACAAATAGTCTCAATTCTCGGAAACTTGAGGCAATTGTGTCATTATTTTTTATTGGGATTCTAGAAATGTTATTTAGGATTACGTTTCCAAAGTTCAAATGAACAAAAATAAAAAAGAATAACCACAATAACCGAAAAATGGTACAGTTTGATCAAATTTCTAGGTTTTTCTTAAAATGCCCATAATTTTCAAACTGCATGGGATAGATTTTTTTTCAGATTTTTCTCGTGATGGGTATGATCAATCCTGTCACCCCGTTTCGGCTTGACGTTGAGTTTTGGGACACCCTGTATGTTCGTCTCTGACATACAAGGGATTTTTTAATTCGATGAGGTCAACCAAATTGTAATATTAAAACCGTACCAAATATAATAAACTAAATACTAACTTATTAAACCTACAAATATACACTGTCAAAAGGTCACTGACGAAAATAATAATAATGAAAACTAAATATTTACAAAACAAAAATTAATGATCATCAAAGAACTCCTACTACGCTGTCAACTGGAAACATACCCAGAAGACCGGCAGCATTACCACGTTGAATAGCAATGCTGCCAGTAACTTTAAAAGTAATTTTATTATCTAACCCTGACATAACCTCCTCAGAAGCTATCAGTTTAATTTGTCATAAGCACCTGGTAATCATCTTCACACCCATATGTTACGGAGAGATTTAATCTCATTACTGTTCTCGTATAGGCAGGGTGCACATGAACAATAAAATTGGCGACACACGACTGGACAGCTGCTGAGCGCATGCGTCCGACAGGTGTGCAACCCGCTTTATAATAGAATAGGAGAGATTGAAGGATCTTTAAGGCCAAATCTGGTATAGTCGGCCGCGATTTTATCGTTTGATTTGTCGCTACGTATTGAAATCGGCAGTTATCAAAGAATTTTCTCTTAAACTGAAATTGCTGAATATTGACCCATACGGTGCAGAGTTTTGCTTAGTTTAAAAGTCCTTCGCGGGCATGTGGACGGCGAGTTATGGGTGACTCGCCGTCCGATCATGGACCATGGACCATGAAAGAACGATCTGACGGCCTTACAGGGCCAAACAGGTGCCGCGGTACTGTCTCATCAGGTAGCCGTACAGGGTTCCCTGGAACGTTAAGTGCTTTTGAAGGAACACCGAGGATTTTACTCAATACAACTAAACTAAACTAAAACTCTGACAGTCCCTTCCGTCCAGCTCTGGGTTCTCTGGGTTCTCATAGATATTACTATGTTAAAAAAATAAGTAAAGTCAGCAAAGTCAAGAAAGTTCCGTTGAATTTTGAATTGTCAAGTTAATATATTCTTATAAAATGGAATCCAATTCAAAAATCTTTACAGTTGAACTGCATCCTACTAACGCACACTTCGAATCATCAACCTTTCGAATATAGAACATTGGACATTTTGGTACAGTTTTAGGTAACATCGTCTTTGGAGGAGTGATGTGGCGTGATATTATGTGTCATAGCTCAAACTCATAAAAAATATCAATATCAGCCACTTCCTCCAATGACGAATACCTATCAATGTTTTGTCGGTAGTCATCGGGGAAAAGCCAACCCAGCTCACGATGCAAGCTTATCAATATTTAGGTATCTATACCGCTAACCTATGTAGAGCAGATTCATTTCATACCATTCCTAAATCGACAATCTCTTGACAGTGCAAAAAGAAAACTCATGTGCTTAATATAAGACAGATATTGCACCACACAGGAATATGACTTGCAAAGGGGAAATGCTAAGTTCCTTGATTTATTCCCTTGGTTTTTTCGTAATATTGATGTGTCAATGTTACACAAAAATGTCCAAGCCAAAGTCAAGCGACATATTTTATGCTTACACTTTCTCACTTCCCACGAAACCAATTTTAGCAGTCTTTCCGCATAGACTAATAATCATAAAACAACAAAACCAAAGGGCATCTCTCAAAAATATCATGTTACTGCACCGATAAAACCCCTGTCCAAATATTTAGTATCATAAAACCAATTCAGATATAATATATAGTATAATCGGCACACCGCATTTGTATTCACATAGAATATAAGTTATAAAAAGATTATGGTCGTCATTTTAACTTCTTTTGTTCAAAATTAAAAGGCGAGCGCTCGTTTAAGGCACACGTCACGTATGAACACGTTATAAACTGTGCCTTCAATAAATTAAAAGTGTGCGTTTAATGTTAGATATCATTTATACGACGAGGCGGTAAAAAAGGCAACAACCTTGCCGCAAGATTCCTGAAGCACAGGTTTAGAACTTAGACTCAAATGCTTAAGCGGAATAGAAAATTCCTACGTCTTCCGCCAAATACTCAATCAGCTCCATAATTTAATATATTTACATATGAAAAAGCATCGCCAATAAAATACAAAAATCGATTCCGAAACACCATAAAAAGGACATCAAAATCAATTTACGATCCGACACGAAATAACTCTCGACAGTCATAACAGAGGGTGCTATTTGATAAAAATTCATCATAATCCTAAACGCCACTTGTCATACGAACTCTATAATATTATGACAATAAAAAAGTATTCATTGAGACAATAGTGAGGGTTTGAGCCCACAATAAATTCTGACGCGGTCCATTTATCACACGAGATAATCATCGAGGAGCTTAAACCGTGCACACGGGACGAAATACTTTAGAGGTTTATTCACCCACTTCTGTCAAATTTATATAGCTAATTAAGTTGTTTGCGCTGGAATTTCTAATCTTTGTAATCGCTTGTAAGTGATGTTATTACTTAATTATTTTTGTTGAATGTAACAGTGAAGTTATGTCATTTGCAAAAAATGCTAATTACTTTGGTTCTCATCCCTAACATGACTACGTATTTCATTTAAATACCGAAGTACATATACAATTAATTTGAATAAATAATCTCACCCCTCGCTTTAAAACCCCTACGTGTGCGCCCAACAATTGGCTCAACAAATCGAGTACAATGTTCGCCGCCGAAGCGTCAACCAATCAAAGGCTCGCGTTTTAACGCGCGGCCCCTTTCACACTGGGCGAACTGCATTTATTTTACACCAAATTATTCGATCTATTATACGAACATGTTTATTTATGGTGCATATATCTCAACCGCACCCGTTTTTATTGGCAGTAAAGTATGAAATTGTGCATTAGGAAGCCTTTCACATCTGAGTTTCATATCAGCGGAGGATATAACTTGAGATTTAGTTTTAACTGGTGTTTTGTGTCAGTCCGACATGTTCAAACGTGATATTTTTATGGAAACGTATGTTATTGCGTGAGTTCGGTTCGTCCGGTTTATAGCTTTTAGCCACTTTGTGTTCAAAAGTATGGTGTGTGAAAAATGTGTGATATTTAAAATGGGTTTTTCTTTTTAGGCTGTTTATTTAATTATCGTGACCTTTTTATTTTTAACCGCAACTTACATGCGTTTACGGAACTGAAAGTTAGTCCACTTGCGTATAATGTTTAAGTTTATTTATTTAATTGACTATTTATTGAACTGTCTATCTTAACAATTATATAATTTTAGTGGTGTGGTATTTGCAGCTGCAGATTGCGGTTTACATTTAAAATTATCGAAAATGGTTGCCTAGCAACGTTTTTCTGTTCAAATCAATTGTTTACCGTACACAAATAAAAATGCACGCCACCCTTATAGGCAAATAATTATTCAAAACAATTCAACATTTCCTATTTCAATAAAACTCGTACAACGTGGTACATATAATCTAATGGTTCATAAAATTATTAAGTACAACTGCAATATTAAACATAATATATAATATCAGTATGACCACCAGTACTTTAAAAAAGTGTAATTTTGAAATGTAATTTTTTGAAATAACACTTCCGTAGCCATATAAAAATTGTAAATAACAGCTCGAATTCATTCAACTGCAAGGCAAAGAACTATTTCCATACAGAAATGGTATTTGCTCTTTGATATCATACACCTAAATTATTTAATAAATTTTGTCGACTTTTGGTACAGAGTTTAAACCAACAATTTTTTAAATCCTATACATTTTTAATTGTTAGAAAAATATATGGGATTTGAACAATAGTTTTACTATCCAACAACTTGCATTGCAAAACAATCTGTCTCATTCTTCCTAGTCTTAAGTTCCATATTACGCTGCCTAGTCAAAACTCCACTCAGACCTTTCTAATGACGGTGACGCACTACAGACAGGTTTGTGGACAATGTCCTCAGAACCAGTCACCTGATAATAAACTCTCCCACAGTCATCTTGACCTTAGATTTAATAACTTAGATTATCTATTAATAGCCCAGTTTCTGTCTACCGGCAAGCTTTTATGGGCTACCTTTGTTCGACTTATGAGGTCAATGATGGAAGCTCTATTTTTAGTTTTGTCTTGTTTCGGGTCAAAATGGATTCTTATTTAAGTAATTCTGAAGTTAGTATTCTCAGTACTGGTTCATTCATAAAAGTAATGCGTGAAGAAATACAGAAACCTAAGATAATCCTATTAAATACTGTCGATCTAACCTGGATTAGGCAGCATAATTTTCACTGTGTGTAATTTAATGTTGCGCTTACAAATTACATTAGTTTTAAAAGTAAAGGCACTTTAAGCATTTTACTCAACTGAAACACTGTCATTTATGTATTATGAAAACCACAGTTAGTATTATTATTATGTTTCTCTCAAATTGTGTTGATTACTACCCAAATGAACGCTATACATAAAAATAGACACATAGAACATTAATATACATAATAAAATACATAACAAACGCCTCCCAATAAATCCCAGTGACACACAAAGCCTGCCGCTCTAATTTCGCCAAAAGCGAGACACCGCTAATATCTCAATTTCAAGAACGGACCTACGTCTGAGGGCAAACACACCGCCCATTAGGACCCCACAGTCCAGCTGCTCACGAATCGTCACTTAATTGCGCTACCTAAGTGCAATAAATTAATTACGTGACAACAAAACTGTGAGAAGGTCCACAGGAGACGCAGCAAGGTAGCCCCCCGCTGTTCGAAGACCTCACGAGAACACACTGTCGCATCACACCGCTTTGTCCACCTAAATTCGCCTTCCCTTTTCGCCTGTCGAGTTTGTGAGCAACAAAAAAGAGATGAGCAATCGTCGGCGAAGCCTTTGCTCCTCGCTCATCATTTTTCACGTCTCATTCAATAACTCGATGCATAGTCGCCGAGATAGTGATCGAGTTTTGAAATATTTCGATGGGAGAGCGTTACATTCCCAAGGATATGGTGTTACTTTGCGTGCGGAATGTTTGTACCTACTTGTATTGTGCTGGACACGGGCGAGGTTATCAAGACGGTTTGTATGGGGTTGTATGTTCAGTTATGTATTCGAACTGGAACTGAAAAAAGCGTTTTCATAAATGTTAGTTTAGGAACTTGTGTTCAATCGCCGTACAGAAATTAAAATTGTAATACCTACTATTTATTGATTTTCATATCATTATGACATTCAGTGAAACATACCTTATGTTTCACTGAATGTCTTACCAACATAGAACAAATACAAGACTGTAAACAAATTGAAAAATGTCTTTTAAACAAGATGGAAAAACGCAAGAACGAAAAACATTGTTCAAAATGTCAGCATCACAAAACGGATCTCACGTTTCCATTAAGACAACCACAACTATGTAACCACTATTGAACAAGTGAAATAAATCGGAAAATCCATTTACCACATCTAAATCGTTCAATGAAAGTACCAAAACAATTCCGTTTGCATCACTGAACACGTTTATAACGCGTTCAGAAGCGTCAAAGCGTTGCAAGTCCCGTATAATGTAATTTAATTCTATGCAGCTTACAAACCCTTTGCAACAAAGAGACCCAGCAACACTTTGTTTGCTATTGTCGGCTACTTTACAGATTATTTCATTGTAATACATAATAGTTAGGAAGCAGGTACAGTTATATTCATTGAGTGGTCTTGCACAGATGTTTATCAGTAAAACAATGTTGTAAGTTTTGCAAACTGACAGTTTTTCGAGGTTTCCCTTATCTGTGTATCTTGGGAGTTTGTCGCTTTGAGACGCCGCGGTTTTGCACCTATTTGTTGAAACGAGTGTTATCTTGCAGATTAAGGATGTTGGGTTTTAGGTGTTAAATGTTCTGGAGTTTGGCGTGTGAATGGTTTAGTGAATGAGCAGATAATGACCGCAGAGATCAATATCTTTGATTGTTTTCTCAGGGACTTTTTTGTTTGAATGTGGTCTTTAACTTATTGATTATTTTGACTGTAAGAACTAGCTTGGGCAAATTAATCAGAAGTGAAACAGGTGAATACTTGTTGACGTAAGTAGGCGCTCCGAAAGAGGATTAAACAAAGCGGTGAGATACCCAGGAATTTCTTTTAATGTTGCAGTTAATGGGGTTTCAGAAATGAGTAAATATATAGAAGAAAGAATAGTAGCCTTAAGTCGACGCATTTAAAAAAAATTAGTAAAAAGTCGGTTTAAATGTTGTTTTCCTCTTCTCTGATACCCTCGAATCAATTACAATTCTCAATCTTTACAATTTGTGACCTATGTATGCAATTAATTAATTAAAATAAATCCTAATAGCGTGATCTGGTTTACGTGAAAAGAAACCACAAATTCCATTTATTATAACATTAATTTGAATATTGAACGTCATTCTAAAACAGTAGGTCATCTTATGCGTGGAAAGAATCGTCTTGCGAAATAATTGTTCGATGAAACCTTATGAATATTTTACACTTTGCGTTAAACACCTGACTACTTTATACCGAATAAAAGCTTTCGCAAAGTGTGGCTTTACATGGCTTTGTTTTTAGAATTTTACATTCATCATTATCTTCTTCACTCTCATCTTTCTACACTCATCTCATTCTATTTGGGTCTTTCTCTTAGAACGACGTTTTAATAATTTATCTCACCTCGTGCTCTGTCGGTGCGCAGGAGTACCATTTCCTTGTAGATGAGCTCGCCCTTTCTTAGGTATCATCTTTGATTTCCTAAAAATATCCTAAAATTGAACTGAATCTAGTGTTGTGTCGTAACATGAACAATTACAACACATCACCCACTTCATACTTAAATACTTAAACATGCGCCTTTTTCCCATTAAGATAACCCTTAATGATTACATTTCTTTTGTATATTTTAAGCGTGGTGATGACTGTTTACAATAGTGCAAACATAGTCGGTTTAATAATCTAATTTCGTCCTATTTTATTCCATAGTTCTCTTCATTCCCAAGTTATCATTATAAAAGCCTCCATGGGAGGCCAATATTCCACAGCAGAACCAATTGTTGATGACTAAAATTCACACATATACATGTTTGCTGAAATATGAAAATTAGGGCGGCATCAGAAGGCTCTAATCCGTAAAGAAATCCACCCACATCCGGTGGCGCTCGGGAATATTTAATAATGTGAAGTTAACGAATGGTTTATAATCCCGCGGTTAGACATGAAAAGGCGCCGGCGATTTAGAGCTTTGAGCAGGGCCCGATTAAGGGGCGCGAAAGGGTTTGTTAATTATGAGTAGCTTTTGTACTTTTCAAGTTGGACACGTTTTATAGCAATCACCAAAATATGAAGTGTTATTAACGTTGTAATAAGGTAATCTTTTAGAATGAACTGGTGGCCTAATATTTATTGAACAGCATTATAGTCATAAATGTTTCCGTATCAGCTATCAGCGGTGCATTAATGTCAAGATGATACTTTGAAAAACCAGCTTCAACTGTTTGAACAATCATAACAATAAAGTTAAAGAAGACATCCTCCCCATAAAACGAAATCCATCTCTGCCCATTAAGGTGAGATAAGTCGTAAATCCTCTTCTTTTATGTGGTTTGTTGTCTTTGTGTTTGATTTTGTGTAGGCTAAACACCGTGTTAATTGTTGTGACGATTTAGAAAAAGGTATTGTTCTTATTTGTTATAGTCCTGTGTAGATAACAACAAAAAGAAACATTATCATTAATTTAAGTAAAATACCTGTTTCACTAAATTTCTACCTATCCAAAAACTAAACTACGTCCTAATAGGTACATTTTATTTCTATTAAAAATATGTACACAAAGCATTAAATTACTTAAATAATTTATTGGTGCCTCTTTTGACAAATAATTTTCACGAGACAAATTTTAACAAAAAACGATAACGTAACCACTTTGGTAAGTATTTTACTGAATGTGAAATATGATGATGAAGCCAAAAAAGTTCGGGCCTAAGTCCATCCCTGCACCCCCCAAGAAGTTTTAGTGCCTTGTTGAGACCACAGATAATTTGCCGTTGCCCAATCTTCATGAATGGACTCGCCCACACCCTTCCCTTATCGGTAGCTTGTTTTATCACTTTGCTAATTTGTAAGTTTTGAATTTAAAGATTATTGGAACATTTGTAATTATCATTGTTGGATTAGATAAGGATTTAATGGGATGGTTTTTGGGACAGATAGAGATGTCTTGGTTTGGTCAGGAGGGTAAGATTTATAGTGTTAAAAGCTCTTATTATAAATTGGTTTTATTTTTAGAGTACATTATTCAGATGCCCTTTTAAATGCCGATGCCCTTTTTGAGTGCAGTTCGTTCGTTTCTACTTTTATATTTTCTTGAAGTGCAAATGTAAAAGTCATAATTAAGAAGGAAATCCATTGTGCTTAAATGATGTAAAATTTATTAAGTTCGTGGATAATTATGATCACACAAGAAGTTCACACATCGAGATCGATTTTGGAAAATAATCATATTGTTTTATTTGTGAATTTATTACCCTACAAAAATGACTGAATTGACTACGAAAGACTTCTTTAAGTTCGCAAATTTTAAATTCATTTTTTTTACTATAAGTTTATTGACCTTAGCCATAAAGCCAATCTTAGTTTCCAAGGAAATAAAAACTTGATACAAAATCAATAGCACCGCTTGGTGCGCCATCTAGCGGTGAGTAGCAAAACTGTTAAAACTTTGTCAATAAATCAATGATAGTCAAGGTTAAACGGCTTTAAACTTATGATTTATCATATGGTATGAATAAATATGTTTGGATAACCAGATTTATATGATAGCTCTTTCGAAAATCATAGTTTCAAAATAATCAATAACTCATGCTTACGTAATTGGACAATAGATGGCGCTACTTTACAACAATTATCATGTCCATAATAATCGATTGGTTTACGGTTTACTACTAATAAACGTGGAGTAATAATTTAGTCATACATAGACGTTCTATTTTTAACGATCGATTTAGCATAATACTTCTATTTATTGATCTTTGAACTATAGATAACAGTTAAATTAATATAGCATTAGTAGCGTAGGATAATCTCTACATACATACATATTTGAGGTTTAAAATATTCATAATTAAAATATATGTATTCAATTAAACTGAATCCTGTCGGTTTCACTTAATATTACTATTCAAATCAAAATTATGTATCAATTAAGAGAATTCAGGAACTCGATAGGTATTCATTAAAGCTAATGAAGAGCTAAATAATATTAACTTAGATTTAGCAAAGATAGTATCAATCTGTAAAAATCACCATCCTAATACCGTATTCAGAACTAAAGCCTAATTTAAAACGGTTCCTACAGAATCCGCCGATGCCTATCACCAACAAAAGGGAACGCCGAATATACTGTCATTTCTACCATTTAACTTTTGTTTTTTCGTAAAACAACGAGTTCGAAAATGATCGTTTATCTCCAATCGGCACCCTGTTCTCGTTCGACGCGAAGGTTAACACCGATTCATTAAAAAAAGGAAGTCTGGACCCCCAAAAGACTGAAAAAAGACTATAAGAGGGGAAAAAAGACTACAGTTGGTTACCGAACGGCGCCTAGCGGGTGCCGCGGCGGCGTCTGTGAATGTAAGACATTTTATAACTAACGATCAGAACGATGTGGAGTTGTAAATTAAATATTGGGCTATAAAGAACGGAAATTCCTTTGTGATTTAGTTTGGCATGAAATTGTAATAGTCGTGAAAAGATTTTAGCAGTGATCGAAAGGTCGATGATAAAAAGAGAAGCTCAACATTTTGTAAATTTTTATTACAAGTTTCATCAGTGCCTAAAACAAATAAAAAGCTTAATAAATTTATGGGATGTCACAGATAGGTTGGTACTTATTAGTTATATCAATTGGCCGTCAAGCAACATTCCTAATACAACATAGACTATAGAGCTTGACATAGACTAAACTATTTTGCACAATTATGCCTATACCAGCCCATCTAAGCGGTGCTTAACTAAATTTACTCGTACCTTAGTTAAGTTGTAATGTAAATTATTTCATTCTATTCTGTGTCATCTCACTCACGAATTGTTCTCTAAATAACCTCACGACCACACTACTCTGTAAAACAATCGTAAAGCATAAAAGCACATTTAGATGTTTGAGCTGATATTCGCTGGCGTGTAGTTTTGTTGCGCCCGCGTCGCTCGCTTGCACCTAATTTATACGCGTCGACTGCGACGCGATGTGCTATTGCGTCCACGACACTTTTGTATATGTTTACATATTCAAATTTACATGTTTGTAAAGGTTTTAATATGAATTAAATTTGGGACGAATCTTCAGATAATTTGCTCCTTTTAAATTGAACATAATTTTATTAATGCAGTAATTAAATAACCTACAGAATTTTGATCAGTCTATAGTCAATAATATAATGTGGTACCTACGCCATTTTAAGTTGTTTAATCATTTTAAATTTTAAGTTGTGATATTATTATCACAACTTAAAATTTCAAATTATTAAAATAAAAATAAATATTTATAATTTATTTTATAAATATAATTTTACACGAAGCATTGGGATTTGTCGCTACCGCGTTTTCCCGAACAGGTTAAAAAATATTGATATAAAGATTAAGTTAAAGCATGGGTAGTTAGTTACTCTTGACACGTTCTTGAAAAAAGTGAAGTAGCTGTTAACATTACTTAACCAATAACAGCCTTATTCTATACTCTAACAATAAGAATAACCTTCGTTTACCGTAATCGATGATTCACTATAATTTTACACCTCATTAGAAACCACTTGAGTACCTAATAAGTTGTTTGCAGACCACAAACAAAGAATAATTTGTTTAGATAATAAACAAATAAAGGATTCTGTGTTCTAAAATAAAATTTATTCGGGGACGACAAATTTTCCTTATGCGGTTTAAAAACTTAAATTTGGGATTGCCTAACCACAGTATTATAATCAGTAAACAATTAATAAATATAATCAAGACTTCAAATTTCATGCCTAATTTAGTTTCATGTGGTAATCAAAAAATCTATTTAACTTTTTGACCTCAAATTCCTATATTACCAAAGAATTTATTCATCAAGCAAACTTATATCCGAACACAAATCATAGATCGCTAAAGATTAAAGAAAATCGATTAAAAATATTCCCTAAATAAATAATTTTACCTCATTCAGGTTCCCAAAATAAAGACGGGGGTTATCAGAAATCTTAAGGGTCCATTCATAAGTTGACCACAGATGCCTATCAACTACACACAGGATGTGGTCAGAGGTAAACGTTGGGCCACGACCTAATACGTTCAAGCGACAGGCGTTTTACCACAGCGACAACGGAAAGATAATAAAAAAAATCGGTTAGATCAGTAGTCGCGCGAATGCAAAAGTTGATAAGTCCTAAGTTGTGGAAGGTGCATAACGCTACTTACATAAGGCTACTTACAGTCTTACACACAGCGATTTCTGAACAAGTCCCATCTGACAGCCTAAAATTCTAAAAAGATTATAATTATGTAGGTCGATAGGTTATCAGGTATTTGGGATTAGGATTACAATTATAGTAGGTATGTCTATACCACAAATTCTTGAATAATCGCGTCGCGCCTATTTGTTGGAAAGGGCCTTAATTAATATTTTGAGCGGTTACCGTTTGAAGAATGCGCGACTGACGTGAAGACATGATGGGCGGAGGTTCCTTCAAGTTAATTTGAACGAGGCTGTATTTGCAGTGATGTCATCCGTCTGGACTTATGATGTCATCTTATCAAGTATGGTAAATGAAAATATGTGTAAAATAACGAAGAAAATTAAATGGATAAGGGTTGAAAAGCTCCATTATTTCTCAACAATTTTCTCTAAAAATGTAACACTATCCGCTGGTTCAAGTCATTCTGGCGATTCACTCAAATTAAAAATCAGTTGACATCAGTCCCATAACATTTAAGGTTGTTGTGACGTAATAGTTAAGGCCTAAGACCGAAACGTCTAACGCTGAATAATAACCATCAAACCTGAAAGCCTTTGTCACACAGACAGGCGTGGCGAATGCGAAGCGTGACGTTTTTATTTGTAATATATAGAATTGTTTGACTCCAGTCACATAGAAAAGCGAAAGCGATCCGATAGCGTAACAGAACTATCGGACTGACGTCTCATATCGGTTCGATATCACTTTGGACTCGCCTGTCTGTTTGACAAAAGCATAAATCCTCATAAAGTTGACATGAAAATGTGAGAGTAAATATTTATAATCAAAAGCTCACTCACCGATTACAATGTCGCTACAGGATATATATTTAGAATACTTAGTCAATATCGATCACACTTATAAATAATGTTACGATCATTTAAGCTTGGTCTTCACGATTCTCATTTTTCTGTATTGACAGCAAAACGATAAATGTTGAGACCACCAGGTCTGACGACGTAACGACGGCGTCGATTATACTAATATACATGTTGAGGAGACTGTTATGTTCGTTTGTTTGTCTGTTATGTAGTATATTGTATTGCAGAACCTCGACTTTTGACTACCACGAGCAATTTTTCAACGATTTTTGAAGTAAAAACTTCTTTAGCGGCGTTGTGCACTTTTTTTGGATTGGGTAAAAAATGTTAAACTCGCGTCAGGACACGTGACCTGATCGAAAATTCCTAAGACGGCGCAGGGCGCTTGCGCGAATGTTCGTGTTTATTACTATTGAAGTTTTCACTTCTGCCGGCACTCGCAGAGTGCCACCCGTCGTTTTTTTTTGTGTGACTGGTGATGATTTTTCATTTCTAACTTTTCTTTTGTTTTCAGTTATGTTAGGGTTTTCTCTCTCTCATCAAGGCAAGTTATGATACCTTACAGTAAATAATCGAAAAGATGAGATTGAACAAAATGTTAATAATAGTGCAAACTAGCTTTCGACTTATCTTTTCACAACAAATTTTGCCTACTTTTAATTAAAAAGCTGCGGCAGAGACATCGTCGCGTGATAATCAAGTCCACCATAAAAGTACAATTTAACAGAAATGCAATATGCTCTCACAAACAAAGATGCGTTAACGCGTGTTCTCATTTTTTTGTCACATCATTATTCTGGCCGTAATGTCATGCGAATGCAAGTGCAATAAAATCACTTCACATCGCGTTTATCATTAGAATCAATTATTTCTCCATTTACGCGTTCGTATGTCGGCGAGCCCTCAATGTTGGTCATTTCGAGTGGACATGATCGCTTTTTATACGTTATTAAGAATTCCCGAGTCGAACGCAAAATATTAACATTAAACACCTTTAAATTATGGGTGCCAGTGGTAATGGTCATAAAATACGTACAGTCATAAAAGACACCGCGCGTATGTCAGGAATTCGCTCACCATCTTTCTGTCTTCAATATTTTGACCAAATAGAATTATGATTTTATGTTAATTTTGATTGGTCAACATTTTCCAATTAGTAGACATTAAAATTCCTATGTGAATTTTTGATTATTAAAATTTTGATGATGTAATGTTTTGGATTTATTTACATTGTTGTCAAATAGTTGCTCGAGTTGAGAAACAAATTCTTTAATTGCTTTGATATCGGATTTACTATTTACACAATACATTGATAATCTATTGTTCCACTATTAGTGCACCATAGCCATCTTTTGTGACTACGACACTAAGAGCCCGTGATAACCACATCTAAACTCATCTGAAACTTGTTTAAGAGCTTTCTGTAAATATTGAATAGCAATAATGTCATTGACAGTTTCTGAACGCAGTTCAAATGCCTTGAATGCGCACACTTTCATTGATAAAAGCCGTGAGAGAGAACACTGCACAAATAAAAACTATAATTACCAATACCATCACTGGCCGCTAATAAAAGAACGTCGAAACAAAAGAATCAACCTGCATTGAGATGGAAATATAAGGGCGTCAACACACCTACGTGGTACACATTAAGGTGTGCGTCAAATTAGACCGGTGCCGCAATTATGACGATTACAGGCGACATCTGAACATCCTGTCGACAGGATACATGTAGGCGGAAAGTGTTGTCAGACTGATAGTGGGCTTGCTTGATATTGTGTAATACTTCAGTGTTATCATGGAAACAGGCTTTTCTCGAACAGTGTGACGCAGGATAACAGTAATAGTATTGATTACATAAGAATTAGAAATGGGCAGACAGGAAAAGATCTAGTCTAATAAGAATTTGACGGCACATTTGGCGCAGTAGCTGAGCAATTGGACTCCTGCACTATGTGTCGCGGGTTCGATTCTCATACGGAACAAGTATTTGTATGATCTGCAAGTAGTTGTTCCGGGTCTGGGTGTTTGTGTGTGTGAGTTTCTATGTTTGTAAACGCACCCAAGATACAGGAGAAATTCCCAGTGCGGGGCCAAAAAAAATTAAAATCTCCGACTAAGCAGTTTTTCTTACCTACATCAGCCGATAGATCCAGAGTTTATTTAATATTTTTCAGGCCAGCAAAGGCAACTCGTGTCCAGGTGAGAAATTTTCAGGTGATTTATTGAAAAAGTTTCTTAGGGATTTGCCTTTTTGCAATAACTTTGGTTTTGCAATGCATGTTATTAACTGCTAAAAAAGCTTTGTTTTTTTTTTGGAAAAATATTTAAATGTTACTCTTTACTCACCGCAGTTTCTGGCAACACTGTACAACCTCATCTTACTTACGGTGTCGTAAAAGTTTAAAAATACACTGGGAATGATTTTTAGTACAGTTTTAAAGACAACCTTACCGTTCGACGTAAAAATGTCAGCAGAAGTTGAATTAGGGTGTCATAGGGTGCAGTCAACATGTGGTCTTATCTGACTCATGTAAACATGGGCTTTACAATATATATGTGCAATTTTGGAGTCGGTTATCATTTATTTTTGGAGTTCACTGAAATGTCGAAGTAAATATTTCATAAATTAATATGGGAAAACCTCACAGATGAAATGAAGTAGCTAAAAGAACGGAGTATTCAAACTAATGTCAGTTTTGTAAAAATATACGTACAAACAAAATATACTCAATGAATTTCATCTAATACCTGAACGATAAATATTCAGAACACCAAAAAGCAATACCATACAATTACGTCATCAAAACCAAATTAAAATAAATTGTAGCACACACATTAAGGAACGAGTCTTCAAAACTTAAGTATAATTATACTTTTGAACATAACATTACCCCCGTAGGCAAAAGAGATCGTCTAAAACCGAATCTTAACTTTCGTCCTTCGCCAAAAGTAGGTAGACAGGTCATTGTCCGAATTAGCGTCGGCTAATCGCAATGAGGAGAGAAAGTGTGTAGGAATTAATTACTATTTGCACAGTTCGCAACGAGCAACAACAAAAATAATAAACAATGTCATCGGGTCGCGAGTGGGCGCTGCTTTCGTTATCCATCGTCGGCGACCTATTCACAGAGCTTCTAGTCTTTGTAAAGGCTTTTATTGCAAGTGCAGTGCATTAGTCAGAGGTTCACCAATACTGCAGAAAATAATGAAGATATTTTCTACGGGGCCCGACATCACAAAAGACAGTAGCTTGGAACAGTGGCTACAACGGTTTGGAAGTTGAATGTGAGTTGTTCCATTCCTCAGCAATGGGAAATGGAGAGGCAAACAAAAATATATTTTACTCAATTGATAGGTTACTCTTACAATTCACAAAATATATCAGAATAACAGCAAATGGCGAGATAAAAATAGCTTACAATCAGCAAGATAACTGTTCGGCAGGACGCATGAGGATAATCAGTCTGTAAGTTCCCACCATTGGGAACTTAGTGACTGATTATGCTCATGGATCAGGCCTTCTACTTATGTAGCTTTGCCTTGGACTAGGCTGTAATAATCTGTATATATAAAAGGAGAACTGACTGACTGACATATCAACGTACAGCCGAAACTACTGGGGCTAGGAATGTGAAATTTTGCACACGGCTTCCTATTATAATGTAGGGGAGCACTAAGAAGGGGTTTTTGGATATTTAACCTTTAAGGGGGTGAAAAGGGGGAATTAGAAAAGTACGAAACCCACGCGGACGAAGTCGCGGGCAAAGTGCTAGTTCACTATATGGGAGCAATGCGATTGGTCTTAGTAGGATGCGCTAGCGTTATTCATATGAATTCCTAGTTTATTTATGGTGAAACTTTGAAACGTTATTACAAATAAAAAGCGTGTGAGGTTTAGGCGTGTCATTTATTATCCGCTCGATGTCTGTTTCGAACCTACTTTATTATATTCAGATAATTTTTGCGTAAGTAATAGTGCTCTGACACACAATAACTTTATCAGTGTCCTACTGGCCCGCAGTCTGAGATTTGAATTGTTGTGTAAAGCTACGTCCCACACTCCTGGTCTATACCTACTTAGTTGGAGTAAGTTCAGCAGCAAGTCTGCAAATATAGGTATAATCTGTGTTCTAGTTCATGTTTTTAGAAACAGGATTTCCAGAATAAGATTGTTCATAATATTTTCACAGTTTCCTTAGGGACTAAACTTTTTTAATTCAATTTCCCCGTCGAAGTAATTTTTTCCTTTTTTTTTCAAAGATAAAAGATATTTTGACGTCCTTCTAAAACCAATTAAACGGGTTCTCACAAGCTCATCAATTTCCAAATAAAAAGAAGCAAGGAAGTAGCCTACCAGCAATACAAACGTTTTGTAAATGGACTATGTTGACAGGCATATCGTGTATATAAGTCGAGGAGCAGCCGCTGACGCTGCTCGCTGGCTATAAAAACACGGTATTCGTACGCCATCATGGAATCCGTCGGTTAATCTTTGAAGCGCGCTCGGTCGCAAATCACAAATCCACTCGGAGATTAACATCCATTATTTTGCATATTATTGACGTTTACTACCACACTTTATTTATACGCGTCCAGAGTTATTTGGGAAGTATTTTTTTTTTATCAACATAAAAATGTTTGTAGGAAACAAAAAGAGATGAATATTTATGGTTGGGCCGATGTATGTCAATGCGAAAATTTATTTTGTTGAACCCTGATTTAGCTGTGGATGCTTTCCGTTTGATAAACGTGCTTTGTGTCGTGGATACGGATAATGAGTAATACTTTCAAAAGATCGTAAGATAAGTAATGTTAAGTTTTGGAGCTCCAAATGTGTATAATGATCTCGGGCAATCTTGTTTTCTGATATTGGCGGTGGTTGATCGTTGGATGGTCATTTACTGTCGTTATGATGATACGGTCGCTGCCGCTTGCGGTTTTATAACCCCTAAAGAGTTTAGAAGTGATGAAATTCGAGAATAATAACACTTTGAAGAGTGTGGGCACGGCAGTTTAGCTTGTCTGACTAATAAGGATTCTTATAAGTGAATCGAGAAATAATTAAACTGACCGTGTTTATTAATTTACCGCTAATTGAAGTTAAATACATTTTTTCTGGTTCCTTTATGTTTAAGGATGTGGCACCTTTTTTTTAGTATCGTTTAAATTCACACCAGTTTAAACGATTGAGGCATGATGTCAGCGTGTTAAGCACAGTGGATGAGAGCTTTGGAAATCTAAGAGGACATCTTTCACTATTAAGAATAGATTCCCACACAACCTTTTAATTACGAACATGATAATACTAGATTCCTGAAAAGGTAAGCCACCTTTGACCTTATTGTTATAGATACCCTTTTCTCAAATCCTTCTATCGTTGTTTGTTAATTTATGTTATAAGTCTCTCAATAATAGGAATACAAGATGCGATTCAAACACTTGAATCACTTGCTACGCTCGTAATTCAATCATCACGAATCACATCCTAGGACAAACATTTTGATTGTGTCAAAAACCCTTTTACTCCTTCGTCAGTGATCTGGATTCTGGATCTGGAAACTACGATGAAGCGGTGAAGCATTTTGTTAGATTTACTTACGTTGAATTAATTACTGTTTCTGTTATGCCTTTCAATTTAACATTCGACGCAGACAATAACGTCTCGTCACGCATACTTGAGGGTACACTAGCGCCCAAGCCCAAGGAGCACGACACGCTGTATAAAAGCTGTATTTTAGTTTATTTTTATACCACAGGCTGTTTAGTGAGGCTGTACAAGGACTGTATAAGCGTTTATGCAGCCCTTATAAGTAACTAGTTTATGTTAAGATTTTTACGCTTTGTGGAAACTGACCCTGATGCATAAAGTTTAATAGTAAAGATACCTGTTTAACGACACATGTTTGTGCCAAATTTTGCCACAAATATCTGTGATTCTTATTTCAAAGTCAAAGTCAAAGTCAAAGTCAAATCATTTATTCCAATTAGACCATCAGAGGCACTTTTGAACGTCGATTATTAAAATTAAAGGAAATGGGATGGGAAGGGATTGATTCTACACCCATTCGCAAGGGTAGGTTTGTATGGAGAAGAATGGGCAAGAAACTCCATACTTACTCTTTTTCAAAAATGTTTTACATTGTTTTGATATCACAAATTTAAAAATAAATGTAAATGCGATGTACCCATAAAATCTAGACCATTTATAGGATAAAATACAAAACAAAAAACAATTACACAGCTAAAAGGTACACGGCGTTCACATTTTCACAATATATTGCAATTATAGCTATTATACAAATATGGTACAATATTGGCAGTGTGTGAGCATTCAAATTTCAACCAGTTTGATTCTGCTTAAGCCCTACATTGTACTATGGAGCAGGACCAGCATGTTTCCAAGCATTTTTATCTTGAATATAATCTTCTAATTTATAATATGCTTGTTTACTTAGAGTATTTTTGATATGAGTTTTAAATTTTCTTTCATTTAGTTTTCACATAGTCCACCACCGCGACACGTCTGTTAGTCCCTATCTGTGGAGTTTACATTGGCAATCTAAAGTTCTCTTTATGAGAGAGGACCATGTACTTAATTTTTCTGGTGCACACAAGCTCTCTACCAAAATTTATAACTTTTTGTTATTTGATCAATATTTTCATGTCTGATTTGACCGGACTACATTTCGTTTTTATTACGTTGTTTTCCTTCATCTTTTTGAGAGTAGAAGTGATCATACAAATTCTACATTTAAAAACATCCTTTTGCAAACGTAGAATTAAGAGAAAAAAGAACGTATTTTTACGAAAGGGACCAAAGAACTCAGGTATGATTTTGCACGAATTTTATATTATCACTACAAAGTATAAAACAAAATAACTTCCCGCTATCTGTCTGTCCCTATGTATGTACACTTAGATCTTCAAAACTACGCAACGAATTTTGATGCGGTGTTTAATAGATAGAGGAAGGTTTATATGTATAAAATATGCATAATATAGTAGAGATTGCACCCGTGCGGAACCGAGGCGGATCACTAGTAACATTTATATTACGAGGTTTCTAAAAAACTGACATAGATTTTAGTTGAAGAATAACTATTTTCAAATATTATGTATCCACCTATGGACACTAGTACTTCTTTTGGTATTATTACCTACTTCTAGTGGTTCCCACAAAACTTTCCGATGATATTTTCGTAAATCGACAAGAAATACCTAATTGAATGATGCATATATATAAATTTTGGAGCTTAATCATCAGGATATTTCTTAATTGACTATTAAGAAACATCCTAATTAATACACTCCAAAATTTATTTATCTGCATACATTTATGGTCAACCATAAAACTAATTAATTCTTCGTCGTGGACGTAAATCAATATTTAATATTACCATAGTTTCCGTTATCATTACACTAAGCGATGCCTAAATGATTGCCCAAATTATAATAATTTTCGACTTTAGATATCTAACCGAGGGTTGATAATCCAACAGTGTTCTTTTATTTAGGCATTCCTTAAGGTGTTGCCTGGTGTTGCTAAAAACGGGTGCCTTTTCCTATCGCAAGTCTGATTTAGTTCCGATGACATCACTTTGAAACTGGTAAGTGAAAGTTAATTAAATGGAGATTTAATTATGTGTCTCGTTCGTATCTCAATCCTTAATAGTGGGCGACGGATTAGGAATGTTATCTTTATAATTACGAATCGGTTTCTTCTAGGGTCACTATAGTTGGTATATCGACTTAATTTGCAGTAGGTAGGGTCACTGGAAAGTGTTTGAGATAACAATTTTGAAGCAATGGAAAATTTGTTTTTTTTTTATCATCAACCTCCTCATCCTCCCAGCCAGGGCGGGACGGAAAAGACTGTCAGACTTGTACTGACCAAAATCCACGGTGGTCCTTCAATAGCCCTTAACGTTCAGGGGTCATGGCATAGTTGCCTGATGAGACAGTCCCGCAAACCCGGAAGGATGGAAAATCTTGTTAATTTACCTCTTGAAAAATTAAATTTTTAAATGAACATTTAAAAGAATAATTGATGTGAAGAAAATCACCTTAGAAAGTTCCCACTGCTATTTTTTTTTGGGTGGTATTTAATACTTTAACTGTAAATTCCCTTTTTTCAATCAAAATATTCGAAATTACCACCAAAAATACTGAATCGCACACTAAATTTGCTCATCAAATGAATAAATTATACTTTACTGTTAGATCTTTAAAGCTTAACTGTTTTACTGAATGACTATCTGTTAACTAAAAGTAAATCTAATAATTCTTCGAGTGCAACAAAATATTGAATCATTTTTTTTGGAATCCATCACCTATTAACAGCATTTTATTAGTCACAGTCGTCTTATTATTTATTAATTACCACATACCAGTAATTTATTGAACTATTAAAGAGGGTCTTGCTTTCGCGGGGCGTCCACGCTTCCCAGCATGTCGACGGAGCCCCGCTTCGCGGGGCTCCTACTTCTGGGTGGTTTAAAAAAAAATAACCACGAAGAGGATGGCGGGGTCTTTCAGACCCCGCCATCCTCTTCTAACCTAAATTGTCCGAGTCGGGGTGCCAGCGTGTACTTACTGGTTAATATGCGACTGGGTCCGTTGTATTATTGAATAATTTGTGTGCAAATCAGTATTTTTGTTTTACGGTGAGTAATATTGTTTCAAAATGCGTATATCTGTGGTTTCAGCTAGATTTTTGCTGTAAATTAGATAAAAAAGCCATCAGATTTCGATGAATTTTAAACATTTTTTAGTACAACATGTTTAGGTAATCAACTAGTTAATTTGTAGTACAGTAATTTATTTGATATGCAGTAGGTTATTAGTGGAGATATTTTGTTTGCTTAAATTTCTAAATAGAGGTGCAGTTAAAAATTCCCCTTTTTTTTTCATTAATCTCAACAAAATTACATTTGTGTGGAACAGTGGTTACTTATACAGTGGTCATAAAAGCAAGACAAAAATTTAGATAAACATATCCAGTACAAACAAAGAAAGAACACTACAAACGACATTTGAGGAGCTAGGATAAAGGCCTCTCCGTGAATAAAACCATTTCATTTGACAAATATTGTAAACCAAACTACTGCCAAAAAAAGTATCATTTGTTCGGTGATTTTTCTTCTTGAATATTTATATTGACATTCACAAATTAACGCAATCTTAAAAGGAAATCTTTTTAATTAATCTCAATAACTCCCTATGTCTTTGTTTTCGTGGTGTACGATGACAAAACTAAAGAATTCTATAATGCTATAAAAATCAACATTCACTCATATTGATGTACGATGTACGGTATCAAAATGGTTTATAACCGTATCAGGATTAGCCATTTTATTGCCATAATCCCATAATAACCGATTAAAAATGTAGGAGATCGCAGACTTTGGATTTAAGAGATTGAAATGAGATTTTATGTATTTTTTTTCTTTACGTACTAATTCAAATTGTTCAGCGATTGTTTTTAGATAGGTTTCTAAAAACGATAATCTGTACCGTAAAGCCTTTGTCAAACAGACAGGCGTAACGAATGCGAAGCGTGTCGTTTTTATTTGTAATGTATGGGATTGTTTGAATCCAGTCACATAGAAAAGCGAAAGCGATCCGATAGCGTGACAGAACTATCGGACTGACGTCTCCCTTCGGTTCGGTATCGCTTCGGAAATGCTTCGCTTTCGGCTGTCTTTTTGACAAAAGCATAAATGTTTATAATGGGCTCAGTGCAAATTAATTGGTGGTAATTTTTACCATCTTTCCGAATCATAGCAACGAACGAAGCTATATTCAACAAGGAAGGTTGGCTGATATTGTAGCAGCTGAAATAAAGGGGAGTATTTATTTTTTGTCCACTAATGTCCCACTGCTGTTTAAGAACCAATCTTCAACATATCTCCCCGTGTGTTCTTTTCGAGCAACACCTCTTTTTTGGACCGGATTAATCAGGTTGGGGCTCTTTATTAAAAAAATATATATATCTATTAATCCCGCTGGTAGCTTGTATCACTTTTCTTAAATGATATATTTTTTTAATTTGTTAAAAGAACGAATAAAGAGTATCTTTCCAGTAAATGAAATGATATTTATTTTTAAAAGTACGTTGTAATAAAGATTTTTACATATCGTCTTTTTATAAACTACTTAGATAAGGCCGGTGTTTCGTACCTGACTACCCTGAGAAGAAATAGGCGAAACAAACTCAGAAGTCACTGTCTCTTTTAAAGTCCACACATTATATTGGACAGGTAGTACAAGGTAGTAGTCTAGCACGATTTAATTCAAAAGTAGTACCTACGTGTTTGTAACTCGCTTTCCACAGCTCTCACCCATTCCATTTCCCACCAAATGTCAACAATCAAAGAGCCATTACACACAATCCAACGTAAACCAAGCTAAATGTGTTGGATAACATTCGCGACAATCGCCGCAGCTCCGCCCACGCGCCGCGGTTACCTTTTATTGGCTACGCGACCGAGGGTTCCGTACTAAATGATACTATTCCATTTTTACAACTGTACCGCCACGATGCCATAGGCTGGAGACTCGAGAGGTGATGGGCTGTGTTGTTTAAAGACTTGATGGATTGATGTGTATGTAATCTTCTCGTGTAGGTCTTTTGTCGTAAGTCTTGGAAGAGTTAAAATATCATTCTGATTTTGTATCTGTACAAAGTTTAATAGGTTTATGTATTTAAAAGAATTAATCCATCAGTTAGATTATCAAAAAATATTTGACCCGTATTTTTTCTTTTGTTACGTATACCAAAATCGACGAAGATACGACGCTTTTAAAATTCACAATATGTTATGCCGTGGTGCCATTTTCAGTGTGTCCTGACGTCACTCTCGACTTTTGATAGGCTCTGTGAATATTCACTGGTCTAACAAAAAAAAACGACGGGTTGCACTCTGGGAGTGCCGGCAGAAGTGAAAACTTGAATAGTAATTGTTGGAAATATCTTGTGAACAGATTTTAGTAAAACTCGCAAAAATGGTTGACTTTTTATTTCAATAATTTTCCAATGTGACATACATCTTTTATAAACAATGTTACCTAGCAACGAATGTATCCAGCATACAAACTTCTTTAAAAGTAATAAAGTCACACGAACATTCACGCAAGCGCCCTGCGCCGTCCTACGCTTTTTCGGTCAGGGTCACGTGTCCTGACGCGAGTGTCCTGACGCGAGTTTAAGATTTTATACCCATTACAGAAAAGTGCTCAACGCCGCTAAAGAAGTTTTCACTTCAAAAAACGTTTTAATTATTTTCCAGAACTGACGGACTACTTAGATTTATAATAAATTTATTGAATGTATGTTGGAAACTAATTAGCTTTGTACTACTCCTATCAGGGTGGACGTTTGGATCCCAGCTTTGGAAAAATTATAGGATGAATTATGCTCAAGTATATATGAGTTCATTCGACCATGGTACTTATCAGCCAGCACACTTTTGTTTAAAAGTTTTACATTTCAACCAATATTCTCGAATTTACAACCAAACCAATCTTAAATCACCATCTTAACTTTCCGATAACTTCACCCAAAACACGGTTTCAATTAATTCCACCAATATTTATAGCTTACATTAAAATTAAGGAGCTCCAAATTTTTATCGATATGCTCTCATTCGGTCCCATTTGCCCTCCGACCCGTTACCTGCACCGTTAATTATCTGATCTTTATTTGAATATTTTGAATGCAGTAACGGTCGCACCTTATGCGGGACAATTAAAAAATGACGCATCTCGATTCGCCGATTCGCTGACTCGATACATCGAAGTCATCTCGACTCGAGAACAGTAACTCGATTTACGATGTGTATTTTTGATGTGCAATGAATCGATTTGTTAAAAAGGCGTGGGTAGTGAGAGTCATTGTTGCGGAATAAAATTTTCTAATGTCGCACGTCTCATTGAATTGCGTAAATTGCATTGATTCAGGCGGCCTAGCAAATTATGTAAGTCATTTTGAGATAAGAAATGAACACGAATCTATTTCTGGTTATTTTTACTATGATTATGTTAAAAATTATGACGTTTTCAAACCGTTACAGATTAGCAAGGATTAAATTAGGATAGTTGAATGAATTGTGTTTTATAATTTGTTAATTTCTTCTTTCGTACATCATTATGATTTCATAATTGTTTCCTTAAATATCAAGCGTGTCTCGATGATAGCGGTTCAACATTAATAAACAAATCAAAGTTAACGGCTCACAATGCACCACATAAGTATTAAAAGTAAAAGGGTCGTTCACATTGACGTGTTGGCCATCCCGTTACATTCGCACCGGTTGCATCATTCGCGCTAATCGAAAATTCTTAACGTGTTATCTTAAATTTCAAGCCTCTCACCAAAATGAATCATGTCCAAAAATAAGGCACCGATAATCGAACTTCAATTTTGCATGCCCCTGTACAAAGAAAGCACTTTTACTTTTTTATTAAATTCGGTTTTCTCACGGCACTACGTGAGTCACGTCGCTCTCTTGATTTTCGTCGTGTGTTGGGCCCCGTAATTATGACGTCATAACCGCGGCTTGCGGCTGCGGCTATGCTTTTGTTCTCTTTTCAAATTTCAATTTTTAATTTATTTGCTGACACAGAGGCTGTATATTTTGGTTTTGTCTTTCATGCCAGTTAAGTTCGCGATGTTTATAAAACTGTTTATTTATTTGTTTACTAGAGACCGCCCGGGGTTTTCGGTTCTACTAAAGTATAAGATTTATTGAAACTTGAATTGAGAAGGAAATGTTTTTAAAAGCGTGGAAAAGGAAATATTTATATTATACTTAAGAAAAATGTACTATGTTCCAAAAATAGACAACATAATCTTAAACTAGTATGAAATTGTTGTACAAAGGATGGTCCCCGTAACTAGTTCATTGTTAGTAGGAGCAGTACTGCGCAAACTGGGCGATAAGATTAAAATATTAAGTTCTCAACGGTCTCAATGGTCAGTTCAACAGTGAAATATTTTGCGCTCCTTTACACTGTAGCCACAATAGAAGTCCGCCTTACGTTCTACCTACTGCGAGGATGTAGTGTGGCCAACTATCTGGGGCACAATGTGTACATGAGTTTTCATGTTCATAAAAGTTCAATTATGTAGAAAATGCCTCCTTAATAAGTCAGTGAAGACAGCGAAGGATTGTAACAAATTTCTCCCATATTCTTCGCAACACCCATTCCATCAACTAACAGAATTATCCAAAGAGGACATAGTTGATACTACATAATTTATTTATGAAAAGACTAACTTAATGACTTTCTAATTAAGCGCTAATAGTAAACACAAAAATTACCATAAATACCGACCTACAGCTGCATCCATCATTTTATTGAAAACGCAAACTATTAAAAATCTTAAACTTTTAGAAAGGGTAACCCTTAGCTTCTCCAACGATTAATACCTAATAAATGGGTTTTAAGTTTTCCTCAAAATCCAGACAGTCCCAAAGGACATACAACACAAGGACACCCCACTGTTCCCAGTTGATGTCATGAATGGAATATTCAAGGCGTTATAAATAAATATAACTGTCGTACGCGGTCCGCGGTCTAAAGAAAGTCCAGTCGCGCAGCAAGCTCGTAAACCTCACTTACAACTCAATAAACATATCCTCAGTAGTGGTTATCGTTTTGCAAATTGAACTCGAAATGATAACTTTTATTGTTATGTTAGTGGGGTAAATGGTAATAGCAAAGTGGAGGATAATATTGTGGATAGTGTAGAGACAGCCTTTTAACAATGGAAGTCGTTATTCGGTTCTACGTTGAATGGTGGTTCACGGTAAAAGATCCTGTGCCCTAATTGCGTAAAAGGCTTGTATGTATAACTATTTTAATAAGGTATAAAACTTCAGTTTGCCATCGTGGTGACAGGATTTGCCAACCAATAGGAGTCGGTTGCCCAGGGATTCACAGACGATTCAGATCTGAAGTATACATGTGGTGTATCTCCACAGACAATGATCCACGTTTTGTCCTGCGCCGCATGCCCTGTAACCTGTACACTGGACGATCTTATGACTGCATCAGTGAGCGGGGTTCGCTGAATTTTGGGCTAATCATAATATCAAAACGATCAAACACAATATTTGCCATCGACACGCTAAGAAGAAGGTATAAAAAAAAGGATTATTCTTTTGACTAATTGCTTTGTCAGTATTATTAAGTACAGAAATTTAAGTGTCCGCAAAACGTCTAGATAGAATCAAAGCTTCAAAGACTTCACTGCAGGACAATCACGCTAATACATGCTTTAGAAACTAACCGTTAACTTTCAAGTCAATAAAGACATAAAACTTGCAAAATTAAACTCTTCATTATAACTAAACAGACAAAGTTGGATTAGCTTTTGTCTGTCAACCAAGTAATATCGCATTAAACTCCATTACCTATTAACCCAAACCTACTTGGATTGATCAATCGCTTGATTACCGATTGATATAATTAAACAATAAATACTAAACGGTAAGCAATAAGTAAACACCTACTTCCACATTTAACATCACATTACTTACAACTTTACATCATGTCCCATTTATGATATGTATTGGTAGGGATGTAACCGGCTAGTCACGGATTAGTTGTCTATGTTTGTAGTCGGCGAAGAGTTGGCGACTAGTCTGCCGAATAGGCGGTTAAACTCACTGATATAAAATTAAAAATGTTTATATTTGTAATTAGCCATACAGTTAATTTCTACTCTTTGCATTAGCTTATGCATTGCATAATCCGCCTATAGTGTTCCCACCAATGGGCCTCTTCTCTATTAGGAGTGTAATTTAATCCATTTTGCGGGCCCGATGCGTGTTGGTGAATGTCACATGTCTTCGATTTTTTCTTCTAGGACCACCGTTTTAAAATCAGAGGTTATAAAATTATACAAAATAATGCGCCAAGCTGCGTAAGGGCCGGGCCCACTGGGCAACACTGATGTACTACCTATTAACAGATACAGAATTTTGAATATCTATGATCACATTCAATGCCCAGCTTTATATGACACCGCATGAACAATCCCGATGGCGCTTGGCCGACTAGTCTGCCTTTTTTCAGTCCAATAATTTGGGAAGCTAATAGGCAAAACTCATAGTCGGCCCATCTCTAGATCAGTATAATTGTTTTCCAGAGCAAAATTAATTTTATCAGCCAAGCAGTCGTAAAAACCGAACCCGATGGATATTAAACTTATCGGTTTCATATATTTTATTGGAAATATAACATTTTCATATTTTACACCCACGAACATTTAAAAGCAGTTATGTGCAAAGACACATAAGTATTTATAGTGTTTTGTTGCGAAACTTATTTGAAAAGGTGTATGTACTTTATGTTGTTACTCTTAAAAGTTAAATAATCTAACAATAACGAATTGTTCAGGAGAGCAGTTTAAAGTATGAAATTGCAGAACACACAAGTCCACAGTTTTTTTTAAAACATTTCATAACGGAATAATTAAAGTGGGATGGCAAACAACGTATTTTCGACCAAAATGTAGCTTATACCCTTTAACCGTCGACTTCCATAAAATTACTACCACCTTACGAACAAACAAGTCTATAAAATCCTATTAAAACATTCCCACATCTCGACAAACATAAACCAAGATGCTACTGTTTAGTAATTGGAGTCCAGTCGCGTTCAGTTGCGCTGAGGCGTTGATTTCGCAACCAGTGAGTTATGGCCTTAAGACCGGTGATACGTCGCCTGTAAGTTATGGCCAGACGGGTTTCATTCAGACGTCCCATTCATGTAGACTAGGCCTTAGTTTAGTAACAATGACTGGCTGGTTACTAAGTATGTTCTGTTGGTGATGGTGGGTCAAAAAACTGCTCTTTTAAAACGGTGGGTGATTGCGGTGTGGAGGGAGACACGACTTTAAACTCTAAAAGTGAAGTATATTTACTTCATTCAGGAAATTGCAAAGATAGTGAATTGAGTGTCAGCTTAGACAGAGGCGGTAGCACAAGTGCGTGACGTAAACGTCATGTGAATATATCGATTTAGATAAAATCTAGTTATCAATTTCAAAATTTAAGTATTTACTTAACATTTACATCACTCAAGCATGCTGGCATCTCAGATTAGAATTTAAATGAATATAAATTCTGCATTGTTCACTTATTTTTAATTTTTACCTATATTGTAATAAAAAATAGTAAACGTCATAAATAGCATGTAACACCAATAGAAAGTTAATTAACAGTGAGGTCAATCCAATTAAGATATCCTTTAATTAGAAAAGTGATCACCCACGCTTATGACGTCATCGATGTTGATGGCAAAAATAATTTTATAGCGCTCAGTGAGAGTAGAAAGAGAAAATAAAGCTGGTATAGATAAAATAACATTATTGCCTTTTCATATTTTTATATAACTAAAGGCGTTTGATCAGTAGTTTAACTATTTGTTACATTCTATACATTTTTAACCGTTTGTTAAAAAACACCAATCGTCATTGATCATCATCATACTATTAATTGTGGATCACAGGTCCTGTACAAAATATAATAGGTCTTTCATAGAATGGAGTTCGGCTATGCCCCGTCTTATAGGCAAATAATGTATGGGTTTTAACAATAGTCAGTTTAATGATTAAACAACTGACCCTAATCTTTATACTTGATGACTTTCTACTAAACGATCTCTTGTATTTAGTTAAAGTTATAACATTTTGTTCTTTCGACAAGATTTTTCTGTAGGTATGTCAACCAAACCGTCCCTTTCAAGAATTAGATTGATACTGATTGAACATAACTTTATGCGAACAGAAGATCAGGTTTTCTACTGTTCTTTTTTTATCTTGGTAAAATCATCAAATGAGTCCTCCCACCCAGGGCAGAGCCCTTTACGTTCTGGGGTCACGGTAATTCGTACAGTCCCGCGACCAGTACAGGCCCGCGACCTACTCTACTGTTCTTAGTAATATTTAGAGTAGGCATACATTAACAAAAAGAAAATTAACGATAGACCCGTGTTAGACCACTGCTTGACAGACGGTGAGCAATCATGTGGTCGATGAATCAGGCTTGCCTAGAAGTAACCTATTTACTCTTGACTTGATGACCCCAAGTTTGAAGTGATCTGGAAACAAAGGCTTCGCTAAGAAATTGCACTCCTCAGCTGTGAGCATAATAAAATTATTTATAAAGCCCTAATAAATTTGAAAAATTGAGATATGACTTAAGTGACTACAGTTAAATAGCTGTGTAAATTATTTCCTTGGTTCGTAACCCACCCAAAGTACTCACATACATGCCAACCTTCCATTTTTAGAGCGATCCCAACATAGCGTAGGTGATCATAAATCGACTCTCATATTACATTTTGCGCCACCATTGTCTATCCTTACCCGAGACACCATTATTCTGATACCCGCTGTAAAATTTTATTTCTTTACGGATCTTTATTATTTTACACTTTATATCGTTGCTTTGTGATTCGATAGTCAGAGGTGGTCTGCGTTTGCGCACTAAAAAACGATATATTGTAGCAAAATGGTGAGCAATCGAATCATATTTATGGGCGCCTACAACAATAATAATGTCATTGGATATTTTTATAATAAATTGCCTTTATTCCTTTTTGTAACTCTTCCTGTTTTATACCAAAACAGAGACTTCGAGGTTTTCATGTCCAAGTATTTAAATGAAACAGTATGGGAATAAAGGTGAACACGCATGTTCAGATATGTCGTAAAGTCAGTGTCCGATCCACGTGAGGAGATAGTGCGGCGACGGGTCCCGAGATTGTTGATTTAAGCCCTTTGTTTTAGGACTATGGGAATGTACAAGATGTACAAAATATGAAATAAAACAATTTGTATTTGTATGCGAGTGCATTTTTGTTAGATTCCACATTGTTGTACCGATATGGGTGAAAAGACTTTGTAATGAAGAAAGTACTTACGTTACGTACGTTTTTTTACATTGATTTACAGTTATAGAATACACGATTGATGACACGGTTTGCGCAGTGGTTGAGCGATTGTACTGCTGCGCAGCATGTCGCGGGTTCAATTCCCGCACGGAACAAATATTTGTATGACCTATAAGTAGTTGTTCCGGGTCTGGGTGTTTGTTTATGTGAGTTTCTATGTTTGTGAACGCACTCACGAAACAGGAGAAATTCCTAGTGTGGGTAAACGTCTTATAAAAAAAAAAGATAAAATCTAAAATATTAAGTAGGCATTAGGTATTGATTCTCACGTACAGTGTTCAATGTCAACTACCCTATCACTTTTAAGCACAAGTAACTATGTAGTCTTCCTCAAATGACTCAACGAATACGTACGTCATGATATAAATCAACGAATCCATACGACCATCCAACGAGTATATAAATAATACATAACCTTTAATGAAAACATTGTCACATTGCGTTTTTTTTTAATCCTATATATTCGTATTATTACATATTATCTTGTGAGGAGCACGAGGCTAAATAAATACAGCCACACAGACCGATCTTCCAGGTTAAGCCGCGCTTGCCGAGGTTGGTCTGTAGATGGGTGACCATCTGTCATAGCGAGTTTCCTCCGCGCCTCGGAAAGCACGTAAAGCCGTTGGTCCCGGTTATCATTTGTAGATCTTTGACAGTCGTTACTGTTTCAGTCAGAAGCTCTAAAGTCTGACAACCAGTCTTACCATGGAGTATCATATTACCCATTTACTGGGTTGTAGAGGTCCACCAGGCAGTCGCTTCATCAAAAATACTGATATCCAGCTGCTTCTGGTTTGACTGAAAGCCGACCCCAATATAGTTCTAATTAGTTAGTAGATAATCTATATATATAAAAGAACAGGGTTTTTATTAAGACTCGACTACAGCCGAAACCGCTAAACGCACTAACTTGAATTTTGGACAGCAGTTGCAGTCTACCACGTAGGGGGGCAATAAGACGGGATTTTGCGAAAGTCCTCCTCTAAGGGGGTGAAAAGGGATGAAAACTGTTGTATGAAAAATCTTATTCCTTGGGTTTATAAACTTGAAACTTAGTACTAATATGAGTATAAGTAAATAAAAAAGACTGGCACTATTAATTTTAAACTACCCTCCATTGGTAATCTAGACGATGTTAAAGTTTGTATGGGAAAATCATAACGCGCGAACCGATGAGTTTGAAAATCAGTATTTAAATATTAGATGCAAAATAATTAAACACGTGTCTTTGGATTTTTCGAAAATCACCCCCCAAGTTGATGAAAAGGGGTATTCAAGTTCAAAGGTAAGGATATTAAACGCTAAACGTAGAAAGCTGACTTTTGGATGGTAGTTGCCGTTAATTGTGTAGGTGAGAATTAAGCAGGGATTTTGCGAAAATCCACCTCTAAGGAGGGTAAAAGGGGTGAAAACCTTTGTTTGTAAAATCTTATGCCTTGGGTTTATAAATTTGGAACTTGGCGGGAATACGAACGTAAGTAAGTAAAAAAGATTGGCATTATTAGTTCTTTAAAACTACCCTCCTCTGGTGATTTAGATTATGTTAAAGTTTGTATGGGAAAATCATAAAGCGCTCACTGATGAACTTGAAACTCAGTATATAGAAATTAGATCAAAAATAAACAAACACGTGTTTTTGGGGTTTTCGAAAATCACCCTCTAAATGGGTGAAAAAGGGTAATTAAGTTTTAAGGGAAGGCTGCTTGCTTCGACAAACCCAAAACTTGGCATAAATAGTTTCCCAATCGAATAAAGGATGCGTAACTATCTATATTTCAAAAATCAACCCCTAGCGGGCGATCATCGGAAAATCAGTTTGTCTACACTAATATTTCGAGTTCGAAGTTAGAAACACGCGCTGACGAAGTCGCGGGCGGAGTGCTAGTGGTCTTATAAAAGGTAGGTAATAAAAACAAAACATAAATGATACATACCGACAAGTTTATTGATCAGATTCAAATCCAAGACAATATTTTTTTTTTTGTCGAAGTAACATAAACTTTGTCACCTGAAAGTATGATATTGCAAACCTGGATTATTCATTAAGTCAAAATCATAAAAAGTCTGCAAAAATTCAGATCCACCGACGCAAGCACTGATTTTAAAGTTACTGGACTAATATTGTAAGTCACGAAAAAGGCTGAAATGGATCTTCAAGTAGGCCAAAACTGAGGCCAGGGACTTACCTCCGGGGTCGCGGGACTGTCTTATCAAGTAACCGTGGCCCTGGAATGTAAAGGGCTATTGAAGGACAGCGTGGGACAGGATTGATTTTAGTCAGTACGAGTCTGACAGTCCCTCCCATCCCGCTCTGGGCGGGAGGACTCATTTGATGATTTCATAAGGAAAAATAAGTTGACTTACCTTTTTGTAAACGTTGCTTAATAGTAGAATTTCTCCTGTATAACGGGCGCGCTTACAAGCATTTATGCCTTTGTCAAACAGACAGGCGAGTCCGAAGCGATAACGAACCGATACCAGACGTCAGTCCGAGAGTTCTGTCACGCTATCGGATCGCTTTCGCTTTTCTATGTGACTGGATTCAAACAATTTCATACATTACAAATAAAAAAGCCTCGCTTCGCATCCGTCACGCCTGTCTCTTTGACAAAGGCTTTAAGCTGGTACACACAAACAATCGAACCCGAAACAACTATCTGTAAGAAACAAATATTTGTACCGTGCGGTAATTAAGCCTGTGCAACAGCCACTGCGCCAGCCGTGATTTATAAGAGATTTATTATGATAAACATTTATAACATAACTTTATCAAAACACCGTACGATACAAGTGTGATTCTAGAACAAACAAAAGAAGTAGCAGGATAAAATTTCTGTCATGGGACTGCCTTAAAGACACCGTGGCCCTGGGACGCAAAGGGCAACCGAAGGTACAGAGAGTGCTTTTAGTCAGTAAGAGTGACAGTCATTAAATTCTACTCCACTTGGTAAGTGGACTCATTTCATGATATTACCACTACCAAAAATAATGAAATGTCTAAATGATATATTTAGACATTTCATTATTTTTTAAGTAAAAAGTTGGGAGTTCATGTACGATAACATTCTTCTACCAAGCCTACGTATGTTTCATCTATTCTCTTCAATATTTATGTCGCATTAACAAGCAATTTCATACCCTTTAAATAAAGTTATTTATTCCGTGACACGAACACATAATGATTTTAGACGTATAGTAAAGTTCGTAGTTATAATAACTCTTAAAGCTATGAAGCAATTCAATTATGTAGTAAAGGTCGGATTCGTTTATTGTATTATTTGTTATTAATCTATGCAATTAAGTGCAATAAAGGAGCATTTTGACATTCATCTCATTTGTTAGTGACAGTATCAAAAGGAAGAGTTCAAACTCTTGTACAATTGTGAAATGTATTTAAATAGAAAAAAAGGTATATACAATAAATAATTCATTAGTTAACTAAAGTTACTCGACGTGCCTATCAGCCCTGCGCTCCATCAGGCCACTGGCTTCAAAAAATGATGAAAAATAATAGAAAAATTGAAACTGTGTCACGTTTTTTAGCAGTGAGAGAACGATTGCCCACAAAAATCGTAAGCCCCATCGATCGTGGTCGCGGGACTCACTAATTACCGTGACCCCGGTACGTAAAGGGCTATAGAAAGACACCGTGGATTTTAGTCAGTACGAGTCTGACAGTCCCTCCCACTCCGCCTTGGGGTGCGCCCACTTGCCCTGGGTGGGAGTACTCATTTGATGATTTTACCACGTAAAAAAAAAGCCCCATCGATCGTTGTCCACATTACTTACGCAAAATCAAAAATTCCAGTCCTTCTGATTGTATTCGCTCACGGTTCAATCCTAGAATCTTTCGCTTGCAAAAGTTCTATATCTATAACGCATTATTCGTCGTCTTTTGCAAACGAATAGACAGACTCTCTCAAAGTTTCAACGTCTCCAAAACATTTACTTGACCTAGTCTACTCCATAATTCATAAACTAACGTATCTACCATAATTCATGTACAATAGCCATTCGGTCGCTGTAAAACCGTCCCGGTACCGTACGGCCGGCAGTGACGTCAGCCGTGGGTGCCGGATACCTCCCACGTATCGTACACGGCTACATCTTCCGGTTGCAATATGAAATCTGAGAGAAAATTATCCTGATGTCGGAATATTGAGAGCGTTTTTTAGGATCGAGTGGAAGGGTGACCATGATTTAGTGTGAAAGTCTTAATCTGAATTCTGAAGATTTAAGAATTTATTTATTCGAAATCTGTATTACAAGCAAAGTCTGCCATACTACATAACAGTTTGTCGGTCCAAATTTTTGTGTGTGTTAAAATTAAACCACCTTCCACGATTCGCGTTTAATTGAAAATCAATATCGTGGTGACCCTGACACCTGAAGAAACTAAAGATAATTAATTAACAGATTGAATTCTAATAAATTTGAATGCATTGTTTGAAAAAAAATCTAAATAACTTTCAAAACTGATTCCACATAGCCATTCAACACAAAGACCACTTCATATCGTACTTCATTCATGACTTTTCTAAAACCCATAAGAATGACCATTCTTAAAGAGTCGAACATTGAATTCCAAACCTTATTCACTACACACTGAAGCACAAAGTCCAAACGCCCTAAAGAAGCATGGCTGTAAAGGACAGGAAGCAAAAGGCTTCATATTTCATCTGAAATACGTTTATTATCACGACAGTGTCGCAGTAGTGAGCAATTACAAGAGCATAACCTACTAAATCGTTGCCACCTGTTCTCGCCGTGATATTGTTAATAATTTTCTGTAGACAAATCAAAATACGAAACTGTTCTTAAAAATCTTGACGTTAAGGTTTCGTTTCCATTGAAGAGGATTTGAATATTGATGAAATAGGAAAATGTATTTTATATGCTCGATGATTGAGTCCCGTTTAGTTAAAAGTTTGCTTCACAAAATGCGATGTAGGATAGCTGCCCACACGCTTTCATTCGTAGGAAAACCATATCTTTGTTTTGTAATGAAATTGTTAGTTTATTTCTTTAAATAAACGATGTTTGAGAGGGCCAGTAGTTATAGTGGCCGGGTGGTCTGCACCACGATTATTGGACCAAGAAGTTTTATTATCGTTTGATCGTGTGTTACTCCTTGTTATTTCTTTATTTAGGCGGAGTATGATATTATCTGTTTGGATTAATACTGGCTTAAGTGTGTACGTGACAGGCTTTTCAATAAAATCGGAAGTATTGGGTTTCATAGCTAATAATTGCGTCATCGTTGCGGCCTTTATTCTCAGGTGCTTTAGATGATATAAACTTTCACATTTTCTTTATAGGACACGTGTTGGAGTTACTTTTCCTGTGTTAGATAAGAAATAGATAGCATTTTAGAGGAGAGCCTTTTCGAGGAATAGGAAGCGTTGGAGTGGAGACCAAAGACGGGGCGGAGCTGAGGAGTGAAAGAAGACTACTGACTAGGTGGACTGCATCTTATTAAACTGAATTTCTAATTATCCAGCCAGTTAGTCTTCTTCTTCTTCAGCCTTTTTAAACCATCTCGGAATAGGTCTCTCTGGAAGTAATTTATGACCCTCTTCAGATCGTCCTTTTAGCGCTTTTGCAGTCTATCTTCTCTCTGTGGCTTTCATTCCAGAAGACGCTTGCACCTCGATTTTTGTGCCCAGACTCCTATTTTAAGTTCGCCACTCGTTTCGTCGCTAACAGTTAGTATTGGGTAGCCAGAGGTTGATAATGAGCAACAAATGGAATTAAATAATCCCAAGTTATTATTTCCTTAATTAATAACACAATATATCTGTTTGCTGTGGATGATTAAGTAAATGATGTGAGTAAATTATGATAACACCTATGATAATAATATTCATTGCAAACTTAACACGTAACATTAATCATTAAAACAATCCGCACACAATACAATTTAGCATACATTCAACACTTCTCATAGACAGGTAGGCGGTAAGAACCACGTAAGTTAACATTAGTAAAACCTCAATTCACTAATTTAATTAACATTTTTAACAAAGCACAAGTATTGAAGAAAGCTTGGGAGTTTCTTGTTCAAACATTGTCTGTACTTAATCCATACCGTTACAAAAGGTACTAGGCTGACAGAAATTGGAAGCAGTGTCTGTCCACTGCGTTGGGCGGACACTGCCTGCATTCTAATTTGTTTGCATAAACTTAGAACAAAAGCCTGGAGACTGGAGGGGCTTGGATTCTAAGCTTCTGGATCGGAAACTATTATCCTACTGTTTTTATACGAAATGGTATGAATACAAAAGTGAATTTGTTTCTTACGCTGTTACATTGAACCATTTTTGATAAATTTCTGTAAATACAGAAATAGATACTAGTAGATGGATAGATAAATGTAATCCTGGAGAGAATTATAGGCTACTTTTTAGGCCGAACAAAGACAGGGGTAAAAGTTAATTTTAAATTAATGTATTTATGATTAACTGAAAAAAATGAATGTTAAGTAGTAAAGTTCGGGATTACAAGCTGATTATTCGTAAACAGGATGGCTTCAACGCACATTATTTCCAATTATGATACGAAAGCACAAAGGTTTATATCCATAGGATTCTGTGGGTGGGGCTGTTTACAATTTCAATAATATTTACTCTACTTATTAACATTAATTAAAACCCGATGTTAAAAAACCAACCTTTATCAAACTGACTCATGTGCGATATTTGACTCACTCATTAAAATAATTATAACGTTAAATAAATCACGCAGCAATAAACATCTAATTAGGATAAAGGCTGATTTATTTATATTTTTAAATAAAGGATCTGCACCCGCATCCATAAGCTTACATACAAAAATACGATAACAGAAAATAAATTGTACAAATCTTATTTGCATACTACATTATCATTTGTAACAAGTATTGATTCAGATTCACAAAAAGACCGCATTTTGCCAAAACGACTCTTAAGAGTTTCAGTGACCAAATTAGCATTTACAGATGTATATCAAATTAAAATAATAAAATAAAATACAAAAGTGGACCCGTGTAAATGCACTGGACAAGATAAGAACAGAAAAGGTAACGAAATGGTTTTATTTTAGAGATTTATTGAATGCCAATACTGTTACTCATTTATATTCCAAATGGAATTAACGTTTATAGCGTTCAAGTGAATGAGAATTCAAAATCTTTTGTTTTTATTTCATAATACATTAGTTCTATTATTACAGTAGTGCCACGAATGTCACAACAATGATCGTTCCGCCATATTCGTCTGGGTCTACCCAGGACCAAGATGGCGGAAATAGTTTGACACTTTAGGATAAGATTCAGGACAAGAAAGAGACCAATAGAAGAAAACCTTTAGGAAACAACGAAGAAGGGAGGCTTTTGTCGTGCTAATAACTCTGCCTAGTATTTACGACTATTACAAAAACTCTCGGTTTATAGAAAATTAAAACCCCTTCGTTTCCATTAAAGCATTTTTTTATAATCAAACAACATAAAACTTTAAGCTTTAGTATAACTTCGTATCCACATTTCAGAGATCCAAGCAACATCCTACACACAAACCTGGAGATGTTCCCGAGATCTCTACAGCTTCAAGTGTGCTTATAATTTCGGATCACGATGTTATCTCCTTGAGAAATATTGTTGCTGTGCAAGCACCCATAGCAGAGACGTTGAGATGTTATTATTTTAAAATTAGTTGGGATTTAATATTGGTAGCTGATGTCATTTTGAAGTTTCATCCAACTTGATTATTTGGTTTGTATGAGTAAAATATTTGTCTTGCTCCCTGCTGCCCTTGTATAATGATGATGATCATGATTCGGAAGTAAAAGTGTGTTATTTTTTTTATAAATTAACATTATTAAGACGCAAAGATTGTAAGTTTGGTATACCCAAAATTACTTTCCGAAATTACTGATCCGATGCCGAAAATCCTTTTATACGAATTCACAGTGATAAATGTAAATAGGTTGCAAATAGGTGAGTACCGTTAAATAATGTACAGTAGGACAAAACTTTTGTATGCAACTAAATAATTGGGAACGATAAAAGTCAGTGTTTAGTTGTACCAGGAGTTTTTCCTTGAAAAGAAATAAGCTTGACTTGTAAAAATAACCATAGCGAGCGATAATCTATATACTTGACCTACTAAACTTATACAAACGAGAGCGTTTTAGCGAGTACAAACCAGGGTTCTGACGAGCTTTCGACTTTTTTTCATGAAATCAAAAATTTTTCACGACCATCGGTTAGAGCGTTCGATAGAAATATCGTGTAATTTTTCGGATGTTTGGTTCTATGTTTCGCTCTGTTTGTTATTTTTTGTAGTTCGACAAAACTAAAAACTGCGAATGCTCGATATTTTGTTCCAAGTTAATGCTTAAGTCTATAACCACCTGATTTTATTCTTCTCTTTGTCACTGATGAGCAAGTATTTGCACCACTGCCTTAAAAAAAAGGAGTGTTTTCACGATATTGACGTTGGCAGCCTTATAATGGACTCATGGTGCTCAAACAAAGAAAACTATAAACAACAGTTTCTAAAAACATTTATTTGTAAGTTGAATTGAATCAACCATTCACTACTTCAATATTCAATTCACAGCATTGTCAAAGTTTATCTGACAAGGAAAAGCAACCAACATTTAGGGTACACTTTAAAGGTGCTTTTATACGGTTTTCAAAAGTAAAATGTACCATTTTTCTAACAGCAGTAGTGTAGAAATCTAAAATTGTTTATGCTGAAGTGAATCAGAACCGAGTATTTCAAATAATACGATACCTCCAAGGCAAAATACCAGATTATTTATGAACAGGATAGACCAAAATGAAAAGGGGCTTTTTTATACTCCACAGTGAATCTAATTGATTTGAAAAGAGGTAGGTACAAAGTTTTTAAATTTAAATAGCAATTGATGTCCCCCAAACTGTAATTCTCTCTATTTTTGGCTTCTTTAATGCAACTCAAGGCCTTATGCCCTCAAGTTTTGTAAAATACCTAGACTCAAGTAATAATCAGACTTTCATTTTCAAAAACATTCTTTTGAGCGAAATACTGCAATACCCAGTTGTAAACGCCCCTTTACAGTATAATTTACACGAACTGAATAAATTGTCCCGTGTGATATCTCACAAAGGGCGAGGCTAGGTGTTTCTAAATGTCAATCAGCGTATATCTTTTGTTTGCACTGAGCAATGCGTCGGCCACTAACCTAGTGCCTACTAGGTACGAATAAATCATTTCGACACAATTAATGGTTTATTGTCACCGAGTAGTTGCTTTAATTGCTTGGAACAATTTTGTTTTGATAATGAATTACAAGAGTCAGCTTGTAATTGTGTGGTTGTGGATTTATGTACTGATATGTGTGCCAAGTGGAACGAGGGTGTGTTTCGTCGTTGGGATAACTTTGATTATTGGAATGTTGAAGAAAAACAATAATTTGCTGCTTGATTGCTTTGCTTGTTTAAGACGTGTGCAGCGTATTGACATTTAGGATGAAACATAATGTCTGATTCTGTGCACGGGTCACTATCCCGTAAGATTTAAACATACATAATTGACCAAATCTTGGTGTACTTTTAGGTATACCTCTGTCTAACTTAATGTTTGTACTGATGTTCTTCTAGAGTACGTTTCTGTCGGGGTCGTAAGACTTATGATTTACCGTAACCCAGACACGTAAAGGGCTATTGAAGGACACCGTGGATTTTAGTCAGTCCGAGTCTGACAGTCCCTCCCGCTCTGCCCTGGGTGGGAGGAATCATTTGATGATTTTACCACATTAAAAAAAAAGAGTACTACATTTAAGTAGAAAATTGATTGACGATGAAGAAATCAACCAAAGGACTGTTTGTATCGTCGTCAGATCGAAATACGCATATGCGAGATCGCCAGACACCTTGACAACATAAATTAATTAAGGTACTCTTTCGTTAATTTTTCGAAAAATTATCGAACATACTTCCGAACCATTTTCGAGTAACTTATCAACATTCAAACCCACAATCCACTCAGATTTTAAATCGAACTAAGCAGACAAGATGACGTTAACCAGAAGAAAATCTCGTTGCATAACGCACGCACGGAAACCGTTTGAATAGCACATGCGCGTACGCATACCAAACTGCGCACAAGAACGTTCAGATATGCACAGCGCAACGAAGATCGGAACTTAGTGGAATAGTTTTTGAAAGAGATAGATTTGTGGCTTAGCTCGAGAAATGTTGGGTACTTATGCTTACTAATATTGCCTATATTTTTCTTATTTCCGTTTTTGTAGTTTCCTATTACCAGGGACTTAAGTATCTAAGCAAATTTTTCTTCGCAAGAAGGAGTATGATTTACTTAGAAATTCAACTTTTTTCTGAACTTAGTATGAGTACAAACAGAAAATGCCACCGAAACTCATTTACATTTACCTCTTTTAACCCTGTTTCGGTCATCTATATCTTTGTTCTTTAGTCTTATCATCTGCTGGAAAATTATTCAATTTCTCTGTCATGCATCAAGGAAATCAAATTTTCAATATATCACGAAATAAAACTTATTTATATTGATAGTAGTTCCTTACCTACCCTTAAACTGTGAACCGAATAAAAGGGGGCAAATTAAATGCAGTTTTTACCCGACTACGGCTAAGCCAGGAGGGTTATGATTTAGACCGGGATGTATGTATGTTTATTTGTTCCCTCATAACTTCTAAACTACTTATTATAACATGACAAATGAGGTGTCGTAAGAAGCGTCTCAGTTGTCCGCTAGTTATAGGGTAGGTTAATGAATATTGTTCTTGTTTTATACTTTTCAGTGCGCGATTTTTTTGTAGTCGGGTTTTAGTTATTTTGAACTAATGTTTTTAAAAGTGTCTCGGAAAGTTTTCGTGGTAATTCATGAACTTAATTTATTTATTTATTTACCAATATGTACTAGACCTAAGTCCCAGTTTCATTAATTAATGATGATTTAGAACCCCATTAATATGTAAGTTAAAAGTTGATTGAGTCATTTGTCCGAGTTATTAGTCAAGAATAAAGTGCATTATGTCACCTTTATAATCAGTCATTGTTATCAGTGAATAGGAAAATAGTTGTAAAGAGCGCATACGCAGTTCGTTCACGTCTTGCGTTGGCGATGAACAATATGCGGTAACCTTGCCAAATAGTTTGTATTTAGTTTTTGTGTCTAATAGGTGCCGTTATTTGTCTAGGTAAATCTGGAATTATACGACTATGGACTTTACAGTAGCTATTGTAAATACATACCTATCGCTTGGTTGTCTAAGCGAAGAAAATAACTTTGTTTGTATACAGGCTTATTTGTCTATGTACTTTATTTCATCACCACAGCTCTCAAAAACAATCGAGGCAACAGAAAACAGCGTAAAAGTAACAGCGATGTTATGTTTTCAAGAAGGTGTTTTAATTAGAACGTTTAATTCTAATAAAATTCCAGTTGACATATTTATAAGGCAGATGTGAATATCAATGCTAGGGGGATGCCCTAGTAAGACATAGGTATACCATAATCTTACCTGGTGAAGTTTTTCAGAAAGGCATAGTACTCTCGGGTCGACGGCGCGTTGTGTTCCACGCGCGCCGCAAGGAGTGTCAGCATAGTGACGGGGCCTGTAGAGGGCCAAAGCCTGCCGGGGTCGCGGAACTCACAAATTACCGTAACCCCAGTACGTAAAGGGCTATTGAAGGACACCGTGGACTTTAGTCAGTACAAGTCTGACAGTCCCTCCCGCCCTGCCCTGGGTGGGAGGACGCATTTGATGATTTTACCACGAAAAAAAAACCAAAAAAAAAGGCATAGTACTCTTAACTGGCGTGTTTGTATAACCAAATGTATGAATGTGGACGAGACGAGAGAAAAATGTAATGGTCATAGCTAGAGGCCTCATGTTGTTCCTGCCTAAAACATGGAAAAAGATGTGAATTTTATTATGTATATGGAATACGTTCGCGGGGCAGACATGGCCAGAAATTGCCCCAAATTGAGTGGTTTGGAAGAAAAAATGGGGGGGGGCCTGTGTCCAGCAGTGGGACACAAACTAGGCTATTAAAAAAATGGAATACCTAAGTTAAACCCTGTTGACCAGTTTATATAGAAAATAGGGAGGAAAAGAAATACTTCTAGCCGTTGTGTTAGTAATAAATAAGGGCTTTAACGAACTAGCAAGACAAATGCGTTGACATTAGCCTTAAACTGTTTAAAACTAAATACAAGTCGTTTAAATTTGTCAACTGTCGTAAGTCACGATCAACGAATTGAGTTTCGATTCAGAATATTATTAAACTTAGATATACGGCGCAAATGTGGGTCCAATTTAAACTCGAACAATAGTTGACATTATCTGTTATAGTCTTATCCAGAACCGAAAGTTTAAAGGTAACAAAAATGGATTTTTGCAAAAGATCGATAGTTAATCTTATTCTTGAATTGTCGCGAACTTGAGTTACCTAGCTTTTTTTTAGCGTGGTAAAATCATCAAATGAGTCCTCCCACCCAGGGCAGAGCGGGAGAGACTGTCAGACTCGTACTGATAGAAATCCACGGTGTCCTTCAATAGCCCTTTACGTTCCTGGGACACGGTAATTCGGGAGTCTCGCGACCCCGGGAGGCTTTGGCCGTCCAAGGGGGGCCCGTCATTGTGCTGACACTCTGAGGCGCGCGTGGAACACAACGTGCCATCGACCCACGCATGGTCCATGATCGGACAGCGAGTAGCCCATTACTTGCTGCCCGCATGCCCGACGACATAGGGCTAAGGTTGACTAATCACTGTTGGCGTTTTTTAACTCCTCCCGCTATCTTCCATGAAGTTTTGTCATGCGACGCCATGTGGTTGTAAAATGTTTTTTTTTTAAAATTTTATTTTTTAACCTGTGTTGTCCCACTGCTGGGCAAAGGTCTCCCCCACAACTTCCCACTCTTCCCTGTGTGCGGCTTTCTCCGGCCAATTTGTCATGAAAGTGTCTAGGTCGTCACGCCAGCGTTTCCTAGGCCTCCCTCGGCAACGACGCCCGTCCGGCACCCACTGCGTAACAACCCTAGCCCATCGATCTAAAATGTATCGATGTAATCGATGTAAAATGATAGTAAGGAAAAAGTATAGTCCAACTATTATGGACATAGGACTGTGTCTTGGTTAGTTGGATAGCGCGAAATGTTCGCTACACCACGTGTGTGCCCTAAGTCATAGAGCTCGTATATTGTTTTGAAGTAGTTGGTTGGACGACGGATGTTGGATGTTTTCGCAAAGAAAGCGCAGTAACGTAACCAATGAAAGGAACGGAGAAAGGAGTTTAGCCAGCAGTATTACACTAGAATATGATAAATGAATAACTGTTTTAAAGTAAGTAGTGTATGGATTTCCCTATCCCGTAATAATGAATCATACCTCATATTGAGTTTATTCTATAGTCGAAATAAAAATGTTTTAAATTCAGCCCATGTAAACATTGTCGATAACACTCGAACAATTGTGTTTATTGTCTCCATTTGTGGTTTACCAGACTTTTGACTTCCAAGTATCATTTGTTTTACCTGTTATCAATTTGAATATGATTGAGACGGAATAAGAATTTGATACGAATTCAGTGGAATGAGGTCGTTAAACCTCTAACTTGGTGACTTTGAGAAATCACCACATTTTTTAGAGTCTGGTAATCGATTTATTTTTTTACTAAAGTTCGAAATCATCTAGCAATTTCTTGTTAGTCAGTTATTTTTTTTTTAATTAATGGCCCTTTCAGGCCCATTTGCACCTAAAATTATTCACTTAGTTCATTTAGATCTAAATGTGATGATAAGAGAGACTGCATAATAAACCTATTATGTACCAATTGTAGGGTCACATCCTCTTCTCGATTAGATGGAGTGACCATATCCATCACGTAGACCCAGCACAGATATCACACAGTTTGGTCCCAGACAGTAGTAATTAAAAATGAGCAAAACTAGGCATCAGTTGATAAGGCGTCGGCTAAACTGAATTGCAGGTTCAATTCCTGTTCGCAATTTATTTTAAAATTCCACAAAAAAGCTTTTAATTCTTTATAATTATAAAATAATATTAATTTAATAGTTTTGAGACTATATAATTTCGCTGCACTTGCGCACACGCAAGCTTTGCTCTCAGCTTTACATTCAGAAAAGTTCACATTATTCCTGTTTAGTAATTCATATACTAGTATTTACCATACCCAACCTATTTAAATACTGATGTCATGACTGGTTCGAAGCCTTCGATCAATAACACAGATAGTCTAACGACAGGCGACGACATTCTCTACCTATTTCAAGTTGTAATTACTGAATTGACATTTCTAGTGTAGCTTTGTTTAATTAAAACATATTTACTTATTATAAATATTACTGTAGGTAGGTACACATTTTTTTTTGATGAAAAATGTGTTCCGTTGCAAGTTATTGTTTAACTAACGATTACTTGACTAGAGGCCAGTTGTTGGATCAATAGTTAAACTAACTATAGTTAAAATCCCATACATTACTTTTTACAAATAGCTAAAACTGTATAGGATCTAACAAATAGTTTAACTAGTGATCAAATAACTGGCCCTTAAGCGTAAAGTCCACTTTAAACGTTTTTACTTTACCACTTTTACTCTATACAGAATAGTTTGATTCTTCTTCTTCTTTGCGTGTCGATGTACTCAAATTGCATCCGACCAATACGTAGCTACCCGCACAGCTCTGTCATTTGCCTCATTCAAATCCTGGAAGGTGCAGGTGGTTGGGCAGGATGGGCACGAAAGGAGGTGGGACATGTCCTGTACAGAAGCTCCGCACTGGCATTGTGTTTGGGATGAGTCTAGTATACCCCATTTGACCAGAATATTTTTTTTTATTACGGCGGCCAACCTGTTTGATTAACATTAGGTGACATTTACATATCGATGATAACGTAAATAAAAGTGCATTGCTGGATTTCAACACTTGCTCGTGGAAAATATGAAGCCTTTATGAGGTGAAATTAATGCGTAATTTGACTTAATATTAATAAAAGTGGTCATTGTCTTTGCTGGTTTACATATCTCAAAGAAATTTAAGCACGCCCTATTTTCGTCAGGATCTGGCAATAAATCTAAGTGCCTCATACAGTCAGAATAAGCCACAGCTCATTTTTATTCCAATCCTAAGTCAAGACCAGTCATGGGATGAATTAATAAGCTAATAAGTTAATCCAAACAGGTATAATTCACATTTACATAATACGTGCACGTTCAGTTTTGATCTCATTAACAATTTATTAGCTTTAATGATATTATGACAAGTGTAACTGGTAAAATAATAAATTATTTCAAAGTTCATAGACTAGCCTTGTTTTATGACAAATGTACAAAATTATAATCATACATATTTAATTATTATCTGTGACAAAAACGGTTTAAAGAAGAAAACATGGTCAGTATCGTCACTCTGAAGTTGACTCTATACTCCCCAATCGATAATTATGACCAGTTATTTATTTATCGACCGATATATAAACATCTTTTTACTTTTTCTTCCCTGAAAATGTTAAATTTTTAATAAATTCCAAAAGCGGTCAAGTAATTATTATATAAATGAAAATTCTAGTCGACATCATTAGAAGATTGAAAAGGTTTTAAAGGGTTAATTTATTAAATAAATAATGTCTAATAAATCTTCCAAGACGCGAGCTTAAAATTTACTTAATGCTTATGTTTGTATGACCGACATGCTACTAGATTCAATATCTTAACTCCACACCTAGTACATCTTATTAGTCCTTTTATGGTATATCTCACCTGTTTCTAAAATTCCAGGCTCGAACTGATGACCTTTGCCCGTCAATAAAAAGAAGTTATTAAGACATAGGAGACGTTAACGTGTATTTAGCGATTCTTATTAATCACCAAGTCTTATTTAGAAGTCGTATGTTTATGCATTTTCACGATTGAACCAAGGCCCGTTGGCACCACAAGTCACTAATAAGTTTCCTTAACTTAATCACACCGCCGAACCTTAATTCCTTAACACCAATGCTTATTCACACATCCCATAGGTAACACAAGAGCTTTTTTTATCGTGGTAAAATCATCAAATGAGTCCTCCCACCCAGGGCAGGGCGGGAGGGATTTACTGACTAAAATCCACGGTGTCCTTCAATAGCCCTTTACGTACCGGGGTCACGGTAATCCCTTGGTCCCGCGACCCCAGCAGGCTTTGGCCCTCTACAGGCCCCGTCACTATGCTGACACTCTTTGAGGCGCGCGTGGAACACAACGCGCCGTCGACCCGGGCATGGTCCATGGTCGGACAGCGAGTCGCCCATTACTCGCTGCCCGCATAACATCGGTCTGTTTCTGTCACTCGTTTGAAGATGATAAAGTCAGTATGATGGTTTAACCGCAGATTAGTGATTTGTGGTGGAAGTGACCCTTAAAATATTCCTACTCCATTATTCAACGAACTTTGATGCCTAGGTTCGGTCCAATTATTTTAGTTATCAACTAGTAAACTTATTTAAATCGGTTCATAATGTTTTGCGGTCACCAAAGTTATAGAGTAAATCAAAGATCATTCAAATATTTATGTGATCCCACTAATTGTCTTGAATAAAGAGAAAAACCTGATTATTATCACTCCAAGCACTTGTTGTTTGAAGAGTCTTACCCAGTGGTTGCATGCGGTTACCCGATTTGCCCAATCCCAATTCTGCCTGAAATGTTTTTTTTTATTAATTCCCAATAGGGTGTTTTTATCTTTCAGATAAGGTACTAGAAAAATTGGATTAATATTGTTTTTTTTTTGTTGAGTTATTCTATTCAGTATTTTAATTAACTTGCATCAATAAATTCGTCCAGTTCGTGACCCTTATCAAAATAATCAAGTTTATCTCACAACCTGAATAGCCACTAATATTGAAATAAGTCCTAATTACCTATTGTATTACTAAATAAATGGCCTCATATTTCAGACACCGCTATTAAATCTGTACTTATTACACGAATATTATTTAGTATCAAATAAACTACGATTAAGAATTATTAACCAAGGCTTTAAGTTGCCATTGCAAAAAGGAATACGAACGTTGAAGGCTGCACTGTGGCCAAATAAGGCCATTACAAACCATAACAGCACCTGAATAAACGGCGAATAAAAAAAATATTATGCCTGCCTCTGATAAAGACCACAGACATTGGGCTACCTCCCTAAGCGGTTCAACCTTTTTCGTCTTTACGATTAGATGGCAAAATATTCAAGCATGTTTAAACCAAAATTTAGCTTCTTCTTGAATTTGAAATTTCCAAGCAACATCCCTTTAGCGCAAAGAGAATTGAACCATTTTTCTTCAAAAATCAGCACTGCTACTCAATGAAGCAATGCTGTCAGTCTTTTGGGCATCTTTCGTTGTTAGTGATACAAATGACCATTTTGATGCCCTGTAAAGTTTTCTCCTTTTGATTTTATTGTAATTGAAACTTTAAATGGCACATAAACTATGAATTAATGTCATTATTTAATACCGTGTGGTCTTTAAATAATGATATTTATATACCATTATATCATATTTACCTAGGCTCTAATCTATACATATAATAAAATGGTAGGAAAGTCAAAACTGTACATTGTTTTTTTTTTTAATTAAGTACTTGATGTGTGATCTACAATCGATACCGAAGCCAAAAATATACATCAAATATAACTCAAAAAGTACTGCATGGATTTACTTCAAATTTAGCACAAATATTATTAAGAAGTCGCGTCAACATATAGGCTACATATCATCACGCTATCACCTACGGGGAATGAGCAGTGAACCTTTATTTCTTCAACGCATTTACGCAGACGACGTCGCGGGTAGCAGCTAGTAATCTATAAGCCTCGAATTAATTGTCTAGACCACAAGTTCACATCGTCGAAGGGCACATTTAAATTTCGCATTTGCATTCTCAGACTAGGCTGTCGATATAAATGGTTGGCCAGTGACGTCACCAGTGATGTAATATGATTCACGTCGATTGTATCTGAACTGACAGATCGTGTTTATATAAAGGCTTTTATTGTATAGCACATATTATATGCTTGTTGGTTAGGTGTTTTTTTTTTGTAATATAAACCTTTGTAGATTAAAGATTAGTCCAGGAGTTTTACTATTTTGGGGTCTAAAAAGAAAAATATGGGTTAACTTACTAGCCAGTTGGGTCAATCCTCTTTGTATCAGAACTAAGGAACAGAAATGGAACTAAACATAGACAATTAAAAATTTCAAAGCGTTTCTATGTCCCTTTGCAACAAAAACGCACTTTTCCGACGATAACTATTTTGCCAATGCAATATATTTTTGACTTTTCTGTCATCGACTATTACTGAACAAAAAATAGTAGCATTTATTTTACTAGTTGCATGTCTTTTGGTCAGTAACTTACCTAGTGAAAATAAAATTCAGAGACATTTAAAAAGCATTCTATGTATGTGTTACGGCTAAAGGTAGGTGTGAACCTAAACTTAAGATTAGCCGGCTAAACCTAGGTTTATCTTCGACGAAATGTTAATGTTAGTTTGTTCTATCTTTAGCCGGCTAAACTTAGGTGTAGCTGCAGGTCCTTGGCTAATGTAGAAGGAAATGGAATGGTCTTGCTTTCGCGGGGCGTCCACGCTTCCCAGCATGTCGACGGAGCCCCGCTTCGCGGGGCTCCTACTTCTGGGTGGTTTAAAAAAAAAAAAAATTACGAAGAGGATGGCGGGGTCTTTCAGACCCCGCCATCCTCTTCTAACCTAAATTGTCCGAGTCGGGGTGCCAGCGAGTCCCGAGCTCGCTTCGCTCGCTCATGTGTAATGAAAGTGATTATTTTTTAATAAAGTTTTCGTGTCAAAATAGTAAACATTATTACATTGTTTCCTTTTCCATTTCCTTCTACATTTTTAGCCAAGGACCTGCAGCTACACCTAAGTTTAGCCGGCTAAAGATAGAACAAACTAACATTAACATTTCGTCGAAGATAAACCTAGGTTTAGCCGGCTAATCTTAAGTTTAGGTTCACACCTACCTTTAGCCGTGACATATGCACCCGTCAATAAAGTCACCTCCACTTAAAATAAATCAGCTCACATTAGATCCAGAGAATGAAATTGAGAATCATCTTCAACATACGTACTTTTTGCTTGCCCCTCAATCACGCTTCTACAAAGCTTACTGAATAACAAAGATTCAATCATGTTAAACAAAAACAAAATACCAGCTGTAAAAACAAAATTAATTCACCAATCAACGAATAGTTATCGATGACAAATAATGTCATTGACCCCAGATAATGACACGTCTGATCTTTATACACAAACGTTCCAAATTCGTAATTAGATACTGCCGCTACCATAGACTTATACAGAATTTGTTTGTGGTTAAGCTCACGTTCTCAGGACATTTTGTAAGCATAGACAAGTATTTAGGTAGGGCGTCGGATGTATTTGGCAGGAATAATAGTTTTGATAAATTGGTTTTGATTTTATCTGTGGTAGTCATCGAGTGTAAGATTAAATGTATGAGAGGTGTTTGAGGAGGCATTGTTTCGCTAATAAGTAGTTACAGATTGGAGATATGATGTTTAGATAATTTATCGATGAGTCTTCAGAGCTCAATTAGTTTAAGCTCATTACCATTTTGATTTTAGATGGATATATCTTGTTGATACTAGTATGTGTTTGTTATGGAAAATCATCAAAATACTGGTACTGCCCTGAGTGGAACGGACTTTGAAACTCTTACTAATTAAAACAACTAGGTCGTGGGACTTACGAATCACCGTGACCCCGGAATGTAAAGAGCTATTGAAGGACACCGTGGATTTAAGTCAGTACCATTCTGACAGTCCCTCCCGCTCTGCCTTGGGGGGAAGACTCATTTGATAATTTTACAACGCTAAAAAAAAAACTAAAACAACCAGTTTTTTCAATTGAAAACTAATGTTACATAACATCTAAGTAAGGTTTAAACTACATTGCAGTATTTATTTTTCGTCTTATTCTCTCTTAAAAAAAAAATGTTGCCCCGTACAAGGAATTTCTCCTGTATCGTGGGTGCGTTTACAAACATAGGAACTTACATATACAAATACCCAGACTCGGAACAAATTTATTTTCAGATCATACAAATATTTGTTCCGTGCGGCGATCGAACCGACGACACGTTGCACAGAAATCGATCACTCAGCCACTGCGCCAATTGTGTTGTCGAATGTCGTTTGATTAACTGAATTAATTGTCTATTAATAGTTTGTAATGTAGTCAAACTTGCATGCAATTACTTGCAGCGTGTTAATGGACCTTTAAATCGAAAAACAATTCACCATTACGGTTTATCTTTAGGTCTATGGATTCTGCAGTAGGACAAACGGATCTTTAGTACAACTCGTACAACTCGACGTTTACAAATCGACGTACACCTAATAGCAATAGGCACTAACAATTATTAAAGTTTTATTGCCATTAATAAACTTAATGGAGTGCAATCACGATAGCTATTAATAAATGAATGATTAGCAATTTATTAGATTATTATTATCAGATTCTAATGTAGATTTGATTGACTCTCCAATCGTAAATGATAACATTATTGCAGCCTTAAATTATAGAATGTTCTGATTCCTAGTAGATCATTGAGAATTGAAGCCAAAAACACGGTAGTAAAATTACAAACGTGAATTACTTAAAACACGAGAACATCTCCATTTTTTTTATCGTGGTAACATCACCAAATGAGTCCTCCCACCCAGGGCAGAGCGGGGGGGACTGTCAGACTCGTACTGACTAAAATTCACGGTGCCCTTCAATAGCCCTTTACGTTCCGGGGTCACGGTAATTCGTACAGTCCTGCGACCAGAACATCTTCATGGAAAACATTTAAATGTGTGCGTGGCGCTCACTTACACATTTATAAAAAAGTGGCTTCACTAAAAACGTTACGTTTTGTTTTCGGACACAGAATCTGAACATCTATATACATATAATAAATCTGTAGAAGGGTCAATCCTGTACATTGAAAATATTGAAAAAATAAATAGCGGGGGGTGTTGCTGGATCGATACCAAACGCAAATATGTGATTAAAAAAATTTTTGTCTGTCTGTCTGTCTGTATGTGCAGACATCACGTTAAAACTAACGGTTCGATTTCGATGAAACTTTATATAATTATACCTTATTATCCTGGGCATAAAATGGGATACATTTTATCCTGGAAAAATACGTAGAAAAAAAAACTACCATCCACGCGAAGACCGACATCCGCGCGGACGGAGTCGCGGGCGGAAGCTAGTTTTATAATATAAGTATCAGATTGAATACAACCTGCATTAATTCAATGTGAATTTTATTAACATTCAACTAGTAAATGATAATATTATTGCAGCATTACGTGTTTCACTAATTCCTTAACACGAATGCTTATTCACACATCCCATAGGTAACTCAAGAGCTTTTTTTATCGTGGTAAAATCATCAAATAAGTCCTCCTAGCCAGAGCGGTATGGAGGGACTCTCAGACTTGTACTGATTAAAGTCTAAGGTGATTCTTCAATAGCCCTTTACGTTCTAGGGTCACGGTTGCCTGGTGAGACAGGCCTGCCACCCGAACCCATGGGGCTGGCTTTTACCTTATACAGAAGCTAAGCGTTGCCTTACAACGTGTTTGTCAATGTTCTCGATTGTTGCCCGTGGTACTACCAGAATTACTATCAGTAGTAGTCGTACAACGGTGGCTGGTAGTATCACGGTGTATATTTGTCTGATGAACAACTAGTCTTGTCTTGCCCAAGGAAAATTAAAGTGTCACCTTTTACCGATTCGCTTTTGTCTCACTAAAGCCTTTGTCAAACAGACAGGCGTGACGAATGCGAAACGAGGCGTTTTATTTGTAATGTATGGAATTGTTTGAATCCAGTCACATAGAAAAGCGAAAGCGATCCGATAGTGTGACAGAACTATCGGACTGACGTCTCGTATCGGTTTGTTATCGCTTCGGTCTGTTTGACAAAGGCATAAGTTCAAAATTTAAGAAATTTGCAGCAGATGATATCGTAAAACGGGAAGTGTCTCAAAGCAGGTTCTATAGTCAAGGTAGGAAGTAGTATTTTATATCCTAAGCCCATACGAATAGATACTCAAGCTTATCATTTGTGGGGTAAGCTTGGTTTACAGCTGGTGGCAACGTGGGTGGGATTTACCGCCACAAAGAATCATTTGAAGTCTCATTTTACGATATGATCTGAGACATTCATCGTGCACCGTAAATGCGGGTTACTTTAACTCTGGGGGGAACTTTGGCTCAAAAAAAAAATTGCCTGTCCCTAAAATGACAGCAAACGCTCTAGTTCGAGTCACAAATACTAGATGCCAATAGAGGTAACTGTTTCTGATTGGTCAAGTAAACTTCAAGCATGTTTTAACCAGTCAGTTGAATTCGGAACTACAAAGCTTTACGGCTGCAAACTTTATAGTGTTACCGTGATTTTCGGTAATTTTCTTAGTTTGTATCCCACAGCTGGGTGAAGGCCTCCCCTTTTTCCTTCCAAACCACTCTATTTTGGGCAATTTCTGGCCATGTCTGCCAAGTTTCCTTTATTATATGAAATTGTTTGTGTTAGAAAAGTATTTGCAAGTAGTCACAGTAAAAATTATACTTTTTATACGAGCCTAAGTGCCAAAATCCTAAAATATAAATGGGGCTTTACTTTGTCCTATACTTTTGGGTAACTTTGGCTCATGAGCCAAACTCGATTATTATATTTATATATATTATTTGCAAGATAAATATTCCCAAATATGAAAAGAGAGGATGTTTTTCTGTTCCTGAATTAGATGTCTACGTTCCAAGAAAAACAAGATGTCTTGATTTTGACCTAAGAAAGTTCCTATCGTTATGAAATGAAATTTTTAATTTTTGTTAAAAAATTGTTATATTCCATTAAAAAATATATAACTTTTTTATAGAGTTCATGCTAGGGTGTCTCAGTTATGTAAAAAGCAGCTTCTGACACAATAAAAGAAATAAATTAAGAAAAGAAACAATTTTTTTTGTTTATAATACTGTACAATGGAATTGCAAAGTACTTTTATACTAAACTTATAAATATTTCTGCTACGAAACTCAATGAGAAACGGAGACAGGTAGGAGACAAAGTTATTTATAGTCATCAACATCCGGCAAAATGTAAGAATGGCATGCTTACCCGTGCCGTAATAATTGAGATACATAAACATAGATAGATAGGTCATAATACTGTCGATGTGAGCATCCCACTCATACACATAGGCAACGACGCACAACTATGAGCACTGTTTAATGGGATCACAAATAGGTAACCAGAATAGGTCGCAAGACTACCTTACCAGGCTATAGGCTCTCATTTGACCAGTATCTCGCCTGATGGTAAGTGAAACTGTGATCGAGACGGTGAATCAGGCTTGCCTAGAAGGAAGGTTGCAGCAATCAGAAAATACAGACTTCGGCAGGGAATTTCACTCCATAACTGCACGCACAATAAAAGTGTGTGTCCACCATGTAACGATGGCGCATTGCCGTACGTCTTGTAGTCCGATGATAAAAACTGACAGGCTGGCAACTGGGCGTCGATGAAGCAGCTTCTGGAGCTTATAGTCGACCAGAGCATCGTCGCCGATAAGGTTGATGGTAGTCGGAAGATGTATCCTTTTCAAAGCAGTACGAGTTTTAAACACCCTGTTCATCATAAGCCCTTAAAGGTTACACTAGTTTACATGATTTTTGTCCTTGAAATGAAATATATATGGTTACGTTACTTTCGGTATCTACATTCCGGAAAAAATATTTCAAAAAATCCAGCGCGTCAGGTTTTTGAAATATGAATTAAGAAGATTTTTGCAAAAAACTGCATTTACATAATTAATAGACATAAACTAGTGTATCAATAATATCTTGCTACTCTCTGGCTTTCCTAAAGTTGTGTAGAAAACCAACAGCTATAGAAGCTTGTAAAGGTCAGTGCCTTATCAGGTCCGTGCGAAATATGTACAAGTAACACTGCAAGGTGTCTAGTTCAAATATTCATTATGTAAATGACATAATACCCACTTTATCAAAGTAGTATTTAATCTAAATTTGTAATCACAATCAGAGCCCCGGGCAGTAACAAATAAGGCTTATATTGCAAGTGCCAATGTTCCGTTCTCTCCATAAATCAGGATAGTAAATCAATAGTTGCAATTAAAGGAAAATAAATATTTATTAGTACTTATTTATTGAAAACCTCTTATTAATTGAATGGTGTGAGAAAAAACTAGCTTGATTTTCGGTTCTATTTGCTGATATGAGAACGAGAACAAAAAATTTATGAAAATTCTAGTTTGCCAGAAAATTCCATGTGATTTTATTAAACCTGTGTATATAATAATATTTTGTTACTATGTTGGAATCGGCTAGAGAAGAGCTCGTGGCTAAATAAATACAGCCGCACAAGCCGATCTTCCGGGTTAATCCACGCTTGCCGAGGTTGGTATGTGGATGGGTGACCATCTGTCATAGCGAGTTTTTTATATCTTCGAGATTTGTAGATCTTTGACAGTCGTTACTGTTAGTCAGAAGCTCTAAAGTCTGACAACCAGTCTTACCATGGGGTATCGTTTTACCCAGTCACTGGGTTGTGGAGGTCCGACAGGCAGTCGCTCCATGTAAAATACTGATATCCAGCTGCATCTGGTTTGACTGGAAGCCGACCTCAATATAGTTGAGAAAAGGCTAGGCAGATGATGATACTTGATACTTGCATCAGCAAATTACATAATACGTATCAACATATAATGTAATTTTCGTGTCGTATGTGTTGACGAAGTATTGTCCTTCGAAATTGGAACAGTGTCGAAATTCCGGATGACACCCGACTCAAAGGCCCGTGAACTTCGCATTTTCCTGCCAATTTTTAAAATTCCTACAACAGGCAGTAACATTTCCATCACAATGTTTAACAACAATGGATCCAAAGTAAATAACCCCGCCGTTTGTTTTGAACGTATTGTGTTTCGTTCACGTTACTAAAAGGTATGAAACAGACGCAAAACTTTTACATACATTTCACATTATGAGCGTGAAGGCATCTTAAAAATAGCCTGTCCATTATTACCAATAAGAAGGTCATCTAAGTCTACTGTTATTTTCATTTATTATTTTAAATGTCGAAGCTTATAAGGACACATGTCTGGATGGATTATGTTTGCTACCTACTTTTTCACTCAAAAGTTGTTGAACAGATTTTTCTTAGATATAGCCCACATTTTTTTTATGTTCGGTGGTTGCCAGCTTCTGGTTAGTAAAGCCATTTCTAGGAACCCAGCAGGCCTCTGAGAAGTTTTTGGACTTACATAACACAAACACACACATTGAAAATAACCTAGACTAGCTTCCGCCCGCGACTCCGTCCGCGCGGATGTCGGTCTTCGCGTGGATGGTTTATTTCTCCATTTTGAGTAACTCTGACAATGACATCTTATAAATATCTATTGGACCCAAATACGGCTAAGCCCATAATAATTAAGGAGATTCGCGGTTCTACAGAACAACGTCTATGAATGAAACTGAAAAATAAGACTTATTTTACTACGTATTTTTCCAGGATAAAAAGTATCCTATGTTATGCCCAGGATAATAAGGTATAATTATACCAAGTTTCATCGAAATCGAACCGTTAGTTTTCACGCGATGCCTGCATATACAGACAGACAGACAGACAGACAAAAATTTTTTTTAATCCCATATTTGGGTTTGGTATCGATCCAGCAATACCCCCGCTATTTATTTTTTCAATGTACCGAATTGACCCTTCTACAGATTTATTATATGTATAGATTAACAACACCTATGATCGTTTTTATTCCGAGCTTTATGTTTGATACTCGTATAACGATAAGTTTTTAAGCGCAAGTTTGACAGTAAAGTCACATTTAGACAATGCAATAAATTGCATGCGATGTGCATGCAAGTTTTGCTTCATGCGGCCTATTAATAGACAACGAATTCAGTTAATCAAACAAATACCGCACTGTAGTCCAACTAGCATGCAAGTTCTAGCATGTCTAAATGGGGCTTAATCACCTAATTATCTGATTGCATGGCCAAAGTTAGTAGGTAATCGCAGCAGTCACATGTCAATATGTTTTGGCCTTTAAACGCAAAATAATATACCCATTACCGGAGTTAATTTATGTTTAAAACATAATATTTATGTCTATTTACGTAAAGTCTGCGTCGTTTCCGCGACAATGTTTAAGATAAGCCGAAAATGTATTCGTTAACGGGGTGTGGAGTGGGTTAGGCCGCCATTTATTATAGTAAGCCAATTTCGCACTTCGGACGGAAACGGAACGCATTGCAAATGCATGAACATTAGGAGCTTATCTTACTGCAAGCGAGCCTGAAATTCGTGGGCATTTGAGCTACTGCACGATTTTTGGCTGACGAAACTTGCATGTCACTCAATTTAGAACTTTAGCTTTTCGATGGTAAGGTTCAATTTTAGAAAGGTAGTTGTATCCTTTTGTCGTTGCATGTCAAGTCACGAGTCAAGTAATGAGCGAATAGGAAGTGTGATCGTTAACTGTCATTCTACCATAAGCTGCCGGACATTTTATAAGCAGTAACTTATACCTCATTATAAGATCTCTCCTTTAATTAAATAGCATGTAAATTGATTTTATTTTTTATTTTTAGAGTATTAGCTGAATAAACACTTTACTTGTATTCGTAAGCCAAGCATCTTATGGTACGATTCCACCAAAATTGTGTGCGGCACATTTTTTGTAAACTTCAGCAGTGCGCGTACCAAACTGGTATCGCGTTTAGCCTCCGTGTTCTCCGGCAATGCTGTGCGCGAACAGTGTTCGTGAACTTTTTCTATAAGCTAAGAGCAATGTGCGCGCACATTATCCAGTCAACTGCTCAAGTGTGCGCGCAGAGGAATCCAGTGTTTTATTTGTATTGTGCGATACAATTTCTTAGTGTTTGCTTGACTGAGTCCACCAGAGCGAAAATTAGTGCCGCACACCGGTTGAATCACATAACTAGACTTCAAAATCGGCATAAATTAAACAAAAAACTAATGATGAAATCAAAGTACTAACATAAGTTTAGGTGCAAGCTTCAGTAAATATGTATTTTACTCCAACTAATTAAACTCATTAGGAACGTTTGCTTAGTTAAACCACAACAGCTTTATTATTTTAAAGCTACAAAACCTATATTGCTTTGTAAACATGATTTAAATAAGAACCATGACATATTAAAGGCCCACATTTAATGTTTAGAAACTCTGTTCCTGTGCTTTTCATACCCACAAGATTTCTGAGTGCTTTACCAGGTCAGCATTTCAAATCAGGAAGACCTACAAACGAGCCTTTCAATGCTGCGATCAATGTGGCAAGGCTTGGTCCCGGAGGCACAAAGCACGATCCGTTCCGGCGACACGATTTGGCGGTGCGATCTGATCGCATGCGATCTCTGTAACACCTATGGATGTCCAATGTCCATATTATGTGCTTTTTCACCGCAGACGACGACGCCGAGACGGATCGCACTATGTGGATAAAGGCCTGTAAATTGTTTTTTCTTCTCGCATAAAAATTGATTGTGAAGTTAATAAGTGTTTATATGTATTTTAATATATACCTGTAGAATTTTCAAAGAAAAAAAAGAATATCACTCTTTCCTTCCATCAAATAGGTATTTGCGGGTAAACCCTAGGGAATATTATACTAGACAACAAGAACCATTCCTTGTTAAGCAGTTTAGTGAATGGAAAATGATATCATCACTATATATAAACAGTTGAATGTCTCGTGATATAACACCTTCAATGGCTCCTAGACAGTGTCAACGCCAAGAATGCGAAATTTTGTCTGGTGAATGGCAAATAGCTCGTCCAACATAGCTAAATGTTGCTGCACACAAAAATAAACCTTAGGTACTAGCATAGACACTGTGTCTAGTACTGATATTCACTAACACTATGCGACATCAAAATGAATGCTTAAATAAAACTTTCTAGGTGCTGAGCTGAGCTAAGAAAATCTTGGTGAAAAACCCCTAAACAACCTAACACCAGTGATATTCCGTGAAATCGTCGGCTAAAAAATAAATGAAAAGGAGCTGTAGATTATTCAAAGGGATTCATGCTAGATCTTCTATTAACTTTCGTTGATTTACATTTAAAAGAAGTAATGTATGTATAGCAACTACTAAGTTTCACTTTTATTTAAAATGTGATATCAAATGGAAACTCGACCTCACAACAAGTAGCCGCAAGTTAATCATAATCAAAACAAATTGAATGCGGCACTCGCAAAAACGTATTATAGACTCCTTGATTGGAGGCTTAATCGTCAAGCTACATTACTCCGATGTGACGTCACCGGCCGACCAGACTCACAGGTGCCGATACCATACTCTCATTTACATTCTCGTCACTTTCTACCCAACAACCTAAATCAAACTTTAATTTTTGAACAGCAAAGTCCAAAATTAAATGACCACGTAGCTAAATAAGACGCTTTAGATTTGAAAGATCAACGTATTGGCGAAACACTTGGACAGTTTCGTTTAGATTAATGATTATATGATATGGGTATTGACGAACGCCGAATAACATAGGTAGTAACAATAGCATAATGATTCACAATACAGAACACGTGTGGCCGCCCACTATAAATCAAGAAAACTATGTTGTGAAACGGTAAAAAAGTCAATGAGAAATCAATTATGTGATCGATTATATTCATGAGTTTCTAGCATTAGTATGAGGTTACTACTGTATCTGTTTCCAACGGTACTGATCGGATACCGCTGATCTCCATTTGCGACCGCAGGGCATATGCATGCGACGACTTTTTGCTGCGACACAGTCGTGCATGCGAGTGCGTGAATCGCAGCATATGGTCAATGGTTTGACAGATCATCGATAATCCATAATCTAAGTAAAATAGTTGCAAAGCTATCACAAATCTGTCTTTGAATGAATAAGCTTTAAGCAAAGGTCAGGTTTTTCCGATTCAGAACTCTCACCAACTAGTCTACGTGAACAAGCATTGTAAGAAGGATATTTTTAAAGTGAATAAGAAACTTGATTTTTCAAACAAATTATTATTCCTATCATTAGAACTTAAACCAGGATATTTGCCATGTTAAATACTCGTTTTGGGTTCCCGATATGTCAGCACTACTGCACGCGCCGTGACCAAAGATGAGCAACACTTGCAACAGTGGCGAAAATCGGAAACTCAATGTTTAAATTTTAATAGTATTAGTGAGTAAAAGTAGAGTCAGTATCGACTTGCTTGCCCGTTCTTCTCCATACAAACCTACCCTTGCGAATGGGTGTAGAATCAATCCCTTCCCATCCCATTTCCTTTAATTTTAATAATCGACGTTCAAAAGTGCCTCTTTGATGGCCTAATTGACTTTGACTTTATGTGAGTTTTAATATTATTTTTAGTTCTATCTAGGAAAGCTTCGAAACTTGACTACTACTTAAACTACGCCACACCTTCAAAAGCTCATAAACGAATGAATTTTCAATTACCGGTCAGCATTGTCGCATGTTGCCTCAAAACTAGCAGTGAAAGGGTGTTTCTTGCGCCTACGAACATACGCTTACACATTTCCCATTAATTCTGCCTCCTTAAGAATCTAACTAACACTTGCCAACATATATCGTATTGCTAGTTCAATTAACGTTGGCACATTAGCATTATTTATTGGCTATAACGATTACGCCTAAAGGGCAAGTGCTATGTTAGCAGCTAAATGGATGTTAACAAATTCTAGTCGCACAATTATTGTTCAGAGTAAGAAAGTAGCGTCGGTGAGCGATGAAGGTGTCAATTGTGCAAGATTACTTCTAGTATGTATGAGAAACCATACGTTTAAGTGTTATTAAAATCGCATTTACATTTTATGAGTAAAAGATGGCCAGTCACATTCCTTTATGGCAACATTGACAGTTAGTATACGGGACAAAGTATTCTGTGACATGCGTAGAGTGAAAAAATATATACTGGTCAAATAACAAAAGCTCCAAATGCAAAGGACGTAGGTAATTGTATACATTACGTCAGTGCTAAAAACAAAATTCTGAAGAAGAAGTAGATCATATATTCCGTGTTATTGTAGAAGAATACAATGGTAGAACCGCACTGGAACTGGATTAAAATTTATAGAGAGAAAGCGTAGTCTCAGCAGTGGGATCATTCTAGGCTGATTATGCTAATGCTCATTTGTTTTTCAGCATAATGACGATGTACGCTAAATAAAAAACGGTCACCTTCTTTTTATATCATCAGCTGATCTTGTTTACCAGTCGAGTAACACTCAAAAAGTTAAATAAGATGAAACACACAATGAAACAAAATCTGTACTTGGTACAAGTTGTACCATCTGAAGCTGCTGCAGCAGACTAAATAATAAACTCAGAAATAACTCCACAGCACAATGATCACAGGCACATGTAAGAAACAATAAACGTGAAAATGCTATTTCAAATGTTTTAGATGATGATCCAAACAAAAACGTACGCGGTGAAGACGAATATTTGTATGTTCAAGAAAATCTTATAGCTAGTGCTTTGCATGGAAACACAGAAAAACAAATAAATAATGCGAGTGCCTAACATGTAGAGAAATGGCGTAATTCTGGAACTAGACAGGTGTTCTAATAGTCGTATTTGTTCGTCTTTTGTGTTAGACCTAGTTTTAGATATTGCATAATACTGAGTCAAGAATTTAGGTAAAACGCTAGTTCTAAAAATCATTCATATGCGTAGACCAACAATTTTATCAGAATGGTTAGAAAAAATTGAGTAAACATAACATATAACTGGCGAACATGGAGATATTTGTAAGAGACCTACATGTTCAGTAGATGAGTAAACAAAGGTTGAAAAAGAACAATAAGAAAAAATATCTGTCTCCGTAATTTTCAAACATACTACATGCATTAAGTTATAAGTGTTGCAAGCAGTTCTACATACTAGAAGATTAGATTAACCTCAAAAAGTTATTTGACCTAGATACCAAAATAGGTTACGGACAGGTGAATGAGTTTCGTAGACGTCCTTCCTAACAATGCAAAGTGGCTCAATGGCGAACATATTTTCGGTGTCAAAAGCTTCACTGAAAACAAACGAAGAGAATGTGCGGTGACGATGGATTTGTAGAAGACTTGTTGTTTTTAGTTAACAAGTGATGTTGCGTGTGATTCGCTTCGGACTCGTTCTCACGGTCGATCGGCAGGTACGATATATTCCTGATGATTTGTCGTGCTCCTTATGGTCACATTTACATCTACTCAATAAGCAGCAGTTCTTCACAAACGCGGAATGTGGATTTTGATGGCATTATTTTAAACAACACTATACATGCTATTTAACATATCAGTTGAACTACAGTTTTCGGGACTCACATATGTAATGATAATTAATTAAGATTTTATCTTCTTCCTTCGTCTACTTGTCGATTTTACTCACATGCGTTTCATCCCTACTTATTACAAGTTCACACAAAGACAGACGACTGCCTTTGATTTATTTTTCTTTGTATCTATTTGGTGCTACTTTCAAAATTCTTACTTTTAATAGGACTGTTACCTTGTGCTGTGCAAACGACTCAGTGTTACATCGTAGGTAGGTTCTAACTACTAATAGTTTTCTCTTTAATTTGTCCTCTCGCTGGTATCGGTTTATTGCTGCGAAGTAGGTCGGCAATTACGGCTGATGCCTTGTTTTCCTGTGTTATTTCTACTAGTGTGTCTACCACTTTCGATTTAGAAATAAACATTTTAAACGCAAAACCTTTGTTTCATTAATACTCTGACATGAAAATGATAAAAATGAATAACCCTTTCACAATGTTTTCCTATTTAACCCATATGTTGACTAGAGAATGCTTAGTGGCGTTGCTACTATGTTTACCTATTTATTGTACACGAAGTTTAAATAATTAACTGGATAAAAAAAACGGTTTAAGCATCAGTATTCTCAACTGAATAAAGTAACAGTGTCAGCGAACTATTTGAAGTTCTAAATGTTGATTTAAAGACAGGTGATGAAACGATATGAACCATAAAAATTCTGGAGGTAAACGAAATATTTCTTTTGTTTTGTTGATTAAAAATGTTTCTTTATCTAAACAGAACATTGGCGCCACTGATATTATACTATATCATTACGCTTTCTATAATATTCCAGGTGTATTCCACGAATGTGTATGAATAGATCTTCCCACGATCTTTCTCGTTTTCCGCCTTTGCCTGTTACATCAAAATCAATCCAAGCCCAACATTCTTGAACGTTCCTTTCTTCCTATCCTTCCACTTATTTGACTCCTCAAACTCATGCTTTTTCATGTTAGGAGAAATTACCACTTAATTACTTTTATACTATTCCTTCAATCGTTACTTAGCACTTGGTACTAAGAAATTCAGATGATTGATGTCAAATTCATCTTCATGCTCTTTATCCCAATTCATTTGTTGGTACAGCATATCTTCTTCTGATCTAAGACTCATCATTTTCATTAATAAGATTACTTTTAAAATCTATTGAGTTGTTGTAATTGAGTTGCTAAACCTTACTGCTAGAAAAATAGTGTCTTCCAACTAAGCTCAGACCCACTCCTGCGCCGCTTTCCGCAGTAGCGTTATGAGCATTATAACTTGTTTCGTCAGGAGCCCGAGAGATCGGGACGCTCAAATACTCACGCGTACTTACTTACATGTGTGTACGTACTTACCCATAGTCTCGTAATTTTACCCGGCGGCCACATTTTCCTTTAGTACCCACTACTAATTGGCGACTCGTGTCTGAGAGCTAAGGACTTTATGGCGGATTTACTTGGAGATGATAATCAGAAAAAATATTTTAAAAAAATGAATTTGGAATTAGTTCCAAGTTCATTTTTTCATAAGATTTTTTTTTTTCATAGGGATAAAACTATCCAATCAAACGTTCACGGAGGTCAAAACGTGTTACTCTGGAAACTAAACTAAATACAGTTGAGAAAAGGAAATTGGAATACCAACGCTAATGATACTCGTATAGCAACAATAAAGGGAACAGCTTAAGCATTTTACAAAGTGTTAGCGACCGCGTCTATTTAAAACTTATTGCTTTAATCTTTTTTGGGTGGTTGGAAAACACAAATGGACACTATATGGAGTGGAAGGGACTTTCAGTCTCTAACTGACTAAGATTCACCCTGCTCCTTCATTTTACACAATTCCCCTACACTGACAGCTCAAACCTTAAGGATTAGTTGTTAAGAAATTATTCAACATCATCTTCCACGTAAATCTAAACATAAAACGAAAGATACAAACGTTAGCAGACACAACAAACACTATTTTAGAATACCTATTTAAAAACTTCCTGTTATTATGTATGCCACCTGTGGCCATGATCCGCTTTCTCGCTGAGAGCATCAACTTTGTTCAGTCTTCAATAACTTCAATGGCATTTTATTCGCTTTCATGTGATTCCTCCGTCATTCAGCTTTGTATTTTTTTTAATAAACATTGCCCCATGAACTTTGTCTTGTTTCGTGGGTCTGTTTTCAAACACAGCAAGACCTAGATTAACTTACCTGTATTGCTTGAGTGTTGTTTTTTTTTTTCATCGTGGTTTAATCATCAAATGAGTCCTCCCACCCAGGGCAGAGCAGGAGGGACTGTCAGACTCGTACTGACTAAAATCCACGGTGTCCTTCAATAGCCCTTTACGTTTCGGGGTCACGGTAATTCGTACAGTCCCACGACCTTGAGTGTTGTTAAGATAAATAGTTCTAAAACAACAAAACAAATAGTATTATAGTATTGAAATTGACAACTAGACTATTATACTCTTAAATAATCATACAAGTTTCACCAACAATACTTTTCCGTATTTTTTTTGACATTATTACTATCTTCAAAACTAATGGTTCTCAATAAATACTCATCTTTCCGCTTTGTAACCGAACTTTATAATTACTGTTTAAAAAAAAAACAGTCACTACTTAGCCTAAATAAGTACATTCGTCAAAAAAAGTCCTGCCTGTGGTTGCACCAGCTCTCAATAATTCGCAATAACATCTCGAAGCTTGCAAGAAATGCAAGTCGAAACTTAACCGACAACTGGGCAGGTACAACTGAGTACCGACATGTAATTTGTCAAGCAATTTAAATAATATGCATGATTATATATCTATTAAAGGCATAAGACGTGTTGATATTGAGCTAATGAGACGAACTCAGTAATGGACGGACTCATTCGATATCGGTCGGGTTAATTAAATACCACAGGGTAAGCGAAAGTTTTTGAACGGAAAAGGTCAGGATTTTCTTTTGTGAAAGTCATTTAAGGTTGAGATTGTTTAATTATATCATTAAACAGGGTAATTGCTTGTAATTAGTAGGATATGGCATGTGCTTGCGATTAAAATGAGAATTGTCGTATTCAATAAGTTTTATTTACCGTTGATTTTTGTTTACAGTTGATTAAGCTTAATGAACGGCTATTGAGAAATAAATTATTTTAAAGTCTAATGGAACTTTGGTTTTGAACTTTTGTATTTCTGAATATTAAAATTAAAAAATATAAAGCAAAAACAGAAAAAAAATGTTTCCCACGTCTGGCATTACAAGCGAAACTCCGTCGAAGCCGATACGTGTTTATGTCGGCTCGTAATTGACTTGTCGTGTCAAATTACCGTTTATTAGTTGTGTTACGATATCGCCACCGTGCCTTATTATTTTGTCCGACACTGTATTTATTTGCATCTGGTTGTCACTACACTCCTACACAGTGTACCTGCGTTCACACGTCGCACGATACCTGATAGATTTTCAACAGCTGTAGAGGTTTATACTTTATTTGCATTTGAGTGTAAATGTCACTGTATGTTTAGTGCGGCAACTTTGTCATAATTGTGTGTCTAATAAATTAAATGAACAGCATTTACATAAATTAAAGTCTTTTATATTTAGCCGCAAACGGACTTTGTTAGAAATGTTAGAGTCATAGCACATAGCATTCTGAAGTGCCTGCCACCGCCAACCTTAAAGGGAAAAGTTATGAATTCTTAGCAAAGAACTATGGCATACTAATGCAACAAAATTAGCTGCGTTCAAAACCTCGAAACAGGTAATGCTTTGAGCTGTCAACTAGTTTTGAGGTCTTACTTATCGCCCACGTAAACTACTTAACCAGTGCATATTCATGGAACACTCCATCATGACTCATATGACAAAAGTGCCAGTACTACAAAATGAGTTACCATTACAACAGCAGCATATTTTATTAAACCCTCCCGGAATCTGTATGGCAAGTTAGTTTATTAAAAGCTTACCACAAAGTTTACAACTTGATTGTAGAATATGCTACATAAAAAAATATAGTAATTAACTTTACTTTACCTACTACCTAAAAAAAACTCAAATACCTACACACTATAATCCTACAACCTTTTTATAAATTAATATTAAAACTTAAATATAAAACAAAATATGTACAAATACGAACAAAAGTTCAAATTAAAAAGTTATAGGGCCATATTTCAGTAGCTTATAAAGAAAAGAAGAATGGCAAAAAAAAAGTAATCAACTCACGCCCCAACATGGGGTTTTCGTTCTAACTAATCCGTTTAGTAGATAATTCAGTGGAACTAATTCTCAATTGAACTGATAAAGATGTCGACTCTCGTATATTGACAGCAGAACTAATTTGAAAATTCAGTCGCCAACTTGCCTACAAATCCGGGAGTAACAATCTGTGTACTTGAATGGTATTATGCAGAGATGAAGCATTTACCTATAAATTATACATACTTAAAAATTGTTAATTAATAGACAATTTTGATAAGAAGACAGTTTGCCTTTTTTTTTAGGGTGGCAAAATCGTTTTGTGGTATTCCCTGGGTGGGGCGGAAGGGACTGTCAGACTCTTACTGACTAAAATCCACCCGTGTTTCTTCGGATGCTCTTTACGTTCCGGGGCCGCGGTATCCTGGATTAAGAAAAAATCCGCGACCCCAGCAGGACCCGTATGGGGCCCCGTCGGTGACGCGTGAAACACGACGCGCCACCGACCCGAGCTTGATCCTTGGTCGGACGGCGAGCTTACCCATTACTCACCGTCCGCAAGCCCACTCCGACGCTGTGCCCTCTGCTATTCAGAGGGACACGCGTTGGAGCGTCCACCCGACAGGCTATTCGCATACGGGCAAAGAGACCCCTAAGGCACATAGTGCCTAAGGAAGACTTTTTGCCCGCATCCCAGGGTGCACCGGCCCGAAAAACTGGTCTTCCCCCCGGACGTATCCGAGAGGGAACTCCAGTCCACGGGCGCACGTGGAGGTTTCCTGTCTTAACACCCCGAGACAGTTTGCCTTTGAACAGTTAAACGGAAGATTAATGCAAGCAATATCACGTTAAATCAAAATATCAGTAATCATATATATAGCCACGTCATACTAGTTCTATGTACTGCTTCATTTGTACATAGTCACGTCCTAGGCAAGTTGTATCACCTGCCACCAACGGGTTTCCCCTAACTCGGTACATTGGCGACGGTTAACATAATTCATTATGTACCAAATGTTCTGCTGTATTGGGTTTTTGATGAAGGATGTCCGGCCTACAATTCAATGTGCTGATTTTCACACTATTAATAAGCATTTCTTATCTAACATCTATTTATAGAAATAGATTTATTCTTTGTTCCGTTTCCTAAATTAGTTCCGCTCTATTGTAATGGGACGACGGTTTTTCAAAGATCCGTATTATTTGAGTCAAGTATTTTTGTAACGAAACTTGCAATGAAACTTTTTCAGTTACATCATGCTTTGCATTTAAGATGTTTTAGAGATGGTTTATTTCTCCATTATCATTACATAGTATAAAACAAAGTCGCTTCCCGCTGTCTGTCCCTACGTATGCTTATATCATTAAAACTACGCAATGGATTTTGATACGGATTTTTTTAATAGGTAGAATGATTCAAGAGGAAGGTTTATGTATATAACATGCATAATATAGTAGAGATTACACCAGTGCGGAGCCGGGGCAGGTCGCTAGTGAAAGTCAAATTGTTTAGAAAATACATCTTTTCTTAAGTTTTGAACATCATAATCTTCTAAAAATAGGCACCGTTTCATACTTGAACAAACAAACATTTAATTTGAAAACTCGTAACTATGATGATTATGATTTTATTTACGTATTTTTAACCGCAAACCTATGTTCATTCACAAATAGCCCTTTCAGCTGACTCACTTGGAACAGATATTACCATACAAGGTCATTAAGGATGGGATGCGATGAGACATAGCCGCGGAATGGGTGTTAAAGGAAATGGACTTTTAACATCACGAACATTACACCCATTTTAAAACACGTACATTAGCAGTAAATGAGAATGTAGACCGTTGTGCCGGTGATGACTTCTGAATTTGTGAATGTGGTAAAAACAGTAAAAGAGACATTTTATTAAATCCCGCTTACATTTTTGTGAACGATGATATCTGGGTTAAAATAATAAGTATGAATGCACACCATTATTGAAGTGAAAACTTCTTTAGCGGCGTTGAGCACTTTTCTGTAATGGGTATAAAATCTTAAACTCGCGTCAGGACACGTGACCCTGACCGAAAAAGCGTAGGACGGCGCAGGGCGCTTGCGTGAATGTTCGTGTGACTTTATTACTTTTAAAGAAGTTTGTATGCTGGATACATTCGTTGCTAGGTAACATTGTTTATAAAAGATGTACGTTACATTGGAAAAATTATTGAAATAAAAAGTCAACCATTTTTGCGAGTTTTACTAAAATCTGTTCACAAGATATTTCCAACAATTACTATTCAAGTTTTCACTTCTGCCGGCACTCCCAGAGTGCAACCCGTTATTTTTTTGACAGTACATATAAAACTGAAGAATGGAAGCATTAACGCCTGTGTTGCGTGTCGTAGAGCTTTTCTTTTTAGCAAAGAAAAATTTACTACGAATTCAGGATCAGGGGGCGATCAAGAAAACGCGGTTTCAAGTCCCACTCGCAGTTGAATTTGTCAGTTAATGATTTATTCGATGGGTCCTTTTAATAAGCGTTCAGTCCATAAATGGGTCTTGTACTGCCTGTTAATATTTTATAACTAAATTCAAAATAAATACATGGATAAATGTCACTAAAATAATATTCTGACAGGAGTCATGTCCATGGACCATACCACAATGATTCAAGTACTGACATTTTGTCTATTGTAGATGCGGTTACTCGATAAGATTTTGACATAAAGAAAGTTTAACCCTTTTGAATGAAATAATAACCTATTCTATTTCTACTGAAGACGAGAATAAAAGAATTTTCTCAATAAGTCTAGCTTCTTCTTATTAATAAGCGATCGAACGAGGAATAGTGTGTAGGAATAAAAAAGAAGTGACTCGACCAAATATGAATATTTATTAAGTGACACACTAATTGAAAATAAGAAAAACAGATCTAAAATTAACAGTGATAGAGATCAATATACTCTAACTTTTTGAAAGTTCTAAAGTTAGAGTTTAATATTAAAATCAGAGTACTAGAATGATGAATGGCCAGAAGTTTGAACACATGGATGTTTAAAATTAAAACTGTGACTCACAATTAGGTAGAACCAATTATAATTGTTATTAGTAGTTCAATTTTACACGGATAGACCACTTAATATTCCAACTGAGTCACCGAATTAAACTTATATAACAAAAAGTTAAATAAAAATTTAAACACATGTTTGATAGCACTCAAACTGTTTTATAGCCATATTAACGTAATACGTATATTAAACTTTTAGAATGAATATACATAATATACCATTTATAATATAATCTACGTAATCACATTTATTGGGCACAGGTGCCAGAAAATTAATAAATAATAATATGTATGTATTTGTGATATTGCGAAAACTTATCATTTAAAATTGAATTATTGAGGTCTGTGAATTTTACTTTTACATTACTTTCAAAAATCGTCAAATGAAATGGTTTCGGCATTAGTTACGGACGTTTTCTAAGCTCCGAGACAACGAGCCCGAACTAAAAAAGAATGACATAACGATTTGACAGATACCTCCTTAGACCCACGCTTCTACGCTTCTACACACGATCTGCGTAAAATTCGTTGTACTACCTTTTTTTTAATACAATTTGATGTAATGAGATAGACACTAGCGCCGCGTCAAAATGACTTCGGTCGTGGCGGCATTATCCGTCCGCTATTTGATTTTGACGTTAGTTATGTTCGTACATCTGTATCCGTTCCCGTGTTTTCGTTGACGGACTTAGAAATTAGACATCCAGGACCCATTATTAATCGGATGACGCCTTGAACTTGCCTTTAAACTATCTGAAACCAAAATGACCAAATAATTAGAGACTTCTTGCGTTTTGTACGTACATACATGTGGTGCAAGTCGAAATTCTTTAAAGCTGCCCACGAGCCAAACAGGAATAAAATACCTAACAAATCCATTACACAATACACATAGAATTAAACAGCTTGCGAAAATAATAAATGGACGCTCTTAAGGCTCTTACGACATTGGCGAGTTAACACGTTTTACATATAACTATATTTTCTGTCTCGTCTTTCCCTGTGACTTTAACTGGCAGTAAAACAAAGTGAGCCTAGATGCTGTTTGAACTGACGACGCTACGGTGTCATGTGTCTTTGTTTGACAGATCAAATGGTAGAAGGCTTTAGAAAAGAGAATTATTGGTATGAGGAGTCTTTAACCTTGGTCGTTGATGGACTATACTTGAAAGAGTTTTTTTTTTAAGTGATAGGGAGAGAAGCGGTCAGTGATATAGATTAAAGAGGACCCGATAGTGAAGCAAAACAGTCGAATAAATAACTACCTATATTATATCTTTGCTTAAATGTTATCGTATGTTTAAGACATTTGTCAAGAAATACAGCTTAGACACATATGCATATATTTTTGGTTTAATTTCATGATTTGACAGTAAGTGCTTCTATTTTAAAAATCAAGTCAATAAATGAAACAAACTTCTACCATCAAATAATCATCATATCCTTTGAAAGAAAATGGAGTACGTAAATGATAGCTGAAAGGAAAGAGTGAGGGAAAAAACGTGTTGATGTCGAGGCAAAGGTCGAAAGATTATGATAATGTTAACCTACCGAAACAAAATCGGACACAACAACATTAAAACAATAAAAAAAAACTTTCCTTAACTGACTCACTTTTAAGTGAAATCAGGAATAAGTAACTTATGGCAAAATGTGTAGTTTATTCTCACAGTTAAATTGATTTATGCCTGACCGTTTGCATTAGGTCGTGGCACCCAGTACTATTAATAGCGGCCTTTCAAAATATATGCTAATGCGATTGATAAAGGAGACAATGGGGACAAACAACTAACGTTTACGCCTTGTAGTGCATCGAAATGTGGACACGATTTGTCTCATGTACCGTTATTAAAAATGATATTGAAATATAAAAAAAAATCTACATAAGTATGTTAAGGATACTTTCGACTTCTGCGACTGTCGCCTCCTTCTGCGAAGCAATCATGCTAGTGAAGGAGGGAGAGGACAGGCTATACCTTACGTTCTAGCCACCGCGGGAGACGTCCACGGCAACGGACATCGTGAAGCAATTTCCAGCCACCGTGGGCATGCGGACGACGAACTGTCAGCAATCTGACGTTGCTTCCCTTAGAGGGCCAAAGCCTGCCGAGGTCGCAGGACTGTGTAGTCAGGTAACTCTGACACTGAAACGTAAAGGGCTATTGAAGGATCACCACGGATTTTAGCCAGTACACCCCGATAAAAGGAATCAACAGGTTACATCTACCATCTTTCATCCATCTTACCATCAGGCGAGATAGCTGACAAATATAAGCCTATTGCCAAATAAAAAAACATAATACATATTGACTATTACAACCAGCAACTTTTCAATCTTAAAAACCTTCGACAGAGTCAAATCTTATTTTCTAGCCGAAAAACCACATCTCTTTGGGAATTATTTTAATGCATACCCACGGATTTTTCTATAGTCTGTAATTTATCCTTTTGGTTAGATTCTTCATCTTTTATGTAGTGTTTGATTTATTAGAAAATCAATTGGACGTTATAGTCATGGACATATGAATATAAACTGGTGAACATTCACTACTCAAAATGCTAAAAGTTTGTCTCGAACATAGCTCAATAAACTTCGGTGGAGCTGATTGAATTTACTTTTTATTCAAACAAACAGCTTTCCTTCTAATATTCACCCGTAATTACTTCCAAATCTCTCTCAAAACAAACATAAGCCGTCTAAAACCGATGCGCAAACGCATCAATAGCGTTAAATTGCGTCGTTCAGTTTGTTCTCAGTTAATAGGCATACGTGAAGCGCATTGTTTGCGCAGTATGGCGGGCCTATCGTGTCACGTGACCATCTGACCAATGACCACCTGACCTTTACGACAGGTTCACCAATGTACGATTGTACGTGCCTGTACATGTGTATGTCACTTTTTCTTGCGACATTATTGAAAACTGCGTATTTTTACAAGTGTCTTAGCTTAGTCTTGATAGGACGAAGCTTTATTTCTTCTTTTACGCATGTACTAGTTTTATAGTGCGCAAACGCATGGGTTTGAAACTTTGTAAATCTAAAGCAACTAATTAATAATTTATGAATAAGACAATCTTGTCAACTTCTTTTTTAACCCCCGACGCAAAAAGAGGGGTGTTATAAGTTTGATGTGTCTGTCTGTGGCATCATAGCTCCCGAACGTATGAAACGATTACTGAATACCTCGAAAAGAAAAACTCTTTCATTGTATTCTAAAATTAGCACTATTACGAAAGACTTGCAACATAATACTGGAAGTTTATACTACCCACAGTTTCTTAAAATAAAATGTTAAACATGATAATATTTTGTGAATGGACCGTTTATTTATTTTACTTATTCTTTACGGAAGATCACAAGTTTACATAAGCGTCTTGTTATTTGTTCCGAGTCAATGATTTGTTATAAAACAACCTTAGTTTAAACAAATGGTTTCTGTAACGTAGTACGTAAATTGATTTTGTACTTTTTGTCTTTTCGATGATCGGCGCACGCTCACATGCTAAAAGTAAAGAAATCTGATGTTTCGATGCTTCTTTCCTTTATTTTTAGGGTACATTACACCGCTTTTAATATTAAACCAATTCTCACAAACCAAGTTTTGCATAAACTAGTATTCAGATCTCAATTTAAGCCTTCTAATATCACCAGCAACATTTGTATTGAGGCTCATGTTTCTTTTTCAAACTAATTTATCATGAACGTTACGTTTTAAGCTAAATATATCAATATAGTTCCTACTCACTAGGGCTACACTAACGGGAAATGACGTAAATTATCGCGTTAATAAACGCTTATACGAACGTCGTGAAAACCAACGGGAATTGGCCGGTGTGTCCCGGTTATTACAAATACGTGTAGCTTCTGGCATAATTATTAGTCAATGAACACAAAAATAATCATTTCTCCCTTCTAAGCTTCTAAATATATAAAAAACAATGGAAAATCACTGGAACGGCCTTTCATAAAGCCTCCTTTCCTGGTAATAATAATAATAGTTGTAAAATGGAAATAAAAAAATATATAATTTATTTCAGGCTACGCCCATAGTGTTAGTAACAATGGTCTTAAAAACTAGTGTTAGTAGAATATAAAAAACAAATGAATAAATTTAGAGTGTCATCCAGTGTCGCAGGATTGAAGACTCCCATCTATCTACAAATAAAATCAAGATAGTGTTGGTACTGCCACGTAGACGAGCAAGCAAAGAAGCGCTTTTTTTACGTGTGATGGCCGCAAAACACGGACTACATCGCCATGGTAGCCCCAACAGTAACCTGAGTGCTTTATATTACTGGACACGTGGATTGCCATACGCAATGCCACTTATTTTAATATTGGACGATACCTACACATCATTTCCGGTTCCGCGCTTCCTTTTACCTGTTCCGTTTCCATCTTTCTAGAAATAGATTTACCTTCTTTCAATTGATAAACTATTTTAAATGTCTTGTTGGTAATGACATAGCTATTTAGGTGTTACGATGTTTTGCGTCAGATCCTCATGCCCGGGGTCGCGGATCTGTACGAATTACCGTGACCCCGAAACGTAAAGGGCTATTGAAGGACACCGTGGATTTTAGACAGTACGAGTCTGACAGTCCCTCCCGCTCTGCCCTGGGTGGGAGGACTCATTTAATGATTTTCCCACGTAAAAAAAAGATCCTCATGCCACTTTTTTCACTTACTCTAAGCGATACTGAAAGGAAAACCTAAATATTATGGGTTGTTTGAATTTCAACCTTCAGCGTTTAGCTGTGTGATGAAAATACAATAGAGCGTTTTATTTAGAAGAGAGCTTTTTACATGGGGCTGTAGTTTTCTTGGCAGAACTATGTCTATGACTTATGGATCTGTCTCGTTTTTCTTTTAAGCATTCGCTTTTTTTAAATTTAATTTATAGGTTCGCGTTTGACCACTATCTCGCTTGATCATCTCATAAATGATGGTTATTCCTAAGACTTTTAACTTCACCGGGTAAATTAAGTAGGTATTTTTTTTATATACGCATTAACGCCTGTATCATATCACGAATAGCAAAGAATTATCTGTGAAAAAAATCGACCGTAAACCGGTTCACTACTGAATCCGGAGGTCGAAGGTTCAAATCAGGAGAAAAGTAAGTAATGTTCTATACCTATGCTTTTTACGTGCAATATCTCAAACAATTAAATATGTATCCATAGCCAAAAGCCATAAATTCAAGCCTAAATACCTTATCTTTATTAACGGCCATTTACTAATCGATAATTGATAAAAATAAAACATAGATAATCCAGGACAATCCGTTATTAATAACAACAAAAAATATTGACAAGTGGTTTGCGCGTGCCATCATATTTTTTGTCCCATCTATTTTTTCTTCATCTGTCGATTTATCTTCCCACTGTGTTTTCATTGACAGTGACATTTCCTAATTGGATTGTAAAACATTATAATTAGCGGTTGATCAATAGTTTTAACATACTGTTAGAGGACCAATTATTAACTACTGTTAAAAGGAATAGTCAAATTGTTTTTAGAACATTACTGTTAAGACGGGTAATGACCGGTGTTACAGGCCGAAATGTATCATTCACAGCGTGTCACGAGCCGCTTAAAGAACGTTGCGCCTTATTTCCCCGTACTGACTACACGAACGCTCGCTGTGTAACACGTTACATTACGGCTCGTAACGCCAGTCTGTACCCACCTTTAGGCTTACCGTTAGGATTACATTCGAAAATATACCTTGGCCACAGCTAAGGCAGATTTTCGACAATCCTAAAGGGTAGACAGACGCTAGAAATGTTGACAACAAACCTTACGAAGGATCATCCATACTTATTTAATACCCAGTAACTGGGTCGTCGAATAAAAATAGATCATTGATCGATCGATCCTTAATCTATCGTGTTCAGCAGTATCCAGTAAGACTGGAAACCGATTCCAATGTAATTGAGAAAAGAGTAGGCAAATGATGATTACGAGGCTTGTGCCTGTTAAAAAATAGCATTATGACGTCATCACTTCTAGAACCAACGTGTGATGTGTTGTCATAAGTGTATCAGTTTGAATAATTTTACATTCTGATCGCGGGCCGATTAAGTTTTTTCTTGATCGATGATGGTATCACAATTCACGAGTATGACCAAATCTACTTTAAAGTCTATTTGATGATGTTATTTTACACTCATAGAGAACCATAGAGTTCAAAAGCTTTGATAAACAAATACACTTGTTTAATTTAGAGCACATTATCATCTATATTGTTTGTAAACCACAAAAGAATGCCGCCACTATTAAGATTACATAGCATTCCTTAACACCAAGTTGAATTTAATAAATGACTTTGTTTCAATAATTCACACAGAAATCTGGGCTTAACGTAAATAATTTATACAAAAAACATTTCAATAATGTTTGTGCAAACATAACTTATCACCAGCCATGACTGGGTGCTGGCGCCAGCGAAGCAAGAATGATGCCATCAATTCCTATCTATGAAATATGTATTTACTTTAGTTATTTATAGGAAACGTGTCAAAACTCTCACAAAAAAATGAATACTTATTTACTTTATTGCAGAGATGTTTATTTTATATTTCCGGCTACAATACATTATTGTGTAAGTTAAGGAGACAGTAATCCAGTTCCAAACTCTTCAATTGGTTCTGGCGTAAGCGTTCCATTTAAAATTTAAAAAACATCATTTTCATTGTGACGGTTATGGTAATGACTACATTAGAGGAAAATATAAGTTAATTTTTTTACATCAAATAAATACCAGTGACGCGTGTCCATTGTGCATTTTCAAAGTAAGCTGTTGACTATCAAATATATCAATTTGCAGATAATTCTGGGTAAAAAGTGTGAACGGGCGTCAATGATAGACAAACTATGATTGTTAACACCTATTGCTTGTTGTGATAAGATAATCTTATTATGAGAATTACAGCGAAGTCTGCAGATAAGTATGTTTGATGACACTAGCGTCAGAAGCGGTGCGCCATTATTTGTACTACGCTATTACGTAGGTTCGAACAACGTGCCTTTCATTCATTGATTTGTAATCAGTAAGTGTCAAAAGTGACAGATATATTTAGTGATAAAGTTATTAGTGTTGATTGTGCTATCGTAAATAACGTACCGACAGACTTGAGTTATTTTACGGAAACGGCTGAAGTAGAACGAATCAAATAAGTATTGTTGGTAGATTTAATAGTATTCAAGTATTAATGAATTGTTGAGTTGCACTTTACATTACCTATATGTCTTCGTTCGAAAACTTACCTATAGTATTTTTATCAATACTACCTATGTTTTTTTATTAAGTTACATTTTGACTGATTCTTACATGAGACGACAATACTTACGCTGCCTACTTTACGCCTACGATTTTTTATTCTTGGTCTTCAAAAAAAAGGAAAAGGTAGTTAACCCAAGGGATCGATTTTAATTTGAACATTTATAGGGCAATAGTATATTTAAAAAACAATAAGGCACTATTGTGAGTAAAAAGTCCAGATTTAAAACATATGAGAGGGCTGTATTTCGGTTAAAGGGGCAAAAAAAATCTGCTTAATCCTGCCTTTTCGGTCTACTACTAAGAATATACCTTTTTCTTATGAATCACTACCAAATCCGTGTGTATTATACGCACAATGGAAATAATTAAGACCACGAACCGCCATCATAGTAAGATCACCACCACAGATTCGATAGAACCGTGATCTACATCTAGATAAGATCTTTGCTACATCATGAACTGGTGGTTCAATTGACGACATGGATTTACCCATTATGCTTACCCTTTGCACATCGCGAGATACTCGTATTTACTGTTACTAAAAAATCCTGAAGGAAACCCAATAAGACTGCTCGACCTTGACAGATAGACCAACAAGACAATCAAAATAATTTTTTATCTTGTTTTTTTTTGACTTTGCATTTTATTGAAGCTAAATAATTTGCAAAAAAAAAACCAACGATTACTTTTACTTACAATAACAATTCGCTAAGGAAATAAAAATTAATTTAGTGTAATAAAACTTATTTGACTTAGGTCAAAATTAAAAAAAATGTGTAGTAGATTTTTAATGTAACTGGGTGGTAGGATTCATTTGATGATTTTATCACGATAAAAAGGTATTTTGTCATTTTTGTTCTGATTCTGTTAATATTTGAATTGGACTAACAAAACTATTTCAATTAAGTTGCCTTCTTCAAGACTATCCATGACATTTAGTTTCACATTCAAATCATATTAGTAAATTACAAAAAAAAATTCAGAAGTATTCGCAAACATCCGCACCGATTCATGCGGATGCATTCGCATCCGTGAATGCGAATACGAATATCAAAATATTCGCAAATATAAAAAAACACGTGCGAATATTTGCGAATGCGAATATTTGCGAATGCGAATATTTGTTACATCACTAGTCTATTGGCTATGTGTGAAGTCGGTGATGGGGACTTTCAAATCGATCGCAGCGCACAATGTGACAGAGATGTGAACTAACTAGGGATAACTGTACATTGACGTACATACGTGTCAAGTTTAATATTCATCACAACCTTTTGAAGTGATTTTTAGGTTTTTATTCAATTTGTTACGAAAAACAAGTCAAAAATGATTATCAAAATATCTAGTTGGCAAGAATTGGCTGATCGTATGTCCCCAAATAATGTGGTCACTAGGAGGCGCTGTCATCGCGCATCCATCAAGTGATTCGATTCAGTAGGGGAACAGTGTATAAGACGGGGACGCGAGGTATAATGGGGACATACACTCTATAGGCATACTTAACACAACACTAACGTAGCGCAAGCGCCATCAGGACGTCATTTGTAAGCGGCCATTAACAAATGGCGTCCTGTTGGTGCTTGCGCTACGCTAGTATTGTGTTAAGTTTGCTTTAGGTGTGTGATTTCCCAGCATACCTTGCGTCTTATACACTATTCCCCTCAGTATTGTTTTTAAGCTTCCGGGTATATTCATTATGGACGTCAATTTGAGTTTGACTTTGACGTTGTTGCCAACTCTGTGTCAAACAAATATTTTGTCTAGCCGGGCATTCCAGTTCAATAATATTGACTTAGAAGTCCTGTCTGTCTATATTTAATACTTTGACTGCATGTGTTAATCTTTTGTACAATGTGCGGTGTTGTTCTGTTAACAAAAAAATATTTACAGAAAAGACTGAACTATGGCTGTAAATAAAAGATAGATAGAAAGAGAGAGCGATAACCTATTCTTAACTAAACCTTGAGAAGAATAGGTGTTTATTTATTTATTTAATAAATTACAACGGCTGTGTGAACAACCAATGTTATGCCAAGATGTGTACGAAAAAACTCAATTTTCTCACGTTTTCCATCAGTTCGAAATATTGACCAGCTTTTGCAATAGTCAATTAACTATCCTCCTTCAACAAAACGGTAATCTCTGTTCATAACTATTAAGTCAACACACTAAAATGCACGTTATTTACGCAAACTGTTATCGAACCTTATGAATCAATCACATCAAACAATTCGTCTTTAACCTCATTTCTGTGCGAAAGATGATCGTTACACAAATATTGGCTCCGAAATGGGCAAAAAAGGGTTTATTTGTTGTGTTTCTCAGTATAAAGCCCCCGTGTCTATTTGTCAAATATTTGGCATACACCGGGCCCGGCGCAGTCGCACACTTTGGCAAGCGACTTGCGTCACAGCAAGTACTTTGACGCATGCGCGCCTCGCCTTCCGAAGTGCGAACAAAATATCAATCTGGGACCAACACGTTAGCAGTCTGGTCCTTTCGATATTTCTAGGAATTTAGTCGTTTGTGACGGCACTATATTTGGAAAAAAAATATGTGTTGGTGTTATTTTTAGGCTTTGTTAAACAATTTTTATAAACGACTTGAATGATCATTAAAATAACTAAATGTTAGCATAGAATTTTGACCTAAATAAAGGCTTTGAAATACATGTTGATAGTTTTGGTCTTTTGACTGCCAAAATAGGTGAAACACCTGAAATCATTCAATTTACATTTCTAAGCAAATTCAGCCAATTAAATCAAACGATGAAACATTACCATTCAAACAAAGCCATATACCTAATAATAAGGTAACAAACAGAAAGCACCAAAAGCTAACACAATGGGTGCATAGTGTTGCGCAACGGTAGCCAAGATTAACATCTTATGTGGGCAGTGGCGTCGGCGACACATCACTTGAACACCACACAGGTAGGCTGGGTAAGTACTGGCGTATTGAAGGGAACTACAGAAGATAAAACAAGCTGGCAACATAAAAGGAACATTGGATGGGTACCTAATTAGTGAGCATTAGAGTGAATGTAGAGAAAGAGAGAAAGAAAGAAGAATGAGTGGAACCTAAGGAAGAAATTGCAATTACAGGATCAGAAAAAGATGGTAAATGAATTGATTTGATATTGGATTTTTTTTTTATCGTGGTAAAATCATCAAATGAGTCCTCCCACCCAGGGCAGGGCGGGAGGGACTGTCAGACTTGTACTGACTAAAATCCACGGTGTCCTTCACTAGCCCTTTACGTACCGGGGTCACGGTAATCCCTTGGTCCCGCGACCCCAGCAGGCTTTGGCCCTCTACAGGCCCCGTCACTATGCTGACACTCTTTGAGGCGCGCGTGGAACACAACGCGCCGTCGACCCGGGCATGGTCCATGGTCGGACAGCGAGTCGCCCATTACTCGCCGCCCGCATGCCCGCGCCTACGGTGGCCGGAGATCGTCTCGCGACGTCCGACGCCGTGGGCGTCTACCACTGCGGCTGGGGTGGAGGGAGGACGCTGTCCTCTCCCTCAGGCGGCCCGCCTCCTCCTTCACGAGCATGACTGCTTCGCAGAAGGAGGCGACCGCTTCCCACTCCGTCTCGCCCCGCAGCATGGCCTCGACCAATGCCGGGCGCGAGAGGTCTCCGCCTATCGCCGTCGTGAGGACACGGCGGTGCTCTGCCCAAGCGGGGCAGTCCTGCACCGTATGCTCCACCGTGTCCTCCGGACGATCCTCGCAGTGGTGACACCCAGGCGTTTCTTCCCTCCCTATCAGACACAGGAACCTCCCGAAACTTCCGTGTCCGGTGAGGACCTGCGTCATGCGGTAGGTCAGGACGCCGTGACGCCTATCCAGCCACTCCTCAAAGAGGGGTCTTACCGCCGCGATTGCGGCGTGCCCGGACCTCGGTTGCGACAGTCGCTCCCTCCATACTGCCCTGAGATCGCGCCGGAGCTCTTCCCGCCGCGCCTCGACTTGTCGAGGCAGCGGGGATTCGCCCCGACGCTGCGCCTCCACGCGCCATTCATAGACGCGCTGGAGGGCAGTCGCCTCCAGATCCCAGGGCAGCAATCCCGCTAGGAGGTTGGCTGATTCGCCGGCGATCGTGCGGTATCCCCGGATCATCCGGATAGCCATGACCCTCTGGCATGCGACCAGCTTTAGTGGTCGCGTCCGGATGCTTAGGGCCCACACAGGGGCCCCGTAGAGGGCCATGGACCGCACGACACCGGCGTACAGCCTCCGGCAGGAGGCATTTGGCCCGCCGAGATTGGGCAGGAGCCGCTTGAGAGCGGCTGCTGCCCGGTTCAGCCTTGGGGCCAAATGCAGGAAATGCTCCCTGAAGTTCCACCGGCTGTCGAGGACGAGTCCCAGGTACTTCATCGTCCTCCCGACGCCGATGCGAACCCCCTCCACCGTAATGTGGGACTCTGAACGTGGCGCGTTCAGACGGCCATGAAAACACATGGCCTCTGTTTTGTGCAGCGCCACGTCGAGTCCCAACTGCCGGATCCTATCAGCGACTGTCGCTACCGCCTGCGTCGCCACGTCGGCCGCCGCCTGGTGCGACTCTCCCTTCGCCAGGACGAGCGTGTCGTCGGCGTAACAAATTACGCCGACGCCGTCAGGGAGGTCGCCGCGCAGCACCCAATCGTAACCGATGTTCCACAGGAGCGGCCCCAAGACCGATCCCTGTGGAACACCGCACGACATCTCTCGCCGGTTCCACTCTCCCCGGTGACCGGGGTAGATGACGGCTCTGTCCGTCAGGTAGTCCTCGACTATACGACGGAGGTAGGTCGGCACCCGGTGATACCGGAGTGCCTCCCTGATGCAACTCCAGGGCAGGGTGTTGAAGGCATTGGAGATGTCTAAAGACACCCCCAAGACGACCCTGCCCCGGGAAACCGCATCCCCCGTCGTGAGGGCTCTCACGCGCGTGATCGCATCCACCGTCGAGCGCCCCCTGCGGAAGCCATACTGGCTCTCCGCAAGGTCCGGGCCCACCCGATTCAGGTGCCCGACGAGGCGGTCTGCAATTACTCTTTCAAAGAGCTTGCCCACCTCGTCGAGCAGCACGATGGGCCGGAATGCGGACGGAGAGTCCGCAGGGCGCCCGGGCTTCTGGATCAGGACCAGTTTCCCCGTCTTCCAACGAAGCGGGAACTGCCCCCTCTCCAGGCACGCGCTAAAGAGCCCCCCCAGTCGAGGCCCGAGAGTCCCCGAGGCCAGGACCCAGGCTTTTCCTGGCAAGCCGTCGGGTCCTGGGGCGGTATTTTTGGCTTTGAGCCGTTGTACCGCCACTCTCAGGTCTACCTCGGTCACCTCCGGAGCGTCGTAGACGTCGTCGTCGCTGTGGTCCGCGTTTGCGCCAGCGTCAGGCACCGCCGGAGACGGAGCCATGGGCGGGGGAGTGTGCTCCTCCCGCGAGGGGAACAGGGCGCTCACCACGTCCTCCACGAACTGAGGCTGGAGACTCTGCGTCAACGGGGGAGCCCAGGGGCGGAGCTTCTCTCTCACCCACTTATAGGGCCGGCCCCATGGGTCCCTGTCCAGAGCCTCCAGCATCTCCTTGCGGGCCAATTCCTTGGCCCGCCAGATCTCGTCGTGGAGGGCGGTCTTCGCTGCCCTGTAGCCATCCTGCAGCTCCATCTCTGCAGCCACCGCATCCGGAGGTCGGGTGCGGCGCCTGCGGAACCTGGTGTACCGGCGTCGCGCGGCAACGCACGCCTCGCGCAGCGCTGCTAGCTCGCGCGACCACCAGTACAACTGACGCCGGGCGCGTCCCAGCCGGACCCGGGGCATGGCCACGTCGCAGATCTCCGACATGGCCTCCTGGAACCACCCCGCCTCGTCGTTGATGTCGGCAGGCCTGTCCGGTGGTGACACCCAGGCCTGCACGATCGAGGCTTCCAGGAATAGCTCCCGGTCCAGCTGCTTCAGCGCCCATCGCGGACCACTTGGGTTCCGTCGGACCGGTGCGTCTGAGGTCTGGGCGGAGACGTCGAACCGGATATACCGGTGGTCGGAATAGGTCTCCACCTCCTCTACAACGCGCCAGTCTGTGACGCGCGGCGACAGGCCGGAGGTGGCGAACGTGATGTCCACCACCGAATCGCCCGCCCACCGCACGCACGTGGGGACGGAACCCCGGTTCTCGATGACTAGGCCATGCGCCAGGGCCCAGTGCTCGAGCATCCTGCCCCGCGTGTAGTCCGTAACCCGGGAACCCCAAGCCACATTCTTGGCGTTGAAGTCCCCGAGGACGAGCGCGGGGAGGGAACCGAATGCGACGACGACGTCTCCCAGCTCCGATAGGGAGTCCTGGAACTCGGCGATAGTTCGGTTCGGGGAGAAATAAACGCCTATCACGGCGATCTCCCCGAACCGTGCTGCGACGATCCCTCGCCCTCTCTCGACGCGATCGAGGGGCGGGGTACCGGCGGCGGCCGACGAGATGAGGGTCACCGAGCCGTTCAGGTCCGCCACCCAGTCATTCCTGGGCGGGACAAAATACGGCTCGGCGACCACGGCGACATTTATCAACCACTGCGCCATGCTCTGGAGCAGGAGATCCTGAGCAGCGGCGCAGTGGTTGATGTTCGCCTGGAGGAAGCGCAATGGAGCCATTAATCGGAGTCCATTGCAGCCTCCTCCAGGGCCCTCGGCGAGGGTGCGGAGGAAAATTTTAGAAACTGTCTTAAAAAGCCATTTTAAGCTTGCCAAAATCAAAAGCCAAGATAATTTTGCACTTTGGAACGTGAAACCTGGTCGCCCGTTTTTTAGAGGACATCGTGGTCTTAGAATGAAAGAGCAACCGAAGGGACAAGGTGGAATTTTAGTCAGTTAAACTGACTGTCCCTTTCACTCCACCCAGAGTGGGTTAAAATTTAAATGAGTCCATTTGTCGATTTTATCACCTCAAAAAAAGTAACTAATGTTTCCCTTTGACAACCTAGAGAATCATAATTATGCGATTTGATGCTCTAATGCTTTTTGTGGTGGTTAGACTATGGACTTAAGCAACTAATACCTACATTCAAGGATTACACAATTGCAAGCAATTGAAAATCTGAATAGATTTTCGAGAATCTTGAAAATGTTCTGGTAAAGCCATATCTGGTGTTAGCCTTTGGAACCTTCACTAGTTTGTGGCATTATCCTTTACTACGACATCACGTTTCCATAACTCCCACGTGTAACAATAATAAACTATGATCCTCTAAGCCTATGATGTTCTAGTATTTATTTGAGTATGACGTGTTTACTGCATATGGCCTTATACAGTTCAGGTACTGACCCTGCCATGCCTCAACGTTTATCGAAGCAATATTATCTAAGAACTGACTGCCGCGACGGTTTAGTGCTCGCAAGCGATTACTGAACAGGTGTTCCTGGGTTTGATTCCTAGGTCAGGCAAAATTGGATAGGATTTTTACCATTACGAATTTCTCACTAGCAGCCACGGAGTCTAGATATGTGCGATTGATGGTAATAGGTGAATGAATGAATCAAATGATTTTTATTTTGTAAATTGGTTTTGACAAATTCTATAAGGTACACAACAAAACACATTCTTTTTTTAAACTAGATGAGGCCGATGTTTCGTACCTGACTATTCTGTGTAGAAATTAACAGCTGAAACAAACTCAGAGATCACAGTCTCTTTTAAAGTCCAAAAATGTTGTATTGGTGACCTTACTAACTACTACTAACTAACTGCCTAAGCTTTCGGGGTTACAGACGTAATAGGGAGTCAAGGAAATTGGATAAACTTGACCAAAACCAGGATTGCAAGGAATTGCAATCCTGGTTTCTCACTTCATTTGAAATTTCATACGTTGTCAGGACTGCGTAGATTAAAAATGCAATTATGCCGGACATTTATATGGACGCGAAGATGGCAAATGGAGTAAGGTTTAGATCGATGGTGACCATGGTTCGGCCAAAGTAACTAGGATCATTCAAAAGCGCGTTGGTTAACGATATCGTCCTATAATTAGGCCTGGCTGAAATGATGATGAAAAGGTTAAAAAGATTGAGTTCACAAGTAAAGTTTAGCTTAAAGAATACCTATACCTAACTACATTTCAAAAGAAACCTTTTCGGGGGTAAACCCACGTGGTTTGGGCAAAACTCAAACGCGTCTAATCCAAAAAAAATGGAAATATTCGAAGACACGTTATTACTCAAATAAATTCAAGAGCTCCTACATAATATTAATACATGAATAAGTAAATACGTGTGTAATAGACTCAACACTTAGTAATATCTAAGTGTCATTATACAAATAATTACGCGTTTGAAGTATTTGTTCTGTTACAATGGTACTATTGTGTTGTAACTACTTATGTTCAAAGTATTCATATCCTTTACGTAATTAGATTAGGAACTTCCTTCCCGGAACTAATACTCGAATATAGTGTTCGTCATTTGTTTTCCAAACCGCATTCTTCACCTCGTTGATTTTGAAGTTATACCATTATACCTACAGTAATGCCTTTGTCAAACAGACCGGCGAAAGCGAAGCATTTCCGAAGCGATACCGAACCGAAGCGAGACGTCCGTCAGTCCGATAGTTCTATCACGCTATCGGATCACTTTCGCGTTTCTATGTGACTGGATTCAAACAATTCCATACATTACAAATAAAAACGTCACGCTTCGCATTCGCCACGCCTGTCTGTCTGACAAAGGCTTAAATCATTGCTATTGGTCTTGCAGTACATCACGAGGTGGTCTTCGCTTCGAAGCACCTTCGTTACTGGGGTAACCAATTGACGAAGCCCATCGTACCTACCTAAGAATTATCGGCACGGTATCGTCTTCGCTGTGCAACTTTATTGCTGTCTAATTCATTGAGATTCCATAGTTGCATTAATTAGATTGACGGCGCAGTGGTTGACTGATCGACTACTGCGCAGCGTGTCACGGGTTCGATCCCCGCACGGAATAAATATTTGTATGACCTGCAGCTAGTTTTTCCGGGTCTGGGTGTTTGTGTATGTGAATTTCTATGTTTATAGTAAAAAAAAAGTAAAGGCACCCACGACACAGGAGAAATTCCTAGTGAGGGAGAAGGTTATTTAGAAAAAAAACATTACATTATGAGCTGTCATCGGTTTCTGCTAGCCTGATATAGTACTTTAGTGTCTAGTGGTCACAGGCGTGACAGCGAAAATAAAAGTCCAGATTTCGATTTCCAGAAATGTGAAATGTGCGTAAATAATTAGGTAGGTACACCTGATCTAACCCTTTGGAGATAATATAAAAGAAGAAAGTTACTCAAGCAAATATTAATGATAACTTTCTCACCAACTGAACTCTCTGTGAGAAGAACGTTTTCCAACATAATGATTGGACACCTACGAAAGACCTTAGACTAGTTGGACAATGCAGTTGGACCTCGGGCCCTAAACCATTAATAGGCCCGCCGAAGGACGGTTGCTTTGGAAAACTGTCTTTTGAAATTAACGTTATAAAACTACTGATCTTCAACTTATTTTTTTTATATGAATTTTATTTGATAAACTCCCACACAACTCGAGATTGCAAATTTTTGATTTTCTAATTTACAGGCCTCTTCCCCATGCTTACCGTCACCGTTTTGAGAGTAGTGATATTAACTGTCACAAATAAAGTACCAGTCTGGGTTTGTACCCATGACCCGACACTTCAAAAGGAGCTGTTAGCATTCTGCCACTGATATTTAAATATAATGAATCACATTAAATGATCTAATAAAATATTAACGTAACAATTTTCCTTGTTGTTGATTAAAAGTGCAAACAGATTTTATCAGTGCATTGCTATATAAATGTATCACCAGCAGGGGATCCCCTATACAACTGCAAGCCATTCTAACTTCTAATCACATGTGCAAATAGATAGGTATGACGTCAAAAACGGTTCACCCCTGTAGTGTTGAGGTTCGATTCTCAGTAGCTGACATTTGATGACGATCGTTGATACGATTAGGTACAAGGCACAATCGATGGATTTTAGTCGATAGTGAGAAATGGAAAATGTGTTTTTTGTGCTTGTGCTACAGATGCGGAAAAAGTTGACCTTATAATCATCAATTTGAATTTATCGGGTGGGTGGGATTTACCTCCTAGCGATCCACACTGGGCAAATGTAGATGCTACCTGTATGCGGTGATGGTTGAGCAATCCCACTGGCGATGTTAAGCCTCACCAGAAGCGTCTGGCTCGCGACCACCATGGTGTCGGAGTTCAGCGCCAAATAGTTTTAATGTTCTTTCGGTGCACAGAAGTTACAGTTCCTTCTGGGTGAATTTGCTTCATCTCAGGTCTCATCTTCGTTTCTAGGCTAGATTGAACCCAAGAACAATCTCATTTTAAATAAAAGAAGTAGTTTGCGCTACCTACAAAGAAAAAAAAATACCTGACTGCGTAAAAAGCTCTTAAACTTAAGAGAATGTAAACAAGATTATGTTAAAGATAAACTCTTCAAATCTTTAAAATAGTGTATTTACATTGTGTCCACACAACATGGTGCCTAAACTCCGCGATTTTGTTTTTATCAAATTTTAATAACCCAGTGTCACTTTTACAATTAAGAAAAAAACAAGACTTTTCTAGTATCAAACCGTGTATGTAGGCTTCAGAATGTACCAAAGGAATATACATACCTACATACATTTATACTGACGAAAAACATAATCCTCTTTTTGGTGCAGTCGGGCAAAAGGATTTTCCTCAAACAACAACTAGTTTAATTTTGTCGTTTCTAAGAATTGTATTATTTCTTATGGACCTTACCCTATTTACTTTATAATTTACTGCAGCTGTCTTCTTAAACAACTCTTTACATCTCAAGCTAGTTATAACTCTTTTGGCCAAATTGCCTAGTTAGTTTTTTGTTGATAGAGATGTACCAACTATGACTTTCGCCAATGAGTCGGCCAAGGTTGACAAAAATTAAGTACTACTAAAATGATTGCACCTCTAAGACTCAGCCATTTTCTTTATGGAAGGATAAACTAAAACTAAAATGCAATCTAACACGTAGTCTCAGTGCGCTTTTAAAGTTTTTTTTTTTTTACGTGGTAAATTCATCACATGACTCCTCCCACCCAGGGCAGGGCGGGAGGGACTGTCAGACTCGTACTGACTAAAATCCACGTTGTCCTTCAATAGCCTTTTACGTACCGGGGTCACGGTAATTCGTACAGTCCCGCGACCAACACTTTAGAAGATAGCATATCTTTAAATGCTTAGTATGGTCCATGCTGGTTTCCTCCTGGTTCACTATTATTTATGTCTAGGTTTGAACCAAGAGCTACAACTTATAAGCCGGTGCCGTTAACTCTGGACAACTAGCTCTCAAAAGACTATGTAATATTCCTCTAGGCCTACTTAATAAGTTCAGCTCAGCACAGTTGCAATAGGTTTTTAAGTGGCACTGTGAAGTGTTTGCCTACTGCAGTGGGCGTGTACTGCGGTAGCGCCGTCCATCTGCCGGTAAGTAACTGTCTGCAGTGAGGTATTGAACGAGGAAATACTTGGAGCTGTTGTTATAATTGGAAGAAATGCAGATAAGATTACTTCAGTCCTGTATAGTAGTGCAGCAGTTAAAGTTGGCTAACTTGGCAATTCATTTATATTTTTTGTATCCTTATAATTGCTAGTGTGTTTATTTGTTTGTTATGCTTTCACGCTTAAACCGCTCGTTACTACGTCCTCGTTACTCATCAGAGACGCCTGATTACAAAAGCTCATCTGTAATATTATTATAAAGCTTAAAAGTTTGTTTGGTTAAACCCTCTAATTTGAGGCACTACTGGTTCAAATTGAATACTTTTTTGGTGTCGGGTAGCCTTTTTTTCGAGGAAGTTTATAGGCTCTATAACATTACGGTACGCCCAATAGGAGCCAAGCAGCGGGGTGAAACCGCGGGGAACTAGTTTATTCATGAAGCAGTCACTACAAAAACTCACTGAAATATTGTAAGAGGTTTTCCTCAAATAACTAAATAATTTTGTTGACAGGACAGGACCATTAGACGAGCCATACAAACATCTATCAACATAAGATATCAATTTCAACTTGACACACCAATTCCTTCACCAACACACTACAAACAACTCCATCACATATTTAAGCTCAGAGTTATAGTCCATTCATTCGTTCGGACAAATCGAATCGCTCCCGACGGCCGTTTCCCTTCATTCAATAAACGTCGACTGAATGACGTTCAGCATTCACCGGGTTACATAAAGCGAACACAATCGTGCATACCGAGAGATGCAATGAAAATAAATAGGACTCTCCATTGCTGTGACCATACTACCTACTTTGTTTTTATACTGGTTTTGAAAGCTCATAAGTAGTTGACGCTTTATGTTTTTGGGTGTTTTACATAACCTCGATTTATATTTTTTGTCTGTTTTCCTTAGGTATTTAAACTTTAATTGGACGCGTACGGTGTAACTTACCTCAGCGCAACTTCGAAGATGTAGAAATTAAAAAAAAAGATTTTTGTGCGCTGAAGTTACAACAAAACTGAAAAAATGTGTTTCCTAATTATCAAGTGTTGAGGCGTCATTTTCTAATTATTTCGTATTTTATTCATTTGCCCTGGTTAACACACGTACCGTTTTCGTAACTTTTTAAACACAACCAATTCAGAATTTAAAAGCAAAAGCAGATTCTTAAGATTGTATAACCAATTTAAAAAATAATATTGCACCTTGGTACCTGTGGTTGTTCTGATGATCTTGTTAGGGTTCCGTATGTTATAATTGCTATCTATCTACCTTAGAAGCAAAGAAGGTATAATATGAACTCCTGCCACCGACGGAACACGGTAAAAACTTTTCGTCGGTGAACTCCGACTCCGGGTGGTGGTCGCGTGGCAGACGGCCCTGATTGATTTAACAATCAGATAACTACAATATAATATGTCGAAAGAAAATATGGCCTAAGTCATTAACAGATCGATGATCACTAAAAATAAAATTAGATGCTTATATATACTTAGGTACAGGCAGATCTAAGATCTACCAACTTCCTTTAGGTACTATTATATATTCTGTGCTTCCGACAAGTGATGACTAATAAAAACGATATTTGATACACCTCCAATATAATTAACATATACATAACATTTATTAATTTATTAACACTTTTGACCCCTGTTTAATACTTTCAAACAGAATGGAAAGTAAAAACAAAACAGATTTGCTTTAAATAAATTTCGCATCATAATTTAAAGTCAGTTTCTATAAATAATTACATTATTTTCATCTCCCACTCACTTTGTATTTGTCATAAGCAATATGCTTCAATAATAAACTTTATCTAGTTGACATAAAAGTAGATAGTATTTTCACCGACTGGAAATGTAGATTTTATCATCATAATTCAATATTCACAAAAAGCTGGCACCCTCTAGAAAGCGTTAATTTGGGGCCATTAGATCAACAGGTACCGACGCGCAATAGATTTCATGAAATTTAAAATGGACATTAAAAAGTAACAGTGACATTATAGCTCTCATGTAATTTTTAACTACTCCTAAAAAAGATAAATAAAGAGAAAACACTTTTACCTATTGGTACCCACGAGAGCACACAATAAAGTTAAAATAAGACTACGAAAAGAGAGAGAAAGAAAAACACAGGGGTCTGTATCTTCCATTTCAACCGGCTTTGGTTTTCATTTCTTTATCAAAAGCCGGCTTTGTTTTCTGCTTTTCGTTAGTATCAAAGTAACGAAAAGCAGAAAGTATTCATTGCACCCTAATTTTACGTGCACCCAATAAATTGACTTTCCTTTTTTGCTTCCTACTAGCAAGCTTAACAAGTAACAAATGGTTTTAAATGTGAGAAAACGAATACATGGTTTTAGAATTATGTCATTGATACAGAGGAAAAACTCGAAAAAGAAATTACTTTCAGCCTGTGTGTTCAAAGAAATTGTATGTCCAGAAATGTCACACAAAAGACTAAAAATATTTTATAGAGTTTTTAATCTCAGCCACTTGGTGAATTGTGAATCATCAATCACTATTGATGATTTATTTGTTGCAGGAACTTACAACCAACTCGACCACCATCCAAAATCCGCCGTTTCTCCGGCCCGATCCTGCGTGGAGGGGACTAGTTGTAAACGTCAAGTAAGTTTACGCGGGCAAACCAGCCGTAAATCTACGGGGCGAGTAATAGAGCCGATATCACACTACGGTGTTGCATTTCATGATATTTGCGAAATATCCTGTTCACGTATTATCTTCAGGTATCAAAGTAACGTATTTTACGAGGTTTTTAATGTTTATGTGGATTATGACGGTTTGTGGAGTTCATAAAGGATATTTGTCTATCTTTATTGAGGTATTTTTTTCTTAAACGCTGTAAATAAAAATTAATTGAGTTACATAACACTTAATTGTTATTCACAGTAATGCAAAGACACTTAAATTCATAAGAGCTTTACATTCTATTCAATTGATTAAAACATGCAAATTTTCTGCATGACTTTTTGCACAACATGCGTACAATTTTACTATTATTAAGTAGTTTTATCATTAATAATAGACACTTCATACATTCCATTCATAACTTTTTAGTAAAAAACTACTCCACATATGAATCACTACTCAAACACTGCATGACAAAATCATACATTGATGTTGTAAGAAAGTTAGGCCAAGTGTGGGCTGCAAGCTAATATAAATAAAGTTTTACAGCTGCAAGCCGTGTTTAGAGACCATTATCCTGTGCTATTACCTCTCATTTAACACCATTTATAGGCGAGTCATTAATAGAGAACAGTGTGGACGGATGGTGACAGTTTCAGTTATCTCCTGTTGATGGGGCATTCATTTGTGAATGAAGCCATTTCGATCTACATGTATCTGCAAAATATATATACATACGGTACAGTTTTCATGTACTCCAAAAACCTGTTCAGGTGCTCCATCACAATAGTATACTTCCCTAACTGAGGAGCATTCGCGTGTAATGTAACCTATGCGACCCGCCACACACATTTAATTACAAGTTGATGTTACAAATTGTATCAATTTGTTTATTGTATTACACAATGTATCAATACACGGTGCGCATTGTAACGTTACACTACAGGGGAATGATCCTGATTTTTGGAGGGGGAGACCACACACGTCATTGCATGCTCTTCTTCACTCATTACCTATGGATTGATGAATTCTATTATTTATTTACGATGAATATTCCTATTTATATATAGCCAAGCAGTAATTTTTTTGTTAAAATCACCATTTGTGTCCTTCCTGGAGGGGACTGTCAGACTTGTACTGACTAAAAAAACTTGTAATTTGTCTTTCCCATCAGGTTTTCAGATGTAGGAATTAAAATAACTGGTGACACGTGGAAGTACACCCTCATCCTTCGAGGATTACTGACATGATTTTATGATGATCATTAAATCTGGAATTCGATTTTAATACATAGACCTTTAAGGCTACTACTAACGTCTAACTAGTCTTAAATTGTAAAGGTAATCATCAATTAAATTCTTAACAAACGTCAGTAATAAATAATATTGGCAACAAAGGTATAATTATATAATTTTAACTGACAAGCATAAAGAAACAACGTCTTTAGTGTTTGTCTACAAAACATACATTAAAATAACTTGGTATTTATCCATTCAAGACTAAAAATAGTGGACGTTTCATACAATAAATTATTATTATTTATAACTATATAATTATTCATAGCAGTATTTTTAATATTAATGAAATGCGAAGACCTTCTAGTCAATTAATTATGATGTTCATCTATATATTTATACATACCAATGGCTACCCTAGTAACGAATGTAAGTGCTTCCACACTTATCGGACCCTGAAGAGGTACCTGCTAGGTACTCTTACAGCGTGGTGGGTTACAAACTTGACAGGTTCCAGACGTGAAGGATCCAAGCGTGAGGGATTGCAAATATGACGGGTTCCAAATGTGAATTCACATAGATAAATCCAAAGAGGTTACCCACTGCAGCATATGAATAGACCTCTCTTTCGGTGCCAATCTCTAAGCTCATCCAACATCATCCAAGTTTTATCTACAATGCCAACAATGCCGTGTGCTCATCTTGTTGGCGGACGACCAAAGGTGCTCATTCCATTTCTTGAACACCACTCAGTCACAGCTTTACTCCACCTTCCATTATGGTGCTTTGCGATGTGTCCAGCTCCGTAAAAATATTAGCTCGCTGGTAATACTTTAGATATCATCGTCAGCTAGAACACGTTACGATCTCCGGCCACCGTAGGCGCGGGCATGCGGGCGGCGAGTAATGGGCGACTCGCTGTCCGACCATGGACCATGCCCGGGTCGACGGCGCGTTGTGTTCCACGCGCGCCTCAAGGAGTGTCAGCATAGTGACGGGGCCTGTAGAGGGCCAGAGCCTGCCGGAGTCGCGGACCTCACAAATTACCGTAACCCTGGTACGTAAAGGGCTATTGAAGGACACCGTGGATTTTAGTCAGTACAAGTCTGACAGTCCCTCCCGCCCTGCCCTGGGTAGGAGGACTCATTTGATGATTTTACAACGAAAAAAAAAAGGTAGAACACGTTCGCAGCTGAACAAAGGCCTCACAGTTAGACCACCACGCCGAACGACAAGAAATAAAGATATTGCTTTAATAAAATATACCAATAGTACCTAATGCTCATACCATTCCAGTCTTAAAACCAAGTGCAGCAATTTTATAGTTCAATGACTAATATAACTGACCATCTTTGTACATTTAAAGCGTCGTAAACTATCAAAAGGCTGTATAGTTGTATACTGTATACAAACATTGGTGAAAATGAAAAACAAGTATCCGGGTAAAGGGAACATCCCGTGTATACATGGGCATACAGATGGTAATATTAAGAGGCTTTGTGCTACAACCTTTATAATTTAGCCTACTGGGTCGTTGAAGATATTAAGTTGAAGCTTTGAAAGATGTTTCAAAGAACTAAGTTTTCCTTTACTCGTTTCATTCTTAGGATGTGTTATGGTGTTTCTACGTTTACTTTATTAGATTTAGCAGAGAGAAAGCAGCGGCCCATGATGGGAGATTGGAATGCAAGCAAATAACAGATAAGATTAGAGAGAATAGTTGAAACTATCCGATAGATTTAAATAAATCTTTAGTATTTAAAGTTAGTTCAACAATGCCCGAAAGGATTGTGAAAATGTATAAATAGGTTACGCCCTGGAATGCAAAAGGCAATTAAATGAACAGGGTAAGTTTTGGTCAGTACGAATCTGACACTCCCTTCTGCTCCACCCAGGAAGTCATTTGATGATTCTGTTCCCAATAAAAAGACACATTATCACTAATATGAAGTTAACATCTAGAAGATATTGTAAAAATATAGGTACTCTGAATTACAGCAACATCAAGGCAACTGAAAAAGAATGTAGTAGTGGCATTTTTTTACAACTTTTATTGCAATAAAATCTTTCTTAACTTTAAAATAATTTATACAATGCTTTTCAGCAATTTTTCAAAAGGGCAAAGCATAAGCTATAGAACGATGCCTAGAAATTACAGCTGAATTTGTAACTTTTAACTAAAATAAAAACTTATTTTAGAATAAGGGAACCGACTTCAAAACCAAACACAAACAAGTGTAAAATGACTTTTCTTTAGGAAGTCGGTGGCTTTATTTTATTGACTTTCGCCCTCCTTTTTTTTAAAGTCGGTTAAAAAAATGATGATGATCACTCCAAACTATTTTTCTCATTTCACCATATCTCACGAAAGTATGCAATACAATCATTCCGCCTTCCTATTTACTATGTTATGTGGTAACACAGCCTATTTTGGCCACGTACCCCTGATTCACATACCCGTGGGCGAAAATTCACGCTGACGATGACGATAATAGGCAGGAAGGTCATGGTCATTACTCAAAACTGTTTCCTTCTTGCAACATGGGAAACACATTGTATACTACTCCACTATTTTCAGGTAAAATGAGAAATACCTGACCATTCAGGTAGGTATGCTTGTGTAATATTATCGACAGAAGTGACATAATGCATGACACATGTCAATATTGTGCAGTTACGTTTTTACATGATTCAGCCTGAATCACTACCGTTTGAAGGCTTGGCTTAATTAATTTGATGACCAACCGACGAACATGTTGGAAAATATTTATGTCTAGAAACTTATATGGTCTAAACAGTTTAACTGGATATTGTTCAATGCCTTATATTATGATCCAGGTATGTACCTATGCAAAAGGCTGAAAAAAGAAAAACATATTATGAAACTGATACCATTACGCATTCGTTTCCGAAATTATTAATAAGTACCGTTTGTTTATAGAATATTGATCATTGGTTACAAGTACGTGTTCTTTTTTTAATCAGCGTAGCATTTCCCACTGCTGGGCAAAGGCCTTCCTTCTCTCCGTTATTTTTTACGGTCCTGAAAGTACCTATAAAAATACGAATTCCATGCTGCATAAAAATTTATTACAGGAAAAGTTTTATCACAAAACAAAGCTGCCAAGTGTTCTAATCACAACTCTAAACCTTGGATTAAATCTGCTGAACCCAGATTACACAACGTTTCATTTACTAATCCTCTAATCCGTACAGTCATTTAGAAAAGTGTAATGCCAAAAAAATGCTGAGAATGTCTCAAAGCTTAATCTGACGAAAACTATTTAAAATATTTAGTATCATTACTATTCATAACTGTCTCCCCCGCATCGAGGTGAGTAAACCCTGAAAGATTTATCAGTCGAGACAAAAATGATGACGTAATGCGCGAACGTCATCTGAAATTTCGTTATACAGCGTGATTCATTTGAGTTTAGTGATCGAGTGTGCGATTATGTGACCTCGGACCTTGTCAGGGCTGTCACGATGATATTTTGATCATGGTTGTGGGTCGGTGAAAAGTGTGGCAAGCTTTTATTATTATTTATTTTGCTATCACGTATATTATCTCACTGGAACGTAATATCGGGATAAAAAGTATCCTATGTGTTAATCCAGGTTACATCCTACATGGGTACCAGATTTCAACCAAATCCGTATGATCGTTTTTGTGTGAAAGAGTAACAAAGAACCGTCCATCCTCACAAACTTTCACTTATGTAATAGGAGGAAGGTTTTATTAAATATTTATTAGCATGAGTAAGTACTTATGAATTCTAATTATATTCTACAGCATGGTGGCTATTTACATCAAAGTAAAACCCATAAGTGGAGAAAGGATAATTTTGCATAATTAGTCATTGACGTTATTGTAAAATTAAAACTGTTACTCATTATATTTACGTTCTTTTTATGTACGTTCCCTTTTATATTTTTACCTATTTGACGACTCATTACTTCTTTAAAAATAAATTTAATAAATGTTTAAATAACCCACAATTACCTAATATGAATTTTATGTTACCCATTTGACGCATCATAATTTCTTTAAAAATAAATTGAATAGGTACAGTAACCAACATTTACTCAATGTTAATTTAATTGGTAACACTGGTAGCAATGGCGTCCTTACATAATAAATTCATAGTCAACATTACCGGTCGAATCGCACATTTATGGAAATGAGTAAAAGTTAAAATTTTGCACGCGAAACTCGGTGTTGGCGTTTAATAACAGTTTCAAACATTAAAGTGACCAAATTGATTTTGATTATACGATAAAGGACACATACATACAATTTGGTATAATAATAAGTACCCGGATTTTACGCCCAGTAATTGTAAGGAAATGTAATTTGGTTTCCCAAAATAATATTCTACATTAATAATACGGATTTTGAGCAGGATAACAAATAGGATTTGAATTTAATTAATGGGAAAATCTGTCAAAATTATGAATGTAATTAATTACACGTCATGTTACAAGATATAATGTGTTGACATTATTATTCATTAACATTATTGAATGGAACTTCCGATATCAATTCTATTATCGGTGCCCTGAGGCAGCAATGCATCTCATTAGTTGAATAATGAATAAGTAACACATACATTCAAATAGGAAAAACTCAAAACTATACATTTTTATTATAATTATTGGTTGATTGATAGACTTTTTTTTAAGCATGGTAATATCATCGTACGAGTCCTAGAACCCAGGGCAGAGCGGGAGGGACTGTCAGACTCGTACTGACTAAAATCCATGGTGTACTTCAATAGCCCTTTACGTTCTGGCGTTACGGTAAAGAGAGATCGAATCAAATCGAAATCGAGAGATCCACCCTCGCCTCAAAGAGTGTAAGCAAAATGACGGGGCCCCCTCTAGAGGGCCAAAGCCTGCCGGGGTCGCGGGACTTACGAATTACCGTGAGGCTATTGAAGGACACTGTGGATTTTAGTCAGTACGAGTCTGACAGTCCCTCCCGCTCTGCACTGGGTGGGAGGACTCATTTGATGATTTTACAACGACAAAAAAAAAAGTGATATACGTGCGACAATTTTCTTCTCGATATTTTTCATAACTTTTTTTTATCAAAATACTGGGTTTATTTTTAGGGATTTACATTTTTATATCCTATAGTTCCAAATAATAATCGGGTTTTCAAAAAGTTTTAAAGTGTTGGTATTCAGTAACGATATGTATTACGACCTCAATGCAGCTCTACAAGGCAACGCTAATGAAGTTACTTACGCCATATTAATGCCATAATACATACATACATACCGACATATTAAATAAAATGTATTATTAAAAAGAATGACAGTTGATAATTCACGTCCTAGTCAAAGATATTAACGCCCTACCTATAAATTGCCCACCTGTCAATAACTGAACGTAGCGATGCTATTGGTCGGAGGTAAAACAATTAAAGTCCTCGCTATAAGTTTATTGCTACCTGTACTTGTAGATTATATACTATACACAAAAAGTAATACACGCAAACTTATGTGACTCCAGCTTCTGCTCGCCACATCCTTCGCGTGAGTTTTTGGCCCCGACCCACCGTATCGCATAACCTTGCATCTCTTATTACTTTTTTTAACTTACTAGTTAAAAAATGTAATAGCTTAAAAAAAACGACGGGTTGCACTCTGGGAGTGCCGGCAGAAGTGAAAACTTGAATAGTAATTGTTGGACATATCTTGTGAACAGATTTTAGTAAAACTCGCAAAAATGGTTGACTTTTTATTTCAATAATTTTCCAATGTGACGTACATCTTTTATAAACAATGTTACCTAGCAACGAATGTATCCAGCATACAAACTTCTTCTTAAAAGTAATAAAGTCACACGAACATTCACGCAAGCGCCCTGCGCCGTCCTACGCTTTTTCGGTCAGGGTCACGTGTCCTGACGCGAGTGTCCTGACGCGAGTTTAAGATTTTATACCCATTACAGAAAAGTGCTCAACGCCGTTAAAGAAGTTTTCACTTCAAAAAAAACGACAGGTTGCACTTGAATAGTAATAAACACACACGAACATTCGCGCAAGCGCCCTGCGCCGTCTTACGAATTTTCCATCAGGTCACGTGTCCTGACGGGAGTTTAACATTTTTTACCCATTCCAAAAAAAGTGCACATCACCGCTAAAGAAGTTTTCACTTCAAAAATAAAATGTAATAATTTTGTTCCGGGCATTACAAATCCCCTACATACAAACAAATTAGATCTCCTTATTACACAGATAAAGATCTGAATCTTCGGATCCAAATCTGGCTAAAAACGATTCAGTAGCTTCATAATAGAGAAACATCGATTTAATGACGGAAGAGAAAAAGGAGAGAGATTAATCAATAAAACGGACAAAAACAGTAATGAAGACATTATTTGTTTGTTTGATCTTCGAATTTTTTGCAAACATTGGCTTTTTTTTCCAAAATATTATGTTAAGAGTTTTCTATGAATATTTTCAACACATCAATTTACGACGCAACGGTGCTATCCATAATACACAATGCTTTGAGACCATTTTAAAACATTTTTTTTAAGGACGCTAACAGCTGCTCCAACTGGCGGGGCGTTTTGTCAATTAAAAAGTATCTTGGAAAATCCACAAAGGAAGTCGAAAGAACCAGGACGAAGCCAGGGTGAGCCGTAAAACTAGGTAATGCGCCCTAATTGACAAAACGCCCCGTCATTCTGAGCCGCTGTTGGCTTACAACATGGCCGTGGCCAAGGGCCATATTTTAAGCCAACAGCCGCCAACCGCCTTGCGTGAGGTTCCAAGCAGTAAGTTTGCTACAATGACGGGGCGTTTTGACAACAAGGACGTATTATCTAGTTGTTTTAACCTATACTACAGAAAATGAAGATTTTGTATGCACGTTATGGAATTATATAAAAAGATGCTAAAATTTTACACTTTAAATAATGTTCTGTATCTAATCATAACTTTATAAACCTTTATGAAGAACTTTCTCGGAAAAAGACTTAATAATAAAAAGTTTAACTAGCCAAATCACAAATTCTTAAACAAATATACAAACAAATATACTTTAAAATATTTTATGGGGTCTATAAAGCCCAGTCATAGCATCAATAGTAATAACATAACTCAGTAGGTGTTAACGAGGATCCACCTGTTTACCGTCTCAATGACTCACTAAACTACACCTTAATTGGTGAAGATACGACTAATTTCACAATAAAACTCAACAAAGCTACCGTTCACTTTATTTGTCAACTGTTATTGGGATACAACACGATTTTCTAATTCATTTTGATGATATTTTATCGGTTGGGCCTAATTTAATTTGTGATGAGTTATTGGAAGGTTTGTTTGGTAAGTATCGTAAATTGATACTCCAAATGTTGATCCCAATTTCTGAAAAAAATGTAAAAAAAAAGATTATTAAAGAACGAGGATTGGCTGAAAAAAATATGTTGGAAATCAGACCTACTTAAACCGAGTAGGTGCTAAATACATAGATAGAAAGATACTACGAGTTTTTTTTTGTCAATTTTCAGAATATCTGTTATTGGTTGTCAGTTACAGCCGAATGCACAAAAAATCTTTTGAATAAGTAGAGATTACCAAAGAGGTAAAAACGCTCATAAAAACTGCCAATTTGTTGAGGCATAGTGGCATAACCCACTTGATATGTCAAAAGTTTACATAGAAATACTTACCGCGTCAGGGATACCCACTTGATCAATGTTTGTCTAAGTTTATTAAGTAATTTACCTCTTTATTCTACGGGTCAAAAGTCAGTGAAGCCCCGAACACAAAATACTTGTACTTAGGAGTACCTACATAGGTTTTTTCGCTCTACTTGAGTGCTTACAAAACTTTTTTTTACATTCTTCTTCTTCTTCTTATCGTATGGTTGATTAACAACCTGGTGTCAGAGTTTTAACCGCCCGTAGGCCTCTGACATGGCTTCACACACCGTTGAAAAATCTCTCAGGTGTGCTGGTTTCCTCACGATGTTTTTCCTTCACCGTTTTTAGCAAGTGATAATTAATTTATAATACGCACATGAATTCTAAAAGACATTGGTGCGTGCCGGGGTTCGAACCTGCAACCTTTGACTTGGCAGTCCAACGGTCGTACCACTCGGCTATCACTACTTTTTACATTTTGTCTTATACTAACAATTGATTCTGCCATATGGTTTACTTCATGGTAAGAGTAGATTTATGAAAAAAGAGAAAAAAATAGTGTTGTGCATTCAATGTAGTTCACAACACTATTCCTTATAGCCTTCTTCGCATTTTGACTACCACATACTACAATATTTTCAAGTAATCGTTAGCACAATGCAAACTTTATGAAACCACCATACGTTAGATCGCATTAGGCTGTAGTTGTACCGCATGAGACACTAAAATAAACATATTATGAGATACCGTTCATTCATTTCGCGAATTAACATGATGAAGTTATTGACAGAACGATCTGAAAACTGACAGGGGCTTTCTTGACCTCTCCCACCCATTTTTGCAGACCGTCGGTACTTTAGCAGACATGCCATGCCACACCATGACAGTGGGGTGAGTGTGTCCCACTACCATTTCAAATTGTCTACTCCGTCGACAAAGGCAATGTCGACGCTTCTCGCCTAGATAGACTGAAGACCTTTAAAAGGTGACTGGTTCAGGCAGGACTGTCTCCAAGATCGAAATGAATTGTAGTGTAGTCATCAATCATCATCGCTGGTTGCAATCAAGCAGTATACTACGTTAGAAATACCTGATGATCTTCCCCAGAACTATGACATCAGCCTCACGCAGTAGTAATCCTTAATACTGCGCAAATAAATACCGAAGTCGGTTAAACGGCTACATAACAATAGGCTTCATATCTTAGCATTTAGTTCATATGTTGCGCATGCGTACTTGCAACATTTGAGCAGTCAATCAAGCGCTACTTTCACGAACACCCACGCTGTCTAGTCGAAAATCCTACACACCGTCATACTAATGATGGTACGGAATTTGGGTACACTGAGAAAGGATAGTAATTTATTGTGCACTAAGAAAATAGCAATACATATTTTTGACACGAGAACATCTCTTGTAGGCTGCATTTTGTATTACGGACGAAAACCCTTTTTTTTAGCTTGATAAAATCATCAAATGAATCCTCCCACCCAGGGCAGAACGGGAGGGACTGTCAGACTCGTACTGACTAAAATCCACGGTGTCCCTCACTAGCCCTTTACGTACCGGGGTCACGTTACACGTGAGTCCCGCGACCCTGGTAGGCTTTGGCCCTCTACAAAGGACGAAACCCTTAACGTCGTTTTACTATTTATAAGTTACCGTTTACAATTCAAAATCTATCCCAGTTACAGTTTTGGGACCTTCCTGTGAATGTGAATGAAAAACAGGACATGTTGAAAAAAAATATGTGATTGACATTATCAAAACAAACGTCAGAGTAGAATTTTGCCCCGGAACGATTTAAGTTTACGAATCATCGTAAAGTATCTCAAGCTTAAAATTTTTCGTGACAATAAAATAATCACATTTTATTTACACGCTGCATTTTGTTTAGATATAAAAATTACATTACATAGTGTGTGTTAACTAATATTTGACTGCAGAGATTTCAGTAACTCAGTACAGTAACAATAATGTGTACTTATATGTCTTTAATAACCATTCAATAAAAAAAAAACATGAAATAAATATATTCCTCAATTTTAAAACACCTGAGAATTGTCCCAAATAGATCGTTTTGATAAAAAAATCAAATCAAATCGTTAGATACACCCTCGACATAATTTCGCGATCTGAAAAAGTGTCCACACTGAAAGTAATGGAGTTCACACATCCGAACAATGCTCATAACGAGTGAATCAGTTATTTAAATGTCAATGTTATCTTTTGGCACAGTAATCTTATGATTTATATCTTTGTGGTTATTGATATCATCCATTCATCATAACTTAATACCTATACTTAGCTTCCACAAAGTCTAGCGTACCATTTTTAAACTATACCCGAATTCGCATCACAAAGTTCAATTCATAACCTAGAAATTTGTCTAAGTGTGATGCGAATTTTAAATCGTTCCCATTCAATTGATTTATGTCTTCACTTATGTTTGTAGCAAACTTTCTTACTATAGATTAATAGTTGTTTCTGCCATATTAAATTATATTAGCGTAGGTTACCGGTGGGTGTATTTTCGACCTTGCGTTGAAAGTAAGATTAATTTATTGGTGCGTAATTCTTTTGTCATCATTGTGTTGGGCCCTAAATTGATGACGTCATCACAGTAATTGTCATAGACCTTTTGAATCATTGTACAGCTATAATTTAATGCAGATGATGTTGATAGTTTATGACTGCAGCTAAGAATCACAATAGTTTATCACTGAGTTAAGGTAAAAGCTCCCAATTAGTATCAATTCGTGAACCAACTGAACTTGAGCTTCCAGAAAATTAAGCATCGATCTTAGTAAAAGGCAACAAGAAAATAAAGTGCTTGTACGCGGGTCCTGAACTGGTTGGTTGAGAACAAATTAAGCATTTTTAAGCACAGGTGTCATTATTCCACATTAATCAAAAAAACCTTCAAAAGCAAAAGTACAAAGAACACTAATTGTCTACCTTTAATGTACCGAAAAAAAACGCAAATAATAATTTTATAGGAATTGCATGCGAAACGTAAATTGCTATCGGCACACGTACTATTAAGGCGTGCCACGAAAACCCAAGCAATAATGATAATAATGATTATAATTATTGCACATCGGTATGCAGAAATTATTTCCTTCGCGTAATAATCCTCAGGTTGAGCTTACTTGTCCCCTTCGAACGAATTAGCGTCAGTAATAAGACTAATTGTGTAAATGGAATTCTGCTTCGCCTTATTAGGCCGGTAAAGCGTTTCTACCAGTTTTCGATATTGTCAACTTCCAATAATTAACTGGGAAATAAGTGGGTATGAGACATGTACACGTCGTTAATAAGTGCCCTCTGCTGCATGATGAAACTTAACGAGCCTAGTTCTCGAAACATTAATGCTTTAAATATATATGTTTCGACATGAGATTGTAAATGTTTATTTAGCTGGACGGAGTTTTCTTTAAGGCTGAGTTAAACTTTCCATTGCTTCTCCATTTCTTTTAGAAGCAACATGTTGAATATATCTTCTCGAAGCAGATTCCAAACATCCTTTATAAGGTCAATACGATAAGCAAATCACGTCATTACTCTAAAAGGCACATTCATAACAAACCGTTAACAGCGAGTGTCATCATTCACGGCATCCTTGCACCAGCTTTCACTCTGACACAGGAAACCACTCAAACATACGACACTTATCTCACCACAATGAGCAATTTATCATAAGTTGATTTTAGGCGTTACACTTACCCACTAAAGAGAGAGTATGTAACCTTGATACCAATTTGCACCACTACAAATCTGACTATCGGTGTCATTTTTTCTCTCTCGTCTGACCCGCGGATATGCAAATACTGGTACCGCAAATTTCGAGTACATCGACCTTGCGTGGATCGCCCACTGCGAGTATGAATCAAAGTCGAATCTAGTGTAACCACATCGCGGTAAGTAGCTCCTAGTGACCTACTGATTTCCATAGCGCACGTGGGCGGAGTACGTATCGGTGCCCGCCGTAGAAGACACGACACACGAATGATCCGAAGGTGTAGTCTTAAAATGCAACACAAGACACTCACACAAAGATTAGACTATTCATCATACTCTTTTTCAGTCGCACACTCTTGCATTTTTCATTTAGAATTCTGCAGTATTTCTTTCGTCGTACAAATCTATGAGCCATCATCTCCTTAGTCACCTCCACGCAGTCCATACCTGATTATCATCGCTTAGGCCATTCATAATTTCTTCTGTCTTCCTATCCTCTCAAAACTTCTCAACAAATATACTTTTGTATTTGATCAAACGGAGAAATCTTAGAGCACAGCACCAATGGAAAAACAAAATATTTTTCACTCTTTCTGTACCTACGAGTATAAACGGAGCATTATAAAATGCGAGGACCTTCTGAATTTTCTGTGTAGTGTAGTCTACGCCTGTGGAGCGAACATCGGAGGCTTCACAGTCATGTTTGCCTAGATTTATAGCAGCTTGTAAAGATTAGTGGAGTAGTCTATAAACAAAGGATTTGCCTATTTGTCTTAACAGTGACAGTGAACGTGAACCTCATTTTCGATTTCTTTTCTTATCTAAAAGATCTTTATCATCTTAATTACGCTTACAGCTAGTTTATTGGAGCATGATATATTTTTATTAAAAGTGCTTTTTGTGCCATTTAGCCCCAGTTAGACAATACAAGGAAATTTAGTGACTGCAATGCGAATTGTGTTTTATTAACTTAATTTATTGATTATTAATAGTCCGCAATGTCGTCAAACTTGCATGGAATTTTAGCAATGGCCAGCAATATGAAGCTTTCTTTCTAACTCGTTAAAAAATTGTTCAACATCTTGTAACACCACATGAATGCAATAAATGTTTGAGTTTGAGTTTAAAGCTTCCTATGCTGAGGGGTCAATTAGGAAATCTCTATCAACGTGATTAAGTATCATAGCTATTAGTGTTATGCAGTTGTTACAAGCTTTTATTTTTATATGATATCCAGATTGTCGATTGCTTCAACTAAATTATGAACTTCAAAATTACTCCCAAAAAACAGTTGCAGCCACCTACTGAATCATTTAACGTTGTCATTATACATCCAAATTATGTCGTTGACAAGGGTTCGATCATAATAATATGACAGTTCAATCACATCTTTACAAAGAATCTCATGTTTAATTCTTTAAGTCTTTTGTATTATATTTTTTGATTTTGATACTGTTCTGTAGATCGGAGAGATAACTTTGGTTTGCAACCTGAGTCTTAATGATGAGCGATTAGCAAACTGAATACGTTTGAATTGTATCATTTTTGACGTGTAAGTTAAGTTTTGTTTCTTGTCTTTTGTTCGCCATTAGGTACTGTAATGAACCCGGTTATTGTAAGCCCGTTACGTACATTATTTTGAATAAAATCCCGCTAGTAGTAAAAGACGACGTGCATTTAGAATCTTTGCTTTACGCCTCAATGAATCAATTGAAAGGATTATTTCGAATAAACTAATTATTAAGAAAAAGGCCAAAAACCTATAATATTACAAATGTCTTTGAGGTTCGTTGTTAAGTAATAAACCTTACAACATGAACTTATTTTTTTCTCTTCTTTTAATAATAACTGATAACGAACAATTTAAACTATAGTGTGCCGCGGAACTGTCCTAATGGGTAATATGACCCTTTTCTTTTTTCGTGGTAATCTCATAAAAAGAGGCCTCCCACCCAGGGCAGGGTGAGAGGGACTGTCAGACTTGTACTGACTAAAATCCACGGTGTCCTTCACTAGCCCTTTACGTACCGGGGTCACGTTAATTCGTAAGTCCCGGACCGATGGGTAATATGACCCTAGAACGTAGAAAGCTATTGGAGAAACACAGTGGTTTTTTAGTCACTATGACTCTGACATTAGATAATTTTACAACCAAAAAAAAAGAGGCTCAGAGTAGTAAATAACTATGGTCCTTTTAAACAGAACATACCTTTATACCTATAGAAGAACGTTACATGTATATAAGGGTGTCATCATCACAATCCTTTAAGCTTAAAGATGTCCACCGCTTGACGTCAAGCTCTCTTAAGGATCGCTTCAACACCGCCGGGTGCTTAGCTGCCCACATAATGCATTGAAATAAATGTCAGTTTTGTTAAGTATCATGTTAGGGTGAACATATACGTCTGTCAGCATTTCACGATGAGACATTTTATAAGTGTCGCACTTTAGATTATAAAATGTTCAGATTCCGTGTTCGAAACAAATCGTAACGTTTTTCGTGAAGTCACTTTTTTATAATGTGTGAGCGCCACACACATATAAATCTTTTCCATGTAGATGTTCACTTGTTTTAGGTAAAAATCGAACGAAGGAGATGATTTTCTTCCTTTCCTTTGGCTTCATTTCTCATATAGTTTATTATCTGGATATTCTATAATCTATGTTTCCTTTTTTTTATCAATGTTTTCCTTTCCGCTTCTGACTTCTTTGATTTGTACTTCTTTAGAATATAATAGATAAGAACAATGTGACGACACAATTGGCGCAGTGGCTGAGGGTTCGATTGCTATGCAGCGTGTCGCGCGTTCAATTAACGCACGGAAAAAATAATTAAATAGTTATTCCGGGTCTGGGTATTTGTGTATGTGAGTTTATATTTTTATTTGTAAATGCACTTACGACACAGAAGAAATAGTGTTGAATAGCTTTTATTAATTAAGCTATTGAGTGATTGGAATCCACATTTCAGTAGTCCCTCCAACGCATAAGCACCACAGGTTACCTGTAACCTGAGGTGATGGCTCAGTAATTCTACTGGTGAGGTAGGCCGCCTGGCTAGCAACCAACTTCATTTAGGAGGTCCTTCTGGGTGAGGTCCATTCATTTTAAGCCTCATCTTTACTTCTGGGGTAGATTTAGAGATTAAGAGTAAAACAATTTTTGTTTGAAAAAAAACTGCTTCCGAGAAATATTGGTATACCTATGTAAAATAAAAATGTCTGAAAGAACTTTCCTAAGGCGGGAATGAAAAGATTTATTATATACCAAAGCCCTTAACCTCTCCACCGCTCCTTAAAATTCGCTTACAATAATATTATTAGTATTTAACGCACCATGAAACTTCCTTTGTGGCACGTAGGCTGTTTAATGTTACGACTTGTGCCTAATATAATTTTATTACAACTCGGTTCCCACTTGACATAAAGGTTGAAGTGAAGAGGAACTAACTGTACTATTTAATAATTACTGTCTTGACAAAAGTTATGCATTAGTTTATTATTTATGCCTTTGTCTTAGTTGTTGCTGTCAACAGATAAAATTAAGGAGGATAGAATGTTGTCGATGGGGAGTCACGATCATAGAGAGTGGACATTCTTGGACATTGCGGAAATGGTGGCAGTCGGCGCAACCGATTAATCTATACATATAATAAATCTGTAGAAGGGTCAATTCTGTACATTGAAAATATTGAAAAAATAAATAGCGGGGGATGTTGTTGGATCAATACCAAACCCAAATATGTGATTAAAAAAATTATTGTCTGTCTGTCTGTCTGTCTGTCTGTATATGCAGGCATCACGTGAAAACTAACGGTTCGATTTCGATGAAACTTGGTATATTAATACCTTATTATCCTGGGCATAAAATGGGATACTTTTTATCCTGGAAAAATACGTAGAAAAAAAAAATCTACCATCCACGCGAAGACCGACATCCGCGCGGACGGAGTCGCGTGCGGAAGCTAGTTGTAAATATGTTGGTAGGTACAGTAAAGATCCAAATGCGAAAGCTTGTGAAGATGGCTGGATGGATGAATAAATGTTTCTCTCTTTGTTACTTACTCTCTAAAGACACGGTTAAAATCTTCAGTGTATCTTTTCGTAAAACTTTATAATTTCAACATTGCAAATTACGATAAAATGAAATCATCAGGAAAATCATAATGATATTCATCATCATCTGCGTATCCTTTTCCCAATTATATATATTAGGGTCGGCTTTCAGTCGAACCAGATGCAGATGAATATCAACTCTAAATCACTATACATACTGCACAGATTTTGCAAATCACTGTAAAATCTTGGTCACTATGATTATGAACGGACAGTAGCAATTTTCCCACTGGAACGTCATTCCATGAGATAAGTTTAAAATCATAAGTTTTAATCCAGGTTGAAACTATCTGCATATGAAATTTTGTCCAAATCCCTTCACAAGAGTGAAAGAGAAAGAGAAACAAACCTCCATCCCTCCTTACTCACAAGCTTTCGCATTTATAATAGTTGTAAGACTTTGACCGTTTTAAAGCCATCTGTCCCTACCGGAAGTCAAACGAAGATGCGGTGGACTATTGCGCACACCTAGGTACCTAGAAGTAACCGACTTCCGTTTCCTAGTAGACCAGTTTTCGGAATTTCAACCGAACAGCTGAAAAGATTACGTGAACTAACCGTTTTAAACCAAGAATCACGGATGAGTCGGCAAATGCTTACTGTGATTTTTAAGGTCAACATTGTTCGAGGCTCTGACGTCATAAATAATGGTTTAATAATTTTAAATAGCTGGTCTTTTAGCTAATGAATCATGGACGCAACACCACATAGACCACACCAAATTTTTGACACTGCAATAAAAGCCGCTAAGCTCGCGAATGACGCGCGGGCATGCGGATAGCGAGTAGTGGGCAACTCGCTCTCCGACCATGGACCATGCCCGGGTCGACGGCGCGTTGTGTTTCCGGCGCGCCTCAAAGAGTGTCAGCAAAATGATGGAGCTCCAGAGGGCCAAAGCCTACCGGGGTCGCGGGATTTACGAATTACCGTGACCCCAGAACGTCAAGGGCTATTGAAGGACACCTTGGATTTTAGTCAGTACAAGGCTGATAGTCCCTCCTGTCCCGCCTTGGGTGGGAGGACTCATTTGATGATTGTACCACGATAAAAAAAGTTACCGTCTGGGTGCCGTTGCCCGGGTAGGTCCGCTCAAATCCCGACAAATCGGAAATCTTTATTATATCTTTTACTGAAATGGTTTTAATTTAATTCGTAATAAGTACCTACCTAGCTAGCTTACCCAGCTCGTAAGCTGAGAAATTACGCAATTTTAAGCTAACAATGTCAGGGAAACCAAACTGGACAATACTTAGAAAACGAACAGTTCTATGAATTCGATTTTTTTAATTCAAAGTTGACATAATATTGACATGGTCGGGTCAAGTATGATTTTAATTTGAGAAATCCAATTACGTAAGTATGGAAAATATTTTGAATGAAAAACAATAATTGGTCTTTGTACATCTATCTTATATAACCAGCAAATTTTCAGCTGCATTTCAGTTGACTGGAAGCTGACCCCAACAAGTGGGGAAAGGACTAGGCCGATGATATTGACGGCTTTGCCTACTTCTTGGTCAAATAATCAGTATTGCCATCCAACGTGACAATTAACGGCACGGTTAGCGCAGTGGCTGAGCCATTGGACTGCTGCGCTGCGCGGTTCGATTCCCTCACGGAACAAATATTTATATGACCTACAAGTAGTTGTTCCGGGTCTGGATGTTTGTGTATGTAAGTTTCTATGTTTGTAAACGCACCCACGACACAGGAGAAATTCCTAGTGTGGGGCAACGTTTAAAAAAAATGCTGTCAATATTCTGGGCACTTGTGCCGTTGACAGCGTTCTGGATGATTTTTTGTTAATGCTTGTATTATATGACGCTTAATTATTTAAGCTTTTTTAATAAAGTTTTATAGTGTATACTAGTTGCCAGCAGCTTCAACGGCTACAACTCGAATATTATCCCACAGGAACATTAAACGGGATAAAAACTAACATACACACACAGATAGTTAATACCGGTTATAAAGAAAGAAAGAAAGAAAGAAAATAGGTTTATTTGACACGCCCTCGGCACACAATTACAATGAAAATTACGAGACAATGGAAAAGGAAGAACATAAAAGTAGGTACCGTGTGCCTCACGGCTGTGCCAAATAGGCTCAGTTCAGCAAAATGCCTATAACTATCTGTGTATCGAATCTCATCCAAATCTGTTCAGTACTTTTTGCATTTCTTCGAAAATCTGTTCAGTACTTTTTGCATTAAAGAGTAACAAACATCCATCCATCCAAACAAACTTTCCCGTTTATAATATTAGTAGGAAAGTAGGAAAACGATAGTATAAAGTTTGACATAAAATATTTTTTGCCGTAATGTAGATCTGAATACAAAATGCGGATTTTCATTTGTATACTTTTCTATTATCTGTCATTGCATGAGTATGGTTATTTTTAATAGGGAGTTCCCTTAGAAAGCGTCGTCTTAGATAATTGTTATCAGTTGTCTATCAGCACTACAAGATTATGATATATATTTATTTGAATACGCTTAAATGATAATCTCAATAGGTACCTTTTTTTTATTGTGGTAAAATCATCAAATGAGTCCTCCCACCCAGGGCAGGGCGGGAGGGACTGTCAGACTTGTACTGACTAAAATCCACGGTGTCCTTCAATAGCCCTTTACGTACCGGGGTAACGGTAATCCCTTGGTCCCGCGACCCCGGCAGGCTTTGGCCCTCTACAGGCCCCGTCACTATGCTGACACTCTTAGAGGCGCGCGTGGAACACAACGCGCCGTCGACCCGGGCATGGTCCATGGTCGGACAGCGAGTCGCCCATTACTCGCTGCACGCATGCCCTCGCTGCCCGCATGCCCTCAATAGGTACCTAGGCTGACCTAAAACTGTTATTCTTGAAATACTTTTTTGTCACATCACTGCGTTTAGGTATTGTTATCGTTCATCGATAAAAATGTTCACAAATCTTATCACCATTAGTCAAAATATAAAACTCATCACATACATGAGACAAGAAATATAAAATTAGCTAGTGATATGATGATCATGATTTCGATAACATAGAATAATCATTACAATGACTGGATCAGAGGGAATGTAAAAGTGCACACTCACATATCATTTAAATGATTAGTGCTATGCTGTGATTTTTTTATTGTAGTATAATCATCAAAGCCTGCGGAGGTCGCGGGACTAACGAATTACCGTGACCCTGGAACGTAAAGGGCTATTGAAGGATACCGTGGATTTTAATCAGTACCCCTGCCCTGGCTGAAAGTGAGACTCATTTGATGATTTTACCAAGATAAAAAAAGCATACCAAAGCCTTTAATAGTAACTTTATCTTTATAAAGTCGCAATGTTTACCAAAACCGATAGTACAAATTATTCTTTACGATTTGTTAATTAGTATTGTATGTCAAACTACAAAACAAACATTTCACGGGCACTGGCCGTTGAGACATAAAAATACGCCATTCCGTATGTATGTAAGTAATCATTGAATTTACATACGGCTTTATAAATAACTCCCATACAAATTGTTTGTGTTCGAATTGGTAATGTCAATAGCAACGGAAACAAAAGCCGCAGGTTTTACTTCGTAGTATGAAGATTTTTTTAGCGGGAACTTATTGAAGGCTGTCCAGAGATGAGCGAATGTAGCTGGCCAGTTGTTGAAGTTTAAATTAACAGAGTACTAATCCGGTGAATAACTGAATAATTTCAAAATTATATTCTAACTAGCTTTTGCCCGCGACATCGTTAGCATCGCGAAGTTTCATACGAACTATCAACCCCAAAACCAACCCTTTAGGTATCAAATTTCGCAAAATTCCATCTAAGTGAGCACCTAAGTCCTTTTTTTTAACGTGGTAAAATTATCAAATGAGTCCTCCCACCCACCGGGGTCACCAATTACCGTGACCCCGGAACGTAAAAGGCTATTGAAGGACACCTTGGATTTTAGACAGTACGAGTCTGACAGCCCCTCCCGCTCTGCCCTGGGTGGGCAGTTATTTGATGAGTTTACCACGTTCAAAAAAAAATAGAAAACATTCCAAAAACTTTTCTAAAGTTCGCCTAAATCCAAACATAAAGCAAGACCTTTTTGTAAATCTCAAGAACTAGATATGTATTAAAATACTCAATTTGTATTTTTTTAAAGTACAGCCAAAATAATGAGCTTTTAATGTATCAGTTAATAAAAGCATTGTTATACATAATAGAGCTATTAAATTTAAGTAGAAGCTTCAGCGCAAAATCCCATGTTCAATTTCCGTATGAGGTTCAATATTATAAAATGTTCTTATTATAACACGGCCAGTGATTACCAATAATAATGTACCCAGTTTAATAATTACGCTACTTATCCCCTGTAATATCGATAAATCTTAGTAAAGAGAATATTTTCTTTAAAATAATGTTCGTGTTCACCGTTCTTTGGTACTACATACTTCACTTATGTGCATTTTGCATAACAAGTGTAGTATCTAAAATGATACACCCTGTAGAAATAGCGGTTCTTTAATAATATTGTTTGATAGTCATTTTTTCTCTCAATCATCATAGATAAATTAATACTGTCATTTCACTGGTCTTAATTCTTGCAAATACCTTATAGGTTGTAAAACAAACCCAAAGATTAATCAAAAAGGTACGACCGTGTTTTCCCGTGTCAAAACATTTTTATCGAAGAAGTCCTAATGACAAGTCAAGTTAATTCGAAGACAATTAACTTGATTTGTCGTTATCGAACTTATCACTTATAATAAATGCACCACCTTTAAAAAGAGTGACTTTGTGTCTTTTATATCCAAAGCAGAGTAAAGGATTCTAAAGTAGAATCCTGAGCGCAGCGACGTATTAAAAGTACATCACTCGAGCTTAAAATAGTGTTGCTCCCGAGGTGGACTCTACTTTTTATCACCCTCTATGAGAAATGGCATATCTCAAGCTTCGGTGGTAGTAATATTGGTCTGACTCTGAGTCGACCAAGTCTGACTGAGTGCCTTTCTTCCTTTACCTGCACCACATATTACTGATATATAGTGCGACGAACTCCACTATTGAAGCGATCGATATTAAAATCATGGAAAATTCCCTATAAGCTCTGAACAAATCTCAACTATACCTACCTCACTAAAAAACCATCAATAAATTCACTCTCATTCCATACTCATCAATTAAGTTCTGATTGGGAACAATATGACGTATAACGGAGCTATTATAATTATTGACAGGTAGCCGCCCCGCGCCCACGATGCGATGGACTCGCCTGAGGACAATGGTGTCTAGACCACATCATTGGGCACTTACAGTAGTGGTAACGGCACACAAGTTATAAGGAACTGCTTTTTTCTGAACAGATCTGGGCCTAGGCCACGTCATTGGTGACTGTCCAAAAACTCTTTTATGAAAAGAGCACGTTCAAGAGTAAGCACTGTAAGCAGTGATAATTACACTGTCGCAAACGACAAGTTGATACTTCAAATTGGGTTTGGATGTTTGTATATGTATCTTTATGATTGTAAATGCACCCACAACACAGGAGAAATTCCTAGTGTGAGTCAATTTTTTTTTTTTAATAAAAGTTAGAATAGAATTTAATCATTTCACATTAAAAATTTTAATATTACCAAAAACTAGACCAAATGCTACTACTAATCTTGTATTTTCGTTTAAAAAATCCACAACTCAGAAGACAAAATGTCAAATAAACCTAAATAAAATCTATTGACCCATTTGAAGCCCTCAATCTGTTAGTTTAACCTGAAGAACATTTGAAAACACAGCTGTTTGTTAAAATATTTTTTATTTTTCAAATCTTTCGGATAGTAAGTCGAAATTTAGTTTTATACATCCTCGTTCAAGTGGTGGTGACCATACGTAGTATCAATCAAACCTGTCATAATCTGACCGATGGACCCTCGGCCCCCCTGAAACAATGCAAAAACATTAGTAATTTATCTTATCTCCACATAACGGGCACCAACAATCCAAGTCTTTGACGGGTACTTTATGCAACTCCATATAAAACTTATGCCTTCATTTGTTTATATAAAACGTCATTCATGTACGCAAAGTTTATGGAGTACTACAGAAACGGATGTTTTAATTACTCGTATCTTTACGATATGCGTATTATTACACATCCCGGGGATAATCGTAAGGGAATTACTCTTGATTTCTTTAGACGTCATTCTTTTCAGTTTCCTTCCATGTAAACATAATTTTGTTTAGATTATCTTTACATACGATATAGGAGGTTTACTGGTAACTATCATTATAAATGCGAAATTAAGTTTGTTACCTTACTCACGCCGAAACTGCTGACCCGATCATCTTCAAATTTTGCATTCTTATACGTTGTCAGATGTAGAAAAACAGAAATAAAGTACCTCTAATCCCGAAGTATGAAATATGAAAAAGTAAGTGTCAGTAGAGATCCTTGAGAAAACAACAGTAACGTTCTTACCACGTTCTTGCCACGTGTCGCCGAATTGATCAAAATCCTAATTAACGCGAGTGAAGCCACACGCAAAAGCTGTAATACCAGTACTCATTTTCTCACTGTTTGTCTTGAATCGGGGATTCCCTTAAAATGTCATTGACTTCAGTTAGAAGATAAAGATTCTCTTTGTTGGAAGATGTGGACTGCAATCCACAAAACGCGGGAAACAGAAAAAAATGGCAAAAGAAAGATTTGTTGTGTGTCCCACGGCTACCAAGTTCACCAAAATGTCGAGCAGCTAGTACTCGACTCTGGTTTTCAACTGGAATACATATGAATAACATACGTCCTTGCAAGGACCTTCTTTCCGACTTTTGATTCAACTAGAAGCATCTGGAAATGTAGTGAATGAAATGACCGACGTGAATACGATTGACAATTCATGAATAAAATGAATATTTCAACTCAATGCATTCTGTAAGAAACGCATATTTACATTTATTGAGGATGCATATTGGTGTAATCCCACTACTTTTTCTGGAGACTTCCAGTCTTCTATAGTATTACAAATTCGGTTCAAAATATCCATTTCAAATAAGGAATCACCCGTTGTGTTTATTTGAAATCGGTATTCAGTAGGCAATAAATTTTGAATCTAATTAGTACGCCATTTAGAGTTTTGAAAAATAATGAACTTATTTTTTTTCTTTTGACAAATCAAGGAATATTTACAAAGATATAACGCTTAAATATTCGAGAGTTGGGACGTGATGTCAGAACTCAGCAAAAATTGTACTAAGTTGTGACGTATTGCCGTCAATTTTGCTTAACGTACAAAAAGAAAAAAATATGGTTCAAATATTTTTTGATAATCTAAATGACGAACTAATGACATTTTTTTTTCAGTCAAATGATTCACAATGCATAAGAACTCCGGGGTCGCGGGACTCACGAATTACCGTGACCCCGGTACGTAAAGGGCTATTGAAGGACACCGTGGATTTTAGTCAGTCAAGTCTGACAGTCCCGCCCGCCTTGCCCTGGGTGGGAGGACTCATTTGATGATTTTACCATGATAAAAAAAATGCATAAGCGCTGGGTATTTAGCCAATTCTTATGCATTTTGAATCAAAGGTAAAAAATGTTTCAAATAGAGGTAATGAACATTTATGCCAGTTCAAACAACTTAACAAGGAAACTATAAGTCCTTAAAATTTCCTGTAGCATTTTATAAATCGGGAAAACACGTAATATTAATGACTTAGGAAGATATTAAACTCATTAACCCTTAAATGAGGATATCCGAGAAAGACTAGTAAAAAGGCACTCGAGATACAGTCAATACGGTTATGCCCCTATGAGATAAACCCTTTTATCAATAATAATTGACAGATTATTTTAAAATTTATAGTTTTTACACTTAATACTTTCACTTTATAGTTTTTCAAAGAACACTCACTGTTGGACTTTTCTTTTTGAAATAATTATAATATCAAATGCACTCCACGAATACAATACCTAAAGCGGATCTTTTTTCATTATCTTAAATCCATATTGTAAAACACAGCTAATATTTAGTATCCAAACTTAAAAAATCGAGTCCCAAATATAATCCAAAAACCAAATATAACGGTAACTTAACATATCTCGCAAACCTTTGTTCCAACATACCAAACATGTGCGCACGCACACAACAAAAACCTGTGAAAACTCAACTCCATTATCTGATTACACAATTATTTATAGAAAACAAAGCAAATGAATATCTAAGAACTAATTTACAGATCACAATGGCCGTGATGGAGCAAAACAGATGGAATTTTATATTAGTACAAGAATTTTGCGTAACAACATACGAACAGGAAATACAGGACTGGTGAGTGTGGAGTAAATCGACCGACATCAAGAATCATTAGCCGCGTTGTCGCACTGCCGCCATTTTTTATCCGCAAGACGATATGTTTTATATAACGTAGTCTTTGTGGCCAGCGTTTTAGCTACGAAGGATTATAGCAAATTCGATATTATTTGACATTTAAATTTTGAAAATCGAAAAACAAAAGACGATTGTCTATCAAGTGTCAACAGAACCTACTCATTTTAATTGAGCTGATGTGATAATGTATTGACGACAGCTGTCAATACTGTCGTCGTCAATTATGACGTCAAACTGAGTAGTCAAACTGGACACAGTGGAAGTCCTGACCTGACACAATAAAGAAGGTGTATTACGTAATATTAGTTCTAGAAAATAAACGATGCTTTACAAACATTGATATATAAAAAACCCTATGCTTTCAAAGGAAACTGATAACTTAGGTTTAAAATCTTGATCAAAGAGTCCTCCTGTCCTGTTTGAGGAAACGGACTGTCAGACTCATACTGACTAAAAATCACCCTGTACCCTCTGTCCCTGAGGGGAACGGCGCTGTAAGCTGAGATACAGGCTCACGCCTAGTTCGGCTGCAGATGCTTCTCTTTATTATAAATAAACTGTCAGCCTATTTTGTAAGAAGAACTGTACCTTTTTTTTTTGAGCAAATTATTATTATTATTATACCTACACATGCCCTTGGCATTTCAGGGCCGCAGTGTCCTTATAAGACAGTCTCGCGACCCGTGACAAAATCGCCTTAAATAGATTTTGTCTCACAAATAACTTAACAGGCAAAAGGTTTAGGCATATTAGACCCCTTCGAAACAATAGCAAAAATTCATCTACTGAAAAAGTTATCAAGTTTAATAACTTACTTAGAGAAGGTCATTATCCTTCCTTTTTACTTCGCCGCAGTCAGGTTGAAAACTTACTTTATTTATTTATTACTAGCACTTATCACGCGACTTCGTCCGCGTGGGTTACGTACTTTCATAATTCCCCCTTTTCACCGCCTTAAAGATTAAATTTCCAAAAACCCCTTCTTAGTGCTCCCCTACATTATAATAGGAAGCCGTGTGCAAAATTTCACATTCCTAGCCCCAGTAGTTTCGGCTGTACGTTGATATGTCAGTCAGTCAGTTCTCCTTTTATATATATAGATGTAATCCATTAACACTAAATGCAATTATCCTTTCATTCTGTCTCCTCACAGAATCGCAGACATTCTAACATTATCGTCTTCCATTCATTAGCAAACAAGTCCAATCCAGGGTTAGTCTCCACGAGCGCGTTGGACATCGTTTGCATTCGCGGTGTAGGGGAGGTGAATCGGGCTACAGTGCGACAAAATGGGACATTACGTCACTTTTAAGTTACTAGAGCCTTAGATAAGAACACAACAGTCGTAGAAAAACATGACAATACAAAAACCAATTAATTCCAATTCTCATAATTCTAACACTGGTCCAATAAATGTAGGACAAGAAAAGAAACAAATGTAATAACAACAAACCACAATAACAGTTTACGTATGGACAAAGACTCATTTGAATATAAAAGTACATCATCTTGTTAAACAATTATTCTAATCTTGTTCCTTTAAATAATTACAAGTGAATTGCGATCTCACACGACCGGAAAAACTGGAAAGCATTTCCAATAATGATATTTTTTTGTTTGATATCGCCGTATTCAAATGGATACAGCGCATGAGTTCTACAATCCCACGGTCGATAGTATCGTCTGAGACGCTGTCACCCTGTGCCTCAGAGCAATTATTACTATTATAGTCGAGTAATGGAGGTTTTTTCCTCCGTTTATTATTAGAGAGGAAATTTGCTATATTTGCTTTTGTGTTGGAAGAAAATACCTACGATGAAAATAACTGTTCTAGAGGAACGTTCAGAGAGAAAAATATTTAGTTTTTGAGCAAGTGCCTTTCAATGATTCGTTGTTGATTTGGTGAAATAGAATGAATGTCGCGTTGCAAATTAGATATAGGCACAAAAATCTTTATCACCAAAAGATAATTATCTTATATCTTTTGAATTTTTCTGACGAAGGTTCATTGATATTCGTACGACCCACATACCTTTTTTGTGCTGATCTTTAATATGTTTGCCGCCTTACTGTGGCAAAGTCCTTTTTTCTTACATAATCGATATTGACTTAATTATACGGCAAAAAGATCTTGTACACGTGCTAACCTCCTACTGATACACAGAAATCGTTGAGTTGCAAAAACCGGGTATTCCGTAGCGTGACTCTGCTACATGATCGTCGCAGTACTAATTGATACTGACGAAATTATTTATGCAATTATGACCTCTGTATTTGAAGCTACAATGCCTAGAACGGCTTGAGACATTTTTGCAAATGAGGGAAAACATTTGGGTTTCAGTGTTTTAGAAATTTTTGCACTCACTAATTGAAGGGTAAATAAGAATGCACATGTGCTAAATCTTTGGTAACAGTTACTTTGAAGTATGATTCGGAAATGACTTCGATATGCATAAACATTACTCATGCGCGGGAGAGATGTTAGGCTGGTATTTTATATCCGCTTATTAAACTGCAAGGTCACACGTCTATTTGTTCTGTTGAGAGGCAACTAATTGTAAAATAAACATTATGTCAAATCTAGTCAGATTCTCTTGTGCTATCTTTTGAACTTAAAAAAAATCAGATCTGTTGCAATTTCAAACATTGCATGAGACTTTACTGAAATGAAATTTCGACCTCCGAAAAACTATTTTTTCTAGACTGACCTTTCTTTTCATATTTAAGACTTTTTTTATTATTGTTGTTGTGTTTACTGTGTATCCCAAATATTTTTTTTTAATCTAGACAAAATAGATCACAGCAGGCTAGTAACAGCCTATACGCGCACAAGTTTAGTGTTCGCAGCATGTTAGTATTTGGACCACCTACGTCACTGCTGCACGTGGTACCCAAGCAACGTGCGCTAACATAATAACGCCACTGTCCCAAAGGTTTATGTCTAGACTATGAATGTATAAAAAAAATATACCATAATGTAGAATTCTCTGTTTAAAATTAGAAAACTCCTTTCTCAATTTCAAAGCTATCAGAACTATTTTTTCATGATTTGATGGAATGCCAAATATAATACGGCCAGTATTAATTCAGGGTCAGCGTGTATTAGTGACCTTTATGACTTTCTCAACTGTGACAAATTGTCTGTTCAGGAAAACCGCAGTCAAAACCTCAAATCTGCTGAAATTATAACATTTGAAGAGAATAATGACCTAGCTGTTCTAGTTCAACTTTGTTTATATTTTGAAACTGCATTGCTCAGAAAGTCCTTTATTTTTGGTTGGTAAATTCATCCAACGTAGTTCACGGTCCTTCAGTAGCTATTTACGTTTGGGTAGTGTCACGGTTACCTTTTAAGATCGTCCCGCGACCCAGACGGTCCCGCGCCTGCCCAAAATGTCCTTGAATCATATCGTCGATCAGTCTCTAAAAACAATGTGACCATGCTCTTTTGCATTTAAGGGGGAATGTCCCAAAGGAGGCGACGTGACCCTTTAAGCGTAGGCCCCGTCCCGTACTGAATCATCCTTGAATTCTTAATCAGAATTCTTTGACGTCAATCAACGTTCAAAATCGGTCCCACGTGCCGCTTATCAGCTGTATCCCCGCCATATTAAAAATATGGCCGAATATGACTATTTATGGCAATAGTTTACAGTAAACTATGTCTATGTTTTGAGAAAAGCTTTATGAGTCATGGTATCGATGATCTTACGGGTCTTGGGACAGCTGTAGTCATTATTTGTACGTCATAGATGACGTCTTTAAACTTCTAGGATTGGGGTACTTTGTTGTGGCACGAGTAAGACGAAAATAAAAAAATAAATAGATCATTATGTCAACGTACTGAAGTAACGGTACTCGTGAAGGATGTTTTAAGTGACTTAAAAACAACAAATACAAAGAATTTATTTGCTAAGTTCGAACTACATATATAAAGTACTTTTTGAATTATCAAGGTCTATTTTTTTATATTTTTGGACCATAAAAAATTGACAATTCCATCAGATAAAATTACAATGAAATTAAGAAAGTGCAGCTTAACAATTCTTAAGAAAAAATGACGCCACTGTTCGTCAAATAGTTATCATCTAACAATTATTACAAGAACGTGACCTCACGTCCTTACAATAGACATACACCTCTCATTGACCTCCTAATATGTACGTATACGCAATACTCTGGCATTTCCTTTAGGCTGGGTACCTGAGAACATTTCTCAGAACTTAACCTTAGAATTAGGGGTTAGTCATCAAAAATTAAAAAAATCATAACCAAATCTTGTTTGATCGGTATGCTGAACATCCGTAAAATTTAACAGAATGACCCTTATGATTTGGTCATAAGTCACTTTTGAATGATTGTTGTATGCCGACTCTGATATTTTGATTAGATCTTTTTCTTTTACATGTTCCCAGAACAATATTCACGTGTTTTCCTCATTTGGAAATGGTTTCAGCATTTTGATCTTAGAATTTAATTCATTCATTTTTAAATTGTCTAGTCACATATAATTAATTGCTTTCAGAAAACGTGAGAAATGACATTATTGAAACTAAGTTAAATAATAACTGTATTATTAATACAAATTATTTTAATGTTAAACAATAATTTATTAGGTATTAATAACGATGTAGTTTCAAACCTTTTAAACGTTCGTGTTTCACAGGAACTATGAACTTTAAACGGAGGTTGTAACAATCGGACAAGAGGCACTGTTGAATGGCGGATTTGCATAAACAATGACTTATCATTACACGGGGTTTTCTCTAACCAAACGTAATAACATTTTCTAAGTAATCGTATTATCAGGATGTTCAAAATAACCCCTCATTTTGAATGCATTATATATTACGCGCACCAGTTAGGATTCCCTATGAAAGGCTTGGTTTTTATGCGTTACTAAGTTCACATGGCTTTTGTTACACCGTAGTGGAAAAGCGATCTTGCTGATTAATTTATGCGATCGAAGTGATTGTTTATGGATCTATGCGTGCATCCAAGATTCTTTTTGCCTTTAAACCAGACTTACGTGTTCCGATTTGGAGCTTTCAGCTAGATATAATTTTCACCTGGTATCGACGAGCTAGAGGACCAAGATCCACGGCGACGGACGTCGGCAGACTATCTCCGACCACCGTAGGGTATGCGGGCAGCGAGTAATGGGCAACTCGCTGTCCGACCATGGACCATGTACGGGTTGACGGCGCGTTGTGTTTCACGCGCGCCTCAAAGAGTGTCAGCAAAATGACGGGGCCTCCTTCTAGAAGGCCAAAGCCTGCCGGGGTCGCGGGACTCACGAATTACCGTGACCCCGGAACGTAAAGGGCTATTGAAGGACACCGTTGATTTTAGTCAGTACGAGTCTGACAGTCCCTCCCGTTCTGCCCTGGGTGGGAGGACTCATTTGATGATTTTACCACGCCAAAAACAGGGGACCAAGATAAAATACTAACTCTAAACTTTTCGAGTAGAAAAAGTTCAAGAATGTTGTGAAAAGTTTTCACTATTCACAAAAAGTGCTTAAGTGTTTTTTTGTTTCTTGTGACCTGCGCCACTTACTTGAATTATTTTTGCACAAAAATCATGACATCAGACTCACAATCACGACTTGATGACTTACAAAGTAAAATGTACATTTGATGACTAAAGTTTGTGATTGTGACTTGAAATATCAGATTTTATCATTATTTTGTTAAACTACGGTGTGATACAAACTCTAATACGTAATAACAAGTCTTTTGTTCGCATAAGCCAGGTGATCTGCGTGATAATTGTCGCGGACAATGCGCCGGAGTGCGCCCAAGTCACGAGATAGATCGATGCGTAGACGCCGTTGTCAAGTTGCGCTACGAAATATGTAGCGTCGGAAAATGACAAAAGTTTACTACGAAAAATTGATCTTTCACTCCAAAGAAACAGATTTGATAAAAAGCAAATGTATCTCTGACACTATTTACCCAATTTCAAAATGTAATTCACAGCTGGATAGCACTATAATTGTTATAGAATTTTTTTAATTTAATGAAGTTTCAATTTATGAAAATTTTCACAATTTTCCCGTAAAATTAAACTATTACTGCCGGAGACATATTAAACACTTTATTTTTACGATGGCTTCTATTTAGCCAAGAAACAAAGATGAGACCTAAGACCAGTAACTGGATGATAGAGAGAACTGGAACGCATGCGCATCAACGAAACATAGTAAACATTTTTGGCGACGGAGTCTTTAAGATGGTGGCCGCGGCTTAAGCAGCCCTTGTGAAGCCTACCACCGCTAGTAGGTTCGGTGAGCAGTCATCGCAGGTTAAGGGTGGTCACAGGGTAGACTAGTAGATGGATCCCCCCAAGCAAGAAATAGTAAGGGAGAAATAATCGTGTTTTCATCTAGAAAGGCTGAAAAGTTTATCATTTACATTTTCAGCAACAAAATCATATGGATGATATTTATAATGACCTGTTACATCATCGACTATTTTCTAATCAATGATTTAATTACTTTTTTTTTAAACCGCGTTTCCATATCAGGCCGATGACTCTATTAATGTGCACACTTTATGAGGAAAAAGCTATTGTTAGTGAGTTGTATAATTGTTATCGTAAATATAGTTTTTTTTTTAACCTTGCCCCACACTAGGAATTTCTCCTTTATCGTGGGTGCGTTTAGAAACACTCAAATACACAAAGAGCCTGATGAGCCAAATATCACAAGGGTTTCATACAAGTTTTCAGAGGAGATTATTCCATAAAATCAAGAGGGATGGATATCAAGATTAATTATTATTGAAAATTGTTACTATGATCATACTTTTCATTAATAATTTATAGGTTTAATAAAATATAACCTACTGTATTTTTTAGTTAGCTTATAGATCTGGTTTTGTTGTTTTTGGTTACTTATCTCACATAGAAAACAGAAAAAAAAACCATAGTAAATAATTTAATGAGACTCTCGTTAGGCAGCTGGATCAAGGGCCTGATTCAGAAAGCAGTTCTTCTGGACACGGCGCGCATTATTAGGAGGTTCCTTTCTATGGAGCCCTGACCCGGATATAGCTAGGACCCTGTTCCCGATACCAGTGGGCCACTTTTATTTATATTTCTAAATGTTTTTGTTATATTGTTTTTGTAAAAATATTTAATAAATAAAGAAAATGAATAAAGGAAAATTTAATTAATTATATATCAAAACACTAAATGTTAAATAAACTACATGACATGTATTTACGTCATATGCAATGAATGAATGGAATTATTTCTTTGAAATATCTGAATGTATAGGAAATATACAATAAGTGACCGTGTTATAGTAACTGCATCCAGGTTTTAGGGAATTTTGTGACCTATTTTTCCTCTACCTCATCAGGTCTAATTAAGGTAATGACGGATTTATTGCATAAGGAGGAAACAACAAGGTAAACGATATTTCAAATCCTGGTTCTATGATTTTTCGGAGTTTTAATTAATTCCACGTATAAATTACGATAGTTTGTTGTCAAATTTCAGTCAAGATATCGGGTTCTCAATAGATTTTTGTTGAAGAAAAAAAATCATCCGCGTTCGAAACCCGTAAACACTATGTTAAAAATTACTACACATATTATTATGCGAGCATAAAAGTTTGCAAACAGAAGTGCTTATGAGTGCACCGCAAGTGTAATTACAGTGTTATTCTGGAACAAAAAGCAGAACTCACCCCACCACGTGACATGCAAGTACTCACATTATCGAGTGTAGTAAGTTTAAGCGAGTGCATGTAATAGGCGAAGAGATTATTCTGAGCGACCAATCGAACGGGACTATTTCGGGAATGAGGCCGAGAGGCGGACTCTCTCGGAGGCGGGATGGTGGAGCTACACCCCCGCTGAAATTTAAACGCATTTCTAATATGGCTGAAATGGGATTTAAAAATAAACTCCGTAAAAAGACTTTACTAGTTCTCTGCAGCGCTCCGTGTGTGCAGTTCACACTAGGATAAGTTACATTTAAGTTGTATTTTATTGTAAAAGTGATCTTTCTTCTTTAAAGGCTGCCTGTGATTATTTTTGTATTATTTTTATTAATTTTTTTTATGTACGAATAAATTTTATTTTAAATTAAAAATCATTGTATTATTAATTGCCATGTCATATTTTAAATTTTTTGAAATTTAACAAATCTAAAATGTATAAAAACCATTTATAAAAGATGTACATAACAATTATTAGAATTATGTAAAAGTCTATATTTTTTTTATTAAGTCCAAATACAGTTTTTTTTAATTGTAAATAATTTAGTTTTAATATCTACAGGATTTATCAGACAGATAAATCATAACTGTCTAATTAATTGTTATCTTAATGCTCTTTAAATTTATATAACCAATATATAATAATAATAAATAAAAGAATGTGTATCACAAATGCTTATCAAAACTGCACTCTTATCAAAGCTGACATAGATAAATTTTAATTATCATTATAAAACTTTATAATCACAACAAAAAAGAAACAAGACCGAAATGGTCAAAATACTAAAGCTAGGTAAAGGTAATAAAATGATGTTTACAGCCGCCACGAATATCATTTCACATACCCCCAGGATCCGGTTGTAAGCACATGTATTTATTTGAACAAGCTATTGCGTAAGAGCATGTGCGCGTTTACGTCCCAATCGCGATTCATGTAGTAGCTGTGACGTAATGGCGCACGCCGGGCCCTCTAAATTAAACAGTTTTTTGCACCCTTTATCACGGGAGCGCCGACCGGCCACATAAAAGCCGTGGAAATCTGTTCAGGACACACATTACACGTAACGCGGCGAACTGAACGTATCCGCTCGAGAAATCGTGTCCTGAACTCGACTCGAACACGACGCCCGTTAATCACGTAAATTAAATTCAATAAACAGAATACGCACGTGCTTACACCTGTTCTAAATTTGAAATTGTGAAGTGACAGTGAACTTTTTTTTTATTTACATGTGACAGTTGTTGTGACAGTTTTATGCCAAAGACTATTTTATTTATTTTTACAATGATCTGTGATAAATCGATTAATATTAAAATGATCGATATGTGCACTTGTTGCTGCAACGGATGTTCCTCAAGGAGACAAGGATATACTTTAACATATAGTAAGTTTTTGTTTTTATATATATCTAATCTATGTAGTCAATAATTGATTAAAGGATTGATAAAGGTGATAAAGATCGCTCGTAAATGTTTATTGAGTGATCTACAAATAAATAGAATTGTGATAATAACTCGTGATCTATTTGAAAATCATGAGTAATGGCTTATCCCTGCACATAATGATGACTTAAAACCAATGACATAATCTTAAACAGTCATACATACTAACAGGTGATAAAAGTATTCAGACATTACATACAATTTCAGTTCATAAGAACTCACGTAAGTCGGTGACCTAATATAACAAGCAAAGGAAGTGATGTGATTTCATTTATCACTTTCTATTCTTTGAAATATCGACACTGATAATACGAGGAAATTATGTGTGTTAAGTTGTTGAGTGATTACTCATTATGTGTATTGTATAACGTGTGATCCCATCACTAGTAAGGTTAGTCAATATAGAAAATATTGTCATTTAGTTTCGATATTTAAATAGTCAATATTGACGACACGTCACTTTTCCTAGTCGTTTGACGTATGAAAAGTAAACGATGTTCCATTTCCGAATTAAAATAAGTCCGGATATAACAGTAAGATTCCAAAGATGATTGTTCGATAATGTCACTTTCATAGTTTATGGTACTTGGGTCAAACCGATGGAATTAAGTGTGAACTTCATAGACAAGTTCATCGTTTACCATCAACGATTAATCATCGGCTAGTTAGTGAAAATCGACTCTCACCAAAAGCGCTGCAAACATTTTAAACGGTTGTTTATTTAATTTAGTTCACCAGGCAAAAGAGCTTCTTGTGAAAAGTTTCACTTACACACATCGATAAACTAAAGCTGACACCTGGCTGTCATTCGATTATGTAAATATCGATAAAACTTCAATCGATACTGAATCTCCCCGTTTATTCGATCTTCGGCTTAGCCACAACACTCAATAGCATTAGGCATGAATTATACACTAACTTAACCCCGTGTAAGACCGCATACATTACATACAAGCAACCGTGCACCTTTCTTAGACACTAAATTACCTTATTCGAGTTTGAGGACACAGTTTAAAACATTTCCTTCCGCATAACTGGCATACTGAACATTTCTGAGCCGCGTATTGAGTATTAATTTTAGCCTGTGCCATGAAAGGGGTTAAGGGTACGTTCACAATGAGCAAAAGCTTTCCAATAGTACGCACAACGTGTGATTTATATTGTGGCTCTCAAACAATGCCATTTCACGTATTGGCAATGCCTAGGCGGCCGCAGGCGTACTCAGTCGCGGAAGCTAGTCTTTAAGTTTACGGTAAACTTAAATTAGCTGCTGAAACTATGTTGGTTAAGGAATTTTACGGTAGATTATCTGCTACAAGCATACATTCGATACAACAACACTGTCTACGAGACACCACGTCACGCATACTGGTATAAATAAAGTTTATCCTTCGTCTATCTTACCACTAAACTTGATCTTGAAGAACAATTACAATATAATCTGCATCCGCTTGTATTCGGGTCAGTATCATAGCCGAGCACTTTAGATTTTAACAAAAAATTATTTACACGGCAATAGCAAACCTTTTATCGATAATTTTAGAGCTACACTTTTTTAAAAGAGAAACAAATCATCATAAGTGACGTAACGGACGCCGCGGCTGAAGGATAGATGGATAATATTTGCTTAAAACAACGTGTAACATTTCAACGTAGTAGTATTAGAGGTTAAATTTATTCACTACTAGCGAATACACGCTACTTCACCCGCTTAATCTTATTCGAAATAGAACTACACAACACTAGTATTTACGCAAATATTTCAAACATCCGACACATTACAAATCGTCAATGTCTAGTAGTTCCAAAATAGTATCTACAACTCGCGAGAATTCACTCAATAACTCAACAGGAATTTCCAAGCTTTCTACTGACAAACACACAGACAGAACCACGCGATATTTGCATCAATTATTTAATGTACAGGTAACGCGTAAATATCGGAAGCCGTTTTAAATATTAAAATGAATTACGAAATAACACGTTTTATTTTTATGTAGGTTTAGATCACTTCAGAGCACTTAAAATTCAATTTTTGTGACATGACGTATCGTTTTATATTTCACGGATCTAACGACTTTCTACGGGGAGTGAGTAATAGTGAGGTCATGCGCCGCGGTCTTGACATTGTGGGCTTTCAGTAGTTCCCGGCAAACTTACTGTAGCGAAAAATTCGGAAAATCCGTGAGTCATTTATGATACAACCGCCGGAAAAGCCTGCTACAATTACAGAATATTTTCGCATAAAAAGCTAATCGTATTTTAAATGAAAGGCGTGGTATTATGTCAGTAATAGGAAATAATCACGATGGGAAACTCCTTTGTATTGATGAGACAGAAAAAATGTAAGCGCACTCAGCGCACTAGGTCACTCGGCCTCGGTTAGCACACTTTTACATAAATCACGTTACTGAATGCTGAAAGTTTTGCCGCGTATTATTTATTTTTTTCATATTTCATTACTAATAAGTTAGTGATGATTAACAACGTAAAAAGTTTATAAAAAATTATTTTCAGAACAGGATACAAAACAAAAGAAAAATAAAATAAAATACCAGTTTCAAATATAGAATTCTAAAAATAAAACACAATCGTAATTAACCGATATTGACACTATCACTAAGCAGACGCACAATGACATCGCCTTGTTAACCACGAAACAAAAAACGTGTCAATGTAAACATTGAGATGCTCGCTCATATCTTTAAACCACAGACCACATGCTACAAAAATTACCCACAGACTAGCAAACAATCAACCAGTATACCAATCTCAACTAAGAAGGTTCATTTTCCTGCCGAAGGATTTGTTTGACCTAAGTTGCACGTAGGTGCACCATCATATCTGTGTCAACCGAGTCTTTCCCAGACTTGGCACACTTTTTACTCCAACTTTACTTTCTTTTGTAGTCCTTGGACTCTTTTGCTTATTTCTCTTGATGGTCAGTCATTGACAAGTGAAAAAAGAAAACGAAAGTTGTTTATAAATCAAACAACCTCTAAATCTAGGCGCTCATTTACATAAACTAGTTAATGTATCAGTTTATAGTAGATATATGTACTAACAATGTGTCATTATCGTGAACATGAAAGTACTAAGGAATGAGTGGTACAGATTAAATGTTCTACACCTACGCAATATTAATAATAATAACAAAAGCTGTTTATTATTTCAAGTCATAGTCGCATAATCGTAAAATATTTAATATTGATGAAGAATAGCAACCAAGGGTTAGTGTTGTGCCGTGCGCGACGCGACTAATGCCCGATAAAAACTCACTTTAGGATAGACTCATCGATGAATCACCGCGAGTTCTAACCGAATAAATGTTCACTTGCACAAGATGTGGAAACAGCCGACCGTGGAGACGCACTTTTATTTAATTATTTAATTTGGAGCAGTTTGTTTCTTTTTTTTTGCGAAGCAAAATCTTTATTATTAGATTCTTTTAAACGTGTATGATTATTATTTTTAAAATTTTGATGGATAACATGTTCAGTGTAAAAAAATAATTTTCATAATGAAAAAGTAATATTATAAGATAGGTAAAAATATACATATAGTAACGTATATACATATAGTAACGTATTATGACTAAGAAGTTAACAAAGGGTAATAGATAACAAAAACAAATCTTGAGTCCTTTGCCGATAGTGTAACAGATAATAATAGAATACTAAAATTTCACAATTAGCAATAATTATTTGCAATATTGCATAGTTTCATTGATAGTCATGAACAATCGAAATGATGAAAGTTATTATTGAACTGTACAACAATTTTCATCATAGTAATTTCTAACGAAGTAAAAATAGGTAAAGGTTCTTCAATGCAGACAGAAGAATCTAAAATTGAGAGGTTCGAAATAAATAAGTCCTAAAAAAATATTAGGTCGAAGGAAGTCTCCAGGAGGGTCGAAGTTCACTTTCCGGCGGGCGGGTAAGGGTTTTCGCATAGTGTTTGACCGGCTATTTGACGTACGGTGCCGCATTTCGGTGCCCATTCAACGAGCGGAGGCTGCTCGCGCGCCGGTCTCGCACACTCGCTCCTCGCACCACTGCGGTGACACACGCTCGACACTTCATAACCCAGTGACAATATTACTACAATACCAGTGACTTCGAAACTCAAAAATTGTGTTTTTGTTTTAAAAGTGTTGACAGTTCGCGAGTGTTTTATTTCTGCGGCCAGTGACAATCAGTACAATCATAAAGTTCTTATATCATTTTCCGAAATTTCGTTTATCGGGATTATTTTGTTCACATGAACATGGACTTGACCAAAGGAGCTACATCAATGCGTTGTTCATGGATGTCTTTTTAAATGGTGTGTGTTTATATTATAATTTTAGTTCATAGCTTTGACGCCTACCTCGTCTTAATTATTTGTTTGACGAACTCAAGTGTGCGGCTCATTCGCGCGTCGAATGTAAACAATTGACATTCATTTTGTGGGTAAGCTTTAATGAACGCAAACTAATAAAGTTATCATATTACCGTCTACACAGATTTGTTTAGTTAAGATTTTTCTTGATTCTTAATTATTGACTTTATTTACGACGCAGAAAAAAGTAAACATTAAATAGAGGAGATTAAATAATTAATTAAGGCTATCGTATAATAATTACGATTTCATTTCCTTCATATCGTAACTCAACGTAAATGTTCAACTTAAACTATCTCAGTTAAATGACTACGGATTTGTATTTATTCCTTAAGAAATAAACTTTACTTATATCACTAGTACATTACCATACGTAACTTCCTTAGAAATACGTGCATGAGTTCTGCAACTCTCAATTCACACAAGGTGAAATGGGACATGACTAATTGCAGTTGCAAAAATCGATGTCTAAGCGAATTCGATGATCATTTTTGGAAGTGAACAATGTATTGAGAGTCGAGTGCAGAGCTTGAGTCGTGTAAGAATGTTCAACATTGAGCCGTCGGCAATCGATCAAAGGGATTTTTCACTGAACACAGCCGCGATGTCATCCGATACAGACGAGCTTTGCTGTCTGTATTCCTAACATTTGATCACTCATTTCATTTTGTTTTTGACAACGATAATGATTTAATTTATCAAAAGTTATCTCATGTTAGAATTAACGTAACGATATAAGATTTTATGTACGGTAATGATGGTCTGAGATTCCAATTTGAAAATCATGAGACTATCCAATTTTTTGCAAGTAATTATAATTATAGGATATGATATATAAGTGTCGAACTTTATTTTATTGAGTAGTAATAAATCATACTTCGGCTCTATTATTAAAAATATGTAACAGCTTCCGACGTTTATAACTAAAAAAATATTAGAGTACTAACATAAAATATTATAAATAACGTGTTTTCCGTATTTATTCGGAAATAAAAGATTACCTAGATCACAAATGGTTGGGGAAACCCCACGTCGGAAAAGTCACACTGTACCCGGTTTTCGCAGTAACAATTATATACGTTAGCATTGTTTGATGATCTCGTCAATGAAGCCGACGCTACTGACCACTTACAATGGCCACAGACTACAATAATTGTGACACAGTTACACCGGAATAACACAGAGTATCAATTTTTTTACTCTCGTTTTTTTATCGTATGGCGTTACACCGTATTTACTTAACATAAATTATATTGTCAACGACACGAATTGACCTAATGATTCATTGGCCATAAACCTCGGTTTATCCTCAAAGTGACGTCACACTAAAATGTAAACTCACCGTAACATTCAGCTGATGTGATAATACACGTAAGCTGTTTGATTTGATGTACTGAAAAACCGCACGCGACACAATATAATAAGCATCGATGACCGCATCGTAAAAATTGATGCTGTGGTTACGGGTTTCTACTCATAACAAGATAAACATCAAAAATAAATTTAAAAAACTATGTTACAACTTTTGAATTATTAAAGAAAAAAAAACAAAGTTTAAGTTTTATATCATAAAATAAAACAGAATCGAACTATACTTGTCTACTTAGCGTCGGTAAATGTCCTTCGAGAAGTACCGAGCAACAAATAAAAACTGCAACATGTACTTTCTATGTTTTAGCACTCAAAGTGAACAAAGCTAAGCTTTCAAAGCCGGTGGTGCTTCCTTTTAAAAGTTTGAAAACATCGCCTCAACAGAATTGCTTGGGACATAAAATATATTTTATGGCGTCGGCGCAAAACATCAAAACCTTCAATAACTGTCAAACGTTAAATCGAACAAGGCGAAACGTATGAATATTTGTGTAATAACAAAAACAATAGGCGTGACGCTTTCCGCTGACGTTTGAGACGTCAAAATATGTTAATGTTAAATTGGGACAACTCATTCCCATCAATCATTACTTTCTATCCTACTGAGTCATACAACTTTGAAATAGAACTAATTAATCAACCTTCTAACAAACATAACATTAATAATAATTCAAAAACGTTCTAAACTTACTGCTGCAATTTTCGTAAACTAAATATTATAGCATCCAAAAATACAGGCAATTTCCCACCAGCCAAAATTGATTAACAAAATTCACGTCCGCCTCACGCATCCCACCCCGGGCTAATGGTCGGTGTGAAAGTGCTCCGAGATGAAGATCGTACATACGTGTATGTAGAAACCTCACCATAATCACGCACCTTATTATTTTTTATGTGACCCCACGGAAACACCGCTCTGAAGTCAACAATCCCACAAAATTCGTTCACAAACGTGCATGGTTCTTTTTTTTTCAAATTATGCAACGCGTTCAAGGAATCTCCTTACCAAATCCGACCGAGACTTGAACGTGAGCAAACGCGTCCGATCAAATATAAACCCTTTATCAATTCTTATTAATAACAATCATAAAGATAACAACGATATCACTGCAATAATGATTACATACTTTTATTACGGTTAAAAAGTTCTTTGTACCGATTAAGGTTAGCTAACAGTATATATTTTTGTTGCAGGTTTTCCCAAAAAGCTTTTGGTAGCTACTTCAGTACTAGTAATAATAGCAATGGTTGTGATGCCATCCGAGGCGCGGACGATAGAACACAAGATCAGACATGAGAGGCGGCAGCACGACGCGCTAGCACTAACCAAAGATATGAGGATGAAGCCAGATCCCCGCGTGGTGGAGCACAGGCGGCGCCCGCACAGGAAACAAACCGTCCTGCCACAAACCAAAGACTTGCAAGGAATGACGAGACTACAGAAAAACGTCCACTCAGACCGTTTCAAGAACGCGACGAGAAAAATCATCAAAAAATTGAAGAACACGAGGAGGTTCTTCAATGAAGAGCGAAGAGTTCTCAACGAGACGCGGGAGTACAGGGACGGCATGCCTGACTGGCTGCCCACCATCAACTTCGTCGATATTCACTTCTACAACTACAAAAAACGCGGCGCGACCATCTCTGAACGCAAAGTAAGTATCTTTTTGCACTGATTAATATTTTTTTTTTTTTTTTTTTAATATCAAATCTATATTTTCTCTTATCAATAAAAAGTTAATATTATCAGCAAGTCTTTGCAGTTCAGTTCTGTCAATGGGTAGAATCAGTTTAGTCTGTTTTTTTTACAATCATCTGAAAAATATGTAATCGTAAAACAATACATTTGCACGGTTAGGCAATACATCATGAGTTTCAAAATATTTTAATTTTCATAACTGTAACTGCCTCTTTCGATCACATATTTAATTCACTCACCTTTAGTTTTTGCTTTGACAGTAACATATGTTTGAAAGTAGTCTATCATTACATTAATACATACATAGGTTTTATAGTATTCTCATAATAGTATAATTCGTTGTACAGACAATCTATGATGTAAGAAATGTCGAGTGTGGAATACCTGAGATTAGATTATTTCCGCTTCTATTAACGAATGACCTCATTGATCTATAGACAAGTTTTAGCAAGTTAGGTTGGACCAAATCACTGTTCTAAATTAGGAGCCAAATCATATCGATAAAATGTGACGCAAGACGTTACCATGATTCGCTGTATTATATTATAATGTTTGAAGTAATTTTTGAGCAACTGACAGTGTAATTATTACGGGGCGATCACTCGCGTCGAGGGTGTGGTGGTCCGGCCCATCACTCTTTTTGCCCGTTCAATGTTTTTACGTTATTTTTAATTTATTTTTGCTTTATTTGAGACAAAGGATCCCGGGTACATTAGCCGTGCTCGAGGCTTCACCGTTGCAACTTAAATGAGGTTCCGACGATCCAAATTACATGTGGTCGGCCTTTGTACCGCGTTTATTTACTTCACATTGTACTTAAGGGCAATAACTAGAAAAGCAAACCCTTAATTTTGAAAGCCGCTCTCGTTTTGAAATCATTGCAGCTTTTAGTGTTTTATAGGTCTTCATCGCTGAGCTGTTTGGTCGAAATCACTTAATCGTACGCTGATTAATCACTATGCGGTATATTTATTTGTCGTTTTTTTGCAGCAGCTTTTAATTTGGATCCGATTATCGTCGTTAATTCGTATTAAGTTTTCTTGTCTTAATTCATTATTTGATTTAATTAAGTATAAATGAAAACATCACGAATCGCAGGCCAAATAAAATTATCACCCTCTAATCAAGATGATGTTTCGAAAAAAGATGACGCCGCCCACTATTCATTACCAATCCAACTTGATCCCCAATCATTGGTTCACTCACATTGTTAAATAACACATCCGTCGAAAGCAAAGGGCTCAATTAATGCTGGCGATATATAAATCAGAGGCTTATGGTTAGTGCTTGTGGGAGCAGAGCAAACTAAGGAGCCAGTTAAATGTTTCAAGGAAATTTGCATAGATTGACACCGCATGATTTCGCTCCGCACACGCGATCCTAAAACCATGGCTCAACACGCATCTTACTCGTAGGTATCTTAGCACAACACCTTATAATTATGATAAAAATTGTATTCAGTTCATCGGTTGGTCGTACCGGTTTCGGTTCGTAAAATATAAAACACACAAGCAATATTTAACGAGCCTTCTATAAACCTCTCTTTATTATTTACCGAACACACATCTGGAGTTCGAGACTTTCTGTTATGTATTCATATTGGTCACCCACTAATTAGTACACAAAAGTTAATGCGACGCGAGACAATAAGTGTGTGTGCATTCGGAGCGTCACATGTCCTTACACACTCGGCGACCATCGTGGTCGCGACTCGGAGACCAAATAATTTCCTAACATAGCGGCCCGCAGACGAGCAGTGCACCAACCGATGAATATTAAATATTTCTTACCTATGTCTCGCCAGCCAGTCAATGTACGGCCACTTAACAAATTTAAATATTTGACATTGGGCAAAGGAAAGCGTTAGAATTCAAGTGATCTCTACGCTCCGGCTTAGTTGACATACGAACAATTTAAAAATTAAATACTGCTCAAATGAGACGTTAAAATAGAGGGCCGAAGAAAGACTAATGTGGACACACGATTCATGTTGGTTTAATTTATCGGACCCTCCAAGTTCCAAGTCAATGCGTTTGACTGAAGAGCTCAGTGAATAATTCCGAAGGATATTTTTAATTTGTAGTGGATTTGTTTCCACAAAATTGTGCGAGTCATGGCGCGGCTGGCATTTTCAGTGTTTGAATAAAGGGCAGAAATTCCACAAGTTGGAACACGGTGCGCTTTCACAGTGACAAGGGGCCGGGGCTTTAGCGGTCGCTCGGTGCTAGTGTTTGTACAGTATTTACGATTTAACAAAACAACACGAAATGTTAAAAACACATTATTTGTCCAAGTGAGACGAATGTGAACTTACGATTCCGGAGTGGCGCGTTTGTCTGCGACACGTCTCGCAGGTTAAGCTCGCCTCTTTAAGGCAAATGTACGGCTTATTGTCGGGTTTTCAGGCTTTCAATACACGACCATATTTGCTCACACAGCCCGACGCTTTTATTATCGTTCGCTCCGACAATTTCTTCGGCGTCGCGCCTTCACAATAGTTGGGAAAACGCAACGGCGAGTACTCAATGCTTTTATGAACCGTAAAATATTAACGATTAATTTTAGAATCGATTGTTTATTGCCTTCTAAATACTCGAGGGATTAAATAAAGTCTGTATATGAGGATTGGTGTCTCATGATTTCATAAGATAGCAAAGGCTGTGCGAGTGCAATAACAATAAAATTTCAATTCGATATTTCCTGTTGGTATAATTTAGGAGCCAGACAAAAATGCAGACTGTCCAAATTAATACATTATGCTTCCTGAAAATATTCGCGACTAGACAGCTGGTGAAGTGAATCACTCATTCATCCTGGCGAGTAGGTACTCGGTAGAGGAAGCTGGTGACATACGAATCGACACAAACAAAAGCCGAACGGCTCAGGTTCACGTTCCGGGAACAATGAGTGATGAGATGAGTTCATTCATTAGCCGCTAAGTGGAAGCAGGAAGAATAGCACGTTAATGTTAGTCACGATACAAGTTTTACGTTATTTTCAATAGTCAATACATATTTTACGATCATTAACGTCAATTTATTATATAGGTAAATATATGTCATGTTAATAACATTTAAGGAATGTTACAGCGGTAGATAATTCTGTTTTTGTTACGTTATTAATTAATTCATTTCATAGAAATGATTATACTTAGTGTTCATTTATAATGTATGCAAAATATTTGTATTGTTACAAAATTATAAATTTTGTTTTATAATAATTTTGTTTTCCGGAACAAATTAATCATGAATAAAATATTATAGTAATAAAATAAACCACAATATTTTGAATTAAATCATATTGTCACCAAACCAGCAAATGTTATTCATAAACTTGTAGTTATGTCTCATGAAAATAAATATTAGAAAAAATCATTATTAAATTCACCGAATAATAAATTTAGTGATAACTATCGTAAAACTATTGTAATTTCAGCAGTAGACGAAAAAGATGGTGATGGTAACATTGAATTAATAACAGCAATAAATACAAATGAAGAAATATGTCACATTTTTAAAGGACAATAATAAACGATTCATGGCAAGTACCGAGGTGAACCGGCTAGTCTGGTACTCTTGTGTATATAAGTAATATATATATATGTCTACGGAGTTAAGTAAACACATCATTGTCTATAAAGAACGTGATATGTCTCCCAAGACGAAAACGATTTCTGTTTTTTTTTTTTCTGAAAATGTGTGGATTTTGTTTCGCAATAACTGCAGTTTCTACGGATACAAATTTGATGGAATAAGGCTGTAAAAAGATTCTGGTAAAGTCATAACTCAAAAATGTCTCATGAATTTGAGAATAAATTAACATATCAAAAAAAATAGTTTATCCAAGCTAAAGGAATTCGTAGTTAAGCTTATGCAATTCATAATGAAATAACTAGACTAGAAAATATTGATGTATTCGGTTGATAAAACCTGGTCATTGATAATCAACAACGTGTCTCACCAACGCCCACTGGCAATGGCATGTGGCACTGAACCTCTTGAAGAAAGCTTCTTCAAGTTTACTCCAAAGAAACTCACAAGCCTACTCAACAAGACAACTCACTTAATCCTATTAAACGTTCAAAAGTTTGAGAACAAAACTACAATTTTGGCTGCTATTACTCATTTTAATCTAAATTACAATCTCCAGGAATGTAAATATAATCATAATAATCTAGAATTCCAACCTTTACCAATAAACTGTGAATGTCATGTAATACAAACACTCGATTATGTCATTCAACTACAGCTACTAAGTTTATTACAATTCTTTACGTAATTGTTTAAAGCAACATACAATTACAAAATGATTTATTGCATCTCAAAATAAACATTTGATGCAATGCTCAGGAACGCTATTGTTTGCAACCATAATCTTATAAGTATCTTGTACAATATTGACAATGTGAGATCGTAAAAATCTAATTTGGTTGTTCTCGCTGGTAAATTTGGGATTAAACAAAATAAAATTACTTCAAACTCGTGTTCGTGCCGTCGTTTTAAACTAATCCTTCCATTTAAAAGCAAAAGCAACATAAAAGGAGATAGGTACGCGGTTATTAATTGAAAATAATGCTTAAAAGATAATGTCGCACTTTGAATTTCAAATCGCTAACGGCCCAACCGTATTTTACGCTTTAGTATTGTCTTCTAATAAAGAAAATGGCGAGGGCTCAAAGTTATAAACACGGGACAGAGTCGTGCCGCGTATAATAATCATCTAGAAAGTGCCATTAAAATGAATTGTTAAGTAAAATTTCGTTTAAATACTGGTAAAGTATAAATACATTTTAAATACGATTGTAGTGCTAATAGCGTCATTTGAATAGTCATACCGATCACAAATGCCCACGGCACCGCAGCCTCGACACAAATTTGCCGCGACGTAAACTATCCTCGATATGACGCGCTTAATTCACACATAAGCTTCTTCACACTATGACCCTTTTAATAGACAGTTGAACAGCTGTAAAAGTTTATCAATATGTTATCTCTATTAACTTTATGTTTAGTCGTAATTTAGTCAATATTAGTACGTTAAATATCCGCAAATGTATTTGAGATTCAAAACTTTACCGTAGTTTCCCAAGGCAGTACACTGGTGCCACTTACAAATCATTAGAAAAGTAGAGGTATTTTATAATGATAGCTGTCGCATTAGAACTGATAAACCCACGACACTTCGATAAAAAATATCAACCTTCATTACGTCGATATTCTCTGATGTAAGCACGATGACGTTTGGGTATAGGTAATAATCGTAAGACAATGAACGTAGTTATCAATGACCGTTATATCAGGGATTTCATTCATAGATATCATTTGTAAATTCCAATTAGCTAGGCCATTAATTGTATGCCTCATTAACTGTGAACAAAACGGATGTTAATTAATCAATTTATTAAATGCCTGTTTCTTTTTGTTACAGTTTTCGTATCTGATGCCGAAGCTGTACAAATCTCTTGTGGAATACCAGGAGATCTTCAAACGACTCTTCAATGTAGAAGTGGAATTCTCTGACGATCCCTTCTTCAGTTACAACAAAACCCGCCACGTTTTAATAGATAAAACTCTTCAGAGATTATACAGCACCATAGCCGAAGTAAGAGAAAATATGGTTGCTGTAGGTGTACCAGTGCCTCAGATCATCAAAAGCAGAGATCTGCAAGTCTTAGAAGTGAAGGTTGACGCACCGCAGTGTCTCAAGAATGACTACATCGCGTTCAGAGCATACGGCAACCTTCTCAACAACTGGTACTCCGAGTTCAGATGTCCTCGGGGCAAGAAGGTGATCACCAGCAACAGCAGGTGCCGCGACTACGAGGCCAAACTAAAAGAAAAGAAAGAAAAAAGATATAAGAACACGGAAAGATAGAATTTATTGTTTGTTCAGTATTGTGACGTAACTTAATCTTCGCTTCGACTAATTATTTATTTAATTTACAATCGGTATAGTCCCTGTTGTACTTATTTATTGGTAGGTCTGTAAGCGCTCGCGCACGCTCTCTAACACGACAGATGTTGGTTGTATTCGAAGTGCTTGACGAAACAATGTTTTGTTGATTAAGTATTGGGTACTTTCTCTGTGATATTTAGTATTCTGTAGATATTAATCATTAATTTATTGAAAGTTTTAGTTTTTAAGCCTTTCTGTTCAGTTCCTTTGTACTTAACTGTTATATTTTTCTGTTTCTCGTTACGACGAAGCTTTATTTATAAGTTTATCTTAATTTATTGAATTTTAACTGTCAGTATTTATTTAATTTATACTAATCTCTTTATTACTATTCGATGGAATCTGATTTCTATGCAGTGCATTAACAAAATTTATTTAATATCTCTCTTATGAATGTATCTCGAGTATTATTAGCAGGCAAAACATGCCGTTTTAGCCAAGAAAGACTTTTAGCCTTATAGTAAGTTGCTTATTTATGTAATAAGTAAATTATACATAAGTTTGTATAGAAATGTGCCGTTAGATGTTAGTGAATTAATGAACTGAATACCATGTGAATATTACCTATGTTTTATATACGAGTTGCATAATTTTCCAATGCAAATTTTGTTACTACATGTGAAATATAAGTACATGATTTAAATAATGAAATGAAATAAATGGATTCAATCACGTAAGCTTGTGTTTACTTCAACTTTCACCTTACACACCACCTGTTGAAATGAAAACTACACACATACACACTCGGCAAAGTAACTAAGATAATTATGTAAGTATAGATAAATGGCAAATCAGTTGACACATTATATTATATTATAACAAAGTGATTTAAGATAGTGTAGAGAGGAAATTTCATCGAATAAATACAAAAGGTGTTCTAAGCGGAATCATATTTGCCCTATTGGGAGCGATGACACTACAGGCCAAGGGGGCCTATATCTTCCTGTCTTGAATGCCTTTGACTGTCAAAAAATAATATCTGCGTAACTATCAACTTATGATGAAAACCTATAGAACCAAATGATAATAAGAAAGCAAATGAAAAAAAGACATATTTTTTGGGACTAGTTAGTTATAAAAAACTTATGTTGTTGACAGTACTTTTCACTTATAAACAATCGGGGGCGATTTGGCACATCTAAATTTCAAGGGGACGAGTCGATGCACTTCGGCAATCGGGTGCATGATCCAAAGGGCGGGCTGAGCCTACACCAGTCGATAATTAGGTACTACTATGATATCACTTCTACATAATTCGGAGACGGTGGGAATAGTGGGACCTTGCACAGAGAAGTCATTCGAAAATACGTCCTCTTGATACCATGACCCAGTGATACGTACGTTAAAAAAAACTGCCAAGTTTGTTTCCGACCGTTCTGCCGGGGTTGCGGGACTTATGAATTGACCCCGGAACGTAAAGGGCTATTGAAGGACACCGTGGATTTTAGTCAGTACGAGTCTGACAGTCCCTCCCGCTCTGCCCTGGGTGGGAGGACACATTTGATGATTTTACCACGCTAAAAAAAAGTTTGGTTCCGAAAACAACCAGAAAGATTTTGCGAACAGATAATTTTATTAGTTTCAATAGACGGAACTCAGCTTATTATTATACATAAATGTTATCGGTGTCATGAACCAGAATGATGAAAAAATCGCCAAGAAACTAATGAGCCCGAAGGAAATTAAATCTAAACCGATATCCTACAGGAAATGGTTATAATAAAACTGGAGGTAATAATTACTGTAAGTAAACATTAATGGCCAATATATTTAACATAACCTTTACAAACAGCCCAACTTGTAAACGTAAATTATGTAGTTATAAGCTCATAAGTCGTATCTAATCACTCAGGTATTTACCTAAATGTTTTCAAGAACCTATGAGGCATACATTTTTGATGCCTTTATATGGCAAGAAGGTTTAAAGTTCTGTATCTACTTTGTAAATTACTGCTGCTTGGAATTGCCATTTGGAAGAAGATTTTCTGTTTTGTTTAATATAATATTTTAATATTAGAATGGAAAATAACTTACAAAAAGCCACAAAGGGAGATCCCGTGTCTTCTGACCACCATACGAGATTTCTGGACATATATATATATTTATTTATTGCAGTTTTTAAAACTACATTTGTACAAACTGCATGTCTCTCTTAAGAACTTGAAAGAAGTGGGGAGGTCTTCGCCCAATAGAGCATCCCAATAGTAGCTCTAGCTACCCAACACTAGCTGCTGGCGCCATGACTTAGGTCGAGTTGTTTAATCAGTAATTGAATTATTGTTAAAATTCCAAACTTATTTTAAAAAATGTTAAAATTTGTTTTTTTTTTAAACACTTTTGTTGCCTGCGACTCTAAACGACCTAAGTTTAAATTTTCAAATAGGCATTTATGTTTTCTAACGCAGTATTTAACTCCATAAGGTTAGTTTTAGTTAAGTGTGCAAAATATAATACTATTCCTATAACTTTAATGTACAGGCTTAAAAACAAGATTTAGTCAAAATTGGTTCAGAGATTTTCCATAAAAACACACCGTGTATTCATACACATCAAAAAAAAATTGTGATCACCAGCATAAGTTGATAAACATTTTTTATATAGAACTTAAGTTAGAAACAAAACTTTGTTGTGTTTCTTTAAATTGAAATACCCAGTAATAATAATGTTAAAATAAGAAGAAATCATAACATAATCTACCGTAACAAAAGAGACATCGATTCTTCAAAGTGATTAATTTACTACACACCTATGAAATAAATACTTACGACAACTCAAAGTGATCGTAAACTTTTTTGATATGTGTATTATAAAATTACTTCCAAATAATATATAAAATATATTTTAAATATGATACCTAAGTACACTGGTTATATATATCTTGAGATCTTGTTCTACACGGCGGTAGTTAAATGAATAGTAAATGAGTAAAACTATTTAATGGATATGACACCAATACTAATAATTAGTGTTTATGATAAATTTAACGTCATAGTTTACTCATTGCTAAGCATTTATTATGAAGAGAAGTACAGGCCATACCTATAGAACACGTAGTTGAGTAGGTTATTGTGAATTTCGAGTCACTATTGTTTAATTTTCTGATAAATCCATTTCAATCACCCAAAAAATTGCCTATCCTACAAGGTAGCGGCGGTAAGACCCCTCCTTGAGGAGTGGCTGGATAGGCGTCACGGCGTCCTTACCTACCGCATGACGCAGGTCCTCACCGGACACGGGTGTTTCGGGAGGTTCCTGTGTCTGATAAGGAGGGAGGAAACGCCTGGGTGTCACCACTGCGAAGATCGTCCGGAGGACACGGTGGAGCATACGGTGCAGGACTGCCCCGCTTGGGCAGAGCACCGCCGTGTCCTCACGACGGCGATTGGCGGAGACCTCTCGCGCCCGGCATTGGTCGAGGCCATGCTGCGGGGCGAGACGGAGTGGGAAGCGGTCGCCTCCTTCTGCGAAGCAGTCATGCTCGCGAAGGAGGAGGCGAGCCGCGTGAGGGGGAGGACAGCGACCTCCCTCCACCCCAGCCGCAGTGGTGGGCGCCCACGGCGTCGGACGTCGCAAGACGATCTCCGGCCACCGTAGGCGCGGGCATGCGGGCGACGAGTAATGACGGGGCCTGTAGAGGGCCATAGCCTGCCGGGGTCGCGGGACTTTCCCATTACCGTAACCCTGGTACGTAAAGGGCTAGTGAAGGACACCGTGGATTTTAGTCAGTACAAGTCTGACAGTCCCTCCCGCCCTGCCCTGGGTGGGAGGACTCATTTGATGATTTTACCACGATAAAAAAAAAAAAAAACCTACAAGGTAAAATTATTGAATGTAAATTTAAAAAAAGAATCTGTAATGAAAATGTTAAATTTTCTTATCAAATCATTAAATTTGATAAGAATTTTTTGTCTACTGCAGCGCCCTCTATAGTAAAATAATATAATTATAGTTTATCGTTCTGCTACTCGACACTAGATGGCGTTAAATCTGTTTATGACCGCGCCATCTATCCTCACGTCTTTGTACTATTTAAAATGTAGAATGTTGCTTGTTGTTTGCTAACTTTAAATAAGAGATGTCTCTATTTGCAAAAATATTAATTCTTGTTACTTTTTTTATTAAAACAATTTTAATCATACGAGCTTCTAAACAATATCATAATAAAATAAATACGATAGTATTAGTAAACATGAAGTTTTTCTATCAAAACCAATAATTATGAAAGTCACTTAACTAGTTCACTAATTCATGTTCAACACGATAGGTGGCGCAGAGGTCGATATGAATTTTCAGACTTACAAAAACAGTCGAGGTACCTAAACTGTAATGTAACTGTCAGTTCACACCGAGACGCGACGCAACGCGATATGACGCAACGATCAACGTCACGTCGCGTTACGTTGCGTCTCATAGACATAGTGCTTACATGTGTTCACTTTAATTTATCACCTCTAGATTCTCCAAACGCGCGTTAGCAGAGTGCGAATTTGAAAACGCCCAATACCTGTAAGTACTTGGCCCAAGAGTTAAATTGTGAATAATGCTAGAGCTAGAAAATGGATATTAGGAATTAAACAGTTAGGTCTGCAGCCACATAAGCGTTGAGTTAAAGGTATACCGTCTTATCAGGTTACTGTCACCCTAGAACGTAAAGGACTATTGAAGGAACTCCCCACGGTGTTTCTTTAATAGTGAATTTCCCAAAGTGCTCAAATTCTATCTGCATAAAGGATCATTGGAACAGCTCCCACTAAGCTTATACATAGAAGCTCGCTACGCTCACTCTCGTTCGTATTGGTTGCACCCAGGCGCTGATGCCGTACATGCACTGTAAAAGACAGACGTACTAACGAGGTGACAAAAGATAATGTTAATTCTAGCACTCAATAGGTGTTCTCGTTAGCAAAATTTGGGCACAAATCAAAAAAAAAAAAGACGTGCTCTCAGCGCCAAGCTAAGAAAAATAAATACATAATTACATACAAAACAGAAGTGAGTTTAGATAGATTTTAATAAGCTACATATATTGACGTTTAAAAGTCTAGTATTGGTGTCATATCCATTTAAAAGTCGTGAAGACGCGACGCGCGATTGTGGCGTGTTGGGCACTTTTTGGCTTGTCGTCTATACGCGACTGTGGCGGTCAAAAGGTTAAAGCGCTATTGAAGTATTGTTTATTATATAATTATATTGAGCAATGGGTTCTTCTAATGACTATTCATCTATTTATTAGTTAGCTAATGTTTCCACCTGTCCTCATTTCAAAACATATCTTTTTGTTTATTCGTTTATCTGTGTACGCGTAACAGAAATTTAATAACGGACACACCAAAAGAGTACATCATCATTACATTTCATAATTACCAAAATTGAAATAAATATCATTTTTATGGAACAACTACCTGTAGATTTTAACGTGGTAAAATCATCAAATGAGTCCTCCCACCCAGGGCAGAGCGGGAGGGACTGTCAGACTCGTACTGACTAAAAAAAAACGACGGATTGCACTCTGGGAGTGCCGGCAGAAGTGAAAACTTGAATAGTAATTGTTGGAAATATCTTGTGAACAGATTTTAGTAAAACTCGCAAAAATGGTTGACTTTTTATTTCAATAATTTTCCAATGTGACGTACATCTTTTATAAACAATGTTACCTAGCAACGAACATTCACGCAAGCGCCCTGCGCCGTCCTACGCTTTTTCGGTCAGGGTCACGTGTCCTGACGCGAGTTTAAGATTTTATACCCATTACAGAAAAGTGCTCAACGCCGCTAAAGAAGTTTTCACTTCAAAAATACACGGTGTCCTTCAATAGCCCTTTACGTTCCGGGGTCACGGTAATTCGTACAGTCCCACGACCGAAATAAATTACATAATTTAATTTTCTATTGTTCTCATTGTAATATGTGAATACTGTTGTTTTTTCCACGATGTACTCGTATATTGAAAAGAAAGTGGTTTTGGCAGACACCAGCACATCAACCTATTAATATTATTATTAGTACCTCAATCTGTCAAATTTCTTTAACAGATTTTCAACCTTATCGCAATAGTGCAAAGTTAATATACGATTGGTAAAATTTGACAGATCCTGGTAGGTTGACCTGCTGGATATACCTAGATCATAACATGTCCAGATTCCGTGTCCGAAACAAAACGCAACATTTTTAGTGAAGCCACTTTTTTAAAATGTGTGAGTAAGCGCCACGCACACAATCAAATGTTTTCTTTGGAGATATTCATTTGTTTTACGTAGGAATCGAACTACAGACGGGGGTAATTTTTCTTCCACGTTCTTAGCTTAAATTCTCAGTGGCCTATTAGAAACACAGCCGTGCCAACAACAGACTGAATGCAAAAGCAAGTTTCGCCGCCACTCGCCATCTTCCGCTCTTGTTTGTGGCGTAGCAGATCCCTTTATCTATCAGTATCAGTGAGTTACGAAAAGCTGAGCTGATTCTACAGTCAAGATATCATTTACATAGGTACTCTTTTTTAAACATAACTTTTCAAACATGACTAAATGCATCTTCAAATGCGAAAGTGGTTTTCATGCCTAAATCACTGAACTGATTTTGATGAATTTTGTTACAGAGATATATGAAACCCTGGAGACGGTTACAGGCGTCTTGTTCTTGCATAAAACTTGCAGGGGATTAAATAGGAGGAGCTAAGCAGCGGGCAAAACCTGGTAATAACATCATTCTGAAGCTTCATCATTATAAATCTATCCTCTAACAGAAATGGCTAGTAGCACAGTAAATCATCGACCTTCATAGACCAGACGTGGTCACAGTTCGCTGGTTAGCTTCCTACGCATGTTGCAAGACGGTGGCCAAACATTCAATGTACAACGCATTATACTCATTACTACATTACTGAAATATCAGCATTTTGTTTTGTTTAGACTGTGTCTATTTTCTGAGCAGGGCCGTATTTTCCAATGGGCATACTGAGAAATTGCCCAGGGCCCGCAATCCTTGAGACTCACGAATTCCTGTGAGCCTCAATGCATTGCCTAGCCCATAGTTATGATTCCATTGGGGCAAACTTGCCCCAATAATGGAATCATATCATTTGCGAGATTACTAAGCTGGCTTTTTCATTATTTCGTTTATAAGTCAATATTTACGTACATTTTTGTATGAACTGTCAAAAGAACCAAGTGGTTTAGGGCCCCATTGTTCTAAAATGTCTGGGTGTCAAAAAGGTTTAAGACGCCCGCCCCTGTGCAATAGAGGCATGATAACGACAGACAGTAACCAGCAACTGGTCACCAGCATTCAACTCGCTTCCTCTTCCAATAGGGGTCTGCAATACCCTCAATATCCTTTTTTTTGTGATAGGATAGCGTTTGACCACTATTTCGCCTGATGGTAAACAATAGTGCGGTCGGCGGTGAAGCGCCTATAGCTGACTTAAATAAATATACGAAAATTCAAGTCACCCCTTACTTATTTGTTTCTAAACAGCCTTTTAAAATATAACAGCGACAGCTGCAGCTACTTTGATAATAATCAGTTCATTATGTTTTTGAAACATTAAACTAAGCCTTTTTCGGTTTGCATTGGTTAAGAATTATTTATTAAGGTTGTGAACGCCTATAATACATATTTTTTAATAGTCATGGCAAACATTATCTGATATACTAACTCGTTAAGGTTACAAAAGGCCATTTCAAATAAGAATATGGATGTAATGCAACGGATATGAAAACTAAAGTCTGAGCCTCTGGCTCTGAAATACCTATAGCTCGCTAGCTAGTTTCAGAGTCAGAAACATGGCATGCATTCAGTTCATAGTTAGATTCATAGCTATAAACTGAATCGTTTTTAGGGTTCCTTAGTAAACAAGGATACATTTATAGTTTTGCCATGTCCTTTCCGTCTGTCTGTGTGTTTTATTGCTTAACAATTCATAAAAGAAGGCTGTTGGTGCTTATGTTTTATTAAGCTCTTGCATAAATAAGACGTCAGCAAAACTAACTACTTTTTATAATTTATTTTCTGCAGTTTGTTCCTGCTGTATACGAAATGTCAGTCATTTGTAACTGTTTTTTCAGAGGGGCGAGAGGAGCCGCGAGAGAAACCTTGTTTTATTATATTGCTCATAATATGGTTAATACGGCGGCGGTCTTTTTTATCATTTATCATTGATAGCGATATCTTCCAGACAAACAACCGTACAAAGTTATTATTTTTTTTCAAGTTAAATTAAGCCAAATAATCTAAAGATAAAACAACCATGTTGCTATCTACGCTGGGCCTATTTCTTCCGCAGTGGTAGGCGCCCACGGCGTCGGACGTCGCCAGACGATCTCCGGCCACCGTAGGCGCGGGCATGCGGGCAGCGAGTAATGGGCGACTCGCTGTCCGACCATGGACCATGCCCGGGTCGACGCGCGCCTCAAGGAGTGTCAGCATAGTGACGGGGCCTGTAGAGGGCCAAAGCCTGCCGGGGTCGTGGGACTAACGGATTACCGTGACCCCGGTACGTAAAGGGCTATTGAAGGACACCGTGGATTTTAGTCAGTACGAGTCTGACAGTCCCTCCCGCTTTACAAAGGAGAAATACCTAGTGTACAACAATATTTATAAAAAGGAACTTAAAAGCTACGCTCAAGCTTAAAAAAAAACCTAACTTTAAGGACCCACGTATCACACAATTTAATGCATCGTAACGACACTACACCATACGAGTCAGTGTCAATAATCCTTATAAGGTCAAGAACACACTCGGTATTTGCACCTTTTTCAAATAACAAACCTATAACAACCTCCATTGTAAGGCAGCCTTGACTTCAGTGACCTTGAAAAAAAAAACAAAGATCCCAAATTCCTTAACAGATCGTTAAACGACGTCCTTCTGTGATTATCTTTATGACAACCCAACCTTTTGACTCAAATCGATATTGCGGTGCAGTTTTTTAAGCTTTAAAAAATAATAATGCTTATAAAATTGTTATGGAAAATAATGAAAAATATGAGGTGCGAAGGTATTCTGAGACCATTGCACTTTGAAAAGATTAGGGGATTATAAATAATTCGATTATTAGATTTCGAACAATATTTTTTTTAGATTTTTCGTAAACGTATACAATTTACGGCACGGTTGGCGCAGGGTTTAATCCCCACACGCAACAAATATTTGTATGATCTGCAAGTAGTTGTTCCGGTTTTTGCCTGTGAGTTTATATGTTTGTAATCGCACCCACAACACAGGAAAAATTCCTAGTGAGGGGAAAAGTTAAAAAAAAAGAAAATAGAACTGATCAAATACAAAACTAAGTAATCACCCGTGGGCTTGTCCATAAATTTACCGTTCCCCTTTATACTAGACAGTAACTCAAATTCATCTATCACAAAATCTATTATTATTATATATAATTATTACGGTAATAATGCTATCACTACAAATAGAAAAATGCAATCCGATACTACGAAACGACACTGCGTGCGCGCAACGATGAAGCACAGTATAACAACTACGTACAGCAATTCTTTAATTTTTTGATGACGTAAGTACACATCAACACAGTTAAGGGATATTTTTTTCTATTTAAAGACATAATAAATAGCATGATTTTTTTTAAAACGAATTGACATATATAAAATAATGCCATGGTATTTTTTTATATTTCTGAAAAAGAAAGGGTTGGCAGGATAACCTTGACGTGTACCACAAGTGCTTGGAAGGATTTGGAGGAGGTACAGAAGGAGAGCACGAAAAGAATCGGGGAAACCTTTGAGGCACTTAGAAAAAAAAACACTTTGTCGTCATTTATTTTAATTTGGATTTGAATACAAAATTGTGCGTTTAATTTTTTAAACGTGTTATGTTAAATAATTTCAAATATCCATAGACATTAACAGGGTTAACGTGTGTGTCCACAGGTCCACAGAACTATGAAACTTGCTCCAAACCACTAATGATGGTGAGACTTGTCCAGAATCTTTCCACCACTACATAAGCTGTTCCAAAACCGAAAAGAAAAATACCCCTTCTTATGCTTAGATACCCGAACCCAGGGATCGAAATTCAAATATGCGGCTCAGATTTTTACACGCATAAGCTTGCGAGCATGCGTACTGCAGTGCTGCAAAATAAATCTACTGGACCTCCCTGCACTGTGGTGCGTCAGCGATGCGGGTGCACCAGACATTGCTCTTGCGCATAAAGCAGATAGAAAGTACCGCACCGAGGCTCAGTCGCCCACAGTGCACGGAGAGGGGAACACGTCAACCTCGGCGCAAATGTTACCGAACACACGCGGGAAATAGTTGCGTCTGTTTCGTGAATATATTCAAATAAATATTTTGTAATTTTTTCTAATAAGGATTTCGTGCAGAACTGTTAAATATGGGTGTCAGTGCGTGGATTTCCGTCACGTTTCTTTTGATTTCTGCTGTTATCGCTGTTCCCGCGGGAGACCACAGGAAGGCTACTCTAAATATTGGTCAGTTTTTATTTTTTATACTTCTAGTTACTAAGAATTTATGCGACAACTACTACCCCGACTTTGGATACTTAAGTTTAGTATTTAAGCGGACAATGCCCTTAAGCTACCCACATATAATTATGCTCAATGATTACAATTATAAGATAACATTGTTCAACCAAATTACTCTAGAAAATTAATCCAAACAATCAAAGAAAACGTGCCCAAAGTTCCATTGAAGAAACACAATAATAACAAAGTTAATTCAAACAATAACATAAATAAGGAAAACATTACAGTTTCGTTGCAAAAGGGAAAAAAAATTACGCAAGCTTGCCGAAAACTAAGTTGCAAAATAGATAAAGAACTTTTACGCCTAATTTCACAGCAGATAAAGTCGTTTGCACGCTTTGAGTGACAATGACCTACTGAAAGTGTCGAGACTTCGCGCCACTAATCGCAAAAGTAGAGGGAAAACAAAAACTACTAATTGAAATTGAATATCGAAAAATAACTACTAATAAAGTCAAACTTCGGTTATTGAATTTAGATAGTGACTCGAAACTGTATTTTAGTGAAACAAGTAACGATTACGGAAACAAAAGTGAAACCACGACAATATTTTAAAAGAAAAATGTACAGTTCAATGCAGATTATAAAGTAGATAAGCACGAAATAATTCAAACAGATAAAACCGTAAGCATTGTAATGACCACTCATTATTTTGAACCACGTTTTGATATGGCCAAGCCTGTTGAATTAATTTTCACTAATCAAAATTAAATTAAGAGCATTTACTTAACAGTAGTAACCAAAGCAATTTACAGCAAATTATTCATTTATACACCAAGTATTAGCAGTACCTAATGTGTGCGTGCACGAAATAATTGCTCGAATTTAGGTGCATAACTTCATAATTTATTAATTCGTAAAAACAAATTAACAATCCATCATCATTGCTTAGAACATAGACTGTCTGACCTAGATCTAGGCAACGACGGACAATTTTATATTTGATAACACCGTGGAAATTGACGATTTAAATCTTCAAAGCAAAACAATCACAAAAGACAAACCTTAAGTCTCATTTTCCCTTGTGTCTGCACTCTTATGTCCCAATTCTCCGGAAATAATGATTCAGATTGCATTGTTTATAATAAAGGAGTTTTTGCTAACCTTTTGTACAGCGGTATTGTCTCTGGCTCTAATAGAGCTACAAAGACCTTAACATCAAAAACGATTCACGATGATTGATTCCAAAATGGGATAGAAATTATTACCCTATTATTATTCGGTAGCATCACCACATAATTGTCCAAGGCGTCTAAAATCAACAAGAAATACAAACGCTAGTAAATTGTTTGGATGAATATCTACCAAGGTTTCCCTTCTTCATTCCTAATATTGCTTAATTGCTTCAACCTCCAGCGTAGGACGAGCAACAATAGAAACTCCACAAGGCTCTTCAACGTTAATGTTTAAGCTGGATAATTTTTCGGAACCATTGTTAGTTTAGCTGTTGGCGTCGCACGGAACCGTTCACTTCCGAGGAGCATTGCTTTCTTGTGCAACCCACGTGAGATACTTCACAGGTCAACTTCGCTTGTTTTTGTCAGTTTAGTTAATGTCTTCACTCATTACCATTTCTATAGTGTCGTAATGGCTGTAACTAGGCTACGAGCGTTCGCATGACTTACATTGTCCACGCTATTCTTTTTGTTTTTGTTGCCAACCTGTGCAGAAATTATCTCTGAATTGTCATTCTCAACAGGTGGTGTATGTCCGATGTTATTAGCCTAATCGCGTCAGTCGGCTTAACGAGGATCTCTTCAAAAGGTGTGTGTCGATTCATCGATTGGTACTTCAGATTTCGAAGTTATGCCTTACCTGAGCGTTAGTGTGCACCCTTCTTCAGTTCAATACCCCCAGCTCGTCGGTCTGACACTTTAGTATTGACAATGTGCCCTGACTTTTACGGCCGTATGCTAACTTTTAAATGCATTTGCTTAGCCATGTCCTACGGAGCGGAGGAAAAATGTGGTCGGCAGTGCGGCGCCACAATTTAGCGCATATTTATTGGATGACCCTCAGAAATTCCAAACTTTGCATTTGACCAGAATTCTGAATGCATATTGTTTTATTTTAGGTTGTTAACAACTGGTTTTAGTTAGTAGCCAGTAGGTATTTTAAATTAATGACCGAAGGTCTCATAACTTAGATTCATCCCTCAAATTCAGAAATTAGCATATTGTATTTCATGATCATATATATTTATATTTTAAAAAGTCCATCTAATTGTTGATAATATTGCCTTGAGCATACATTTTTGACATTTTAAATCTGACTTGAATAATATAGAAACTTCAGCATTTTATTGTCGCCCTTCACAAAAGTTATAACAAAGGAATATCAATAAATCGAATTTATATTTTCCCACACTTTAACAGGTGCTTTGTTTATGAAGCAAAGGAAGCATAGATAACAGAGCTGTGAGTTGAAGCACGTTTGTCACGATCTATGCTTTATCGATAAATATCAAACTGTTTTTAATAAATTACCGCAACACCATCGCTGCAATATTAATTACTAATAAATGTATTTGTCGTAAATTATTATTTTATCTTCAAAACAATGCAATGGTTGACTCAGAATTATTTCGATTGGACGAAATTCAATATCATACGTTGCATTATGGTTATGTCACTTAGAAATGTTATAATCATTGAGTAACGATTATAATCGATAAAAATTAATCACCTTCATATCGATAAATATTTTAAACTGACAGTTTATTTTGCGCAAACATCGTTGTAATAATAATAATTTATGTTTTAACAGTTTCTATTGTTTTTTATGTTAAAACTTTGTTACTAATTTATTGCTAAAACAAGTTTTTTAACCTCAATATTGAAACTGCAGCCACTTTTGAAACATTAATCGTTAAAAAGCGTAACTAATACACTCGATTTTTCAATTTTCCACTAGTGTCATTATTCATAATTTATTATTAAATACAGCTCAGTTTACCGACATGAAATTAAAAATTTCACGATCAAATTTCATAACGGGGAGGACAAAAGGCGGCTCAAATGGAAAGTGGCGTAAGCCAGGTAAACGCAATACTTTAATCTTGAGCAGTACATAAAACTGGTTGGATTTAGAAATAGATGTTTTAAAATGACACGAAGATTCGCAATTTGCGCGTACGCGATTGTTAATTAAGCTTGTTAGTTAGAAATAATTGTGTTCTTATATCTCGACGTTCAAACTTTGAAGACACTTCAATGAAGTGTTAGTGAAACGAAATTGAATATTCAAACAAAAATCATTTTCAAAATCGCTTAAGTTATAAACGTCACTGCACTTGCGGTTCAAACCCGATGTATTATTGCACAATCAATATGGGTAAGAATATAATATGGTTTTACTTAAGTCCGTTTTTCTAAATCTTTCTCATATTTTTATTTGGTTATAAACTTGATTTAATATAATTATTAATAAAGCTGACGATGCTTCTTCGAATATTTTATTAAGGTTTTTTATTACAACAACATACAAAAACTTTGCTATTTTAAGTGAAATATTTTCACAGACTTTAAATTATAAAATATTTTGTTACTGTTCTAAGTATCTATGGTATTTCAAAGGTTTCAAGTGACAAAAACGCATAATAAAATACGAAATTATATTTCCCGCACCGCAATCAAAGTTATTGCAATCATAATACTGATATTGTGTTCCCCAATGGAAGGGTCCCATTGCAATCAATCAATACAACAACTGCGCGAGCGCAGGTCAATGCTTCCACACAACACGGCCCAAGGTAAAGTGAAAGTCAGACGAAAGTGCCACCGTTCAAATGATTTTATTGACCATTGTCTATTTTCAAGGAAAAGTGAAAATTTCTTTAGGTTTATTGAAAAATTACGTCATCAAATTCGACACTGTTCTTTTTGAAATTGGAAAATTATAGAAATGGAAAAAGGTACGTGATCTTATTATTTTTTTAATCTTCTGTATCAATATTACTTCTTGATCATTTTTATCATTGGCAAATAAGGGTGAAGAATTCATTTTATTTTTATAATAAGATCGAAAGTAAATATCCGAGACTTTCAATCAACACTCAAACTGTTACGGTGTTTATTTATATATTGTTGTATAATATTTTTGCAATGCAAACCTTTTATTGAATGGGTTTTGAAACAAATAATTGCAATAACATAACAACAATTATCATTGTGTTTAATTATAGGCAATGGTTTATGTGAATTGAGAATTACAAGTTATGGTGGTTTTGCTTACGCCTTTGACGTAATAGAAGATGGCCGAACCATCAATCTTCGTGCGTATCCACACAGAAGTGGAGCGATTGGTCAATTCGCGCTTATATACAAGTGGTTTCCGAGAATTTCTTCATTAAGAATATTTATCGACGGTTGAGAGGAATGCTAGATTTTTTCCGAATGATCGCCGTGTGTTTCGACATAGAGCGGTGGATGTGCAGGATGTTACATTCAAATTGATGAGCTTCAAACGTTTTGAGTATTTTGAAAAATTTTGAACTGCTTTATTTCTGTTTAAATTCATTTTAGCTGTTATTTGCTGACAGTTTTACATTTACATAATTAGCATGGATTTGAAATAAACTTAGAGAAATTTTCTACAAGAAATGTATGAAAAAAGTGAAAAGTTCAAATAAAAAGCGTGAAAAAAGTTGTCCACGTCGCTGTAAGCTGGAACGCATTTTCCGACTACTTAAGCTTCCAGCGTCAACAATTTCTTCTTAAGACAATGAGAATCTAATAAAAATAAACAATAGTAATACACGCAAACATAAGGATAAAAAATATAGTTAATGCTCCTATTACAGTATTAGCAGAAGCTTAAAGTAATGCTAATGTATAGTAAATCAACTCAAGTGAAATCTAAATAGGGCACCTCTCCATCTATCCGTTCAAAGGTCACGGAGGTGGAATCATGTCAAAACAAACAGGAACGCTGTCGAAGCAATAGTTGCATCATGCTGCAATGCAATTGTATGTCGACTTTGAGAATTTCGAACCGCTAGCGTCACTTGTTTTTTTGCAAGACTTGCAATCGATCTTGCAGTTGATATTTTTTGAAATTGTCATAATTTTTGTTTGATGAGAATGATATGTGTACCTATTTGAAAAAAACTGTGACAATAGAAAATAATATACAAAACTTTTGGCCTACATATGTGACTGACTATTCTTCCAAAAGTTTCGCCCACTTGGAGGATGGAAATTATCCCACGGAGACGTCTACGGGAATGACTGGGATATCTACGGTTTCAACTAAGTCATGATCTACTTAAGTGCAAAATTTCATTGTAATTCCTTCAGACGCTATTGTGGGAAAAAGTAAAATACAAAAAATACTACTTACGCACTTATGAGTATGCAAACAATGTATGTACTTTTAAAATTAGTTATACAACAATTAAATAAAGATAACAATACAAAAACTCGGATGTGTTCCAAAAATAACTAGTTCAAAAGACAAGTGACATTGCCTATTACCAAATCCATTATTCTCAGATCTAGAACACTGTAACTGACACTCATCCAGTACAATAGATGCGATGCATCCGATTAAATGCATATACACGATTATGATAACTAGCAGTAACGGGTGTTATTGCAAAATTGCTATAGAATCTAAACGTTGAAAAATTTTAAGGATCGTGGTCGGAAGTTTTAATTATAAATATGCAATTGTATTTAATGGTGGAAATAATTATGAATTTACGTAATTATGACAATGGAGTTAATGTTTCATTTTAGCCGTGTAGCTTTTGTTTTAACTCAGTCTACTTTACTTTACGTAAACTTAAAGAAATCTGTATTTTGCCTAATGTCATTCGTTTTGTTATTAACAATGACAACTATTTCACTTGAGCACCACTTTCAAAATTATTTTACACCTTGTCTAGTGTAGTTTCGAAATATTTTAAGAACACAAAACTAGTTGGCAATTTCACGTGACAATTTTTTTAATCCACATACAATTTGTGGTCAAGTTTTTTGCGAAATGCTTTTAAAGTTGCCGCCACTTTCAAAAGAATAGAGCGAAATCTCTTTGAATATTAAGATAAAGCCGTTTTATTATCGGTTATTGTACTGTACAGAATATTTGTAATGTCATATTTCAACACGCCTTGGTATAGCACCAACAATTTTGCCGCTGCGTCTAAAAATCGTGACTCTTGGGACAGATCGCAACACCATCCTTACAATTACTATGATTTGGCAAATCCTCATTATTCTGATGTTTGAAGCGTAATCGAAAATGGGCAATTATGTTGGTGCCATTCAATTGTCCTAAATCGTCATTGACAAGAACAATAACGCGACCTTCGGGTTCGAACAATTCGGTGTTACAGTCAGCAGCAAACTGTAAAGAAAACATAGAATAAGTACTGTCATCAAAAAAGAGTTACTTCAATCAAATTATTGCCAAACATGGTCCGCTATAAATTACTTTTGACGTGATATGCATTTGAAATGGCTTATTACTTTTGCAAGTGACCGTACTTACGAACGTTGCAATTGAGTGACATTACCAATTCGTCATATAGAACGAGTACTATAAGTTTGCTTAAGGCATTCTTCTACGGTCCGCGTAAGGCGTTGATGTTTTCTTACTATGTAAGGAAAGTCAATGCCGTCAAAAGATTAACATTTGTACTTGGAGGTTTTATGTTTAACCTGTTATTTATGAGCGTGCTTTATAACCTTTACTGTTTGATGTAAAAGCTCAGATACTACAATAGTTGAATTGCTAGCAACGGAGTAAAATACCTCTTTCAAAACTAGGTTCTAATCAAATATGACTAATAGTCAAATTGCAACTCAAGGCATGCAATTGGTATTTGTGTCAATAATTTAAAAAAAAAACGACGGGTTGCACTCTGGGAGTGCCGGCAGAAGTGAAAACTTGAATAGTAATTGTTGGAAATATCTTGTGAACAGATTTTAGTAAAACATGCAAAAATTGTTGACTTTTTATTTCAATAATTTTCCAATGTGACGTACATCTTTTATAAACAATGTTACCTAGCAACGAACATTCACGCAAGCGCCCTGCGCCGTCCTACGCTTTTTCGGTCAGGGTCACGTGTCCTGACGCGAGTTTAAGATTTTATACCCATTACAGAAAAGTGCTCAACGCCGCTAAAGAAGTTTTCACTTCAATAATTCAGTCAACAGTAATGAATATTCATAACCGCAAATATTGGTAAAAACTCTCGTTATTGACACTGCATTCGCCGCTGCAGACGACCTTGATAACGTTTCGCTTGCCAAGCTGAGTTGCAAAGAAACTTCTTTGTTAGCTGGCGCTGGCAAATTAGCAATACACACCCGAACTGAACTAGTTTAGAACTAGTCGTTACGAAACGTGTCTGTTTTGTTTATAATAGCATTACAAATTATTTATCAAATTCAACACTTACTGCCTTTGTTTTTGCTGGTACATGATTAACGTTTACTTCATCATCGTTTGTTAGGTTAATTTTAATAATAATAAGCCTTTCAACAGTAACATGTACTTGTTCCGTTCTCACAAATATCTTCATTCATCTTTTATTGCTTGTATTCACATGCAAAAACGGTTATAAGAAATAGTGAATCAAATAAAGCTTTGCAACACTTTGCAACGCTCGTTTATTGCATATCGTAATTTATTACTATATCGGTATTATTATTACTTTTACATATGTATGTAGCTATACGTTGAACTAGAAACCGTTTACTGTCATTATTGTGAGCTATTCAAGGAATTGTCAAAGCCAGATTATTTGTGAAATGCTAGTCACGAACATTGAGTAACATTTTGAATTCATCAATGCACTGACACGCAACTTTGACTTTCGCATTGTCATTTCCGATTTGGAATAACTTCTCAATATAACTACATATGTATGTACATGTAGCAGTTGTGTTAAATTGTAATTGGAAGATTGATGCTTTGAGAAGGCTTCGATTTAAATTAAGGATACGAAGATTGCAGCAATAAGATAAGGACCATCACTTATATCTCTTTTACAGAGTAACCTTGTTTCTAGAAACCGCTGAACTTCAGGGTGTGATGATGATAAATTCTAAATTAAGTGCTTAAATACTATCCAAACACGGACACTTGAAAATTACGTTTAGCAAAAAATACTTTGTGTAAATTAATTGTCAATATTTTTTATTATCGTTATTACGTTGTTTATGTTATGTTCATATGATTTTTGATTTTGATTTGATTTTTGATTGTTTATTTAATAGTGTGTAAGTGTTAGAAGAGCGTGTATGATGTCAGAATATAGCGGCATCACAAGTTTACCCCTAATATGGTTGCAGTAACTTTTTTGAAAATATCGGCGCAAAGAATAGAAAAGAACGTTATTCAGTGTTGATTACAAAATACATTATGCATGAACGCTTAATCAAGACCATCTTGGAGTAAGAATTATAACTCTCTTAACGGCCATATTCGTCGCTTCTTAATTTACTTTCTACACGGAAAGTATGGTATTGGAAAAAGCAATAATTGATTACCGAATGATGTTCCTTTGAAGAGGTAGGTACTGTTTACGGCGTAGTGTTTTCACAGAAGAGGAATTTCTGCAATCCCCATTTCATTTTGGTCACAATATTTGCGTCGTCCGACTAAATTAAATTTCTTGTAATTAGATCCAGTAGAGCATATTTTTTTTTTTTTTTTTTCGTGGTAAAATCATCAAATGAGTCCTCCCACCCAGGGCAGGGCGGAAGGGACTGTCAGACTTGTACTGACTAAAATCCACGGTGTCCTTCAATAGCCCTTTACGTACTAGGGTCACGGTAATCCCTTGGTCCCGCGACCCCAGCAGGCTTTGGCCCTCTACAGGCCCCGTCATTATGCTGACACTCTTTGAGGCGCGCGTGGAACACAACGCGCCGTCGACCCGGGCATGGTCCATGGTCGGACAGCGAGTCGCCCATTACTCGCTGCCCGCATGCCCGCGCCTACGGTGGCCGGAGGTCGTCCTGCGACGTCCGACGCCGTGGGCGTCTACCACTGCGGCTGGGATGGAGGGAGGACGCTGTCCTCTCCCTCAGGCGGCCCGCCTCCTCCTTCACGAGCATCACTGCTTCGCAGAAGGAGGCGACCGCTTCCCACTCCGTCTCGCCCCGCAGCATGGCCTCGACCAATGCCGGGCGCGAGAGGTCTCCGCCTATCGCCGTCGTGAGGACACGGCGGTGCTCTGCCCAAGCGGGGCAGTCCTGCACCGTATGCTCCACCGTGTCCTCCGAACGATCCTCGCAGTGGTGACACCCAGGCGTTTCTTCCCTCCCTATCAGACACAGGAACCTCCCGAAACTTCCGTGTCCGGTGAGGACCTGCGTCATGCGGTAGGTCAGGACGCCGTGACGCCTATTCAGCCACTCCTCAAAGAGGGGTCTTACCGCCGCGATTGCGGCGTGCCCGAGTAGAGCATATTAAGTTATATTTTAAAATTCATAAACAGTCAAATTTAATTTCGTGTGATTGACTGTATTGAAGTACCTACATAACAGCCATCAATTTCTTACTTCGATTCAATGCAAAAACGGTTTACTATCCCTGAAATACCAAGGTCAAAGGTCAGGTAACAATAAACCTCCCCCCTCCCTCCCCTTGACATATTGTTGTAAAGAAACGTAGACTTTTCAAACCCTTTGTAGAATCGGAGAATGCAAATGAAGTAAAACCGCAGTAGGGGCCATAAACCGTTGGTAGTGACGTTTGAACGACGATTGTATTTTGTTTTTAATTCTTTTTTATCTGTGGCCCCAGAGTATGTTTCTTATAATAACACTTATCTTACTTTGTAAATACTTTACCAAAGGTTCCTGCAGTGGGTTTGAACCGTGACATTCCATTTTTAATGGAGTGATTGACCTTAGATTGACTAAAATGGACTGTAAGGTTGCAGGTTAAAATGTTTTATTTTATTTTTCATTAACTATGTGTGGTGTGACCGTAGACCATTGAGCTTAGAGTTCATGTTTCTTGTTAAACTTCTGAAAACTATTAATTTGCAAACATGAATAAAGATATCAGCAATTACTGTTAATACGAAAGTTTACTTTGAGGTCAAAGCAGTTGCAGAAAAACTATCAAAAAGTAATTATGTATGTATTAGTCGCAATTGAGCAACAATGTATTGTATTTATACAGCATTAAATAAATAATTTAGGATTATGGACGACGTCTTTAGGTATTGTTTCGTTTTGAAATACGAGTATATTTATAAAATACTAATGAGGCGCATTAATTTTTCGACCTTTTTGGAATCCTTTTTTAAAATAAATAGTTTTTCTCGGTTAAAATTATCATTAAAACTTGTTTGTAATTAAATCGAATTAATGTAACAACTCGATCGTTGACCCAAAGAATGTTAAATTGTAGAAGATTTAATATTTATGAGTACACCAATATAATTTGACCTACTTGTTAAATTTTATACAAACCGGTTTGAGCACGCGAGTCTGCTTATAGCAACAGAGTTATTCTTTTGTATTTATTTATTTTGAGATAGATATTTTCTGTATATACTTTATATCAACTTAATGTTTTTAATTTTATTTTACAACTGAATAAAAATCGCTTGAAAATGCCTAAATGTTAATCAAACTAATAACCTTGAATTTTGGCAATATGACCTTGGTAAACAAGATTCAAAAGTACTGTAGAAAATGATTTGCAATTGTAGGTGATTATTTTGCGGTTTATGAAAAACTAGCATATTTCTGTACACGTACTACTCAAAAAAGTCTAAAATGGTGTAATTTTTTTGTTGATTTATTCTATTTAAGTTTATTCACAAGTAAGTAACATTGTTCCGCCTAAGGCATTATCTACCAGTCTACCTTCGGGTGATGCAGACATAAAACACAGGTGTGATATGATTGAAAAAATATATGTAATAAAATGAATTAACTAACTAATTATTTAATCTTGACACTAGACGACTAACCTTAAGCGTTTATACTTTATACTAAACTTATCTAAATTCAAAGATTTTATGATATATATAAAACATAGTTCCTGTGGGTATACAGGTCGTAAAATCGTTAATCTCCAATAACTCAATGACTAGTTTGGTAGTTTTTTTCCCGAGGAGTTCATTGGAAGTTAAAAAAAATTGTTAGTAAACATAAGTAGACACTTGATTCACTCTCATTATCTGTAAAATATTTCCCTTACTTATAACCGCATTGATTTTAAGTAAAGGGGCTACCCCCTGTAGATTAATTTGGTTTTCCCAAAAATAAAACAAGATTTTAATATTGTTTCTGCGAGTGTGAATCAACACAATCATCCGAAAAGCTACGATGAACTCAAAATACGGAGAACTGTCTTTTTTTTTACGTGGTAAAATCATCAGATGAGTCCTCCCACCTCCCACTCAGGGCGGAACAGGAGGGACAGTCAGACTTCTACTGACTAAAATCCACGGTGTCCTTCAATAGCCTTCTACGTTCCGGGATCACGGTAATTCGTACAGTCCCAAGACCGAGAATAGTCTTAGAAATACATAGAGAAACCTTACTTATTTTATCTGAATTTCATTTTCCTCTTTATAGATATCTTTTTTAGGGTTCCGTGCTCAAAGGGTGAAACAGGACCCTATTACTAAGACTACGCTGTCCGTCCGTCTGTTTGTCCGTATGTCACCAGACACCATGCTTTCTCTAGCTGTGTCTGTGCCTCATAAACAGTAATAGTTACAGTTGAAATCTTCACAAATAATAATTTTTTGGTCGCTATTGCAGCAAATACTAAAAATAGAGTATTTAATTTTTTGCCATTTTTGTCATTTTTTTATAGATAAATTAGTATACGAGTCCGACTCGCACTTGCTTGCGGTTTTTAAAATTTCTTTGAAAGAGTCGTTTATTACGGTTTCCTGTTAATGGGTATTTATGGAGCTTGCCGATGACGCGGTGCGACGCAATTAGACCGATTACAACTACAAATGAAAATCATTCTTACCACTACGACATATGACATAAAGCGTGCGGCTATCCACGGGTACATGAAAAACAAAACACGCTCGCCAAGACGACGTACGTCAGTCGAATTGCATCTTTATATCGTAGTAGCAAGGACGATTTTCATTTTTAGTTACAAGAAATTGCAGATCGTATGAATCGTGTCATGAACAAGCTCCCTTACTAACCCAACTCAAACGATCTGACATTTAGTCTCAATTAAAATTAATCTCTAAACATTTATCTTATCTGGGTTCCGTACATCACCACCAACTTGGATTAGCAAGTTTAAGTGTGATATAAGAACGAATTACTTCATACGTAATCATGACATAACATTTGGAAATTTAATTGGTGATGGGAAGCTGAAATGTTACTTCAAATTAATAGTCTATACTTCTATACTAATATTATAAAGAGGAAACCTTTGTATTTTTGTATGTTTGTATTGAATAGGCTCAAAAACTACTGGACCGATTTCAAAATTTCTTTTACCATTACTTAGAGGGATTCTTCCGAATCCGTATAGGCTATATTTTATCCCGGGAAATAGATATATCTAATAACATAGCTTAAGCACCCAGTCTGCTGAGCAAAGGCGCGCGTTGCTTTGAGGGAGACTCCGATATTCAATTACTAGGATAGCATGAGTTTACAGGATATAAAAGAAAAGTGTTAAATGTAGACAATTGTTGTATAGAAAGAATTTTTTGATGAGTGCTGTTTGGGGGAGACGCCATCTGTCATTCGTTTAAATTTTTTTAACGTATTTTTTTTTACGACTCTCAAGATGGCTACTGGTAGCTTAGTCACCACAGACGATAGGATAGATATTTTTATTCTGAAAGCTGTAGTTACCATTGAGTGGTTTGCGTTGGGGGAGGTTAAAATACTTCAGGACTAGGGAACCATAGGTTTAAAGAGTTTTACCACATTCCTAAGCAGCAGAAAACTGGTGAACAATGTACCATCCGCTTGAATTTTATTAAAATCTTTGATTTTACTGTTGTTCCTCTAGCCTACCTTTTGCTATTTTTTTATTTTTTAAATGTTTTTTTCTTTTTTTGTGTTTGTTACTACTACTTACTAATTATATTTTATAAATTTTTAATATATAAAATATAATAAGTGAAATGAAACTAATGAATAAAGGACATTTTATAAACATTTTGAGCTATGAGGTAAATTTAACCTTTAAGGGGGTGAAAAGGGGGAATCAAGAAAGTACGTAACCCGCGCGGACGAAGTCGCGGGCAAAGTGCTAGTTTAAAATAAAAGGCTATTAGGTTGTCACGGTTGGGAAAACTTTTACCTCTCTAAGATACAGTGAACCCTAATCTATCAATAGGCCCAGTATCTGTAGGTAGTCGAGCTCCTAATTTTCACTTTTTTTTATCGTGGTAGTATCATCAAATGAGTCCTCCCACCCAGGGCAGGGCGGGAGGGACTGTCAGACTTGTACTGACTAAAATCCACGGTGTCCTTCACTAGCCCTTTACGTACCGGGGTCACGGTAAGTCGTAAGTCCCGCGACCCCGGCAGGCTTTGGCCCTCTACAGGTCCCGTCACTATGCTGACACTCCTTGCGGCGCGCGTGGAACACAACGCGCCGTCGACCCGGGCATGGTCCATGGCCGGACAGCGAGTCGCCCATTACTCGCCGCTCGCATGCCCTCCCAATTTTCACTTGGAAAAATGTGTAGTATCGTCTGCTAATCAAGCGAATTTAGTGGTTTGACCCATGGAGTAACTGTTATTTCTAAAATAACAACGTCTACGTTTTGGTTATTTGATACCTATGTGTCCATAGTCCGCAGTTGCATAAAACCACGATTAGTAAATGTTCGAAAATTTGAAAGTTACTAACTTGAGTCATATGTCATAAAGAGTTTGTAAGTATTCATTTCATACATGATGGGGACCTGACAACAGTCATTTGCATTTTTTTACAAATACTTGCTGTACAAAGTGCATTCACCTGGCTAGATTTTAGTATAATAATTGGAGAAGACGCCAGCCAGCACATTAACCTATCCCAAACTTTAACATTTTCCCAATCGAACATGAACATTCTTCTCGAGTGATAAAGTTCTAAATCTATCAAATTATTGTGGTGGGTTGATGTGCTGTCGTTTTTACATACTCGTATAAATACATTTAACTGTAATTAAATACAAAGTAATTTAATATGCTACATTGCAACTTTTACTGACATTTTTATATACTCGTAATATACATACTACGGAGATATTTCATTCATGTAATCACCAATTTTGACAGCACACTCTTCCCGTTGACAGCGATGTGGACGTATTCTTTGACACCGTTTGAATGTTTTTTATTTTAATTTTTTGTACATATTATTACTAAGTTTTTATTTATAGTTTGTATATAATTTTAGTACTGTATATCATGTTAGTAACTTTATGTAAATAACTTAACCACGTTGAAAAAAGAAAGATCAATTATTTTGACAAAACGTTCTAAATTGTAAAGAAAAGACATAAACGCGTTGGTTATCACGAAAATTTAAAATGCTGATATGATTACAGGCCACTTTGAGTCATCTAAATTCATACTTAAATATGACGACTGTGTAATACAAACAAACGAAATCATCACTAACAAAAATACGTTTTAACTTTTATGTAATTTAGATACAAAGGAGCTACCCCATAACTTATACTAACGATACTTGTTCATAAAACTTCACAAGCACATTATTACTTGACTGAAGTAACTTACCTATAGGTAAGTTCATATACCCATACATATTTAAAGGCATTGCTAACAGGGCAAGCGCACCGCAGCAGGCGTAACCAACGCGCGGCACAATGGGCGCCAACCTTGGACAAATGGCATTTAACTCCGCTCGTGTCAATCACCCGCAATGTGATAAATGCTTTCACCCATTCTTTACGATCAAACATTTGACATTTGAGATGATCGATGTGGGTCAAGAACGAAATTGTAATGATAGCGGTGGCATGTGTTTGGCGTGGTCAACGGTTGTAGGAGCGTGTTTATTTTTGACATGTGCTGATTCTATTTATGTACATGTGCGAAATCACGTAAATCTTTAAAACAGTTTTATAAATTAATCACATACCATTCCCACACTCCATTCAATATTTAATGATAATTTATGTTATGTATGAAATCTACAAATACGTTCATAAAATTCTATACGTACGTGCGAATGCAGCTAATGAGTTGCTGCTTATTAATCGGTCGTTGTTCTCTAAACGTCACAAATTACATGCTACGCATATCATAGCATGAATAATCGCGTTTATTTCGTAAACTATTTCACTACAAACGAGTATCGTTAGCAAAAAATCTTCGGCCTTCGGAAAATGTGCAATCGACTACCGGTTCCCAAATAAAATCGATTCGATTCCGATGAGTGTGCGATTCGGAGCGTGTACGGACGACATACGGCGATACAGTAACTCACGCGAAAGTGAAACTTGGATGACGCCCCCTTACGTAATCTCGCACATCGGCTGAATCGAGATACACCACTCGATTACACGATTCAAAACACCATTCCGGGAAATCGAGTGCAGAATCGTAGCAGCTACTTAGCGAGTTTGCACATCACTCGCAGATACCGATAGAATACTTAGCGTTTATGTGTTAAGAAATCTTTCTATTCTGCAATACGTATTGCAGATGCCAGATTAAATGTAACCGTACAGAAATCTTTTCAGCTAAACAATCGATGACATTGACCTTATTTGTCGGATCTCATAAATCACTCTCGCTTCGTCGGGCTGTCAATGCGAGTTTTTTTGTGTCAAGTAATTTTAATCTAAAGACTCCGTATTCACTTAGCACGTAATTTGACAAAAAAAAGAAAAAAAAACTAGGAAGTGTGACTATGAGACATAAATTGGAGCGTAACTGGGACAAACGGACTCATTTTTAAACTAGTGTTCGTATGACCGCAATGGATGACTAAGCCTAGTCATACATGAAGTTATTTTTCTTCTGGGTGAGCTTTTGTATGCAGTCCGTTATCTTGTCTAAGTATAAATCGATCGTATCTCGAGTCAAGGCGCGCAACTATCTCCGTCATTGACTTACATAATTTTTGTAATTGTCTTTTCACACAATCGCGTAACATTGTTCTTCCTGCTTCTCGCATGCTGTGACTTTTTGTATGTATACTTCCGAGTTCACGCTTTTTCTAACTTAATGGGCCGTTTTTTGTCAGAGCAATTACGCGTCCTTAATTGATATTGACCATTGAAACCAATTAAGATTAAATTCCTTTAGCGTCATTAAAATATGAATGTAACTGATTAATTCTAATGTGCTCATGATATTATATTTTTTTATCGATTAACGTACCGCAGCAAAACATACATAATACGATTTATTTTTCTGCATAATTAAATTAAACTTATCAGCCTCCATTATAGCATAGCAAAACTAAAGAATTGGAAAATGTTCACGATAAAATTAATGAACAAAATAAACACTATGGTTCGATTTTTACAGCAGCTTTATTATTCTTTCGTGGAAAGAAATTAATTGATCAAGAACAGAATAACATCAAATATTTATAGATACAATAAACCAAGTAAATAACAATATCAATAAATCGATTAGATTCGAAACAGAGCGCCATGCACCACGGTCATCGTTAAAACGTCCTATATTATTACATTGGCATTTAGAATGCCCTTGTTAGGAATCGTTTAATAATTAAATTACCCATAGTGGTTAAAGTTTTATAGGCCTTCTGGTTTACTGCTGATTAAAAAAAAAACATTATGCTCATTATAAAACTAAATCCAGGAAGATTATGTCTTTTGCAGCGTGCAAATAGTATAAAATGCAATAATGTGTATGTTTTCAGTAGAAACCAGTTTTCTTAGAAGTGCCCATTTTCACTTTCTGTCTTTGGTAATTGTGTTTTTTTTTTTTTTGTTAAGTCTGTTCGAAACAAAAAAAAGTCGTCTACTGTGCATAGTTTACATCTTTTCCAAAGAACCTTCTGTATTTATCTCTATTGTGTAGTTATTTTAATTGCCCGCATTGCAATTAAAACAGTCGTTATAATAAATAAGACCCTATTTGTTATCTGTGCCCCCATGTCACGATTTAACTATTTGTTTGTATTTATTACTATATGCCCTTTGGATAGTATCTATTATTTGTTTATATGCAAAATAACAACACCTTTTTTTTGTTTTATTTATTTGTGTGTGAACAATAAGATGTACTTAATACATTTAGGTATTTATATTTTTATTATCATATACCGAGATACAAAGTAAATAAATAGTCGTTTCTTTACGTAGGAAATTATTAATTTTTATCACTGGCAAGACAGTATTTTGAAGGCACAAAACAAGACCCCTTCTACAGCATAGTTGTATACAGGTTGCAACGTAGAATTATACAAACTATTTTTTAAATAAAGAATTGCGGCATTAAAAAAAACAACGTTCTAAAAAAATGAACATCGTCAATCGCTCGCGTTCTATTTTAGTTTCAAATTCTGCAGTAGTTAATGCATAATATTATGTGCAATGTGCATACTAATCTTTTATCTATTAAGTCATCAAAATTACTTACTACTCCTCACTTGCAACATACACCTATTATACAATATGTATTTGAACATAAAATTGTATAACAAAGCGAGTAAATTGCAATTATTAAATAATCATAAAGTTATACTTACCTTTTAATATATTTACTGTTACACGATTTAGAAGTCTCTAACTTGGATCTAACATTGCTTTTACGGTGTACGGTCTGCTGCCCGTGATGATCTATAAAATAATAATCATCTGGTTTCTGTAAAAAAAGCAAAAGATTGTAACACTATCTGCCTCACCACTGGTTTTTCCTAACCTGCTCTATACCGATGCCGTTATGTTGCAATTGTATGTCATTTGATATGTTCAATTTCAGCTTTTTTTTTTGAAAATCGAATCGTTTCTGCGATCTAAACCGTCACAAGACCCGGCTAATTCTATTTTTCGGCTACCGGTTCCCGATCACGCACATAATTATCTCCCGAGTGACCCTATTGCAACTAGTTCATTCTGCAGGATTCCACCACCCGGGTCGACGGCGCGTTGTGTTCCACGCGCGGTTCAAAGAGTGTCAGCAAAATGACGGGGGGGCCCCGTCATTTAGACCTCATAGTCACCACCTTACCTCTAGAGGGCCAAAGCCTGCCGGGGTCGCGGGACTTACGAATTACCGTGACCCCGGAACATAAAGGGCCGTGAAGGACAACGTGGATTTAAGTCAGTACGAGCCTGACAGTCCCTCCCGCTCTGCCTTGGGTGGGAGGACACATTTGATGATTTTACCACGCTAAAAAAAAGGACAGTTCCTCCAAGAAAATTCGAGCTCACAGCCTCTCCTTTCTTTATTATTTATGAACAGAACCCGACTCAGCAGTTGATCTCGCGTGTGTGTTTTATCGAAAATTTAAATAAACCCAGGCAATCCTGAACTTCATAATGATAAATCGATTTCTATCTATACGTAAAGTGACACATATAAACCGCGAAGTTAACAATGATTAACAAGCCTTGACGGTGCACCCAGGCGTTCAAGGAGACATGATGACAAGGTGATAAGTGAGTGACGACCCTCTGTCATCCGTTCTGTTTTGTAACGCTGCACATTGTTCAATGCTTATTGACTTAGTTAAAAGGGACAAAGTTCGAGAGACTATTGACTTTTTGAAGCTTTTAAACTTAAGTTAGTAAAATTACATTGTTGGTAAGAGTACTTTAACAATCTTCAGAAAGGGTTTTTTTTTTTGATGATATTGTAAATTTGTTCCAAAATATGTAGATTTTATTCCTGTTCTTCTATACATTGAGGAAACGACTTGGATTCTTATTGTTAGGGCTGGTTAGATGTGAGCAAGGTGAGCTTTTTTTTATCGTGGTAAAATCATCACATGAGTCCTCCTACCCTGGGCAGAGCGGGAGAGACTGTCACACTCGTACTGACTAAAATCCAAGGTGTCCTTCAATAGCCCTTAACGTTCCGGGGTCACGGCTTTGGCCCTCTAGAGCGGGGCTCCATCATTTTGCTGACACTCATTGAGGCACGCGTGAAACCCCCGTTGACCCGGTGTACAAGTTAGAGAAAAAAAAACCTATAATTTTTTTATCAATACAAGGATCAATTTAAATTGATAAAGTATGTACTTTTTCGGACTAAGCTATTTAATCCTGTTAGACGAAGAATATGTATTCTGTTCAATGCTACCCATAGAAATAACATCACTCGCTTGTTCACGTAATTATTATTGACACTCACACAAAAGTGCTAGAAAAGAAAATCGATTACGAGTATTTACCGATCACTGGAAAGTTTCGAAGTCTCTCAAACCTAAAAGGCTCATTGCTACCGATAGCGTATATATATTGCATAAAAAAAACAGGGCTGACACCCAAAACAGAGTAGATTACATTATTGGTGGCGAGTTTGAATTTTTTTATGATTGGAACATTTTATTTCTATTTTTTTTATAGCGGAAAAATCATCAAATGAGTCCTTCCACCCAGGGCAGAGCAGGAGTGACTGTCAGACTCGTACTGACTAAAATCCACGGTGTCCTTCAATAGCCCTTTACGTTCCGGGGTCACGGTAATTCGTAAGTCCCGAGACCCCGGCAGGCTTTGGCCCTCTAGAGGGGGGTCCCGTCATTTTGCTGACACTCTTTTACATTGGAACATTTAGCATCAAAATCGTGCAATCGTGCACGTTATGCACCAAACTGCAATAACGTGAAGTAACATCAGGTCAATTATAATGTAAACAAAACCTTATTTTGAGGAAATAGTAACGGTTTTATTAAATTAAATTTCCACATCATAAATAAACACTTCGTGGTAGTATCACCCTACGGTCTCAAAGATATCCGTGATGCTGAAACTATGAAATTGTGAAAAAAATTTAATATTTCTGCCAGTTTAAAACGAAACAAAAAACCAAAGAGCCTTTATTAGTGGATAATTTGTACTTTGGAGAAAATCAAAGCGTATAATAGAGTTAGAAAGTTGCAACATAAAAAAAAACTATTTCCAAAGTTTAGAAACGCGAGACAATTATGCCTTATACCCATAATTTTATTTGTCAGTATATCGCACGTGACGACCATTATGTGTTACAAATTAAGCTCAAATGACCACAAAAACTTATCTATACTAATATTATAAAGAGGAAACCTTTGTATTTTTGTATGTTTGTATTGAATAGGCTCAAAAACTACTGGACCGATTTCAAAATTTCTTTTACGAATCCGTTAAATATGATATCCGTAATATATTTTATGCCGGAAAATAGATAGGATTTTTCGTGGTAGTGAAAATTGTGGAGTAAGGCGTCGAAAAAACTGCCGTACGTTAACGATTCTCGCGAACGCTGCCTAAATGGTTAAAGATGTATGGTTGACTTCTATAGAAAAGTTGTAGAACTCAATAATGCCTACAAAAAAGACCGCGATAGTATAAACCAAACATTTATATTTTAGCCATTATAACCTCTTTTCCATAGAATAAAAGTAATTATAATTATTAGCCTATGTTTATTGATCATATTATCGTCAAATACTAATCCTTATCCAAATAATTTTAGTATTTATTGAGCAAGATTGTTTCAATAGCTATAAATTACTTTTTAATTTATTCCAATCGGACAATCCATTCAAAAGATATTACGAATTTAAAATTGTGAGAGAGCTTAAAAAAAATGTCCACCCGTGCGAAGCCGGGCAGGTCGCTAGTATTCTATATAATTTATTGGCCAATTAATATTAGACATTAGTTCAGTAACACGATTGGCTCAGTAACTGAGCATTTGACTGCTGTCATGGCTTCACGCACGGAACAAATATTTGTATGATCTGCAAGTACTTGTTCCAAGTCTGGGTGTTTGTTTATGTAAGTTTCTATGTTTATAAACGCACCCACGACACTGGAGAAATTCCTTGTGGGGCAAAGTTCTTTTAAAAGAAAAATAGATTGAAATCTATTCTATTCCTGCCTATTAGGTCAGTATTCGTCATGTCTCTTTTCTCCGAAGAGGTCGTATTTAAATATTTGTTAGCAAAGACCACAGCTAATTTTTTTTAATGATATTTTCGTTTGCCTATGACGAACTCTATTCTTTATTAGAGTACTGTTATTGCCTGCCCTGGATTTCTTGACTTAGCTGTGATGCAATAAGGTTTTATTTACTTTCCATAAGGTTAGAAGTTGTTACTGTAGGGGTTCTTATATTTTATATTATAATTAATTTATGTATTTTATTTGCTATTATTCCAAGTACGAGTATGTCACGACTCTTGTTATTGTATCTCATTCATCTGTAATTCATAAAATGTCCGATTCATATAACTAATGTATAAGAAGCCTATTTACATAATAAATACAGTAATGTAACTAAGTGAGAACGCGATATTTATGATAATGTACACAAAGAATGATCTTTTTTTTTTTTTTTTTTTATCGTGGTAAAATCATCAAATGAGTCCTCCCACCCAGGGCAGGGCGGGAGGGACTGTCAGACTTGTACTGACTAAAATCCACGGTGTCCTTCAATAGCCCTCTACGTACCGGGGTCACGGTAATCCCTTGGTCCCGCGATCCCGGCAGGCTTTGGCCCTCAACAGGCCCCGTCACTATGCTGACACTCTTTGAGGCGCGCGTGGAACACAACGCGCCGTCGACCCGGGCATGGTCCATGGTCGGACAGCGAGTCGCCCATTACTCGCTGCCCGCATGCCCGCGCCTACGGTGGCCGGAGATCGTCTGGCGACGTCCGACGCCGTGGGCGTCTACCACTGCGGCTGGGGTGGAGGGAGGACGCTGTCCTCTCCCTCAGGCGGCCCGCCTCCTCCTTCACGAGCATGACTGCTTCGCAGAAGGAGGCGACCGCTTCCCACTCCGTCTCGCCCCGCAGCATGGCCTCGACCAATGCCGGGCGCGAGAGGTCTCCGCCTATCGCCGTCGTGAGGACACGGCGGTGCTCTGCCCAAGCGGGGCAGTCCTGCACCGTATGCTCCACCGTGTCCTCCGGACGATCCTCGCAGTGGTGACACCCAGGCGTTTCTTCCCTCCCTATCAGACACAGGAACCTCCCGAAACTTCCGTGTCCGGTGAGGACCTGCGTCATGCGGTAGGTCAGGACGCCGTGACGCCTATCCAGCCACTCCTCAAAGAGGGGTCTTACCGCCGCGATTGCGGCGTGCCCGGACCTCGGTTGCGACAGTCGCTCCCTCCATACTGCCCTGAGATCACGCCGGAGCTCTTCCCGCCGCGCCTCGACTTGTCGAGGCAGCGGGGATTCACCCCGACGCTGCGCCTCCACGCGCCATTCATAGACGCGCTGGAGGGCAGTCGCCTCCAGATCCCAGGGCAGCAATCCGGCTAGGAGGTTGGCCGATTCGCCGGCGATCGTGCGGTATCCCCGGATCATCCGGATAGCCATGACCCTCTGGCATGCGACCAGCTTGAGTGGTCGCGTCCGGATGCTTAGGGCCCACACGGGGGCCCCGTAGAGGGCCATGGACCGCACACAAAGAATGATCTAGTTTTTTTTTATTATTTAGCCGAGAATGCGAGCGATTTAAAACAATGTTTGTATCTAAAACATTTGATGTTTGAAATATTCTCAAGATATCTCATAAATATTTAACGGATTTATTAATTATGTGTGGACACTATACAAGCGTGACTTATCAAAATGATTATTTACAAGATTATATAGGAAAAAGAAAACTATTCGTTTTTACTATGGTATATGGATATAAGGATTACCTAAGTCTTTCTTACCGTTGATCTATAGATTAAAATTCAGTCTAAATATGCATTTTTTACCAAAGACTTTATTTTTTTTTCTAAGGAAGGAATTGATTAAAAAAACACCGTACTACCGTTGTACCTTAATATAAAAAGTTAAAAATGAAGTTGCGACTCATCGCGAGAAACATCAAGTTGGCATAAATTCAGAGGCACTTAACAATCTAAGCTTCTGTATTTATTTACATAAAAATTACGTAATATTAATGTTAATAGACGAAGCAGCTGTCTCCTTTATAATTTGCGCGGGAGCATGCCTTGCGGTTTTGTGGTCGGTGCATCGTGACAATGCTGTTACAACACTATGCTTGTCTAATTAAAATTACTGGCGCAACTTTGTCACGCTTTATCCGAAGAAGTTAGGAGATTTGCACCTTTGTTCGTGCAGTTTTCATTTGCGAAAATCCGACAATTAAGTGATGTAAATAAAGTTCTTTATAAGTTGCAAGCTATTGGTTTATGAAAGGCTCAATTCTATGTAGGCAAGTTTTATTTCTATTTTCTTTACTATGTCATGCTGCCTGGCAAAGATTACGTTTTTATTATGTTTTATTGTTTTTTATTTTATCACAATTTCTGTCCATGCTTGCACTGCGGACATGATCATACCGTAGAAAAAAATACTAGACAATAAAAGTTTTTGGCAGCAACGATAAACCCTAAACATCTTATTATTACAAGACATGTGAAAGCTCTTGATTTAAACAGGCCCCGTCACTATGCTGACACTCCTTGAGGCGCGTGTGGAACACAATAAATCACACACTTAAGGCAAACTTAACACAATACTAACGTAGCGCAAGCGCCAACAGGACGCCATTTGTTCATGGCTGCTTGCAAATGACGTCCTGATGGCGCTTGCGCTACGTTAGTGTTGTGTTAAGTATGCCTAAAGAATGTATGTCCCCATTATACCTCACGTCCCTGTATGTTCCCCTAAATGCAAAGTTTCTAACCGTTAATTGATGTTGATCAATAATAATTGGATAATCATAACCATAATAATTTGATAATCATACGGCCATCAAACAAAATGAATCTTGAAAAGTTTAGACAGCAAATAAGCTATTAATAGATTGTCTTATTATGAAGCAATTAACACCTATAATAAAGCGTTGCATTTAGCACTAAATTATGATCCTTTTGTAACTTTGTCGGATAGAAAGTTGATTGAAGGAAGTATTTAATTTATGAATTGCATTTACCAACGCAATTCGATAATTTGCCGTTTTTTTAATTACATGTATTACTTACCAGTTAAATGGCAGAACTTGAAACTTCAGATAATGGTCAATTACGAATCTCTATCTCTGTTTAATGTAAGAAATATGACTAGGGAAACATAATTTTAAGCATAATCAGCGTACAGTGTTCCCATTTCTGGAACTTAGAAATCTTCTCTTCGAATAGGGTTTAAAATATAACACGGCTCAGTGCGGGTAGGTCGGTAAATGTCACATCAATATTAGTCCATCATAATGCCCATTTCCTGATCTAGATTCATTTCATTTGGAGACTTTATGTAAATAAATTATTGAAACTGAACTCTCTAAAGTTACTTAAATCCACTTAGGCCTTTGTCTAACAGACAGGCGAATCCAAAGCGATAACGAACCAATACGAGACGTCAGTCCGATAGTTCGTCACGCTATCGGATCGCTTTCGCTTTTCTATGTGACTGGATTTAAACAATTTCATACAATACATATAAAAGCGCCTCGCTTCGCATTCGCCACGCCTGCCTGTTTGACAAAGGCTTTTTTGAAAGCATCAGAAGCAGTTGAGTCTAGGAAGCAAAACTCATCCCACTGTTAATATGAAAGTTTGTTTACCAGTTATTCAACGAGTGTTTACAAAACTATTTATGATACTAGTAGGCGCAAAATGTCTGGTAAAGCAAAACATGAAAGTTTCCGGATTGGAAAGGAAAAGTTTCATTATCAGTAGCTTATTGATGAATGAAAACACTACTTTTTAATGGGCTTAACTAGGAGGAGTAACAGATGGATCACTCACACAGAAATAAAAACTATCTACTCTTCCTAAACAGATTTTTTTTGTCTGAATATTATAGTGAACTTGCCTTTCTCCTCTGAATCAGACAAAAACTTATTGAATGTGTTCAGCAATCTCCTTAGGCTTCAAGAGAAATCAGGCCCTACATTGTAATAAGTCAAGCCAATGTAGGCTATCGTAAATCAATAAAATAACCTTTAATTACTCCAAGCAGTTTCGACGTCATTATATTACGAAGAACATAAATAACCTCTTAACAACATGCAAGTAATAAATCAATGATTTTTACATAACTTTGAAAGCGCAATGATGACACACATTACGCATCTTTTATAAACATAACCTATCTGCTTTCTTCGGGCACGCCGCAATCGCGGCGGTAAGACCCCTCTTTGAGGAGTGGCTGGATAGGCGTCACGGCGTCCTTACCTACCGCATGACGCAGGTCCTCACCGGACACGGAAGTTTCGGGAGGTTCCTGTGTCTGATAGGGAGGGAAGAAACGCCTGGGTGTCACCACTGCGAGGATCGTCCGGAGGACACGGTGGAGCATACGGTGCAGGACTGCCCCGCTTGGGCAGAGCACCGCCGTGTCCTCACGACGGCGATAGGCGGAGACCTCTCGCGCCCGGCATTGGTCGAGGCCATGCTGCGGGGCGAGACGGAGTGGGAAGCGGTCGCCTCCTTCTGCGAAGCACTAATGCTCGTGAAGGAGGAGGCGGGCCGCCTGAGGGAGAGGACAGCGTCCTCCCTCCACCCCAGCCGCAGTGGTAGACGCCCACGGCGTCGGACGTCGCAGGACGATCTCCGGCCACCGTAGGCGCGGGCATGCGGGCAGCGAGTAATGGGCGACTTGCTGTCCGACCATGGACCATGCCCGGGTCGACGGCGCGTTGTGTTCCACGCGCGCCTCAAAGAGTGTCAGCATATTGACGGGGCCTGTAGAGGGCCAAAGCCTGCCGGGGTCGCGGGACCAAGGGATTACCGTGACCCCGGTACGTAAAGGGCTAGTGAAGGACACCGTGTATTTTAGTCAGTACAAGTCTGACAGTCCCTCCCGCCCTGCCCTGGGTGGGAGGACTCATTTGATGATTTTACCACGCAAAAAAAAAAAAAAAAAAAAAATTTGCTTTCTTAAGCCCGCAGCTCCGTTGGTCTCGCGGTTTTAAATACGATCGCCGATTAGATTCCTCTGTCCGGCAAAGTGTTTTACATTTTACGAGTGTGAGGCAACTCTGAATTTGAAAGTATTTTTTTTTTAATGATTAGATACCTACCCACGTGCATCGAAAGGCTTATAGAGCCGTTGGTCCCGAGCCTGACCTCTCTAAGCTCGTATCGGATTGCCACTCCATAGGACTATGTCAGTAAAGAAAGTAGGAATGCACCTTTGAAGTAATCTATCTCACTCTCTCTTCGTTACTAAAAATACTGGTTACCAAAATCATAAATGCGATAGCTGCAATTGAAAAGAGTTACACAAAAAGGGGTGGGAGAAGAAACCACTTCGCTTCTTCATTTAAATTTACTATAGGTTATATAGCACCTTCTTTTGTATAGAAGTAATAACTACTAATTATTACGTCTAACATCAAAGGGACGGAGCAAACACTCTGTTGTAGTTTTCATTGATATTTACTTCTGGCTGTAAAACCTTTTGTAAACTCACTTTTGCGAACACTGAAAAGACTGTTTTACGTAACGTTATTGGCACAAAACTTTTAGCATCTGGGCATTCCCCGTTATATTAGGACTGCAATAGGTTCCAAGTCATAGTAATCGCCAGGATTTTGCTGTCATAAAATTTGACATTATAAACTAGGACACGCTAACGGGAAATGCCGTTAATTATCGCGATGATAGACGTAGATATGAACTCTTGTCTACAAAAAGTGTAACTGCAAAACGACCCTTATACGAACGTCAAATACCGTTTTGCAATTGACAGTTTTTTTAGAGAAGTGTTCAACTGATATTTAACTTTGGAGTAAGACGGTTTAAGTCTATTATCGCAAAAATATTACAGTATTTCTACTTAGTAAGTACCATGCTTCATGTAGAAAGGGAACATCGTTTAATGATACGACCTTTCACATTTCACAAACAAACACAAAAGTTACTACATTTCTTAAATTACATTACATTATCTCGTTTACCTCTAACTTTGTATCTACGGGTCTCTACTTCATTACAAGTAGATTGATATGATTATACCAATTTGCGTGCCTGGATTAAATTATACCAAGGAGTTTGCATTAGTAGATTGGATAATAACCTATGTATATGAAGCTATTTTTCATTCAGATATGATCTCATTTCAAACTAATTTAATATTAAACCTGTTAATTCCATAACTTCGTTGGCAAGGCCTTCAGTTAAAATTTTAATTTGCGAATTATTTATTATACAGTGCAATATTGCAATCCTAAACTGAATAAGGCCTACCTATGTGCAAATAAAATTAGGTACTTGTAAAAAGGAACATTTTTCGTACAATAACTTATTTTTCAATTTGATACCATTTTCTCTTCGAAAAAAATCTAAGAGAATTAATTTGTAGTTTCTTACAATCTCTTAACTAACAAAACTATAAAAACTTATCAAGCTCGTGCCTGCGTGAAATTCGTAAATTATTCCTTAGGAAACGTTTTTCCAGGATTAAAAAATATCCTAGATGTTAATCTAGATAATAAACTATTTTGTGTACCACATTTCATTCAAATCCGTTAAGCAGTTTTTTGAAAAAGTAACAAACATTCATCATTCAGTAAGACGTATTTCAGCACTTCATTTCGAAACATACCATCTAACTTAAGTAATAATTTTCAAAGAAAGCAAAGCACTACCAGCATTATTACGTTTCAAGTTTGCCCAGAAGCACTTAAAAAGCAATAGTGCGTAAGCGCACTTTGAGTTATCTAACACCCGCAGACGCAGACGTGAGAAAAACGGAATTAGCGATTCACTGATCGACGTAACGATTTCTTTACATCTCGCGAGCACAATGTATTTGTGGGTACTTCCGAGGTGTTGATAGATATCTTGAGATTTATCGATATGAAAAAGGTTCGTGTAACTTTAGCTTCAACTTGCGATTTCAACATTTTGCCAGAATTTATCCTACAAACCTACTTTTTTTATCTCAGCCCAGTGGCAGATTTGGAGTCCGTGCCGCCCATCATATAGACTAGATTCATAATTGATTAACTAACTTTATTGCCTAAATTGGGTAACTTTAACTGAAACCAGGTAGTTTATAATATTTTCCGAGGTTTCAGGGATTATTGGACATTTAAAGAAAACATTTAAAATGTTTTTTGGGTTTAAAATAACTAAACTTTTTTATATGTACGAAATTATTAATAGTGATTAGTTTAGATTAATAGTGATTGAGGAAAATGAGTAACGCGACATTTTAGTACATAAAGATACTTTGCAATTGACTTATTTCTTGTTTACTATTGTTATCATCAGTGATTTTTTGACACGATTTACCGCCCTTAATATCTGGCCGCCCTAGGCCCGGGCCTACTGGGCCATAGGACAATCCGCCACTGTCTCAGCCCGTTGAAACTTTTGTTTTATTTTATACATTTTGGCGCGAAAAGACATTTATTACAATTTGCCTCGTAAACTAGCTAATAAACACAAACTAAGATAACAAAATTTGCATAATTCTGTGCTAGACAAACATAGCTATTACTTATGTATGTACACGTAGGTGTAAATTCAAGTATAAACTTCCAAAACGTTATTTCTGCAACTGACGCCAATTTATACATCCAAGAGGTCTACTATCTTAGCAGAAAACCTGTAGTTTCGGCCAAATTACGGCGTTTCCCATCACTTATGTAGTTAAAATTAATACGTGTGTATCTCTTATTGACATCAAAAATATACATTACACGCTTGGATAGTTGACCCTACTGTCGATGTTTTTCAGTTCCACTACATCCATACCGTAGTTTCAAGCTACTTTCGGATGGGCCCGTATCCGTTGATGAACTTAAATTCTCTTTGGACACGAACGTGAGGAAATAGATACTAGAAATTATGAATCAATATTTCTATTACTACAAAAGAATCGTAAAAGCAAACCAATTAATTCATCAACACGACACTTACTTATAATCATTTACACAAGCCTAAGGCTAACGACTTCTAGGAAAAGTAATCATTTAACTTACGACGTACACTCAACAAAACAGCTAGGTGTGCAGAGTGCAATTTTCACACGGTTTACTATTATGCATTTTGGCTTTAGGCTACACTAACTGTAAACCCTGGTTTCAACCCCGTTGCTCGGCTCCTATTGGTCTTAACGTGATGTTATATAGCCTTCCTCGATAAACGGACTATCTGACACAGAGGAATTTCTTCAATTCGAACTAATTCCTGAGATTAGCGTGTTCAACCAAACAAACTCTTCTGCTTTATAATATTAGAATAGATGCAGGCAGAGAGTTTGTTTTTCAGACACTTATAACAACACATGGGAAAACCGTTTGAAAATTGCTGCTTGCATACCTTCCTGTTTTACTGACTGTACAAGTCTTAGAACCAGCTTAGATGAGGAAGCGGAATTTCATTCCGCCATATAACACGTGTGCAGGAATCAGAACTTGCTCCCATACGAGATTTTCTTTCTAGGGATGGTAATTATTATGAAAACTTGTTTTTCTAGACTTCTTTTGGTCTAAGTTCTAGTCTTCCTCCGCAGTGGTGGACGCCCACGGCGTCGGACGTCGCAAGACGATCTCCGGCCACCGTAGGCGCGGGCATGCGGGCGGCGAGTAATGGGCGACTCGCTGTCCGACCATGGACCATGCCCGGGTCGACGGCGCGTTGTGTTCCACGCGCGCCTCAAGGAGTGTCAGCATAAAAAAAAAAACGTTCTAGTCTTCCTGTATGTCTTGATTTTGCGTCTTCTATACTATCTAAACTTGTTTTAAATATACTGAAGCATAATTATAAAGCTGAAAAGTTTTTTGAAGTGAAAACTTCTTTAGCGGCGTTGTGCACTTTTTTGGAATGGGTAAAAAATGTTAAACTCGCGTCAGGACACGTGGCCTGATCGAAAATTCGTAAGACGGCGTAGGGCGCTTGCGCGAATGTTCGTGTGTGTTTATTATTATTCACTCTCTTCTTCTGCCGGCACACCCACAGAGCAACCCGTCGTTTTTTTTATTTGGTTATTTGGTTGAACGCGCTAATCTCAGGAACTACTGATTCGAATTGAATAATACATTTTGAGTTGGATAGTCCAAATATCAAGGAAGTCAATAGGCTGAATTTGACATTACGCTACGACAAATAGGAGCTGAACAATGGGTGAAACCGCGGGGACAGCCAGTCTTTTAATATTTCAAAACAAAAGTCGCGTTCCACCTCTGCAGGTCTAAAACGGCTACTTAGCAATATTCTTAATGATTTACTCCGTGAATGAATAATAGAAGAATAACCAATAACGTTGCTGGAAATTCACGAAATGAATCATTAGGAATATTGCTTGGAGTGGCCGTTTTAGAGCCGCTTCAAGCATAGTAGGTCTTTCAAACTTCGCAACAGACTTTAATGCGGTTTTCATCAATAGATAGAGTGATCCAAGAGGATGATTTATATGTATGCATTTACGAGTATATTGATATTTTAATTTTAATTTAATTATATTGATATTGCACGCGTGGCAAGCACGGTTTGCTAGTTATTTATTACTTTATAGAAATTTATGATGAGTTAATAAAATTTTATTAAGTTTAAGTGTCTGAAGATCTGTACCGTTAGAGAAACGCCTGTTTTGTATCTGTGATGGTTTTTAAGTAGACTGAGTTCAAAGATCTTCCTTAGTTTTATTATTTTTTACGAGTAAAGCATGTGCAAGTTGTTAGTATATTTATTCACCTTCTTCAACTTGTTGTTTTCACAGCTGAATGCAGGCCATAATGAAAATGTGTGTCAAAGCTTGGTTTTTTACAATTTTTTGGGCGATTCTGTAGTGGACAAAATAGGACCGCAGCTCCATTGTGATGAAACTAAGTGACTAACATCAATTGCCCACATGCGCTATTTAACTTTCTGAGAGTTTAGGAATAATTTAGAAAAAAATCTATTCAATAGTAATAATTTTATGAAATTAATTAATCTCTTCAAGCTTTTTCTGGATAAGCTCACTTGATCGCAAATTTTATCACTTGCACCTCTAACCTACACTACAGTCGAGTACAAACCCAACTCAAATAAAAAAATATTTTCCAAATTTAAATAAAAACCTTTTTATTATTATTCGACTTGGCAACCCTACATATACAAGTTTTTCTTCACAGTAAACACACTGATTGATAGCCTAAGTAATTCGAATAGTTGAAGCTTCTGTGGTACCGTTAGTATGCAACTAATGATCGCTGTCAAACCCCATAGATATCACTAATGAGAAATAGTTAGGATTCTGATTGTTCTGTCTTTCACGAATAACGGTTTGCTGTCGTGATATATATGTCTATTGATTTGAATACTATTTCAATCGATATTTTCAATAAAACTTATTTTTTTGTGATAAAATCTTAATGATATAGCATCTCACAATACAAGAGGTCAACAGATCAACAGATACTTTTAATAAAATAATTTATAACTTTTCAGTTGTGGTAATATTATAAATTAAATGCACATATATGACTATAAATCCGAGAAGCAAAAACTATGTACAGTATGTAGCCTGTTTTTATCCCGCAATTTACGCTAATCAAGGAGTATGAAATGCACAGTTTAAATGGAGTGCACATTTTTTTATTTTTTTCAATTTTTACTTTTTTTAATATAGGCTCGCGTTTGAACATCATCTCGCCTGACGCAAGTAATGAAGTGGTTGACGGGTAAGCACACTTGCCTAACAGTAACCTTTTTACTCTTGACTAAAGGATTGAAAGGTGGTAGCTATCAGAAAACACAGACTCTGGAATTCCAATCCTTAGCTGTGTGGACAATGGAAAATATAAATACAATATACATCAAATTTCAATGAAATATGGTCGAATTTTGACCACTGACCGACCACTAACATAATACATGTAAGAACATATATTTCAGAACAGATGAAATTGCTTCACGTCTGTGTAATAATTGCAATAGGTAATTAATAGCTACATCTACGTATCGTTGGCCATGAACTGAAAACTGTCAAGACAGTTATTATTTCTGAACTTTTATCTTTAAACCCACTCCAGATCAAATGGACCTCGTCCAAATCAACAAAGTAAAAAGAGGTCACAAAAAATATCAACCTCCTTTGTTCAGAAACGTGAGAATAAACCTACCTGCATTTAATAAAAAAATAAACATTAATTTTCCTCATCGGATCAAAGGTGTTCAATAAAGCATGTGCAAGTTGTTAGCATCAATCAAATCCGTTGAAAACGGCATCTAACACATAATTACGAAGTGCAATAAACTTGGCAGTGTCAACGTTCTCGTCAGAAACTATTCTACTTTGGTTCTGACTCACTGTTTGACTAAGATATATGTATTGCATAAATATTGTTGGAGTCCAATAGCTGTTCAGCTAACCGCTAGGATATGGAATAGATAAGTATAGACAGAAGTCCCACTCGAGACAACGCAAATAGAGGCCGCGGAAAAGCAAACTCTTACAAAACAAAGCCAATGCATACGTTTACATATTGGCGGCAGTCAGCAGTAGAGGAGAAAACCAAGTAGAGGAGAAATGAAGGTATCAAATGGTGATGTATCACTAAGGTCACATCACCAGGCCTTTGTTGGGTGGGTGGGATCCACCTCCTAACGATCCACCCCGAGGAAAGGCACCACAAGCTTGTGGTGCCTTCTGTATTTGTAACCTGCGGTAAAGGATGAGCGATCCCAATGGCAGTGGTAGGTCTCACCGGATACACCATCCTGTCGGGGTCCGGAGCCAAACAGTTTTTACTGTGTTCTGACAGTGCACAGGAGTTTTAGTTCCTTCTGGGTGAGCTCGCTCCATCTAGGCTTCATCTTCGCCTTTGGGCTAGATGGAGACCAAAAGCAAACAGTACTTTATAAAAAAAATCACAACGTTCATTTTTCTCTCAAAAAGTCTGCCTCATTCATTAGCCACCTTTTGATAGTTGCTGCAAAAAACGTGAACAAAAATTGGATAGCGAATGCAATGAAGAAGGTTTGGATACCAATGTCGATGATCATACAGCCCAAGAACTAACTTATTCTTTAAAAAATTTAACCTTCTGTACACGTCTGTATATTTTTCAATTCGCAAACATTGATCTCATAGTATTGTGGTCTACTAAACTACTGTCCGATTCGAGTACTCAAATAATATATCAAACGGGTCAAATGACGTATCTGATGTAGTCAGAGTGTATTTTGGTATTTTGTTGTTTATTTTATTATTTATGATTTAAGCCTAAGCCCGCAATGTTGTCCGCGTAAAGTTTGGTAACTATACTACGGGAACGTCATACCTACACAAGGGATAAAAAGTACCCAATATGTTAATACAGATTATAAATTGATATTGTTTGTTCAAATACTACTGAACGATTTTTGTGTTAAAGAGTAACGAACATGGATCAACCCTTCCCCATTAACTGTCGCATTTATAAAAATAGTAAGATAATTATAAAAAAAATATTTTCAATTTACAAACGCACGTTTTCTGGTAAATCCGGTAGATTGTTAATAACGTATTTACCTCTCGAGCTTTACTTAAAACTCGTACTACTTTGAAAAAGAAAGTGAATTGATTATCAAGTAGTTTTAATATTTACCTATGTTTATATGAACTACATCGAGCAGGAAGTTTAATGTCATTTAAGTATAGATTTACTCAACGGATTTTACCTTTCATAAAGTGAAAGAAGTGGTATTTGGAAAATACTTAGTATGATCATGGACAACGTGACTTCTTTTCAAGAAAGAGGCCAACTCTATAATTATTTTCCAATAAAAGTTCTATGATATTAGTAGAGCTTTTTAGCCTCGAGTTTACCGTAAGAAATAGAACTAAAAAACTAAACAATGCGGGTTTTACCGGTACTTATCTATTTTACCACAACCGTTCATAGTGAAGTAGTTACTGGAACTTGCGGTAAATATATTACCAGCAGATTAGTCAAACAAATGTCAGGATACTGTTATCGAGTATTGTTAAAGAGTGATGGCGATATTATACCTCGTTACAATCATCTACTTGGTAACCACAGAGTAGTGAGAAAATGGAGAAAACAAATGACTACCGTAAATTGACATTTGAATACGTTACAGGAAAGTATAATGGGAACCAACCAAAGGTTGTCTTGAAAAGATCGCTTTTAGCGATAAGACCGCCCATTGTGTCACCCTATGTATAAGATATACTCTGTACCAATAATTTATATGGTGTGCATAATAAAGTGTATTCTATCTATCTATCTATCTAACCAAACATGTCACATGTTACAGGATTGAATACGGATATGTAATCCAGCAAATAGTTACTATATAAATATTTATTTGTTTTCTATACATTTTAGGGAAGCTACGAATAACATTTATTTATTTATTTAGGGACAAATATAACATCATCAAATTCAAAATAACATCATATTTAATCAAAAATGTCAACAAAGATGAAGCAATCTGAACAAAATTGTTTCTGGTTGTACAGAGTCGTACAGATAACAGTACCTCTAGATACAATAATGACTCATTTATGCACGATAAATCATGCAAGTATGACGAAATTATATTCTGAGTGAGCACTTCATAGACGTCATTTACTACTCCATGTCCAACTAATTGAACGTACATGACAACCAGAACTTCTATCTGACACACATTAAGAAATAATAGCATCGGTAAATGGAATATTTCTATTCTTTGATTCACAAATTATTCCAATGTAACGGGAATTTAATTTAGTAAGATTTATATCAATGTCGGATCGCAATTTTATTTTATTACTATAGTTAGTGGTTAGTAGGTGCTAAATCATATATGTTAAGAATAAAAACAAACAATAAAGAATAAAAAGGGTACAAGTTTGGTTATTGTAGTTAAGATCGGAGACTGATACTGTGATAATTATTTTCGCAGTATAGGTATCATCACAAGTTTCATGCCTTCTATTGAATAAAACGTTAAACTTGTTATTTTTATAGCTTTAAAATTTATCTTTGCGCCTAATCAATAGCTGACTTTTGTATTATAATATTTATAATCACCGCTTTTTCGTGTCGTAGTACTAAAATATCATCAAAAATAAACTTAGGCAATGGGTTCTTTACCGATTAATTACTTTAGCCCGTGACAAAAATAAACTATTAAATAACTTGAAATATACTTGCTTATAAATGCATTAGTTATTAGTTATAAAAGCAATAATGCAACAGAATACATTCCCAGCCGTTTGTCTCCCCTGACGATAAGAGTCAAGAGTCAGCTAAAAGATGTTTGCCAGCGTTTGCGTGTAAAGCACTAAGAACTTGTCAATTGTAACACATTACACGATTAGCGATCTCTGAACTTAGGGCATTTTCGCTTTACACGGTTTCATGCGGTAATAAACTTTATCATGTTAAAATCTGGTAACACTCCTGAACGTCTAGTAGGTAAGGACAGTTGTCGAAATATACGATAGCAAAATATTTGACAAAAAAATGGCATTTGACGTTAATATAAGAGTCGTTTGCAGTTACACTTTTTTTAGACAAGTGTTCAACAGATGTTTAACTATTTGTGGTACGATGTTTAAGATATTCCATAATGATTACAAGTGCATAAAATTCAAGAATAAAAAAGATATTTATAATGACATTCAGACAGATTCTCCAGAAAACATCGCAATTTCTAATATGTAACAGGCAGGAAATAACAGTAACATAAAAAAGGTTACACGCTCGAGAAAATTCTCCTGTACTTACCAACGTTATGAATGCTTTTGTGTGCCGATTAAATTGACTTAAAACAATAAATTTCCATCCAATTCACATCTTCAATAAGTTTCAATGTTTTGTATTAAATAATAATAAATAATAAATAAATATCCTGTTAACATACACAATCACACATGGAGTGTGAAGCCATACATGATAGTGTGTCCCAAATAATCAACAACCACGACCAAGTTCCCACAGTGAGTTATGACTGCAGAATATTACGCGCCGCCATTGTTTACCGCGGTCAAGGACACGATGTACTCGCTCTTACTACTATTTCACTTAGTACGTGTTGTTCTTTACTTTCTAATTAGTAATTATTTAGATGCGAAGATAAGGTTGAAGTGAACTTGAAAGAGAAATTGTGTTAATTGTTGGTGTATTTTTGAATGTGACGGTGTCACCTGAATGCAAATCTGAATGAAAAATTTGTTAATGAGATTTGTTTATTGATCACAAAAGGTAACGGTATTCTAAACAGCGCTTAGACGCATATGTATAATGCAGTTACGTGCAGCTATATTACTTAAGCAAGACGCAAAGCTCTCTCTCGTTTTTATCTTGTTTAAGATTTCAATTTCAGACAACTGTATGCTCATTCCATTTATTACATTATCCAGTACTCACAATGAAAACGGTTCCCGTTATTATTAAAGATATTTTCTCTTGGTTAATTTCAAATTAACGTAACGTAGACTTTAAGAACGCGATTTGAATTTAAGATTCCAATTTTGAAAAGAAGAACCGAGAACTAACACTTCTTATTTAAGTTCCAAGTGTCGTGAAAAACCGTCATACTGTTGAGTTGTAATTTATTTTATTTTAACACTGCTTGACTAATTATTGTCCTTGAGGTTATATGAAACAGATTCCTACGAAGGTTGTTTTGTTTTCATAAACAATAGAAAATTTTGCTAATAACTACGAGTAACTGTAAAATTGTTATGCTTGTTCTAAAGCTTGAACGCTTTATTTCTTCATAGTTTTATCATATTCGTTTCTAATTTGTTTGAAATATCGTGATAATGATGTCTGTAATCATTCCACAGACAATGCATTGTTTGTATTATTTTGTGAGTCTGTATTGAAGAGTCATAGAAGCGTGAACGTTAGCCAACAGTTGAAGATCGTCTGAAGGATATCCGATTATTGCGAAGTATAGTTTTGAAATTAAATTGAAGAGTATGACAAAATTAAGTTTTAATTAACGTACGCACATTAATGTCTAAGGCAGAGAGTTAAAAACAGCATCAGCCAAAAACTATTTTGTTGTTGATCGTAAAGATGATAAAGATGTTAAATTGATAGATGAACCGCTAATAATATCTAGTGTTTGCAATTCACTTTACTGAGCAATACCTTATTTCTGCACATTCAGAATACCAACTCGTAGCGCTAAGTCGACAACAAAACACAAAATGTTACAACAATGCGCTATTTCGTCTAGTATTAACAAAAACAGTGACAACGGAGAATACAGTTCTACCAGAATGCCTAATCTTACCCGCGAGGCACTAACATTAAATTACACACTAGAATGCAACTTCACGTTAGTGCTCATAATACAAAGAACATTCTACAAATTGCATCGTGTGAAAGTAATAAACTAATTAAGTATGCACGATAGTTACAACAAGCGGGCTTCGAAAGAAACCAGCACCGCATATATTGATACTGATCGAAATACCGACGATGTATTAAAAACTGCAATATTGCACAAATGGTTGCTGACCCATCGCTTGCAGGCAATGAAGCAACGCTTTCCTCACTTGAATCTTAAAACTTGGTGAAGCGAACTAGACTTGTTTTAAACACCTAGGTCAAACTGATTATTGACAAAGGAGGTTGGTTGCACTTTGAAATGCGTTTGGAAATCGAACAAAAAGCCTTTCGGATCATTCAGTGGCTTCTACGCAAAATGCTTACAGAATTTCTTAACCACTACGGAATGAACAATGCAGAATATGTAGTTTGCGAGTTTTTCAAAAGTCGGAAGATTGATGACAGACACGTAATTGAGTATCTATCTAATCTCGTTCCGTAAAAGATAAAAATATGACCAATTAGAAAGCCACCGAACAATTAGTCCAAGGTTATTGGATAGCGTAAAAACTCTTTAGATAAAAAGTGGCGTGACTAATTCGCTGCACGCGCCATTCCGCAACGGCCTACGATTATATTGACAGAAAAAAAAAATGCCGGAACAATTTGACACTACATTTTGTCACGAAACAACGTATTTTGTACACATTTTTATAGTAACTGAGCATTTGCTAATTGAATGTGTGACACTGTTGCTTAGTAGTGCAAAAGAAAGCTCGAAAAGTCAATCAGAATTTAGGTCAAACAAATTTATAGACAGTGTAATTATACTGGAGGACAAAATACCCTGCTCTATGACAAGTACATGCTACTTCTAATGTTTTATTGAGTCCTGTTAACATAGCTGTTTTGTTAAATAAACAAAGGTCCACTTCCAACCATCTTGACATTCAGTAAGTAGTAGACATTTGTCCAATAGTTCAAGGACCTCGATTTCGTGAAGTTTATGTACAATGAGGAGATAAATATTGTTGAATGAAAGATAAGTTCACGCATCATCGTTTTACGTTCACTTGTTTAGTGGCAATTACCATTATAGGGAAACGGGCCGTAAAAACGTCATGTCATTCGAATTTTGAGTGATGGTGATTTGAGCAACAATGGCCGGTTTAAGCATCTTCAATTGCAAGATTAAGACTGCAGGCAGTAGGACAGTAGCCTACGTTCTCAATTTCAACAACTGGGAAGCAATTAGCCCATAGGTGATTGCTGAACTTATTTGGTCTTCATTACGTTTGTTACTGTAAGTATATTCCCACGATAATCCGAAGTTTATGGCGGGTTAATAGAAGTTCCTTCAGTAATATAAACACAATTCGTTAATCGTGATCATAGCACATTTATATGGGCAATAATTACAATGCTCTTCAAAGGCATACAACAATTTCGTAATTTGAATAACTTACGTGCTTTAACATTATAATCGTAAGGATTGTTTAAATCCCTCAAATTATACTTGGCTTTAAACAATATGTAATTAATTAGTCAGAAAATTAAAATAAACATTGAAATAATAGAAAAAATTAAATCCTTTTAGATGTTCTCACGAAAGATATTTTTATTTACAATTTGTTCAGACTACAGAATACAAAAAATATTTGGAGGTCGTACTTAGTTATTTAGAATCATATTTTTAATTACTTGATATGTACGCTATCTCTATTTACAAGTAAGTTTTCTTTCTTCCGAAAATTAAATAAGACGTAATGTAAACTGCTCTTTTTTATCGTGGTAAAATCATCAAATGAGTCTTCTCATCCATGACAGGGCAGGTGTCTTTGAATAGCCCTTTACGTTCCAGGATCACGGTAATTCGTTAGACCCGCAATGTAAACTGCTCTACGTTTTTAAATACCAAAACAAAACAGTAACAAATAGTGTCTGTTAATTGTCTCAGAATCCCCCATTCAGCTGCGCGTGAGCACAGTGACATTCAACCGTGTGCACGAGCGACCTATCGCAAGCGTTCGCAACACTACACCATAAAACTACGGGCTTCGTTTGATGTGCGCGTAGGCAAGTTTTAATAGCCACAAATAATTATAATTATGAAAAATATGCCCGCATTTTCATTTGATTTTCAGTGTTAGCTAGAATTGGCATGAACAAGAAGATGGTGATCATATGGGTTGCGATACGGAAAAGCTTACTGCAGGGCGTTATTTTAAGCCCATTCTTAATTAGCTTCCTGAACATGAACTGATGAATCAAAACAAAAAGTACGTATTCATAATTATCTCAAACTTCACATTCATGGAAGTTGAGATAAAATAACATAGTAACACTTTACGGATCTTCACAGATATTTTCCAAAATGATTAACCATTGCTGTTATAGCGTCTAATTATAAAGATCGGACTAACTTACCAAGTGACGTCCGATCCTCAATTATGTGAAGTAATGTCGTCTCCATAATTTTATACAGTAGTATGCAAATCTTTGCATGCGCGTTGCCACATTATTAAAAGATGAAGCGAAAAACGCCCATCTCTATTTCAAGGTAACATCCCTAGTGCTCCAACTTTATCTGTCATTGTTTCAAAGAATTCACAACTTTCGTGCAGGGTTAGAATCTGAAACATATTCTGGGTAGGGTCGGGAATAGGATGGAGACGACATTACTTCACATAATTGAGGATCGGACGTCACTTGGTAAGTTAGTCCGATCTTTATAATTATGTTCCGTAATGTCGTCTCCATAATTTTATACAGTAGATGTTTAAAGAAGAAAGTTGTGATAACACGTTCAAATTATTTAACCACCCTTTCATAATTTGAAGACTATTATAATTAGTCAACATAAAATTTGCCTTCTACATGTTGGCTAAACATTTAAATTCTTGTAATCAGTCTTTTGTGAAATATAATTTAAATCGTCCGATAACCGCCTAATTTTTTCGTTAAGATCTAGTACAGTTTGGCTGGTATTTAATGATGTGTTTGGCAGACTCATCATAGTCGCATCAAATAATGTCGAACTGTCTTTGCTGATATCATTTAGAGAACTGGTTCTTTGTATTTTACGGTATGTAATATTATTGCTTTCTTCCCTTATAATAATATGCCAAAATAGTAATATCAATTATTGCAATTTAAATCTATGTGAAATGGAACGTCGTCCCAAAATGCTGATACTCAATACAATACAGTTAGATTTCCGAACGAAGATAAATATGTCCGATCACAGCCAACTTTGACAACAACTTACACAATGTGAAGAATGTTACAATCAGTCAACATAAAATTTGACTTGTCTATGTTCTACATTGAAATACTTATAATCAATCTTTTCATTTTACACCATAACATCTGAATCATCATTAAGGCCACACCAAGCAAAATAGTTTGGATCACTTATGATAAGCCTTTTACAAAATATAGTAGATATTGAGTTGTTGTCCCAACCTGCTGATTTTTTAATTATCTTAATATTAGCACCTGAATCAGAAGCTTTTGGAGTGGCAGTATGCGTAAGGCATGAGCTGCATCTGCTATGAGCAGCATATTTAGTGACATCTAAACCACTAACAGATAGTATTTGTTTAATCCATTAACTAATAGATGTTGATGAAGCTGAATGACAAGGTTTCTTAATTAATGTTGGTAATAATATAATTATGGTAATATTATTAATTATCACAATTGTTAATTCTTATGTTTTTAGTTGCATCTAAGTAGGGTAACAATATTGTTTGATAGGACAACAGGACAGTCATTTGTTTTCTTAAAAAAAAAATGATAATGGTAAAAGACATCTGAATTACAGTCATATGTCTTAACAGAGGCTAGAATCTTAATTCAAAAATTATATTATATATAATAAAATTCCTTCATTTACACGAATGTTTTCTATCCTTATAAATGGCAGGGTTTGCACTCAGTGAGCGGAAAAGTTTTGATTGACATCATCCTTTGGAAATCTTCCTTCTATCATTAACTTCTATATGTGTTCCTATAACCAGTTGTTGCTACAATGTTGATCTTATGGAATTGAAAGGACTATAGTACAATGTAATTCCTCTCCTCATGAAAGCTTCCCTGATAATACAGTTGCTGTATAAGTATCAAGTGTAAGGGGTGTGGAACTCTGGAAGGATATTGCAAGTCTGGTGAGATGCAAGGACAACGTTCACAGATGTAACTATAGATTCAAAAGGTGGATACAAGGTTGTGACAACCACCTCACTACATACTACTACACCCCCCCCCCCCTCTCTTTTTATTTGAAGGGACCTACTTAATAGGGCAAACAGGGGAAATGTATTAAAGAATATTGCATCTCACTTGATGATTAAATCATCAATGGATAAGGTATCTAGTCCGAGTATCATGAAACATGATTTTGGTACTTAGCATTAACTCAACTGGCAAATAAGTCAACTTAAAGGCTACCTAACTTTTCAACAATTGTATTTATTTATTTTTTGTATTTATATTTTTAAGACGTTGCCCCACACTAGGAATTTCTCCTGTGTCGTGGGTGCGTTTACAAATCACATACACAAACACCCAGACCCGGAACAGCTACTTGTAGGTCATACAAATATTTGTTCCGTGCGGGAATCGAACCCGCGACACATTGCACAGCAGTCCAATCGCTCAGCCACTGAGCTAACCGTACAATGGGTTTGTATGCTTTAAAAGAAGTTTCTTCAAAGCTAATAGAACATGCTAATCTAGACTATAAGATGGGGCGCTGTGTTCCACCTATCTTATTGACATGATATGGCTGTAATGTTGTCTATACTCAGCAATATTTCACAATTAGATAGATTTGACGCAATGTTTTCAAGTCTATAAAAAACTGTAATCAATTCAAGGTAATTGATGTGATACATTGTGTCATGGTCTGTCCAGTACTCCATGACTCTTCATGTCATTACAACCAAGACCACAGTCAGTTAGCAGGGAATCAGAGGAAATCTGTGATATAAAGTAGAACTCTTTTATTTTGCAATTAGTGAGAAAGTAGGATGTCCACCGTTGTAAATCCTTTATGCCTTTGCTGTCTAGGTAACAGTTTGCAAAATTGTTAAACAGGGCTATTGTTTTATTTCTTTCAAGAACTTTTGTACATAACCAACCATATTCCGCTGCTGGGCATGCTGTAATAAGTAATCCAAGTAATTCTGCAATATAGTTTTACACTTGAGATCTAATTTTATATTTTTCAGATGTTTCTGTAATTGTTTCATTTTCAGTCTCAGGAAGTGATATAGAAAGCAAGATGGCACCTAAGAATTTATATTTTTGCTTGGGTTGTAAACACCTTTTCTCCCCATTTATTATGAAACCTAAGTTTTTCAGTAACTGTACAGTAATCTCTAAATTTGACATATTTACTATCAAAACTTATATATTATCATCTAGAATAATCTAGGTGAAAAACTGGCTTAGGTCTTTGGGACCACAAGTAGGACATAATTTAGTGAAAACATATGATGCTATACTAAGGCTAAGGAGAAGAGAAGTAATTTCACATATCACAATATGAATTTTAACCCTTAAATATTCCTTGAATGTTTTTCCACAGATAATGAGCAATATGCATTTTTAAGATCCATGTTTGTCATAAAACCATTTAGACTTATCAGTCTGGTGGCCATTGTTATGTCCTAATTTAAATGTGTGTGTATTAATACTTATGTATTGATATTAAGTTATTAAGCTTAAAACGCCATGTCTCCTCTGCTTTAGGATGAAAAAAAAAAAAAAAAATACTAGAAGGAACTGGTTTTATATGGTTTTACAGCAACAATAAATAATAAATAATAAATTCTTTATTGTCATAAGTTGTTTAACAAAAGTATTGAGGCCCTGCCTCCTGCGCTAGGTAAAGTACCTGTGTTACAGGAGCCAGTGTCTTCTCCCATTACATGATGCAGGTTTTATGCAATAAATTTAATCAAAAACACATGAAATATAAAATGAAAACTCAAATTGAAATAAGTTAGAAAAAACCATAAACATGAAAAACATTCCTTCCGTGGAGTAATTTACAGGAGTGTATGGTGTAAGTATAGTGTAATTGTGTGTAGTGTTTGTGGGTATGAGTGTTATGGAGATGCATGCTTGTGTGGGGTGAGATTGAGGCAGTGTTTTTTTTTTTTTTTTTTTTTTTTGTATCTATGTTAAGAGTAGTTCGGTTTGTTTATAGTCAAGTTTAAGTAGCCAACATTTAACCTTATCCCTAGCTTCCTTCTTTGTGAGTAAATTGACGTTGAGTTCTTTGTTTGCCCTATTGTACAAATGAATTGACAAATAATTATGTTGCCTTCTTGCTGATTTAGTTCGGCATTTTATTAGTGTACAGATGTTACGTAAGGTGCGTTTTTTAAAAGCAGTTTTATTGTGTGGCGTAATAAGGTGGCGTTTAATGACAATTTCTAAAATATACATCTGCCGTACTGTTAACACTTGACATTTTTCATATAATGCTACGGTGGGGAACCTAAATGGCCTGGATATCATTACTTTTAGGACAGATCTTTGGGCCCTTTCAAGCCGAATCATATATGTCTTACATGCGCCACCCCAAACCCGAATACAGTATGCGAGGACTGATTGTGCAAGTGCGTAATACACAGTGCGCAACAGCTCAAAGTCAGCTACATCTCTGAGTCTTTTGAAGGTCCAAACTAATTTTCTAATACGCGATGTAGTGAGGTCTATATGCTGGCGCCAGTCTAGTTTTTCGTCGAGAAACACCCCTAAGTATTTAACTGTTGCCGATTTCCCTATAACCGGACATGAGCAGGTTGCATTATCCTGAGGTGAGTTACACACGTGTAATTTGATATCAATTTTTTTAGGACTGACTTTAGAGAAACTAAATTGAACTTGAGTTGATTTCGAGGGATTCACAGTTAAAAGATTGGCATTTAGCCATTGACTGACCCTAAGTAGACCCACCTCAGCATTTTGTCTGACCTCGTCCCAGGTCCCCCCTCTAAACACAAGAGCCGTATCATCAGCATACGTGTAAATTTTGCCATTAGCTAGCGACTGCTGACACAGATCATTAATGTAGATCAGGAAGAGACTAGGGCCAAGGATACTACCTTGTGGCACGCCATATAAAACGCGGGCGTCTGCGCTAATGTGTTCCCCAATCTTCACTCTCTGTGTCCTGTCGCAGAGAAAATCCCTGTAAATTCCCAGAGCATTTCCCCGAATGCCAATTCGCTCCAGTTTGTCTACAAGAAGAGAAATCGAGACGGTGTCGAAAGCCTTGGCTAAGTCGAGAAAGATGCCAACGCATTTTTGATTGCCATCAACACAGGATGATATATGTTCTACCAGTTGGCTTACAGCATCCTCAGTGCTCTTTCCCTGCCTAAATCCGAATTGTGATTCTGATAGGATCTTATTATGTTCTAGGTAGCCAACTAACCTACTGTTCAATACTTTCTCAAGAATTTTTGAAACTGTCGATAGTACCGAGATGGGCCGGTAGTTCTCGACACCGTCCTTAGATCCACCCTTGCAAACAGGAGTTATTAGTGACTTTTTGAAAACTCGTGGGAAAATGCCCTGAGCAATGCAGATCTCTATTAGCTTTGTTAGTTGAGGAACAATGATATGTCTAGCCAATTTAAGAAGTTTTACTGGGATGGAATCCCAACCAGCAGCACAGTCATTCTTTAAATTAAGTATTAATGTTTTGATTTCAGCTTCATCCGGAGGAATTAATACGATAGAATTTAAATTAGACGGAGTGTCAGATCTATAATGTAACGGGTTAAAGTTGGAGGAGTTAATTATATTATCTGCTAGTTGTTTGCCAATGTTAGAAAAATAGTTGTTTATATCATTTATAGAATTTGGTGTATTTGACTTTATAAGATTATCAGCTACTGTTTTTTGTTTTTTCTGTTGTGTTATAGTTTTAATCGCTTCCCATTTTTCCTTACTATTTTTTGCGCTTTGTAGAAGAGATCGTTCATAGTTCGTTTTTAACTTTCTCAGCAATGTGTTGCAGAAGTTACGATATCTTTTATATGTTGTTTCTAATACATGGTTGTTAGGGTTAGACGAAAATTTTTTATGAAGCCTGTCTCTATGGCGAATGCAGCGGAGCAATCCGGGGGTCAACCAAGGCTTTAGAATAATTTTGCGATTTGGTCTTTTATGTGTTATTGAATTTATCTGTAGAGCTGTGGAAATTTTTTCAATAAAAAAAGTGGCAGCGTCGTTTGCATCTGTTTCGTCGTTAATGAATGAGAAGTCAACTGTTTCTAGGTGTTTAACCACCGCATCATAATTGACCTTTGTTAGGAGGTTGGTTTTATAACACGACTGTCGAGATCGGCAGAGGCTTAAAACTACTGAGGCATGGTCGGTGACTGTGGAATTAATTACAAACACTGTGGCTGGCTGTACAGTATTAAGTAACACGTGATCCAAGCAATTGTGAATCCTTGTTGGATATGCATGTCCAGGCAGTAGGCCCAATTCCGCAGTAATATTTAAATAGGTTTCGCTATTCCTGTCATTGTTGGTCTTTTTAATATCAATGTTAATGTCTCCAGTTAGCACAATATTTTTAGCTTTAACTGTCCTTAAAATAGTGTCTATCGAGTTCAAGAAACTGTCAGTACAGGATATAGATGGAGACCTATAGACTGCCAAAATGCAGGTATCCGGAAAAATATTTAATAGCATAAAGTTAGCGCCCGCCGGTTCCGGTTCTTCAATAGAACATTTAAGGCCTTGTTTTGCGTATATAACAATACCATCGTTTTGATTTAGCCAGGTTTTTGAAGAAAACGTTGTATAACCATCAATTATTGGAATAGGTTTGTTTTGATGGAGCCAGCATTCAGTTAGAATAATGATATCGAAGTCAAATGAAAACCTTGCCAAATGTGCTAGGAAACTATCCATGTTCTTATACACACTGCGGATATTTTGCGTTATAATATTTAAAGATGGCATTGAGTTTTTTATCTCTGTAGAACAAAAATCCGCGTCACAGTAGTAACTTTTAGCTGTGGAAATATTGTCAACGTCGCTTAAAATATTATTATTCCTGTTAGCCATTGTTATAAATAAAGTTTTTTATACGGCACGAACGAATAATTGATATTGGCTGAAATAAGTTGCGTATTTGTGACTAAAACATCACCTCTGTATAAGTTTTTGTAGGTTAGTGTGTGTAAAGTTATTGTAAAGTAAATTGTATAGTGAAATATGTGTCCTGTAAAAATGTTTTTCAATTTCGTGATTAAGTTGCAAATATCAGATAAAACAATGAAAAAAAACAGTACCATTAAAATAATTTTAGACATGCAGTAAACAAATAAAAACAGTTCTAGTCATTTAGTATCCTGTCGTTCTCGTAATTTATTAAGTTCAGATTCGTGTTGAATTAGTATTTGTTTATCCCCTTCAGTTCTTCGAATAAAAACTTTTCCAAATGACGTCCAGCAAAATTTATAGGAGTTATCTTTCGCAAAGCAACAACACTTCCTTTTTGGAAAAATTATAGATTAGCCTTTGTGAAATTTGAGTGTTCACATTCAAATGCGATTTTATATCTTGGTCACAAGTAGTGGGACTAGTGTTGATACTATCCCAATGACAAAGAAATGGTTCTACGGTGTGTCTGGTAGTGCTGTTGATGTCTCAGTAGAGAATGCCCACTCAATAGGCAATGGTAGTCATTGAGAGCCCGGGAAGCTTAAAATATTGTTAAACTTGAGTCTTAATGGTTTTGATTTTAGCAGCAGACTTCTTTACTGTTTGACAGACAGCCAGCTTATCTTGTAATTTGTCCTCAGATTAATTCAGAAATTATTGAATTTTCCATAATTCTTTTAGTTCTTTGTTTAGACCTAGGGGGGTTAGTGACCTTCTAGTTAGGGTGTCACTGTGTAAGATGTTACTCACACTAAATAGTGTGAGTAACATCTTTATGTTCCCTCATGTTCTGTTGAGATAGTATATATTAACTATTTAACAGTTGCCCGATTGCAGACAGTAGCGGTCAAGATGACTTCTTTGACACTTAGTCTCTTGTTTAAGCCCACTGTGAGTCATGGCTTCAGCTAATTCTTCAGTATTCATCAACAATCATTTAGGATGTCATATTCCTTCCATAAAAAAGGGGAAAGAAGAGATTGAGGAGGCTTTAACCCTTGGGTACAACATATGAGGAAAAAAGCTTAATAATATTTTTTTCCTTTACAAAATCTTGTGTTTCCTTTAATTTAGCCTGTAATTTAAGTATTCTCCTTTCTTTCCCAGTACTAGACCTTCCTTTTTCAGGATCTTGCAGATTACTTCAGTCTCCGGCATTAACATATGTACACATGAATGGTTGTTGGATCCACCGTGGCTCCGAGCGTGTGTAGGGCTCCAGGTACGTGAACTGAATTGAATATTAAGGTAGGTACAGCCACACTGCCGGCTAACCTCTCGTGTTAGCTCTCTTGGCAAGTGTTGAGTAAGTACTCATGGCTTCCCACGACTGAGCTCTCATAAAAGCTCTAGGGCACTGAATTATGTCAAGGTGGGTACCTACAGTTACACCGCCGGCTATTCTCTCGTAATAGCTCTTTCTTGGCAGGTGTTGAGTACTCATGGCTTCCCATGGCTTACATCTCGTAAAAGCTTTAGGGACACTGAATTGAATATTAAGGTAGGTGCAGCCACACTGCCGGCTAACCTCTCGTGTTAGCTCTCTTGGCAAGTGTTGAGTAAGTACTCATGGCTTCCCACGGCTGAGCTCTCGTAAAAGCTCTAGGGCACTGAATTATGTCAAGGTGGGTACCTACAGTTACACCGCCGGCTATCCTCTCGTAATAGCTCTGTATTGGCAGGTGTTGAGTACTCTACGTACATATAATGAACACATTAACCTTATTGTTTTGCCGGTTAATTTACATATCCGAATAATGGACTCGCCCATAGTCTAGTTAATTGCATTAACAATTATTATACCCATGATTAGCCTCTCGTGATAATTCTAGGGTTAATTTGCCGTTAATTCCGATGCTTAATACGTTTAAGCAGATTTTAGCTTGTTTTGCCGGTTAATTTACATATCCGAATAATGGACTCGCCCATAGTCTAGTGAATTGCATTAACAATTATTATACCCATGATTAGCCTCTCGTGATAATTCTAGGGTTAATTTGCCGTTAATTCCGATGCTTAATACGTTTAAGCAGATTTTAGCTAGATCAAACGCTTTGTACGACTTACCGGAACAGCGGCACTTGCGACTTCGCTCAATTCCTTTTTTGAGTCTATTTAGTTCTTTATGGAGTCTTTCGATGGAGAATTTGTAGTCACTGGGTCGTCGTTGACCCTTTCTTATATCCATTACTAACAATTTTCACTTATTATAATATATATTTCGAGAAAACTTTGGATTGACGTGACAACGCAACGCACAAAAAAGTACAATGACAGATAAAGTTGGAGCACTAGGGATGTTACCTTGAAATAGAGATGGGCGTTTTTCGCTTCATCTTTTAATAATGTGGCAACGCGCATGCAAAGATTTGCATACTACTGTATAAAATTATGGAGACGACATTACGGAACATAATATACATTCAGCACACTATAATTTTAACAGCTCAGCGTGATTGCTCGGAACAATAAACCTTATACTTAAGAACATTTCGGTACTCCTTATTAAAGATATTTCCAAATGTGTTAATTCAAATCTTCATCCTGAGACGCACCCAAGACTATATTCAATTATCTCGCAAACTTCGGACCTTGAGGGATGTGAACTTTACCAGACCCGCGCCATTGTTATTGTTTTATAATCAAAATTAAGTTTAAACTTTAACAATCGTTCACAAGGTAATAATGGAATGAATTTTGCAAGAGAATTATTGCTTTTCACATGGTCTTAGGAAATAGACTTTATGTGACATCTTAGAAAAACAGAACGGGATTAGACTAAAGTAGATTTTTGGAGGCACCTCTTCCACTGTTTTTTTTTTTTTAATTTTGGGTACACTGCCGTAAAGTCCCAGAGCACGAAATATGGATATGACCAGTCAAATATCGTGGTTTCTCTTGATACCAAATGGACACACGCTGTTTCGCGGTACGCCTAAAAGCAGTCTTAAGGATTTTTGATAATTATTCGTATACCTATAAACATAGATTGGTGTCACAGCTTTGAGAATATTCTCATTATGCGTCTTTTTTGTCAATTGATGGCCAAAGTTTTAAGAAGGAGCTGCTTTGACCAATTAAATTACAAAAAATAATGACTATTTATTAGCCCCATGGCTAATAAAATGTTTTTGAGGACTTAGCGTTATCACAAGAACACTCGTTCACCAGGAATACTACCACGTGTAGTGATATAGAATGAAACTGTTCACCACAGTGCACTTATCTTATTTGGGCATCAGGACGAGCCTTATCATGACGAGCATCGGTCGCGTGTCAATCCATCAAACCGTAACATTCTGTTGTAAACTGTGACCTACTGTTTCGAAAAAAAAACAACGGTTGCTAAGCAACAGCCTTGATTGTTACTCAAAGCATCACGAAGTTAACAATAGCATTTAAATGGTGTAGAGTAAATACAGTTACAAAGCGTGACTTACAAAAAATTGGTTGGGAAAATTTAATTTCAATTTTCTGTTGAAGTTGGATTTTGTTAGGGAAATTAATTTTGTTTGAAATGTTGTGTGCAATTTAGGTCCGTATTGAAATTTGAAACTACTCAAGTTTATTAAATAGACCTTGAAAGGGAATAGAGAGTACAAGGTGATTAAAAATTCTTATGTTATGATTAATTAATTAAATTATAAAGTTTGGACACTATCAAAAATCAAAATGGTGTTCCTCCCGGATCTGCACACATTTTTTGAAAAAATTATAAACGACTTTTGTTGAAAGTATTGTAACGAAAATGTTTTACATCTATTATTTTGATTTCTCTCGATTCGTGACTAGAGTTGATTCTTCAAACGGTGCAGTTCCAACAATTTTTTTTTCGATCTTTGACAAAGGAGACATTCCAAATTCAAACATTCAAAAAAAGTTAATGCTTTTCTTCTGTTACAAAAGCATAAGCAAGGCGAGTATCAAGGCACCACAACTGATTAACACATCATATCCATATGATAATCCTCGCTATGATCTTCCATTGTTCTTACCACTGATTGACATTCCCATACAAATAAGATGACGGTACTAGATAAGTATTTACGTAGGTATCTGTGGGAGGAAACGAATCCTTGCGATATGCCTACACTGGAGAATATTACACGAGTAATTATTATTTACATTAATTATAATTTATAAGTAAAAAGGTGAAGTAACGATAAATGAGTAAGGAGAGTGGTATTCTGTAAGTTTCCGGTTACGCCCTTGAGAACATGGTGTGATTGTTGTCACATCTTATTGTGCATTTCACACTAATTTAAAGTTTAAAAAAAATACAACTACTTCTCTACTTCCTAGTGTTTTCGTTGGAGTGAATAAAAAGGACTTTTATTTTAGTTAGAGAAGATAAAAAACTCTTTTTAAACTGATTTTATATTATATGTTCCTACAGGTGTCATTTTTCCACGCAGCTCACCGAACTTAATGTCCGTGTGTCAAAGAACACCAACAAGAATAAAGTGCAAGCAAGGCGTCTCCTTGACTCGCCTTGACAATATTAAACTTACTGAGGTCGATGGGTTAACTGATTCATTTCTTGCTCAGCGCTGGTACCCTGGTACCAGCGCTGAGCCAACCAATCGAGCATGGAATGTAAGGTCGGGTCATTGACAAAGTACGTTTAAGTAAATACTAATTACGACGCATTTTTAAGCTTGAAAAAACGACTGTCTGAAAAAAATCGAGCATTTATCTTTGTATGTCCTAGTTTTATTGACACTGTATTTAACAAGTAATAGACAAATTGTGTTGTTCCAAAAACAATGGAGCACTTAATATCATGTCCAACGAGTTCTGTTGTCTGCAAAACGACTCTACTGAAACTATCAAATTCGTAACCAAATTCAGGGTCAAATTCAATTGAGATTGTCATTGATACTGGAAGAAATAAATTTGAAAACTCAGTAAATAAAATAGAGAAGACAGTGAAGAGAATGCCCATAACCGGCAATTTGAAAACTCAGTAAATAAAATAGAGAAGACAGTGAAGAGAATGCCCATAACCGGCAAGGTATATGTTACAGTTCGTAAAGCTAAATTGACCAACTTGCTCCCGTTTGTGTTAAGAAAATCAACAATAATTTAGTATGACCGAGGCGTGGTTCCTTTGCCTTGAGATTAATGACTTAACTGATCCACTTCACTTCAAACTCATCAAGTGACAAATATTTCCTTTTTCAAATGTTAATAGGTAGGTGCAGGGCAAGCCTTTTAACTTCAAATTTGCAATACTCTTTACATCATTCGTCTTTTGTAATGGTGTGCTTTACAATATTTTTCATTGCGCGTAAATTACTTAAAAATGTTAAGAAAGGGCTCTTGTGCAAGTATATACTACTTAAGCCCTGAATCGTACCTATTGTTGAAAAGAAGTGTTTAGAAAACCAGTTGAGTTATCATTCATTAAATTCACGTCTGTTTAACTCTTATTGATACCTTGATATTTTTTCATTACGGTTGATCATACGTGTGTCGTTATGATGTTTAAATTGTATAATTAAGATTCTGTAAGTTGCATAGAATTTAAATACAATTTAAGGCAATGTATTTTGCAGTTTCATTTCAATTTGACAGGCCTGTTGGTCTAGTGGTTAGTGACCCTGACTGCTATGCCGGAGGTCGTGGGTTCGATTCCCACCCAGGACAAACGTTTGTGTGATGAGCACGATCATTTGTTCTGTGTCTGGGTGTAATTTATCTATAATATGTATGTATTCAGAAATAAATAAGTATGTTTATCAGCTGTCTAGTACCCATAACACAAGCTCTGCTTAGCTTGGGACTAGATGGCGTTGTGTGATAGTTGTGGAATATTTATTATATTTAATTGTACTTGAGCAATACTATACACTGTTACTACCTTTACCTTTCAATTCTTTTTTTTTGTATATTTATTACGGAAATCGTATAACTTTATAACAGAAAGTACACACATACAACCAATAAAACCATATACGTATAGAGAAATCAGGGCGTTCACCTATTTGCGTGTAAGTGAATTACCATAATTAATTGACAGTATAGTTCCTGCTTAACAAGTCTATAAAGATAATCATGATTCGATAACCACATTTAATTAGTCAAGGACACTGATCAAATGCCTAATCATTCTTATATAATTGGAGTACAGATGTTTATCTGACAGCTGCACGATTTTTTTTAGATAAACGAGATTTAAACACACCTAAATATTTTCAACAAAAATGGGTAGGCTCCTTTCGAATATCGTTTAGTATTTTATGCCAAGAACTAAGGCTGTATTTTTTTTTTAATTTGTTATATGGATTGTGCATCAAGATGGATAAATTTCTGAACTAAATAAAAAAATAATATTTAAAGAAATGGGAAGAAAAATTCGATCCGCAAGGTGGATATGAACCTGTTTTTGACCTCCGGTTTAATAATTCTGATGCTCTTACCAACCGAGCCACCGAGGTTCTTTCTTACCTACTAGCGTCAAATTCTTCAATTAATTCCTAAAGTCTTACGGTGACATATCGAATCGTAAAGGTTCTTTCTTTCCGTCGGAAATCTTTAAATCCGCGACTCATTAATGCGTATAATATTTAAAAACTAATCTTTGCTTATTGAAATCAAGATTATCTCTTAAATTTTCGAGTCGAAGCTACAGCTAACACTGTGTCTTTCGAGGGTCGGCGCTGCACTAGGCTGCACCTATCCTTAGAGAATACCACTCCTGACTTAGTTCTTGTGTGTCGACCATGGAAAGAGCTCGAGCCAATGTTGCCTACATTGTCATGCTTAATAACGTCAAACTCAATTAAGACTGATGGTTAGTCTTGAACAAAACCTCAAAAAGTTAAGTGGTAAATTATGTGTCAATAAAATTCCAGTGCCAGCAATTATTATACACTTAAAGGACCACCATGAAGATTGGCAAATTGTTCAAATCACTGACGAAACTAATAAATAATTGGATGCATTTGACATTCAAATTAATCATTCGATTAATATGAATCAAGCGTCAAGTTTCTGAACCTTTGACGGCAAGATTGGTGCAGCTCCTGGAGGCATAGAAGTATACTTTACAAATGTCATAAAATATCTTGCCACCTTCTTTGGCGTGGCCTCGGTGGCTTCGACATCCATCTTCATTTAATAAATTCAAACTAAAATAGTAATGTTTACAAAAATATAAAAGTTCATGCAAGAATCAATACAAAACAATGGTTTACATTAACAACAAGAGAGACAAAAATATTTACAAAAAAAAAACAGAAAAGATAAAAAGAACTAAAACTTAAATGAACAATATATCGCCTAGCTATTACACTATATTATATGCAAAAATAACTAGGCAAAGTCTCGTGAGAACACATTACAGTAACTATGTCCCATGCCTTGAAGCAACTTGACATTATCATAAATAATATAGGAATAGTTAGAAGCCTGCAGTTATCGTTACCGAAGAAGCTCTTAACTCGGTAGAGGCTCTTCAAATTGCTAAGGTATATGTTTCAACACACATAGTTTAAAATCGACAGATCAGTCTAAAGACGTTCAGATGGATTTTTTGGACTCCATGAAGACGCAATAATTGGTACTATCTTCTGCCCGTCCGGGTCCATGCGCGCCTCAATGAGTGCCAGCATAATGATAGGCCCCCCTGTAGAGGGCCAAAGCCTGCCGCGGTCGCGGGACTCACGAATTACCGTGACCGCGGAACGTAAAGGGCTATTGAAGGATACGTGGATTTTAGTCAGTACAAGTCTGACAGTCCCTCCCGCTCTGCCCTGGATAGGAGGACTGATTTGATGATTTTACCACGCCAAAAAAAAAAAACTTCTGTACGCAGTTGCGCTCACCCATCCAATGTAGTCTATAACCGGCTCGAGAATAAACCAACAACAACACAATAGTGGATTTTTATGGGGCTCGCTCGGTTTATATTATGACAATATCCACATTCCAAATTCAAATTACCTTTACTCCCTGTTTAAAACGGAGGGCGCAAAAAGATATTTTTGCTCCCTGTTTACGAGGAACAATTTTTTTTTAAAACTTTGCCACACACTAGGAATTTGTACTGTATCGTGGGTGCATTTACAAACATAGAAACTCACATACACAAACACCCAGACCCGGAACAACTACTTGTAGATCATACAAATATTTGTTCCGTGCGGGAATCGAACCCGCGACACATAGCGCAGGAGTCCATTTTCTCAGCCACTGAGCCAAACGTGCCGTCTACACAATGTACTGTTTTTGAAAATATATCACGTTTGCAAGTAATATGACAAACAGTTGAAGCAACCGTGCGACTAAATGGTGCAATTATAAGTATTAAATGCAATCATCGCAATAGTTACGCACTTATTATATTTAATTATGTTCAGTAAGGGGGAACGGGTTAGTTAACCGACTATTTAAATTGTTAAGCAATGATTTATGTTTCTTTGTTGTTGTCGTGGTACTACTGTTTTAGTTGACAGAGTCGCATCGACGATAAAAACTTATTCTGCTAGAATAGGGTAATTTACCACATAAATAAATTGCAATTCTGTTTAGTCCGTCAGTTAGAGTATTGAAAAAAAATGAACACGTATTTTTAAGCTGTTGCGTAGCTTTTATGGCCGATGGGGTCGAAAGGTACTAGAGTGAAGACCACGGACTAGCAAGCGCAGCGTAGGACGTCCACCAACAAGATGGACAGAGCCTCTGTCCTCTCACACAGTCTCTGTCACAGAGGACCTTATAAAGGTCGCCGGAAGACGCTGGATGCAGGTCGCTTCCAACCGGTATATGTGGAGATCTAAAGGGGAGGCCTATGGCTGAGATGATGATGATGATGATGATAGCTTTTATCGCGGGCTTTGAGCGCGGCGACCGAATCAAGAAATTCCGTAACGAAAATATACCTAACACAGTGACAACTGTCACATCTGTCTTGTCAACGTGAATGAATAAAATTTGAATTAATATTTTTTTTCTTGATGTTTGAGATTTGGCGATTTCACTTGATTGACGTGGTCAGCCAAGTCAATCAAGTGAAATCGCCTAATTAGTAGAGTAACTTCCCATAGAGCAACGATTGGATGATATTATCGATAAACAATCGCGGTAGGCGATTTTTTCTTAATAAATAAAATAAATAAATAATTAATTGCATAAGTTGATAAAAAATGCTTTGCAATAGCTTTACCGCGGCAGTCCCCGAGTGCCACACGTATTTCTTTTATCAATTTATATTGACAAGGATAAAACGCTTTGAAATACGGGAGCGGGGGCTTCTCATTACATAATGCTGTTAAATTATACTGACTTTTGGTTTAAGTAAGTAAAAAAAAAATACGGGCTAAATATTTGTTGATAAAAATCTATCTTTCGGATTAATTAATTTTAGTAAGTAAAATAGCCCCTATTGCTCGAAGTCTACTTACTACCTCATCTTTCTACGTCTTTCGTAGGTCTCAAAAACCGATAGCCTTCCAGCGGAAAAGGTCTACCATACAGGATACGTATGCTTTCTTTTAATCATCAGTCACTCACCTACATTTACTTATAACGCCATTTAAATTGCTAAAAATAAAATCAGTGACAGTGAAATAATAATTTAGTGCATACTGTCGTATTTTTTCCGAAGCAACATGTTTTTTTCATATCATAAGATAGTTTAAAATTAATTACAACTATAACCTTGATAAATCGCCATCCATTTGAATTCAATAAACAACTTCGATCTATCACCGTTGTAGCGAGCACAAAGATCTATGTTCGTAGCAACTCTGCAAGTCATTCATGTATTCGTAAGCTCCGACAGATTAATCGAATAAAGTGGTAAAAAGTGATTAATCCTGCCATAAAGTTATACCATAACAAGCGGTGACTTTCAATCTTCAAAATGTGCTAAAAATGTGGACTAAGTGATATTGACTAATAGTGTTAAATTGATTTTAAGTGCTACACAAAACGTTAAATTTCGAATTATTCAACCGGACCGTTCTCAGTCAAACAATAGATTGACCTTTGGACTCATTAACGAGTGCGTGCTATGTGCCTGCGCTCCCATTAAAGCATCATTGTACTGGACAATTTCGTCAACACTAGTACGGACAGTTTAGCGCGGTTTGTAAACTTGTCGGTCTAACGCAAGGCGGTGTGAGTTCGAGCCCAACCCATACCGAGCACTTTTTGGAAATTTTATGAACTGTTTTTTTTTATTATTTTCTCGAAAAAATTTTTTTTTTCTAAGCTGATTTATATTTAAACACACCATGTCTCGAAATCAACGCAGTCCACGAAAAGAAAAGTTAACAAACAACCTAAGCAACGTTCAGTCCGAGCCCGATATGCTTCATTTTTCTACTAACTCGAATGAAGTCGACAATATTTGTGTTCGGTCGAAACGACCTCGGCTTAGTTGCTCCCCCGAGATTAACCAAGACCAAAGTGAGTCAGCTGATCTTGTCGACATCATCCGTCAAGAGATACGTGCAATTATAAACACAGAAATCTCAATAGCGATCAAGGAATGCATTGCGGTAGAATTTAACGAGATGAAGGATTTATTCCGGGGACTCAAAGAATCTGTTAAGTTTATGAGTGACGATTACGACCGCATACAAACTGAACTGAAGATTTGCACAGAAAGTAATAAAAATCTCAGCAAGGATAACGAGTCCCTAAAGCAGTTGGTTTCCGATTTATCTGTGCGGGTTAATATAATGGAACAACACTCTCGCCAGCAAAACATTGAAATTAACGGCATGCCGGAAAACAAAGCGGAAAGTCTGGTGAAAACGATCATACAGCTAGGTAACGCAATAGAAAGTGCAATAAAAGAAGAGGATATACTATCGGCAGTGCGTGTTCGAAAATTGGACCCCGCAAATAGTAACCCCAGAGCAGTTGTTGTGAAGCTACGTTCCACACAGACACGTGACATCATTTTAACCTCGGTAATGAACTTTAACAAGACACACCCAACTGAAAAACTAAATTCCCATCACCTTGGGTATGGCGGCCCTATTAAGCCTATCTATGTGTCTGAACATCTGTCACCCCTAAACAAACAAATCCATGCGGCTACTAGAAAAGCAGCTGCTGCAAAGGGCTACAAATATGTATGGGTTCGTGACGGCAAAATTTTTGTAAGGCAAGCTGATGGAGCACAAGCCAAACATATAAGGAGCTTGGACGCTGTGGCACTGCTGTAAATCTCTACTTCTCCAAAAAACCTAGCAACGCTACTATAAAATTGATAATAACAATTCAAGATATACTATCAGAACTTTAGAGGTATGAAAACAAAGTTGAACACTATTGAATTGTCGACACGATTGCACAACTATGATGTTATTATTGGCACTGAGACCTGGCTTGATGACAGTATAAACGATGGTGAATTATTTGACACCAGATACAACATTTATCGCAGAGATAGAACATCTACCGTCAATAGTGGAAAGAGAGGCGGAGGTGTTTTGATTGCTATTTTGAAGTCTATAGTCTCAGCTCGGATGTCACAATGGGAAACAGACACTGAAAACCTTTGGGTCAGACTCAAGACTGTGTCAGGGAAAAAAAGACAAAACCTAAACATCTGCGCAGTATATCTGCCTCCTCCAGTTCAACAGCGTACACTTGACAAGTTCCTTGACAAGGCCTCCTCGGTTATCGACACCACTGGCGACGAAACCTTAATTGTTGGAGACTTCAGTCTTAGTTTTATTGACTGGAAATTGGACAAAACTCTTTCTAACACTTCCAGTACCATTGCTAGTAACTATGCTAACACATTAGGCTACTCTCTGATTGATTTTATGTCCCTGTGTAATATGCAGCAAATTAACACAGTTCGGAATACTTATGACAAAACTCTAGACTTAACACTCTGTAACTTCAATGGGGGAAATGTAAGTGTATGCAATAACCCTCTGTCAATAGTGGATGTATATCACCCGCCTCTCGAAATAACATTGGTAAATACGTGTCCTGCACTGTTAAAGAGTAAAATTCCTGTTATCCTGAACTTTAAAAAAGCTGACTATACATTAATCAATGCTAAGCTCAGGCACGTTGACTGGACACAAACTTTTTCGGAACTTAGTGATGTCGATGCTATGGTCGAAGGGCTATACAAGCACCTTAGGGAAATGGTAGACGAGCACGTCCCTAAATCTAATAAACCGAATATTAAGTATCCCCCCTGGTTCTCTAAGCCTCTCATCAGGGTTTTAAATGAAAAGGAAAAGCTTCGAATTCGTTACAAAAAATATAAAAACCCTAGGGACCAATTTGAATACAAGCTTCTGGCGGAGAGATCTAAAGCCATGTTGACTAGATGCTATAAAGATTTTGTGTGCTTCACTGAAAAAAGTATTGTACATAACCCAAAACACTTTTGGTCATTTGTCAAAACAAAAAAGGCTAAATCCAACGACATTCCCTCGGAGATGTATTTGGGAGATAAAACAGCATCCACTGGTGACGAAGTTTGCAGCTTGTTTGCTCAACATTTCTCCTCTAACTTCACTCCTTCGATTGGTTCGCCTGCGGTAGTTCAAACAGGTCCCAAGTATCATCAGTACGAGTTGGGTAGAGTGGTGTTTACGGAACGTGATGTACTTAAGGCACTAAAAAAACTTAACATCAGTAAAGGGGCAGGGCCAGACGGTTTGCCGCCGCTATTTGTTAAGAGGTGCGCTCCCAGCCTGTCGTTACCACTTAAATTAATATTTAATTACTCCATCATGACATCACAGTTTCCAAAGGAATGGAAAATTGCAAATGTTGTTCCGGTGTTCAAAAAAGGTATTCCTGGTGACGTGCAAAACTACCGCCCTATCTCACTCCTCTCTGTATTTGCAAAAATTTTTGAAACCCTGATATGTCCTTTACTTACATCACTAATCAATCCCCAACTAGTTCCCCAACAGCATGGTTTCTGTGTTCGTAAATCGACTTCTACAAACTTAGTCCATTACGTCAACCAAATCAGTGAATTGATTGACTCTCGCGCTCAGGTCGACTCCATTTACACCGATTTTAGCAGCGCGTTCGACAAGGTGGATCATAAAATCCTTTTAAAGAAGCTAGAAGATTTCGGCGTATTTGGTCACTCGCTCCTATGGTTCAAATCGTATTTGACAGAAAGACAGCTAAGAGTGGTTGTAAAGGGATATGAGTCCCCGGTTTTTATTTCAACGTCTGGTGTCCCCCAAGGTTCACATCTAGGTCCAATTTTATTTTTAATATTCGTCAATGACATAGTTCTTGCAGTAAAACATAGCAATTGTTCTATTTTCGCTGACGATTTAAAAATCTACAAAGTTATAAACTCATCCGTTGACGCTGAATTACTGCAAGCAGACCTTGATGCGGTTCATGATTGGTGTTTGCTAAACCGGATGTCCCTGAATGTGAAAAAGTGTCACCACATTACTTTTACTAAGAAACGGAAACCATTACCTACGTCGTACTCTTTATCCGGGGTAACACTATTAAAAGTGGACACGATTCGCGACCTCGGAGTGCACTTGGACTCCAAACTATCTTTTATAAACCATATCGACAACATTACTGCTAAAGCTGCAAAAATTTCAGGCTTTATTAAAAGAACATGTCGCGATTTTACGTCCATCTCAACCTTAAAGGTCCTCTTTAATACTCTCGTGAGAAGCTTGCTGGACTATGCATCTCCAGCTTGGAACCCAACCTACCGAGTACACGTGAACAGAATTGAACGTATCCAAAGAAGCTTCACAAGATACCTTTGTTTCAAATCTTCCACCTGTCCACGAGATTACTCATACGACCAAAGACTCAGCCACTTCAATATATGCTCTCTCGAACACCGTAGAGATGTGACTGACCAATTATTTCTTTTTAAATTGGTAAACGGCTTGCTAAATGCCCCAGAACTTTTGGCTGAGCTTAGAATATCTGTACCTCGAAACAATATAATTAGATCTGGTCGCGACACTAAAACCTTTGCCACTACTGCCGGTCGTACTAACCTTGGTAGCTCAGCGCCAATGAACCGCCTTATGGGAAGCTATAATAAAATCGCTCAACGCGCCAATGGCATCGACATCTTTTCTAACCCCATCCGTCAATTCCGTAAAAGACTTTTGGCCAGCTCTGACTCTCAAGACATCTGACGATAGTGTTGCATCCACTTCCATTATTTTTTTTATTTTTTTTCTCTCATCCTTGTTTACATGATTTTCTGGTGTATAGTGTTGTTTTATTTTATTTTATTGTAATTCTCACCGTCAAAAAATTTTAATTTTAATAATAGTAATTAATTTAGATTTCTGTAATTTTTTAAAATGTAAACCTTTGTAATTCTTTTTATTTTATCTTTAATTTGACCTTTGTATTTTTTATGTTTTATTTCGTTAATTTTAATTTTGATTTATTGATGTTTTATTTTTTCTTTAATTTTAATTTTGAATTCGGTATTTTATTTTTAATAATTACTTGGACAATTTATTTTTGACTTTGCTGCGAGTGCTGTGCACTTCTTTAAGTGGCGAACTCACTAAGGTTAAATATGTTTTAATTTTCTATTTGTAAGTGCTGTAGTGAGTAAGTCGTTGAAGTGCCTTATCTATAAATAAATAAATAAATAAATAAATAAATGTTATCGGGCGGGCATGCGCGTGCGACTGACTCAATACAAAACCATGACAGTTATGCCAATACTTCAGATGAATGTGTTAATATTGCCTGTGAATAGCATTTAATTAACACCGATTGATATAAATGGGTTAAAGAAATAAAGCCGGTTACCCACATTTTATATTTAAGTTTTTAAGATATTTTACGGCTTTGCTGCAAAAGTAAATATAAAGAGATTAGCATACGGGTCAAGAATAAGATTAACATTAGAGCAGTCGTTTTATTTGCACTTTGATTTTCATTTATTTGTTTTCTTATAAGACAAGATTCTGTGTGTACAGGTACTGGTCGAATTCATAACCTATATTTTTTTTATCGGTTAAAAATGTAAACCTTCTTTATTTACAAAACATTCATCCGGAAATTCCGACTAATTAACATCAAAAGTATTTACATAACTAAAACTAGAAATTTAAGAATAAAACTAAATATTTACAACAAAATACTAAATGTAAACTAAAACTGAAATAAAATGATTAGAAAAAAAGGGAAAACAGGAAAAGGCACAGACACTTTGACACTTACTTTTAGTTAGTACTTTTTTATAAACTGTTAGCATGAAGAAAAAAATCAACATCTTTTTTGTACATAAAATTAATTTAGAAGTCAAATTAATTAACATCTGAATGTAATAATAACTCCTAATTATGATAATGAAATCAAATAATTGTATTAATTTTAGATCGATTGCAAACTCCACACGCATCTCATTAATTTTAATTCCATTGTAACAATTGGTATCTTTGTTTTTTTCAGGTACGTATCCGACATGCAAGAATGAATGCAGTAAGGTAAAAAACTAGTTGTGTTTCGTATAGTAAAGACAAGATACGAAACCCTTAGTTAACAGATATCATCATCATCCAATTCCGAAGCTAATGCTATATCAATTATAAGGGCCCCCGGATAACTGGCTTCCGACTTGTAAAAGAAAATAATACATTATCTTTTCAAGGGGCCCAAACGAGCTACGTCAGTATCATCATAAACCTGTTCCACCTACTGTTATTGTAAACTCCTCCCTTCTGTGCCATATTTCCATATAATTTAGATCCAGCCTGTCTCTTGCTGTCCTCCTTCAGCGTCGCCCAAAGCCGAGACTCGTACCCCACAGGGGGTGAGCGCCTTCAGCGTATGGTCGCTTAGTTTTTTATTTAGTTTGTAAGCCCTTGTCTGGAGGCTTTAGATTCAGGGCATACCACAGGATTATCCGGTTAAGAAGCACAGAACCTCCCCTAGGCTGTAAAAAGTCACCTTTTAAAGTAACAAAAATTCTGTGTGTCCCCCTGCCCCTTCTCACTGATTTCCTGATTGCGTAATGTTAAAAAGCAGAAAGACGATTGATTGGCTATTGTGTTCTTATCTCTTTAATTTTGGAATTGTTGTCTATCAAGACAGGCTGGTTATGAACGAAAAAAAAAGCAAGTGTCATCTAATTACAACTGTCGCCAGAGTTCTTTGTAGAAATACCGACACACGTTATCTACAAATAATGATGAAAGGCACTTGATGCTACAGACGTCAACAGGTCACCCTACCCGAATCTGTCAAATTTCACGAATCGAACATTAACCTTCCGCTATTGTGATAAGGTTGAAAATGTATTCAAGAAATTTGACAGACTGTGGTAGCTTGATTGTACTTCAATAGAAAGCTAATCTGACCTACCATTACGTAGAGACCTCTGACCGGAAGTAACTATGTAAATAATGAAGAGGCGATTCGAATGAACTTAGGCCCTTACTCTTTGACCTTTTGTAAATGACTATTGAAAGATTTTCTATTGATGTTTGATGCGTAAGCAGGTTTAAATGACAGTCCAACGTATAGGTACACAATTCAAGAAAACACATAGGCAGTACATAAAATCATAGACATAGGGCATAGACCGAGCATTATCTACCTAAAATTAAGTAAGGGAGAGAAAAACAATTTAAGAAGCTAGGCTATCTATTTGGTCGCGGGGCTGTACGAATTACCGTGACCCCGGAACGTAAAGGGCTATTGAAGGACACCTTGGATTTTAGTCAGTACGAGTCTGACAGTCCCTCCCGCTCTACCCTGGGTGGGAGGACTCATTTGATGATTTTACCACGATAAAAAAAGGCTATCTATTTCCTGCACTCGTAACATGATACCGGGTTATGTCCGCGAAAGAATAAAAAAAGACACAATATAGATAGATTTCTACCGTCCTAAGCAAAGCGATGTTTAAAAAGGTAAAAAAAGAATGTTTCTTTACTCCAGTCTTCTTATTTGACGACACGGTTGGCGCAGTGGCTGAGCGATCGACTGCAGCGCAGCATGTCGCGGGTTCGATCCCCGCACGGAACAAATATTTGTATGATCTGCAAGTAGTTGATCCGAGTCTGGATGTTCGTTATGAGTTTCTATGTTTGTAAACGCACCCACGATACAGGACGAAATTGCCAGTGTGGGGCAAAGTTTAAAAAAAAATCTATTGTCAAAATTGCATCCCGCACTTGGCCCGAGTGGTGGATTATGGCCCACACCTTCTCACAGAGAGGAGGCCTGTGTCCCAGCAGTGGGTACATTTATAGGCTGATAATAATGAAAATGTTTAATTAAATACAAATAACTTTTCCATTATTGATAGAGCAGGTGGAAAGCATGACCTACGCATAAAGACTTCATAATGGAATACTTGAAAATTTTATATACTAGCTATTACTAGGCAGATATGTAAAACAGTAATCTCACAAACAAGACATGATTTACAATAGACTGGAGAATCCTCGGTAAGTAATATATTAAGTACCAGAGATACGGAGGAGAAAGCTTCATTGTATAACGAGTGATATAACTGGGGAATGATATTCAAGGCACACCATGCAAATGTCGCGACCTATAAGGACGTGGACGGATGGGCAGCTTTGTGCGCTGTGGAGAATTTTAAAACAAGTTCTACTTTAGTTTTAAACTAAGTATTGTTTAACTTCGGTACGACTTCATTATGTCATTAACCTAGACCAGACCGTATCGTATTGTGGACGCAAACATACCATATGATACCATGATAGCCTAGGTCAGCGATTCCCATTTGTCGGGTTGAGAACCGGTACCGGGTCATCATAATAAAATACTGAGTCGCACGTCTTTTTACTATAAATATTTCAACTTATAGGTAAACTAGCTTTTAAGCTTAGCTTGGGTTTAAAAGTATTATGTGGGTCACGAAGAGGCAGTGTGAAAATTACCGGACCATGGTAAAGCAATGATTGAGAAACACTGGTCTAGACTCTACCAGACCATACCATACAACATAGCCTACTAGACCATACCGTAGCGTACCGTACCCTACAATATAGACCATTCATGTATAGGTACATGGGGTGTGTGGGACGAGAGTAATCAACCACCTTCAACCAAGTCCAATAATTTGAACACGATAATTACAGACTTCAAACCATGATGACCACAAAATAAATTTTACATAAGTCAGTTAACACTTATCAAGCTCACTGCACACAGCCTTTAATTAAAGATCATAAATCATGTCACAATAGAACTGAATCGCAATTAAATCGATCAGGTCACGGCCGAACGATTTAAACGCAGAACCAATGCGACAACGATAAAAACAATGCAATTTCACACGCTATAGTACCGCTGCTACTGGCTTAATTAATCGATAAAACATTCAACATTTAATAATAAAGATTCTGTCAATGGACAAACTGCGGGCACGCCGCAATCGCGGCGGTAAGACCCCGCTTTGAGGAGTGGCTGGATAGGCGTCACGGCGTCCTGACCTACCGCATGACGCAGGTCCTCACCGGACACGGAAGTTTCGGGAGGTTCCTGTGTCTGATAGGGAGGGAAGAAACGCCTGGGTGTCACCACTGCGAGGATCGTCCGGAGGACACGGTGGAGCATACGGTGCAGGACTGCCCCGCTTGGGCAGAGCACCGCCGTGTCCTCACGACGGCGATAGGCGGAGACCTCTCGCGCCCGGCATTGGTCGAGGCCATGCTGCGGGGCGAGACGGAGTGGGAAGCGGTCGCCTCCTTCTGCGAAGCAGTCATGCTCGTGAAGGAGGAGGCGGGCCGCCTGAGGGAGAGGACAGCGTCCTCCCTCCACCCCAGCCGCAGTGGTAGACGCCCACGGCGTCGGACGTCGCAGGACGATCTCCGGCCACCGTAGGCGCGGGCATGCGGGCAGCGAGTAATGGGCGACTCACTGTCCGACCATGGACCATGCCCGGGTCGACGGCGCGTTGTGTTCCACGCGCGCCTCAAAGAGTGTCAGCATAGTGACGGGGCCTGTAGAGGGCCAAAGCCTGCTGGGGTCGCGGGACCAAGGGATTACCGTGACCCTAGTACGTAAAGGGCTATTGAAGGACACCGTGGATTTTAGTCAGTACAAGTCTGACAGTCCCTCCCGCCCTGCCCTGGGTGGGAGGACTCATTTGATGATTTTACCACGATAAAAAAAAAAAAAAAAAAAAAAAATTGACAAACTGAGGACATGATTCCGATGTTGTTTCCGCAGTGTCCATTTGTTGGACTCTGGACTCCGGAAGATCATGAATTGAAGTAGTTGTCAGTATCCAGTGTAACCTGTCCGTACTGAACCTTAATGTTAAGGCCATACTTACACGACACGGCGACGTGGATGGAACTGGATCGGATCTCACGTCACGGTCGCATATAGATATATGAAGTCCATTGATTCCTATGCATGCGGTACAAATTATTCAGCGCGTTCGCGTACAGTAGTGGGAGTGGACTAAATATAGTAAAACCATGGGATATACATGTGGCAACCGACGTCACTCCTTCAGTCTTTTTTTTATAAAGCGAAGTAGAATCATCAAATAAGTCCAGGGCAGAGCGAGGTATGCTCCACCGTGTCCTCCGGACGATCCTCGTAGTGGTGACACCCAGGCGTTTCTTCTCTCCTAATCCAACACAAGTACCTCCCGAAACTTCCGTGTCCGGTGAGGACCTGCGTCATGCGGTAGGTCAGGACGCCGTGACGCCTATCCAGCCACTCCCCAAAGAGTGGTTTTAACGCCGCGATTGCGGCGTACCCGACTCCTTCAGGCTAGAAATGTAATGTTTATCAGTAAGAACGATTATAGAAAATTAATATACATACGTTATATAGGATTTGCATTGACTACCGACGAAATGATTTGTCTGGTCCCTACGGCTGACAGATCTCTCTATCTCTCTACAACTTCAACCGAAACTCTTTCAAAGATTAAAGTTGGCTCTTTATGCGAGCACTGCTTTATAGTAATCAGACGGATCTGACAATTACGCTTATGCTAAGTAGTAAGCTGCTTAAGCTCAGAAATTAAATGACATTGCACTTCTGTGAACTTTCTCCGGTGTAATAGTAATAAAGTTAAAGTGTCAGTGGCTCTTTGTACTAAAAAATCATTCAGTCACTGATAATTTAATTTAATTAGTTACGAGCTTACAAACATTTCAATAAACTTACTTATCCATTAAATTATTAAACTTACTTATCCATTAAAATATCCATTAAATTATTAACCAAATAACAACTATTAATCTTTACAATGTACAAATAGCAGTTGTCATTAAGTATAGTAACTAAATTAGGAAGCATTTGTATAAATTCTGACGTTTTATACATCTTTGCAGTTTTATAGAGCTTTCATCATGTTCTCATTATCAAGAACCATTGACAACCATTAAGCGAAAAAAAACGATTATTTCCGAAGTTTCCCGACCTCCCAAGATGACGGTCATTCGGTTACGAACACACGAAGACGTGGCCCACATCGACACATTGTTCGTTATGTCACCGAATCAATTATCATAATCCGTCGAAATGTCATCGACATCGATACCTACTCGGTTCCCACACACTGATCTAGTAAACTTGTTCGTTTTAATGGTTATTACGGTTCCGTACGTCTGAATACAAAAACGGAACCCTTATAGGATCACTCGTGTGTCTGTCCGTCCGTCGCTTACAGTCAATTATCTCCGAATCTATTAGACCGATTAAGTTGAAATTTGGTACACATATCAATTCCTGTGACCCAAACACAGAGGTGTGACGTGAGCAGATGAAATCTGTATATGGGGGGTCATTTTTGGGGGGGAAGGGGAAAATTAAAAAAAAAAAATCTGAAAACTGCATTGTGTGGCATATCAAATGAAAGGTCTTGTTGAGAAGATCTTAAATGTATTTTTTTGTAATTTTAAAATAAATAGTTTCCAAGTTATTCAAGAAAATAGACGAAAATTGACCATTCCCCCCCCCCTTTTCTTCGAAACTACTGAACCTAAAATTTTGAAAAAAATACAGAAATTAGTTTTCTCCTTATAGATTATAGGAAAACCTATAAGAAGTCCATGATATTAAAATAACATGGTAAATCACTCAATATTGTGCGTACCAACTTACTTTTTTTTTTTAATACGTCATAAATCGTAAACCGCAATTTATCTTTCAAAGTTACAACCAGCTTTAAAGGCGAGTCCGACTCGCACTTGGCCGGTTTTTTTTTAAATTAATGTTTGTTTTTAAAATGTGGATGCTATTTAAGTGATTGAAAGCTTTAAGCGATGAAATAGTAGTATGCGGAATAATTTAAAATTAATGTGTTGGTATCACTGCTTACGTGACAGTGGAGGTGATTTTTATGTTTTGGTAATTAAAAGTTTCACAAAACTTGTGGTTAATGCTAAAATTTTGTTATTATTTCTTAAGATACCGTAAAGCAATAATTGTTGCCATTTTCCCCGTACTTAAAAAAAATATTGTTTACCATTCATAAAATAAAGAATGTAATAACATAAGTTAAATATATGTAACATTGGCATGCCTATATAATAAAATTTAATATCTGAGGTCCATAGATTTCATGGTTTCGTTTGGCATTCGATTTTAATCCCAAAATATTTGACACTTCAATGTTAAATTTAACCCTCGCAAAAAAATCCATAATATAATTAAAAATGTAAAACATTTTATTGATTTTTGCTGTAAATAAAACATCGAGGTTAAATTTTTTACCCTTTTGACACTTTGCCGGATGTGAAACTTCCTACGCAACAAAGTGTATTTCGGCTTACAAAACATAAAAGGTTGCATTGCATTCCGATGCAAAATAAATAGCACATTTTCATAAAATTATTGCACTCATAAAATCGGAATTATTTCACGTTCGTGATTCATTTGCATCCGTAAAGTTTTGGTGAAATGCAGTATTACATGACCAGATATGTAGAGATTTCAAGAGTGAAGATATTTATAAAAAAACCTGATTTGGTGTATTTTGGGAATGGTTACTTTATCTTCTTTATTGTAGGTAATTTTTTATTTTCATGAAACTTGCTGTTGGCCTGACCACATTTTTACGACGACTGAGAGCTTCTGAACAAACTTCAGTCACCAGTGAAATGAAGGATTACATGTAAACATTCTGTATCTGTAAAATCGTTTGCGCTTATGTCTTCAAAAAAGTTTAACACAGTAATTGTCTATGATGTACTTTCTGTTTCTGTGTTCACAAGTTGCCTCGCTGTTTCAGTTGCACCCTGCTTTCTATAAAATCAGTGATATTCCCGAACATATGCCCGAATAGTATTGTCTGATTTCAAATCGGCGACAGAATAACTAAATAATGGTCAATAGTCTTATTTATTATTAATAATTAGCCTGTACTGTCCCACTGCTGGGCACTGGGCAAAAAGACCTGCATTGTATTCGGTAGAAACTTAAAGTAGACCATACATAGTTTGCCAGATTTAGCAATGAATAGCAAATTACGTGCAAAGGTTAGTTTAACTCATAAATCGGTTCTTAAACCGCACATGTAAAGTTATCTACAGGATCTTTCTTCCTATGCACTAAAATGATGTATACTTTACTTTAGTTATATCACGATAACAAGCTAATATTAACCCTTCAACGTTGTTACGTCTTGCCTACGATGATGTTATGTTATTTTCAAATCGTCTTGGCGTGGTTAGTAGAGGTAATGATCGCTTTATCTGGGTTAGGAAGCGTTACTGAAGACATCACATTCTCCAAAAAAAAGCCAACCCACGGCCTCAGTGCTGCAGTACTATTTTCTAAGAACTAGTGGACTTTCAATTTTATGCTCTAATTATAAAATTGAAAATCTGTGGGCAGGCTGTGGTTTCGACACTGTGCCCGGGGTTGAGTCCCGAGGTGACGTAAGAACTTAGCAAAAAGTAAGCCGTGCATGATGAACTGATGATAGATACAGCTTTATCAACAACATCAACATTACAATCAGAATTATATCACTCCAAAAACTCAAAACTACCCAACATACAATGCAATAGTCGGAATCTCAAGAATGATTAGAAAAAACGTGGGACGTTCGCTTCCTATCCATACTTCCGTGAGAGGTTCCGTACGTGGTGGTACTTTATAAATACCGGTATGAATGGTATGGTAGATGTTTGTAGAGAGGTACCTTCTTACGTCATACCGTAAAATTGTGACAGCTTGAGGGCTTCTTAAGCTAGGTTCACACGTCGTCAAGTACGAGTTTGAAAACCGGCTAGCGAAAGTCGTAGGTCGTTGAACATGCGTTTTTATAATAAGATTACTAGACAATTGCGTGATATGTTTGTATACAAAACTTGTGTATGAAAAACACGCAATATAAATTGTGTAAATAAGATGCTTGTTCAATTTTAATTTTTTTTTTTCAGATATATATTTCTTTGGAAGTAATAGTAATTTAAGCGTTTTTAAGCATTTTAAAACGCTTAAAAAAAACCTATATTAAACATTGTCCATCTTACCACAAGAAAGATAAACATCTATTGAACACTTGTCTAAAAAAACTGTCTACTTCAAAACGACATTTCACGTTGATATAAGGGTCGGTTTGCAATTACACTAGTTTTATACAAGCGTTCAAACAGATGTTTATCTTTTTGTGGTAAGTCGGAGATAGTTTAACGTGTCAATGTGTCCACGCCCTTACAACTAGGGACCACAAAAGTATCTTCCTATGTAGATATCTGTTAATTACTCGTAACCTACAATTATTTAACTTGCTTAACGATGTATGACATAAGTTAATGTGACAAGAAAGTTCTGAGAGTACCTACTAAGATGTTTGTTTAATATCGTTATGTAAGTAATATGATACAAATGATAAGAAGCTGTCGGCTTCGTTTGTCTGTCGTAAGCGTAACTACTGTCCATGAGGTCCTGGCTTTGATTTCCAGTTCGGGCAAAGTGCTTTTAGGCTTTTCCCTTTAAGACTTTCTCAAAAGGTAGCCACTGAATCTTCTCGCACATATTTAATATTGTTAAATCTACTATTTAGTACGCCTCTGTTTATTTCTTCGGGGATTTCAGGCGTCATTTTTGTTATGTTTTAAAAAGAGAACAGTCTTGAATAACACACACAAAGCACAAGCACATAAATAATACACTACCAATATTGGCCACATTCCTGTATGTTTGGTAAACATTGGGCAGTTTAAGAACCAACCCTTGGCCATATTATTATAACCCTAACCATCTTCACAACTGCAACAAGTACAGTATTGTCTTACATCTCAATACCCTAGGCCTATCACTGTTTTATAACCGTTAATATATTCAACAATAAAACCAAAGGAATGCCTAGTATTGTACATGAAGGTTGTTCTTTATTAACACAGCAATAAGGTCGTATGTTAATATATAACGAAATACTCATTAACTTATAATTTTAATTGCTCTAGCATATTATCCTGGGTTTGTTATTGTGCTTACTGTAATGTTTGCATATCACGCTTATTTATCTTAGGAGCATAGTTGCAGGCGTCTGTTTTTAATAGTTAACTGCATGTATTTAGTAAGACAAAAAAAGAATTTGTCATATCGGTCCAGGCGTCTTTGAGAGAACATAAACATAATGGGGGAACATACTACTATTCGAACTACTTTTATATGGACGACTGAATAAAAAAACGGATTTTTTTTATATATTTGCCAGTAAGGATTCCGAAAATACCCAGTAATAATTTTATTACACTGTATTATTGAATGAGATATAACCTCCTTTCTGCCGGTGCTGGTTTTTTTTCTATGAAGCGTGAGTATCCTCCTTTGTTGGATCCGTAATTTTACTTTTGTTACTTATGCCAAAACTGACCAAGATACGATGCTTTTAAAATTCACAATACGTCACTTCTTTAATGCTGTCATCATACGTATTGCCTTGTTAACTAAACAATCGTGATGACTTTTATTGACTCTTCAACACCATTGTTCGTAATTCGATGCTGGAATGTTTACAAACAGTAAAAGCCTTTGTAGTAATGACACCAAACATCCGTTCGGTAATCGATCAATCAACGCATAAAATCGATGTCATAATCGATGCACGTCACTTCAACTTTGTATCGTTATGTAAGACGTAGATAAAGTAGACTAGATATTTATAGACGCCAACACATCAACATACCCCAATCTGTCAAATTTTCCCAATCGGACATGAAAATTCTTCTTTTGTAATAAAGTTGGAAATGTAAAAAATAATTTTGACAGATTGCGGTAAATCGATATGCTGGCTTCTTTACTTCTTCTATGATTGACTAGCACTTTGCCCGCGACTTCGTCCGCGTGGGTTACGTACTTTCCTAATTCCCCCTTTTCACCCCCTTAAAGGTTAAATTTCCAAAAACCCCTTCTTAGTGCTCCCCTACATTATAATAGGAAGCCGTGTGCAAAATTTCACATTTCTAGCCCCAGTAGTTTCGGCTGTACGTTGATATGTCAGTCAGTCAGTTTTCCTTTTATATATATATATATAGAATATAGATGACATCGCTAAATACATAACTACACAGATTACAAAAACAATATGTAGCCGTACGAATCTACAAATTAATATGCGGCTTCAGCCGATTAATTTTGGAAATTATAATAATTGAAGTAACACTAATGAAAAAATAACCTAATCAATGTGTCCATAGAGAAACCAAGAACCTAGATCTTATTAAGACAACTCAAATTAGGACACGATCATAAATAAAAAGCTGCTCGTGTCTTTGCTAACTGCACTTTCATTTGCCTTGATTTTAACAAATTGACAGTTGTCAATGTGACATTTCGATCATATCGTCAGAGACAACTGCTCTGTTTTTTTTTTCCTTTAATAACTTTGACCTCACTTTCTCATTGAACAGGACGTACTAGACTGTGATTGTGGTCAGTGAATGGAGCATAAACGGGGCTATTAATAATTTATAAAGTTAGTGACTCAGATAATTCCGCATATTAATTGGCTATTAAGGACTGATGTCCTGGTATTGTAACTTTATTTTGAATTGCTTATTTCTTATTTAACCAAAATCAATAACTTTTTAAAAGCTTTTATTTTTAGAAAGGGTCTTCCTAGAATGATACCTTGTGGTATGCCGAAAAGTATTGACAATAATAATAGCAAATATGTAAAAGTTGGCAATGCTTTTACTTTAAATAATAGAGGAAAGCAAACATTAACAAAGAAAATAATTATTCATTTAGATTTATCCCGTCAGAAATTTTCGCTCAAGATTTGATCAAAGTTGATTTATGATTGAATTAATATTGAATCGAGCCATGGAATTTTTTTAGTATTTTCTATAGAAATTTAACTGGTCATTCAGATTCGATTGCAACAAATGAAAAAAAAATGGCATTATGGCAAGATTTATATTCTTTAGAACCTGATAACGCTACATTGACCTCGCAACCAACATCATCAGAGCTGTTAATTTTCGAAACACCTTACTAATGTTTTAATCAGGGTACATCCTATATGTTTATTGTGATTTTACTGTTATTGTCTGTTTAATTTATTAATGAAATGTGATTTCACACGACACGCAATAAAAACAAAGTATTAAAATAAATTCATTTGCAAGGTAATTAATCTTATTATTGGTAATAAATAGCAAGTATTTTTTGAAAATACTACAAGTTTTTTTGCGTGACAGCTATTCCGAAAATAAAATTATGAAAATATCATAATATAAATTGGGATAATTGCGATAGTACTCAAGCAATAGCATAGATATAGGATTTATTTGGAATTTTTATTATTATATTGTTAAAGTGGTTTTTTAGGCTTCATACGAAAATATTCAGACCTTTCTTGTTTCGTATCTACTGTCTCTACTTGCTCTTCGCTATCGCTACTTATGTCCATTTGGTGACACTGAGCAATGACCAAATATTTGTTTACGCAAATCGACTGGCTTCATGGCATAATCGTCTGCTTTACTTACGACATCATATGGGATAAACTACGTACTCTTTACCATGGAGAAACTGTGTTATATTGCAAGAACTAATAACACCTTTAATTCAAACAGCTGCAGTCATCAACATATTGCAACAACAAAACAAGGAATCAACAATTGTTTATATAACAATCAACAATTAGACATCAATTTTGTTAAGACACACCTCCGCTATAAATTTTCGTCTTTCATCTTGTAGTTGTATGAAAATTGGAGGCACCAAAGGGCAAAGTGGATCCCAAGAAGCATACCTTTCTATTTGAGGTTATGCAACCTTATGATGGCATGAAGTAGGAAGTTGAATGGAGGCGAATTATCCAGTAACTATTTTAAGATGATTTGATACTTGGGTAGGTACTTAATTGAATTCCATACTTTAGAGAAGGCAATTTTGTATGACTGACTTCTAAAAATGCAAGATGTTATGAATTAGGCCAGCATCTTTTTTTCTCAATACTTGTTACCTATTATTCCGTTTCTTTACAAATCATAAAGAGTTGATTATAATTTTAAACAAGACATATCATTTTGTAAACAGTGTTGTCGTGGATAGTTTATCTCTTTCAAGACCTGTCCGCAATCTAAAATTTATTTGCAAAAATCTATTTTACCTTTATTTTCCATCATTTATGTTTCCTTGTTAATATATTTTATATTGTAGTTATTGGTGAATAAAAAAAAGTACTCAATTATTGTGCTTTGAACTATGTTGCAATTTCAAATACCAAACACTTCTTTTCCTTGTTGTATCATCATAGTACAATATAAATCTCGATTTTAATGAATAAATTCTAGATCAAACGCGTTTGTATTTTATTTTAACGATGTTGACAGATCAAATTAACTTGTCCCCGATGTAATATACATTTCACTCAGATAAAGCACATGACTCGCTGTGAAGATTATTATATAATTTGATTACCAAAGTTGTTTCAAAATTTGTAATTAATTTGTCTATACAAGGTGATCTGATTACCGTCTTTGTACATAATATCTGCAACCAATATTAATTATTTTTTAGTTACAGACACAGTTTAATTTGCCTTGCACAACAGGTCCTCTTAAGAAACTAGGGCACATCAAATACCCATTACCCTCACTATAGCTTTCATCTTCATCATCATCACCATCGTCAGCTGCCTTATCTTATTCCATGTTCAAGTCGGCTTTCAGTCCAACTGGATAAAGCTGAATACCAGTATTTTACATGAAGCAACGGCCTTTTTGACTTCCTCAACCCAGTTAGTACTGGGTAATAATAACTGGGTAAAACCCTGGGTAGACTAGGTGTCAGATTTCGATATTTTTCCTGACAACCAGAGAGATTTTTCCTGACTACCAAAGACGGATTATTGGATGATTCGTACGAAATCTATCTAAATCTAACTAGTCTACCTTTCATATTTTTATTCTGTGGGCGATTTGCACAAAATTATTATTAATTGGTGTGCGAATGGACAGCTCCAAAAGTATGAATAGGTAATCATCCAATAACCTGAAAACTGTCAAAGATTTATAAAAAAAGAACCCGGTGTAAAAGGTTAGCTTTCTTCTTTAGCATGGTTGAATAATTCTCGTTTATAAGTTATTTAGTAGTTTATAAGTATGTCCGTTCGTTTTATAAGTGCCCATGTGAAATTAAATAATTTGATTTTTAATAATAAACAAAAGGGTTGGTCCTCATTAAATTAATTCTGTAATCTGATTAGAAACAACTGATAACCATGACTATCATACACCTATCTTAATGCTTATGAGTCAGTTAATTATATACGCTTCTACGTCTATATTATATTATATGATTTTCTCATCTCAAATCTTAAAAAGAAAATTCCTAGGCCTCCAAAGAAATGTCAATTGAAATAAAATTATTAGGTACTGATATGCGTCGATGGGACTAAAAGTTGTAACAATGAAAAATACCCATTTACGCGCAATAATAATTTTCTATCCCAAATAAATGATCACAGCTGTCACTTGCTCTATTTCACCAGACTCTTTCTCAACAGAGTGACAATCACATTCAATATATCATCAAGCCACACGCCTACGTAACTTTAACAAAACAATAACAATCACATGTGCTTTGCAACTCGTTGCTTGCACAAATATTCATTAGTCTACATTAGAGACACGACTCAATGATCTGACAAATGAGATCGATTACTTTTCTTACGTCATCGGGAAGTGAGCTTGGTGGTACAGTCAGATAGAGACTTTGGTATGCAGTCAGTTAACTTAATGACTACTTCAAACAGTACCTAACTATAGGTGCATTCTCGAATCAGCCCTCGCGGTACACGTCTGGGGGTCTACTCTTTTATTCCGTCTACGAAAACACTTGAAACTTTTGAGTCAACCTACTCCCTCTTGGTACTGACTTCATAAGTTCTGACAAGACGAAGAAGTTGTCACCAATTTTTAGTTCATTTACTAATTTAACTAATTAGTAAATGAACTTATACTTTTATTTTATAAAAGACAGTTAGAAAAGCCCAAAGCTTCGACCGATGCTACGGGTTTCGAGCTTAGATAGTAGTATCCCTGGTTCGAAGATGCACAGCATATACAGTCAACACAATGTTATTATTTTTCATAAGAATTTCTTTGGAGTAAAAGTAATTACGCGCATAAAACTGAAAATGTGATATTTTCACCTGTATTCCAATATTTTTATTTGATTGTACTTTCTACGTTTGCTCTGTGAGATATTGTACCATCTTCATAAGCTTTCGAAATATTTGAAAGAAGTCGTGACTGCATTGCTTTTGATGATTTAATCCTTTTCAGAAGACTTTTCGATAATGCAACTGGTTGATCTAGTTTCTCGAGTTCCTGTTTAGAAACAATACTAAGGCTACTGTGCTTTAAGTGGCAATGAATGTATTAATCGACAAAGTTATATGGACTCGATTAGAAAAAAATCATTTAAAGATTCCCGTATTAGACGTTAACGTGTTCCCTCCTCACCAGAATCATTCGCGTATATAATAACACTAGCACTTTTCCCGCGACTTCGTCCGCGTGGGTTACGTACTTTCCTAATTCCCCCTTTTCACCCCCTTAAAGGTTAAATTTCCAAAAACCCCTTCTTAGTGCTCCCCTACATTATAATAGGAAGCCGTGTGCAAAATTTCACATTCCTAGCCCCAGTAGTTTCGGCTGTACGTTGATATGTCAGTCAGTCAGTTCTCCTTTTATATATATAGATTACAGATTCAACTTTGACCATTACATTACAATGCTGTCTTTCCCACTAACGAGTAGTCGCGTGTAATGTAACGTACGAGTATGTGGCCCACCAGAGACATCTAATTACAAGTGGAGCGCATTGTTGTTGTGCAGTGTAATGCTCGTTTCTTCTCTTTCACTAATGTAATTCTCGCGAAAGCTCTCATGAGGAATCACCTTTACGCTATAGAGCATGGAGGTTTTAGATGCTAAATCATCAAATGGCTATAATTACATTATCAGAAGAAGAATTTCGATTTCAATAAATCATTCGAGCATCGAAAAGCAAGACTAACAAACTACCAATGTCCCTAATAAAATATAACCCAAAGATGCCTCAATGAGGCGTGGAAATATCGAAGGCGTTGATTTATGTACCCGAAATAAAATCTAAGTTGGATATTCATGAGGATATTGACTGCAAAATTTCAAAAGTTGCATCCCATACAAACATGTACATTTGCAGTTTAACATTCGAATAACAAAACGTGCTACTACATAGTAGTTAAAGACTATTATTTTAACAGTCACGCTCAATAGTGGGACGCAATAAATTTAGTAAGAAGCCACGCATCCTTGAGCGAGGACCTCTCTAATGCTAGTGATGGGATAATGCATACAGCCGCCAATATTATAGGCATCGTTAGTCGCATTGTTATTTGACAGACAGAAGTCAGTCACTACTATGAAATGTATGTTAGGACTTATGGGATTAGTACATATATCATTATTCATTTGAAGATCAAACTTGATGTTCATCAATATTTGACATGAACATATTGTAAATCCGAAATCGATACCAGCTTTGGTAGATAAATACAATGAGAAGAATATCTTATCAGAGAATACAGAAGAATAGGAAAAGAAAAGGAAGAAAGTGAAAAAGCTTAGCCTAACCTAACCTAACTTTAAAACTATCAGGAAACAAGATTTGAAGACGAAAGTAAGATGATGGAATAGAACGACAATAATTTTAAAATTGTCGACGAGGAAAACAAAAAAAAAACTAATTGAAGAACACAAGGAGACAAATGATAATGGCTGTAATTACTTTCGTGAATATTGATTTAATTGCTTGACAAGACTTGGATTAATCTAAAGGCATCAGACTTTAAAACGTCAGTGTCGGCTTATGAGATTACAATCATTTTGGTCGCTACTGACTACTGACAGTTCTCGGATCTAGAAGCACGAGTTCTAAATAGTATTACTATATCTACCTTCACTATGGACTGTAATAAAGATGTCTATTAGACATAAAAGCTCTTAATATCTTATATTTACGGATCAATTTAAGAAGATAGCTTATAATTAGCGTGAATTAGAGATTTACTAAAGAAACATGAAATGACGATCGTAGGTTTTATGTTCTTGAACTCGATTAAGTAATCATAAATCATTATAAAATTTAGCTTAGAGGCTCTTTTAATGTGCGTAATTTTAGTCATTATTGTTAAATTCATTAATCGCATTATAATAACCACTATTTGATAGGTTAGTATTCTAATAGTGTTATGTTTTGTTAAACAATAGTCTAAGAGCAGCATCGCCATACCATAATTCATTTGGAGTCGGTGCAACATGATTGTCTTGTCGACTATTTGCTATCATCTCAATTCGACTTTCATTTCTGAACAGAGCGTTTCATAAGAAATAAAAGCTCTTAGCGGTACCAACATTGTTCCTCAATAAAATTCCTCATAAATCACCAAAAGCGTGCCATTCTAAAAATAACCCACCATAATATTATTTAATACTATAATCGCACAACAATATCCGCAAGCCCGCACGCAACATGGCACGTCTCTCATCAAGTAACAAAGCGTCTGAGATAGAAATGTAATGACACGGTAAAGTTATAATACTTTACCAACGAAGCTTGACACTTCATAGTGGCGCCTCTTGCTAAGAGAAACTGTCATTGAACTGTCAAACACACTACATTTTAAATAAGTTCCGAATTCCGCCGCGTATCTATTTAATTTAGTCAGGTAGTAATGACACAGTAAAGTTGTAAACGTTACGCAGCGCGTTACGTTACGTAATTGAAGCGTAAATCGCGCGGAAAAAATGGCCGGTGCGAATTACCGACTCATCAACGCATGTACGGCCTAGAAAGGGAAATTGGTATAAGCTTGTTTGTTTTGTAGATTGTATGATGACATTTTTTATGGATGGTTTTGTATGTCAGTGAATGGAAACCGCCCAAGACTAATGCATCGGCAAGCGTAGCGAAGGATCCTCAAGTAATCGAAAAAAAGAATTCCTCAAAAAATTATCTGGGTCAGATTGGATATGGGAGTCGGAAGACTAAGTGTTGTAGCGCTATTTGGGTGAGGCCGTTGACCCCTATTACTGCGATAGACTGCCTTAAAAAAATGTTCTAATTGTTTTATAATATTCATTTATTTGAAATTGATTTGGTAAGTAGCTGAAAAACGCAAGCACCTATATATAATATTTATTTATTTAAAAACATACAAATACATCACAGGCTTAGCTAATACAATTATTAGCTTACAATTGTAAAATCTGAGTGTAATTTATCATCATGTAGTTAAGTAGCGTGTAAATAATAAAATATCAAGTGCATACTTGATTTTATTATAAGTTGTAAAACTTATATTCTGTTAGTAATTTCCTCATCCTTGTTCCGTATAACTTGCATTTCAACTGGAACTGAAACTAATTACCACTAATATGATAGTAGCATTATGTATAATTTAGTATGCCATATTAAGTTATTATTTAAAAAAAATAACATCAGTCTAAAATCCAATTCATCACGCTCAAATAAATCACCTAATTTAATACGCTAACTGCAAGATAAGATACACACCAGACATTATTTAAAAACCTTCCATCAACAGGTAAGGGCCGACAGTTCGACACCCACAAAATTATTCGGAATGCGAATCGAACCCGAATCGATAAGAACCCGTTTTTGTCGGCCAAATGACCTTCACGGTCGATCTTATCGGGCCTGGAATGTTGTGAAAAGGCTCCTTGTGGTAGGTCAAACACTAATGCAGTGAATAAATGCAGTGATAATGCTGTTTGGCTTCCGAATGCTGGGTTTTTTCCGTATTATGCTTACTTAAAAGCAGCCGTAAGTTAACACACACAAAGTGACAATCGATTCCAACGTTTCTTGTATTTTTGTCAGTTGCTTGAATGTATTTTTGACTCTTCCATGTCACTTTCCCCGTGTCGCTTTGTTTAGGCCCTATGCACCTTTACTTAAATACTCTTTTTGCGTAAAGCTGCTCATTGTGCAAACTATCTCTCTAACTACGAACAAATCTTATACTCGTACTTTAAAGTTAAACAACGAGTAAGCCCTATGGCTAAGAGATCACGAATAAAATATAGTTATAATAATAGTTGGCGCAGTCGCTGAGCGATTGGACTGCTGCGCTGCTCGTCGCGGATTCGATTCCGCACGGATCAAATATTTGTATAATTATTGTACAAGTAGTTGTTCCGGGTCTGGGCGTTTGTGTTTGTGAGTTTATATGTTTGTTAACGTACCCGCGACACGGGAGAAATTCCTAGGCTGGGGCAACGTTTTTAAAAAAAATATATGTTCTTGTGTTCGAAAACTCTTAAAGTTAAGGTAATCATTGTCTAATTATGTTAAAATTTAACTTTAACAGCTTTTAGCTTTTTGGTTGCTTAACATTAATCACATAAATTCGTTGACACTTTTATAGATAAGGAAAGCGTTACACAAATGTTTACGGTGAAAACTTTCGCGTGCGTCTCTAGGATTTATTGACGCGGAAAAATTTATAGGCGTTAACGATACGTTAGTGATTTGTTGAACGTTTCCGCGAACGTTATAAATGTTGAATTTTTAACATCGTTATAACGTTATTTTTTTGACAACACGGATACAGCACAGTGATTGTACAGTTTTACCGATAGGATACTTTTGTTATTGATATATACGCAACTAATTATTCTGGGCCGTTTTTTTCGACATACATGATTAATTGTTGTTAGTTTTTAGCTTCCGAATAGTTATTTTTGGCCAGTCTTTGTTACATATTTCGGTATGATTATGCCGTCCACTGCCGAGGTCTAATTATTGCCTAAATATATGTAACAAAACGGACTAGGAACGGAATTATTAATTGTCGTGTATGAGCTTTTAATAAATGATTGTAATAATGTGCGTCATTCAAACAGTTCTGAGTTCCGTATTTCTATTACGACATTGAATTGTCGTGATGATTTTATGCCCACACTTTGTAGACTTGTTTTTAATCGTAGAAAACAAAGAATTAAGTAGGAATAATGAGATAAGTGAAACAGATATCGTAACGTGTCATGATTTCATGAAACATTTTCATTGAATAGATTTTGTTTAACGTTGCCCACATCAGAAACATTTATTTATTTACATACATTTACCATAACATATAAACTTACATACACAAACAACTGTACCTAATCAATGGGCCGGCTTAATATTTTTTCTGTGTGGGAATTGAACCCGTGATTGCCAATCGCTCAACCACCAACCGTGCCATTAAAATACAGTACAGTGAAAAATATGCTTAACCATAAATGAATGGATACTATTAAACTTCTTGAATTTTGACAACAAAAGAGTTCACTCAATTGACAAAAACTTTACAGATTTCTTTATTTCAAAACTTAAATTAATGTATTTAAGAAAACTCCTTCAAAAACAAATTAGTCTTGCCTTTTGCTAAGTCAGACCATTGCGTTACACAGCGAAATCTTCGTGAGAAGTGTCACTAATGTCTATAAGACGTGCATGTAACAAAACGACATACATGTTTAAAGACTCACACCTGCATTCGTTCACTATTTCGACACTAGTAAACTCGCTTAAGTTTACGCAAATGGATGCGCCTCTATGCATATAGGACATATGTATACATGAAAAAGCTGGGTGTTTGTATCGAAAATATGTGTTTAGCGCCACCGCATACTGATATTTTTTTCAGACAAACTCCGATACAGAAGGCACTCGCTGCAAACATTTTGTATTAAATACCGCACACTGTAAAAAAAAACTCGGCAGAAGGCAGATTTTATATTGTCAAAGTTGTCGGCTCAATATTTCTGATAGTATGCGGTTACGGGGTGCATTTGGCAAGCATTAGATTTTTTTTATAGTAAGCGGTCGCACTTAACTGGGCTAAATATAGGTTGAACTTCACATAAGCATAAGCTGTTTTTTTTTAATTGAACTTAAATATAAAATCTTTCTTGTGTTTTCTTTGGATATAAATACCTTGTTTCAAATTTATTTTTTTAAATCGTAAAATAATCGAAACAAAAAAGATTTCTATTTTTCAAAGTGATCGCAAACAATTTTTCATATGAATACTTATCTGTAAGTTCAGAATGACAGGAGAGAAAGAGATATAACAGGCATACAATAAATGTGCTCGACTACCCGGTAATCGCTAGTTAAATACATAATTATATTATAATCTTATATGTATGGAACCACCACTTTACTTAAACGTCAAACAGTATCGTCACGCACATGTCACATGTTGGCATTTGTCACATAACCAGAGTACGGTTATGCACAAAATCGATGTCACGCTCCATATAGTAACGCTTGTACAGACGAGTACAGATGCGTTGGGAAATGTACATTCACTTGCACAAGTGTTTTCGTTCCGCTGATGTCTTGAATATTCGTTTTGACGGGTAGATCAATTCTGAAATAAATGATATCATTACAAATGTAATTATTTTGTACTTTGATGATTTATTTTTTAACGAAAAGTTAATAAAAAACGAACAGTCACTATACCTATCATATAAATATAGGTATACTATACATATAACTACTTATAACTGTGTTTATTCCATTTATTTTTCTTGTAGTATAGAGATATAACATTATTTTACAATAAATTATTACGCATATTAATCACTGATGGCCATTAGATAAGTGAACAAGTGAAGGAAACAATGTACAAAGTGATTTGCTTACCTCAGGCTATCAGGAAAACATGATATTGTAATGACACTCGCAAAGGGAAGTCATTACATACTAGAATTATAGAAATTCCATGACATTACAGTGTAATCTGGTCATTTTAGGTATTTATTACAATATTATGGTAATGTATAATACGGAAATATAAAAATATAATGCTATAAATTTTATTATATGAAAGATAATATTCTTTGTGCATTGCTGTGTGCATACTGTGTGTAATTAATTACACGATGTCATCTTAATGTTTTTAATTACCCTTATAAAGTTAAGTCTTGCTGTGTATTTATATTTTACAAAGCACTTCATTTCATACTAACTTATCAATGATACTATGTGAAAATAAAAACATTAACTGTAAAGGGGTTTGCAACTTTTACTACGGACCTTGGCATCAATTTTTTTTTCTTTCGCCAGTGATTAAATTTTGGGCACAATTAGACTACTACCTAAGAAGTTCATAGAAATAAAATTTAAGTTTCTAAACCGTAACCAACCAGAGATATGACGTATTTTATTTTGTTCTAATAAGGAGTTATTTTTTGTAGAAATCTATAGATTTATTGATGTATTAGCTTTTGCCCTTGGCTTTGCCCACCCCAACCAATTTTATGTATAGCCTATAACCGTCTCTAGAGGCCCATCTATCTCTGTGCCAAAATTCATCAACATCGGTTCAGCCATTATGACGTAAAAACGGAACATACCTAAATACTTATTTTCGTGTTTGTAGTAGTGTATTTAAGTGAGTACATGTGCTTTAATTTATTAAAGAGTTCCCTCGATTTCTCCAAGATTCCGTCATGAGATCCTGACCTAGTAACCATGGGACCATGTGTTAAGATACCCTTTCAAACAAAAGAAGAATTCCCAAATTGGTGCAGGCGTCATTGAGAAATAATGGAACATACAGTTCCAACTCCTTTTTTGAAGTCGGTTAAAAATATCTTAACATTGTTATAAACAAACCACTCATTACTCCTCGTAAACCTACTAGTATTACAAATACGAAAATAAGTAATTAGGTATGTTCCGTCTGACGTCAAAACAGCTGAACAGATGTTGATGAATTTTGGTACAGAGATATATGGGACTCTAGAGACGGTTATAGGCTATACATAAAAGTGGTTGGGGTGGGCAAAGCCAAGGGCAAAAGCTAGTACATCAATAAATCTATGGATTCCTACAAAAAATACTACTGATTAGAACAAAATAAAATCCGTCATATCTCTGGTTGGTTACGGTTTAGATTTTTTTATTATTTTTTACGAAGTTTTTAGGTTGTGGTCTACTAATGACCAACATTTCATTACTGGCGAAAGAAAAAAAATTTTGATGCCAAAAAGTTGCATACCCTTTTATAGCTCAATAAAACAAACATAATTTACTACAGCAGGAAATAAGATTATTTCGAGTAAATTCTTATTATTACTAGTGAAATGAACAATAGTAATAAAGAGCAATAGCGTCATAAATAAAGAAAAGTAAAGTAAGTTTTTCATTCTGAAATCATAAATGGAAAGTATAATCTATACACATAATAAATCTGTAGAAGGGTCAATTCTGTACATTGAAAATATTGAAAAAATAAATAGCGGGGGGTGTTGCTGGATCGATACCAAACCCAAATATGTGATTAAAAAAATTTTTGTCTGTCTGTCTGTATATGCAGGTATCACGTGAAAACTAACGGTTCGATTTCGATGAAATTTGGTATAATTATACCTTATTATCCTGGCCATAAAATGGGATACTTTTTTTCCTGGAAAAATATGTAGTAAAAATAATCTTATTGTTCAGTTTTATTCATAGAAGTTGTTCTGTAGAACCACGATCTCCTTAATTATTATAGGCTTGGCCGTATTTGGGTCCAATAGATATTTATAAGATGTCATTGTCAGAGTCACTCAAAATGGAGAAATAAACCATCCACGCGAAGACCGACATCCGCGCGGACGGAGTCGCGGGCTGAAGCTAGTTTTTATAATAAAAACGTACAAGATTGCGTAAATCACAAAATCTTGTAAACTATTGCAAATAATTACCATTTTTAACGAACTTCATAATAACGCACTTGTATGGTAAAGTTGATTGCAATGTCGTAAGTACACACTAAGATGTTTCGTACTTCTTTTATCCATAACCCACGAAGGTTTTTAATCGGGGCAATTCAATCATTCTGCACTAAAAAATTGCGTGTGCCCTGCATTCTCAAATATGGTGTGGTGAAATTAAGCATTGCTCAATGGTAATTTGGATTATTTATTTGAAACGGTGAAACATCATTATTATAATCTTGATTAATATGATTTGGGCACGAAACAAGATGGAGGGTTTTTTTGAGGACCTTTCACATTGTACAACACGCGTAATTGGACTAACATACGCTTTTGTTGATTAATCTTGGCAATAAATCAATACAAATTATTTATTATTCTTTTATAATCTTCCTGGGCTAATATTTTAAAACTTTTGACATCAATTTAGTTTTCAAAAAGCTGCTTCTAGTTAATATCCGCTACGAAACTTTTCAACCAAACTTTTAAATTAAGTGTCTCTTAACTTTTATAAATGAATATTCAAACACACTTGTTTCCTTGTTTAGTGAAAAAAGAGCGAAGTACACCCACTTTTTAATAAAATTAAGCAAATAAACATCACACTTCACAATAACGGCCAGAAAAAAAAATCCTCCAAGCAAAAAGGTTCTATCGTTCCAAGGGGAGATTCTTCGCTATGACTAAGCCGAACGTCTATTAACCTTTGCCCCAAATTAAGAACAAAAAGAAACCGTTAGTATCACAAACTAATATTTATGTTCTTGATTATACGTTTAGTAATAGTTTATAGTCTCTACATTATTCGGATTGCGGACGTGTAAGGTCAAATCATGATCATTGAATGACCCGAGAATGAGTGACCCTGCCTTGGTTCACTGCACTCCGCGTATGATTTCATCAATCGATGAGTATTTGAATATGGAACTGGCATATTCGATGTTTATATCATAAATCATAATGTTTTTTTTTTTGCCATGAGATCAGGCTATCGTAATATCTACATAACAAATCCTTTTTTTTTGAAACCTATTTTTACTCCTAGTGGTGGTAAGAGTTCAAAAAAAGATTATGATGTTGCGAGGTTTGACAATCGGACTCTTCACTAGGTTTTTTCCCTAGTTATTTCTTTCAAAAGAGAAGAATTACATTTTCTCATAAAATAAAACATCTTGAATACATATTTAAGTTCCATATTCGTTTTATTTATTAGAGAATGTAATAATAATGAACCAACAAACTAATTGAAAGCGTTCTGTAACCAAAACTCTCAAAGCTACCACTCTCATTAGGCGATGAATCCAAGTTCAAATAAATAATCCGTCAATCTATATGATAAGAATACTCCAAGTCATAGTTAAAAACTGACACCAATAACAATTATTATTATTATTGATTTGAAACGTCAATCGCACTGACAGTTCGGTGTTAAGCGAAGGTTGAAGAATGGGGGTCAATGGGTTTTACATTACAGCTATCATAACATGCCTCATAGATGAGGTGAAAATAGAATAATATTCATGATGGGTACTGATTACATCAATCATACTTAATTACTTAAGTCACTTAGCCGTTTGACAACCTTGGTACTTTAACTAAATAAATAAATATTCGACAACTATCACACAACGCCATCTAGTCCCAAGCTATGCAGAGCTTGTGTTATGGGTACTAGACAACTGATAAACATCCTATATAAGTCTAAATACATACATATTATAGATAAATTACACCCAGACACAGAACAAAATGATCGTGCTCATCACACAAACATTTGTCCTGGGTGGGAATCGAACCCACGACCTCCGGCATAGCAGTCAGGGTCACTAACCACTAAACCAACAGGCCTGTCTAAACTAATAAATACTTAGTTTGTTCAGGGTTTATACATCATCATCTGCCTAGGCCTTTCCTAACTGTGTTGGGATCGGCTACAACTCTAACTGGATGCAACTAAATGCTAGTATTTTACATGGAACTACCTGACCTGTACAACCTACAATAAAGATACAAACTTTTTTTTTTTCGTGGTAAAATCATCAAAGCGAGTAATGGGCGACTCGCAGCCCGACCATGGACCATGCCCGGGTCGACGGCGCGTTGTGTTCCACGCGCGCCTCAAGGAGTGTCAGCACATTGACGGGGCCTGTAGAGGGCCAGAGCCGGGGTCGCGGGACTTACCCATCACCGTAACCCCGGTACGTAAAGGGCTAGTGAAGGACACCGTTGATTTTAGTCAGTACAAGTCTGACAGTCCCTCCCGCCCTGCCCTGGGTGGGAGGACTCATTTGATGGGGAGCAGAAGAAACTGTAATCCACTGACTAGAATCCACGGTGTTCCAGGGTCACGGCTACCTGGTAAGACAGTACCGCGACCCCGGCAGGCGTTTGGTTCTCTATGGGGCTCCGTCAGAGTATTGCCCTCCCTTAAACAGTACAGTTTGCCGATGAGTACCAGGGTATGAGGGCCTCGCCAGAAGGTGCTTACCTTTTTTTTATCGTGGTAAAATCGTCAAATGAGTCCTCCCACCCCAGGGCAGGGCGGGTGGACTGTCAGACTTGTACTGACTAAAATCCACGGTGTCCTTCAATAGCCCTTTACGTACCGGGGTCACGGTAATCCCTTGGTCCCGCGACCCCGAAGGTGCTTACCTTAGCTTGTGAAAGGCAACTCTCCAATAATCAAACAATATGCACTCAATAGGTGCCTGAGAATGGACGATGCAGGACGACCTAATCGTACCGTGATGGCTGGTTCGAAGTGCGGTAAGTAAGGAAGCTTAAGTGGCTCTAGAAAAGAGCACTTGGAAGTATATGGGGAGGCCTTTGCCCAGCAGTGGGACAGTAATAAAAAGAAATCCAAACAAATCACATTTTAATTACAGTCCAAGTTTCCTTACAACATCTCTGGCACTATAAATAAAACGATATCTTTAACTTCGTCAACTATGTCTTTATAAAAAATGGACATGTCAGGTCAAATTTTGAACCCTGGTGCAATACAACCTAGTGTCAGCAACCTGCCTGCCGGGGTCGCGGGACTTACCCATCACCGTAACCCCGGTACGTAAAGGGCTCGTGAAGGACACCGTGGATTTTAGTCAGTACAAGTCTGACAGTCCCTCCCGCCCTGCCCTGGGTGGGAGGACTCATTTGATGATTTTACCACGCAAAAAAAAAAAAAAAAAAAAGTGTCTGCAACCTAAGATGTAACAACCAGTAGTCCAACATAATATTATGAAATAGGAAGACGAAATATTTGCATGATCACCTTTTTGACCTGTCGCAGTTATCATACAGCAAATCAGTAACTGTCATCATTATTATAACATAATTCCACCATTTACAAGAAAAACATTTCAAGTCCAAAAGCGTACACAGACAGTTATGCGTCTTATGTCATAATAGCAATAAAGACGCATATCATTATATCGTAGGAAGGTTACTGGTTAATGCGGTCAATTTCAACCTTTTTGGTCAAGTTCTCTAGCTTTCTCTGCAACATTGTTTTTGGTTTTATTATCTAAATGTTGAGTTAGGTTAGGTTTAGTTTTGAAATCATACGTAAGGGTTACGCGTTGGTCGCGGAACTGTCTTATAAGGTAACCGTGAGCTTGGAACGTAAAGGGCTATTGAAGGATCACCGTGGAATTTAATCAGTACAAGTCTGACACCCGTCCCGCCCTGTGTGAAAGGACTCATTTGACGATTTTACCACTGAAAATAAGATTACACGTTATGTAAAAGATAAGGGGAGAGAATATGACTATTTTTACTCTTTTAGAAGAGTTTGATGGCTAATGGTAATTTGATGTCTCAGCGTTCTCCTGAAGAAACACCTTTTCCAATTTTTTACCCGGAACTATTTCCCCATTCGTTGGATTACTCCAGTTTTGAAAGGACTATGTGAAGAGGATAGCGAGCTTAAATTGGTTAAAAGGAGTTCGATGTCGGGAAGAATAGACGGAGTGGAAAGAGGCCTACACCAAGATGGTAGAAAGACGCAGAAGAAGAAGAAAAAGAGACGAAGAAGTTCCCCATTTCAAAGAATTGATTTTTATGTAGAAGTTATATCTACGCTTTGGTATGGAGAACTACACGACATTAATTAAAGCTTTGGCACAAAATCATGGTCTTGTAAAATCCTGCTAAAAGACATTCCAAAAATATGAAACGTTTCAGAAGTGAATTTCTTGAGTCTAGGCCACCCAAACTTCTATTTTTTGCATCCGTATAATATCAGCAAGTACCAAAGCACGTAACTTCGTGGTTCTCACGTGTAGAACTTAACTCACAACTCGTAAACATTTGTCAGTATAAAATTAGGAAAGTTAGCTTAGTAAAAAGATACCGCCCACGTTTACTTCCCTTTCTCTCCATTTGTAGTACGGAAATATTTTTATGAGTTTATTGTATCGTAATAACCATATATTATTATCAAATAATACGTACGTAATCCAAAGGGCAACACCCGCTCTGCCCTGGATAGGAGGACTCATATGATGATTTTACCACGTAAAAAAAAAAAATTGTGCACTACTTTCATAAACAATACCACGAAAAAAAAAAGAAAGTTATCCTTCCTCTTTGTATTACAAAAAGGTTATATCTACTTCACGAATACGTACCTAACAACCCCGAATCGTCCCAATAAATGATAGAACCTAAGTAATAAACCGTTTAATAAAATGATTATTCAATTAAATGTCATTACACAGTCTCTAAGAAACCCTCCATACCAATAATGTCAGCACATACAGCCACCTCACGTTCCATTTCACTATCATCATTATTTACTTCAATTAGCCCTGTCACGCTATCACAACTCACCCCTGTGTCATCCGACACTTTCTCTATGACCTGTGACCATGCTTACAAAACACAATGTTTTTTTTTTAATATTTAATTTTAGAACACCCATGTTAGTGGGCCGGGTTAGAGGTTACTGGCATGAGTGACGATTATCTCAAAACACGTAATATGTAAAAACTTGTGTTGCATACATATGATGTAAAGAGGTTTCAATCAAACTTTAAATTGTTTTCTTTTTGTAATGATGTATCGTTTATTAGTAACTATGCGTGTATTGCATGCCAGCATCAATATTTAAATCACGAATGGATACTTAAAATAACCTACAAATTGGATTCCAATTAAAAAATGGATGCTGCAAACTGTGCATAAATATGTATTTTTTTTTTAACTAATTGATTTAACTAGCCATTTGATCTCGATGGACGAAAACTCAGTTTTTATAGGTTTACAAATGGCCTTATTAACTCGAAATCTTTTTACATTTTAAGTACTTCATCTTAACATGTCCTTATTCAACTCGAAATCTTTTCTCTTTAGGCACTTTGTCATTTTTCCCTTTAGACCGAGAGAATTTTCAATATTCAACTTTACCCTACTTTCCATAAGGCAAAATTTTAAATCCATCCTTATTACGTACCCTTAATTAATCTGGGGTCGCAACACAATCTTTAGTACTATTCGATTTCAAACCAATTGGAACGAGAAATAGTTTTTAGTAGGAAATACGAAGCCCAGACCACAAACCACAAACTGGTGGACCAAGGTACCTGCATGTGATGTAATACCTCCGTTTTCACTTACTGATTTCTCTATTTGAGCTATAGATGGGCACATTGATCTATGACCAATTTTAGCTATTGAAGATAGAAAGGTAGATACAATACTCTATATTATGCACACCGTACAAATTACGGATATTTACAAATGTATCTTATTAATAGGGTGACACGATGGACTATCTTATAGCTAAAAGCGACCTTTTCAGACATCCCTTGGAGGGGTTTAAGAAAGGAGAGACAATACTGTAGATATTTGGTTCAAGAAATTTTTGGCAGTGTTTCCAAAGGCTATTTTGTTACTTAAGAACAATCGTAATTTTCTATTAAATATCCCTAACACTTAACAAAAGTACTTGAAACGGTTGACCCGATTTTGATGAAACATCGCTAGAAAACCAGCTTTCAAATAAGTAAAACACCATACTCAAATAGGATCACGTGGTCAAAAGCTACGCTGCATCCATGCAAATAATGGTGATTGAAAACCACATTTTGTTTATAAGACGAAAAACCAAAGGGCTGGGGAACTGCACCTCGGAATACAAATAAAGTAATACGAAAAAAAAAGGTAGCAGATTATGCAAATATGAAAAATGTAAATAAACTAATGAATGCTAAAACAACTTGTTTTAAATTGATACAAAATTTTATTTATTCAGGATTTTGTTTGTTTTGTGCTATAACAAGATACTCAAATCAGAAAACAATATCCGAGAATGAACCATTTTAACAAGTTAAATTAACAAAGAAGACTGACTCATAAAGTCTACAAAGTTACAAAAAAAAGAACACTCCTTTTTTGGTCAATCGTGTAATGACTACATAGATCACAGCTGTAGAAAATACGGTGCAGTTACTTTTTTCACAAAGTAATCCATATTAATCAAAAGAAAGTAAACACTGTTTGTCTTTCAGTCTGTCTAGTACCTTACGTAGAGTTTGGAGAATTTTTAAAGCCGTGTTTTAATTTCATCGCAGGTAAAGTCATGGTCAAAAGCACAGTAAAATTATATAGGGACTAGAACTGCATAATCAAAGCACATATAGTTGTATACAAGGTGGTCGTGTCTCACACCTGATCTAGAGTCTACAGGAAACCACAACACGGACAAGCAGACATGTAATCATACGTAACTAGACGCTAATGGCGAATTATTACGACATACACTCATTTATAGGTATGGATTAAAATAGGAAGAAATATAAATAAGAGCTATATCGTCGACCACATCATTGCTTACGATTAGATGGGTGTTGGTCTAACGCGAACCAATCTTAAATAAATAAGGGTTGATGCGTAGATGAGTTTTTCTTCAAAAGTCGTTACTGTACAGTTAAGTTCCTCTTGGTAACGCTGTGCTTAGCCTTCTTCTTGTCTTTTTTTTTTTTTTTTTTTTAGGGTGGCAAAATCATCAAATGAGTCCTCCCGCCCTGGGCGGGGCGGAAGGGACTGTCAGACTCTTACTGACTAAAATCCACCCGTGTTTCTTCGGATGCCCATTACGTTCCGGGGCCGCGGTATCCTGGATTAAGAAAAAAGCCGCGACCCCAGCAGGCATTTGGCCCCGTAAGGGGCCCCGTCGGTGACGCGTGAAACACGACGCGCCACCGACCCGGGCTTGGTCCTTGGTCGGACGGCGAGCTTACCCATTACTCACCGTCCGCAAGCCCGCTCCGCCGCTGTGCCCTCTGCTGTTCAGAGGGACACGCGTTGGAGCATCCACCCGACAGGCTATTCGCATACGGGCAAAGAGACCCCTTAGGCACACAGTGCCTAAAAGAGTTTTTGCCCGCATCCCAGGGTGCACCGGCCCGAAGACTGGTATTCCCCCCGGACGTACCCGAAGGGGAACTCCAGTCCACGGGCGCACGTGGAGGTTTCCTGTCTTAGCACCCCAGCCTTCTTCTTGTCTTGACGCAAATAATAACTTGTATAATACCGTGATACAAATAGATCATTTTCCAACTGGCGAGGTTTTTTGCTATCAAAAACTGACGACACTGTTCGTACAAATATCATGATGGTCAGTTTGTCTGTTTTCTTTAACAGTATCATTTATAAATCGTGACAGCAAAATCTATATACTCGTAATATAGAAATATGGTGGTAGTAAGGGTAATGATGATATAATCTAGATAAAAACTCACTCAGATCTGCCGATAATGTACAGGAAAATACTATGTAGACATGTAATACGTAAAAAGACGCTAATGACAAATTAATGCCACACATACTTATTGATATTAGTTCAAAGAATGCACTCATAACACGTGTAGACTTCAAGTGTTAAATAATAACACAAAACACCTCATAAACACGTCATGTAATGATCTGTTGGGACTAAATTAATAGGAAACAGAAAATAACAAACACGATATGAAAATAATTAAGAGGAAGAATTGATTGACTCTATGTTTTGAAGATTCTTCAAACATACAGAGTCAATCAAGAATTGTAAAAAAAAACAGAACGTTTAGGAAGAAACTGTAAAAAGTAAGAATCGGCAAGCTAGACAATGTATTACTAACTGTTTGGGTAAGTAAATAATTAACTCAAAAAGATAAATAACTGAAAAAGATGGTAAAAAGAATCTTCAAAATATACATGGGAAATCAGGAATTGAAAATAAACTCGTATTTAAATCATTGAACCTTTACAAAGCACCTAAGAAAATAAGAATCGTGTAGACAATGGATTACTACCTGTCGAGCAACATGTTAGAGCCATATATGGCTTCTATCGGTGACAACATGCCTTTTATGTAAAACAATCGTGTAGATGAAGCAATTATTGTACTGCCTATTCATTTATCAAACCCACTAACAATTATTTCCGAACTTAATGATGAAGATTAAAATAAGCTTACTGGCACCAGATCACTGATGATGGTGATGAAAATGAGCAATCTTTTAAAAAAGTGGACATAGTCTTAAGACATAAGCGAGAAAGTAATGAAAATACAAATAATTATAAAAAAGGTCACCATGAGAAAGATGATAAAGCGGAAAACAAAGATAAGGAAGAGAGGGATCTACAGAAATTTGAACGAAAGGAGCTCAAGACCAGCAGCGAAACCCATCACCATGTGAAACTGTCAATAAAGAAGAGAGAGAGCGATTTAGACATAGCTGTCGTAAAATATAACAACATAACAAGAGCAAGACTTATCCAACGGATTACACATACGACACAGACCACCTGACCACTGACCACATCAATACGACACGTAATGACGCGTAACTAGAGGCGCCATTACAGCAAATTATTGCAACAGCGCCACTCCGCTCGAATATATTTCCATACATTGCCGGATCGCTTTTACCCACGATCATTTTGTTCCGTCATTATACGAAACAATGTCCATGTTTGTTTACGTTAGAGTGATCATCATCAGAATTTTAACTTTTATTTCTTGAATGACATTATAAGAGTCCTACTGTGAGAATTCTATTGAACCTGCAAGCTGTATATTTCAGGGCTGGGATTAAATCTATGGAATTCTTTCGGAAAGACCATCACGCTATATCCTGAACCAAGCCATTACATAACACCTTTGTGTCTACGATGTTCTAGGATATAAATGTTTTTGTCTTTGATTTTGTTTAACCTCTGTCTGGTGGCTCCTCCTATCAAAAACTGTCATCAAGTCTGTGTGTCAACAGTATCTGTGAGGAGGATTAGGGCTAACTTGCCTCACAAAGATGAGACTTGAGTCCTAACAATGGGAACCACAAATGCTGTGAGACGCTCATGTCAAAAAGAGATTGACTATCGTCCATCTAAACCATCTTCTTCAGTTGTGGAATGATTTTTTAAATGTTCGCAATGTTAATTTAATACCCAGCTTTTCTTGTTAAGTGTTAGATACAATTTTATCAGACAAAACTCAGAAATTAAGCAAGTAACCCGCTTAGAAAGTGAATTAGTCATAACATCTACAGATAAAATATCACGTTCGATAGTTCCATTTATTTTAATTCCTATTTTCGTAATCATGAGTCAATTCAATACGACTAACATGTCACATTACAATTGCATTACAAGTATTAGTCGCGTGTCGCAACCATAAAACACTTTTACTTGCATATTGTCTAACAATGTGTCACAATGTTGCGCCGATTGTGAATTTCTCTCATGCATAGTCAACAGGATTGAATAAAGTGGAGTGCGAACTATAAATCCCTTTTGATGTGTTATCATTTGAATAAGCAGTAGCTGTGAATGACATAATCGAATAAGCTGTTCTGAGTCCGATGTTATCTCTGAGTCAGTAAATGCGGACGGAGCTGAGTGACATAATACATAAAAATCTTGTCATGGAGCGCATTAAACTGTCAGTCATAGTTGTCATGCCGATGTTTTGAATGTTGAATTACCGGTAGGTAACGCTCAGTAATTGAGTTGTGGAACAGCTTTAAAAATAAAAACATCCACAAAACAACAATAATTCTTATCAAAATAACAATAATCAGCTACAAAGACTGAAAGCCGACCTCAACAGTGCGGGAAAAAATCTAGATGAGGTCGAAACGTTGCGCAGGAAACTATTTCAGCACAACACAAACATAAAGATAAGAACTGAACTAAAACAGACAAAGTAGACAATGTAATACCTTCCAAATACGTACACAAATCCGGCTTCTAACAAAAGCCTTCATAAATAAAATCAATTGCATTCTATTACATTATACATTGGTTAATTAAATTTATTCAAACAGGAACCATGATTATAAGACTGATGTATAAGGTGGCAGATTTCTTTATTAAAACTTCATAGACTATTAGCGTACATACAAGAACATGGTTCTGTAGCACGTCAATCGCTTTTTCTACGCCCACAAAATTTACATATTTCTTAACTACCTGAATATGTAATAGAATGGATGGGTATCGAATATCGGTTTAAGAAATATCTGTCAGGGATAATATTTGGGTATCGATACTTGTTTCAATTGAAACTGATCGATCAAGGTCTGTAGTAATAATCTATCAGTAACATGAGTTAGAGCTCTGCTTACAAAATCCATAGATCTGTCGCATTAATTCTAATTTTACAATTTACCTAATACTAGTGATAAGTTAAACTAAGATCTTTGATACACATTCCCATGCAAATACTTTTTTTGTTTCAGATGACACATCGGACCTCAATGCGGAATCATCAGAAATCATATCAGAGGCGGTGGCGCCACCCCCTGGTCTCACACAGCATTACCAAGAACCTGAAGCAGCAGCGTCAGATGATCACACTGACCACTCCATAGAGCTCGTCGGAGGATCGCAGACATTCTTCCCGACGTTCGCCAACCTCTTCGAACCACGCCAGCAAAACAACTTTAGACTCGGCTACAATAACCAAGAAGCAGCCTACAGTCAAAGACCTAACTCTTACAGATCTCTATTGAACTATCCCCTGTTCGGAGGCTATAATAATAACAGAAACGTAGATAACTTCGGTGGTAAACAGAGCACTCCCACCGCAGCTCCGCTCGTCGAGGCGAGCTCCAGTTTGCTCGGCTCAGGAAACTTTGGGATCATCAGAGGTGGAACATTCTTCGCCCAGAATGATGAAGATGAGTTTGGCGATGGCTATAACTCCTACTACAATAATGGTCACGGCAGACCTTCCTACGAACTCGGCTATATAGCTAACCCCAGACCAAATTACAATCAGGACCAATTCGCCAATTTCAGAGATTTCGCCGATATCAACACTCCTTCTAACTCCGCCTACTCGCACTACGTCGTCGTCTACGCAAACAAGAACTCGACGATGGACGAAATCAGCGAAGAGAGTAGAAGAGTATTATCAAAACCTAAGAACATAATCGAGACTCTAGAACGCATTGACAAAACAACAAGCGCACCAAAGTTATCAAAAGCCAAATCAAAATTGGAAGCGACGAAACAGAAAATGTTGAACAAAAAAGAGCAATGGAAAAAAACTAACTCAAAATTCGTTAGTCAAAAACATGATGCGGAAGAACCTTTATTAGCGTTAAGTTAATTTAGTGCAAATACAAAGACTTGCGTAATGTAAGTGATTGAAGTACCAGTAGGTAGTGAAGTGTTCGGTGACTCGCGTAGGTCGCGGAGTTGCAACCCGAGAGCGATGAAAGGAGTTCTCTGTTTAAATTTAATTTTAAATATAAGCTTGTGGACAAATTGTGTAAGTGGTTCGATGCACATGTGATGGATGGTTGCATATGTTTGTAAATGTATAAATAATAATGACGAAAAATAAATTAATTTTAAATTTTATGTCTACAATATTATTTTGAAACCTTTAAGCCTTTCCTCTATATTTACTACTAGTAATGCCTTGTTAACGATGTACTTACAGTAACAACACAACAACTACGTGCCGTTATCAAATATGTTGTAAGTAGACTACGATTACAAAACTGATCTAGATTTAACGAACCAAGGTGTTGCTAATAATAATCGTACATTAGATACACTCATTTACTTCTTTGGCAATTCTTAAATAACAAGCCAATTCTCGACATTACTTTTCAGTAAGAATTCTTTTTTTATATAACCATGCATCTATGGATACTGATGATTTGCAACGTAAAGAAATAGCTTTCCTAGACCAGAACAGCTAAGTTTGATAGCCGTTAGTTTTAATGATTACGTTCATAATAAATATAAATACCTACATTAACTCACGCCTTTCTTAATATTAAGGGAAAAAGGCGAAAAGGACCCTTACATACTCCTTTCGTTCCGTACATTCAAACATTTGGCCATTCAATAATTACGTTAATAGAATGATGATAAAAGCGTTTAAAACTGAGTCTAGTTTTACAATTCTTAAGAGGCCTCTTACAGTCCACTAGCGCTGCCAATCGAAAAAATGTCATAACTCCACCTAAATCGTGCATTCAAAACTTATACGGCCTTATTACAAAAACTAAATAAACCTTGGTTTAAACCTGGTCTATCAAGTCCAGGCTTATCTGCAGAGCCATGGTTTAAATTTGTCCGTATTACAAAACTAAGATAAAACGTCGACTTTAGTACCGCCATTTGAACGATTTTCTATACAATTAAATCCACAATGAGTAATAACAATTAAATCTACCTTGTTTCAATCCATTTTGGGTGAAAATAACACAAAAACTACAACACAATGATAAATTTGCTATGAGAAACTTTGACATACCTTTGACAGCTACTACTGTTAGACCATGGTTTATCGCAAAACCACGATTTGTAATAATCTTTGTTTAAACCGTAGTTTTACAAGATTAAACCTGGGTTTTTAGTTAAACCCCTTTTTGTAATAAGGCGGATAAGGCCGTTTTTGCTATATATTTCGAGTGTTGACAATGTGATAAAAAATTACGTTATTGCCTTTTCTACAGTAATAATAGACCACATTTTGTATTTTTGATTCTATTTACGAGTTATGACATTTTTAATAAACAATTTTTTTTTTTAATAAACTGAAAAGTAATCAATTCGTGAGCTTAGTACAGCGCCATCTATTGCTGAGTAGTATAACTATATTCAATTATTTAATGCAGTGCCATCTATTGATAGTATTGTTAAACTGTTTGAATATTTCTTGTGTGTTTACTAGATGGCAGCAGTAATCCAGTCCAAAAAATAAAATAATAAGTGGAATTATTCATATCAATGAAATTTTTTGCATGTATTTGAAACTTAAAATAAACTCTGATGAGTTGTTTTAAAAACAATGAGAAAATAAATATAATGTTGCCATTAAATAAAAATTCAACCGTAGACAAGCAATGACAACAAAATAATGTAGAAAAAAAAACAGTTTAGTCTATTGAAAATGTGCTGCAGACGGACGGATCTGAAATGATTTTTTCTAGTAAATTTAGCATAATTAGTCTAATTTATCAACCAAACAATTTCATAAAACGTGTTTAGTGTTTCTAGTGCTATGAGAACTTAAAAGGACTGCTTGTTATTGTGTAATTCGACGTATTTTATGGACCATGTACTCCGGTAGAGATGCCGCAAATACTGCGTATCCCACGCAATGGGCTCTAAATCCCACTGCGTATCAAAATGTTGATACTAGTCACGTAGATTGGGCTGCTTTAGCTCAACAATGGATTGCTATGAAGGAAGCAGCGGCGATCGTGGCCGCGCCGCTGCCGCCTGCATTGAGGCCCGCAGAGGAAGAGGGCGAAGCTCCCATGGAGGTTGAAAACCCGGATAACAACTCAGATGGGCCGGGAGGAGCTGAGTGGAACTCTTCAACTAACTCATGGGGAGGATCTTGGAATCAATGGGGTATGGTTGCACTTTCAGCCAATGCATTCAGTTTTGTCATTATTCATGCTCTGATAATTTAGGATTTTACTATCCTAGATTATTCCCAATTTCTCAGGAAACTATGCTATGAACATCAGTAGCTTTATGTATGCCTATGTGCTTACTTAGAAGCCAAAATACTGATCTAATAATAAAATAGCCATCCTATGATTTTCATCTACAGCAAATTCTAGTCAATAACCATGTTGGCAATAAATAGGAACTGCAATAAATACAGTTCAAAAACTGCATAGTGACCCTATAAAATATGGCATTATAGGAATATAGAATAGACTATGCTCTCTTCTTTTTCTATGACATCATACTACCAAAATACCATTTAAAATTGAATTATGAATAACAAGTACCAAATGTAGAAAAATATGAGATTAAGTAATAAACAGTAGCATTATTGAATAACTTAACAACAGCGCACTGAAATTAATTCCATCAAAATAAGTATGATGTACCATGATCTGTACAAATAGTGATGCTTGAAGCTCTAAGGCACTATTGACGACTACATTTTTTTTAATTTCAATGCATATAAAATATCTATTACATTATCTATAACACTACTATCTCCAAAGGTTGGGGATGGTCAGGCTCAGGGCCCGGTGAGTCTAAAATACCGTCAGATCCTGGCATGCCACCTATTGATGGGTATGCTGTGTCACCGGAAGCAGCTGCTCCTATGCCTGGGTAAGATTGTTTATCTTCATTTTACTTTGATTTTTACACACATATATTTTACTTGCTTCTGACGTCCCACTCGAATTTTGGTGTGTTATATCTTTGTAATTATGCATTTGTTTAACGAAAGAAAAATATGTGTCCATTATTTTTCAAAACTCTAGCTGATGGACTAATTATATATGCAATTTATTGATGCTATCAAATTGCCTATTATTACTATATTTATATAAGTCTGAAAAATCCTGCGACACTTATTTTCATACTTTAAATAATACATCTTTATTATAAATTTGAACGTAAAGTTTGAATGCTACTTTTAATAGTTTATAGCTACATTAATTTAAATTATATGTAGTGTACAAGTAAAAAATAAGGTTAGATATGACGATGATGTGATATTTTTTCCCAGTAAAATATCCTGAAATAATCTCTGGTCCATAGAGTTGTAGCATGTTTCATCTACATTAGTGACTCATATGTATTGAAGAGTACACACCTATTTTTCTTGATCTGAGAGTACACAATTCAATGAATGTTAACAATGAGTATTGTAAGTATCTGCCATCAGCAACACAGGTTTATTAACAATACTGAGTCCATAACATCAAATAACAGAATTTAAAAACTCTTTTACAAGGAGACTGTAATACTTCACTTGCCCTTGAAAACAGAAAACTTTGAAGCAAAACAAGTTTATTATATTTGTAGTATGAAATTAACACTAATATTTAAAAGCTGAAGAATTCGTTTCTTTAGTTGAACACTCCAATCTCAGGAAATACTGGTTTGAATTCAAAAAACTTTTTGTGTTAGGTAGTCTATTTAGTCTATTTATTGAGAAAGGCACTCAATAAATAGACTACCTAACATCACTCTATGACCATTAGGAACCGAGCAGCGCATGTGAAACCATGGGGAATAGCTAATGTTGAATATATTAATGTCTCCTGTGCCTTTGTGGTCATTAAATTATTTTTATTCATGTTGAATATGTTCATTCATTTCTAATCTTTCATGGTATTATTCTGTTTTCAATAACCACTGGCCTAGTTAATAAAAGTGATTTATCAAAACTGATATCTGATAACTCCCCCATGATTTATTACAAATACAATCTCAATTGCTAAATATTGGAACACTTGAAACTATAATCAACAGAATTTAGATACTCATTTAATTCAACACAAATGAAAGTTAAATCTTTGGTTCGCTGGATAAATCAGTATAAAAATAAACTCTTGTGAAATTCACCTGCTCAATGTAAACAGTCTGTTGAGCGATAAATTAACTGAAATATGTGAGAGATTCGTAAATAAATCACAGTCAGTCTATCAATGCATCTTTTTCAAAAATAGAAAAAAGTTGTTTTAGTCTTAATTTTTCATGGCATCTTAACCATAAACTGTAACTGTAACCCTCTATCCTTTTTTTAGTGTTTAATCCATAATTCTGCCAGTATTATTCACATCTAGATAAATTATGTGATTTTCTGTAACCTACTTCCAATATACTTTTATTTAGGCTAATTGGTTTACCTGGAGCAAATCAATGTTACACAAGGAAACAGCATACAACTGTTAACCTTCGCAAATTCACATTATTCCTTAAATTCGTTTTCTTTTTTAATAAATAGAGAATAAAACTAACAGTAATTTATAAAAAATTTTCCCCATTGTCCTTAAAGTTGATTATCACATGAATTATTATACATAAGAACCATACCTACTGGAATTGCATGAATGTGAAAGTCAAAATTATTTAAATACAGACTTTCTTTGATTGCTATGCACCAAGGCCCACTCAAGGCCAGCCAATGCTGTGTTACTTCTTATAGAAAAGTTGCAAACAATTTAATCAAACTTGTTCTACTTAAAACTCTGATTTCTCTTGGGCATTGATTAAATTAGATATGCGGCTGTTCCAATTTCATTCAATAACATGAAAACCAAAGAAATAGGGCAATTCAGTCAACAACGTTAGGCTAAACAGATGAATGAATACAAGTCTGCCCCACGGAATAAGAATGAGGTCTGTATAACTTCTGCATCAATTTGAAAATCGATCGTTATACTGCATTATGATATTTTTGAATTAAGTATGTAAAAGGAATGGCTTGCGAAAGAGAAAACTGCTGTTCGGGTTTGTATAGGAAAAGAATAACGTCGATAATTGCGTGGCTTCAAGGTTATCATACACATACTGATGGTTAGGGCTTGTTCAAAGCCAGGGTTTTGATGAGAGACCTGAAAATGGCTCATTTGGACATTTGCTAAAAAATAAGGACTATTTTTCCCTGGGGTACATACAATTCCATAAAATCTGAACGGTAGGTATCTCGAATTCGCAAGTGACTGTGACGTAGACAAACGTTTATCCAGCTCAAAGCTATGAAGACTTTGACCCAGAACTGGATAAATAAAGCTTAATTTATTGGTGAAGTTACGAGGCGGAGGGAACAAGTACGCGCAAACGATTGAAATCTCCCGGGCTCCAGACTTATAGGCGACTTTTGGTAGGAACCATGTCAGTTTAATCAGTAATGTCCAATATCGAACAGGAAATAAGCACATTCTCCACAATATGGCCTAGATTTCACGAGCACGATAGAAAGAACAGATAGTGTCCTACAGTCAATTATTAATATTGCCTACGTTGTCCCACTGCAGGGAAATGCCTTCCTTACCCCTTCCACCTTTCGCGATATAACGCGATTGTAGGCCAATCCTGTAAAAATAAGTCTAGCTCATCCCGCCATCTCCTTCTGGGCCTGCCGCGTTGTTGTTTCCTGCGAGTTGGGCTCCATAGAGTGGTTATTTTAACCCACTGCTCCTCCGACATGCTGCAGATATGACCAGCCCAGTTCTACTTCAACCTTGCTACTGTAAAGCCGGCACCAGCTTTTGGGTTTTGGAGCGAAGCGTGTAATTTCTGATGCGGTCCGAAAGCTTGACACCCAATATACTCAATACTCAATATACTTCGCACTATAACTCATTGGTAGACTTCAAGTTAAAATAAACAGAAAGATGGATAATTACCTGTTGCGTGCATTCAAATTAGATAAATTGCTCTTAATATTATCTTGATATCGCAATGTAGCTGGACCATGAATATTGATAAGCTTGGCAAGTAACGTTTTTTTAATTTGACATGGATTTGCCCTTAACTCTGGTCTAGGGCAGCAGTGACAGAGACAAAGTCGACGATAGAATGAGCTACCTACATGAAGCCCGAGACTTATAACGAGTTTTCACGTTTCTCAGTGTTCTCAAAACCCTTCGGATCGGACATTTTAAACTGATGAAAGCTTCAAGTATGCCTGTTCGGCCAAATACGTTCATGCTAGTGCCTCTCTGTTCACTCTAACTTTAAAGAGACTAGAGTTATATGAGTTCGGATACACAGACACAGGTAGAGAGTTCCACTCCTTTACTGCGCGCATTACATGTATGCTATTACAATAAAACAACGGTCAACTGTATCCTTTAGGTTGAATTTCGACAATCTCAGAAGAGATTGTATAATTTCAAATAATAAACAAACATACATAATAATTTAATTAAATAACTGAAATCTGTATACAATATGGAAACCCTGCCTCTCAAACTAGGTAACCTGTAAACCTAATATAACCCAAACACCACAGATATACAACGGGTACGCAAGCGCCAACATTCCAGCATGGTTACTGGACTGCCCCTCAAGTGGATCAGCCCAACAGCAGGAGCAGTAGTTCCGGCGGAGATAGACGCTCGAAGAGCAAGAACAGAGACCATAAACCTTCCAGAAGTTCCAGATCACAAAGGTAAACATACTGTGTCCTGTGTTCACCTTGAAATTTAGTATTCTATTACCAGTGGCGAAACTTAGCTGCCCGTGCTTGCGATGTAGATTTAATGACGAATATGTTAATTATCTTTGAACCTTTTTTGTGGAAGGAAAAATTCCCTTGCAAGAAGGGTTTGATCCTGCAATCTTCCGACTCAGTGCACCGGTCAATAGTTTATTTCTTGGAGTTGAATTTGTGATATTTTAACATAACAACACGTCTGTAATTTCCAAAGGATGAGCCAGATGTGTACCTAATTTCACTAACTGCCACACTCACACAATTTTCTATTTATTTGCTAAGGGTCAAATTACACCAAGAAGCGACGCTGCGCGCACATTTCAATAGAAACACTGATACTGTTAGCCTACTTCATCCCACTGCTGAGCAAAGGCTCTCCCCATGACTTCCAGTTTTCACGATCCAAGGCAAAGTAGACCACTGTTTCAATAGAGCAACTTAAAACCTAACTTTATTTACTACACGAAAATATATACATTTCCAGTATCTTCGCGTCTCGGTGTGAACAGACCCTAAACGAATACGTCATCGTTGGTTTAATCTATCAGAAAAGTCATTGTTATCAGCCTGAACGATCACAATCTTTATGGAATGTGTGAGTGACGGTCTCAAGGAATGTTTGCACTCTTTGTGCCTTTTAACGAATTCAAGGTTATGCATCAAATCCCATATCGTAGTACCATACTAAGCACTCCTAATAGAGATGACGTCAGAGTCTTAAATAATAAGTAGATCATTTAAACGTGGGACACAATTATTGTTGTCATAAAACTAATGACGTAAAGCCTAGTTTACATTGAATAAAAACAATATCTTTGAGTTTCGGCCTTGCGTTTGAGGCGTGACAGAGGGAACTAAATATAAACTTACAAAAGGTTTCGATCATGGAACTTTTATTTTTTAGATCAAGGAGCAAAATGAAATAAAAGAACTTCTAAATTAAATTCCTGCTTCTGAACATCGTAATATAGATACTATCTTCACAAGTATAAGGTTTCCTACTGATTGTGATAATTAGGTACAAATGTTTAAATTTATTGTTTTAAATATTCAATACTTTGTATGTTGTTATAACTTTATATTCATTTTAAATTTGCTGTGCCTTCGCAGGGTTCATGACAGGTTCTGGCAAAATTGTTCAACATCTTGTAACAACACATGAATGCAATAACTGTTTGAGTTTAGTTTCTAAAAGCCTGGTCAAGGCTCTACTCGGTAAATCTGTCACCTACCATTCATACTAACTTTTGTCATTGGTTGACCAAACTCAGGCGACATGATTGATAACAGTTGATATTGAAATATTTTCATTCTGTTGTTAAATGCGTACAAAATATTAATAGCCTCGAGTATGACCAGAAAATCCTAGAAATTGAATAAAAATTAAGCTGTACAAATCCTTTAATATATTTCTAAATTTTACAGAGAAAAACCTCCAGCGATACCACCCGTGATCGAGCCAATAGTCATACCTACAGCTATGACAAACTCGACTACCATTGACGCAGCTAAACGGAGACAACTACCGGCGTGGATTAGAGAAGGTACAATAACTGTCTTATCCACATGATAGACTACAAAAAAGTATTTGACCCGAGACTCGGCAGCCATTGTAATAATTCCTAATGTCCACCCCCGCTTCTCCACAGTAATGGACAGAAATACAATAGGGTATTTTAGTCCATCAGTTAGAATATTGAAAAATAATAGACACGTATTTTTTGTTTCTTCAAATCAATGAATATTGACAAAGATAAAACACTTCAAATTCGGGAATGGGCTCATAACGCTTGTAAAATTGTGCCGACCGAGTGACTTTTGTGATTTTGAAAAGCGTTATATCTTCGTCAATTTTGGTTTACGTAAAAAAAGAAAAATACGGGTCTATATATTTTTTATAATATATACTAGCACTTTGCCCGTGACTTCGTTCGCGTGGGTTACGTACTTTCCTAATTCCCCCTTTTCACCCCCTTAAAGGTTAAATTTCCAAAAACCCCTTCTTAGTGCTCCCCTACATTATAATAGGAAGCCGTGTGCAAAATTTCACATTCCTAGCCCCAGTAGTTTCGGCTGTACGTTGATATGTCAGTCAGTCAGTTCTCCTTTTATATATACAGATTTCGGACTAGTACTTTTTTTAAGTAAAATAGCCTATTCTCAAAATTAATTTATCAAGGCTTTAGGCCCACTAGTCGAGTCATTGAGTATATTTGGCACCTAAATTTCTCTGCGCCAGGTAAAGGCAATAATAGTCCTAATGAAGACCCCAAATTATGAGACATGTTAAATAAGCACTAAGTTAATTTCGTGACATTGGTTTTGTCAGAAGCTTGAAAGTCGAACAACCACTCTTACCAAGGGGTATCGTATCACCCAGTTATTAGGTTTTTAGATCAGGTAGGCAGTCACTCTATGTTTTAATACTGATATTCAACTGCATCTGGTTCGAATAGAAGCCCCAACATAGTAGGAAAAAGGCTAGGCAGATGATGTGTGCTATTCAAAACTGAGTCGTATTCCTATGTACAATAATACTAAAAAACCTGAACATTTTATTTCAGGATTAGAAAAAATGGAACGTGAGAAACAGAAGGCGATAGAACGTGAGCAAGAGTTGAAGGCGAGAGAAGAAGCGGAGAAGGAAAAGAAGAGATTAGAGGAAGAAGAGTTAGAAAGAATGAAAGCGGAGGCTGGAGGACAGCCTGTGTTGCCACCTAAGAGCAAATTCGTTAGTATTTTAAATATATTGAAATACAATACATTTACACGCTTATTAAACGCAAACTAAAGTTACGCCAAATTTATTCCTTAAAAAAAGTATAGTTAATCTGAAGATTATCCTGGTTGTTACCTTTTGTTTATTAATATTTTAAAAAATCACGGCTATCATAAAGTGTGTTAAAGTGAGATGAGTATATATATCATACAATAATTGAAAGGCACTGTTGGCGCAGTGGCTGCGGCTTCGATTCCCGCACTTAACAGACATTAGTATGACCTACATGTAGTTGTTCTGGGTCTGGCTGTTTATGTTTTTAAACGTACCCACAACACAAGATAAATTCCTAGTGTGGGGCAACGTTTAAAAAAGAAACATAAGTCGGTAAAAAACTATTTATATGCAAAGTGGAATGTATGTCAAACAATTACAACAAACAATTTAAATAACTAGTCGGCCGATTAATATTTCGGGAAGTGTTGGCAGATATTCTTGGCTGACGACAATCTTAGTTGGCGGGTTCAGATCTAGATTAACTGGAGTTACAAAAATACTAGAGCGCCAGAACTGTTAAATGTGTAGAAATAGACTAATGTTAGTTACTGATATTTAGTTTGAGCAGTATCTAATACAAATACGTTTATTGGTTCAAAAAGTATTAGGCTACAACAATAATACTCTGTCACTTATAATAGGATTCCCTGTGCTATAAGTGACAGAAGAAATCGCGGTTGGCTTATGTAACAATTATAATTTACAGTCCGTATTTACTTAATTAAAATGTTAATATTACAAAAAATAAGAAAAGTAAACAGTAAAAATGTTTGGACCAATTAGATGTTCCTAGTGTGTGTGTGTGTTTGTGGGTGTGTGTGCCCGCGTTTGCGCGCGTATGTGTGTGTGCAAGTTTGCGTGTGTTTGTGGGTTTGCGTTTGCGTGTGCGTGTGTGTAAGGTAGTGTGTTGTATTACGAGTGATGAATAGAATAGGTAGATATTTTATTTTATTTAATAACTTACTCTGTTCATGTTGCAAAAGGAATAATGCCTATAAGTGGGTCAAAAAAGACGAACTATTTCTAATTTGTACAGTCGATATATCCATATAGGTCTAAAGAGATATCGCTATTAGCGACAAGACAGTCATTGTAACCTTAGAATTATAAATACTATAAGACAGATGTGTAAGAATTTTAGTGTACTATATAAAGTATAAATTATTAAGTAATAGTTTAAAAAAATAAAGTATAGCACCAACCCGTCCCTTCCTAGGGATCTATTTAGGTCACATAGACGCCAACGTGGGCAACGCCAGAAAGAATTTGAATTGATAAAACACTGCAGAACAATTTGGTGTGTGTTCGCGCAGCGGAATGTTGTTAAATTTTAAGATTTTAATTATGCAGATATTTAGTGTATGACGTCGTATAATTGTGCATGGTAAAAAAAAAAATTGTGCACGCAGCCATTGTGGAGAAATTCACGGCGAGCGGCCGTGCAATATATTCGTAACATTACGAATATATTGCACGGCCGCTTTTTTGTAGCCATCCGAATTCCTTTAGAACATCGTGATATTTGACTGCTTTATAAACAGTGATCTATTCATGATAAATTGTCCTATAACTCTTTAATTACTAACGGAACAGCATTGATACTTGGCAACATGTTGCAGACACTTACAAGGTTTGTATAAACGTGAAAATCTAGACCCCAAAGTGCATACTTTAAGAACTAAGACCTAATAAGCGTATTTTACGTTTATATTTTTATCTTTTAAGCCCTACGATTTTTTCTAAATCTGTTTTTTAAACAAATATAAACAAATTCAAAACAACGTATGTAAAAATCTACAGCTCTCTATGTAAGCGCTTTATATGAAAACTAGCTAATGGCCAAACGTTCGCGTAGCGGAAACTTGAATATCTCCGAAGTTTATGCATGCACTAATTTTATTCATACATACACAATTACACACAAATACACACTAATTTTTGGACACATCTCTTTTCTTCTAAAGGCTATGGATTAAAAAAAGTTCCGCCAGGACAACGTTCGCCCAGCGGAATCAGTTTTTGGTGAATTTCTCCACAATGGCTGCGTGCACAAATTTTTTTTTACCATACACAATTACACGACGTCATACACTAAATATCTGCATAATTAAAATCTTAATATTTAACAACATTCCGCTGCGCGAACGCACACACAATTTGTTATTATTGAAAATGCCGTCTTTGATATCGTCAAATTAATATATCAGTAAACTAGTACTCTGTACTGTTAAAAGTATACTTATAATCTTATTATTGTCTCAGGAATCGGACTCGGAAGATGAAGAGACGGAGAAGGAGGAGCCACCATCGTCGAGTCCTGTGAAGGAGGAGCCCGTGGAAGAAGCCCCGCCCCCGAAAGAGGAGGAGGAGCCTGCTCCTCTCGTCAAGAGGAGCAGAGAGGAGATCATGCAAGAAGTGGTAAGTATAAAAGTATTATATCCCAAAAATGGTCGCGTCATGACGGGTGAAAGCTATCATTGCTCGTTTGCGAAAAAATATTAAGTACCTTGAGGTTTAAAGAAACCTAAAACGAACACGGCCAATGGGGCTGGGATTAGTTGCCCGCTCATTAGACCCCGCCATCCCCTGGACTGAAAGAGCCCTGGCTGAATGCCATGTTATACTCAAGGCAACCTCATTCCTGGTTTCACTGCCATCTCCCTCCTAGTGGAACTACGAGAAGCCTTTCCAAAAAAAGAAAGCTGGGTTGACATCAGACGACCTGCATCCTTTAACCTTTTGACCGCCAGTGTCATGTATAGATGACAAGCCAAAAAGTGCTCAGCACGCCACAGTCGCGCGTCGCGACTACACGAATGACTTTTAAACGTCAATATATGTACAATACGCGCAGCCAAAGATGAGACCCGACGGATCACGTGGTCACACCTGCGCAGTAAACATTTCGTAGAGCATTTTGTACAAACTGTTTACTGCGCAGGTATGACCACGTGATCCGTCGGGTCTCATCTTTGGTTGCGCGTATTGTAGCTTATTAAAATATCTCTAAATTCACTACTGTTTTTTATGTACTTATGTATTTATTATGCTTAGCTTGGCGCTGAGAGCACGTTCTTGTTTTTTTGACGTGGCGGTCAAAGGGTTAATGGATGTGCTTTCCTTGAAGAATCTGTATAAAATGAGTAACCTATACTTTACTGGATTTAACTACGAATACTAAGGCTGCGATTCGACTGAGGCGGAACGAAGCAGAGCGGAGATGAGCTGTGCCACGATTCACCATTCAAATGCGTTGAATACACATGTGTCACGTGGCCAGCTATGTGTATCAGCCATGTGATTGGTGCTTCGCGTCTCCGCTCCGCCTCAGTCGAACCGCAGCCTAAAGAGTGTAAAGATAAGACTAATTAAGTGGGATACTCAATGATCAAATTCGCGGGGACCACATAATTGAGGGAAGCATAGAACCAAGAAATTTGGCAGTAAGGGGAGGCCTATACCCAATATTGGATGATTCTTACTTCTAAATTCTACCAGCGTCTAAATGGTTAGTGAAAAATTTGCGAGGAAACTGGCATGTACTACAAGATCCAAAGACATTTGTGATATCTACCAAACAACACTGGGCCGCATGGCAATTTGGAACCTACACTCTTGAAGAGGCCGGTGTTCCAGCTTGGGGCATTATAGGCCCGTTATGCTATCAGGTTCTATAATATTATTATATTCTCAGATGCTTGCTGTCCGTCGCTCTCTCACAGAAATACTCCTTGAGGTGACTGACCAGGAGATCCTAACGGTGAGCCAGGAAGAATTGGCCCGATATACCGCCCTACAAGGTATTTCCACTCATCTAAGCTTATCCCAAACGGAACGACGGTCTCCGTCAAGACATTACTTTGTACCACGAGAAACTATCGCGTACTGACTCTGTGACAATACCGTCTCGTATCGAGACAGTCCAACTATGTGAAGAAGAATTGTGTTGTGCAAAATGTGTTTTAAATCATCGCTAATAAAGTCTTATTTCAGATGTTGCCTGTTGACAATTGAATACATGTGGTGTGTGTGATTAATGTTGGTTTTATTTATATGGTAAAAGCGTCGCGCCTCAACGCCATGAAGGCGAGCAAGTCGAAGGCACTGGCCGCTATCGCCAGTGGGCTCGGTGAGTTGCCTTCCTAATGCCGAGCGAGCGCAAATATCTCGCAAACTCTATACAACACTTCCGCATGCAAAATATTCAGTGACAGAACTTGGACATTGAACTTATTGGCGTCAAATAGCATCGTTTGAGCCGACTATCAAATAGTTTGCCAGATATTTCCGAACAAAACATAAATGGTGGTTTTTCTCCTAATTTTGCAGAAAAACTATCAAAGATGTTGAGAGTTTGTTCTGAACCGCCATGTATGTTACTCAAGTTTCTCATTTCAGCTACCCAGCATCATAATTAGTATTTTAGTATTGACTTAATTGGCAATACATTGTATCGGACAGTGTTTAAATGCATTGTTTTTAGTGGATAATTGGTAAGAAATGTACAGAATTTATTATAGACTAGCGACCGGCCCCGGCTTCGCACGGGTGGACATTTATTTTTTAAGCTCTCTGAAAAAAAAAAAAAAACCGGCATAAAATATAGCCTATACGGATTCGGAAGTATCCCTCTGAGTAATGGTAAAAGAAATTTTGAAATCGGTCCAGTAGTTTTTGAGCCTATTCAATACAAACATACAAAAATACAAAGGTTTCCTCTTTATAATATTAGTATAGATGTTATGACCTACATACATAATATTAAACATTTATGTAAAATATTTTTTATGTAAATGATTTTTTTAAGGAACTTTGTTTACTGTTTGTGTGATTTGTTTGATTGATTTCGAAGGTAATTATTGTCTGTATAAAAAAGTTACTTTTGCTATTAGTTCTCTATAGATGCGGTGTTCTAATTTACCTTTATGATTGAGGAATAACATGAAATGATTAAAGTGGATGCAAACACAAACATTTTTGTCTTCTGAAGTAGTAGGTGGAATCAAAATATCTTGAGTCATTCCAAGTGTGTGTTGTTGTGTAGTTTCTATTGTGGTGTGTGTATGTGTGCAGGGCTGGGCGCGTACGAGAGCAGCAGCGACGACAGCGACGAAGATGAACAAAACGACTTATCTGATCAACAGCTGCAGGTATGGAAACAGACTGACGCGGAAGCGTCGTATAGAAAGGAAAATGTTATTAGCATAGTATTACTTTGGTATAATACAAAGGTGTTACTGTCATTTGGTCTAATTTGGATATGCCTATTTTTAAGGCCATTTTTACATGCTTCAGAAATAAAATTTGGAATAAATGATAAAACATCTTCCACATTTTTTAGACTTGTAGTCTAAACTTGAAGTCTAAACTTGTAGTGTAAACTAATATACAGGGTGAATTTTTCAACTGGGCATGGATAGCTATATCGGAAACTATGAGGAATATTGAAAGGAGTCTCGAAGCCGATTTTGACGAAAACTAAAACTGGCAAGAAACCGAATCCGCTACTTTTGCTCACATTGTTAGGAAAGATTAGTATTATTAATGCTAAGTCAAACAAAATTTAATAGTAACCTTAATATCTCTTTTTAAAGGCCTATCCATAGATAACCGACATGTATCAGTTTGGTGAACTTCAAATCTATGGGGAACCCCCGTCCGGAGGACACGGTGGAGCATACGGTGCAGGACTGCCCCGCTTGGGCAGAGCACCGCCGTGTCCTCACGACGGCGATAGGCGGAGACCTCTCGCGCCCGGCATTGGTCGAGGCCATGCTGCGGGGCGAGACGGAGTGGGAAGCGGTCGCCTCCTTCTGCGAAGCAGTCATGCTCGTGAAGGAGGAGGCGGGCCGCCTGAGGGAGAGGACAGCGTCCTCCCTCCACCCCAGCCGCAGTGGTAGACGCCCACGGCGTCGGACGTCGCAGGACGATCTCCGGCCACCGTAGGCGCGGGCATGCGGGCAGCGAGTAATGGGCGACTCGCTGTCCGACCATGGACCATGCCCGGGTCGACGGCGCGTTGTGTTCCACGCGCGCCTCAAAGAGTGTCAGCATAGTGACGGGGCCTGTAGAGGGCCAAAGCCTGCTGGGGTCGCGGGACCAAGGGATTACCGTGACCCCAGTACGTAAAGGGCTAGTGAAGGACACCGTGGATTTTAGTCAGTACAAGTCTGACAGTCCCTCCCGCCCTGCCCTGGGTGGGAGGACTCATTTGATGATTTTACCACGATAAAAAAAAAAAAAAAAATGGGGAACCCCCATTTTTTTTTATTTTTGTGTAAGATCCTAATGCGGTTCACATAATACATCTACTTACCAAGTATCAACAGGATAGCTCCTTATACTTTCGAATAAAAGTGGCTGTGATATACGGACGGACAGGCAGACAGACATGACGAATCTATAAGGGTTCCGTTTTTTGCCATTTGGCTACGGAACCCTAAAAAGGCATGAGTCCCAGCGTTGGGAAATTTATAGATTGAGTGTTCTACATTGTTCCGGCTTATAAAACCGGTACTTCAAATTATATTTGCGTTACTATTTTTGAATCCTATATGATGTCACTTTTTATTCGATAACGATACGGATTCCTGATAGCAAACCGATGACCTTATGTTGCGCGTAGTAATACTACATTAAAATGTTAATTGATAAATACATAGGTACTAATAGAAAACGCTTACTAATTAACATTGAACTGATAATAGACAATTCAGTTGAAAATTTACGCACTTGAAATCGTATATCGAATGTGGGTTTGATTACATATTCTGTTTTCTAATTTCTGCTTACCATTAAACCTTACTTATTAGCTTTGCTTAGCATTAGCTTTACTTATTGTAATTTATTTAATTACTGCTGCGCTCAAAACATACGAAAACAACACAAATATGGTCTAGAAATAAATCGAAAGCATTTTGTTGTTGGCCCTCCTCCAGAGAGCAGCGTTGGGAACGTTAAATGCGGATTAAATATACGCGATATAATATTAAATATGCGGATTAAATGTACTCTGCAAAAAAAAAATATAAGAAATACTGCCTAGTGATGCAAAGGTAGCTACTAAATGTGATTTTGCATTCAAGTTATAATCGTTTTTTCTATAGGATTATTTCAGTAGTTATCAAAAGCCTAGATTATTACCTAGTCAGGTTTAAAGTTTGAAAGAGCAGGAAGGATAGGCAATACACGGTTTCACATTTTACTATTGATAATAACCACAGTAAACATTACAATTCAATAAATGTAAAATGCAAAATCTGAGTGATAGTGCCTGAAGAATAGGGATTAAAACATAAGCAGTAATAATTAAAGTGCTTTATAAATAAATACGTATTACCAGGACATCATAAAACGCAAGAGGCAGGACTTCGAGCGCACTTCGCGAGAGATCGAGGCAGAAGTGCGGCGCGCCGAGGCGAGAGAAGCCAACGAGGAACCCACCACACCCAACAACCTCACGCCCGAGAGACCACGTCGTTCACGTTAGTAGTTTGTAATACTTTAATTTGGTCCCTCGTCGTACAATCCGCAAAGTTGAATCATGACCCATTTTGACAATAAATCGTTTGAATCCGTCGAAATAACAAAGATCAAGGTCGTTACCATGGATATGTATGTTTACGCGAATGTAGACTTAATTGTTTTTGAATGTCTGTAAGAAAATAAGCTTATGGTGGGTCATGATTCAACTTTATCGATTGTACATTCAGTCTCGTTTGAAGTCCTAAGTTTCAGCAAATGATTATTCAACAATTTGTTTTTCCAAAAAATATTGCTAAAGTTGTACAACCAATTGCAAGATATTCGAAACAAAAATAAAAGTGTCTTGGAAACAGTGAAAATCATACGAAACTAAATTCAATTTTAATGCAATTGGATTAGAAAAGCTGAGATTTGAAAGCTAGCATTATTACTATTTAACAAAATAATTCTTGCCTTACAGGATCATCTGCGACGCCTCCACCCGAGAGCGACACCCCGGACAAATTACCTGAGCGTCGCCTCTCTAAAGACAAGAAGAGCAGTCATAAGTCTGACAAGGTCGATGGTGTCAGGAAGTTAGATACCATTCAGGAAGAGAAAGCTAAGAAGTCGAGTAAAAGGGATCGCACCCCGAGTCCCCAGTCCAAATCGTCCAGTAAACCGAACCATAAAGAAAGCTCCTCGTCCACAAGTGACTCTGAAGTCGATTCCTCATCCAGCTCGAGCGAATCCTCCTCAGAGACTGAACAAGACGCCATCGTCCAAACTAAATCTAAGAAACGCAAACGCAAAGGCTCCAGTTCAAGTGGCTCTCGTAGAAAATCAAAGAAAGAAAAACATAGAAAGGACAAGTCTCACAAATCAGACAGAAGTTACTCCAAATCTAAATACTACGACGACTACGAGAGATCTGACAAGCTTAGGTCCAAGAAGAAAGACGACTACTACGACAGGCACAAGTCTTCTAGGAGTAGGGACTACGACAAACACAAATACAGGGATGACTCTGAGGAGGAGCGTCCAAGGAAACGCACAAAGAGGTCGCGTTCGATCAGCTACGAATCGCGCTCGGGGCGCAAGAAGACTTCGCGGGACCGATCCGAAGAACGTTCGCGCAAGAGGGACAAGAGGTCATACGACAGGGACAGCTCGAAGCGCGACCGGTCTTACGACAGGTCGGGCCGAGACTACGACAAGTACGATAGGTATGAGCGGTCTAGGGACTACGACCGGCGTCGATCGCGCAGCGCCAGTCACTCCCGCCACCGCCGGTGAACATCAGGTTACACATGCAGCAGGTTGTACTTTTAACTATCTTGTAAACTTGTGTGTTCGACTTAGAAAAAAAACAATAACTCTTGGTTGATTATGCAAATGAATATCAAAATAAAAGTGCTAAAAACTAATATACTGCAATAATTAGTATTAAGGTTATTATATATTATAAATTGTTATGTATATAGCAATACTAATTATAACTAAAAAAAAACAAATCTACCTCGACCTCTTACTAACAATGTTTATGGAAAATAGGATGATGTCAGAAATGTTGTTATTCTCTTTATATTCTAAATTGTTATATACATGTTCAAAAATGTTCTCTCCGTCTGAAACATATTGAACAAAGACGTTAACAAGGGCCAACCATTATAATAACGGATCACCCTATCCGAGTATACATTTAAAAGATTATACGCGTATACTGAAATATTTAATAGGTATACTTATTTACTATTTCAATAAATGAATATGAATTTCTAAAGTACAAACAATACAGTCCGTACAACCAAGCATTATTATTTGTAAGAATAAATTTTAATGTCGAACTTGAATCAACTAAATTAATGACACAATTTCACTTATGTAATTTTTACTATCTCATAGTTCAATCACTTTTGAAGATAAGTGTTTTTTATACATCCGTGGAGATACGCGTAACACATACATACAAGATCCGTGTGTTATCGCCTAACAAGATAACTTCAGAATGTTTTTGAACCAATTATTACCAAATGCATTTCTGGCATCAAAAAAGCTAAGGCTGTGATATATTATTTTTATTTTTCTCTTGCAGGTGGGAGCAATGAATTAGTGCGTGCAAGATGTAAATATTAGTCCCTTGTGTATAGTATTTTAGTGTGCACTATTATTCGCGTATTACTTTAATAAACACTTCACAATCTTAACATGAGTTTTATTTCTTGTAATGTATGTACTAATTTTATTAGCCGAAGGGTTTGTTTGTTTGGTTGTATGCGCTAATCTCAAGAACTGGTTCGAATTGAAAAATGTATAGGCTAAATAACATTATGTTACCTACTACCAATAGGAGCCGAGCAGCGATTGTGGAACCATGGGCATCAAATAATACCACGATAATACAGTATCATTCAAATGGACAGTTGTTTTGAAGTACCATTTGCACTCACATTTACCAGTTACTTTTAGATCCCATTGTAATAGAAGGCAAGCCTTATACTGGGCATAATAATTATTCTTCATGAATGCGAATTTGAAAATAACATCTGCAAATTAGAATATTACATTCCATACTATAGTAATTCAAATAACTAGTGGAGACCAATGCTGAGTGTAGTACCTGCACTTTTTATGAAGGACTTCTACACCAATTATTAACATCAATAGATATTTATCTACCAACTAACATGTTTCTTCAAATTCCAGGAATGGTTCTATCATGGCCAATGTCTATATCCATTGTTGTCGTTTACTTTGGTTTGCCCTTTTTATCATCATAAACTAAAAAAAAAAAACTAAACTAAAAGACTAGAAACATACAAAGCTCGAATAATGTCACATACCAACATCTTAGCCACAGCCCTAAGTGAACAAACAACTATGAAAAGGCTCAAACACCACCACATATGGGACTTTATTGAATAAAGCCTAATAATAAATAAGAGAGGAAGATTCTTTGCTGGAAGAATGGACCTCAGCAGCCAATACTTGTACAAAAAATCTGCTAAAGGTGTACAACCGATTGCAAGATGAACTATTAAAAAAAAAACTAATCCTCCCAGAGCAGAAGGGAATATCAGACTCGTACCTGACTAAATTCCATGATGTTCTATCAATAGACATTTCACAGTTATATAGATAGGTTCACAGTTATAAGACAGTCCCGTGACCCTGCCAGGGTTTTGTTTTTTTTTGTAGTGAACTACAAAATAAACAGGTAGATTTACAGATGCAAGCACATCAAGCTACCACAATCTGTCAAATTTCTTTAATAGATTTTCAACGTTATCACAATAGTGGAATGTTAATGTTCAATTGGTAACATTTCACACATTGGTTAATGTTCAATTGGTGACAGATTCCGGTAGGTTGACCTGCTGGCATCTGTGCATTTTGCACATTCAAATTTCAGAAAAATGATGCATGGCCATTATGGCAACTCCAACATGAATGTCATTTTTAGCACTACAAGGCAACTCTCACTGACTAATACGCCACCTTCTATAAAATTCACACGGTGTTCTGCAGTCCCACTCCCATCACAAATATGTAGTTACCGTAAAATACAAAATTAAATGTAACAAGTGTGAATGTTTTTATTAATTTTTGTTTGGCAATGGGTGTTATTAACCTGAAATAATTTGTATTATGTTTTTATAATTAAATGAAACATCATAATCAATCAAGATTATATTTTTTTACTTTAAATTTTATAAATATATGTTCACATATAATGAATTTCTATAGGTTTATTGCTCACTGATTGTAATGTTGTATATAAAATTTATACAATTCATTAGATAACATATTAACTGTAATATACCAATTTTATATTGATGACAATACATTTTATTTATGAATCACATCATAGGCCTCGGCTAATGAATGATAAGAATGTTTATGCAGTAATCATTTTGTCTATAAATTAAATAAAATTAAGAATGTGATACTTAAATAAAGCACCTATTTACACATACACTCATGAATGAAAACCAAAGGATACTTCCAGCTTAGGCCTTTCTCTGAGGCTAAGCCCAATCTCACTTACCAAATCTTTGATCACATTTGTTGTATCTATACAATGCACCTATGTATCTATCAATATTCACACTATGGTCTGTAGAAAGTTGTACAAACTCTGTGAGCCTTATTTGCCATGGCAATAACCCATGAGTACAACATAAAGGACCAGAATATAAAACTAATTCTGGGTCAGGAATGGAAGGGTACATTAACATTAGAGCTTTGTCTAATTCTTGTGCTGTATATTCATCAGTTTCTCTACTACATATTATGCTACCTTCAGCTATCTGACGTATACATCGCGCTACAGTGGGTTTCCCATCTTTACTAGTGAAGATATTTATGTAAATGGTATGAGCCTGCATCCCATTTGTGTATCCATTCAAGTCGGGCTTTCTGCACCACTTTATGCAACCTGGCACACCCTTTTTATTTCTTTCCACTTCAAGAAATAGTTTTTCTTCATTTTCTTTTAATTCCCCTGGAAAAAAAAAGATGTCAAATAAGAGAAAGTCACATTTTAGTTATTGCAATAATTTTTTTTTTTAAATACCGTAGAGATACCTACTGAGTCTAGGATATTGTGATACAACAACTGTATTGTGTCATGTAACGTATATGCACAATATTTCATCATTGTTATCTTGTGAATTAGAATGCATATTGCCTATCTGATTATATAGAAATAGATGATTGTATGTGACAGTGGTCAACTAAATAATGTTGGTTAACTTGCAAATTAAAGTATTCTATTTGAAACACAGTAATTGTTTTGTAAAATAAAGAGTCAAAGGTTAGTATGGGACTACAGAGGGTAATGCGTTTTTGGTTATGATTTGAGTAATAGTGGTCAATCAAAAATACACACTATTGTTTAACTAAGTCAATATGACTCAGGGGTTTATTACCTGTTATATCGTAGAAGCTCACATATGATATCCCGGCTACAAGGCTCCATATAACCAAGCGAGCCAAGTCACTAAAAGAGTGTTGTTCAGTGTCCGTCAGGATCACCAAATGTTTCAGTTTCTTGGTAACTTTGGGCAAATGTTCTAATATAACTCTAATATCACTTTTCGTCACCTCATCTTGAGGTAAAATGCACTTTTTGATCCGAAATCGGGAATAAACATTTTGAACAGCAACAAGTACATTCACAACCAAATGTATTAATGTAAACAAAAACTGACTTAGCAGCCGCGACAGCATGTTAAAGAATCAACAGAATAGCTCTGAAATTAGCCGGTAACTATATTTTATTTAACCATTTTTTGGGAATAGAAATCACATCGAAATCCGACAGATCACACGGCACAGTCAGCCGCTTTTTTCAGACAGCCAATCACGAGCTTCAGGGTGGACAGAAAGCTTGCCAACGTTTAGAAACCATTTTTCCCATGGAATTAGTAAGTAGATAGTGATATTGAAATATAATTTAATTGTGTACCCTACTCCCAACAATGGTAGAATTAAAATTACGCTAGGAGACCATTCGTTCGAGCGCATTTTTTTTTGGGTGTTAAAAAGCGCTGTGTGTTACCAAAAAGGTGAATTGAACTTAAATGTCGCAAACCTGAACTTATCCACTTGACAGCTAAATGAAATGTCATCCGCAACTGACAATTCTTTGCAACATTAAAATAAAATACAGCTAAAAAAAACCGCCGCGTTTTAAAAGCGCAGACGCGTGAACATGGGAATGCAATTTTGTTCCATTTTGGCGATTTTTTAACGCTGGCAAAAAAAGCGATCATGCGAATGGGCCCTTAGTAAGCCATTGGTTCTAACTTTTATTTATAGATCTTTGACAATGATCGTCAAGTAAACAGTGACTTGAAAGGTAAAGGTATCATGTTTTATGCATTAATTTTAAAAGATTATCTTGTAGAGTCAAACGGGCAGTCGCTCCATGTAAATGTTACGTTGCATTGAAATTGGAAACAAAGCGACTGCTTTAATGAAAATCCGCGTGGGAGTGGGAGAACATGCCTCAGGCCGAGACTTAATCAAAAGAGAAAGTGCTCATGACTCTTTCAACTCGATCTAACACTTAATGCATTTGTTCCTTTCAAGTGCAATTTTTTTGACATTTTTCAAAATATTTACTGTGAATTGGCTGTATAGGTTAAATAGTTATATTCGATTCTCCACACAACTTAATTAGTCGATTGTCAATGTGTTTCCTTTTCCGTCCACCATCTTTGTTTCTTTCGCTTGTCAGACTTGGCTGATAAGGTTAGTATTTTACACGATTCCACATTTTAGATTAACTTTTGTGATTTTCTGGACAAAAAGGAAGTTTATGTGTTAGTAAATGTGTCAAAATATGATCTAAATATAAAAAATGTGTTAAATTTATCGTACTCGGCAATTAAGGCAATCAGTTTGTTATCGCGCTAACCGACCACGCCGTTGAAAATTGCGTTTCCATTTCAGAGGCCTCAAAATGCAGCTGCACATCAGAGGACAGTCGACACACGTCTTAGACGTCAATGGACAGGAGACCATTGGCCAGATCAAGGTAATTATTAAAATTCTATGCTCAAACTTTTCAAACATGATCGTATGTTGTTCTCTTCGGTTTTGTACAAATGGTTTTTGAATAATTACCCCTTGAACTTGTTCACACTACCCTTTTGAAGCTTGTAGTAATTACCTCACAAACATTTAAAAAGAGTAAGTTAGTCATCAAAATAAAGATTTATAGGTTATGTCAGTCCTTCAACTTAGGTTGCTCAGCAATTTGTCACGTTATTTACAGGAGCGCATCCGCGCCCTTGCTGAGGTCGGTGCTGAGGAGGTGACTCTGTCCCTCTGCGGTGCTCCCATCGAAGATGCCTGCCTGGTGTCTGAGCTCTCATCCAACGAGCTTGACCTCACAGTCCCACTGCTTGGTGGTAAAGTGCACGGATCCTTGGCTCGTGCCGGTAAGTACATCAGAATTTGCATCTTATTTGAATGATTTAATATCATTTTCAATATTTTGTAACGTTTCTTATCTTGAGAGTGGAGTGACTTTATTTTTTTCAAGTTTTGTGGATGGTATTACAAAATATGGTCAGTGGGTCGTCTTTGTATTGGCCAATTCTGTCAAACTATGAATGTGTATAATTTTACAAATACTACTATTTAACAAAGGCATAACCTATCAAGTGTTTTCCATGAGTTGACCAAGATATCTATATTTTCAAATGTAAGCTTTAGCTCAAACTACTCACAAACTCTGGAAGTGATTGTTGTGTAATATTGTTTTTGTGTTTATCTGTGACTGAACTAAGTTTGTATTAGAATCAAACTGAAGGATAGTTAAATATTGCTAACTAGCTGTTGCATGTCGAGAAATTTCGTCGAATTCAGTAATGTAGCTTTTGTGTGAAAAAGTCAACAGACAGTTTTGTCTTTATTATTTACTAGCACTTTGCCCGCGACTTGGTCTGCGTGGGTTACGTACTTTCCTAATTCCCCCTTTTCACCCCCTTAAAGTTTAAATTTCCAAAAAACCCTTCTTAGTGCTCCCCTACATTATGAAAGGAAGCCGTGTGCAAAATTTCACATTCCTAGCCCCAGTAGTTTCGGCTGTACGTTGATATGTCAGTCAGTCAGTTCTCCTTTTATATATATAGATTCTTGTAGCTTCATTTCTGAAAAATTATGTTAAGTTTTATTCAATCATTTTATTTAATGCTTTCAGGTAAGGTCAAAGGTCAGACCCCTAAAGTAGAGAAGCAGCAAAAGAAGAAGAAGAAGACTGGCCGTGCTAAGCGTAGGATCCAGTACAACAGACGGTAAATTTTATTCTATTTTTGTGGAATAATGTATCTACAGATAATTGTATAGCAACATACATTGTAAAAGATGACAGAAGAGTTGGACAAAACCAGTGGATTAAATTGGTAGACATAGAGAGTCTTTGGCCAGCAGTGAGATTATGCAGGCCATACAAAAGTATCTATCAAGCCTACATAGAACATCCAATCTCTACATTAAAACCGATATTCTGATGCATATTTATCTAGTCCCTAATCATCATAAGCTGACTAATCTCATTACATCCATTACTTCCTACTAAATCATACAATGAAAAGATGATGATTAATCTATATGGCTGGTTTAATAGAGTCAAAACTAGTTTAGTTCTCTATTGGTCCGCATGCATGGCATGCGGACGGCGAGTAATGGGCGACTCGCTGTCCAACCATGGACCGTGCCCGGGTCGACGGCACGTTGTGTTCCACGCGCGGCTCAAGGAGTGTCAGCATAGTAAAGGGGCCCCCTGTAGAGGGCCAAAGCCTGCCAGGGTCGCGGGACTTACGAATTACCGTGACCCCGGTACGTAAAGGGCTATTGAAGGACACCGTGGATTTTAGTCAGTATGAGTCTGACAGTCCCTCCCGCTCTGCCCTGGGTGGGAGGACTCATGTGATGATTTTACCACGTAAAAAAAAAAGTTTTCTATTGGTCTTGTTAAGTAAGTGATAGACGTCAGTCTCTTATCAACACTAATCACTCGTTGCACATGCTATTCGCATGTGGATTGGCTCAAGTACTTGCACTTGTTACAATTTGCATAACAGTTTACAGCTTAGTTGTGATTATAACACGAAAGGTTAGAAAATTGAACAGCAACTATTGATGTACTTATATTAGAACTTTATTTTAGAACATATGTTTTTACGAGCAATTGTGAACTTAAATGATAATACTTATTTAAGCAAGTACTTTTTTACACAATTTTAAAACTTGTTTTTCCAAAGGAGAAATTCCTAGGGGCAAAGTTTTAAGGTTGAGGTGAGGAAGTTTTGAGGAAAAAAACTTTGAGGTCACTGTCTCTTTAAAGTCAAGACATAGTTTTGGTCAAACCATGTGAGGAGCATGTAGGTTCTCGTCTTAAAATGGTCTTTTCTTCAACAAAATGAAGCCTAGCGAAAATTTATGTGATATTAACCAAATTCTGTTTTATTTCAGATTCGTCAATGTTGTGCAGACATTCGGCCGCAGACGTGGACCGAACTCCAACTCTTAGATTTATGTTTTGTAAATAAAATGCAAATATAACATCATTTTGCGCCAATATCTGTTTTATTTCGTGAAATGTTTAAAAAAAATGTTCTTCTACTGCGACCCACTGACCCAAGACCGAATCTAGGACGGGCCGAGACCATCTACGAGGCCCTTTTCATTCAGGACGAAAAATATGACATGCCTCCGCTGCTCGCGCGAGGCCCCCTCTTGGTCTAAGATAACTTGGTTCTCCTGAGACATCTATACCAAATGTGATTGTCAGCGACAGCTGTGCGAGGCCTAAACGAGATTATCGCGACATCAGCATTGCAAGGCCTTTTAGGTATATACTTAAGCCATGGTAATTTCTTAGTAGAAGTTAAGTTTTACCTACTGCTTTACCGCTGTCGAGACTTTCTCTGAGCGCGAGGCCATGGGCTAGGGTCCGCTTCGCCCCCGCCTAGCTTCGCCACTGTATGTACTTATCCCACTGCTGAACAAGACTCCCTCATAATATTCCACTTTTTCTCAGTATAGTCATAGACACGTCCAAGTTTTCATATTAGCGTTTTCAAGGCCAACCTTGGTAAAGATACTGTTTCTGGCAGCCAATGGCTCATCAGTGCTTGACGACTAGAGTCAATCGGACAGACATGGCATGGCCTGCTCAATCCCACTTCAACGGCTGTCTTTAACATTATAGAGAGAGGGCTCTGGGCACTTAATGTATGTAAACATTCTTAAAAGTTTAACCACATTTTTGAGGTATTCTTTCTGTCACATGTATTTCCATGCTAAGATGGCTACTACATTTGTTTTTTCTTTCATGGGTGCGTTTACAAACTTTTAAACTCGTGTACAAAAAGGCCCAGACCCGGAAAACTTCTTGCAACACAAAAATATTTCTTCCGTGCGGGAATCGAACCCGTGACATGCGATGCAGTGGTCAATCGCTCAGCCACTGCGCACAACAACAGAAATACGAGTACAATACATAATGAACGGACGCGAGTAACAAAAGGTAAAGGCAGAGGGGAATGGAAACCCCGGGAGGGGGACGCCTTAAAAAGTCCTACACCATGGTCGTTGTCCTTCACTGACCTTATATTGATGAAGTGCATTAGAAAGGCCGGGTGTGTACAGACTGTGTAGTACTTACTTGTAAATATTTTCGTCAGTAAGAGACAGACGGTCCTCTTTGCTCCATCTACGATGGGAGAACCAGGGAAGACTCATTTGATGACTTTTTTCACCCAAAAAAAAGTATATTTTCGAGGATTTTCACAATTAATTAATGGCTGGTTTCGATCATTATGAAAGAAAATCATCATTATAAAACGGGAAATTTTAATTTACCTACCTGTGGTACTCTCGTTTACCATGCCGGGGTCGCAGGACTGTCTACTGACTTTAGTGACCACTGTATTATGAGTATATTTGGCTCGCCTCCGCTCCACCACGTCAACCCGGGTTGACGGTTCGATAACGACTGAGCGTCAGAGTACTATATACTCTACCCCCACCACTCGCTCAATGTGACGTATGCGCTTGAGAAAAATCATAATACTTCTTTACATACACTAAAGTCAGTAGTCTAAGTATCTTGTATGGGGGATAATTTCAATAAAACTACAATCAACATTTTTTGGCAAATAAAGTGTATTTCAAAAGGGCCAAGGAAGACTGTATGAGAGCATGCTCACGCTCTTAACGTCACGAAACGGCTAAATATTTCAATCGACAATTTGTACGTTGTCATGATAATCAAGTTATCGGCAAGACAATAGTCCAGAGTCCAGACGTGTGATCCTAATTCCACACATAATGTAACACTAAATGGCACTGTGGCATCGATAAAGTTATACAACAAAAAATCATAGTCACAATTAAAAAATGTCTCTACAATCGTTACAATTAGGTACAATTTTAGGCAAATTACCCTAAACAAAATAAAAATTGTACTTTTGTTCAAAATATGTCTCTCGTTGTATCAAAATACTTTAAGTACGTGTTTATGTATTCTAGAACAAGTTTAAGGAAACTTTATTAAATACATAATAATCATCAACTAAATGGATAGGTGAGCTTTATCAATGAATATAGAAAAAGGTACGGGACATTTGAAATTGGAAGGAGCTGTAAAAAAAAACCAATGATTTTCGATTCGAAAGTAAATGACTATGATTTCGTAATTAGGTACACATTTTAAGCATAGATAGGTACGCTAGAAGACCACAGCCACAGTAATAGTCCTTAGTCTAAATAAAATACGTTAGTAACACATGTCCAGGCATTCATAACCTATGTTCTACAATCATTGCATGTGATGTGAAAAACATTTGGAAATACAACCAAGTATTTACAATAAAACTTCTGCAATAATAACAATGACTTTAAAGAGCCTAATTTAATTAAGTAAATACGAATATTTCACAATAAAACAGTCGAGTCAGTTCACACAATAAGGCACAATTGTTGCAGAATTTCAACCCTTTCTATTTTTTCATTTCATCATCATCTTCATCCGTCTCGCTTTGATATGCAATAGATTATTACGTTACCTCTATATAATAGTAGTCTTATATTATGCACCACTTTTAAGAACTAGGCACACGATACTATCTAATGTTAAATGTAACACAACTACCTATAATTTAAAGTAAATTTTGGCTTCAGATCTCCTTAAATGGGCCCTTATTCGGACAAAACTGCGAAACAACATTCATATTTCGAGTTTTTGTACTTTTAAAACCTCTAAACCTATTTTAAATGCATTTATCTGACTTAATCAAATCTATCGCCAAAGTTAAATCTTTTGCAGTTTTGTCAAAGATTTAAGGATTGGTCGGAACCCCTGATGACCGGTAGGTTGGTCGGGTGTCTATGTGCCTGTTTACGGCATCGTAGCTCTTAAACGGGTGAACCGATTGGAATACAGTTTTTTGTTTTTCCAAAGCACGTTTTGCAGAAACTGTTTTTAAATGTTTTATCAAAATCGGTTCAACCGTTTCAAGGTCATGACCTCCCTTGTCATGGGTGGGCGATTTTTTAATTTAGTCGATTAAGTTGTTCATCAAGATGTCAAACAAAAGCCTATTTTCTCGCTCAGTTTGACCAATTCTAACTATTGGGAATGTTTCTAATATATAATTTCGTATTCGAGGTACGTGATTAGGACTGTGTAGGCATATTAGTTTACAATAAAATAAAATTAAAATTACATGTAACTTGATCTCCGAATTTGACTGCTAAAACTAAAATAATAAAACACTAGGTACATTTTGTAGATAAATGTAGATTAAAAAATCCAAGTCTTACAAAAAATAATAATTTCAATATTCATGAACGAATGCGCCATTGCAATGTTAAACCATTACAATGGCAGTAAGTGTAGTCACTTACGTATAAGGTCATTCATGAATACGGGAATAAGGCTGGTATTCAAACTATGCAGAGGCATAATTCATTATTCATTACACGCATTAGTGCACGCTCATCCTTCGGCAAACGGTCCATTTGAATGCCAGCTACGTTCCGTTTTACGCACTCATCCGGCAGTTGGAGAACTGCATTCACTATTTTTCAATAGAGTTTTTGGCACCAATGTGTTATCCGCAACAATGTGTCCTTTCGCTTACACTTTATTGGCAGATCCATTTTCAGTGGTGTTTGTTCCCGTTTTCGCTTTGGCGCGGGCCTTCTCCCACTTGCTGATCTTGTTAATAGGGTAGCACATCAACGCTGAAAGGAGTAAAAATCCTCCTGACACGTGGAAGGAGATCTCGTAGCTATTTGTGGCATCATACAACATTCCTGTTGAAAAAACAACGCATAAATAAGATAAACACTTAAGCCAGTACTTAGCGAATTTTATGCTAGTGTCGGTGATTACTCGTATTATTCTAGTAAAAATAGTTATTTAAGGCATAGAGCCAAGGGCTTCCAAACTTTTTCTAGAACGTTGCGCATTTATAGGTTTAATATTTCGTCTGGTGTCATTCCTGGTTAAAAACTCCACTTAATTTGAATAAGTAATTCTGGTTTAATGGCTGCAAGAGAATTTAATAAAGCAATCCTCTTTCTGATGGATCTTCGCGTGTCAAGCGCCTCTCTTAGATCCTCTGTACTCTCTACAGCACACCAGGTGCAGAACGCCAAGTTTGGGATCACCTGGCTTTTGCCTTAATATTATTTAGCATTAACTATAAAAGATTAGTCTTGATAGGTAGATCATCGTTCAATGACGATGCAGGCGCGATTGCATTAGCGCAATTTAAGTTTAACCACAACGTGTCCACAGCGCTAATTTTGAAAGCGCCAAGTGCCAGAATGTCGATAGATAATGGTGACAATTCACTAGCTGGCGGACTAAATGGCTCGTTTAATAAGGTAGAATACCGTAACATTTTTTTTTTTTTTTTTTTTTTCTTTTACACAACTATCACAAGCTAAGCAGAGCTTGTGTTATGGGTACTAGACAACTGATAAACATACTTATATATTTCTAAATACATACATATTATAGATAAATGACACCCAGACACAGAACAAATGATCGTGCTCATCACACAAACATTTGTCCTGGGTGGGAATCGAACCCACGACCTCCGGCATAGCAGTCAGGGTCACTAACTACTAGACCAACAGGCCAGTCGAATTAGAAATATTATTATATATTATTATTAGAAATATTAACATTAAGAAATATACATAAATTAATCTCACCTGCAATAGGTGAACCAAGTAAAGCCCCAATTCCTTGGAAGAGTAGGAACAGACCAAAGCAGTTGGTGAGACGCTCCAGACCGAGGTACTCGACGACCACGATAGAACGCAACGTAGCAAAGCAAGCTGAAAAGGATGAATTAACAATGAACAATAGTAAACTATATATTTGATGGAAATACTTTTAGAAATAATTTGACAGCCACGTTGATCTTATAGACGGTGATTGGTCTTGAGATGGATTTCCGGGCATCCATGTTGTTAAGTCTAAGATAAGATCTATAATTTCAATTGTTTGAGCAATTTGTTAAAATGTGAACACCTTATTTTGTACCCACAGTCTTTGCAAATTAAATGATTTCTGATTTCTGATTTCTCAGGAGCAGCCAAGTCAAAGAATCAAAATTTGGGCCTGTTGGCCAAATGATGGCAATTGGCAATAGGCTCGCCCCTCTATTACAAAGATCTTAAAACGTAACAACGAAATAATGTGGGTTTACTATTAAATTAGGTACAATCCTTCTGGAACTACAGGTGTAATGTTAAGGTCTAAGGAATAAGGTGTGACATAAACTTAATTAAGATAAACTCACCAACAGCAAGGCCGAATAAAGCGCAGTATGCGTACTGGTAGTATGTATCGAAGCAGAAGTTGCTGAACATGGTGGCGAGACCACCCATGGTGAGGGCGATGTTGGTAACCCACAACGGGGACAGCTTCGGCATCGCTGAGATCATCCCGCACACCAACCGACCAACAATGTTCGCCACTCCGATCGCTGACACCAACCACTCAATAGCTTTTGGATTCATACCATTCTCTTGTGCTCTATGTTGCACATACACGAAGGGCACAAAGAATCCCAACATCGTGACAAATCCACTCAGAGCCAGAATCACGAACGTCGGAGATTTGAATAAGCTCACATCCAACATAGTAGCCAACGCTCTTGTCACAGCTACGGGACAGATGCGGCATTTACCTTTTTCTTCCTTTTCTTCCTCAGGAGAAGGTACGTGAGTAACAGCTAAATGGTAGCCAATGGATGTCCGTGACGTGTACTGTGGCAGCCTGGTCAAGCTGGCTCCGAAGAAGATGTCTTCACGGTATAAAGGTCTTGAGTGTATGTCAGCAGTTGACGAGTGGTTTTTATTGGCAAAGTCAGTGCGGGACATAACTCTGAGGACAGGTTTAATCAGAGGGTCTGTTGCCTCAGGGTTGGAGCTAGTTTCATCTTGTTCGTCTTTCTCGGTGACTGTTGCGTAGTGAGGTTTGATCAGGTTACTCTTGATGGCTCCTGCAGTAGCGGAAGAGCGGCGTGAACCACCAATTTGAGTGCTGCTTCCACGGAACACCTCTTCAGCCGTCGGATAGCGAGTGTTGCTTGATACTCCCATCCATGTGTGAGGGCTGGCTTTGGTTTGGAACTTCATATCACTTGGCATTCTGATGCCTGAGTCAAGTCTGCCTTGAAGCTTCATTATGTCCTTTAGTTTCTCAGCTGCTACTCTGCTACGTTCTTCTTCTTCTGATGCGGCTGTTTCTTCCGCTACTACTTGGACTGGCTCTATTGGTCTAAACGCCAAACCAAATATGATACATAGCAGCATCATACCTAAAAAATAATATATGTATGTTAAATAGCATTGGGATAACTTTGTAAAGTTGGTCAATACAAGATATCGGTAAACATTTTTATTATTTTTTGGTCAAGTTGGCATATTGACTTTTTGGTCAAGTTATTCATAAAATCAATTTTTAATGCCCTTTTAATGTATCGTGTAAGGAAAAATCGGGACAGGGTGGAAGTTAGTAAGTTTTATTCACACATAAGACAATGTTTTTTATTGATCCAGACAAATTTTATAACCTTCGTAATATTTATCTTTACTTCACTTATAAATAGGTTGGAATATGCGTGTGTTACTCACCTGCTTGGCCAAGCGCAGCGTTCCTCCAGCCATATGCCTCTACAACAGTCATCGTGATCGGCGACATGACAAACACGCCAACTCCGGAGCCACACATTGATATGCCCGTCGCAAGAGCACGCCATTTCTCAAAGTAGAATCCAACGGTTAATACTGCAGGCATGAATATCAAGCATACCCCGAAACCTGAGAACAATTGAGATTTACAAATATATATATTTATTTTATATCAGATTTGTATCCATATTTTGTTATTAAAAATCTTAACCTAAGGTTAGTAGACACCATAATATTATTTACAAAATTCAAAACGACTGACACTTACGTGTGCAACCGTATCCAGTGAGCCAGCATGGGGCTGTCCCACCTATCGCACAAAACACTCAGGATGCTGTGGGAGCTACCACGAATTCTACCAAGAATGGAAGCACACCGTTTCCTGATTATGGCATAAAAATCATCAACCCTGGCCTCGGCAAACATCCCGGAAGCGCTACAAAACCGTGGTAGACCCAACAGCATCCTGAACACATTATTATACTGGACACGCAGGGCGTTGTATGCCCTCAGCGTATACCTGACCCACAGACTGCACGTGTATAAAGACTGGCAATATGCTCTGAAAAGGGTTATTTTGACTTCCGTCGTACAACGCGCAAATCTGCGGATCAGCATATTACCTCGGACAGCCATCGCCCTGCGTTCCCTTTCAATGTCCATATCATCGTTTAGATCATGAGTCACCCAGTGACCCAGGTACTTAAACTTTGTTACTCTAGATAACGGAGTATTATTTATAGACACAACAGGCACGTTAGTGTAACATTTAGTGCCTGCCTTGAAAACCATCAATTCACATTTTTGTGTATTGTACCTGAGCCCATGAGCGACCGCATAATCTTCACAGATCTTAACAAGCTTCCTGAGTGCGCTTATTGATGGACTCAGCAGCACCATATCGTCAGCGTAACTTATATTGTTAACGCAAACTCCATCAATGTGACAACCTATATGGGTGGTGCTGAGTTCAACAATCAGCTGATTTATGTAAAGATTAAAGAGAAATAGAACAATATAGATTTTTTAAAGGTAAGTATTGGATGACTTGACATCACAAGTTAAAATTTAAGTTCTTGGGGTGAGTGGTATCCACTTCTGGTCGTCCACCTCGGGCATAGGCACCACAGGCAATAGGGTAGGCCTCACCAAGGCCGCCTTTTTTTATCGTGGTAAAATCATCAAACGACAACGCCATGATCGAACGGCAAGTCACCCATTACTTGCCATTCACATGCCCGCGTCTATGTGCCAACGGTGGCTGGAAACGGTCACGGTCGCCAACGTTCGTACTAATACACTACGCATAGCCATCTTGAAGTCCTTAGCAATAAGACGCTTTAACATCAGAAATAAGATGTCTAAGTACTACTTTTTTTTTTAAATATTAAAATTATTATTATGCAGACAAAAAATATTTTCTTACCTCCTATAATTCCGTATGTTACGTAAAGAAATTGTGGGCTGGTGGCATAGTAAGAGACCGCGAATCCTGACGCTGCGATTATGCTTCCAAGAATTGTCACTACTCTAAATCCGTACCTGTAAATATAAAAAAAACCGTTAGGAAAGGAACAAAATGATGATCATAAATTTTCAAGCAGTTAAAGTACTCTAGATGCACAATTTAGTCCTCAGCCTTTGCAGCCTCTCACCGAAAAGAGTCTGTGTTCTAGCAGTGACCTTTTATAAGTTACTAGCTGTTGCTCGTGGTTTCGCTTGTTACAACTTAAAAATGGTCCCACGGTATCGGTAACGTCATACCGAGAAGGAAAGTATCCTAGCTGTGTGTATTCTGTATTTATAATATTGTCAGATGCAATTCTAGTATCACTTACTTGTTCGCTAAAGCTGATGCTATGGGACCAAGAATAAGGTAGAATCCAGCTAGCAGAGAGCTGATCAGCGCGACCTCACTTTCGCTTGCCTGTAAACAATAAAAAACCAAAATATATTTCAAAGAAAGGGAAGTGACCTATGATTAAGTGATCAACTGGAGAGAGCTTTGTTAAAAATACATTTTTGTTTCAATGAACTCTAACCTTGGCACATATAGCACAGAATAAGTTGGCGCGCTAGACGAAAACTGAGTTGCGTAAAATAGTTCGCGCAGACGTATTCCCCTACGACAATAATAGTTCGGATAGGTCATAGCTGAACGCCCACGCTTTAAGTGCGACATTCTACCACATATATGTTAGTTTGAAGAATTTATCAATTAACCGGTTACCGTTAATATTCAAATACCTACTTGGCAAACCGGGTCATTAGATGATTCGCCGCATACCTCTTATGGGACGTAACAGCAAAGGATATCACCGACGAATAAATTTTGCAATTACCCACAATACGCAAAAAATAAGACCAAATAACGTTGTTGATATACATTTCATGGCCTGGCGATTAAAATACACACGACCACATAAACCTTTGAATGTGAAACATAAGGTGCTGATAGAAGCATTCACTTTAACAGAACAACTAGCATTCGCCGTTTTTTTTTGTCGTACTGAACAACGAACAGGACTCTGTTCGTTGTTCAGTTCTATGCCTGACCAGGCATAGAACCAAACATCACCACATTTTAAACATCACTATGAACGTTTTCATAATCTTCGTAGCAAACGCTCTCGTCGATGCTCTTCAAAAAAAAAACCTTCATGAATATGTCAGACTTGACGGTCGGCTCGGCCGAAAAAAAAAAAGCTCGAAGCTTTAGTGTCCTTTCGCTAGAATGCTAAGCAGAACGCTCGATAGCATGTTCGTTTAAACGCTCTCGTTTTCTAAAATGTAACATTCACAAGAATCCTCATTACAAGGGGATGCTCAAGTTTATCAGCATAATTAGAGTTTGCTTTCAAGTCTTTACAGTTCAGTGAACCGTGGGATGTGGAAGTAAATCAGTTACTTCCTGTGGTCAAATAAGTTTCCGATGTCAATATACTTTGGTCGTGTGGCCCACTGACCTTGTTGTGCTGACAGACATGTGACAGACGCTGTACGCACTGTGCAAGTTTACTTTTAATTATAGTGACATTTAAATGGATAGCTGGGTCTTGTTAGCCCAGTTTAGTTAAGAGCACATGTAGGCACATTCAGAATGTCAGATTTTTGTGTCTTCTTTCTGTCTTCTTTATTTAAGGTTTTCGATCATTAATAACAACTGTTAATGGTTGAAGGTTAAGGTGCATCTCAACGGGAAATATTTCTATTGCATCATTTCCCACCAGCTCAAAAATATTTTCAATATCCGGCCATGAAAAACATTTCAATGTAGTATGTCTTGTTAATATGTCTGAACCAGCATGGCTTATACTTGTTTTGTTTCATGGCCAGACCAATATGTGGCTATATGACCGGGCCACACTCAAAATATTGTCATATATTGCATGGTCTGGCTGCCAGAGCTGGCAATATTACCGGTAATTGTATTGCAGCCGAACATTGTAGTAATATTGCCAGTTTATACGCACCTTTAAGACATGCTACCATCTACCATACATACAATTTTAAACGAAAAAAAAACTAATTAAAAAAAAAAGTCGCCAGTTTTATCTAAAGCTGTTCGCGGCGCGTAAGTATAAAATATATAAAATTCAGTTTCATTCAGTTAATGATACTTTTGTCAAGTTTTGGTAACTGCAAATTCGTACATAATTATTCCGGTTTTATTAACGTTCTAGATATAGTGCAAAAAATAAAAGTAATTTGCATCAAATAAAAGACCGGGTTGTCGTTCGCACGTATTTTCAATTTGTAAATTATTTTTTTAAATGTACTGGTTTAAACCTGTTACTTTATGTAACTGCAAGGTTATTCCCCATTTACATAGACGCAACTTTATCTTGGGAATTCCCAAATCCTGGCTAATTTCTAAAGCATTAAGTAATTTTCCTTATCCTTTTCAATAATGTCCTTTCATGTCTCATTGGTAAAATTGTGACTGTAACTGATAAACAAGCAAACTCAATTTGTTAATAATTCGTTTTACGTCAAACACTAACATATAAGTACCGTAATTCGTTCCGACGTCTAGGCACGTCCATTTAGTTACCTGAAACCTATGTGTGGTCCTATTTATTTAAGCAAGATGCACAGGCTGTTTCTCAGGCATGCGTTGGTTGTTAGCATAGCGGGACCGTCGGCTTATGTAATATGTAGATATTGAATTTCACCTAGGCCCTTTGTAAAGAGGCTATTGTACATTTGAACTACTAGCTACTACGAATAGTAGCTAGTAGTTCGACCTCCGACTGACCGCAGGTAATGTTTGCAAGCCTTTGTTTAGTCGATCTCACAAAGATTTGGTTAAAGTTGGTATTTCCGAAATCTAACGTATTTTGACCAAATCTTTGTGAGAGCGAATGGAGCGAAAGTTTTGATCATTCCTATATTTAAAGTTACATTATATAAGTTTAAATTGAAAAAAACACATGAAAATTTGAATTTCGCGGGCTACTACGGAGGAATCGCCTTAAAGAATAGGAGCTCGTGGCTAAATAATGACAGGGCACAGGCCGACCTCAAGGTTACACCGCGCTTGCCGAGGTTGGTCTCTGGATGAGTGACCATCTATCAAAGTAAGTTTCCTCCGTGTCTCGAAAAGTGCGTTAATGTAAGAATAATTATTGTTACTGTACAGAAGCTTAAAAGTTTGAAAACCGGTCTAACCAGGAGGTCATTGGGTTGACACCAAATTATGCTGATATTCAGCATTATTCGGTTCAACTGGGAGCAGCCCCTGAATAAGGCTAGGAAGATGATGATTAGGGAGTAAGCTTATGGTGGGTCATAATTCAAATTTGTCGATGTCTATTCGATGTCAATTGTTTTTTTTTTCTCCTGGAATATAGGCATGTACTAATATAATAATTATAATGTAGATAAAATATTTCAGTTGGATATTATTATTTAATTCATACTAAAAATAGATTAACTATTTGCGAGTCCGTTCACTTGAGTCTAATGCTTATGTCAAAGTCCACGAATTGTGGACATAACAAACATAGACGAAGTGGAAAGGGGGGTCTAAAGTAAAGTTAAGTTATTATTGATAGGTAATGAAAATGTATATGAAAACAAGCTATGAATTCCAACACGTGTTTACTAAAGAAAACATTGCAACATAACCGCCGATTAAGATTTGCAATTTTGCATGATCGTCAATAGGTAAGTAAGTAATCTTTATTGAACAGTTATAAAGTGATAACAGCGTAACATACAGATCAAGAAAAATTACAACACTTAAGTACTTCAATGTTCTTCTGAAAGTTGTGACCAATAAGTGATATGACCAAAAAATAGTTAAGGGAACACAGTCAAAACCTGGAAAACTTTATTAAAAATTCTATCGGGATTAGAGATAAATTTCCATGTTCCTTGAAACATCATCACCAGTGATCGGAGTAGGTAGATTGATTTTTGGTACTTGTATCATAAATGCACACAGAAAGAATAACATGGATAAGCCATTTTCCCGGAAAGTAATTCCGGTATTTCCGGATTCAATTAAATATTGTTAATGTTGGTAGTGATATTATTCCTACTCAATTCAAAATTTATAGGAAGGGATCAAAACTAAATTAGTTCATTATTTATCTGTTGAATAATAAAAACAATCGAATTCCGATCGAAGCTTTAATTTTTATTTTTTTTATTTTTAGTCTTTTATGGCATACGAAGGAACAGGTTGATTTTAGTCAGATTTTAGGACCAAAAACAAAGGGGTAGAAAAAAGATAAAAATCAACATTGTTTATTGTTAAATATGTACATTTTACATTTATTCACATTTTTAATCTTCATCGATTATAATGTCAGCATCCTGGTAATCCTGATCTTTACAATTAAAATATATAACTATGAGTTTCTCTATATTTTCTATTTTCAACCTATTTCTTTTAACATCTAAAATCCATTTATAAATGGAACAAGACCGTTCTACATCTGACGATGTCAAAGGAGCAAATTTTAAAAAAGGTATTAAATTATGTGCTTCATTTTTTTCAATTCAAAAATATGAAGAATAATAAAGAATAATATTGCTCATTTTATTACAATTCCTACCTTTTTTTTGAAGGATGGCAAATCATCAAATGACTCCTTCCACTCTGGGAGAATAAAATTCCTACATAAGTTCCGGTTTTTTTTTTAATAATTCACCAATTCCGGAGGAATGTCCATATTAATATATACGTTTCGGATCAATGACCCCATTTCAATCTACCTACTCCGATCACTGATCATCACACACACAGTTACGAATCTGAATGTAAAAATCGGATGTCTGGTTAGACGGCATTCGAGTCAAAGGTACAGTCAGCGTCAGGAAGTGATTACTCCCCTTTAAAGCATCTACGCTTTCATGGAGGGTAGCCACGTCGTGACACTGACTGTACCCAGTTTAGAAAAATCCAAAAGCGGATCTAAGTTGAAAGCCTTTGTCAAACAGATATCCGCTGTGGATATCTTTTTAGTTCTTACGTAAAAATTCGCCAAATAATTAATACTTTCATTTGTGACTGTATTTTATACCTATTCCAGATAGGTTTTTTTTTTATACAAAAAACCGGAAATTTCCAAAAAAAGTAATTACGGTCGCAGGATTTGATCGCTATTAGGGATTCGTAAAATAAAGATCAAATGAAATTGTTACTGCGGGTTACTCCATTTAAAAATCCACATCGGATATTATCCTCAGGGCTATGTAAGTGCTAAACTCGTTTATAATTGGCCAAGGTAAAAAGTATCGAGTCCATATTTGGCAAATTGTATGTTTTCTAGCAATTATAGTTGATGTGATATGATTAGTTATCTGTCATAGCGGTTTAATTTCTCTTTTGCTATTTTAGTCCTAGATGATTTATTTTTATAAATATTTCACGACACAATCAATTGATATGAAATCAAGAAGAGCGTCTTGAGTAAAAACCTGACAGGGTCCAAAATTGTGTCTATAATACAACCCACCACCTAAACGTTGTCGGCCTTATTACAAAAACTAAATAAACCTTGGTTTAAACCTGGTCTATCAAGCCCAGGCTTATCTGCAGAGCCATGAAAAATTTGCTATGAGAAACTTTGACACACCTTTGGCAGCTACTACTGTTATACCATGGTTTATCGCAAAACCACGATTTGTAATAACGTTTTTGTAAACCGTAGTTTTACAAGACAAAACCTGGGTTTTTAGTTAAACTCCTTTTTGTAATAAGACGGTGTATGTACACCAGAGGCGTAGCTACCGCCGTATCAGCCGTATCAATTATACGGGGCCCCCAAGTGTCAAGGGCCCCCGACGATTGGAATAAAAACATAAAATTTTGCTCTTAAATGAATACTTATCGCGGCCGTAATTAAAGCTCCAATTATTGAACTCTATTTTCATAAAGGCTATATCTAGTTTTGAATGAGCTAATGAACTAAAAATGAGCTACTATCAGTCGATCAGCATTCTTAATTTTCTAGTTCCCTTCAAAAATTCTCTTAATGACTCAGTCATAGCATTAGTTACACGAGTCAGGGTGCTATTGTCTTTGTTCTACTAAACTTAGATTAGAAGGGCCCCAAACAAGTTTTGATACGGGGCCCCTTCTGGCCTAGCTACGCCACTGATGTACACGTGATATATGTACATTTTGGAACGCAATAAAGAAATTGAGTGGTGAGAAATCTGCGTTCAGTGAAGAAGTGAAGATTTGGGTTATGTAAAAAATTTAAACCTAAAACTAAAAACTATACATTCTTATACATTTATACTAGTTTATGATGTCATAATATGGTAATGGTAACCTATCCCATTATGACTACGGTTTTTTTTTCACGATTCATAGACAAAAGTATAGCAGCTTACGGTCGTTTTAAGATATGGGCCTAACTTGATATTATTGCCATGGAATTTTCCCAATGAAAGTTTCAATTTTGTCCAAGTGCACATGCACTTAATGCACTAAATGAGTGCTTATGAGTCCGTGGTGGCGTTTACGCACTATGGTATTACGTATTCCGCATAAAATCATACATTCAATCAAATACAACTTTGAACTTTATCCCTATACAAATAAAGATGTTGATGACCGTTTTGTAAACAACAGACGCAAAATGTTTTTGTTTTTGTAACTGTAAATCGGTTGACGCCAACTTGCATACTTGACCCTGCGATTACCAATGCAAATTGCTGTGTCTATTGCCAGGAAATGTACGATTAGCTTGTTTTGAACGGAGCTTTATCTGTTTAAACGCGCATTCATTTAAGAAACAATTTTATTGTTAGCCCTTCTTGCTTTTTATGATATGGCAACATTGGCAAATTTTTTTATTGTTCTCTTCTTTCATTTCAGTAATTCTTTCCTGAACGCCTTATTATCTGCAACTATTTTGTAATACTGTAATCTTACAAAATACAGTTTAGAAAAAATGTTTGTTTTGCTTCAAAATGTTGGCAGAAGTCCAGTTATTGCGTTCACACGTGGACAAATCTATTTATTTTCATAGACGTTGCGTTATCAGACAAACTTTATTTTTCAGTTGCATAATAACATAGACAAAACATCTGTTACGTAAAAAAACTATTTCTAGAATGTTTACCTCGCCACAGCGATCACCTAGTCGTTGTCGATGACTGTTTTTTAAAAAGAGAACACACTTTTTTTTTAAAGAAATCATCCACACATTAATAAATCGATACCTGACGTTCGCTAATCAATAATAATGCACTCGATTTGACCCGAAACGAATCGGATTCAAAATGCAACCTGTTTGGATAAACGGCGTCTCGAGGCCGAGATCGTTCATTGCCCCCACGCTGTTATGTGGGAACTTTATGTACTTTAGCATTGCAAGGGTTAGTGCACTTGCGATAGTGGAAAACTTTTAATAGAGCTGTTTCATTAGACTTGACTGAGCATTCGTCACATTGAGAACGTAACAAGCTTTTAAATCAACCTTCTTGCTCTTAATTTCTTCAATTCCGCTTACCTAAGCGGGTATTATTTCAGGTGTAAAATGAACAAAGAAGAATCCTCTGCACTTCAATTTAATTTTAGTTATATAACGGGGCTAAATTCCTTCCGGCGACTGTCCAAGCAGATTACCGTGACCCTGGAACGTAAAGGGTAAATGAAGGAATACGATACGAGATAGTTTTAGCCAGTTCGAGTTTGACAGGCCTTTCCGCTCCACCCTGTGAGAGAGAACTCATTTGAAGATTTTTCCACAAAAAACCGGCCAAGTGCGAGTCGGACTCGCCCATAAAGGGTTCCGTAACATAATATAAAAGTTCTTGTAGTTGGTTGTAACTTTGAAAGGTAAATTGCGGTTTACGATTTATGACGTATTAAAAAAAACTAATTACTTGATCTCGTTCAAACCAATCTACGCTGGTAGTTTGCATGGTAATGTACATCATATAGGTATTTTTTTAGTTTTATCATTCTCTTATTTTAGTAGGTTTAAGTTACAGGCACACATTTTACCACTTTGGAAGTCTCTCTCGCGCAAACTGTTCAAACCCCACACTATGGGTTTGGTGTTTTTTTTTTATTTCATTTCTAAGTAATTTATTTTTGTGTGAGAATCCTAATGCGGTTCACACAATACATCTACTTACCAAGTTTCAACAGGATAGCTCTTATACTTTCGAAGAATCTCTGAAGAAAATTTACTGTGACACACGGATGGACAGACAGACAGACAGACATGACGAATTTTTAAGGGTTCCGTTTTTTGCCATTTTGCTACGGAACCCTTAAAAATTCGGTCGAAACAACCGAAGATGTTCTTCATCGATTTAAGGGACAGCCCTGTTGGAGTGTTCACGGCAAATTCCATTAACTGGCATCGATTTGACATCGAACTGGTGTAAATTGTGTAATTAATTGCCTTTAGATCGAGTGCTGGCTTCTGTGACGTACAAAAACGACAAAATGATTTATTATCCAATGTTGACTTTTATTATTGGAAGTTTAATACTGGGTTGTTTGTATACCGGGAATGCTTACTTCTACTGTAATTCAAGATCTTTCGGATACTTTATTAGATCAACCATCTCCGGAAAGATGGTCCGGTTAAGTGCCACAAAATTCTAGAACAAACCTATAATACCGCAAATGTAACTACCTATCTAAGTAAACTTCATTCAATGATTGACTGAATGACCGAATGAATGGATCGTTGTAGCAACACAAGGTACCGGAACCTTGGCCTTAACATCATTATAATTTTATTGTTCAATACAACATTGATAGTCAATTCGCGGTCCGCTTTAAAACAAAATTGTAATTATGTTTGGTTATTTTATTCAATTTTTATCCTCGTTTTGGTCAGGAATAAGAATCGGATACGAATCATAATGATGAACAAAATATGGAGTAGCTATACGTAAAATAAGTAAGACTAAAAACGAAAGTAAATCAACCGCAAAAAAAGTGTTCTCCGAAGATACATAATGAAATACAATCAACTGGTCCAGGGAAATCCCAAAGTACCGTAAGAAATTTCGATACTAAGAACCAGTTTAAGTCAGTTCAAACCAAACCTGAGATACCGAGAATCTAGTAGTGTTTTAGTATTTAGATACAAATTGTTGAACTCAAATTCTTTTTAAGAATTTCGAAGTATCTTCAATTATATCGAATTTTTGTATGAAGAGTTCAACACACGTAGAGGGATCACGGGCGCGCGGATGGCAAGTAATGGCGGGTGACTTGCCGTCCGATCATGAACCATGCCAGTGTCGACGGCGCGTCGTTTTCCCTGCGCACCTCAAAAAGCTGTCGGCAATCTGACGGGGTCGCGGGACTACCTTAGGCAACCGTGACTCTGGAACGTAAACGGTTAAAGAACACCGTGGATTTTAGTCAGTACGAGTCTGACAATCCTTTCCATCTCGCCCTGGGTGGGAGGACTCATTTACCACTATAAAAAAAACGTAAAGGTATAAATCGATGCGACAGCCTGGCGCCTTTACCAAATTACTGTGAATTGGCAGGCATCTTTTAATTGGAATTAAAAGATAACCCACAGTCAGGAAAGCTCTCGGGTCGTTTATAGCTTCCAAAAGACCTCATTAGGCATCAAATTAAGATTATCTTAATTACGACTCAAAGGTGCAGATATACTTGAGCATTGGCTTGTAACAGAACGACGAGCATTCGTCATTTTTCATTTTGTCGAACTGAACAACAAACTGAGTCAAGCATTGACATTTCTACGAAAATTTTTACAATCTTTCTGACGAACGCTCTAGAATCTCGGCAAAAAGCTTACCAAAACGCTCGTTAGAATGCTTGCTAAAACGCTCTCGTTTGTTTTTGTTAATGTAACATCCGCAAAAATGCTCATTATAAGTGAATGCTGAAGTTATTCAGCATTCACCTCATGATTCAAAATGCATCATAAAAATCTGGCACAATGACCCATCATAACATCGATATGTGATGGCCAAAATGATATTTGATTTCACACACACTCGATAATTCAGAATCTAGGGATTCATTTCCTTAGCGACCCACTTCAGGTAAATGGCAGCAACTTTGTCTAAATTTGAGCACTACACTTTTGTCACTCCTCATTCATTTAAAAGAAGCTGTGTCGACTAATATTGGCTCATGTTTTCGAATGATTTCCTTAGTATTAACAATCCAGTGTGTAGTGATAACTTAAATCATCGCATCGTTATAAAGCCTAATCTGCACCTATCTTACGAATAAAATACTATCTAACCATTGAAAATGAACGAAAACGAAATCGCACTTCTTTTTTCGAATAGGTACCTAAAGACTATCTGGTTGTTTATCTGAGGATTAAAAAATCGGCGCTAAGTCAGTAAATTGAAAGAAAGTAACAACGCGTAACAGTTAAAAGATTAAACTTCAACAGGATACGCCTGAACAACGCCAGACATCTGGCCAGTCAATATCACGGTTAAAAATGAAGTGACCAAATTCAAAAGAACTGTCACTCTTCGCAAGATTGCTCATGTGGTGTATGTTTCTACAGATCTATTGATTCTAGACACATTGTAAAGTTATAAAACGGAGGCACGGCAATGACGCAATAGTAACGATGCTTATGTAGGGTGTCATGAACACAGAAATAGACATTCATGAGACATCCGTCTGAAATACGTTAGACAATACAAGAAAAATATATGTAGTTCTCAGTTTGTGGCCAACTGTCGTGGATAACTACGATGAGCATTAAACATTATTATTGAACATTATTTGAAAAAACTATGGGGTGGGGAAGGAGGGTGAAGATACTATACGACCTATTCTCATACCACCACTATTTACCAAAAATATACATTAAAATCGAACGAGCCGTTTTGGAAAGCGTGCACCGGGGCACGAAAGTTATAGATATTCATGAAGCCGTAAAACGTCCACTGCTGAACATAGACTTCCCTTATACCTACCTGCATTTCCTGGACCGGTTGGAAGCGGTTTGCATCCAGCGCCACCCTACATTAAGATGAAGATTAATTTAAAATAATCATATTTTTTTATGTTGAACTTACATCAAATTCAGCTTTGATGGAAGGCATCATGGCTCCACAGGAGAGAATGACACCATCCAGCATAAAGTTGCAGCAGAAGGATGCGACCATGACCACCCAACCCCAACCGCCATCTGGAGGAACGACCTGAAAATAAATTAACGTTTAGTTTAGCATGTAACTCGAATGAATCATTCGTGGCGCCATTGGCACTACGCGCAGTACTATAAACTCCTTGCTTTATTTAGACAATACAGGGTTAGCCTATTGGCAAGTTTATTATATGATTCTACCTCATCAATTATACAATAAAATGTGTCATAATCAGTCTATAAACGGCCGTACCGCAGACTGCTGAAATACGGGTCTCCAAACTGTGAGATATATCTAGATTTTAGAATTGGTGAATGTCACAAAAATTTAGTTCCATGAGTGTGTCTGTTTTTGTGTTATGTGCCGGGGTCGCGGGACTCACGAATTACCGTGACACCGGAACGTAAAGGGCTATTACGCGAGTCTGACAGTCCCTCCACTTATTTGATGATTTTATCACGTTAATTAAAAATCAATTCAAAGTCAACGAAGGCGTCCCGCCATCTTCGTTTGTCTTTATTCCAGCATATTTGTGGTCAGCGCAGCATTCTTGCAAAGTTCCTTATTGTTCTATCACCCTCTTAATCAATACTGACCTCTTTTGTAAACATAAATAATTATGCTTCACACATTCCATTTATCATTACTATGGTCTCCTACTCTGTTAGTCGTCCAGTCACCAAGCTAGTGTTTCAGAATATTTCCAATGAAAATATTGAATGGATATCGTTATTTTAATAGTCCTTATAAATCAGTTTGAGATATACTCGTACCAGCCATCGAGACCTTTGAGTGCTGTAGACTATAACACTTCTGTACTTTCTTAATGGCCTGTTATATGTGATATAACGGTGGGAGGACTACTGAAATGTCGAATGAAACAGAAGTTTGGAAGAACACATGTTTATCTACAGTAATCTCTTTTAAATTATCGAGCTCTTAGTTGGAATGTATCGTAATTACATTCGACAGACAGCGCAGTATCATTCCTTGCTTTAATTAGACAATACAGGGTTAAACCTATTGGCATGTTATCTACCTCATCAATAACAACTGATATTTGTTTTAATCAAGATGATACTTCACACCTCGAACTAACTGCTTCTTCTCGCTGTCTTCTTTAATCTGGCTCGCTTTGACATCACCTTTGCCATTGTTCACCGAAGTTCCATCCCCCGCATCAATGATTATGATCTTCACCATTTATAATATTACTACCACTTTGAGTTCTTATAACATTTTTTTGGTTTTGTATTGCCTGTTTGACGTTAGGTAGTTATTGCTTTAAAGAAGATTGACAGCCATTGACAAAACACGATGACAAGATAAAGGAGAAGCAGTTTAGCAGGCGAGAGCTAGGTATGAACGAGAAATGGAAAGAGTTCTATTTCAAGTTAAACCATAGCCTATACACATTATCTTAATGTTTTTGATGTTGTGAAGTTTCTACAATTACAACATTACTTCTACCTTTGGTAATAGAAGATACCAAAGGTGGAAATTATTAAGTATTGATTAGTAATTTTTTTTTCTTGCAAATATAATCAATGAACGATTCTTACGAGAACTGGGAAGTTTCCTTGACCCGAATTTATGAAGGTCATAAGGCGAACAGGCGATTCTAAGACATTTATGAAACGATACGTGATACATTTGTAGACTTCACCGTTAGAGCCGTGGTGACTCCATCATTGTCAATTAGCTAATTAATTTGAGGAACTCTGTTCTATATAAAACACTGAGTTATATGAAATACGTATTTATTTGCTGTTAGTTGTTTGAAATCAAAATTTATACATCAGAAAGGTACCGGTTTATAGATCATTTACGTGATGTGATTGGGAATAGGCACGGTGAGTCCTTAAATTGAAAGTACGTAGCTTCTGTTTCTATTAAATCAGTACCGTTCCGGACTAGTTTTTTACAGGTTACTATTTTTATCATTATGATAACAAAGTTGAGAAATTATTTTATGAGGTGAGGTATCGTTTGCCTTTAAAATTGAATTATCTAGAGATCTACGATGCAAGGTAATCCAGCAAGTTTCTTCGAAGTAGAATCATTTTCAGAAGGTGGATTGAAATTTTTAACATGATAGCAAAATATAGGTCCCCAGCATTAATGTTGACCAAGCTAAAATATCAAGCATTGTTTCAGCTGCTTTCTGCACTATCTCCTTGCGACGATGCCAAATTCTTCTAAAAGCCATCGTGATTTGATTGGACTGCCACTATGACAGTTACAATAGTTTTCAATGTTAACACAAACGTTTCTATTAAAGCAACAGAATCAGTAAGGTCATAGTAATTTCAGTAAAAGCCAACGAAATTGTAGCGAGAAGAATAGCGTTTATAACTCGTTCAGTGATCTTGCGTATTTGCCGGTTTCTTTTCAGTTTTTTTTCAGTGGCTGTCATCTTATTCTTGAATTGTGTCTCAAATCAATAAATCTTCTAAACTCGTTTCATACCTTGCTGTTATTGTTCGAGGATGTACATTGTAGTCCGTTTTTTTTTAATCTATGTTATCGCAGGTGCATGTGCTAATACATTCGGATTTGCTTTCTATTACATCTGTCTGACACTCCTTAGCCTTAGCGGCGCAGAAACCCAGCGGTTTCGGATAAGTAACTTTCTCGAAGCCAAACAGTACGTAGCAAATGTGAAGACCGACCATGAAAGCTATAAAAAATGTGTTAAAAGTTTTAAGCTGTATCATAGCCAGCTAGTTGGAGCAATCGGGGCATCTCGCTTTGCCCCATTTGATTTAAGTTTTCACCAGTTCTGTTGACCATGTACGTTATAAAATTTTATTTGTCACTTTCGACAATTAACTGTTTCTTGTCATTTTTATTTTTTTTGTTTATGAATTTTGAAACAATCAAATGAGTTTTTAATACACTTAAGTCTGTCGTTGAGACGAGTATTTAAAAAAAAACTTTTAACGGCCCGTTCACAAACTTGCTGCTGTGAGCGGTGATATAGCGCGGGGCGGTGTGTGGGTGTTTCAAACACGTCACGACGCGCCGTTAGTGGCGAATTCGCATATTTATAAAGTAAACTAGTGTCGCTCCGCTCACCGCTTAGAACAAAGTCGTGAACGGGCTGGAAGAGTTGGTGAGAGAGAAATCTTATTGTATGTTCCTTGCATTGGCATGTGGGCGGCGAGTAATGGGCGAATCGCTGTCCGACCATAGACCATGCACGGGTCGACGGCGCGTTGTGTTCCACGCGCGCCTCAAGGATAGTCACCATAGTGACGGGGCCCCCCTGTAGAGGGCCAAAGCCTGCCGGGGCCGCGGGACTCCCAAATTACCGTGACCCCGGAACGTAAAGGGCTATTGAAGGACACCGTGGATTCTAGTCAGTACGAATCTGACAGTCCCTTCCGTTCTGCCCTGGGTTGTTCCTTGCATTTAGAGCGGTTACTAGAATTCTTAGTACAAGAGCTAGGGATACACAGAATTGTATCGTCAAGTGCCAATAAACACAATTACATAAGAAGTTCTGAAAACTTACTAAAGCTGTTACAGGTTCTTCACTGGTTCGAGAATCATCGGTCGAGCCCGTTTTGAAGGGCCGTTCGTCCGTCGCCACCCGTTGCTTCATCTTGATTCAGCCCTGCAAGGTAAAAAAGGACATGAGTTTCGTGGTGGGAAATTTCATGCGACAGTTTCAACTTAAATTTACATCGTGACTAAACTTTAAAATGCTATATTATTTCTATCATCTACACCTTTGGTTTATCAAAAAATAGATGTTACATTTAGTGCATGCTCCAATTCGCGACTGTAACCAAATTAAGTTTAAGCAATCTAATCTACAATTTCCACCCACGAATTAACGCCCCCTCAAAAATGGAGGAATTGCAATATATTTTGTAGGTTTACGCTTTATGTAGGTACCAAGATTAACAGTGATACCATCAGATAGCCCCAAACATTACTTATGCTTGCTATCATAGGGTACTTTTAAGAGTGGGGCAATAATTTTTTTGTGACTTATTGAGAACTTATAGTATAGGAGTCTCTTCAATGTCCCTTCATCCTTTCCCTGTGTGATGTGGGTAAGAATTAAAAAAAAACTCATTAAGTGAAAATGTTTAGTTTTTAATGTTAAGCCTCCTTTCGCTTGAAATAGGCTGAATTCGATGTATATCCACACTTATAAGTTCAGTAGAGGCCATTAAAGATAAAACCAATAAATAAATAAGCATTTATGGGGGAAATTGTCGTTTAACGCACTCTATAGTGAGGTCTAGAGCAAGTTTTACTTTACGATTATGTCTTGGATAGGTTTCACTTATGTTTTGTTTAACATACTTGAGACCGAGAGTAACTGTGTTCTCGTGCATAACTACATAGTATAAAACAAAGTCGCTTCCCGCTGTCTGTCTGTCCCTATGTATGCTTAGATCTTTGTTGTTTTTTTAAATAGATAGATTGATTCACGAAGAAGGTGTATATGTATATATCATGCATTATATAGTAGAGATTGGCGGGGCGGGTCGCTAGTTGATAAAATAAATCTAACAAAATGAACATTATTATTTCGTTTATTGATCTTTGGTACGTATTATATATTTTTAAAATATTTCTTAAAAAAAAATAACAAAACAATGAAAAGACGGTGTGTGAGCAGGGTTCAAGTTAGGTCTCTTGAGACAAGAACCTCCTCATAATGCGAGCGGTATCGAGAAGCACTGCTTTCTGAATCAGGTCCTTGATCCAAACCCCTAGGGAGAGCTTCGAAAGGTGTTCGTTGAGGCTCTTTGCCATCAGAGTAGGTGCTGTAAGAGTCGTGATTTGCCTCACAACGGGGTCATTATTTTAAGTTGCCCTACACTTGCAATTTCTCCAATCATGGGAGCGTTTACAAACACTGAAACTCACATACACAAACACCCAGACTTCGACCAACTACCTTCAGGATCAATTATTCAGCAACAGTGCCTTCATATATAATTTTTGTTAAAATAAAAGCGGGTATAACGTACCCTGTCATTTTGTGCAACTGCAATGCAAAGCGACCTATACAGAGTCATTCTTTTAAGTTTACCAGCAGGAGGAAATCTGCATCCACAACATATACGGAAAACCTTTCTGAGGAAGCTTTAGCTCTTTTTTGATGTAAACAATTTTGGCAGAATAATTTTTATGGTCAAGTGTGAGTTGTCAACAAAAATGAGTGAAACGAAGACTGGACGAAAGTGACTAATCAAACGTTAAAAGCTTTTCCTAGCTAAATGTTAACTTCCTCACAAAAATCTGCAATTGACATGTTCTGGGCTTTTGTACTAGAAAGTGCTACGGTACGCTGCATACGGCTTGACTATGAAACTATAGACTCTCCAATACAGAATATATCCACCTGATTGGCGTCCTAATTTATCTACCTAATCATCAGTGAAACCCACCATTTCACCTTACTGAATAATAAGACTATTCTACAGTTCCTTTCAAATACCTTAAAATTCTTTTTGGTGCTTTGCAGTGGCTTTGACCATACCAATTGTTGAAATGGCTAAGGTAGATGTGAGGTGAGAGATATCAGGCCTGGAAAATACAGATAAATACATTAGGTAACCAATAGGGCTTCTAAAATTAAAGCTACATATTATACTATCTTCCTTGTGTAACTTTATTTCAACCTCAATTAGAGTTTTCATTGGTTTACAATCTGATATATAGAATTTATCCAAAACTAGCTGTTCCCCGCAGTTTTACACGCTGCTCGGCTCCTATTGGTCGTAGCGTGATGTTATATAGCCTATAGCATTCCTCGATATATGGGCTTCCCAACACAAAAATATTTATTCAATTCGAACCAGCAGTTCCTGAGATTAGCGCGTTCCACCAAACATACTGTTCAGCTTTATGATATTAGGATAGAAAGTATAGATTTTCTTATTGTAACTCGATTGATCCAAGGTTTAAGCTTCCATCAGCTGTGTTTTCTATTCTCATAACTCAAGAATGATGGGCTGTTCCTAAATCTATCATCTCAACCTGATCCATCAGTCTCTTCTTTTGCGAAGCGTGATGGGCCCATAACCTGATGGATTTGGGGTGATGAATTTGCAAACAAAGCAGTGACATTATTACAAAGAAGAACATGCCAAACTTCAAACTCAAAATGACGTGTACCTTGACAACACTATATTCGTCTATTAATAACGCTAAAATAGGAAGACAAATGAGGATGTTGGTTAAAAAGAAGAATGGACAAAAATGTATGGACTCTATTCCTTTCCTCGTACACTCTATAATAACTTTTTTCTCTCATGATTTACAGTTTTCCTGCCATACAATGAAATGAGACACATTTCAAGTACTTTCGTTTAATATATAGATGGAAGTGTTACAAGGAAAGGGACGTTTTGCTAATTTTTTCTTTGACCAATTTCTGATGTCCAATTTTTTTCTTCCCATACATTAAAATGACCCTATGAACAATGCAATGCAATATACATGAAACAATGCCGACCGACATTAATAAATGGGATATATTACAATTTTTTTGTGGACAACTTACATTTGACCAAAATTAAATATGCCTGAATTGTAAACCTAAGTCTCCTATCAATCTTGGACAACATGCGGAAGTAAGATATTAATAGAATCTATATCGTATTTCCTCCTGTTGTCCAAGTTAAAAAATGACCCTGTATAAGTCGCATTGCAGTTGCAAAGCAGTACGGGGCCAGTTCTACCTGTTTTTATTTTAACAGTAATACAAAATTTGATGGCACGGTTGGTGCAGTGGTTCAATAAATCGACCTACAGGTAGTTGTTCTGGGTGTTTGTGTATATGAGTTTCAGTGTTTGTAAACACACTCACGATACAGGAGACATTCCTTGAGTTCGGCAACTTAAAAAAAAAACAAATTAACGATTCCTACACCAAACGCCTGCGGACACTAACAGACAGTATGGCTCAATAGTTACACAATGGTAAAATAAAATAATAGAAGTGATTAATTAAGTCTTCCAAATGTCCTGCCGGGGTCGCGAGACTTACGAATTACCGTGACCCCGGTACGTAAAGGGCTAGTGAAGGACTCCGTGGATTTTAGTCAGTAAGAGTCTGACAGTCCCTCCCGCTCTGCCCTGGGTGGGAGGACTCATTTGATTTGGATTTTACCACGCTTTAAAAAAAAAGTCCAGTCAGTCCTCCAGAAAGTCACAGTTCACAGCTATAACTGCAACGCACACAACGCGCCAATTTGCAGCTTAATAAACATAACTATGCATTTATAAATAAATAAATAGAATAATAGCTATATTATTAATAAACAATTCAAATATATGCGAGTGCGTAGTTGTCTGCGTACAATTGAGTGGATTGACCGGTATTCAAATACCAAAAACAAACGTGATAAAGTAATGTAAAAACAGTGTGTGGCCAAGCAGAACCGAGGCAAGTACGCCATTCATTAGGTGTCTAGTCAACCAGTAACTATATATGTATAACGCAATTTCATGCTGATACTTGCGTTATGTGCTTCTCTTTCACGTACTTATTATTTGAACGTTCATAATTATGCGCCTATCAATTTCTGCTCGCGTCTTCGCCAGCGTTCATTTAGAATTTGACAATCAGTTCTGGTTGTAGACTTGACGCCATCTATCATCATAAGACCGAATAGTTAGTAAAATATTTGTTTTTTACTTCCAATCTCCTGAACTAATTCTCTTTTTCTAATCGTAGATTGTGGAAGGTTAATATTCAAGTTGGACGATTGTGAATCACTGAGTGACCTATATTTATTAGACTTCTCAGAGACACTGTTCCCAACTGGTTCCTATGACTTAGATCCCAATAACCTTGAAATGTGTTCTGTCCTGATCAAAATTATATATTACGGATAGTTGGCATAGCCACCCAAAGTTTCATTTATAATTTAAGTTTAAAGTTACATTATATAATTAGATTTGTTGTTGTTACTAACATGTGGGGCTCCGACATTACGCTACAAAAGCCAGTACAGTAATGAAGCCATTGACTGGTTCAAAGACTATGTTATAAGTTCAAAAGCAGCACAGATGTTCAAGCTCTCATCAAATATTTTGTTCAGATGTCGATGCGTTTTCGGACGCAGCCGATGGACTTTATTTTAAATGTCATGGTTATTCTCGCACCACGTGCTTTCAGTTTATATATCGGCGATGCGTACGCGTCACTTCAGTTGTTCAAACAATAACACAATACAAAAACTTAGTTATACTGTTTGACGATCTATTCTATCCTTTACGCAAACCGATAATAATAAATTTATGTGAAACGCGATCTTAATTGGGTGTTATTCTGAACTAACTGTGGTTTTGTAACTGTTTTGTTATTAAAAAAATAATGAGGACCTTGAAATGTATAAGTACTGATAATGTAGCGCGAATTTGTTAATTTTATGGCAGGAAGTTGATTCAATTTATAGTTATTGTTTTATTAAAATAGTTACTATCGAACTATCCGATTCAGGGCAAGTTGTTTCTTTTGTTTTGATCAGTAGTCATACTATTATATACCTAATTAAAATATTATACATATTTAAGTAAATAGTTTAAAAAATTACAGGATTTAAATAAATAAATATCTGTTGCCTAACGTCTACGGTTCTGCCTACCTTCTAACCTAACCCAGATACCTAATAATCAGTCACTATAACATAAAATTCTCAAAAAAACTCCTCGTTAAAACTAAGGAAGAAAAGAAGTATCTATTAAAACCAAGATAACTTACTATTTTTAAATGAGTGACAGCTGAAATTGCATAGCAATTCCAATGCTGAATTTATTCCTATCCCAGACTGAAACAAAATCACCTACAATGAAAATACATGACGCATGGTAAATGTATGTTAATTGTAACACATTTGTTTTACATTTCAAACGGTGGCTTCTCTTATCTTTTTTTCTGTGTTTATTGACAAAATGTAGGAGAAAAAATAGAGCTGCGTTTGAGCGAATGAGTGATTTTAAAAGTTAGATCTACAATTGGCTATTTGACTGAAAAATTCTAATTAGACCGTCACTTAGATTATTATTAAAAAAATATTCGACCCGCATCTTTTGTTACGTAAACCAAAATTGACTGAGATACGATGCTTTCAAAATTGGCAAAACTTCATAATTTTTTTGAATTCTGACGTCACGAGCCCCCACTCTCGAGTTTTGATGCGTTGTATTTTGGTGGATATTCATTGATTTTACAAAAGAAAAAATACATGTCGGTTATTTTTTAAAACTCTAAATGTCGGACTAATTATATTTATAATTTATAGCTACTGTCAAATAGCCAATTTCACATTGTGCCTCTATGTTAAGGTCTGTAATCTTCAAATCAGTCCTCCCGTCCTGGGTTGAATTGAAGGGACTGTCGTTCCACGGCCATGGGGGGACCATGGCCGTGGAACGACAGTCCCTTGATGTTGTTGTAATGTTTAGACAATTCCAGGACTTAAATTGTTTTAAAATAAGATGGTTATTTATAACGGTATGTTTACATTTATGGTCGTTTATCGCAAGTCTTGTTTTGTCACTTGCCCTTCACTGATAACTTATCAGTCTAAGTTTGGCCTCTAACCTTAATGGCGCTTAACGGACCTGTTTTAAATTGACCGTTAGAATTCAATTGATTTTGTTGCTGGTTTTCTGTAATAAAATAAACCGAAGTTCAAAAAATCGAGAAAAACTGTATTCCGGACATTTAAAAGGCGAATGATTTCCTAAGTGACTGGAACTTTCTTCAAGTGTAGTACTCTGAATAAGACAGTCAATGGAGTTTCTGTACCTTGCTAAGAAAATCTATTCAGATGGTGATTTATTGACGACGCTGCTTTGGACTGAAAATGTGGTGCTACTCTACAAAAGAAGAACGACTTCACAACGTGGCCTGCATGTTCTGCCGATCACTTATTACAGAAGCTGATAGTGCTAAACTCGTGGCCCAGCGGGTCTAAAACGGCTATTCCTAATGATTCACTTCATGAATAACAGAAGAATAACCAACAACGTTGGGAAGTGAATCATTAGGAATATTAATTCTTGCAGCAGTTCTGGGTTGTCAAAACTAAGATTGGCATGGCCACGCTAAGAGGAAGAAAAGTGGAGCTGTCGATTTTCAACTGAACAAAACATAAGTCTATTTGAAGTGTCCGTACATTCAGATGTAGACTAAAATACTTGAATATGTGTAGATACACCTTAAGGCCAGACAACATAGAGTGTCCACACATTGACATGTAGACAAAAATATTTGAATATGACTTATAATGTAGAGACACACCAAATATTTGGAATTATTATACCTATCACATTAAGTGACATGTGAATTTACTTAGCTCCAACAAACCAAATAATAGTTGGCTCAAATATTCGATATGGGCACGTCGGTTGGTCGACCCGGGTGATACTCTACCTAACAGTGTAAATCATGACCATTATGCACTGATAACAGTGATAAGAACGGACGTTGCGACCTCAGTGAACGTTACTTAACTGTTAACTTGTAAATGGATCTTCGGGCGTGTTTACTAATGGCCAGTTACCTACTTCATTGAGGCCGCGTTTCCATTATACAAGCTACTTGTATACGAGTTGCAAATTGTATGCAACTTGAACAAACTTGCATACAAGTTACAAGTAGGTAACTTTAACTCTAGATTTTTTGTTTTCAATTGATGCAAATTCTTTACTATGTGACGTCATACTTGTATGCAAGACTTTCCTAAAGGCCTCAAAAGTAACTGATAAAGTAAGTTGTTGTCTGATGTTAAAAATCTCTCCACGGTAATGGGGGAAATTAATTACAACGTTTTTTGAAACACATTAACTCTAACATTCGTAATCAATACAAATACTGTAAAGCTGGAGAGTTTGTTTGTTGGTTTGGTTGAACGCGCTAATCTCAGAAACTAACTGGTGCTAATTGAAAAAATATTTTATAAAATACTTAATAAAAATATTTTATAAAATACTTAATAAGTCAATTTATCGAGAAAGTCTACAGGCCATTAAACATCACACTACGACCCCGGGGAACAGCTAGTGATAAAATAAAATTGAATAATACATAATATCTGTTCTAAGTTCAAGGCTGTATTTAGTTAAGGGCATTACAAATTGTGCCTGTATTTCGAGTGTACCTATTCAGGAAAGGAAGTTTGCATGTCATGGAATATGTACTTAAAAGCTTCTAAAAAGATTATGATTATTTTATACTTAGGTAATATCTACATGAAGCGTACATAGATATTACCTAAGTATAAATAATCAGAATCCATTACAAATGGGTGGACAGTTAAGCCAACAATAGGATCAGTGATGGGTGCTTAAGTGCTTATATCGACCATCATTTGAATGCGTGTCATTTTATCTAAAACAAAAGCTTTAATCGAAGCTTTTATGATTAGTAGTAGATTACAAGATAAAGTTATCACATATCACTATTATCACCTAATATAATAGGGATAATGTATAACACCTCCACGAATCAAAGGTAAAAACGTTATGTCGGAAACAGTTTTGAGTTTCAGGGTTTTTCTATTTATTACGCCATAGAAAAACAGTAGTTTCTATACTGAAAAACATGTAATGGGCGTATTGAGAGATATTTTCCAGGAGTTGCGTGTGGCCTCCAGTGGTCTTAGAAGCCACTAGATGGTAAAGGGGTAAAAATGACCGGATTAGTAGGGAAAAAAAATCCACTGTTTGGGTTGGTAACATTGATGCATTGATTGACAGTGTGGCGCAAAATATTGTATACTATAAATAATTATAGATTCAATTTTTTTTTCAACTCCAAACTAAGAAAATGGCATTCGCCAAACTTTTTTTTAGCTTATACAGATATTTTTGTGCACAGGTTTTTTCAATATTTAAGCCGTAATGATTTGTTAGTGACCATTCTGAAGTGGGCACGGTCTACCCCCCTTTCCTACGCCTATGCTGAAAAAATAAATGTTATAAACAAAGGTTTACTTCTACTGTTGAATTAAAAGGTCACTTTTCAGTTATGTAAGTAATTCGAAACCAATTGCATAAAATCTTGGCGAATATTCGTTCTAAAAAGTATCGCAAGTTTGTCTATCTGGTGGTCTCTTCAATGTATACATACTAGTACTTAGTCCACTATTGTATTCAGCAAAATAATTGCATATTTGCATATCTATGTGTGTTATGCAACTACATTGTTTCGGTGCAGTCAAACAATAGCCTGACGGTGTTTGCATAGTAAATAAAATCAGTAAGTATTACTACTGCCCTTATTTTGAATGGACTTGTAGGTACTTTGGACATTATGCTTATCGTGGAAAATACTTTATAGTTACTTTGCAAACTACTCGTTTTACCCTTACAATTTTAGTTTCAGAAATTTAGGGCCAGTTGTTCAGTAAATTATTATTTAAAATGCTGCACGCTCTTTCACGAATGGTTACTAAAGGTATCATTTAACTAGGATTACTTAACTCTGGTCAACTAACTGGCCCTTAGCGGCTGTTGACGCAGCGCTGTCCTGCATTATAGTTGGGATCACACATCAATAAATCTATTGTTCATACGATTCAATGCAAATGTACTTAGATAGTATGAAACTGCCATATGATCCCAAAATATAGATCTACTATAGAACAATACCACCATACTGAATGCGGCCTTAAACAATTTTTTTTAATGATAGGTTCGCGTTTCACCACTAAGTATATCACTATAGCTTGATGGTAGGCGAAGATGTGGTCGACGGTGAAGCACAATTTACAGCTTAATTGATATCTTCTTTGAATTATATTCCCTATAGTTTCAAGCAGTGTGCTTGCGATTTAAATATTGTTTATCAATATCATTAATTAAAATATTAGTTGAACATTTGAAAAACAACTGTTGAATTTCTCCCTCTAGTGGTCACGAGAGGTCGTTTCGTTGAGTTTTTCTATTGGGAAATTTTCAATAGGTAACAACGAACTTTCAGAAGTCACATCACGTCTTCGGAAACTATTCTCCAAATAATTCCACGTCACGTCAGCATCAACTTAAACGTGATTTTATTTAATTACAACCAAGTTATCAATGAACACGATACAATCATTCAGTTTCATAAACGGATGATCAATCACGCGAGCATAAGCTGATCACGTGACGAGACGACATTATCTATTGATCAGAACATGGCGCTTACTGTGTGGGAATATGATAACCGATTGTTTTTTGTGTGAACTTTAGGAAAGCTGTTAATTGGTTATTTATGTGCTGTGCTGATTACCACGTTTGAGGGGAATGAAACTGTGACCCTGGAACTCAAAGAGCAACTGAAGAAACACGGTAGATTTTAAGGCAGTGAAAGTCTGATAGTTACTTCTGCTCCACCCAGGCCGGGAGGATTCATTTGATTATATTTTTACTCGAAAAAAAAAAGAAAATGGTAAACTGTTTTAAGTCAATTCTTGTACATTTTAATTAATATTATAATACGAGTATAAGACATGGCTGCCGTATGACGACGGACAGACTGTGGGCCAAAAAACTGCCTTCTGAGACAATGAGCCGAAATTGCGGTAGGCCACGAGGGAGATGGCGGAACAGAGGATGTATAAAAATCAATTGAATCATAATATGAATTGCGATAAAATTATTGTAAACATTTGACGTGTTACTTGAAAATTTTATCCCATCTAAACGTAATACTCGGGTCTCTGAGCCAAATCATTATATTTCATCAAGATCCGTACAGCATTAGTTAAACTATTTATTAAGTCCTAGTTAAGTCTTATACATTTTTTAACATTTGTAAATAACATATTAACAATAGTTTAATTATTAGTTCAGTTCTAATTAAACTATGGTGTAATTTATCTATACTTATAATAAATCTGTAGAGAGGCCAATTCTGTACATTAAATATATTTAAAAAATAACTATCAAGGGGTGATTAGGGATCGCTACTGATGCCAAAAATGCAGTCAGTAAAATTTTTGTCTGTCTGTCTGTCTGTCTGTCTGTCTGTCTGTATGTTCGTTATAGAAACAAAAACTACTCAACGTATTTTAACGAAATTTGGCACAATTATTCTTCATACTCCTGGGCAGGTTATAGTATACTTTTCATTACGCTACGACCCATAGGAGCAGAGCAGTGAAGGGAAATATGGGGAAAACGGGAGAAGTTACTCCATTTTTTAAGCTTCCGTCGCGTGTGCTGCCTTAATGGTTAAAGCTACATAGAAATCATGTATGACGGAAATGTTCTCCTTAAAATTATATAAAAATATTCCTTGACAACATATGTCTATCTTTTATGGTTGACTCACAATAACACGTGAAACTCCCGATAGCTTAGCAATTCGGAGCTTTCTGATTATATTTGTCTACTCTTACGTTTACAACACTGTCACTCATCCCTAATAAAAAAAAAAATAACATTATTACCTATTCAATAAAAAAAGAATCATGTAAATCGGTGTAGAAACACCAAAGCTATACATGAAATACGCTAAAAACTCATCGCGCGTGAATACAGAATGATGATATAAGGATTATTTTTGTGTATCGGTTGCCGCGCTCGATGCGGTTTACGGCGGGAGTTATAAAAGGCGGGGGGGTCCGCGCGCCTGGAGGCCTTAAAATCTTAAGGCATCCACAGAAAAGTCCGGTTGAGCAGTACAAAACCTACTAGAGGATGACCTGCGAGATGCCATACACAAAAAAAAGCGCGCGAGCTTCATACAATATTTGGTTGTTGATGCGAATAGACGTTCAGACTGTTCGACCTTATTGACAGACAATAATTGTTATTTACAAACCGTGCTTATTATTAGCATGGCTTTTAGTCTTTGAAAAGTTTATTTTTAGATTTGTTGTCATTTTATGAAATAGGTATTAGAGGTTTTGGTAGTGTTTAAATATATTATTAGTTTACATTTTATTTCTTTATAGTTGAAGCAATAGTAGGTACAAAATCAGTTATTTTGGTACTCTTTTTTTTTATCGTGGTAAAATCATCAAATGAGTTCTCCTACCCAGGACAAGTCGGGAGGGACTGTTAGACTTGACTGACTAAAATCCACGGTGTCCTTCAATAGCCCGTAGTTACGTACCGGGGTCACGGTAATTCGTTAGTCCCGCGACCCCGGCAGGCTTTGGCCCTCTACAGGCCCCGTCACTATGCTGACACTCTTTGAGGCGCGCGTTGAACACAACGCTCCGTCGACGCGGGCATAGTCCATGGTCGGACAGCGAGTTGCCCATTACTCGCTGCCCGCATGCCCGCGCCTATGGTGGCCGGAGATCGTCTGGCGACGTCCGACGCCGTGGGCGTCTACCACTGCGGCTGGGGTGGAGGGAGGACGCTGTCCTCTGCCTCACGCGGCCCGCCTCCTCCTTCACGAGCATGACTACTTCGCAGGAGTCTTCGCAGGCCTCGACCAATGCCGGGCGCGAGAGGTCTCCGCCTATCGCCGTCGTGAGGACACGGCGGTGCTCTGCCCAAGCGGGGCAGTCCTGCACCGTATGCTCCACCGTGTCCTCCGGACGATCCTCGCAGTGGTGACACCCAGGCGTTTCTTCCCTCCCTATCAGACATAGGAACTGCCCGAAACTTCCGTGTCCGGTGAGGACCTGCATCATGCGGTAGGTCAGGACGCCGTGACGCCTATCCAGCCACTCCTCAAAGAGGGATCTTACCGCCGCGATTGCGGCGTGCCCGATTTTGGTAGTCTACACTAATATTATAAAGAGAAAAACTTTGTTTGTTTGTTTGATTGTAATGAATAGGCTCAAAAACTACTGGATTCGACTTGATTTTAAAAATTCTTTCGCCATTCGAAAGCTACTTTATCCACGAGTAATAAAGGCTATATTTTATTTTGGAGAAAAATAAGATTCCGTAAGATATATGGGATTTTCGGCCACAAGGTGTAAAAAATCAACAAGAAAAGTTACTTTTTTGCGTACGCTGCCTAAACTATAAAAGATAGAACCATAAAATGTTCTAATTAATTGTTGATCTTATAAATATCTACAAAAAAATGTCCGCGACACACTATATCTATCTATGTCGAGTGTTTGTGATGACTGCGTCGTCGATGTTAGTGTCAGTGTCTGTGAATAGACCTGGGAATCGTGTTGCTGACCGTGTCTTTTCTGAGTAGGCTTTTTGCAGCGGTAACCGACATTCACGCGTGCGGAGCCACGGGCGCCCACTAGTCTATAATATGTATGTATTTAGAAATATATATGTATGTTTATCAGTTGTCTAGTACCCATAGCACAAGCTCTGCTTAGCTTGGGACTAGATGGCGTTGTGTGATAGTTGTGGAATATTTATTTATTTTTTATTTTTAGTTCTAATTAAAAGCAGAAGCAGATGATACCCATTCAAATACCACCCAGACCATTTCACCCACCCATTCAAATAAACCCAGCTGAATTGACTTTCGCCTGCCCCTTACCAGTTCACCTACGTAGATATCAGTTGACAACAGACCCTTAGGTATATTCCGTAATTGCCAGATACAAATAATTATAAAACAATATTGTTTATATTCGCGTGGGGCCCATAAACGTCGCATGTAATCTGTGGAATGACAAGCAACGGTCAATGCTCTGGAGATAGCAAGAAATTATGCAAAAAAAGGGAAAATAATACATGTTTTATTAATATATTGTATCAACGGTAAATTTCCATGAAAATAAGAGCTGTATTGGTTAAGAGATAATCATAATCTATAATATTAATGTTTGCATAGTTAGCTTTCTGGTAAATACGGCGAAGGGCATTCACTCCGTACAGAAAAAATAATAAATAAATACTTCAATAAATATAATAAATAAACCCTAAATAAATAAAGATAAAACAAATAATTAGTTTTATACAACAATCATTAATAAGCAGCATAGTTGGTGCAATGGCTGGGCGATCAGCTTTTGCACTACGTCTCGCGGTTTATATTCTCGCACGTAATAAATATTTGTATGATACAGGTAAGTAGTAGTATCGGCTCTTACTCTTCAGGAGTTTAAATGTTTGTAAACGCACCCTCCACATTAGGACAATTCATAAAAGGAGGCAATTTAAAAAAAGAACAACTAGATGGCCTATCATGACGTCTTAAAGCGAGAGTAGTTCCACTGTGGGAACGAGATGTCACTCGACGATTTGTATAGCTCTATCTCTTTCACACAGTGGAACACACAGCGTCATGGTAGGGCTCCAAGGTTTATAGGATTTTGGAATATATAGGTATAATAGTATCTCTAATTATGTTTAACTAGGTAATTGCTATCAACCAGTCATGCAGGCATAACTCAGACTCCTCTGAAATTCCTGATGGCATCAACACCAATAACAATTTGTTAAACTTACTACACCCACCTTGTAAAATCATGTCTTTAACTTGTGAAAGAGTTATAAAAAATCTGAATAGATCCATTTACTTATCGTTTTATGTAAATAGATCTAATGACAAAAACAATTCTCACTAGATCCATCATGGACCTGGCTATTGGATCTTCTGAGATTGAACGTTATCTTACTTTTTATAACTAACTCGACTTATAAATCTGACGTTATAATTTGCGTGCGTTGATATGATGTTCTCGACCTCTGACTTTTTAAATGAACTGCTTGATAAGTGGGGAAACTCTATATTTTACACTCCGAGATTGGATTATAATATATACATATTAATTGCAGTGGAAAAGTTATAACTGATATGTCTGCTTGTTGATCTGTCCTATCATTTCATTTCATCATCAATCATTAACCGCCACATCATTCATTCATCATTTTAGTACTGTATAATTTCATCACGTCAGTCAGTGAAAGAGACAGAGCTATACAAATCGTCTAGCGCCACCTTGTTCACTCACTGGAACTACTCTGGCTTTAGGACGTCATAATACAGCTCGGTGGATCGGAAGAGACTATCAGACTTGTACTTACTAACATCCCCACAGTGTTCTTTCAACAGCCCTTTAAGTTCCAGAGCCACGGTTACCTTATTTAAAGAGTCCCGCGAACAGTAATTGTACATCAAATACTGTTGTCCAATGTCAACAGAAATTGGAATGCAAACATAGAAATAGTGAGCAATGGTTAGTAACTACCTAAACAAACGAAAACATGTGTCTAAGTTGGAATGTGTATCAACCAGTCTATTTAATGATGACGACATAATCGATTTTCCATCTAAACTCAAGTATGGTAATTATCTCATGATTCGGAACAAAAACAAACAGTATTTAATGGGCGTGGCTCTGACCTCATCAAGCCATGCAGGATTAGATTACAGGATTAGATCCAAAAATTAAAAAAAAAAAGTTTAAAAAAACACAAACAACGCGTCAGTTTGCCAATTAAAAAAAAATGCGTAGTCTATTACTTCTGACTTCTGATTACTATACAAAAAAAAAATGCGCGGCATTCTAAATTCAAAGCTTGTATAAAAATAAACATCGAAATCAACAAGCCAATTAAATTATAGCAAGCACTCCAAGCAAATACCGTCTTATATAAAGTTGAATGGGTAGTTAATGTTATAGGATGACTAGCGTTTAAATATAATCTACACTCACCAGAAGAAGGTATTATCTGAATTCTTCAGTTCTAGAGACACTTAAAAACAAAGTTGTTTCATAACTTATAACATAATTAAATAGAAGTCTGTTAAATACTCGTATAATCACAACAAACATCAACGTCACACGAATCACTTGTTTCACGTATGCCAGTTGATCGGTAACTGTGTTAAATAATCTCATGATTATGTTTATATCTCAGAATGCTATGTTAATTTTCAAGTTCTATGTCATTCAACACACCGGTGTAGCAGGTTTTGTAGATGGGGAACCTACAGACCTTACAATAATAGTGGAAAACTACATTTCTCTGTAAATAAACACATTTCTGTTGTTACTACTTAATTACAATGAAGTTACAAAAGTTCGCTAACAGCATTCCATTTTTAAATAGGATTTTGGTTTTACTTTTTTTTTATTGCATTGTTCAAAATCTATTATAGATCTATCTCTTAAGTATTTCTAGTAGGCCAGTTACAGGTATTTACTAGCTATAATTAGGCATAATACTATGAAAAGGCAAAGTGGTACAGTCCAGTCACAAGACATGATAACTGTGAAAGTTTTTTCACTTTAGATACCCTTTCCAAGGTGTACTATCACTATGGAGAAGAATGGGCAAGAAACTCTATGGGCCCTTTTTTGTCGATATGCTATGTTCTTTTAAAGAGTAGCTAATTTTGATTTGATTGATTTAAATTATAACTAGACTCGTTGACATTCAGTAATAGGATGCGGGTTCTGTTATAGTTATATTTCAATTACAGTCTAAAAAAAATAATTCACATGTTAGTCACTAGTTATTTATCAACTGAAAAAAATACCTCAGTAAGAAATATGTAAGTTTTATAAGACATAAATACGTAACAGGAAAAGTAAACAATATCCTAAATACATAAGGGAACAGTATACATATAAGACGGGGACGCGAGGCATGATGGGAAAACACACACTTAAGACAAACTTAACACAATACAAAGGTAGCGCAAGAGCCAAAGTTATTTTTTATTGGCCGCTTGCAAATGACGTCCTGTTGTCGCTTGCGCTATGTTAGTGTTGTGTTAAGTTTGCCTTAAGTGTGTATGTCCCCATTATACCTCGCATCCCCGTCTTATACACAGTTCCCCTATGACTAAATTATTGGAACCTTGCCCCTGTACTAGGGCAGTAAAAAGACAAACATTATTGCAACCGGTGCCATTACCTACATGGCACGTGGTGCTATTCAATAATATTGCACAACATTGTGAAATACAAAATCAAGAAATACATAGATATAAAAAACTTTTAAAAATTCCGTGCCCATATATTGTTAAAATAATTAAAAAAAATGGAACTAGGCTTACAGTTGAAAACGCACACAGTGAAAAATAATTTAAATACACAAAATTATATAAATTGCTAATTTCAGAATTGGATTAGATAGAGTCGCAAATAGTATATAAATAGTATATAAATGAATAATAGAGTCGCGTTGAGATTAAATAAGTTTTTTTTAGCCTATATTTAATATTGGCTGAATAAAAACTACTTAAATCTCAGACAATTGTATATTGTATATTATAGAGGATTATATACATGATAGGAATAGGAATTCCTTCCACTTTTCTTAATTAAAGTCTATTTGGAATGAATCATCAAATATTCATATATGATGACAAGCAATGCGAACACGTCTTTATTGAATAAGCCAGAAAAACGCAAAACACGTGATATTCATGGCCAACAACACTGTACAAAAAATATTTAGTATACAAACTTTTTAGATCCTAGCACGCCCTCTAAGTCTGTTTGCTAAAAAAAAACCAAACACGTGCATTCAAAGACGCGGTCTATGTTTTTGAATTTTAATTTTGGAACTTGGTGCTCATCAGCTTTTGATTTGGCGATTAATATTTATGTTCTTTATTTAATTTGAATCGCCGTCTGTCATTCAATATGTTGATGAAAATAATTTAAAACATTTTAATTTAAAGTTAGTATTCATAAAGGACTGCGTAGTAGTGTACCTCAGTAATAAGAACGGTATGGTATAAATCATCGTGTGCCAGCTATAAATATTACGAGTAAGTTTCACACAGACTATACGCGCCGCAGTGCCTTCTATGGCAGCAAAGAATCCTTGCGAACAGACATTACATCGATTGCCCGACGGGTTTGATGTCTAGAGCCCTGATCATGCTCTAGATCGGAGTAACAAGGTATTGTAATATTTTATTCGTCGAGGTGAGCCGAGTTAATTGAATAGATCTGTTGAGTATGCATTCTCACGTTTTTACGTTGGCTGTGACCTAGGAACTGACCTAGGTTCTTAAGAGTAAAGTAGATAGTTATTTATTTCAGCGTTCAAGCAAATATTGTAACAGAAGGGGATTTATTAACTAGTACAACACAAAATCACCATTTCATAATAATGACACATGCATACGGGAACATAAAGATTAGGGAAGGTTGATGTGCTGGCGTTTCGTCTGTACAACATAGGGGTCTGCTTAAATATTTTTTAAAGTCGCAATCTCGTAGAATGTATTGTTTGAATGTCACTTCGACCACATTTCTTGCAAAGTAAAATTATTTGTTTATAGAGGTAAATAAGTACCTAAATCAAGAAAAAAATCAAAAAAATTGAGAACTATAACACGATGATTTGATTTTTTATTCTCCTTTGAAATGGTTCTCAGTAGATTAAAAATGAATTGTCTGATTGGTTTTTTTTAAACCTACTCGAATCTTTTTTTTTTGAAATTTCACGCACTTTTCTGATTTAGTAAACTAAGTACCTGTTAAGTCACAAGATATCTGCATACCTAATAATAATTATGTTATTGATGTCATTATTCATGTACGTAGAGTTTCTAATAGTCAACCTATGTCAGAATGCAAATATAAAGTTGGTAAAAAGACGACATTTTTCATACCGGATAATCATTTGTCAAATAGTATTAGATTCTCCGTTTCTTATTTAGACTCGATTGAAATGTGACGTTTTTACCGAAGTCCGGATAAAAAAATCTGGGAATGTATTGTAGTTTCGAGTAATTAATTATTGTGTTTATATTCTCTACGAAGAGATTTGTGAAGTTTTCCTCTGAAAAATGGGTCACACGCTATTCATGTCATCATGCCAAATTGTCTCAATGCTCCAAAACGAAGACAGACGATTCCCATCAGTAGAGCACTGGGTTGGTGTCCGCAGAACATTTAGTCACGACATTATTCGTGCCAACTTCTGTTAAGAAAACTTTGGTCTAATTATTAAAGATTTATTGCCAAGTTAAAAACCTCTAAATAGGCTACAAGGACTATTGAAATCAATTCCCCTGACAAAATGACGGTAATTTTTCTAGTACGCTCACTCAAACAATGACAATTATTTAGTTAATTGTCATCAATTATGTCCATGTCGTTTAACAAAAGAATGACAATTGATGTTATTACGGTTATCGATGTCAAGATGACGTATCGAATGGTAGGTCACATTTGACGTCAGTTGATTTTCGTTGGATTGTCACCCGAGGTCAATGTGATAATGATACTTATTGATCATGTTGTATGACATAAATGTTTTTGCAAAAAATATTTACTATCCTTCTTGATGTTGAAGCTATAGATTCAATGGACGTAAAATCACAGATATTTCAAACAGGCCCTCTTCAAATATTGTAGCAGCGTTTCTATAGTGTGAGACAGACACATTCACAAATATGCAAACACACAATCGAGCCGTTTTTGGTAAAACCCTACAGTTACGACGCTACCCTTTTAAAGGAGCGACGGAAACGTGCAAAACACGCAATGTTCCCTATGAAACACAAGCAAGAGAATCAGTACTTACATTAATTTAGGCTTAGAGCACTAGAGTCACGTCTACGAAATTCGTAGCAGCGACTACGCCGCGTAACGGCGTATACACGGCGTGGTAGCGTCTACGCTGCGTTCGCACCTAATGGCATCTACATTAGATGAGATTTATATAGGAACGAATAACTATATATTTTAAAATTATGTCGTTTTCCGACTAAAGCAACTTCATCAAAATCAAACCAATCGAATCGAATCGTTTAAAAGTAGCGTTTAATTTAACGAAGTCGGGTATATGAATTTAATTAATCCATTACAAAACTGCGTTTAAACGTGTCGCTTATAGCTTACAATTCGTTTTATTAAGACTCTTCTTAATAATCCGGATATTTATGATTTCTTATAATGATGTATGAATTTCAATTTATTTGATGAGATTATGTATTTTATTTAATGAGGATTTATAAGCAGTATAGATGTCACTATTGTAATGCTTTTACATCATTGTGTCATACGATTAAGCTTTCTAGTAACTCTAACTCTAAGTTTTAAAAAATAACAGACAACTCATTTTTTAAAATTATCTACTGAGAACCATTAAGTTTTTTTTCCTTTGCAAGTGGTCAAGGTGTCATTCAAAAAATAATATACATTCTACGAGATTTCGACTTTTAAAAAAATTAAAAAAATATTTAAGCAGACTAAACACTTGAGAACATTTAACGTACTTTTATTTAGAAGGTCGAAAGAAAGAGAAAAGATGTTCAAAACGTGTGTCAACTGTCAAGTATATAGAAAAAATAAATTTACGCAAAATGAATTTTTTTTAAGAATAATTATACCTCTAGCAAGTCATAGCGTAACTGAAAGAAAATATTTGAACAATTGTGAAATGTGGACTCGTTTAACTAGCGTGGACATTTTCCGTGCCGTTTTGTGTTTATATTTTTAGATCGACAACAACTGAGTTCTTTAATTTATTTCGAAAAAACAGATTTTATCTTATTTAATTCTCACTTTATTTAAATAATAATGGAGGAACTCGTGGCTAAATAATTATAGTCGCACAAGTTAAGCCGCGCATGCCGATGTTGGTCTGTGGATGGGAGATCACCTGTCATAGCCAGTTTCCTCCGTGCCTCGGAAAGCACGTAAAGCCGTTGGTCCTGACTGTCATTTGTAGATCTTTGGCAGTCGTTACTATTAGTCAGAAGCTCTAAAAGTCTGACAACCAGTCTAACCATGGGGTATCAGAAAGTCTGACAACCAGTCTTACCATGGGGGGCATGGAGTATTACCCAGTTACTGGGTTGTGGAGGACCGATAGGGAGTCGCTCCAGCTGCATCTGGTTCGACTGGAAGCCGACCACAATATAGTTGGGAAAAGGCTAGGCAGATGATGAATTCTTACTTTGTTTAAATCTGTTGAAAACTTGTTTTTTTACTCATTAGGCACACGATTAACAAAATAAAATTACTGATTACATAAAGACGGTTTAATTACACTACGAAGGTTTAAGGAAAACGACCTTTAATAGCTTTGTTTGTACTTAAGAAAGGAACGTTGTTAATTATAAACAACCCAAACAAACTATTTTTGTATTACTATCAATTAAAAGAACTAATGATCAACTAATGTTAATTAATGTGATGCTAAATTAGTTTTAAAGAACCCTTCTTTGTGTCACTGACAGTAGGTAATTTTTTTTCTAGGTCACAGTGTCCAACGCAACTGCAAAGACATCAACTTTTTCCAAGTTTTTTTTTTTTTTAGTAAGTTGCCCCACACCACACTACGAATTTCTCCTGTCGTGGGTGCGTTTACAAACAGAAAATCACACACACAAACACCTAGACCCGGAACAATTACTTGTAGACCATACAAATGTTTGTTCAGTGTGGGAATCGAACTCGCGACACGCAGCGTAGCAATCCAATTGCTTAGCCAATGCGCTAACCGTGCCGTCAAAATTGTCCTCTCTATGAGTCCAGATGGTCTCGCCACCTCTGTCTGGGCCGGTCTCAGCGCCGTCAACCGTCAGCAGGTATACCTACTACAGACCCAGTATTCTTACTAGTTAGTCTATTGGGAAGGAAAATCCCAGTAATACTACTGGTAAAACTACTCGTTATGACTATTGGCTCCCTATTTTATATTTTGTTGGCCTAAAAGTTACGAAACGTCTGCAACTTCATTAGCAGCAGAGGTCCTTGTAGTATCATGTTCACCTTTTTTTGGATCAAAAGACAGGGAATTGAATGGTTTATTGAAAGAGTTAATTTATACACTTACATCATCTTCCCAATGATAAACAAACGTCTTGATGTTTCATTCAACAACAAAATACTAATAATAAACTGTCAGTTATTGAAGAACTGACCTATGACTATAATAGGTCATGAATAATATTATAAATTTGATAAACTGACTCCCTATTCTAAATATTTCTCATTACCACATTATCTATCTTGTGTTTTTCAAAACTTTATACAAAATTGCATAATAACGGATTCCAACTTCAAAGAATTTTAAAAGAATCTTTGGGTTGTTTTCAACCACGAAGGTACCTAAGTTTTGGCTCATGTGAACCACACGCTGATGACGCTTATTTAAAAAAATATGGAATCTATAATTGCCTTTATACACGGACATAAAATGTGGACTGAAAATAATTAAATTTTAACACTATGAATTTCTCCTGTATCATAGGTGTGTTTACAAAACTTTTTGAGTCACATTCACACAAATAACCAGAACAGGAACTACTTTTTGTAGTAGGTCATACTTTGTTCCGTCCGGGAATCGAAAGCGCGATACGCAGTGTAGCAGTCAATTGCTCAAGCACTGCGTCAACCATGATAATGAAACGAATAACATAATATTATTATTAACACTAGCAATAAACCTTCATTGTGATCACATACAAAAATCAACGTTATCACTTATTTTGAACGACGTATTTCTTAAAAGTTATCTTGAGTTCAAAACCTCTGATCTTGCACGTTTTGTGGCAGATAAACTAAGATTTAATAAAAAGTTCAATGTTATTTTTCTTTTATTACCATACAGATTTTGTTACATCAAAGTTTGAGAATAACCATAGACACAAAAAATAAACGCTAATCTCTCACGGTATTTGATGCTGCATAGTTCATAGGAGCAACGGGTTTCTCAACATATCTCAGGACCAGAAAATTTTCCATTCGCTTAACATAATACCTATCTAATGCAAATAGAGCGATGCATAAAAACCTAAAAAAAATCTAAACACATGTAGCGTTACATAATAAAGTCGACAGAATTACATCACGTTTCTAATCAAAATGTTTTATTTTTTTCAATTCGGACCAAAACTTCCTGAAATTAAACGCTTTCAACAAAACAAATAAACTCTTTAGCTTTATAATATAAGTATAGAGTATGATAACCTAGAAGCCTGGTTTCGCAAGTGGTTCTTTTTCACAAATTCAGTGAATTTTCCGAATACTTTTTTATTACGTTAGAAAGTTAAGAACACCAGAATTATGAATCTATCTATATTATCAGCAGTTCGGAAATTATGCTCGTACTCGTAAGTATACTTCAGCGATTAATTAATTCTTATATAGATAGCTGTTAACATTTTTTTATGATATATTGACGTTCTTAGTTCCAAAAATAATCTTTGTGCATAACTTCAAGTAATTATTAGAGATATATTAAGATTAATATCAATACACAGTTCGATAATAAGATACGTAAATGCAATTTAGCATTTTATTAACTAGATAAATAGTAAGGCCAAGTTGAAGCACTAAATATTTTGATATAGACATAACAGATAAGATACAGACTGTAAATTTAATTTACAAGACTTTAAGCATACCTTTAAAATCGAACTTGGCATGAGGAAATTATTGGAATAAAATAAAAACCGGTTTTGACTGACTAAGCTAACATAAGACCTATTTCGCATAGTTCGGCTAATTAAATGATATCTGAATATTTCATATGCATAATGTGATAGATAATAAATGAAAAAATCTTGTTGAAACAAATTGATCATCAGCAGATGGTATGTTTGTTTTTCACACGCAGCTCTTAAATTCGTAATCCTCTATCTATAGTCTTTGTTTGCAGTAGTGTTGTCTGGCTTGGAGGATTAAATAATGTGATAAAACAGTCAACAGATTATGTCATGAAATAAAACAGAATGGCCTAAAAATAGAACGGTGTTAACCAAAAATCCCAGGAAATCTACTTACATACAATTAATGTTAATGAGAAATCAGAGAATAAATATCTTTTAAATAATTGTATTACCTACAATAAATATCCCTCCATCTACAGACATACAGAAAAAAAATTTTGGCCTTTTACACTCCTTTGAATTTGGCGCCAAACATCACAATGTTTATTCTCAAAGGCTCCGATTTTTTTCTTTTGTCCCACGCTAGGGTCGGTGCTTCCCAGAATTAGCGCTATAGATATTGATTTGGGATGAAACTTTTTTTGTAGAGATAATATTTCATGGCTATGAATGAGCGGGCGGCGCTTCTATTTATTTGCCAGAAGGCACGCACCACACCGCACTGACCTTTTTTTTTCCTACCAAATATACATAATATATTTTTAAGTTAAGGGGAATACAGATTCAAATAATTTATTGGTTCCGCCGTTTAGAGGTTCCGTCGTAGTTTTTTCATTATTAAAGTTTGTAATTTGGCAAGTAAAACCAATAATCTTTGCGTGAAATGGCACGATGTTCCATATCTAAAATGTCAAATAAAAAGTCGAATTAAGATTTAAATTGTGGACTTTATATTTGGCGACATGAGACATTGGTAATGTCACGGTCAAAACGATCATAATTCAATCAATTGGTGAATGAATGATCTTTATACGTGAATTTGAATAGCGTAGCTAATTAAATCTTAAGTGAACTGGACGAATTTTTATTGCTCGTTTAGAAACTTCCTGATAAAATTACTGCGTAGTGGTATCGACCGACAAAAATATTATAAAACATGCGTGCAATTATTCAGTCTAAATTATGATATATTCATAATTATAATTTCCATAGACTATATTTGCAGTGGAGACTGGAGTGGCCATTCTTCAAGAAACTAGTTCAGAGCTAAACGTGACACGACACCACATATGAACGTTTCAATCACTTTACGATTAATTAATTTATAGTTGGCTCACCGTCTATAAAACATAGTCTAGATTCTAAATCAACGAAGTAATTTCAAAATGTAGGTCTAGGTTTCAATTGTAAAACCTAGACGTATTAACGGCATTGAAATTACTAGGTAGGCAACTATAAAAATTACATTATATACCGGTAAGTACGATTAAGCTACATAACTAAATGTAGATAAGAAAACTTGACTTGGGGATTTTCAACGAATCAATAGTTTTCCTTGTGCCAGAACATTATTAAACGAACCGAATTAAGTCAAAAATGGAGGAAATATGTATAGAGTTAATGTTAAAATAGTGAAAAAGAGTTAAAAATAGTATTATTACAATTGCTAGTGACAGTCACATAACATGTTAGTTACATTGCACTTTTGGGTAAGCAAAGCAGAAAAACCCGGATAATTTTAATGATAATGATCAATTGAGTTACTAAAGTGCCAGTAATTACTGTTAAATTACACGAATCCATTCGGAAATCCCTAGTTCTATACAAAAAATGTTTTTATGGCGACTGCTTCTCAATCAAATCATTGCCCATGATTTGCGGTTTAAAAATTTCACGCTCGCCATTGAAAATCGTTTGAAATAAAATAGTACTACATTAGATATTATACTCGTACTTCTTTTATTATTATTTATTTGCCTCTTGTTGATTTTTTGTTCTTATGGATATTTATACTAATTTTTCCAAAAAGTTTGAATAAATAAATAAATAATTTTTCTCCATGGATGTGCAAGACCGATAAACGAAAGTTAATTTATAATGTGTCAGCCATATGGGCACAGAACAGAATGACAACAGCCTTTATCGTAAGTAGTGAAGTTTTTCATAGCGTTTTTGTGTGGTTACCACGCACATACCCTGGTAATTACGGACAAATTACTTCATACATTTTAAAACTAATATTACTTATAATCTAAAATAAATAGTAATAGTGTCATAAATAGAACTTAGGGGCATTGACTCGGAGAGGATAAGTTGTTGATCTTCGTGTTAGGTTAGACAATTGCCTAAAATAGGCTTTGCTCAACTAGCCTTTTTTCCTAATAGTTGTCCAAAACTACTCGTACTACTTATCTAAAACCTTCTTAGCTGTTTATTTCCGACCCAACTGCATAAATGTTTATCTACTATGTACGCAATTGAGTGATTCAATGAATGGCCGAGTCAAATTAAAATGTAGACTAGATATCTATCTATCCACCTTATAAAAATGTCACATGGAACCGATTATTTTAATCTATATGTATAATTTTGCGGTATTTTAGAATATGAGTCACAAATATACAAGCATTGTAATATTGCAATAAAATCCGTAAATGGTCTGATAGCAGTGCAGTCCTTTAGTAGTGGCGGGACAGTAGTTTATTACTTCGATTTGATTGTCGTGTGGGTTGTAATTAGTATGATACTTTGAAATTGGAGATTGTTTTTAGGTATAAAATAAAACTTAGAAGTGGCCCTGAAACGTAAAGGGCAATTGAAGGAACACCGCAGATTTTAGTCAGTACGAGTCTGACAGACACTCAAGGCGGGAAGACTCATTTGATGATTTTATCGCGCTTGTTTCCAGATATCACTAATATTTTAAACATCCACAATTATGTACTCAGCGTGGTCATTTAAAGGTCATCACACTAGCTGCAGATACACAAGTGTGTGCAAGAATTAAAGGCTTAAGCTAAGAGATCATCCAACTTGACTGCACGCAATTTACAAAGTGTGCGTCCGTTTTGTAACCACGATGGGTTAATATCCTGAAATTAGTGGGGTTTCCGCAAAAAAATTGCTGAACCACGCATGACCGAGCAGGGAAAATAGTATCAATTTGATTAAGACGCTGTGATAAAAATAATGTAACATAACATAAGGCGAAAAATATCTTTTCGTGTAAACTTCTTGGAAAAATTAGTTTATCTATTTAGTGTCTTTTAAGAGAGCAAATAAACCGTGCATCAGTTTCAAAATTCTGCTTATCTTTTTGGGACAGTTTGTAATCTTAACGCAAGCAAACACTCAGTTACGTACGTTTTATAAATCAAACTCATTTTAAATGATGAATTACGGCGATACCATGAATATATAATTTAATATTTTAATGAAAATTATACAGAATATTTATCATGTATATTATTTATCATTCAGTTTGTTCAACTCATGAGATATTTCGAGAAAATATCCTTATTCCTTATTTTAACACCTGTAAGTTATTCTGTTTAAAACCATAAATAAGCGAATGGCATTGAATGTACGGCGCCACCTTTATGTACCCTTATGTCATATATGCATAAAACATGGCTACTTTTTATAAAAGTGACGCTGAGTGTTGAACTTATTTGTCTTTCATGATTCATATCTGAAACATGTATACAACAATATTGGTTTGTTTTTAAAACATGTGTATCTTCCGTCACTATAAGTCGAGATGCGTCACGCCCACAAGCTTTAGAACGTCGCGGTTCAGCACGTTCGCAAAAAAACTAGTTTTTTTTTTAATTCAAGGTCTTGTGCGAGCTACCAGCATTTTTAATTTGTGGCACCCGCATGACAATGTTATAGTGACTGACCACAGACTGGTTTTATAATGCTGTAATTTATTAAAATAATGTTTAGCATCCTGTGTAATAATCTCGAATTTAACATTTTTGGAAGCAACTTGGTAATAATATTTTTTTTTCGGGCATATCTAAGGAAGTTGACCTTTAAATTTAAATATTGGGGAAGTTACATTGCTTTCCTTCATTTATATTTTTCCTAAAAAGTGAACAAAACGAATGCAACTTCGGTTAAATCAACGAGGAGTTGAAATTTTCTGTTTTCAGGCATTTGAAAAGTTCGTTGACTTGTTAGATAACTACAAATTGAGCCTTTTAATTAATAAAAAAAGAGTAGACAGCTTGAAGATTGCCTTTCGCGTCTTCTGTTTTGAAACTCCAAGATTTATAATGATTAAACCGTATACTTTGCTAGCTAGCTTTGTCCGAAGCATTTACTTGGGTATGCAAATGCAATGCAAGCAAAAAAACCTGGCGGGTGCATCAAAATGAATAGTTTTTATTTTTGTACAAGGAAAGGAGGCAAATAAATAATAACGCATGTTATAGTTTACGGACACAAGTTTCAAATTTAACATGTTATTTTTTAAACGTGTTGATTATTCAAGTTCATTCATTTCATTTATGTTTGCTTATTTTTTCTGTCTATCTTTTCTAATCATAGTTTTGTAAACAAATTTAGTGTTGCCAATTTAATTGCTTCCATCAATAGACCTTTTTTTGCATTGTTGGGATTTATTCAGCCCTAGTTTTGTTAGTAATGTTTGTTACAATTTCATCGTTTACTAACATTTCAATCATAAGACAATTCTTTTTAATCACTACTTTAACGAACTCATTAACAACGCGCGTTCAGATTATGTACAAACCAATCAATATTTATTTTCTTTATGTGGTTAATTAAGACAGTTTATTGTACTGTGCTCTTATTTTCTGTGCTAAGTTCAAGTACCCAATGTTCCTACTGTTTGTTTTATTGTTAACGATTATCAATTATAATAAATATTAAGTTTTAATTATAATAGATATTTAGTATTATAACTATCATTTTATACAATGGCAGAGTTATGAATTAAATGAAGGAGACATGCGTTTTTGATGGGAAATACACGTCAGCTAATGTTTATGTACCGGATTTGTGATTGCGAAAACAATAGCCCATTATATTTAATGTAGGTATGTAAATTACATACGTTGAGTGGTGACATAATATTCTCTACATCCAGATTTTTGTACTTTTTGGCAGCGCTATCTACTATATATTTTATTTATGAGCACTATAAAGTATAAAGTTTATTTTATTTTTTGTGCACAAAATTGTGTCACAACACAATCTTATCTATGTTTCAACAGTTTATAACTTTCTCCTGTAACTTGAGAATGTAGTTTAGAATATAGGTGTGAACGCACTGTGAACCAAAAATAGTTACGGCCGCGCATCCTAGCGTTCTTGTGTTAAAAATAAAGCTGTGACTAGACTAGCCTTACGAGATGTCACTCACCTATGGTCACGTGAATCAGGATACGAAAGCGCACAATTTCACACCAATATACTCCAATCTTTAAACGGACCTTGACCAATTCGAATTATTTGGAATGCTCCGTAGCGCCGGCTAATTTACATCCATATGAACGCGTCCAAACACTCACTCCCGCGCTTTTTCAGTTTATTTTATAAACACGTCAAGTTTTTGCAAGTGGAAGGAAATTTCTTTGGCACATTGGTTTTATTTCTTATTTTTATTTATTGGTGCCCGCAATTTATTATCGAACGCGTTGACGCGTGCCTCCGTCACCGGTTGCGAGTACACTAAACGGCGGCGGTCGCTCGCAGCCATGTTTAAAAGCACACGCCAGTTTAGTTCAGAAAAAAAAATAGGATTTCAGCGTCGAGTTGCACATTGTTTACAGTGCAACTGTGATAGGTTATGTATTCAGAATTTGGCGTTTATCATTTTCGCAAAAGTTACATCACTGAAATGAAATGTTTGAGTAACAAATTCTTATGTTTACAAACTTCAAAATTCTAAGTTTTCGTCATACAGACACGTCTTATCGCGTTGACCTTGGTATCAATAGTTTCCCGTGATATTGTATACTAACTTTACATATTAGGTAGAGTTCTATATTTCATTCAAATGTTAACTTATGAGTACGGCACGGACTACAAAAATACAAATTATTTATATTTTTAGGTTCCTATCAACATTATCTGTCAACTAGTGGAAAATATTTAGAGTTAGTGGTTTTTGTTATCGGAGCGGAACTTGATAAGTTACAAAAAAAGGATAACATAAAGCTACTCAAGGCAAGCGAGGCTATAAATACTTTAGTAATTTGTGGTACATTACTGTGGCACATACACCGTTTAAGTAACACAGATAGATTGAATGTTATGCTTTCGAAAGGTAATTTAAAGAGTTTGAAAAAAATAAAGGTCCTCTTTTAAACAAATTGTATAGTAAGTAAATAACAATATTTATGCCTTAAAAATCGCTTCCGCTCATAACTGGAACATGCACAATTGGACATCAAATAGATTACAATATAAAATATTTAATAATAGATTTATTTCAGACTAAATTGATTACTAAAGTTCTAGTTCTTCAGTGCTGGAGATAGGCAAAATAGATTAGATAAGCTGAATTTTTATTTCACAATTCACAAAAATTCATCAATCAAGGTTCCTTTTGAACCTACTTCAAAAAAATGAGGTTTTCAGTTCGGCTTTAGAGTCAAACCTTAAATCGTTCTCATTTATACTTTTATAATAGTAGAAAGAAGGTTATACTGTTATGTAATTGTCCGACAATGGACCATGCCCGGGTCAAAGAGGTCAGTAAAATAACGGGGTCCCTTAGAGGGCCAAAGCCTGCCGGGGTCGCAGGACCAACGAGTAACCGTGGAAGAACTCCAGAACGTAAAGAGCTATTGAAGGACACGGGGGATTTTAGCCAGTACAAGTCTGACAGTCCCTTCCGTCCTGCCCCGGGTGCGAGGACTCATTTGACGACTTTACCGCGTTAAAAAAATACTATTATGTAATTGCTATAATTATCTTTACTAGCCTTCGTACACCTCTCGGGTTTTATGACCTGGGCTATTATCGTACGCATGTGCATAACATAAACACTGTTAACATTTTAACAGTCTATAGTTAGTGCTTGGCACGTGAAATTAGATCATGCAGGTGTCACGATTACCTCCTACTCCTATGCGTCTATTCTAAGAGGACGACATCGTTACTTTTTATAGGCTCTTACGGAATTTTAATTGTTAGCTAGGGATGGGAATAGATCTGAGATTTTCGCGGGTACTGTGAAGGTTTTGCTGTATAATGAAACCTTAAAAATTATAGGTAGTAAATATACTACTGGCTGTTCCCATCACTCAAGTAATATTTAGCCCGACAGCATACTCTAAGAAATTTCTAGCAGAATAGTTCTGATGCTTGCCGGACCGCACTCGGTGCGTACATTTTCAAAAGTTCTGATTTTATGCGGGACGCATCCATCGAGAATCAGAATGTTAGCTTTAGCTGAGTTGAGATTCTAAGACCAAGGAGTCTAAAAGGCCACTTGCCGTTCGGAATTTGAAAAATTTAATAATTTTATAATAATTTTATTGGAATTCATAATGAAGCCTCCTGAATGATGTAAAGTTATAAATGTTGCCATATATTTCAAAAGGAAGTAAATTTAGACCTGGACAGCAGTTTGTTTTTCTGATCGCGGATTTATTGTAATGGCTTTTTAATCTCGGAAGCGTTTACAGATTGGAGATTTTTCTACATTAATCAATTTAAAGCTAGACTTTTACGAGACAGCCTAGACGTGGCAAACTGATTCTACGAGTATTTATGTTCGGATAAACATTACACATTTTTATACAAGATTCTTTATACAACATGAAACAAATGTTAAAAGATACATTAAAGTGTTCCGTTTGGCTTGGTCATAGATATTTTTATTGTGCGATTATATTAGAAAATCGATTAGAGGATCGATCTTATTTTGAGCGTTCATAGATCGTGTTACATGTACTCATTTCTCAGTAACTTAAAAATCATGAATGTGTATAGCTAGCTTATACAAGCGTATAAGCTAGCTATACACATTCATTCAGCGTAGCCAGTCTCAATGATCAGCAATGCTATTCCCTAAAGACACAGCCTCGAGCACAGCGTCGAAACCACATCCATTCCCCAATAGAATTTCAGAAAGAAAGAAGATCCAAAGTTGAAAATCCAGTAACTATATTAACTGCAGTTTTGATAAGAGTAAACAAGGTCGCGTCAGCACTGTAGATCAGAAGATTGACAGAGTCAGGCAATCTATTTATCCTGATTGATACGTCATATCTATATATTCAATTGCTCGTATCGATCATATCATCATACGTATCTTTTGCAGGATATATAATATGTTTCCTTTACATCCAGCACATAATCACCTGCATTAACCAAAGCATGTCAGGTGAGAAGCGTAGAAGAAAACGTGTTGTGCCGACCCTAAGTAAAGTGGGATAAGGGCAGGAAGATGTGATAAAACGAAGCCAATGCATGGTAGGCATCAATAAATGACTGAGATGAAAATTAATGTTGGTCCTTCAAAATGTAGGTACATAGGTATCGACATGAAGAGAAAGAAGTAATTAAACATCTACAAAGGATTTTATGCAGCATAGACATATTTACATACATATTGAACCACATTATTTAATTTTGTTTCTGGTATTTTCCAATATGAAAAACGTATATTTACCAATATTTTGCGATAACTGTTGATTTAGATCTAGGAAGAGTTCACAACTAGTACATTAATAAATTGATAATCACATTATTTGTAAATAAGTAACTACCTCATTAGTTTATTATATTATGATGAAGATAACAGTAGATATTGATAACACTGATAGGGTCAATCAGAATGATGATGGGTAATTTTCCTGATTTCTGTTGACTTCTTCAATTCAATCTTCATTCACTTATTATGTCATCATATAAACATCTCTCAAGTTCAGTCATATATGTACCTTCGACCAATTAAAGCAATTAAGATCAAACCGAGGTGTGGCTCAGTTGGCTCCGATATTACTTCCTAACTAAAACATTAGAAAACAGACAAAGGTGGATATTGTCCATTTTCTGGTGTGCCGGAATGGATTATTTCATTTTGACGTTCTAAAACCCAATAATTAGCATTTTACAACGTCAATATTGTGTTGGATACACCTTTATATAATCTTTTTTTTCCGTGTACAAAATATTTGTCAAAACGAACATTGCGTGTTCTAATTTCCGTGAAACAAAATAATTATAAGACATGCGGGGATTTTTTGCCATCTAAACCTGTTTGTGCACGAATGATCGGAATTTCCCTGCGTTGGTCCACCACCGTTGATCACTGGTCATCAGCTTAGTGGAGCGAACACGACGTTTGACGAAACAAGACGATTGGCGACTCTTGAGTTCAGAACTGATTGGTGGAAAACGATGTAGTTGTACGGTGCAGAAAACATATTAATGTATCTTTTAGAAGTTAGGGCTAATTTTTGACAAAAAAGTACAATGATTAGGATTTCATTGTGCCACAGCCTTTTTTTGATCGTGGTAAAATCATCAAATGAGTCCTCCCACCCAGAGCAGGTCGGGTGGGACTGTCAGACTTGTACTGACTAAAATCCACGGTGTCCTTCAATAGCCCTTCACGTACCGGGGTCACGGAAATTCGTGAATCCCAAGAAACAAATATTTTTTCTGGACACATACGTCGCACGCACAGGTCCAAGAGTCTTCCTTTACTCTCAATGGTAACAGTACGAACTATCTTGTGAAAATTCTTAGTTTTACCAACTACGTACAACTAACTAGATAATCCTAAGATTTAACAATAAATGGGCTCTTACGAGTTTCATATTATATATTTACAATAGATAAATAAATACCAAGAATAGGTAAGAAATTGGAACAACATTATTGACAACATTTTATTAAGAAATCTAACAGTCTGACTGGAACGTTTGCAATTACTTCAATTAAAATGTCTGTCGCCAATTGAGTCAATTAGAACGAATAACGCTGATTGAATAAAAAATCAAATCACAGTTAAGCTTTCACTAGCATATTACATTTCAGTTGAAATTCTTGCAAAAAAAAAACAACTAAGTGAAGTTGCCAAGGATTGGTTATACGAAAGATGATACAATGTAGCTTTTTTTTTTTCGTGGTAAAATCATCAAATGAGTCCGGGAGGGACTGTCAGACTTGTACTGACTAAAATCCACGGTGTCCTTCAATAGCCCTTTACGTACCGGGGTCACGGTAATCCGTTAGTCCCGTGACCCCGGAATACAATGTAGCTAGAAATTGGAATCCAAGCTATTATGATCAGGAAAACGGTTGGTGCAGTGGCTGACTGATTGGTTGCTCTGCATAGCGTCGGTTCGATTTCAGCGTAACAAAATATTTCTATGGCCCTACGGAGGGTCTAAAATGACCACTTTAGTGGAATTGTAATTTGAATTGCGTGGCTATTTATGTATGTGTGTTATTATATTTTAAAACCCATCTACAATCCTTACTTATATGGAGGATTGAAGGCATTGTCAAATTGTCTAATAGCTATCATTTTAAGAAAAAACATGAACACAACAACAACTACTGATCCCATCAGAAGAATCGGAAACAATAGGATTTATTATATTTACCTGAATATTTATAAACAATATTATCTACTGTCGGTTCTGTCAAATCTATATTCACAATACCCACTGACTTCATTGATTTCGAGAATGAACCTGTCGCGTCAATATGCGTCAGACTTTACTTTCGACTATGTGGGTGTGGCTCTTATACCTATTTACATATGACGTACTTTTCCACATCACATGACATTTAATCAAGCAATCGACACTCCAAACTAGTTGAGCTAGTGTTTTTTTACCACATTTTTGTTGAAATGTCCTTCAAAGTGTATATTTCTGCTTTTTATAGAACGGAGGCTCGTTGATGTCTTTTCTAGCGACGGATTTTATTATGTTTTCCGTAATGTCATTTTGTCTTTTCAACAATTGACATTTTATGATACTCGTAGTAACTGAAGTATACCATGTAGTGAATAGTGATGACATTACTACACGGTAAACCATAGTTACAGATAAATATTAAGAGCACTAAGAGATTGTAAATGGATCAAATTAATTCACAGTTAGAATTGGGTCCGATGACCACAGTACAAATCGACCTGGGATGATATTCTCTAAGGATATATGCCTTGTGTCAGTGCGACATCAGTTTCAACGACGTACTCGTCGACTACTTAAACTTTATCAATGGAATCATAATATTAAAACCAGGCTAACTTAATATCTGCCGATCGCAACACATTGTAGTCTCTAATTCAAAAGGGAACATACTAAAGGAAGTTTAACAAATGTAAAGCAAAAAATCATTGTCAACTTCTGGGCTAATAAAATTAGAAGATGCTTGGCATGACAAGATCATGACAACGAGTACACAGGACATACTTTGACACGTATTTATACGTAGACAGACGTAGACAAACGTAAGCATAACAAAATAAACTTAAACATAGCCCTAATTACTATGTTCACCACACACCCAGTTTCCTGTAACACTAAAATTAAGTAACAAATCGCCAATAACTTATGTAGTCGATGTTACTGACATGACTAATCAGATAATTACCATTAACGTTACACATTAGTATGCCAGTCGTCTGCGTAGGCGCACAGACCTTAACTCGTGACTACCCCTATCTGTATTCTATGGACATTCTGCTGTTAATAGTGTTGCGACCTCTTCGTAATATGTGAAGTTCGAATTTTACTGCTAAGAGTGGTCGTAAAATTGTTTGCCTTGAGATCTATGTATAGAACTTTCGATTAACAGTAACTGTAAGTATGGAGTGTGTCCAGATTTGGCGTTAACGGCGGTCTCGGCATAGAGAAGTTCTGCAGTACTATTCTATATAAGCACAGAATTGTGACAGCGCTGCCACAAAGTTCACGCAACACCGTGACTAAAATTTGCTATTCACTTAACAGTGCGAGCGGTGACGACGGTCCTACTGACAGCGTAGAATCCAGCGATCAAATCTATAATATAGCTGTAATAGCAAGCAAGTCAAGCTGTGTTGATGCAGGGAGGCTATACGTTCTACGCCCGTCAACGAAAATACGGACCTCTCCAAAGTTCTTCAAAGTTGTCATGCTGTCAGAAGATTTAGTATGACTCATTAAGCCCTACTAAATCTTCTAACAGCATGACAGAATGTGTTGTTTGTATTCTGATTTTCGGGCCCTGTTACTTTTCGCTGTCAAAATTCAAAATAAAAGCAAAGGTATACTCACCTGAAACAGATGAAAAATGTCTGAAGTGCATGCCAAACACGTTACTTATACTGCTAGCCTACAACATCCCACCACAGGCTGCCCTGTGACTTGCTGTTTCCTCAGTTCAACGCCAAAGTAGACTACTAGTCGTTGGTTTTGTCCAGTTCAACCAGCCATCTTTTAGGAGGCTGCCGCTCAAACACGATATCTAATAGATGATGAGACTTAGATAAATGTGTGGGAGTAAGTCTGGTTTTATTATCTAATCTTTAATGTGTTACACATGGTCACGGGACAGAATAACGGCTGAACAAATTAAACATTCATACGGGTTTGTAATTAAGTTAATTCTCTGGTATTTAGTTAATTAAGTATTAACATAAACGGGAAGACGCACCGACCGGTATATGTTGGTAGTTACCCTACATTGTTAATTCTAGGTTTATGTATTATAATTTAATTAAGTAGAGAAGAAGAGCCCAGCTCGATTCGATCAATCTGTGTTTCCGATTTATCATCTCTGAAGTGTTAAACTCTCCGATGTTTGCCTAGGGTTTTCCTGCTGCCTGCATTGAAAATTTTAGTTTACATCACAATCGACCACAGGTTGAGCATCCCTGCTGTAAGAAACGTTATTTACGTCGGATGTATCAGTAAAGGTAAATAAAAATAGATAGGTTATTATTATTCGTTTATTATGAATGTTACAATAACAACATTGTTTCCATAATTGGTAATCCAAAAGCAAGTTAGGTTATAATACATGACTTCATTCTTTTGTAGATAGAGGGTGGTTAGAGTTTTTGCTTTTCTTTTAAAAATTAACTAGCGACCCGCCCGGCTTCGAACTGGTGCAGTCTCTACTATATTAGCATAGTTATATACATATAAACCTTCCTCTTGAATCACTCTATCTATGAAAAAACGGCATCAAAATCCGTTGCGTAGTTTTAAAGATCCAAGCATAATATGGTCAGACAGACAGCGACAAGCGACTTTGTTTTATACTATGTAGTGATAGTGATTTGAAAACATGCTCTTGAATCCTGAATTACAAACTTACTTCGATCGAATCTTGCACAATGGATAAAAAACAACATTAATGAAAAAAAACGAATTATAATAAACATCACAAATAGAATCTTTCCACTGTTATAGATGAAAGAGTTTGTGATGGGATTGTTAGCTGTTTGTTACTGTTTCATGAAAAAACGGCTGAATGGATGCGAATGATATTTGTGTCACAGATAGTTTAACTATAGGATCATTCTCGACTTCCACGCAGGCGCAGCTGCGGGCAACAAAAGCTAGTATAAATATTTAAAAAAAAACATTTTCACAGTTTTACCTTAAAACTACCTACTAATTATTCTCCTATGTAGCAATTTCATCAGAAATACATAATTATAACAGGTACAGGTTTCACGTGTTAGTAAATTTTGTATTTTCCTCGTCTTTTTCCCTAATAACTGCCATTCAAACAAAAATATACATTGAACTACATTATTACCCGACAGGCCTGTTGGTCTAGTGGTTAGTGACCCTGACTGCTATGCCGGAGGTCGTGGGTTCGATTCCCAGGACAAATGTTTGTGTGATGAGCACGATCATTTGTTCTGTGTCTGGGTGTAATTTATCTATAATATGTATGCATTTAGAAATATATAAGTATGTTTATCAGTTGTCTAGTATACAAGCTCTGCTTAGCTTGGGACTAGATGGCGTTGTGTGATAGTTGTGGAATATTTATTTATTATTTATTTATTATGACGCTAGTAATATCATCTTTTAGCGGGAACTAATCAACCATGGCATGCATGAAGAGCGGATTCTTGTCATAAGCGTAACTAGAAAAATTGTTCAGGGGAGCCTGGTCCGTCTTTAAAATAAGAAAATGCAATTAAGCAAAGAAAAAATGCTAAATACCGTCGACATTAGCTCGCAGACCTTTTTGTGTACAAGTTTTTTTTAAAAATTTTTCAGCCTTAATTTTTGGTTGGTTAAGATTCCGTAAATTTACTTACATATTTACAATAATAATGGTTTTTGTCAAACTGATCGAGGGAATACCGAAGTAAAAAAAAATAAGTATTTATATTAATAATTGGTAAGTATACATTTACAAGTTTATTTTGCAGGCAGTTAAAATACACGCAAGTTAGAATTACATAACATAAGGATACTTATACTATGTAGTTAATTAAAGCTACGTCCGTTGTAGTACTCAATAAGTAATCTTTAATTCAACAAATAATTTACACGATATTTTCCTCAACCTCAATTTTAACATCGATGTCGGTTTATCCTTGTACACAGGTAGGTACATACGAGTACATGTATGGACTTACTGGATCTCACGTCTTACTTTTAATTAAGCATCACTACAGAACAACCCAGTATCATAATCAACCACAAAACCATTATTAAATGCCACATACAAATCAGATTAGTAGTTTTGGTTTTACACAAACACATGTTTACTGCAGCGCCCCCTGGTGAGTTTTCATCGTAAAACATATATAAGAACGTACGCCAATCAAACTAGAACTCATCACTGAAAACCGCATCAAAATGAGACTAGTAGTTTTGGAGATAAATGGCAACATTTGTTTGCACAAACATCCTCGCACCCCAAACGCATGTCTCATCAGTTAACCGTGACACGAACATAAAGGGTTATTGAAGGACACCGTGGACTTTAGGCAGGGCCTCTCGTACCACCCTGGGTGGGAGGACCCATTTAATGATTACCACATTTAAAAAAAAAACCCAAACTCATACCGTCTCTGTATCATCGCTGGTAAAAATAACAATCAATTTAAAGGATAATGAATGGTGTGACATGCAATCCTTACTGTCAAACGTAACAATCAATCAATAATGCCTTTGTCAAATAGACAGGCGAAAGCGAAGCGAGTCCGATGCGATACCGAACCGAAGCGAGACGTCAGTCCGATAGTTCTGTCACGCTATCGGATCGCTTTCGCTTTTCTATGTGACTGGATTCAAACAATTCCATACATTACAAATAAAAACGCCTCGCTTCGCATTCGTCACGCCTGTCTGTTTTACAAAGACTTAAGGGTCTTTATCAATGTGCGGAAATTGATTTTGGCAACAGAAACAATGTCAAGGTAAGGTATATAAGACATCAGTATTCTTACTTAGGACGTCTCTAGACGCTTCCTTTACAATGTTACCTTAAGGGACCAAGGAAACACACTCGTGCGTATTGTTTGCAGTTCCAAGGAAAAGTATTATGGTGATTATAAATCTTCTGAGAGTATGTCAGAATGTGCTGTTTGTTTTCTCATTTTCAGACACTGTTAGTTTTCGTTGTAAAAAGTCAAAATATACAAAAAAAAAACCGGCCAAGTGCGAGTCGGACTCGCCTTTAAAGGGTTCCGTAGCAGCAAGTAACATTATATAAAAGTTGGTTGTAACTTTGAAAGATAAATTGCGATTTACGATTTATGACGTATTAAAAAAAAAATGTAAGTTGGTACGCACAATATTGAGTGATTTACCATGTTATTTTAATATCATGGACTTCTTATAGGTTTTCCTATAATCTATAAGGAGAAAACTAATTTCTGTACTTTTTTCAAAATTTTAGGTTCAGTAGTTTCGGAGATAAGGGGGGGGGAATGGTCAATTTTCGTCTATTTTCTTGAATAACTTGGAAACTATTTATTTTAAAATTACAAAAAAATACATTTAAGATCTTCTCAACAAGACCTTTCATTTGATATGCCACACGATGCAGTTTTCAGATTTTTTTTTTTTAATTTTCCCCTTCCCCCCCAAAAATGACCCCCCATATACAGATTTCATCTGCTCACGTCACACCTCTGTGTTTGGGTCACAGGAATTGATATGTGTACCAAATTTCAACTTAATCGGTCTAATAGATTCGGAGATAATTGACTGTAAGCGACGGACGGACAGACACACGAGTGATCCTATAAGGGTTCCGTTTTTGTATTCAGACGTACGGAACCCTAAAAACATAGAAAAAAAATACAGTCCCATCACAAACATTAATTACTTGTAAAGGTACTGGTAGGTGCCCATACTAAGTCGTATATATTTAAAATATATGGAGAAGAACGGGCAAACAACTTCATGGACACGAACAAAACTTGATGATAAATGATGGAAAACACAAAACGCCACTATAAAGCGAATCGTTTAATTATGTGATTACTGCCAAAAAATATAAAGGCGTGACTGATCAACCAATTATCACGAAACTTGTTTATAATAAAAACGAGGTTGATAAGTTACAGACTTTAGTGTTCGTTATCGAAGTTACGTACTTTAAAGACATTGTTGGTGTTTCTTTTCATTTTCTGAAATAATACTAAACGTAAATTTTCCACATATTATGCTAATCGTTCCTGGAAAGCAAAATATGTCATGCTATTTAAGTCTTCAGCAAATACTAACACCCGTCTTCACTACTACCGTAGTTAATCGGGTTTTGGCGACGGAACAATAGATAAAACGACAAAATGAAGAAAGATTTCTATTGTCCTCAATTGTAGAAAATAAATGTTTCTGAATCGAAAACAATCGATTATACTCAGGCAAAAAAAGGAAAGTGAAATAACTTAATTATAAATACCTATATAAATATAATTACTTAAAAAAAAAAAGTGAAATAACTATTTTTTGTACAGTAGAGACAGAATTGTGCATGCTACACGTTTTGGTCATCACATCTCGCTACTCCTTTCCCAACTATGCGCGACCGCATACTAAAAGAAAAATCTTTCAGAAAAATCATCAATCAGAAATTATGATCCAACAACTTCTACAAAACAAAATGTGCCTTCCGAGTATCAAAAGCGGATGATGCGTCAGAATTTCTCTTACAGTGTGCGGTATCTAATACAAAATGTATGCGGATAGTTCCTTGCGACGAGCTTCCTGTCAGAATTTTTTGAGAAAAGAAAAAGTGTAAAACGTTTTAAACAACGGAATGAAAGATTCAGCTTCAAACGGATGTGTTGCGAGGACCTAATTGGTAAGGCGTATTTATCCAGGAAACGCGGGTTCGAGTCACACACGCATCAGATTTTTTTTCCTCAAAAATCTCGTATATCTTGTTCCATTGTTTCTATTTAAAACAAGAGGGTATGACAAAACCCCACATTCCTTCGCCTGGAGCGATGCACGCGTCTATTTTGGTCCGCTTAATTACAGAACACATTATCTAACATTATTTGCTTTAACAACGCGTTAACACTGGGTAGTCGTGGAATTTAAATCAGTTGGGAAACAAAGCAGAATTGCAGAGAAAAATTCGAAAAGTTACGACTGACATTCGGACTTTGTCAAAGGGTTTTCGAAAAAAAAAAGAAAATTTTAATATAAACCTTGGCCGCGAAGGAGATGGCGGTTCGAACTGTATAGGTTCTGTGTAGTTGAAGGTTGCGATCTGGCTTTTAGGCCTCCTCTTCAAAGATAGATTTAAGTGTGCCTACGCCTTTGCGGTTTTCCGAGGCGTTAAGGAAAACGAACAAAATGTTTATTTTAAGAAATGAATTATGTGTCTTTCGGGTCTAACTTAGCAAATAATAAGTATTTATTATTTGAATTTGTCCTTCTCTTGCTCACGTGCGGCAGCGAAATAAAACATTAGATGATTACATAGAAAAAAAATTGGCCCCAAACTACTCACTAGGAAGTTCTCCAATCGTGGATGTATTTACAAACATTTAAACTCACATACACAAACACCCACACTCGGAACAACTTCTTGTAGATCTATGACATTCTTTGTAAGTCATACAAATATTTCATTTTTTCTTCCAGCCCTTTTCCGAAAAAAGAGGATAAGTTTTATCTGGGTTACACCCAACGCAACGTAGTAAAAACGAAGGTTGTACCTCCGTACTTTAATCTCAAAGCTGTTAATTACTTCATGATGAATCATTATCAGTGACACAAATGTTTACAATTACGGGGTAATCAACTCATTCTACTTGTGCCCTAAAAAATGTTTAATTTGACTGAGAGACTAATTGGTAACGAGCCTGTAAGTGTTCCGTAGTAAATTAAAAAAGTCTTTAAATTCTTCATAGTTTCTTTTATGATTGTATGCTTTAACTCGAAAGAAGGTACAGTTTAAACGTCTATTGACAATAAGGCAAGGTTTCGCAAAAAAAAAAACTGTTAACAGTTTAGTAAAGAAAATAATGAGATCATATCCATTAATCAGAAGTCAACAAATTTATGCCACAACTAGCTTCCGCCCGCGACTCCGTCCGCGCGGATGTCGGTCTTCGCGTGGATGGTTTATTTCTCCATTTTGAGTAACTCTGACAATGACATCTTATAAATATCTATTGGACCCAAATACGGCTAAGCCGGATTAAGCTATAATTAAGGATTATTAGTTCTGTAGTAAGTATTTTTTTAATAGTAATTCCGACCTTGATAAGTAGCATGTATTAGTAAATTACTGACAGACGGTTCAAGCCAAATCCGACTTTCGGCGCTACAGGTTACGGCGCTGAATCCACTGCGGGTAATGCAGCGTGTGGTCGCGGTTCTACAGAACAACGTCTATGAATAAAACTGAAAAAAAAGTGTTTTTTTTTCTACGTATTTTTCCGGGATAAAAAGTAGCCTATTTTATGCCCAGGATAATAAGGTATAATTATACCAAGTTTCATCGAAATCGAACCATTAGTTTTCACGTGATGCCTGCACATACAGACAGACAGACAAAAATTTTTTTAAATCACATATTTGGGTTTGGTATCGATCCAGAAACACCCCCCGCTATTTATTTTTACAATATTTTCAATGTACAGAATTGACCCTTCTACAGATTTATTATATGTATAGATTTTTGTTCCTTTAGCTAGAATGCATCATATTCTTATAACAGGAAATCAAAATTTATTACCTATTTAGGAAATAAAACAGAACTAAATGCTTTACAGTAAACAGACAGACATACATCTGTCAACGGAAGTAGGTATTACAATTTATAAATGGATCTAGGAAATGAAATTCTAGGAAACAAAGTAAGTACATTTCATATTGTACTGTGACATTGACTTATACGAGTAGGTACCTTGCATTTGTACTGTTGTTAAAAAAAAAAGATTTTATCTCAGACCCGTGCAGATCGCAAATTACATCCATCTAAATTAAATGCAAAAACAAGGCTTTAATAACATAATGTTCCATGTAAAACGTGATTGTTAGAACTAGATAAAAAAGGGATTGAGGAAAATCCAAATACCTACTCTACCGCGGTGATAATTATGTGAGTTTTGTAAAAACTGGTTTTATAATCAATAGGACAATCAATCTGCGAAATACAATAAAGTTATACTTATATGAAGAACAATAACTGTTCTGTAAACGGCATGAAATCACTTAAATATGAATTTACTTTTTAATTTTTGCCCGAGTCTGTACTGTCCTACTTATGGGCTAAGGCACTTCCAATTCCTCCCTCTTTTCCCTATCCATTTCGAATCAGTCCTCGTGGTATGCCATGCCACATTCTTCTGGGCAGGTCTCGTCGGCGCTGTCCATCTCCCGGCACCCATTTTGTAGAGACATTTGCCCAGCGGTCATCTTGCTTGCTGCTGTCGTTACCCACTCAATCCCATATCAGCCTAATAGCTTTCCAGCCAAGATGTATTATGCCAGTTTTGGAATAGTGTGAGAGTGTTTCGCACCGTGTCTTCTCTTTTCACACCAGAATGCATACAGCTATAGCAATTAGCAAAATGTGGATGTACAGTACTTAACAGTGACACTTCTGCCAACTAACCCTTTTACCATGACCCCGGTACGTAAAGGGCTATTGAAGGACACCGTGGATTTTAGTCAGTACGAGTCTGACAGTCCCTCCCGCTCTGCCCTAGGTGGGAGGACTCATATGATGAATTTACCAAGTAAAAAAAAAAGAAAAAAGGGTCAATGCACACCAAGAGACTCAAAATCTAACTTTATTTACCATTTTTTTTTTTTTTTTTTTTTGCGTGGTAAAATCATCAAATGAGTCCTCCCACCCAGGGCAGGGCGGGAGGGACTGTCAGACTTGTACTGACTAAAATCCACGGTGTCCTTCACGAGCCCTTTACGTACCGGGGTTACGGTGATGGGTAAGTCCCGCGACCCCGGCAGGCTCTGGCCCTCTACAGGCCCCGTCAATTTGCTGACACTCTTTGAGGCGCGCGTGGAACACAACGCGCCGTCGACCCGGGCATGGTCCATGGTCGGACAGCAAGTCGCCCATTACTCGCTGCCCGCATGCCCGCGCCTACGGTGGCCGGAGATCGTCCTGTGACGTCCGACGCCGTGGGCGTCTACCACTGCGGCTGGGATGGAGGGAGGACGCTGTCCTCTCCCTCAGGCGGCCCGCCTCCTCCTTCACGAGCATGACTGCTTCGCAGAAGGAGGCGACCGCTTCCCACTCCGTCTCGCCCCGCAGCATGGCCTCGACCAATGCCGGGCGCGAGAGGTCTCCGCCTATCGCCGTCGTGAGGACACGGCGGTGCTCTGCCCAAGCGGGGCAGTCCTGCACCGTATGCTCCACCGTGTCCTCCGGACGATCCTCGCAGTGGTAACTTTATTTACCATACGAAAAGAGCTCAGATTAAAGAACCACCCATTTCCAGTATCGTCGCGTCTCGAAGTTAACTGACCCTAAAGGAATTACAACTGCAGTATTATGCTATGTTAGGAGTAGCTAATCTATAATAGCTCGACCATGACCTGGGGTCTCCCAATGACCGGGTTTTTGTATACCTACATACTAGAGGAGGTACTAGAGATAGGGGAATAAACAATAATCTCTTTATTTCTAAGAATTAGCACATGACACATTTATCTCAGTATTGCGGCGAGGCCACGTCCTAATAGCGATAACATCGTCGTTAAATTAACTGTTTGTATTGCTCAGCTTTTATTAACAACATCGACTATGTTTTCCTTATTTTGTTTATCACGTTTTATGCGTTTTATGGTAATTCACATACAATCGGAAAATCATTTTTGCAAAATTAAAAACGTACTTAACCCTTTTTATTATTTAAATTTCTCAAATGAGTCCTCCCGCCCTGGGCGGAGCGGAAGGGACTGTCAGACTCTTACTGACTAAATTTCACAGTGTTCCTTCAATAGCCTTACATTCCAGGCGATCGCGGCAGGCAAAAAGTTACCCTTCCTTGGCAGTTGGATAAAAAATAACGTAAAAAAAACATAAATACGCAATGCCACATGTCTAGACCTAAGAACGCGTCTTTAAAGATATTACAATTAATAACAACAACACGTGAAATCGTAATCGGAAGGCACTTCGTTGTAAGCAAGTTATCAGTGTAACATTTTGTTTAATAGACTATTGTGAACGTGACGCTCGCCTCTGTTGCGGCACTTTGTCGTTTGTTTGTTTACTTTCGTGTATTTTTGTGTGGCGAAGATGCAGATTAATTGCTGACACACAATGTGCTTGCTGAATAGCACTTATGTTTTTTTCAATTAATCTGTAAATTCCGATCGCAATGAGTTCATTTAAACTTTATTCTAGAGCTGACAGTTATGATAATGCCGACACAGTTTTGAGTTTGGCAGATTTCGTTTAATTTCATTTGTAAAATTGGTCATAAAACTGAATTAATAAATATATCAGCTAGGGTTTTAGAAAAATATAGCGATGAGAAACATTATTTTTTATTAACGGAAAATACTGAAAATAAAATTTGATATCCAGTTAAGATCTCGCAATTACGTCCGGTAAATTCGTTTTGGAGTCTTTACAGTGTGACATATGGCTGAAATATGTATCAACGCAGGGGGCAGTGATGATACCATCGGACAGACGACTTACTTCAAGCTAATTAAATCATTCTTATTACTAGTATTGCTAAAAAATATTGTAAATAGCTTGGCAGAGGAACTACAAAGCCATATTTACAGATTTCGCTTTCACAAAACTTAACACGGCGAATCCAGAAATGAATTATAGCTATATATTTCAATGACCATTGAGTGTCCATATGAATGGAAAATAGCTTTCCAAAAGTTTTGTATAACTATCGTAAATATCAAGTTTCAAACATTTATGTTTTTATTTTTAATAATTTCTAATTTTGTTGATAAAAACTCACCCTTACCAACCTGGAAGCCAAGACAAATCTTGGGTCCGAGGTTGGTAAGGGTCAAATCACGAGTGACTCAAAATCAAACTTTATTTACTACACGAAAAGAGACACATTTCCAGTATCGTCACGTCACTTCTCGGTGTGAGCTGATTCTTACTGGAAGCATTCTAGGGATATCACAAAAAAAAGTAATAGCACTTCAACTAGTTATTTTACATGATCATCACGCCGTCATAATGATCACATGACTATCCATTGTATAATGTAACAATACAACTAAAAGTATACAATAAAGTATTTCCAATCGGATACGGTTCCGGTTGTTAAAGTCCCCGTGTGACGGAAACAATTCACATTACGTTTCACTTGCTTGTATATAAATAAATAATTTATTCATTTAATATTATAATGGTTGAATAGACAGACTGCATGGTATTATTCATCGTGTATTGTGTATGTACATTGACAGGTGGCTAGAATTTATGTGATACCTCAACACTTCTACATATTGTGGCACTAATGAACACTTTATGCCTTTTTTTTTATCGTGGTAAAATCATCAAATGAGTCCTCCCACCCAGGGCAGAGCGGGAGGGACTGTCAGACTCGTACTGATCCACGGTGTCCTTCAATAGCCCTTTATGTTCCGGGGTCACGGTAATTCGTACAGTCCCGCGACCAACACTTTATGCCTGGCATTGGTTCAGAGTTGGTCATAATAATACCACAAAAAAAGACAGTATCGAAAGAGTTCTAAATGGGCATAAAACGAAAGCTTCATCAAATGGTGTTTTTAACCATCTGCCAAGGCACTGGCTGAAGTTTCCAATTGCTAAACAAAATTTTTAACGCATTAAGTTTTTGAATCAATTTCGTAACGCATTCCTTCATGTTTCTGATAAGTTAGTATTCTCAGTATATTAATAAAATTAACAGTAATTTGAATGGATGTGAATGAATGTGCTGCTAGACTATTACAGCTTTCCGGAGGACACGGTGGAGCATACGGTGCAGGACTGCCCCGCTTGGGCAGAGCACCGCCGTGTCCTCACGACGGCGATAGGCGGAGACCTCTCGCGCCCGGCATTGGTCGAGGCCATGCTGCGGGGCGAGACGGAGTGGGAAGCGGTCGCCTCCTTCTGCGAAGCAGTCATGCTCGTGAAGGAGGAGGCGGGCCGCCTGAGGGAGAGGACAGCGTCCTCCCTCCACCCCAGCCGCAGTGGTAGACGCCCACGGCGTCGGACGTCGCAAGACGATCTCCAGCCACCGTAGGCGCGGGCATGCGGGCAGCGAGTAATGGGCGACTCGCTGTCCGACCATGGACCATGCCCGGGTCGACGGCGCGTTGTGTTCCACGCGCGCCTCAAAGAGTGTCAGCATAGTGACGGGGCCTGTAGAAGGCCAAAGCCTGCCGGGATCGCGGGACCTAGGGATAACCGTGACCCCGGTACGTAAAGGGCTGTTGAAGGACACCGTGGATTTTAGTCAGTACAAGTCTGACAGTCCCTCCCGCTCTGCCCTGGGTGGGAGGACTCATTTGATGATTTTACCACGATAAAAAAAAAAAAAAAAAAGACTATTACAGCTGGATTTAGAATTCATAGTTAAGTACGTATTTTCAATTTAATTAAATTAGAAGTCAAGTTCAGCAGCTCACTGATAAAATTATTCAAAGCTAATTACATCGTAAACCTAAACAACTACCTAATTAATGTTTATTGAGAATGGCTTAAGAAAATGCCTAACGAGTAATTATATAATAATTTAGTACTTTACTGACCTTCTTGGTACCTTCTTAGTACCTTGACCGGTTTACCCAGTTGCTGGAAAATCTTCCGAAGATAATACGGTTTAGATTCGAGTATTTGCGAACAGTCCAGTAAAAAAGTTGCGTGATGCCAACGTTAATCAATTAAAGTATCGATTACTAGTTTACACTCAGTGTCTTTTTGTAAAGAGTTAACACGTAGTCTATAAAAAATAGAGTACAGTTTTGTTTCGTGTCATTTTGCCAATTCCTTTTGAGTCAACCACTCGACAAGCTTTGCAAACTTAATTAGAATTTATAATCGTGTTAAAAGATTAAACACAGAGATAGCAGGTATCTATCGAATAACGGTTCCTTCCCGTTGTATTTCTCTCGATATTTTTTAATTGCCGTCGCTGATTTATGTCCCATGCTGTCAAAAATCAAGGTTGATGCAGACCCGTTGCATTTTTTTTTGCTTCAAATTCAAATGTTTCTTTCACGAGAATTCGTCTGGTGTAAGTTTGAGAGATGTTACATCATCCGTGTGAGTCAGCGAGGATTTGTTGGAGAATTTGATTCTTGTTTCATTGCTGTCAACATTTCAGACATTTGTATGCAAATGAGGTTGTAGTGTTCAATGGAAGGCGTGTCTTGTTGATGTTGTCGTCACTCGGTGGTCGTAGTAAGTGTGTGTACGAGTACTACACACGTTTGGTATCATGTTGCATTTTTCTTTTGTTCATGGCTATTCAGAATTTCATCCAAGTGTTATTGACATACGACCGTGTTATTTTCATTTCATAGTGAAGCTGAGTGCGCATTTCTCTCATCCACATCCGCATTCAACAGCGTATTCTTTATCAGTTTTCTGATATTATTAGATCTGCCACAAATACGAATGTGATTGCTTTTACCTTCAACCATCAGCGCTACATCAACGGATCTATTTAATTAATTTATATTAATCACGTAATAATCAAGAAGGAAAATCCAATCCGGTTGATGTAATTTACTTATAAAGTTACATGATACATAACTTTGTACTTTACAGTGATTGAGCCCGGTGAAGATCAGCAAAAAGTGATAAAACGTCGCTGTTTCAGTCGGGGGTTAAGCTCATTAAATTAGAAACGGTGCTAAGAGTTAAAGGACACAGAAATAACAAAAAAATGCTGAAAATCATTTGAGCTATTCATTTTTATCATTCCCCACTTAAATCTAGATAAAGCCTTCCTTTTATAACTAAATAAGTAGCTGCAATTAAAATCTAGCAATGGCATTGAAGTGTATACGCACCCAAAGTGGGTTTTCGTAGGAAAATTATCTGCCATGTAAACTACATGTAAAAGGTGAACGTTTGTTAGACTCTTATGACCAGTCAGTGCCGTCACGTTATTGTGGCCGTGGTTTGGCCATTTCTGCGCCCTATGCCTGGACACCGTTGACACACCCCTATTTCTGGCACTGCGGCCAGTTGCTTCATCAAAAGTAACAGCTAAAGTTAGGTTGTTTAGTGTAAAACAAGCTTCCCATGATTTTTTGGGGGAAATTACAATGCAAATTTGAGACCAGACATTTGCTTTGAAACCAATAATGGTCACGGAAAAGTATTACAGTTACTTTGACTTAAGCTGTTGATGTAGAAACTGACTCTTATTTCAACAACGTAAGTATTTTAACAGGATTGTCACAGACCAGCTTTTGTAAATCGATCATAGACACATTGCCGCCGATAAACTGGGAATTTTGGACGCTTTTACTTAGACTCCAATAAAGGAAGATTTGATACCTAACTTGTGCAAACCTAAATTTTAAATAAATGGAATGCATTTATTTATGGTTTGCTAAAGGTTGTAACAAAAAACGCATCAAACATTGAAGATCACAGAGTCGAGTTAAGATTATAAAACAATAACTATATCATTAATGTATAGAATTAGTACTTAAGTGCTTATGTATGACGTTCAGACATCGGAGCAAATTATTATTGCTGTGCGGATCATACAAACTCTGATTTCAAAAACAGTGGCTTCATTATATCTCACCAACAGAGCGTTTATTTATTTAGGGTTTTTCATCTTTTAGTAGACGATAATTATAACGAGACAAGTTGATGTCATTTCAGATTAAATCTGAGATATTAAGTCGGGGATTTTAGAAATCCTTCATGGAAAACCTAAGACGTTAGTGACGCACGTAGTTAATGCCTCCATTTACAAAAAAAATAAAATTTGAATGCTTCTGTGGCTTCCTCAATTACTTACGCCTAGAAAGAAGTAGTAGTTTGAATAAAATAAAAGCCACGTGTAGACACTACATGCATAAGGTAAACCTAATAACCTTAAAAAAAAGGATTACTCATTCAATTTGATTCGTTCGTGGTCATAAAACCACGCGAATTAAGCTGCGGATAAATTAAATAATAGTGTAATAATGTATGTATTAGGTACTATAATTATCTACTAGCATAACCATTGCAGTGTCTCATTATCAGCCTATTAATGTTCCCCCTGCTGGGACACAGGCCTCCTCTGTGTCAGAGGGAGTCTCTGTCATTGCAGTGTCTATCTCTACATATTATTCCACCCTTGGGTACCCTTGGGCACTCTTGGGTCATCTTATGGTTGAGAAGTCAAAACAATCGATTGCTGACGAGGTAACAAGGCTCGTCGGATCGATTCAGGCAAGACAATCAACGAATGTGACCTTGAATAGGGTGACCATGATGTTGACAGTCCGTTTCTTGTCAATTATTTGCATTCTTTTTTTTTACATCCCGGTATCAGTGAATTGATTTGTTTAAAAAGCTTTGAGTATTGCTAATAGTGACGTTCTTGTAATACAGTAATTTATTTTCGGAATTATCCTTTCTAGTACAATGTTGTGACTTAATGCAGTTATTATTAATCTTTTTTCAATAGATAAATAAATAGTCCCAGTAACTTTCGAGAATATTTCTAGACTGTAACCGTAGCGAGGCTTAACCTAGGACAACTGAAATCAGGGGCGTTCATTACAGCTGTCATTGTTCCGTGTCGGACAAGGTCGGCTGATGTAATACACGCGCGCATTGCACCAGACACGCCGGTCAACGACCTTGCCGGCACAGTCTATCGCAAATGGAAATTATGGTGAACATCGCGAATGTAAATGTGTGTGTAAGTCTGCCTCGCGTGAACGCAAGCGCATACTACTGAGCATGGGGTCTCGAGTTCATTCCCCAGATAGGACAGTGTGTTTTTGGTTAGCTTACAGGGCGTTTAAAGAGGTACTTAGTTACTTATTTTAAATATGTAGTCGGGTTGATGGCATTACGAAGCATGGTGGTAACGCTTAGTCTGAGGGTAATCACAGAATTTCATGGAGGAGTATCGATTTATCACTGAGGCAGATCACAACCAAATTGTATCGACTGTTTGGTTTTGTCCAGCTCGCATAGAGGCTGTCGCGACGACACCTGAAAGGGTCAGTAGGGCTCCAGAAAGTGGTTATTTTGGACCAAAATTAATTGAGCTTGCGGGTAACTGGCTAAGCTTCAATTCAATTTAGTGGCTTTTTAGACAATATCAGCAATTGTGTCTCGAAGCGCAATGTAGTGTTGTGTATTAATTTCGGACTAGCTTGACACTAAATTCGCAACTATCACTTTTACCATCACCTTGACCATATAGGTACTGACGTCAACCTTAATCTTTTTCGGAAGCAATATTTTATATGCAGAAATCTTAACTTCTCGGATCTTGAAGCGGAACTAAGAGTAGGAAGTGCAAATAATAATACGGAAAAACCTAATGACATATTTATGTCCGCTTAAAAATGTAGGTACAGTATGTTATGTTGTCATCGATTATTTACCCAGTACTTATTGCCGTCGATCAATCATGCCAAGAACGCCGATTGTATACATGTCTACAAGATACCTTCCTATTTATGTAAGTATTTAAAAGCTGCTAGCTTTTATTAGTTGGTCCAAGATTGATACCAGCTGATAGCAGCCTATACGAATAATTTGTTGACGGCAACAAACTCAGATTTTATTATAATAATTTATTATAATATTAATAGAGCGACAAAAAAGCTCCAAGCTGATTCTGAGCAATTGTTGCTGGGAAACCAACCAAAAAACCTGCATTTTTCCGATCTAAAAATCAAACGATATTCATTATGTTGAGCAGTAAAAGTTACAAGATCAAATAAGACAAACAAGCTTAGTGTAGGGTGGAATCCACCTCCAAGCAGTTCACTTCATGCAACGGCAACAAGTTCTACCTGTAACCTACGTAATCTGTGCCTACGGTGAGGGCTGAACAATCCCAATGGTAGCGCAAGCACAGCACCGGTAAGCTACCGGCATGGTCGTGCACCGTCACCGGCACCGGAGCATCGTTTTTCCACTGTGCCAATGTGTGTACAATTAATGTATAGCAATACAACACACATGCAGGTTTGCCGGGCCGGCACAAGCATGCTTCCCGGCGACAGCGACGGCGCCGGCATGACTCAACGCCGGGTCGGCGCCGGCGCCGGCGCCGCTAAGTGCAAAAGCGAGCCATACATTTTCATACCATTTTGTTTCCCCGGCACTGGCACAGCATCGGCGCCGGCGTCGGTGCCGGTGCCGGTGTCGGGCCGGCTAATGGAAAAACGCCCGGGTTGCGTCGGTGTGCAAGAGTTCCAGTTCCTTCTAGTTGAGCTGGATCCATCATAAGTCTCATCTTGGCTTCCGGACTAGATTGAGCGAGAGCAAATCCATTTTAAATAAATACAAAGAAAAAGCTGATCTGATATGCCACTGACCATAGGTAACCTATTTCATTTTAATTTATCCTATTTAGAAATTATACTTTGAAAAGAAAGGCAAACAACTAACAAATACCTAAAACATTCCTGACACTACGAGGCCGTACGAAATAATTGAAAGTGTTGAACTGCTGATGTAATGAATTAACCTGTTACAGCAGACGTTCAACCTCATGCGGGGTCAATTGTGCCGATTGCTTCGTTAGGACGGTATTAGATTGATAGTAAACTTTACGACAGACGACTCGTAGGCGGTGACGAACTACGCAGCCTCTCTTGTGAATGACTCGCGTTGATTTTAATTCATATCTAAGGTCTGAATTGCTTTGTGGTTATTTAATAAAACTACTTGGACCTTATTTATTAACTTGAATTATCCGGAGCTCTTGGCTGTACTTTCTGCTTCCACTAAGGCCTATTTGAAAAAATCTTAGCCTAAATCCCCCAAATGCATGTAACTTGAGCTTGAATCCAAGTGGAATTGTTTTCTCTGAAAGATGACTGAAAGCTGCAGTTTTCCCAACCAATTTCTACCACCAAAGTCTTTGGTTCAAATTAAATACAGAGCGATGCGAAGCCTGTAGAGGCCACGTTGCAGAAGACCTCCACAGGCTGATTAGTGCTGACCGCCTAGACCTAATTAAAAAAAATATCAGGTATCTAATTACCTACGTTTTTTTCTTACCCCTGAAATTACTATTGCATACAACAACATAGCTATTTTACTACTTAAATAAAGACGATGCAGGTATGCCGTGTTTGTGCTGGAAATGATTATTACCTACTTATTTATTATGTGCTATTATTTTCACATACTCGTTAGTTTCACGGGTATGCACACAAAATAGTTAGGTAGGTTACAACTACAGAATAATACCAATTATTTATGTATTATTATAGTACAAAGCCGTTGTTCATGCCTATCCTTATGTAACATTTATCATTATGGTAATTATTAAAGTCATGAACCTAGCAATGACCTTCAGCAAGCCAGCAGCGGGGAGACGAGTACAGGTTTTTATGTTATGGAGATAAAATCACTCAGTTATGTAAACTTGACTGGGTTCCTTTTATTAATGTTGCCCCGACTCTAGAAATTTCTACTGTATCGTTGTTGTGAATTACTCGTACCTAAGCCCAAATATTTTTTCAGTTCCAGGAATTGTTTCCGTAACACCAACGAAAGTGTGGAACAACGACAAGTAGCGCAACAGTAAACTAATCAGCCAATGCGCAATCGTTCATTACAGTAATTACAGACCACATTTTGTATTTTTGATTCTATTTACGAGTTATGATTTTTTTTCGATTGGCGGCGCTAGTGGACTGTAAGAGGCCTCTTAATTGTACAGACGCCAGCATATCAACCTACTTCAATCTGTCAAATTTCTTTAATAGATTTTCAACCTTATCGTAATTGTGGAAGGTTAATGTTCGATTGGTAAAATTTGCCATATTCGGATAGGTTGACCTGCTGGCGTCTGTTCTTTCACGCAATAGCACAACGTTCATGTTCTGACATGTAAGGTGACTTTTCTGTGAGGCACTAAGTTACCACGTGGGATATCCAGTTAATTTTTTATCGTGCTAAAGTCATCAGTGTGTATGATTATATTTATGAGTGCTCCTACCCAGGGCTGACTAACTAAAATCCACTGTGTTCCTTCAATAGCCCTTTACGTTCTAGGGTCACAGATACCTGGTGAGAGTCGTGCGACTCTGGCTTGAAGTCGCATGTCTTCGAATGAATTAGATTGTCAGCTAGGTTATTTACAATATTTACCAAAGCAATGAGGACAAAAAGATAAAATTACACATGATATGCCCCCAATAGTTTGACAGAAATGTAGGAATTTTTATTATGCTCGTTTGTAATTGAAACATGCTATTTCTTATCTCGAATTTTGTTGTTTACACAAAGCATCCGACCACTGTGTTGTACGCGTACTTACGACTGAATTAGGAAAACCACTCTTATTGCAATAGCATACGAGCGCTGTCGGTTATAAATTATTATCGGTACTGTACGACGCATTCTTTAGACGGGATGTTCAAAATAAAACGGCCAATCTCAGTCATCATTATCATTTAATGAATCTGTTATTTACAAAAGATTTCGGTGGACTTTGTCAACAATAAGCTTCTTTGCATGTTGTCCTTCAGCGCAAGCGGGGCGTGCGCTAGGATCATTGAATAAACTTTTTAAAATTAACATTTTAACTGCTTATAGCAAACCTTTTGATATTGTTCACATTAGAGCACAATTATCGATAATGTTTAGACACATGTTTCTGAAACATTTTTCCTTTTCACTTTAAGTACATCGTGAATTCTGCTCTAGAGTGACTGAACGATATTTTTTTTAAATAACAATCCCGCGGAATAAATTGAGGCTATTATTTTTCTGTATTAGTTCTAGAGTGGACTCTTTTCGTCTGAAAACAATTTCATTCGGAGTTTCAATTTTGAATTACAGCTACTACTTTCGAACATTGACTGGGGTTTTTTATGAGGATTTTATCAACGTTCGAAAGTATGAAAACATTTTTAAACTACGAGTGACTTGCCTTTTGACTCGAAGTACACGATCCAAAAAAACACAGTGTTGCCTAAGGCAGTTCTACAGAAACAGTAACTATGTTTCTTACTACACACAGTTAAAATGCTAAACATATTTTCAAAATACATCGACTGAGCTGTTTACACATATTGACTGACAAATGAAACTATATTATATCAATTGTATCATTTAATAACTCATAATTTAATGCATGCGCTCAATCAAAACAAATTCAGACAAAAACACAAATACAACTAATAGGTAAACAGCTCGACACTCCAAATGAATATATAAACAATACTTTGAGCCAATACTGAATAATACAATGTAATTATATAAATTATATATCAAACATTCACAATGAATGACCATGTTTATATTATGTGCTTCTCTGTGCTTCCATTCAAAGTTAATACATAAAAATCGCCTCTAAAAATAATCATGAGATATTACAAATTCATGATTGTATTCGTGGTCGTAGAAATTAGACCAAAATATATCGTAGTCAACATGATTTTTATTTGGATCATCACGATCAACAATAAACTCTTCAGTTACATCGATACTTCAGTTAGCGACTTCCTTCATCAACTCCTAAATAATTTTTAATCTTAAAAACATAATAACACTTTTGGTTTTTTACATAAAGCTATATAACAACAGTAACATTAATTCATATTTTTCTGAATAATCCTTAATACGTTCTATACACTTTGTAACTTCATATCAGATTACATTAAACCTTATAAAAGAAAATTCATTAAAATTATCATTTACTTATAGGCATACAATACAATACAGGTTGTTAAAAAAGAAATATTCTTAATATTTTTCACTTTATCACATGAAATACCTTCTCCTAACAGCTAATTGCCTTCCACATTCCTAATGATAAAGTACACCTAATGCTTAAAGCTAAATTATGCAATTTTTTGACAGAAAAATATCTATGACAAAAATATAATATATCCTATAGTCCAGATATATACACACTAATGTGGCAAGTACATAAAGCTTAAATGACGACACCTAACCATCAAGTGTTTGGTATTGCATGTTAGATGCACGTACAATTGACTGCGTTACGTTTCACTCACTGTATGTAAACTCACTTAATATTAGCGTATTTACACATGTATGTAGTTGTTCGTCACGATGGCACTATAAGAGTTCTATACAATGTCAAAGATTGGTAGTGAGAATAGTCATTGCAATTAGCATTGTACTTGAATGCCTTAAAAGTGCTTCATCAAGATTAGAAATTAGTTTACGCAAATGACGCTTAAATCTGCTTCGAATATCTCTCTCGTACTGAGTCGTTTAGAAAAAAGCCAAGCTCGAAAAGTTGATGTAGTCTAGCAAGTTTAAAAGGCAAAATGCTACACTAACACGATGTACACACACTATAAAATATATTAATAGGGTTTAATCGTATAAATTGATAGTCCCTTGCCTCGTTTCAAAATTTCAAAACTGCCATCTAACATACCTATAATGACATCCAACTAGTTTCAGTTCATTCATCACCCTCGACGAAAGAGTCCTAACATTTTAAGCCGTATTTTAATATCAACGAGACATGAATTTGTTTAACTAAGTACCCAATGTCCTAACTGCAACTTATATTTACATCTGTGCATACTATTTACATTGTTACATTTGTGTAACTTATACTGATTTAACCTTGTTAGTGAAAATATGAATGAATTTAGACCTTTTGACAGAAATATCTTATTGTCCGTTCCCAAAGAGAAATAAATCCAGCATGATATGCGCTTGTATAGAAGGTGAGATAGTGTCTATGTTTCTATGTATCATTCTATATCATCTAAGTACTTAACAGCCTATAAGTACTAACATTATTGCTAATGACAACTATGGACATTTAGTTTCTGATCACAAAAACTTGAAGGTGCTTGAGTATTAGTACACATGAATGTTTTAACATCGCTTGTTGACGCTAGCACCACGACACATATATGGCACGTTGGAATATAGAACCTTACATATCCCTTCCATTAATTTCGAAATGCAAAGCGAATATACATAAACGCTTTATTGCTTGCAGTCAATTCCAGTTATTTATTGATGTCATTAACTTACGGTAACTTCGTATAAATCTTCGCATCGAAGTTTTTTTTTTTGTATTTTATATTTTTCTTCAACGAAATGAATCATTTTCCAATATTAACTTAATTATAATAGCACTGTACATTACTGTCAGAAAATAATTCATTTTGTCGGTTTTCTTTTTCATTATATCGTACAAATTACGAGAATTAATAAATACCTAATGGATTTCAAGAAACCTTTATCACAGCGTCTCCAATGTATTGAGATCGTATAATTTGTTTAGTTATTGGAGAATAAAAAGGGTTCATGAAATCTAATTGTATATTCAAATCACCTATAATTTCGTTATAAACGCCCAATTTTCGGAGGTAGAATACATCGTCGGCTAATATGGGCTATAAAAGTTTGATTTTTATATGTGAAACGCAAAACAATATACGAATGAATTCGAGTATTTAATTTCGTTAGCGACAAAACCATGATATAAGTACTTAGTACAAACGTACTGGCCAAAAACTTTTCAGAGGAAGACAATAATTTCGAACCATGGACAAGAAAATGAGCAGAAAAGTTCCATTTTTAAATAGATCACAGCTCAAAGATCAATTTTCAAACTTAAGTTTTTGCCGCGTACCCGATTAGCCGACTACTCTCCTATCTGTTCATCTTACAATGATCTTCCAGTTTATGGTAAATCTGGCCATCTTAAATATCTTTTTACTAGTAAATCTATACTAATATTATAAAGAGGAAACCTTTGTATTTTTGTATGTTTGTATTGAATAGGCTCAAAAACTACTGGACCGATTTCAAAATTTCTTTTACCATTACTTAGAGGGATTCTTCCGAATCCGTATAGGCTATATTTTATCCCGGAAAAAAAAAATGACCACCCGTGCGAAGCCGGGGCGGGTCGCTAGTTCTGTATAAAGTAATATCAATGAAAAAGTTACCCTTTTCATCTCTTTATTCAGAATTGATTGCATTGAAACAAAAAATATTGAACACGACGAGCTTTTACGTAGGATTCCTTTTGTAGTCTTTATATTGTTTGTATGAAATATCTATCAGAATATTTGTGTGTTGGAGACACATGTTCAGACTCATGTAAAAAGAGAATGATGAGAATATTGACGGAATCGTATTAATCTTCATTTCATATTATTTTGGAAGTAGTGCAATATTCTTTATATCCACATAGTAAGAAGCCAACATAACTGCAAGACAATGACGAGCATAATTCACGTTACTCAAAATCCGTCACAAACATTCGACGTTGAAGTTGAAGTTCGTAAATGACGCTCGTCTGTCCTCAGTGACCTATCAACGCTCAACCTAATCGTAGACCTTGTTCCTTAGTGCGTAGAGCTCAGTCTACAGCACGCTCTCCCTCTGCGGGGAGGGCGGGTCGGAGGGCGAGGCGGCGGTGCGCACGATGGCGGGCGGGCGCTGCGCCAGCGCACCAGCTCCCATGGTGATGGGCGTGTCGTCCTCGTCCTCCTCGTCTCCCTCCTCCAAGTCCTCGTCGATGGGAGTCAGGATGTCCATCGGTTGCTGAACTTCTTCTTGTTTTCTGAAAATGTAAGTGAAGGAATTTTAGTTATGAGATTTGGATATAGAGATTTTAGACCCAGCGACGTAACTTCCTAGGCTATCCATGAAACAACCGAAGACGCGGGACTAACGAGCTGTCGACCCCGGAACGTAAAGCGCTATTGAAGGTCCAATCGCCGTGCCGTCAAATTAACACTTCATCTCACCTGCGGAACAGTGGAGCGGCAAACGAAGTCAAAGTACTAGCTAAGAAGAACGCCGCGGCCATGTAGAAGGAGGCGTCGTAGTTCTTAGTGGCGTCGTACACCGCACCCGCCAAGGGAGACCCGATCATAGCGGCCGCGCCACGGAACAGGATCAGCAGACCGAACGCGTTCGTCAGCTTGTCCAGGCCGAGCAAGTCTACTAGGATGATGGACGTCAGGGATATGTAGCCGGCTGGAATAAAGAGAAATACAACATTAGTTTATTTTGATAGTTGTAGTTTTTAACACTTAGACGAATGTGACTCATACACGAACCGACAAGGGACGCTCGCCTCATGAGTCATGTTCACGTCACGTTCACCTCTCACGTTCTCTCTTGGAATTCCATTCTGGATGGAGCAAAAGTCACTCTTTTTTTTTAACCTGTGTTGTCCCAACTGCTGGGCAAATGTCTCCCCCATAACTTCGACTCTTCCCTGTGTGCGACTTTCTCCGGCCAATTTGTCATGTTTTTAGGTCGTCACGCCAGCGTTTCCTAGGCTTCCCTCGGTATCGACGTCACTCTTACTAACTAAAAACCCACCTTGTTCCTTTGGTCATTTAACCTTGTTCCTTTGGTTTTACGTTTCAGTGTAACGGTATTCTGCTTAGACGGCGAGACTCGTATTTTTTCAGTTATTTTCAAATTCTCATTCAGTAGCGGCAGGCATTATTACATAAGCCGGGGTTTCCACGATACAGGAGAGAATTAGGAGATCCCACCGCCGACTTTTCTTTTATCCTTACTATTGAATTAAATTATTGTGTTGTTTAACACAATAGTTTTGCCCGACCTGAGATATCGAACCCAGGACTTCTTGATCAGCATTCAGGCTTCGATCATAAGATCAATGAAGCAGTCAGTTCAGTCATATTTAGCTTTAAAAACGCATAAGAGTATTTTAGCGTAACCGAGCGTAGTCAAAAATAAACTCTTAAATCTCATAAACAACATTGGATTCACAAAATTGCAAGTATATTAGCCAAGTATGTGTGTCATACTTACAAATGGCAATTCCAAAGGCGATGGCTATCGCAACATATGAAGCATAACTAACGCAGAAGGGAGTCAATCCAACTGATATCTGTAACATTAAATTAATATAGCGTTAGTACACATAAAAATAAACATTATAACATTTCTTTGTGTCATCACTGTACTACGTTCATTCAACTTGCACTGAGAGAAATAAATAGGGATCAACATGACGACAGGCTTCTACAAGCCTATGGAGCCAGCGAACTGGAAAGTTTGAAGATTTATTGGATGTTTCAATAAGACATATTTACCACTGATTTTAATCAAGCATTTTTTTATTGGACCATGCTATCCCACTGCCTTGGTAAAGGCCTCCCCCAATACCTTCCAGGAGCCTAATCCAACCAGCCCTCGTAGTACGTGACAGGTCATATCACCACCTTTTCGTTGCTTGGCAGTGCCATCCATCTTCCAGTATCCAGTCCCCTTGTGTGGAGACTATCGCCCAACGGTCATCCCGACAAAGTACTTACTAGTCGGTTTTATGGGTGATGTAAATTATATGTAAAGCTTGATATTCCAAATTGCAGAATTATTCTTACCGTAGCTATCACAAGGCAGACATTATTGAGCAAGAGTGAGTCCATCCAGGGGAAGTCGGCGACCCAGCCGCACGCGATACGACCGAACGTGTTCGTGATACCGATGATAGACAGAAGAAATGAGGCTTGTGACGGTTCCACACCCTGGAAATGTAAGGAAATTTATTGAAACAAAATTTATCATATCTCGATATTATGATTCATAAATAATTGCATAAAATATATCAGAACAAACAAAACAAAATATGGCAGCGACGCCTACAGATACGTACTTATATAATTTGCAGAAAGTCTGATTACCTACTTTTTTATAACCAGAAAAGATCATACATGCTACACGTTACGTCAAATTAAGAAGAGTACGAGTTTTGGTTTGAATACTTCATTTATTAAATACTTAAACACACCTTCAAAACATTGTATCAACCAAGCTAAATATTTATTATCGACGTTCTGCCCCCAAAAGTGCTATCACATTTGGCACATACATGACATACAATTGAAGCAAGATTACGCCCAAATTATTTTACGTACGTATTTATCGCATCGGATGGATACAAATACTATTAAACATGTGTAATTATATAATTCGGAGAAAATAGGGAGTGCACGAGTTAGTTCGAAAAAAAAACATGTGACTTGCTCACATATTACACACATACGTAAGAGCCAAGAGTGTAATTATAGTTGAGGTATATTTGTTGACTACAAAAATATCTAAGGGCCTGCCTTAAAAATATTTGTCGGTCATTTGCCATATTTTTGGAGGTATTTTTTTAAGAGCCTGCTCTGTCCCACTCCTGGGCAACGGCCTCCGTCCACTCCTTACACCGGTCATGATACTGGACGTCCTCCTTCCAGTTCATCTCCTACATGGCCTGCCACGACCTCATCTTACTGTCTCAGGGCACCAGTTTTGAGCTATTTTAGCCCACAGTTTGTCCGGCATGCGGCAGACATGTCCTGCCTAGTCCCATTTCACTTGGGCAGCCTTCTGAGCTCACCTTTAAATAGTTCCTTCATGGACCAGTAGCTCTTCCAGGCGTTTTCGGTCTTGCCTCGCCTGGAAAGAGTCTACTTGGCCGAAGTATAAATATTCCTGGACATTTTGTATTATCTCCCTATCTACTTTTATGGTTTTTGGTGTTTCATTACACATAACTTTGGTCTTCGACATATTCATCTTCAGTCCAACCTCGAGGCTTGCATCGCTCAGATCTCGAAGCATCAGCTGAAGTTCTGTGGCTGAGGATGCAAAGAGGACAATGTTATCAAAAAAACGGAAATTTGACAACCTCGTTTCATTGAGAACAATGCCCCTTTCCATCCAATTGGGTGCTAATTTTCTGAATACTTCTTCGTTTGTACTGGTGAACAGTTTAGGAGATGAAATTGTTTAATTAAATATGAGTACTCACACTAAGCCGGGCAGCATCGACGATGTACACGAAGGGCACGTACAAGCCGGCCATGCCGAAGATATTGGACACACCGATCAACATGAAGGCAGGATCGCGCAGGAGACTCACGTCTAACATTGACGAAAGCGCCGATTTGAAGGATTCGGGTAAATGCAGGCACGGGCACAAGTCGTATTCTGAAAATAAAAAGTTTATTTTGTTTAGTTTTTGGTTAAATTGTAGCAAATAGAAATTAAATTGTCTGACAAAATGAAATGTAGAAAAAACAATAGCCTTAAGGCAACCTTGAAAATGCGTGTGCGCAGTTTCAAAGGACAAATAGTTTTCCTTAACTTTAGTTAGAAGTGGTTTCAATACTAAATTAGCCCATTTAGTAAAAAAAAATGATGAAGGTACGAAAGAGATTCCCGAGATTCTATTTTTAATTTTAACGTTTTGGTTTGGCTTCAATTCAAGAGACAACACAATATTAAAAAAACGCTTCATAAATGACATGTTTCACTACGCCAATAAAATATAGTCATTATTTAAACTTAGTGCTGCTTTCTACTATATAGCATTAATTATTACATTTTATTCAGTCATAGGCAAATGCAACTTACGTTCTTGTCTCTCCAGATCGCCAGTCTGTCTACTCTGTGGTAGACTAAGCACGGAGTTCCTATATCCTTGCAGAGACTTTTGACTCTGGTACTGAGGCAGGTTGAGTACGGAGCCGGAGTAGAAGATGTCTTTGCGCGACATCGGGCGGACCATACGCGATGGCTCCCTCGGTCCCGCTGAGACGGAGAGTTTGGAGTTGTACATCATGCTTTCTGTGTCACCCTGGAAATGATAAAGAGGTTTTATTAGCTTCGGTATTGTTTATGGTTGTTTCATTTTAATGATGTTATTTATTGCATAATATCTTAGTCCTGTATGAAGTCAGCAAAACAGGTGTCAAAGCACCAAGTTAAGCAAGCAACAATATATTTTGTTAATTTCGAAGTCTTCATTTACGTGCACATAACTATTATGTTGCAATGTAATTGACATGTAGGTACGTTAAAATATTTTATTGTAGTTTCTCGTATTGTATGACGAAATATATATGATTTGTAGATAAATTTATATACACAATGAATAAGTTATTTCTGATTCCACTATAACCACTCATCTACCTGTTTCAAAATAACGATAGGTATAACAGAATAACATCATGAAATTTATTTATACCTACAATGTATTACTGCAACAATTGTGTCATGCTAAATAGTTTATGTTGTATTTTACATACACATAGGTAAATAGTTACAAGGGAAATACTATTTTCATGGCACTAGATCCGTTACGAAGCGATATAAATAAAACTAAGAAATAACACTAAACGGTTCCATTACTAATGTTTTGTTTTCAGATGTATATCAGTCACTGGCTCAAATTATTTCTCACTTAAGAGCGCAAACGCCGTACCTACGTCATTTCATACAAACCTATATGTCTGTCTTTTCAAAAAAAAAATAATGAAAAAATAAGACTTGATGAAATACATAAATAATATAATAATAATATAAAAATAAAACAGTATTACAGATTGATTAGGCCGATTTTAAATTTTCCACAGTACTAGAAAAGTTAATATTTGTTTTTTAAATAAAATATTTCGAAATTGATTTCTGATAAATTTTTCCTGCTTGGGCGCATGAAATTTCATTCAAATCGGTTCAATACTTTCGAAAAATAAATATTTGAAAGTTTGTATGAAATGCCAGTACCATGTCCAATGTTCTAGAATGATTGACGAGCATATTTGAGTAAACTAATGACATCTATTTTAATTTTTTCTCGTATGTCCAGGAACCATATTGTATTGGATCCTTGCCAGTCGCCGTACATTTGGCAGACAATTATTAAAGTTCAAGGTCAAGTTTTGTGTAACGATCTCATGTAGGTATTGTGACAATATGACCATATTAATGCCCTTGACAACAATTTATTTATTGTCATTTTAAAGTGGGTCAATTGGTTTGAACTAAATTTCAACACTGCTGTATTTAGTTCAGCGTGTTGACATGAATTAATAGTATTTAGGGTGCTCATAATGAGAAGTTTTACAGTGTTAATTACGATATTTGTTATAAAATTGTGACTTGGTTCTAATATAATTTCCAATTTGAAACGAATGAGTGAATCTTTACTTATTATTATAGGCCATTGCCTTCTACTCCTCACCATTTGTCTCCTAAAAGTAACCTTCTCAAAGGTCCTATCTATCTCCGTACCAAAAGTCATAAAAATCGGATTAGCGATTTAGCCGTGACAGCATTACAAGCAAACAAACTTATTTTCGCAAACACACTTACTAGGTTATTAATTAGGATTGTTAAGTGTTTTTCTAATGAATGATTTCTTATGATTTTTATTGACTTGGATCAGTCTTAAGTCCGATTTCACCTACTGCTGAGTGTAAATTCAAAGGTTCAAGTTTAAAAACCTCTCTTTGTTTGTGCCAAACTCAACACTCTTGTGCCATATATATTGTGTCATAAAATACAGTAAGCATACTTACTTCAGCATTTCTATATTGACTGTTCATTGAAGTTTTGGACGTTGCTTTGATTGCAGCTAGGGACGGTTTGAATCTGTAATTGAAAAGAAAAACATTAATATCACTGAAATGCTACAAGAATTTGCAATGTAAAGTGTACAGTCAGTGGAGTAAAAAGGTTGTTTTACAAGATTCTGAATTTTGTATAAATATTCTGAAGATTCTTATTGAGAATCATATCAAATAATTTTTAATTAGAACAAAGAAGTTGCAAATCATTACAGTTTCCGTTGGAAAAGTTTAGGATATTGAATATCGGCAGATATTAAAGCAGCTATATACAACAACATAAAGCAATGACTCATCAGCTCATATGACATTACAATCTAGACAATAAACATGCAAAATCAAACAAAGGTGCACCGTGTCCCAAAATGTTTACACACAAGGCGCCTCCATTGATTTCTCTGTTATGCGCTACTACGAGACGTTTCAATCAAAACATTTGACCAATTAAATCAAAGCGTTGCGACGCCATTCATGTTTGTTTTCTCCAGTCGATTCTACTACACACTAGTAGTCTGTCGTTAATTTATAGATTGATTGGAGTACTATAAGCGTGATAGGAATTTTCCAGGAGTGGACCATTAATGCTAGAATGTTTTTCAGCGTCTGTTTATTTCGGTACAAACATCTTATGAAATATTTAGTGGGTTATGGGTTAATGTGGTGAGATTGTGGAGTGCTTTCGAATAGCAAATTGTAATATCAATGAATATAAGTGATCATATGTGTACGTAACTTAGCTAGTGACACTACTAAGTACATTAGACTGTTGAATACTAAAATTAAGCTTTTCATATAAGTTTTTTTTTGCTCTATCTAGGCATCACAAAACAAGCCATTTATAAACTGATGAAAAATATTGCATCACGTGAATAAGAAGAAGCTTTATACTTTTGTCACCACCTTCCAAATAAAGTTATTTTAAGTCAGCTATATTTTTGAAAAGGTTTTTTTTTTTAATATTTTCGGCCTTTTAAATAATGCAATGATTTTCATCAGCATCAACATACGTAATTACTCCCCATAATCTCCCACGCCGCCCTCCACCATACAGGACCCTATAACAGAAAAATTCGACTACCTATCGCCAGACCTGTCGCCGGTACTTTGTTTGCGCTGCCTGTCGAAGAACGGGACAGATCCGTTCTTGGGCAGACCCGGCGCTTGCGCACTGAAGGCGGGAGACGAGACGTTGCGGGACATCAGTTGCTGTTGCGGGTTTACTGTTACGTTGCCGTTTTCGCCCTGTGGAATAGATTAGAAATGGATTAGTTTTGATATAAAGGCTTGCATGAATAAGCGATTTTGTATCTCTATTTGATTCTATAATGTAAATAAGCCATAAAGGTGACTAAATGGGCAATATTTTAACTGCAAATATGCTGTGTTATGTTATTAATATACAGGTCCAGGTTATTGAAACCTAGCCCACACAAATAACGTGGAAGTTTCCATTTATTACTATTGTATGTAGACTACGATAAATATTGTTTTTACAACTACATTCTATTTATATTTTTATATAACATTATTTTAATACAACAATCAGTCCTTTGAACAAGTATCATCCTTATATGAGAAATGTTCAGTCATATGTTTTGAGATTCAGTTTTTATCATCAGAATATACGTACCTACATAGTTACGAATAATGTTGGTAATTTAATTCATGACAACGGATTTGAACGGAGACGAACGAACAATTTTATGGATGAGTAATATTTGATACAACATTTAGAGTGCCATGTGCCGATAACATGTGTGTATTCAGCAAGAGAATGATGAGTACTTGTATTAAATATCAACTCATTATTATCTTGCCCTTAGCCTAATCCATTTGTAGCCGGAATGTTATTCTTTCTTCTTCCATAATCACTTTTAGTGCTCATCTCAGAAAACCACAATATTTTGGGTTAGGGGGCAACTTGTTCCCTTCAAAACTGGACCCACATATTGGTAACCAGTTGGACCAGTTGCTTCTTACCTTATTTTTAGGGGTCTATTCATCCCACTTCGAAACTTTGCATGGGGACCAGTTCGACATTTTCTTATGGGCAACTGGGTTTGAATTCCAGTTAAAAGCTTATAAAAAGCAAAAGTACTAGGCGGGCACAAGTTTTTAGTCATAGGCGTAATTATTTTTTAGGACTGTTGTTTTAAATTAAAAGTTAGAAACAATCCGAAAATTTATTGAATAAAGCATAATAAACTTCCATATAATTATAACAACCAGGACTTTATTAATTAAAAGGGCAAAAGTCACTTAAGTTTTGAGAACTAATGAGAATAATAAAAACAATCTATATAAAAGCAACAGCCTACTCGATGAAACTTAGATTACTAATTAACATTTAAACAAGAAAACTTTCTAAGTTTTCATTAATGCTGCCGTGGGTACAAGTGCTCCATATTTTAATTAGATGCTGTGTACTTGGTCGTGACGTTATTTACCTCTATGTAAACTACATTATGTTATTATGATTTTTGCAGTATTGCATCGTTCGAATTTCAACTTTCAATGCTGAGAATAAGCATTCAGATTCAATAGTGTAACATTTAGTTAAGTACTGCCGATAAAAAAATGCAAACCTTTTTTATTGGTCTGCCATTTACATTTTTGAAAAATAAGGGATACGAATTTTGTTTACGTCAATTTTGGTTTACGTAACAAAATATGTTTTTTTTTTTATAATTGAACTACACGGACTAATACAGTCAAATACAACGATTATCACCGTACAATCAAAAAAATAAATAAACATAGAGCATTTAATACATATTGATTCTATGGCGATACGAAGTTCACGGGGTTAGTTAGCTGATGGCATTAACGGCGGAAAACACGTCTTCCATCTATTCAATAATTTGCATGTGTATCGGCCTACTCGTGTCTGGCCTAGCTAGACGCGCGTGGCCTCACTCAAGGACTTTCAATGCTATATCCTACGCTGCCAACGTTTCAAATATATAATTAAAATCTGCATATCATCGCGATACATCCCTATGTGTTACAGAATTTGTATTGGGTATGCAGAAACTACAGGCGCGGACGCTACCTGGTATGATCACACTTCGAGAGGCTTTGGCCCTACAGGGGGCCTCATCATTATGCTGACACTTCTTGAGGATGCGAGTACTTACACTCCCAAACTCTTACCAATATGTGGGCTTGGTCTATTTCACGATAAATGTACGACCTTTAACACGATTAAGTTGACATTGAGATTCGAGTGAGAAGCATACTAGTGATTGATTGATGGAAAAAAAAACGATATATTTACGGCACGTGTGGCGTAATCAGCAATCGGCTACTTATTTCTATAAGACCTTATCTTAATAAAAACATCAAGAATAGTTTACAGCTTTATCAAAATAATACTTATTTCACGTGGTATTTAGCTACGCCGAAACACTTTTTTAATACCTTCACATTTTCTTAGTAAACAAGCGAGAAAAATGGAATGAAAAAGGTGCTGTAAATTGTAGTTTTTTTAATGGCAAAGTTAGCGAACAAAAACTTACCTTTTTCTTTTTCTCCTCTCCATCATCAGCAACCCTAGCTTCAGTGATAGTAGGCAGGGTGGGCACAGGTGGAACTCCGGGCATGTTAGGGACTGTGGGCACGCGTGCTAAAGCCTCTAGATTCAGCGAAGAGTGTACTCCGGGGTCGATGTTCAACGGGGCCTGGCGATACAAGATCTTTTTGTTTAGTAGGAGGTCCAATTTTAAAGAGGATGTCATACTTCGAGTTACGGGTTCTATTTTAATTACCGTACAACCTTATGCTAAGTTTTGATTGGTTGCCGTTGTTAATATACTAATCATAACAAGTAACATCAGATTTGGCAGTTCGTTAACTAACCTGAGATTTAAATATAAGGTAGGTCATTTACTGGTTAAGTATTCGTCATTTCTAATCTACCTCGCTGACTACCGAAGAACTACGTAGCTTTACTTACTAGGAACACTTTTCTACGCAGTTTTAACTAAACCATAACTTCGAGGTATGACTGTATTTTCTAACTACCCACAGGTAGACACCAACTTCATGCACTACGACATCCAATGCAGTAGAAAGAAATTAAAGAAAATTAACATTCAAAGAAAAATTTTGCGTGCACCGTTCCCTTCAAGTTGGAAAGTTTGTAGAAATACAATCAATACCAGACTATTCACTTTGCGGTAATTATAGGGACAAAAGAAAGGGGAATGAAGCTTGCTAGTCATTTAAAGGCATTGCCCTCTAGGTACTAGGCATGAATACTGCATAATATATGAACTAGCTAACCATAGAAAATGGTGATTTATGGAACGGTTTTCATATTCGTTTTTTTAACGATTGCTGAGGTTTATTGTAGTTCCATCATATATTATGCAGTATTTGAAAGCGCTATAGTGTAGTGACTTTCTAAGCTTACGACTTGCTAAGAAATCAAAAGAAAATATAGCTAAGTGTAGGTCTGTGCTTTCAGATTTTATTACATCAATAGCCAATTCATCTATTAATTTGCACTTACGGAAAAATTAAGGCATATAATTAAGACATTAATGCCCATTTACGCCACTTATCACTAAATTCGTTTAGCGCTGAAAATATTTTATGCTAGCTTCTCACGACGCGTGACATTGCGAGCCGCGATCGCACCGAGTTGAGCCAACCTTCAAACTTCTTAATATTACGCGTTGTGTAGCCTGCTTTATACGTCACTTTGTCTGTCTCTGTCATCATCAAGGGATTGACAGCAAACAAAACGTCGTTTTATGCTCGCTTCACATGACGGTTAATATTCCGATCGACGCCGCGCCCCGCGCCCTATGAAGGCACTGGCTCGGCGAAGCGCAGGCTGACGTGTCTGATTTTTGTATGTCGAAAGGCGCGGGCGCACTCTTTATGTGATATGCCGTGAGAAGACAGCATTAAATGCCTATAGATCTAATTGTGGTGCAAGTGGGCCGTATGTTGCCTCCAAATATTTAGATACTTAGTTAATGTCGCGTTGACGCTACTATTACGCCGCGTATTTTTATAGAAACCGGCCAACGTGAGTCAAATAAATATAATAACAAATCTGGCACGTTGTATATACGGTCACGGTCGCCCAATCATTAAGTTCGACAAAAACTAGATGTAGGCTACCACACCAGTGCCGAAAATAGGGGTGTGCCTTCAGTGTCCAGGAACAGAGCTCAGACTCTAGAGGAGCGCAAATGAATAGACCAGGACCACAATACGCCAGTCCAGGGCGCAGTTAAAGAAGCTAGCACTGAGCGCATAAAAGGCTAGTTACGGCACTGTACCTCACTTGCAATTTATAACATGTACAGCAAATTCATATCTCAGTTCAATCAAAGTTTTCAACCTGCAAAGTTAGCTCTTATGATCTTATACGAAGTTCTGATGTAACTTCTCAAGTTATGCCTTCATTTTCCGTAGAGTGCAAATTGCTTCTATTTCATGCACATATACAATACGTATTCAAGACATGCTTCCTAAAAATTTTGTTAGCACAACAAGCCGAAAGACAAGACCACTTAACAGTGTCTAGCGAGGTTCGCTAGATAATGGTATACCTCCACCTCAAGGGGGATGCGTTTCGTCATTACTTACAAAATAATATAAAAATAAAAATTGCTTATTTTTTTTCCCCTTTATTTTGGTACAGGACAGGAAAATTCCAATCAAAACCTTCAAAGCGATGTAAACAATATTTCGTTCAAAAGTAAATTAGTTCCTTTTTTTATTTTCACCCTTTTCAACATTTGACATGTTTTCTTGATATTCTTGTTAGCAATTTTTTTTTTGTTATACATATAAGATAGGTTGATTTTTGATTTCAAGGTACCTGCTATTTATCTAATTTTAAATATATTAGATATTCGATGATAATAATTCGTGATTTTTATTCCAATTCATAATACAACATTGACTCTGTCTATCTAAAAGTTAATTTTGACCCTCGTCCTTTTTTTTTAATTTGCGGACTAAGTACTTAAAAGAGACGAAACGCATCACCAAAGAAAACTTAGAATAGTAATATTAGTGAAAGCAGCTACATACAGAATCGTCTACAACGTTCACCTTCAACCTCTTCTCCATGGTACCGTCGGGGAGCTGGACCACGAAGTAGGATCCTCCGATGGACCCTCGCTCCATTTGCAGGCGTTTCTCTTCAGCCATACGTTGTAATAAGGGCTTTTCGCCTGATGTCTGTAATGTTGAATGGTGTTTAAAAAAGTGAACAAAAATTAAATGGCTATTGATTTTACTACTCAGATTTGTATGCAATTTTTTTACTTTGGAGCCTTAATGATAGACCCAATTTCACGCTGCAAAAAATTGCATGCGAGTTGCATTCGAGTTTGAATTCATTGCGGATTATTAATGAACAATAAATTCAGTAGATCAAACAAATACCGCCATGTGATCAAACTTGCATTCAATTTCATATATCGTCTAAATGAGGCTTAGCTGAAACATCAACTTTTATAAAGGTTGGATGATCATCAAGTGGGGCTCATTTAGACGTTGCAAGAAAGGCGAATAATTTAGCACTAAATACCGGCAAAGTATCTGCAGCAGATAGTGCTGAATTACTTGTGAAGTATTTCTTGGAATCTGATAGAAAAGAATATTATTTATTTCTGAGTATAATGTAGAAGCTTAGATGTTAAAAATCATTAAATGAGTCCTTCCGGAAAGGGACTGATAGATTTGACTGACTAAAAACCAACCTGTTCCTCGAGTTGTCATTTGCGTTTGCAACCCAAACACAATAGTTTTAGTTATCTTTGCAACTAAAATACCTATGCTTTCATACTTCATTATTGGCCATTATACAAAAGCAATAACGTAGAAGAACAATAAAAATATAACTTTTAACAAACGCCATTGCAGTTAAATTACAAGTTTGCGAAGAGTAAACAAATAAATAAGGTATTTATTCATTTACATTACAATAAAATATTGACATTACAGTTTAACCACAGTTTTGCAATTGTGGTCTAGTTCTATAAACGAGGATGACAAGACATTCCTAGAATAAAAAAAAATGCATAGGTATTTAAAATATAAGAAATAATTTCCTCATATTACTTGCACTACAATATTCTTGTCCAGATACCATTCCCCCCATTACTGGTTATGAATTACACGCCGCACTTTGTAAAATGAAATACAACAGAGTACCCGGTGAAGACGGAATAAGTACCGAAATTTTAAAAATTGGCGAATCTACTCTTCTCCCTGTAATAACTAACTTGTTTAATAGTATCCTGAAAACAGGTAAATTCCCGGATGGATTTTGTCATTCAAATATAACTCTGTTACATAAAAAGGGTGATAAATCAGACCTTAACAATTATCGACCAATTAGCCTTATATCCCATTTGTATAAGGCTTTTATTAAAGTAATAGACAACCGTATCTCACCCCAACTAGAAAAACACCAACCTCCTCAACAAGCTGGATTTCGATCAGGCCTCTCCACTACCGATCATCTACATACCATAAATCAGTTAATCGAAAAATATAATGAGTTTAACACGTCGATATATCTTGCCTTCATTGATTATTCAAAAGCCTTCGACAGTTTGTCACACAAAGCCATATTTGATGCTCTGGTTAACCAGGAAATTGAACCCACCTACATCAACCTGCTCCGTAAAATCTATCTAAACAGCACAGCTTCAATAAAACTACAAAATGCCGGACCATCGTTTTCCATAGAAAAAGGTGTAAAGCAAGGAGACCCGCTTTCACCCAAGCTTTTTAATAGCGCCCTTGAAGAGATCTTCAGAAAGCTAACGGCTTGTTGGGAGAGAAGCGGCATTGAAATCGGTGGGGTGCGGCTAACAAACCTTCGCTTCGCAGACGACATTGTCATATTCTCTCCTACAGCGAAAGAACTAGAGCTAATGTTGAATCAACTTAGCAATGCAAGCCTTGAGGTTGGACTGGCGATGAATATGTCGAAGACCAAACTGATGTCAAATACCACTAAGCATAGGATCAGAGTAAATGGTGAGGAATTGCAATATGTACAGGAATATATCTACTTGGGCCAGATAGTCTCTTTCCAGTCCAGACAAGACGCGGAAGTCGCAAGACGAACCGAAAATGCCTGGAAGAGCTACTGGTCCATGAAGGAGCTTATGAAAGGAAGTCTTCCTATGACACTCAAGCGGAAAATCATGGACATGTGCATTCTTCCCATTTTGACCTATGGATCCCAGACTTGGTCTTTGACAAACATTCAAAAGTCTAAACTCAAGGTTTGCCAACGTGCAATGGAGCGTAGTATTCTAGGCGTCAAAATATCAGACCGTGTACGCAACACAACACTGCGCTCCAAAACACAAATTGCTGACGTTGGTCAAAAGGCCGCTACACTGAAATGGGCCTGGGCCGGCCACGTCTGCCGCATGCCCAATGAGCTGTGGGCCAAAATAACCACTTTGTGGAGCCCTGACACAGCCAGAAGGCGTCGCGGCAGACCTCGTAGAAGATGGCGGGACGAGCTTGACAAAACCCATGACCAGTGGCCCACTTTGGCCCTGGATCGTGAAAACTGGAAGTCATGGGGAGAGGCCTTTGCCCAGCAGTGGGATGATGTAGGCTAGCAGTATCAGTATCAGTATCAGTATACTTGCACTAGGGATTTATGAGGTTGAACACATTTGAGAACTGTTTCAAGGAAAGGTAACAAGTCCAATTGACATAATTACAACAGTTATAGATAAACATGCCAACTATTATTGCATCATTCTAAATGGAGCACTTCCTCAAGTTTGTATGAATCGGATTCCAGCGTGACAACTGTATCTTTTTAGTACAATACAACTGCCTGACCTCTGTTACCTAACTAGCGTAACGTAGGACACCGGTATTCCAGGGTCAGGTTAGGACAGGTAAGAAAACTTACAGTTGTTCAATGTTCTGGGATTACATTCAATCTCTAACAGATTCACTTTTTCCGGGACCTCGTGTTACTGGCCTTAGTTAACATCATAGCTACGAGTATATCGGGCCATCTTACGCCCGAAACTAATATTCAATCCAATCCAAATCCCGTTCTTTCGTTTTTGACGGCTGCGTCTTCAGATAGGTAGAATCGGTCGTTGATTGGTCAAAGAACGAATCAAAGACAGCAATTGAGATAGATTATTAATTTTCAGTGTTAGTCCACTGCAGGTCATTTATGTAAAGCCTATTTCATATGATTTATTTGTATTTCGATTTTAAAGACACATATTTTAATAGGTATACAAAATTATTACACCAACCTTAGGATAGACCAACGGCCTCATCAACGCTCCGAACACGGCGCAGTTCAGGATTAAGCCAGCAAGCAGAAGATTAGCATTCTGCCATGACCCGAACTCATTGAGCAGAACTGCCGCTAATGGCGCGAAACTGAAGGTACCAACGCCTGAGCCGCAGACGGCAATACCCGTAGCTAGGGACCGTCTGGACTCGAAGTAGTACCCCACGGCCACAACTGAAGGAAGGTAGATCATACCGAAGCCAAGACCTGGGAACAAAAACCAGTTTTTATCATCGAGGAAAAGAATAAAATATTACGTTTCATTTACAATATTTTGCTGATATTAATTCTTGAGCAACCTCTACTCGTATTCATAACTACAAAGGACAAATAAATATACAACCTACTTTGTGTGCTGCGCAATTTGCAAATTAAAACTAATAAACGTAGACTAAACGACTATTTAGACTTTCGGCATGTGGTCTGTTCGGCGTGAAGATACATGCAAACTTCATTTCATCTTCATTTTCAAAAGACATGATTAAAAATGTTGTCAGGCTCAGAATGGAAACTCAAACGCTGGGGAGCGTTCAAAAAGTTTTATTTTTACAATAAACAGTCAGGTATTGCCACAGCGTCTGCATATGTTTGGATAAACCCTCGTCTCTATGCAAAACAAAATCTTCAAAGAGGTGAAACACTATGATTAGTGACTGTTGCTCAATTTGGCATACTCCCAAATTGCAGAGAACTTTGACCAATTTGCCTGAGGTGCCTACGTCACATAATTTGGCGTGCGATAAAAAAAAACATGAGACCGTCATCCAGTCGCCGGTATTTCGCTGCGCGTGGACATTGACATCTGCCTCGCTTCGTTAGCACCAAGTCACTGGTGCCCTAATAAACAAAGGGTTCTTAGCTTACAGTTCATGAATAAAATACACACATCAAAAGTGTCTAGGGATCAACATATATTTTTGCAATAACTTTTCTCCTGATTGATATTAATTAAAAAAATTTTTAAGGATTCATCAAATAAAGTGTTTTCGTTTGTCACAGTAACGATAAACCAAGTCACCTTTGCATTAATAAAGAAATTTGCCATTTTCCTAATAAAGGGATTTTTGACATTTGAACCACTAACACAAAAGTTCGAAAAAAAGACTGAAATAACAGTTTTCTTTAAAATTTTATTGGGTAACTTAAACAATTAATAATCCGTGTTTCTACCGCGAACACTAACAACACAAGAACATCGGTTTGGCATACTCAAAATGAGTTCATCCAAATCACGCTGTGGAATGGCCGCCCATGTTCGTTGCAACAACAAAAAAAGGTCTTCTTGCGACTGGATACCCTCCATATTCGGCAGAGCTCTTCTCTGTAGCATATCCCATGCATGCTCAATCGGATTCAAGTCTGGCGACTGAGCAGGCCAGGCAGGACATTGATGTTAGCTGCGGCGAGAGTCTGTCTTACAACTCTTGCGGTGTGCGATCGTGCATTATCATGCATTAACTGAAATAAGGGACCGATTTGCACTTGTAGAGGAACGATGACGTCTGATACAATCGTCTCAGCATAAATTTGAGCGTTGAGGTTGCCTCTGATCCAAATCAACTCAGTTCTTCCGCCGATCCAAATACCCGCCCATAGCATGATGGTTCCACCACTATAAGGATGGACTCTGATGAGTCTCGTTTTGGTATGAGACCGGATACAAGACGTATACTACACTGGAGAAGCCCTGGACGCCAACAGCGATTAAAATCCTGCCAGGAAGTCCATCCTTATAGTGGTGGAACCATCATGGTATGGGCGGGTATTTGGATCGGCGGAAGAACTGAGTTGATTTGGATCAGAGGCAACCTCAACGCTCAAATTTATGCTGAGACGATTGTATCAGACGTCATCGTTCCTCTACAAGTGCAAATCGGTCCCTTATTTCAGTTAATGCATGATAATGCACGACCGCACACCGCAAGAGTTGTAAGACAGACTCTCGCCGCAGCTAACATCAATGTCCTGCCCTGGCCTGCTCAGTCGCCAGACTTGAATCCGATTGAGCATGCATGGGATATGCTACAGAGAAGAGCTCTGCCGAATATGGAGGGTATCCAGTCGCAAGAAGACCTTTTTTTTTTGTTGCAATGTACATGGGCGGCCATTCCACAGCGTGATTTGGATGAACTCATTTTGAGTATGCCAAACCGATGTTCTTGTGTTGTTAGTGTTCGCGGTAGAAACACGGATTATTAATTGTTTAAGTTACCCAATAAAATTTTAAAGAAAACTGTTATTTCAGTCTTTTTTTCGAACTTTTGTGTTAGTGGTTCAAATGTCAAAAATCCCTTTATTAGGAAAATGGCAAATTTCTTTATTAATGCAAAGGTGACTTGGTTTATCGTTACTGTGACAAACGAAAACACTTTATTTGATGAATCCTTAAAAAAAATTTTAATTAATATCAATCAGGAGAAAAGTTATTGCAAAAATATATGTTGATCCCTAGACACTTTTGATGTGTGTATATTTCGGGAAACTTCACTTAATCCTAAACAAACACACTTAATTCTACATCAACAAAGAACGTTATGTTTACAAACTCCTTATCGATTGCTTAAGCATATAATATAATATTTCGTTTATTAATTAGGACATTATAGGTCAAATAAGATAGCAGAAGTTATTCACTTGTGCAGTTATCAATTATCATACATCCTCTTTGCTGTACTTAGGACTATTATATTCTCGGTTCACAAGTTTTATTACAATTGGTTCCAGACATTCTCACGTTGTCTCCGACCGGTTCTCAAACGTGTTAAATCCCTCTGACTTCATCCCTGTCTGTGACCTTGGATTTGTTGCTGAACAATATTTTAATGCTGTCGCTAAAAGCTGTTAAGCCATTAACAAGAAAGTATTATGCCATAATGTTTAATTATGTGATTATATTTTAGTGTAGCTGTTTAATGTTTAAAAACAAAGTCTGAACATGATATAGAGTGACTCAGTGTTTGTTGTCGGCCCACAAATCGGTATTTGAAACCGCACAAAGGAGCATATGGGTTGTTGCCTGCTGCAAAGAGGTCGTCGCCACTTTATAAACGCATGCGTCACTTCCCAGTACAATATTCTACTTTTCTCATCAAATTAATTAATCATCCATTTGCACACAATGTTAGCAGCTGGAAAAGGTACAATGAATCGACATTTCACCCAGATTCCTTTCAAAGAAGACGACTGCTAATCAGCTACGTATAATATAGGTTAAGAGGTTTAATTATACAACAAGAGAATATTAAGTACTATTTACACCTACGTCTAATATAATTTCAGGGGAGAAAAGAGAATTATCTTCAAAATATCCACAGTACAATAATATCGCAGAACATACTGACCTATTTTTGTACTTTCATCAGTTTGATACGAAGGTGAAATAAAAACACAGCACGAATATCATGCAGTTTATTGCTCGGTGGTTAGGTCTAAGAAGTTGTAGAAAAATCTAAGCGTGGAAGAGTACATATTCAATAGACTTCGACGTAAACAAAATCTTGGCAACTGGACTGAAAAGTTGAATGAATTTCCAGAACGGTGTCTCAGAAAATTCAAACAACTAGCATTCGGCTTTCGAGGTCAAACCCGAAGCTTTATGTAAGAAAACGTTTCTTTACGATGTTTTCTTTTCTCATGACTGAACGTTTTTCAAAACAATTTTTTGTTTCACACAGTAATACTGGCTATTGAACGGCTATATTCTTTGTTCTTGTTACTAATATGAGTATTTAAATTGTATGTTTAGTTGGGTTATCTGGTTGGATTGACAAGGATCTGATATTTATTAAAGTCATACTATTTTGAAAACAGTAACGCAGTACTTACAAAAGATAAAAAAAAAATGTCAAACAAGTCAGACGTTGCATGTTTTCAGAAAACATTGTAGATATAACCATCATTTTGTTAGCAACGATAACGTGTTTTCATATCATATTATATACAGCGCGCCAAGTTGTAAATATTTAGTATACACTTTAGTAATATACTGTGCAAATACATAGTAGTTCTGAATAACATCTTCCGCGGTCTACACAAATCTGCTTTCAATCTTTTGTTTCAAAATTCTCTACCGGATAAATAAATTCATTCGTTCATTTACCACGTTTTGAATGCCTGAATGATCAAGTATGCTTCTGGCGTGAAACAGTATTTCCGAATAGTGTCGACATTGAGACTCGATGATCTCAGCGGTTGGCTGCCAACAGGGATCACTAAAATTGGTGCTAAATGGACGTGCTAATTATTAACACCTTTAAATTTAAGACTGACATGGTGTCTTCGAATGGTTCCTAGGATTTTCTCACGTGTTGATTTCGCTACCACGATTTTCTTGAAAGATCGAAAAGTGGATGATCCACGAAACGTAAACGATATGTCGGTACTAAAATAACAATCATATTGGATTGAATATTTTAGAACCGTAGTGAAGTTCACGACGTATTTTTCCATCGTCGAAACCTTGAATGCCCGCCATACGATATAAGAATTAGGTCGCATTGGATATTCAGAATATTATCAGCGTTCCATGCGCAACATTATAAAACATACGATTGCCAGTTTTTAAATTATTAAAATATAAATAAGTGTGTAAGTTGTAAAGTGTGTACAATTAAAAACAATCTTATATTCTAGCCTAGTAAGGCGCCATGTCGTCTGCACCAGCTGGCAACTGGCCAATAGTCCCGTGTTCTAATGCCCTTGAAGTAAGTTCCAATGTACGCCACAGACTCTTCATTTATCTTTTAATTAAGCCAATCAGAGAAGCAGAGGCTAATTGAGAACTTATATACAATCATACTTTAATAGCGACCGTAGTGTAACTTCAGTATAAAGCTGAAAAGAGGTCACGTGGGGTTTCCCCTGAAAGCAGCGACATTTCCCAGGAAACTTTCCCCTTTCATGAACTAGGCTCGCATTCTGCAAGTCGGCATACATAGACGAATTATATAGCGTCCCCGTATCAGTTATTTAAATCGCCAGGCACAGCAGCGTTGCATTCGTGGAATGGAAGCCCACTTTTCCTCGAATTCACCTAATTGCCAGAAGGGCTTAACACTTGGAACTAAAACGACATTTAAGCCTTTTCGTTCACATTGGTGTATGTTGGCAAATGGCCAATTTCACACACGGGCTGTTGCCTCTGTTTTCAAGGGTTCGAGAGAACAAAGAACGTGTCGAAACGGTTTTAATATTTGAAGCATCTCAGCTTTAACGAACAAAAGACAGGACAGAAACCGAAGAAATCTTCATTGAGGTTTCAGTTTGAATAAAAGGATAAATATTGACCCTTTTGAGATTTGGCGGTCACCTTTCTCGGTTTTATTATTCGCGAAACGTATTTGGATCTTGTAGAAGACGTCGACGAAAACTAAAAAAAGAGCAGGTAAATTCTGGATTGCGAAACTACATATTTAAATATAGCGAATGATTAGTCATTCTATCATCTATATATCCGGATATTATTGAGTAATTCTAGCTGACACTCTATTTTGAACTAAAATCTCTACAAGCTATCGTTTCCTATCTCCAGTACGTTCTGTGTGTTCTTCAATCTTTAAACCCTTTATTATAACGAATGGCCATGACAGTGACATAAGTAATTACGGAAGTACTGTACACATTTACTTAATTAACGTGGAACCTCGATACTCCCACATCGATCTCTAGTAATTTCCCCTAGGATCTGTAACTCGATAGTTATCAGAAAATAATGTTGTTATAACGACATATCACTCCAAGAGAGCGCTTTTATCATTCAAGAGCTCGATCGTAAACACGTCGATTAAAGGAATTAAGAACGATGTACTTTCACTAATGGTGTGATAATCAAAGGTGTCAATAGAATTATTATTGATTTTGATACTTATTGCGGTATACTATACCACTGGCCATACCCTTGGTGATATGGCGGGTCTAAAACTATACCACTGGCCATACCCTTGGTGATATGGCGGGTCTAAAACTATACCACTGAGAAAATAGGGTTGTAGACCACGACAGCATAAAATCAGTCAGGGGCACCCCGAAGTTCGGTTTGGTTAGGTTCCTTTAAACCTCGCAAACAGAAATAGGATTTCCGTCGACCTTATGCCTGAACATAACATAATTTACGTTTAAATCATTAAATGCGAAAACTAGTCTGTCTAGAGAAATTATGATGTAAATGGCAAGTGCGTACTAAAGGTATAGTTTACTACAACTCTATTTTCTCAGTGGTATGGTTTTAGACCCACTATAAAACCAGGGGTATATCGCCAGTGGTATGGTGGGTCCGCAGTGATTTAGTTTAAGGTCGACACATGATTATTAGTTTGCAGTGACTACGGCAACAAAAGGGCTCGGAAAAAAATGTATGAAGTCTGGCCTGCCTAACGATAGCCATTTAATTTTTTGTCACAAAGTTGCAGTCACAAATATTATGATCAACATTCATCGATAGCTGGTATCAATATAAACAAGTATTTAACATAAAATGTTCTAAAACGACACATTTCCGAGCTAAACTTGTATGCAATCATATAGATATGTATTATATTGATTGAAATCAGAATTAAAGAAGTAAGTAGCAGTACAGTTTCTCCTTTGGGCTTTGTATGCTTCAAGATGGTAATCCTAACTAATCCTAACTAATATTATAAATGCGAAAGTAACTCTGTCTGTCTGTCTGTCTGTCTGTCTTTTCTTCACGCCTAAACTACTGAACCGATTTGTGTGAAATTTGGTACAAACATAGTTTGGAACTTGAGAAAGGACATAGGATAGTTTTTATTACAAAAAAAAAAAAAAAATTATGAAATGCTCTAACAGAGTACAGATAATTCCTTAAATTCTCAATAGATGGCGGTGATCGCGCAATGGTGTCGATCGTTACACGAGTTCGGTTCATGTTATTGTTTTAATTCATCGGAAAAAGTAAATAAATAGTAAAAAGGTATGAAAACAATAATAAAACTTTTAGTACAAAGGAAATGCCCGAACGGAGTTTAGATAAATAATCCGAGTTGTCAATATGGATTGATAGATGGCGTTGGAATAAAAATTGTATTGTCGGTTGTATGATAGTTTTGGACTGGTCCTGTTTCGTAAATTTTAAATTGTTCCGTTGTATAATTGGTGTTCCTGTGATGCTTATGAGAAACTATATAACTAGATCCACCAAGACTATATAACGGCATACGGTTACAAATAACCTACTTAGGACCGAATGTCATTAAAGCCGTTATTATGACTGGGATGGCAAAAGGCGAAAGTTTTATTATTCCCCGTATTCCCATCATTCCAACTGATTTGCCATTCCAATTCAAAAGAGTTCAGTTTCCGCTTTAAACTGCGTTTGCAATGACCATAAATAAAGCCCAAGGGCAAATGCTAAAAGTTGCGGGGGTACATCTTGAAAAAGACTGTTTCTCCCATGGACAACTCAAACTTTCGTGCTCAAGAGTGTCGAAACCACAAAACCTTTATATTTTTGCAAAGGATGGCAAAAATAAAAACGTGGTAAACAGAAATGTCTTGGTGTAAGAAACTTTCATAATCTCTAAAGCCTAAAATAATAGAAAATTTGTCAAGGGAGAAACAGTCTTTTTTCCTTTTGTACTGAAATGTCAAATAAGTAGAATGATGAGAAAATAAGGGAAAAATAACATTTTCGCCTTTTTCGATCGGCAAACAACTTTAATGCCCTAAATGAGTATACATCTCTTAAATTCAAACGCAGAGCTCATTATGTTGATTTTTGAAGAGTTCCCTAGAATATCTTCCACATTTCATTTTTGAAGAGATCCCGCGAGATCGGAAACTATGTGGGTAAAACCAAAAATCTGCTGGAAGTCGCTATTCCACGCGAACGAAGTCGCGGGCGAAAGCTAGTATTGTAGTAAAACCATAATAAGGCGATAACTTTCTTCAAACCAAATCTAATAAAACGTGCTTACGTGAAGAAGCATCTGAAAGTAAAAGTTTCAGGGGAACACAATAAAACTTGTGAGTACAACCCCGTGCTGGAAAATTCGTTCTGACTTACATTTTATACGAGTAACAATTAGCTGACTTTGTTTAGAGAAACCAAATTTTAAGAATGATTGCATTATATTATGAGCTGAAATATGAATGACAAAGAGGGCATTAAAAATTAAACGCTTAAATTCTGTCAAGATATCGAGAATAAACTAATACTGAGAAAAAAAATGTGGGTAGCTGCAACGTAAACATTGAGCTCCTATATTAAAGATCTATAAAATAGTTTAGTGAACTGTATCTACTCAAATTTATCATTAAAGTGAAGAAAACAGTGTAACGCGTGTGTACAAATGTTATCTAAATAAATTATTCACTGTGAACTTTGCAAATTTTGAAGTTAAATGTGGACATTTTTATTAAGGAAATTCGTTATTTGCGAGTGATATTTGACACTTATTGGAGCATAAGCAATGTTACTTAGTGAAGAATCGTGTGACTAACAAAGTTATATAAAAAAAAAAAAAACAAAACATAAAAATATTTTATTATTACAAAGTGACAGTCAGTGTTAAAATATTCAACCGACATTTTTAACAAACGTTTTTCGGAAGAGCCTAGTGACTAATAATTTCATCACATTGTGTAACTGATTCGGTGGCGCGTTGGTTATATGGCCGCCTGCAAACGTACACTGCGTAGACTGTCTTGAGTTCGAGCCCCACGAGCCGCTTCTCTTTTTGTAATGATATTGGCTAGAAAATGAATCATGTACAACTATTAATGTAGAACTTCAGTAAATAAAACAGCTATAAATAATTGGCTAGTGTTGTTCCTAATTGAACGAAAGAGTAGTGAAGAAAACGAATTAATATCAAGATGGAGAACGATCATTCGAATAATATTACATACAGAAAACTACAACGTTCAAGCTCGCTTTGCGATATAGCTCGGTCAGAACAGTCACTCTTTGATGCTACTATGCTAAGCCTTCCTAACTCATCAATCGCTGAATCGCAGGAGAACAAGGATTTACTGGAAAAAATTAGTTTTTTAGAAAATCAATTATCAAGTGCGAATAATGAAATAGAAAGCTTACAAACTGAAAATACTACACTGAGAAAAGAATTGCAAAAAATGAAACAAAAAATCGAAACTAACAAAAACACTGAATCTCCTAACAACACTGTTTCCACACAAAAATTAGTAAAACAAAAGTGTTCTTCCTTGTTTAACATCAACAAATCCCCGGAATTATTACTCCAGAAAGCACAAAGGCAATGTAAAGAAATTCAGAATAATACAAAACAGCAAGAACCACAAATCCTGAGTAATCTCAATTCTGAAGGAGGCTGTAGCATTGATAAGCCACCAAGTAATAGGAATATCACCATAAGTAAAATGTGCATTCTAAGCAGCAACACAAAGAACAATTTATTGTCTATAGCCGAGAAAACCTTTAGTGACAGCTTCAACTTGTGTCATTATTTGTCACCGCACGGATGCACAATACAGCTGCTTAAGGATCTCGATACAAAATTACAACAATTCACTCTAAATGATTTTTGTATATTATTCCTTGGTGAAGAAGACTTTAAGTCAACCAACAATTACTACGACATTATTTTTTATATAAGAAACGTAATGCAAACCATGCAGCATACTAATATAATAATCTGCTTGCCTACATTTAAGTGCCCTTTTGATACAAGTCTGTTTAATTGCCGAGTAGAGACTTTTAATAACCTCCTGTATCTGGATATATTGACGCATGGTCACGCCATCCTACTAGACAGCAATTTAAATCTCGAATACGACTACAGCATGTTTAACAAGTACACAGGTTCTTTAAATAATCGTGGCCTATCGAGAATTTTCAAGGATTTGTTGGATTTAACTACCAGTATAACAGAGCAATCTCAAATTGATATAAGTGAATCGGAAAAACCTACCGAACTAACTGACAACTTTTTTCTCGACTAAGCACCTCTACATATTACATCAAAATATTGCTGGTTTATTGGGAAAATCAGACAATCTTACAATTTGCCTTCATGAGCTACTTGATAAGAATATATGGGTCGATATCTTATGCATTACTGAGCATTTTATGATGGAGGGCTATGAACAACATCTGAACATAAAGGATTACTGTTTAGCAGCCAGTTTCAGTCGTAAGACAAGCAAACGAGGTGGAACGTGTATATTAGTAAAGAAAGGACATCAATGGAGGGAACTGAAAAAAATAGCAAAATTGTCTTCAAGTGGTGTTTTTGAGTGTTGCGCCATCGAATTAACAGCGTACAAGACTGTAATTGTTTGTGTATATAGGGTACCTAACCTAAGCAACTATAATGAGTGTATTGAAAAATTAGATGTAATGTTACGTATGCTTGTAAATAAGTCCTATAAAAATATTGTTTTAGCAGGGGATTTTAATATAGACGTATTGAAGCGAAATAAGCAATCTATTGAATTTGAAACTTTGTTACTAAATTACAACTTAAAACTTGCTCTATATGAACCGACTCGTATTGTGAGTCAGTCATGTATTGACAATTTTGCGCATAATTTTAGCAAGTTCTCTAAGGCTTCTGTACTCGAATTTGCTCTCTCTGACCATACGGCTCAACTCCTAAAGTGTCCTATTAAAACTATTTGTTCTATAAAGCAATGGCGTATACTTAGACGTGATTATAGTAATGAAAATGTAATTAAATTTAGATCATATTTGAATAGTTTGTCATTTTCAGATGTCTATGAATCTAATAATCCTAACATAGCTTACAATGCTTTCATAGAAATGTTTCTATTAATATATAACCAATGCTTTCCTAAAATACCAGTAACTGTAAAAGTATCAATGAAACAAAAGTGGGTATCACGCGGTATTAAACATTGTAGTGCAAAGAAACGCCATTTATTATGGCAGTATCGATTGAAACCAACGCAACATAACAAAACATTGTTTAAAAAATATTGTAAAACGTTTAGTAAGGTCATCTATTTGACGAAAAGAGCACAGAATTCTTATAAAATACAAACATCTAGTAATAAATCAAAAACGGTATGGCAAATTATTAATGAAAACAAACTAAATACTCCTAAGAATAACATCAATAGAATTCGTATCAACAATGCAATTATATCTGACCCCCAACAAATTACAAACTTGTTTAATAATTATTTTATTGACAAAATCAAATCAATTACCGCAGGTGTAAATGTCACAAAACATATCCCGAACAGGAAGGATTCAATGTTCATGGCTCCCAGCTTGCCTATAGATATGTTCAATATCATCTTAGCCCTTAAAAATACACATAGTGTTGGTTATGATGGTGTTAGCACAAAGATTATAAAAACCGTAGCTGATATTGTAGCTGGCCCATTGTGCCATATAATGAACTTGTGTATATCTGAGGGAATATTCCCAAAGTCTTTGAAAAAATCTATAGTTAAGCCATTACATAAGAAACAAGAAAAAGATTTAATGCAAAATTATAGACCGATTTCATTATTATCAATTTTTTCAAAAATATTTGAAAAATATATTTCTCGTCAACTAAGCACATACATAGATAAACATAATCTTCTTTGCAATGAACAAAACGGGTTTAGGAAAAGTAAAAATATAAGTATGGCAGTCTACGACTTTCTACACAAAATTATGACAAGTATGGATAAAAATACACCCATCTGTGCAATTTACTGCGATATGACGCAGGCGTTTGATTGTGTTCAGCCTAACATTCTATTAAAAAAGCTCGAAGCATATGGTGTTAGAGGCAATGTTCAAAAGCTCTTACAATCATATTTGCAAGATAGGAAACAAATAACGGAAATAACGACAATTAATGCGAGTACTAAACATGAAGTAATTTACACTTCTGGGGAACGGAACGTCAACTACGGTGTACCACAAGGAAGCGTATTAGGACCACCCTTATTTACCCTTTACATTAACGATTTTCCTAAATGTATAGAACACAGTATGACACTGTTTGCAGATGACAGTACCATAACCATTCCTTGTTATAATAAGAATATGTATGAAACTGATATTAATAATACGCTAAACAAAGCGATAATCTGGTTAGAAAATAATAATCTCAAAATCAACTTAACTAAAACATTAATAATGCATTTCAGTCAAAGGCAATTAAAATTCCCAAATTTCAAAATTATGTATAACAATAATGTAATAGACGCAGTAAATTCCACCAAGTTTTTAGGATTAACCATAGACCGTAATTTAAATTGGAAGGCTCACATAGAGGTAATTAGCAAAAAACTAACCAACAGTGCATTTGCAATATATAAACTATCGCGGACTCTAAAAACTGATGCCCTATTAACCGCCTATTATGGTATAGCAGAGCCTATTATTAGATATGGTATTATTTTTTGGGGTCTCTCTACGGATAGAGTTATCGCATTCAAAGCCCAAAAAAAGTGCCTCCGATCCATATTTAAATTAAAAATGACTGATAGCTGTAAGCCGTTCTTCATTAACCACAACATCTTGACTTTACCATCAATTTATATTTTGGAAATCGCGATATTTGTAAAATCTCATCCAGAGCTATTTCCTCGCATGGCAGACCGGTTTCCCAGAAATAGACGCGATAACAGTCAACTCTGTCAACATACGTGTAGGACGGCACTGATGCGCAAGAGTGTTTTTTGTATGGCTCCCATAATTTATAATAAGCTTCCCAATGCCTGGAAAGAGTTAAATGTAGAAGCATTTAAAAAACAATTGAAATCATTTTTAGCTAGTAAAGCATACTATGATGTTAATGAATTTTTAAGTGAATCGTTTTAATTTGACATGCTATTTGTATATTTTAATGAAATTAATTTAATGTGATAATGATTTTTGATAATGACGTGTGGATTGAATATTAGTACTTGACATTATCCTTGTTTTATGTAATTTTACTATAGTATGTTTTTATAATTTATTGTTATTTAAATCTATACATTAATCCAATTTCTTATTTCTTATCTCTTGTAATGTAATGAATGTTATTATTATTGGCTCATAAATAATTATTCTAAACTTTTAAATATTTGCACACCATGACAATATGGTAAACATGTTAGCACAACTCCATGTACTATTTATAACACCTTGCATGCATTGTATTGTATGTACACACATGTTTGAGCGAATAAAGAATCTGAATCTGAATCTGAATCTGAGCTCAATGAAAACTAAACAACAATGCTTTGTTCCTGCGTGACGGAATACCTTCAATTGGATGGAAATATGTACTTAAAATGTCATTTACGGGATATCTTTCGTGATTAACTATTTGAAGTTTAGAAGCAAACCGTGATAATTTAAAAAAGTGGATGGAAATAACATTTTATGGGAACTGCTCATAGCTCATCATCATAATTGTATTTTTAATGCTTCCATAAAGTATTATTAATCTTCCATTTGAGTCATTTGTTGATGTCGGATATAATTGAGTCATAGGCGACGAGCTATTAGAATCAGCATAATATGCGCATATTGATAATTGTTGCTAAGCACATTAATTGGAAACCTGAAACGTTAATTATTAGAATTATACGTCGCGACACATTATGTATGATTGTACTAGAGACCAGTTGTATAATAATTATCCAACAGTCACAGAATGGTTTCATTTGACCTCATTTCGCATCTGCTATTATTACCATTTGTGGTGCGTTATGTGAATCGGATACTAGTACAGTTGTCCTTTAAGTTTTATGTTCGCTAAAACTCATTTCGAAGGACGGCTGGCAGCGACTGGGCGACGCCACCCCATAACTATGCCATCGTGCCAAGGTCTGTGGACATTTACATAACTCTCACGTTCCACATGAGTCCTGCAAACCGTTTTATTGCCAAGCCATTCTAAATATACTTAAAGTCATTACTATTTAAATATTATATTTAAGTTACAGTCAAAGTAATAAATCTAGTTATTATTCATAACAACTACTCAATTTTGTAAAAGTGATAAATGATACAGTACTCCTTACATTAACTAGTTATTATGTATAATATCTTGAATAAAGTAAGTATAAGTGAAGATTAAAACTATATGTATCAATATTATGCAATTTTTTATGTGTAACATCTTTGTACCTCAAGTAAAATGGGATGAGAGCAGGAAAATGATGATGATGATGATGTGTAACATCCTTACTATCGTATTTTGGAGTGATTTGGTGAGTATTTCTTTAGATGGGTCACCAAAGTTAAGCAACTCTTGCTGATGCCTGTCTTTGGGTGGGTAGGCACGGTTCAGCAAAACTTTTCGAGGTCTAGATGTTACACATATGCGACTACTGTGAGGCTCGCTTGCGTTAACTAGGCTCACGTATGTGAGGATGGTGCTCATAACCACTATTTAGCTTGATGGTAAGCAATGATGTGGTCGATGATGTAGCGTTTATTGTTATTTGAACTTTAATGATTATAATAAAATTGTGTTTTTAATTAATTCTTCAGTTGGAAATAAAATATCGACTTAAGCAAGGTCGAAGAAGCCTGCGGCTTCTATTTCTGTTTGCAGGGTTTAAAGGAACCTAACCAAACCGAACCTCGGGGTTTTCCTGTCGTCAATCACCTTCTTCTAGTTCAAACGCAAAAAATATACAAAAACCACCAGTCAAAATTCTCAATATCCTTAAAACTAGACTATCCGTTTCGGACTGTCTCAAGCTCCTTCGGTTTCACGGTTGGGTAAACCACGAATCCAAATATATTTGAGTGATTATGTAGACATTACCCAAGAAGCGTCAGCTAGTCGAACCGTATTTATTACTTTAACTAACATAATAACTAGTCAAAGTGAATAATTAATCACTTTTTTTTAAGCGTTTATTAGTCAGTTCAGAGATTATATATAATTACTAGTTATTATGCATAATAACGAGTTAATCACTTTGACTGTAACATACATATATATATTACTATTTTATTATAGTTAAAGAGTTTAGAATTCTCCGACTTAATTGCCGAGGCGACAGAGAATGTTGGAAAGACAATAAACTTGTTTATGTTTCAATTTGGAAGAAATATAATAACGTTGGATTGGCAACGGATTTCAGAATGCTAATCTGTTATTGTCGCAATCACGTGTAAACGCGGTCACGTGTTTCCGTTTCGCTGAAATTGTTTCAGATTTTTTTTGCGGGAATTCCCAATTTATTTTGAAAATATAAGACTTGCTCGTTAATGTTTATATGAGGATTTGAGAGTACGTAGGTATTAAGCACAACGCTAGTAAACAAGCAATAATACGATTTCTTGGAAGAAACGATCAATATCTAATTTCAAGAAATAAAATGTTAAGATGGTTGAGATCATAGAATCAAGGAATCCATCACAGTCGGTTAATTTGTTGTAGGTACCTAAACACACATGACATACTACAGCATGACATTAACGTAACCTCGACATTGATTGATGAAATTATGAGAAAAGATTATCTCTGTTTTAATAGCTGACTTAACATAAGGTAGATTCTCAATGAAAGCTTCTGCTAGTCTAGGTTTGGGCCTTATAATACTTTGTCAAGTAACTGAGGCTGAAACCTGTCCTTTCCAGTTTGTTTCAGTTCGAAATCCAAGCAATTTGTTTGTACTTTCTGTTAGACAAATATGTATAGGCCGATGATGATGATGTTAGATAGATGGAATACACGTTTAGTGTTTAGTGTATGGAAACATTAAAATAGTGTAAGAACTATTTTATTTCCATCAAATTAACGTCAAAGTTCCAGTTTTCTTTACATCACAAAGACGTGAAAAGTCATCCTAGGGCTTCTGATCTTGGGCATGCGGGCGGCGAGCAAAGGGCGACTCGCTGTCCGACAATGGACCATGCCCGGGTCGACGGCGCGTTGTTTTCCACGCGTGCCTCAAGGAGTGTCAGCAAAATGATGGGGCCTCCCTGTAGAGCCGAGGTCTCGAGAGTCACGAATTACCGTGACCTCGGAACGTAAGGGCCTATTGAAGGACACCGTGGATTTTAGTCAGTACGAGTCTGACAGTCCCTCCCGCTCTGCTCTTGGTGGGAAAACTCATATGATGATTTTCCACGTTAAAGAAAAGGGCTTCTGATCTTACACAGTGTACTTAAATCAAATTTGTGACGGCTCTTTTAAAATATTGCGAATTCTATTGTAACTTCATACATTTTACAAGAAAACAAATATTTTGCTCTTTTTAATAAACTCTTTCTTTAACACTAGATTAATAAGGGAAGACTCACCTCCAATCAACCCATAGGTGATCATCATCATGGTAACACTCTTGCTGAAGGTTGATAGGACGAAGGCAGTGGCTGCGACAAACGACCCAGCCACGCAGACGGCCCGACATCCGAACTTGTTGCATAATGCCGACACCACGGGACCTGACAACAACAATCATATTCTTCATGAACAAGTAAATGAATACAGAATGACATGGCCAAACGCCCCCGGTAACACAGAAATACCTAGTGCTGGACAGTTAATTTGAAGGTGAGAACTTGATAAAATCTAAGTACTTTTACAATATGATCCCTTCCTTGCTTAAAGTTAGAACACAGACAGGTTACACCCAGAGTGGGAGGACAAAAAGCTCTTGGTTCTGGTCCAGGTCAAATGTGACTGAGACAAAGCCTACGATGGAGCGAGCATACCCAGAAGAAGCCTGTGCACTTTGTATACTTTCGGGAACACCGATCCAGGAAGTGAATTCTACTCTTTTGCTGTGCGCATTATGAAAGTTTAAAAGCGCTTAGTGGGAATTGGTGGAATGGCAACTAAGTATGGATGATTATTCCTTCCTATTGATAGTTCCTTCGATGTAATGGAAATATCAAAAGAAATCTCAGGTTTCTTGTGTAAGTCTGTTATGGTTGTTGAAGAATTGATTTTCAAAGAAATTATCAAGTAAATATTAACATAATAAGTAACACCCTTAAAGTTAATCAAGTGGAATATCTAAATACGCCGTTGAGTAAACCTATGAGATTTGATAAAAGCCCCAAAGGGCAACCCTCTCGTAATTAATTGGTTATTATTACAGGGCAAAGAGCTAAGAATTTTCTTAATAGTAGAACTAATTTACTAACTAATTAAGAACCTTTTGCCGCAGAAGCGTTAGAAATGCAGAGTGATATTTACGTAAACCGTACAATTTAAATATGGTATTTATATTTTGACAAGAAAATAAAACATGGTCGATGTAGCTTCCAGAAGTAGGTATTATTATTTTGCAAGATTGTCCTAGTAGGTCATTGATATTGTGTCAATTCTATAATAAGATAACGTGGATAAGGATAATTATACATATTTGCATTCTAACATAATGATACTATTAGCACGCCAAACGTAATATCTCTAACGCAAAGTATGGTAAAACATTAAGTAAGAACATTATCATTAACAGTAAAGTGACCACCTTGGTACTAAAACCTACTTTGTAAACTTGATCTGAGGTACTTCTTGTATTATTTAAATGCTTGCAATCCAGTTCAAGGAATCGGCGCATCGTCGTAAAAGATTCATTTTACTGCAAACATAAGTTTTTTACAATATTCTCGTAAGGACTTTTATGGAGTCGTTTGACATCGGTATTATGGCACTTTCACACAGTTTTGCAAGTCTGAAGATATCGCGCAATGTCTCATTCGAGTTAAAAAGTGAAAACGATCGAACTTCGTGTATTTTTATAATATATAAAATTTACCTAGCTAAAATTGGTAATAAACTCATTTATCATTAATCAAAGAGTAATCATATCAATACTGTTGTACCTACAAATGATTAACATTCAAGCGTATGATTTGACATCCGATAAAATAATTAAAAAAGTTGGCCAAATCACGTGTGTAGTAGATAAAAATGTAGATACGAGGAGACGAATTGAAATTAACGTTTCAGTAAAATCTACATATATAGCCCAAATCAAAGTTCGTAGGCAGATAAGTTTAGGTTCACTATGTCAGGTCTTCCTGATAAGATACTTTCGCTAACACAAACAAAACTACTAGACTGGCGCTGGAAAAATTGTTTTCTAGGACATTTTTATTTATCAGACCAACGTTTCGTATCTACGATCGTAATCGAGTACTTTCAATCAGGTCAATGGCAGTTTAAAATAGATAAAATCAGATAGCGACGACCGACGGATAAAATGCTGATATATAAACCTAATATGATGGGTTGACGTTATTAGATACTTAATCCTCCATATAAGAATTAAAAAGAATGATATTTTGCGCATAGAAACAATCAAAATACCGGTATTTGAGTCATGGTGATTAGAATCGGTAATTTTATCAACCGTCACGAAGAGTAATTAGTATTTCTGTGATAAGAAGTGTTACATAAACAAATGCGTTTCACTGAGTGAGGGATATTCGTAACTAATCTGAAGGGATTTATGTACTAGTAAAACAATGTACTTGGTTATCAATAGTGAGGAGGTACACGCGATGTACTGTGTTTAACAGCGATACGGTTATTTTATTTTACTGCATAAGCTTCAAGTGTCAATTACTATAGCTATCTATAAGATATCAGTATTAACAGATTTTTATTTTATATCTTTTCATATAATCTAGTGTGCTAAAAGTTTGAAATAACAAGACTCATCAGAATGACTTGTACTTAAATCGTTTTACAGGCTGTTTAATTCTCAAGCACATACTTTTCCTTTGTGCTATGTCGTGTAGACTTTTTCATATAATGCAATCAAGCATAGTAACAACCTTATGCAGTACAAATACGAGGAAAACACTCTTGAAAAACAAATTAAAAATCAGTTTAAACGGATATCTTGAAAATACTTCGCGTAATTTTGACAATCATATCCCAACTATAAAGCCGGCATGGCGCCAAGATTGTAAAACAATTAATTAGATGTTTGTAGAATATGCTAATACCGTGGAGCATTATTATACTGATATATTTGCGTCCTCATTGACATTATCTGCATAAATCTCTTGTTAGCTTCATAGAAACATAGATACATAGCTTCGTACAGTCAACACATGAATAATGTATGGTGCATGTGACAACGTGACCTGAATTGATAGGAAATGAACGAGCGTTCGATTGCAATGGCGTCCAAAAAGGAGGAATGATAAAGGTCTTTGCAATTACAGATGGCAATTAAGACGCATCCGTTAGATGCTAGCACGAACTCCATGTTGTATCTATTTCACATGAACCCGTAATGCCGATGAAGATGTAACGGTTCTACTAATAGCATCTGGGACTAATGTATGTAATAAAGTTGTTGGACTAATAAGTAATAAGCTTAAGAACATAAAAGCCTCGTTAGCTGTAATACAGAAAGGGTGACAAATTATCAATCATCATAAATCTTACCGGCCGCTAAATAAAATCCTGAGAGCAAACTGCCGACCCACGCAACAGTGCCTTTTCCCTCGCCGAAGTACGTCACTAGTTCTGGTAGGAATATGCCGAATGTGTAGGCTATGCCGTCCACGATCATGTTGCACATGAAGGATGCGAAGACCACCACCCAGCCGTAGCCCCCGTCGGGGGGAGGGGGCAGGGCATAGTCGTAGGCCTCATCGTCGTCGGCGTCCGCGGCTGCGCCTTCCGCCGTCAATCTTGCTGCTTCTTCGCATGACGTCTCACTTTCCGTCTGGAAACAAAGACACAGGTTAAAATTTTAATCACCCTGCGGTTTTTCAATGAAAGTGGCGACGCGCGCACACCGAACCTCAATGCAGTTACGTTGCAGTATTCTGTAGAATTCTATAGGAGAAGGTATAATAACTAGGCTATGTGAGTGTGGCCATTGATTTTTTCAGTGTGTCACTATGTCGGACAGAAATAGTACTGAAAGTACTAACACAATTTTAAAGACCTCATGGAAATAGACATTCGTAGCAGTTTATAGCTATAATAACTACGCCTACGCAAGGCGCCAGTTTCAACGATCAAAATTAATTTTGCACAAACTTTTCAGTCACTTCAGGGACGAGTCATATCATACCAGCAAACAAATCATCCAAAAATAACCGTTGAGGCGTTATGTTTAGGATGTTCTATCAATCACGTACGTCACTAGATTCACTCCTTTATCATGTAACATTTAAAATTATTTAAACTGTTTTTGCAAACATTGTCACCGATGCTATAAGTATCAATGCCATGGCTATATTCGGTTTTCCTTAGACATTAAAATTAACACGTCGTAAATTCAAATCTATGACGTCATGTCCATTTCATTATTATTGTATGTATTTAACATGCTTTATTGTCTTCAGTCGTAAACTTTACAAACGTAAGTAATAAACCGTTTCCTCTTAAAGAGCCTCCGGAATTTTACCATTCCTTACTTAATTTTCCAAGCCTGTCAAACTTTATTGTGAGCTGCGACGCCTACGTAAGAAACTCTGACGATCAATATGTTAACAATTTTCAGTTTTACGAAAGACGACTGTCTTTGTATGTCGTTAATTTCACGGCCATTATCACTGCCATTGCCAAAGTCTTTATGCTGATTAACATGCATGTTGAATATCAAACGCGTGCAAGTACTAACGCCTATTGTAAATAACTGGAAAACAATGAGACAACTTTATTCGCAGTTGCAATCAGTTCTTTGTAGTTGAAATAAAAGAAAACACGCAGTGGCTGGATGAAAAACTGCGGAATGAACTTTTGCACGAAATTGAAAATCTAGCGGTTGCGTCTGTAACTGCAGCAACAGTTACAAAGTTATATACAGTTTTATATAAATAGTAGACACTAGTGTTAGTTATCTGAACCCAACCTAGTTCTAAGTGCAATGACTACACAGTCAGGCATGCATATAATAAACAATGTAGATAAATTAATCAACAAGTAAATGTGTAGTTTAGTAAATTATGTCACTCTTGAAAATACTGATGTGTACATCCCTTTGTTAGCAACACGAGTGGCGTTTCATTATCGTTTTATCATTTCTTTGTTTGCCGCCGTGTCAGTAAGAGCTGTCATGTCCGCTGCTAGAACTATCGATACTTGGACACTCCACAAAGAGTACAATATAAACATATATTGAATTTTATGTATACACTGCTGTACTGACAGCGTCACAAATAAAAAAGTATCGAACAAAATATTCACACGTCGAACCCATTATCAAAAAGGTTTTTCTATATATAATTCACCACTGCAATTTTTGACACGGGTAAGCACATAAATGATGCACATGCGGACTACATCGGTTACCTGGAACCGAGAGCAAAACAGCTGAAACACGAGTAGCAGAATACCCGTTACTGGAAGCTCATAGGTTGTACTGTTTACATAAAAGTTCGTACACGTGCTGCAAACCTGCTGTTTCTACTCGGAGTATCTCAAATGATACCAATTTAAAATAATATAAACAATGCGGTAGCGGTGAGTCACGGCCCGAGAGGAAAATTACTATAGTACGAACGGCCAAGTGTTTACTAAAAGAGGATTAGTGTGAACTTTGGTGCGTGTATTTGGCGACCATTTATTTTGTCGGTAGAGAAGATTATCGTGTAAATATGTAAACGGAACAAAGTACTAGCGAGTTGTGAGTGTTGTGACCTTTGTACTAAAAGCTGGTGAAAAGGAGAAAATAAATGGAATTTCTACTTTTTCATCAACTTTTAGCCGGTTAAAGCCGACGTCGGCTTAAACAATTTTTACGTTATGTGGTAAGACGTTGATTTGTATTACTTACATAAAGACGGTTTAGGGAATGGGATAAGTACAAAATGCTTTTTATAATATCATTCGTAAGAACGCGCCAATTTAAAGAAAAGTTACAACTAAAACAATCATAATTACAATTTGTGACAAACCCGGGAATTAGGTCGAACAGTTGGTAATTTCTTCAGTATTATAATTGTTGTAATACAACGATTACACTGTACCTTACTTATCAAAAATATTAAACATACATATATGATTAACAAGTACCTAGATGAAGTAACACTAACATTGAAAACTAATTCTCCCTTTCCTTTTCAATAAAATTACCGGCTATTCATATACAAAAGTGTCCACTGGTTCTCATGGTGTCCAGAACAGAGCGGATTGGTTCGTTTAACGCATGAGCACTGCTGTCATCAACACTCCACCGCTTTGTTTGCAGCAGTCGGGTGGCCGACCTTGCCCGTGTTTACACCACAAACTGTTCTGGCAAAGTGATTTATTTTGTTAACATAGATTATGGAATATTGTTGACACTTCCTCGTTTCCTCTTACGTGATAAACTGATTTGGTTGTCGCGTCACTTGATGTCTTGACTTTCCACATTGTTTTTGAAAGCTTGCGATTGAATATTTAGGAAAAATCTATTGAGAGAAGGCATTTAGATGGACTGAGCAATGGATGCCTAAAATTGACCATACTCTTTAGAATGGGGAGAAAACAATTATTTAACAATTTCATATTAACAAATTATTTTCATATTTATTAACATTTTCTGTCAGTTAGGTAGGGCAGGCGCTGTCCACCCTTTGAAGGCTATGAGAAAAGGTAAGTATGTAGGTAGCAATGAATATTGTGGTCGTAAAACGTGTTCCCTAGGTAATAAAGCGACTAATAAATATGAAGCATAGTTATTTCTATCCATCATGAGCAATTAAAACATGACATGAGGAATAAACACTGACAGTTTAAATTAAAATAACTCCTTGTCTCATTCCGACGTGTGAAGGCGGAAAATTCGATCGAACGAGGAAGCCCAAACGGCCTTAGAACACTTTATACTTACCACAACATACCGAGACAAAGAATCTTGTCAGCGTCTATCAGAATTCATGTCGAAGATTCCGCGTTGCTACAAAATTAATGTAATTTAAAAACAATTCCTGCTGCCCTTCGGCAAAGAAAAACGCTTTAATTTTCATAGATTATAGAACCAATCGAATGACAGACAAAGAAGACGAGAACAATGACTTGTTTTGTGTAAAGATCGTGTTGAAATACGCGTAAATAAATTAATTATTTACAATAAAAAGGTCAATGAACGAGGGGTCTCTTGGGGATTGATTTACATGAAAACCGATAAACAAAAAACATGCATAAGCGTGCAGAGAACGACAACAAACTCCTCAAGAATGGAAAGATTTCTTAGAACCTAAACAAATTGTAAACAAAGAGAATTTTGGTATTAGAACGTCCTATGACTCTACAATACTCTACATAAATATTCACTCAGCAGATGGTACCTCAAAAACAAATTTCACTTTAGAATTTACGATCGCAGACTCTACAACGGATGTTATTGACCTTAGTATGAACTTAGATGTCTGTGAAGTTCTAAAATTACACTTCACGTTGAGCACAGATAATTTTCATTTACACTCTGCTTCTGACGAAAATTTTCTTCGAACAAAACATCAAAATAATTACGAGGAAGGCGAAAAGTACTTGTAAGACGATTTATAAGCAGTTGCTACAGCGTTTGTCCTTTTCAACGAAGCTCTAATTGAATTCACGGAATCACTCAGAGCATAAATGGCAACAAGTCATGTTGAAAACATTTAATGAAAAAGCCAAACCAATTTTTCGAACTTTTAAACTGAAACAAGTGAGGGAATAACCAAATCGGCTTAAACATGCAAAATTACACTCAACGCGGAAAGCCTGACTGAAAAATGTTTTTAATTAGTTCAGATCTCGTAACTTCACCGTTACAGCGAAACCCTGGTGAATAAATTTTCGATACGATTTTTCAGGTCATTTATTTCTTTAGTCTAATGAAATGGTATTTAACTTGGCCACTGCGTACAATGGAAGGCAACGTGGTCGTGTCGTGTGCCGCGGTGGCCGCGCACGTGATCTCGATTGCCATTAATTGATTAGTGCCGCTCGCCTGTCGCAGGCTGCTTCCTTCAACCTATTATATGTGAAGACTTGCGCAGGATGCAATTATGTGCGGCAAATAAATCACGACCCTATTACACTATCATCATAATATTTAAACTATGTAGTAAAGGATTTAGATCGGAATGACAGACTGAAAGAGACAAGTCATCCGTGCATGGCTTAATTAACTAGAGTCTTTCATCTCGACCTTATTCTCAAAGAGCTTTATCAGTTGTGAATGGGGAGAGCCTATTAGTTAGCTGGACTATAACATTATGTAATACATAGAACAGATAAGCGAAATATCATTATAATAAAAACATCATTATAATAAAAATACTATATTTGCATAAAAATCTCAGTAATCTTAAATCAGCAGTTGCAGTGAAATATAATTAAGAATCGTGTGTCGCGTGCATGATATCAAGATGATTATGACATCTTCAGAGTAGATTGAATCTCAAGTAGGGTAATGAATGCTAACTAACATACTCGTACCAATTAGGTGTCACGGTTCTGTAACCTAGTACAGAAAAATGTAATGAAGGCACAGTGGCTAATTGTTTAGTAATTTACTAATTGACAAAGCTATTCATTTATCTATTATTTAAATAAGCAGATAATCAATTTGGTTATTATGTTTATTTTCATTTGAAACACATCACTATTTTTTTTTTCAATTAAAGAAAATACTAACCATCTTTTTCGCACTCATATTGCAAGAAACACTTTAATAAATAGCACAGATAATTACACAACACCCACTTCAGTTGCAAAATCAACCGACAATGCCAAAGATAAGCCTGTAGTTCTTACTGTAGATAAACGATAAACTTAATCAACACACACTTTGATAATAACAACACTAATTATTTCGATATCTTGAAGATCCGGTAGGCTACCAACAGTGGCCATTGTAGGCGAGTGACAAATGTATTTGAGCAATATAATCGGAGCGTAGCCATTGAATAGCGTAGTCATACTAGTGTATGAACAATTAAACCGTCATTAATAATAAATGCATCGTGTTACACGTGCACAACGGATTTAAATGCACCTTGAACACCTATGAATGCTAAGTAAAGTAAATAATATAGACGTACGCGCATGTGAATTTATGGTTTAGGTAAGCCGTGTCTTAGCTGGTTCTACTAGTAACTTATTCATAGCTGTGATTTGTTCGACTGTGGGTGTTTTGGCGCCTAATGTTGTTTTGGAAATACTATTATTAATTTCATGAAAATGTGTACTTTTAAGATCACTAATTAGCAAAGATTCCCCAGTGACAGTGCACCAGACTTTGGATGTTCTTAAAATATCTAGTTTTAGCGCCACTACAAATTTTATGGGCAGTGGTACAAAGACAGAAATAGATCGCGGTACCTAAACGTTTACTCACGAAATTGCATGCATGATATTTATAACGAATTGAACTGTTGAGAGACTGTGCAGCGGTGGTTCCCTGGCTCAATGCCCGATAGTTTTCACAACTCAATTTGAGGTAAGTCGGACAAAGTGTCCATTACTTCCACACTTATCAGCTGTCCATTGGGCAAATAGTGGAACACTCATTATATAAGACCTCGGATTGATATGGCTAGGAATACTCATACACTTAGGTACTGTTTAACTTGTAATTTGAACATTACACAAGAAGAGTGATAAAATAATGTGCCTAAAACAATAGCTAACAATACTAATAAGGGGTGGTAATAAATGTGATAATAGACTGCACGAGGTAGGCCCTAATATAGAGGTGGCCGGATGAACACGTTTGGTATAAAAGCTATAACGTAACATATCAAATAAAACTTTAACATATTTTCACTACACATATTTGAAAATGTGTTTGATGTAAACACATTTCCAATAATACTGACATATTTTTTGTGCGATATGATGCAGTCACACGTATTAAAGCTATTGATTTGAGTAATATAACATGTTATGATCGAAGTTCATTGCGCATTTAAAGGAATTTAGGTATAGAACCGATGAAAAGTGACGTTGAAGCGTTGTTGTGACGTTCAAGAAATCCAATAAATTATTACAAAAGGATTTGATTTTTGTGTTTCGTTGTGTGAAATCTCAAAAACTACTTCACCGATTTGAAAAATTCTTCCACTGTTAGAACGCTAGATTAGCAGTGACTGGCCCGCACATAGGCTGTATTTTATTTTTAAATCACAGCTATGCGAAGATGAAGCCGAGGCGCCATCATGACTTTTCCCGGTTTTGTGACGTAGGTAAACTGGAACTTTGGCGTAAGGCCTCTTGTCAGAAGCAGCGTACTTGAAGTATTTACCGCGTTTCCTGTATGGAAAAATGAAAAAGCGCATCTAATGTAAAAATGTTATTGCTACATGCAGTTGCAGAGGTTGACCTACCAATCTACTACTATTAACCCACATGCATTGCCTACACCTTCTTATCCAAAGGACAAAAACGTGACCGTTTCATAAACAAATCAGTTTCCCTAACAACGATTCAAGGTAATACATGTAAAGAAAGATTACAGGGCACAATGACGAACTAGCTTTTATGTAGTTGGTAACAAAATACCTACGAGATAATGTGTTTAATATGTAAAATATGCCGTAGTATTGAAAGTAACTGAAACTAGAATACAGTTACATAACCAAGGAAGAACAAGAATACGCGTAGGTACTTGTAAAAAGCGAAAAAGAAATCAAATAAAAATGTACAACAGCACACAATAATGTTAGAAGTAGATAATAATAATAAAAATCAAGAGCCTCGACCAACATCTGAGGAAGCGTTCGCTTGGCAGCTGAATCAGGCGCTTAATTCAGGAGGTATCTAGTATTCCTGGATACGGCGCGTATTGTTAAGAGGTTCTTCTCTCAAGAGCCCTAACCACCAGTAATCCGGAGCTTGTTTCTGACGCTGTTGAATTTTTTTTAATTAAAAAAAAAAATTAACAGCGAAAAAACACAAAAGGAAATAACATGAAACACATTCTAACCATGAATGCTTGGCGTAGGGAGAGTCGTAGACTCGTAGCTCAGACAGCTACAGCTACGCAAGCAGCTACGAAGCGAGCTCTACGCTACAAAGAGTGAGAGTAAGCAGATTAAACTTTATGTCCTAAAATCCACGGTGTCCTTCAATAGCCCTTTACGTACCGGGGTCACGGTAATCCGTGAGTCCCGCGACCAGTAATACACTACATTTGAAAAATATTATTTGAATACGACTAACATCAAGAATATGATTATCATCGGAATTACCAATTATATTGATAAAAGCTATTTTTATAATTTCATACGTAGCAACGCAGCATATCGATAAACAGCTTAAAATAATGAAGATAAACACTAATTATCAGGGCGTTAAATCTTTAGATTGTCTGAAAAAACGTGTTAAATTCAACTTACATAGATAACCTTTATCATAATTATTTATTAAGCAATAGTTAGGTTTTAGGGATCACGTTTAAGTATTGTCTGTATTATTAAACTTTTAAGTAATCAGTCTTCAGTAATCTAGTTCAATTCTGTTTTAGATAAAAGGCTTTAACGGTCATCAGTGATTCTTATCTGTCATTTATTTAGAGAGAAATTAAGCTCTTTTATCTATACATATAATAAATCTGTAGAAGGGTCAATTCTGTACATTGAAAATATTGAAAAAATAAATAGCGGGGGGTGTTGCTGGATCGATACCAAACCCAAATATATGACTAAAAAAATTTTTGTCTGTCTGTCTGTCTGTCTGTTTGTGCAGGCATCACGTGAAAACTAACGGTTCGATTTCGATGAAACTTGGTATAATTATTCCTTATTATCCTGGGCATAACATAGGATACTTTTTATCCTGGAAAAATACGGAGATAAAAAATCTTATTTTTCAGTTTTATTCATAGACGTTGTTCTGTAGAACCGCGAACACACGTTGCATTACCCGCAGTGGATTCAGCGCCGTAATATTTATAAGATGTCATTGTCAGAGTTACTCAAAATGGGGAAATAAACCATCCACGCGAAGACCGACATCCGCGCGGACGGAGTCGCGGGCGGAAGGAAGTAGTTTACAAATAAAAGTGCAGCTAAGTGCTTTAGATATGTATCCATTAGCAACTGCGGCGTGATCGACGTATAGTAAGAGACAGAATACAATTTCTCAACTGTTAAGGAAATGCAACAGGTACATAACATTGAAAATGCGTTGCAACCTCTTCATTGAATTTTCAAATGTAGAAAGCGTTCTATTTTTCGAGTACGTATCTAATATTCCAATTAGTCTTTTTAAATATACATAGGTTAGCATAGTACAGAGAGCGTATTTTAAAAAAAATACTCTTAAACAAGGTGCCATCTCCACCGTCTTATCATCAGATATCAGGCATCAATCATACCAAAAATACTTTTCCATATATTTTCATTCTCCTACCATATACAAAACCAATATTGACAAGACCGCGAGATTGCAATCGCTCTTCTTCAGCCCGCAGTTAAATTAGATTCAAGAAGAATGAACGTAAGCCTCTTTTCTTCATGTATTGAATTACCTACCTAAAGAAGTTAGTCAGTATTAGTTTCTACTATTTAGTGGATAATTGTTATCAAATGGCTTTAACTGCACGTTAGGAGTGTCGCTATCTTGTTTATTTTTTAAGTTGTAGTTGTTCTTTATTTGGAAGCAATGCCGTTTTTGTCGATCTACATTGAGTTGTAAAATAATTCAATACGTCACTCATCAGTACTGGGAATAAGAATAAAATAGACATTAATCCAATAACTGTCGAAAAGGTAAATGCGATAATTTATCATTTCTCTATATTTAGCTCATAACTTCATTATAAAGAACCCTTCATTTCTGGAAAAGCGATCACTCGCTCTACGAATATAAATCTTTACTTTGCAAAACCGTGACATTGAGAACTTTGTCGATTTACTAATACATTTTCTATTCGTATTGTATTTGAAACACGCACATTTTACTTTATTTTAAAGAAACACGCACGTTACGATCGATTATTATCATTTTAATAATTTATTACCACAACGTGACCGTGTTATCCCTGTGTGGACTCTCGATGAACTTTATTAGACTTGTTGAAAGGAATTATCATCTTTCTATCGTTGTAATAGAGACCAGTTTGCTTTACAGTTTGATGCATAGAACCTTGAATAACAGTCCTCACGAAGGTTTTTCAATAGCCTTGTGCAGGACTGTCATTGTCAAAGGCACGACATTATTTTGATTGAAATACTCTTTTGATGAAGGATTTCTTCTGGTGTATAAATATTTTTAGTTATGCAGAGTATTGCATTGCGTAATCATTGTACCTACCGTTATCATCTTAAAGTTATGTATGACTTTGTATGGTGACAATTATCATATTTTTTTTTCTTTATTATGCAAGTGTCTGACAAACGGACATTTTACGATCTTAAATCATCTTATGGGTAAAGTACCTACCCAACTGCCTGCCTTCATAATTTATTAAGTAACAAGATCTGCCAATCAAATACCTTTACTTTTAATATAGAATATACCAGTACTATGCAAGAATGATAAACGTTATTTACTTTCCCGCAAACAAGTTTATCTATCTTTGCTTATTGTATTATCCTTGATAATTAAGATAAGACACCTGAGCCGCCGTTGTTTTTGCGATAAGAGTTATTTTTGCGAAATACGCTACCACCACTCGTTTCTCAGTACAATGCGAGTGCTTATTTGCTATCCTCTTCAGTATTTATTTACGTTTCCCACTGAACCTTTAAAAAATCCTAAATTACAATAACATGCAGAGAGAAAAGTCCAAAAGCAAATTGGAATCATAGAAAGGTCTGTTTAGACCAGTCTAGACAGTAAATTAGACCCTGTCTGTCATGTCGCAGTTCGTCTTTATCCCAGGGCCCAGGGGTATCAACGTTAGGATTTTCAAGGGTTCAATAGGTAAAATAGCGCCACGTGCACATACTTTGGATGGTTGAACTTGGAATTCAGCGAAATGTTTTCGAGGCAAATTGTTCGCGTCACGGTCGATACGGGAGAAAATTTCATTTACGAAGGTATACTAAAAGCAATTTAGAACGCATTTTTTATTTGTAAACTCGGAATTTTTTAGTTATGGTTCTGTAAACAATAGACAGATAGAGATATTATTCTTATAATGCAAAAGCTTAACGAAGATAACACAAACATTATCTAGGAGTATTCCTTACAATATTTGAAATACCGAAAATTGGCAAGTACCTAGTGTCGTTCTGTTACTCATTGATAAAACGGTGACCGCATAACAGTTTGTGCCAATTGCCGGCCACCCGCATGCCACCAGAGCTGATTATTACGACACCGGTCACTAAGTAAACAGCGTGAAACAAAATAATGGAGTGAATAACGTTTCGGGGACACATCAACAGGATGATCTGGATGTAACTGTTTCAAAATCTTATCATGTTTGAAAAATCCATGTAGGTAGGTATGTGCCTGACAGCTCCATTACTAATGGAAGTGACGAAAATATGTGCAAAATTCATGCGACAATAAAAAGGTCTGCATTATTTTATCATATCTGTCACTCGTACTTCGTGGAGATTAAAAAATATGAATAATTGATATTGTAGGTATATTGGAACTGAACCATATTGCTCGGTTTATATATTATAATTCCTTTTTCATCCCATACATTTTTTAAAAGTTTATAAATAAATAAATACAAAATGGGTACCACAGACCACTCTTTTCATTTATTGTTATGTATTAGAAGCAAATTTAATGTGTTTAGTGCTTTTTCCAATTTTAATAATTTGTTTGAATGATCTGGAGCCTCAGCAAACATATTTTTGAAAATGTATTAAATAGTGAGTGTAAGTAGCCTATGACATTGATACTTCTGGTACACAATGAGCATTAGCAAATACTTCCTGTTAACTAAAACATTTGTAATAGGCAAAAGCAATATTTATTTATTAATATTATTCATGTTACAAGCGGCAACATAACTTGAGCTAAACAGAGGTATAAAATGTATGCCTAACCCTTTGAGGAAAACAGATGTGATTTTATCTCATGCATATAATTTATATTGTATTGTAACTTTTTTGCCTGGCTTTATTTTTCAAAGGATTTAGGGATGGACTTATGAATTACCGTGACCGGAACTTAAGGGCTATTGAAGGACACCATGGATTCTAGTCAGTACGAGTCTGACAGTCCCACCCGCTCTGCCCTGGGTGGAAGGACTCATCTGATGATTTTATCACAATAAAAAAAAGGAGTAATGGATGTCACAAGTCTGCACTTTTAGTTCTAGGACAATGATAATCAACATCTTCACAATATTTTTCTTCTCTTTTTTAAGAGAACAATAGACGCAGACAAAAACATCCTTACATTATAATGCATTGAAGTAAAATTATTCATCACATGCACACTTCTAATTTTAATTTAATAAAAGGAGTTTTTACATTGTATCACACTCGGTTCTGTAAATAATAACAAAGACAATCAAAATTTACTAATCAGTACAAACCCTTTCCACCGTTTGAACTGTATCCATGATTTGTGATTCACAATAACAGATTAACTGTACAAACGCAGTGCAATGGAGTCCAATTTACAAAAGAAAAGTGCCAATTAACATACCAACTGACCTATTGGCTATTCTGTTATAAACTGCAGTCATGATCATTAATCCAGAGTATGATAGGAAACGTTGCGTGAACTACATTCTGAGAACTGAGTGGAACATGTCGATGACACATCCCTGTTTGAGTTTCATTAAATGTTATTTGGGAACAAATAAGTTCTAAAAAAAATTATAGACGTGTTTTTAACGTTTATACTTTCCTTTATCATCACATCCATTGTGTTAAGGATTAGGCACTTTAAGAAGACACAAGATATGATAGGAAATAGGAGACCCAGGATAAGGTATAGTGGCACGCATTGTAGAAAGCTTCACTCACATTGTGTAGGTATCAGTTATGGAAGACCTTTGATACATCCAAAATTGAAGAAATATTTTAACATCAGATAAGTATCATGTTGTTACATACTAAGTATCTCATTATGAGTAATTAGACAGAATGAAAGTAATTTGAACTAACATTAATGGATCATAAATACTTTATGTGACAATTAGTATGATAGCAAAGTAAACAATGGCATAATTAACTCTTAAGTAAATTTATCACAAACTAAAAAAAGCGCATCTGACCATTAGATATGAATTTCTGTAGTAAAAATAGTTTTTTTATGACTTTGACAGGTGGAGAGTATTTGCAACAGAATTTAATTTAAAGATTTTGCGTAAAGTTGACTTTGAAAGAACAGTAAACATTTTATGCAGAGATAACATTTGTTTTGATGGAACATTTTGCCCTGCCCAGCCCAGCACTAAGTCTCCCCCAAATCATACAATTACAATACGTAACCTCAAATATAATCTAATATTAGCCAAAACACGAATGAGTTTTCTTACGTGGGGAATTAAAAATATTTGTAATATTGAACACTTACCCTAGAAAAGGTTCTCAAACGATTGATACGAGGATTTGATGGAATATTGTTCAGGGAGACCTTCGACATCTTTCCTCAGTTATTTTATAGCTTCTTGACACAACAACAACAGAAAATAGAACGCTCAGTCACTTTCCAGCTGGCACTGGCTGGTTTGAAATTACACCAAGTTCAAGGGAAAAACAGATGAATTTAACACCTTATTTTACAATAACAAAAGTTTAATTTTGACAGCACAAATACAAATTACACAATCCCATATTTAACAGCTTCTAAATTAAATTTGATGTAAATTAAAAATAATTGTGCTTTAAAAATTACTAATTAAGGTAACTTATTTACTGGAATACCACTAACATACAAAAATAAAGATATTATAAAATTAATAATTAAATTTGACAGATTTGCTTACGAATCTGTGACGTTTCGTTACACAGAACGCACGCGTTTAGAACCGTTCTTTCTGCCGTCAGGCCGACAACTGCTAAACGTCAAAACAAAAACGCGCGAAGTGCGTATATACGGCGCGAACATTGCAAATTGTTTCCGAGCGCATGTCGTTTAAAATATTTCCATTCATTAAACTGGTGACTAAGTAATTATGCACATTAAATACCATCAATAAAATAATGATGCCTTATTTTTGGAACAAATGATCACGAATTTGGATGGTATGTTTTTATATTGTTTTGTTTGAAACCTTTACTCAATGTCAATAATTGAACTAAACTTGCAAATCGTTACTGTTTGGTTTTAATATTAATATTGATAATTTCCTAGATTTAGGTCCTAATTACTCCTAATTGTCTTAAAATATGATGTTAGAATATTAATTTCTCTTTATATTGACTACATTACAGTTGACTGTTTCCGATATCTATATCGGATTGCAAGTCGGGCGTTCGTGATCTTATTGTATTTACTTTTTGATAGGTAGATGCTTACGTGACCCAATCATCAAATGAAATAAATGGATACAACTATAAAGGATTTATCAGATTTATGACTGTTTTTCTTACAGCGAAGCCGTCTCTTCCGTAACTTGCAGAAGAAGAAAACGACAAATAACATCATCTAGCTGCTTTTGTGCATTACCGAAAGTCCTCACCCGGCTGCTGTCATACGGTAAGTACTAAAACATAATACTAACAAAATCCCTGACTCATTCTACCTCTCTGTCTTTTGTATCCTATACAATGCATGACGAAGGGCAATCATCTATACCTTTTTGTAAGTCGTAAATTGTTGCTTTTGATTTATTTCCGGATCAACGATCAACAAAACAGTTTGCTATAAAGTATGGTTTGCATAAGAAGTAAGGAGGTTCCGCATAGGTCGCAAAAGACTTGTATACTTGACATGTTCGGTAGACAAGCTATAGTAGAGAGGCGGTTGAAAAGCTTTGTTTTTTGGTTTTTCATCGGATGAGAGAGGATTAATTACTATGATGTGATCGTATGCTAGTCTGGCGACTAACTGGAGTGATTTTCAACGTGAACGTATCCCAGTTAAGAGGACAGGGTGTCAGTACTGTCAGTTCAGTAAAAAAAACCATATGACCTCTGCAAAACGTTTCTGTAGGTTGTTGCAAAGGTTTCTAAGCCTTTATTAACAAAGAATCTTTAAACTTTATTTCGTCGTAAATGATTGATTTGGCTCACCAGGTTGTCGATATGTGAGATGTAGATTCAGCGATCATTGTGCCGATAGTCATGTCGGCCAATGGCTTAATTGCCGAGAACCTCGACCAACATCTAAGGTAGATCTCGTTAGTCTTAGGATCAAGGGAAAGCAGTTCTTTTGGACACAGCACAAATTACTAGGAGGTTACTTTATCTGGAGCCCTGACCATCGTAGCTTGCACCCTGTTCCTGATACCGGCTACCATTTTTCAAATCTATAGTACTTATAATCAGTTTAAGAATTAATTAAGGAATGAGAATCTTTAAAAAAGTGATATTATTTAATATTTAGTTGTAAAACACCAGTACATTATAGAACCTTAACATTTTGTTTTTGTAAGAAAGTTGAAAATGTAATAAAAGATTTTCGACAGATTGAACTATGTAGGTTGATATGCTGGTGTATGTAGATACATTGCAGATCTTATTAGAAGAAGATGATGGCTATAAGCAGCAGCGAAATATGTATTTTTAAAGCCTTAAAAATATTTAAAACCGAAGTCCACTTAATTTTTTGTTTCCATACTGAAAGAATAAAAATACACTTAGTTCACATATATACTTATCCATTGAGGCCTGTAGCCTCAATAAAGAATACCTATACAGGCCGCCTATAAAGGTATTATTTTATCTGTGATGGCCAGAAACCAGTCTACACGTGATTCTACATACTTATTATTGATTTGTGGACCGTAGGTACCTACAAAGAAATAAAAACAACTGCGGGCTTACTAACGTTTTTGTATCAGAAAAAAATGTTGGAATCGTATCAATAAACAGATTGTTTTTTGAACATTATAATGAACATTCAAACTACGAATCTGGAATCAATCTGAATCTTCTTGAAAACAAAATCTGTACAACTGACTATAGCCAGTAGGGCTACGCGAAATTTTATTTTCCTATTAAAAAACGGCACCCTTAAACGCACCTGTTACGTAAATTACGACATCACATGTACCTTTTATTTTAGCAATTAATAGTAGTCTTAAATTTAATAGCCCAACTACAACTGAGACTGTAAAGAATACACTTAAAAGTTTCTTGACGCATGATTGCGGCCTATATTTCATTCATAAAAGATAGAGAATTAAGCTTTTTGAGGATGACTTACCAATGATTTTTGGGTGGGATCGACACGAATGCGTGGCTCCTTATCTTCATCGTCGGGTGTGCATTCGGCGCCGGCTGTCTGGCCCATGGTGGCAGTCGCTGGATGTCTGGCCTGGGCCAAGCGGGGCCGCGTAGAGCAGCCCGCGCGTCTGTCGCGCGTCCACTGCCGCGCCGCCTCGGCTCCTCGCAGTCCTCACTTCACACGTAAGGTTGGGGCTTGCTATCGATACGAGACGTTATAAAAATCGCTGGCCCATTAAAATTCGAGTCGTTGGTCATGAACTTTCTGACGTGAAACTTTTGTATCCTAAAAGCTTTGCTTGTTTCGCAAACAAAGCTTGCGGCTATTAAAAACGAATTCCTAAAGTGTATTTTGTCTCAAACTCACTATTAGGTATAATTGTTGTCAAATATTTTTATTTCTAATCTAGAATCCCCTTTTGCTGTTTGCTTTTTTTTGCAAACGCAACATAATTTTTGAGACTACGTGAATTTATAGTGGACACCTAGAAAATAAAACTTTTCCATCACAAAGCTCTATATTTTTATCAGATAACGTTAACAGACAAACCTATTTTATTTGCATTTTAAACTTAAAAGCCTTGCCTATTGTGCTTCTATCGACAAAAGCGAGCCATGCCTAGAGACGGGCCGGTCGATACAGCGAGCGCAGGTCCGCATACAGCTGGGACCTCTGACAGTTAGAACTTGCAAACTTAACCGCTTATGTACTTACGTGCTGTTTTAATCTTCTCAAATAACAGAAGGATAAATCAGAGGACACAACGAAAATGAAACTGGTTTTAGTTAAAAACTTTAAAATACATTCTCTACTTTTAAATATTGTAAGGTGTTTTGTGAAGTCAGCGTTTTGGCCATCCGAAACGTTACTTCAGATTTGCATCTGAATAAAAGCTAGTCGATTAGTCAAAGATTTTACGCAGTTAGTCATTAAGTGGATATTACGTATCAAATTAGTAGGTCCTTTTTTTACGTTGTAAAATCATCAAATGAGTCCTCCCACCCAGGGCAGAGCGGGAGGGATTGTCAGATTCGTACTGACTAAAATCCACGGTGTCCTTCAATAGCCCTTTACGTTCCGGAGTCACGGTAATTCGTACAGTCCCGCGACCAAATTGGTAGGTACTTAGCTTAAAAATAAAGTGGCTTTCAGACAAGTAACTATTATGCCCATTAAAATTTTATACCTAACTGGAATAGGATCCTACTCATTACTATTCCATTTTATACAGAACGGTCTCCTTTATGGTTCTTAAATTTATTATCGTACTATACTATGAGACCATCACTTATGTAGTTACGTATATAGCTGTACACCTAGGTCAGGTAAGTTCATAGCATATTCTTCGTTCAGTTATGTGTGACTGAAAACCTATTGCGGGTAGGTATCTGAAAGTTAAGCGGAAAAAGCCATCAGTTACAGAAATCTGCAGAAATAAAATGACGTTGCGTAGTGTTGGTACCTACCAACCAAACATGATTGTTTGAATTTATCTTTTAGTTGAAAGTTTTTTATGTTGGTCTTATAATTGCATGGAACACAACGCTATGCAAAAATGTACCATTTACAGTAATACATTATTTAAAAGTTACGTTAAAATAGTTGCACCGAAGTTAAATGATGGTTTTTAAAAAACAGTGATGTGGTATCACTAGCGACATCTAGTGCTGAATAGCGTAGCATTGTTTAATACCAATGCCATCTATACTCACGAAACGAATACTACCTGATTATAAATGTAATTATTACATTATAGATGGCTCTGATAAACTTGATCGGTTCAGGATTTATGTTTACTACACAAAACGTGCACTTCCAACCAACGAATAATAAAAGTTCTACCAACCCTTTAGTCAAATTTAGATATTAGTACCCATTCATAGACTCAAAGGATGGACTGAGCAATAGCTGCCTAACATTGACCATACTCTCTAGACAGAGAGGAAAACAATTGTTTACTTAAAAGTATATAACTAATTATTATACTACTAATCGAACATTAACCTTTCAATATTGTGTTATGGTTGAAAATCTCTTAAAGAAATTTGACAGGTTGAGGTAGGTTGGTGTGCTGGCGTCTGTAAGTACTTACCTACTGATTCACTCACTATGAGTATAACAAGAGCTTGGAGTGTTCTGTGAACAAGATCACAGCATAGGTGTTTTACCATTTGAAAAGTACGAAGCTGAAAAGTTATTAGAATATTCTTCGGAATCGGTAGATAAACAATACTGAAACTTATTGTACAGAGTAAAACATTACCTAAATTCGAATGTTTTGATCAGTACCTAAACATAAAAAAATAGTTTTTACCAATCAATCAACACCATGACGGAAAACGAAATAAAAACAATTAATCATGCAATTGCTCGGCTCTTTGTTTAATTAAGTTCACCAATAGGTGGAAGTACATCCGTAGTTAGAGCTTAATTTTACCTCTTTTCTAATTAGAGTCGCTGTTAATCCTGTTAGCCACGAAGTAGTGACAATGAATATTTTATGGTCTCATCAAGCTATATTCATTATCGCAATGGAATGCTATTCCGTTACTAATACCAGAAGAACAATTTCTATTCAATAACAACTTTGCCACACTCAACCAACGACGTGCTTTTTGCGACATCCTTGTAACGGAAAATCAAAGAAATGGTTGAAGAAAGAAAACAAAGCAAATCAAACCTTGAGAGAAGACGTGACATCAGAAAGTCTTTGGCAAACGTTATTTATTCCATAAAACCACTTTTATTATTTGAAAATATATATGGAATATCCAGATTTTATTTTACAAAAGGAGAACTCCGTCCTTCTACTTGCGCAATGAAAACATACGGCATCGTGGCCATTGTTGCGTTTCTTACTGTGTTTTTGGCATTTCTTGATATCCCAACCGTCGTATCTGGCACTGCAAACTCTGTGGAAATTATGGACGCAGTACCCCCTATTGTAGTTCTGATACAGTTCACCACCTCAACAATTACGGCTTCTTTCCTTGTAAATTCAGCTAACATTGGTATCTTTACTAAGCTTGCCCAGATTGACACCATGCTGCACGCAGATTCCTTCAGCGACTTCTACAAAAAATCACGATTGGAAACTTGTATATTTCTAGTAGTTCTGTGGGTTTCTCATGTGATCAATTGTGTCATAGACTTAGTGACCGCTGACGAAATCACCATTAAGGCATTACTTGTCCTTCCTTTATATTATATACAAAAACTCGAAATACTGGCTTTTTGTAAATACATTTTTATGCAAAGACGCAGACTAATAATGATTAACGACTATTTAAAAACTTTTGTAGAAGAACAAGATAAAAGTACCACCACAGTTTTTACAGTCAAAGACAGCAAAGAAATAGAAAAAAAGGAGAAAATAAATTTTATTGGTCGGGCAGCAGATGGCAATACCAAGATACGGGATCTAGCGACTATGTATGACGACATTGGAAAGATTGGCATTATGATCAACGAAGTTTTTAACTTCCAGATTTTTATGACTCTGGTATCAACCTTCACGTACGTAGTAATTACCATATGGACCTCTTTGTACTACTACCGAACGCCTGCCAGTAATTCAGGAGAATTGATCAACACCGCGGTGTGGAGTTTCAGTGCAATTTATACTGTTGGCGTAATGTCCATTTCTTGTGAACGACTGCTTCTAACTCGTAACCAGACTAGAATACTAGTTAACAAAATTATAATGAACTACGACTTACCAAAGACAATGAGAGTACAAGCTAAAGCTTTTATGGAACTGGTGGAAGCGTGGCCGCTACGGATCTATATTTATGATTTGTTTTCGGTAGATATCACTCTGATGCTGAAGTTTATAAGCGTGGCAACAACTTACTTAATTGTAATAATTCAAATATCACACTTTGTGTAATTAACAAGTGGTTCGTGGTTTAAATAACACAACACAATAGCCAGGTTTTTTGTATTCCAAGAGTTTGAATAGTGGCAAAATTCTAGATCCATCAGCGATGAAAATCATAACTTGCTGGTTTCAATTTTACTGAATAGTTTAGTTATGCATACGTATACGTACAAATACTGAAAGCTTTTTTCACTTTTCTAAGCCCTCTCTCTGGGTACATAACTTCTTTGGAAAATGTATACGCAAGTTAGTGAAATAAATTATAAATTGCCAATGTGAATAACTATCTTTTATTGTCCCAATCAGACAACTTTTCTTTCTTTCTATTTTCCCGGTATTAAAACGTCCGTGGCTGCGGGTGTGTCCGGTCTTCTTAAAGACATTTCTCCGGAACGAACACTACATTTTTTTTTATTTATCGTTGTAAAATCATCAAATGAGTCCCAGATTGTCAGACTCGTGCTGACTAAAATCCACGGTGTCCTTCAATAGCCATTTACGTTCCGGGGTCACGGTAATTCGTACAGTCCCGCGACCCCGGCAGACTTTGGCCCTCTAGAGGTGGCCCCGTCATTTTGCTGACACTCTTTGAGGCGCGCGTGGAACACAACGCGCCGTCGACCCGGGTATGGTCCATGGTCGGACAGCGAGTTGCCCATTACTCGCTGCCCACATGCCCGCGCCTACGGTGGCCGGAGATCGTCTGGCGACGTCAGTCGTCGTGGGCGTCTACCACTGCGGCTGGGGTGGAGGGAGGACGCTGTCCTCTGCCTCACGCGGCCCGCCTCCTCCTTCACGAGCATGACTGCTTCGAAGAAAGAAGCGACCGCTTCCCACTCCGTCTCGCCCCGCAGCATGGCCTCGACCAATGCCGGGTGCGAGAGGTCTCCGCCTATCGCCGTCGTGAGGACACGGCGGTTTTCTGCCCAAGCGGGACAGTCCCGCACCGTATGCTCCACCGTGTCCTCCGGACGATCCTCGCAGTGGTGACACCCGGGCGTTTCTACCCTCCCTATCAGACACACCAGGTGGTAGGCACGTCAGGTACCAGGTGGTGAGGATCTGCGTCATGCGGTAGGTCAGGACTCCGTGACGCCTATCCAGCCATCCTCAGGGTCTTACCACCGCGACTTTGGCGTGCCCGAACTAACACTACATATTATAAAACAAAGTCGCTTCCCGTTGTCTGTCTGTCTGTCCCTATGTATACTTAGATCTTAAAACTACACAACGGATTTTGATGCGGTTTTTTAATAGATAGAGTGATTCAAAAGGTAGCTTTATATGTATAAAACATGTATAATATAGTAGAGATTGTACCCGTGCGGAGCCGCGGCGGGTCGCTAGTTATCTCTATAACTGACGGAACAATTAACCCTCGTTTCTAATTTCTTCATACTCTCCAAAGGTGAAAAGATTGCAGGTCAACAACGCGTAGGCCATACCTGTGGCCATACCTACCTATGGTATTGCAGGCGTCCATAGGCTATGGTGACAGTTTTCCCTCACGCATATGCTCGTTTGTCACCACCCTAATGGTACGAAGCATCCGTAACTTACGTACTTAACGTAACTTACTTAGTTAAGAATTTTTTTTTTATTTCAGAAACATTGTTTTTTATGGTGTTAAATCATCAAATGAGTCCTCCCACCCAGGACAGGGCAGGAGGGGAGGAGGGAGGAGGAGGAGGGTAGGGAGAGTTAGTACAAGTCTGACAGACTGGTACTGACTAAAATCCATGGTGTCCTTTTATAGCCCTTTACGTTCCGGGGTCACGATAGCTCGACCCCGGCAGGATTAAGCCCTCTAAGGGGAACCCGTCATTGTGCTGTCACCTCTTTGAAGCGCGCGTGGAACTCGACGCGCCCTCGACGCAGGCATGGTCCATGATCAGACAGCGAGTCACCCATTACTCGCCGTCCACATGCCCGCACCTACGGTGGCCGGAGATCGTCCTGAGACGTTTCAGAAACATAGTTGGGACATATTTAAACGTATCATACAAATTGAAAAATTTCTTGTAATGTTATCTGCAAGTCAGTATTCTATAAAATGGCGGTAGGTTTGAGAATGGCTAAAACATTCCGGTAAAGTTTTGATTAAATTGTTCCATACTTCATGTATTCTACAATACCCAACGGTCGACGGGCAGTCGATGATCTATTGAATACGCATTAAGCGACATTGTTTCATGCAGAAAGAGCTAAAGTTTCCCAACAAAGATTCTGTGTCTTCCAAGTACTTATATGAAATAGCCTTGCAGATTTCCCTATGATCTCCCTCTTAAAAGTATGTATCAATTTTTTTTTGTTATTGGTACAACCTTATCAAAACAATTTATAATAATAATTCTTTCTTTCATTACTAAAATAGGGTGTGTAAACTGAAGTGTTTGATGAATAGAAAAAAACAATAAGTAGATGTTTATTAAAGTAATGGAAAATCAACAGTTTGACATTTAATATAGAACGAACAATTTAGTCATTCCGTGCTTTCATATTTCGAATACAACACGTACCATCGGTGGTTTTAAAAAATGAAGGATATCAAAATCAAGGTAAAGAAACGAATAAATAAAACAAATATCGAGCTAATGGACGACAATGACTACAGAAATAAGATCGAACAAGTCACGTACACTCTAAAGCCTATAACGATAGTAGAATACTGCTCCGGTATTTATAAATTTCGCCTTATGAACGGAGCGTTACGACCACCCAACTGGGTCATGAAAACGGTTGCTCTTCTCTACGTGGTTGCCTACAGCATTTTGTTTGTGGAAAATTTAAAAAGGCTGATCGACACAAGTACCTCAGTAGAGTGGAGTGGCAAATGGAGAGTCATGCAAGAAGTACCTACTACAACGGTGGTCGTCCAATACGTCAGTTCTTCAATCACAGTCTACTTTCCTGCCAACTCAAGGCTGAATATTCGCATCCTTACAACGTTTGCGGAACTTGATGACATGTTACATGTCGAAACACTTAAGGAATATTATAGAAAATCGCGTTCTAATACGAATCTGCTCGTATTTGTTCTCGTAATTAGTCACGGGATTCCTATTATTTTAGACATTTTTAGAGGAGATGGCTTACTGTGGTCTTTATTCGTATTTCATCTATATTTTGTACAAAAACTTGAGATACTGGCATTTTATAAATACATCGCCATGGTTAAATGTAGATTGAATGTGATCAATAAGTATTTGGGCGAATTTGTTCTTGAACAAGAGCAGAAAAACGCTACTGTTTTCACTGTCAAAAAAAAGGATTCAGAGGAGAAGTTTAATTTTATTGGACGTGCATCTGAAAGAAACATGAAAGTACGAGACTTGGCGATAATGTATGATATTATTGGAAAGAGCTGTTTCATGATCAACAAAGCTTTTAACTTTAAGATTTTTATGGTTCTTGTATCTGCCTTTGGGTATATAATCATCACTATACGGACGGCGCTCTCGTTTTACCAGTCACCACAAGATTGTTCTAGTGCTTCACTCACCATCTGTATTTGGTGTGTAAGTGCTTTTATCAATTTGATTTTCATGGCATTTGTTTGTGAAAGATTACTTCAAATACGCAGGAATACTAAGATTTTAGTTAACAAGATCGTTATGAACTACGACCTACCGAAGACAATGAGAGTACAAGCCAAAGCGTTTATGGATCTCGTGATGGCTTGGCCACTGCAGATCCATGTTTACAATATGTTTTCAGTGGATATAACACTGGTTTTAAAGTTTTTAAGCGTAGCAACAACCTATTTGATTGTTATTATTCAAGTAACTCATCTTATGTAGGCTTTCCAAAATTATTTTGTGAATCATTTATTATTTGGATTGCAATTAGATGTTTAAAGAATGTAAAACACGCTTCACAAAACATAAAAGCACTTGTTTTCGTCAATCCGATATTTTTTAGTTCTGGACGAAATGGATGGTATGCCATCGGAACCTTCTCGTAGCGGAGATATAGAGAAAGTCGCAGTTCCAACAGTCGTTCTTTTCCCAGCAATAATTTGTATGCAGACATTACTTGAATTTGATGTACAAAATACGAGGGCTTTGTGAAGGGTCAGTTTACTTTTTGAATTCGCATTAAATTAAGAAAACTCAGTCATTTCTACCCCATAAACTGACGCGCTGCAACTTTCTACAGTTATTCATGTGTTTCTAGTGATTTAATAATATTTTATTTAAAAAACGTTGCTCACTAGATTTTTTTTTGTCGTGGGTGCGTTTACAAACCTAGAAACTCATATACACAAACACCTAGACCCGGAACAACTACTTTGTAGGTCATCCACATATTTGTTCCATGCGGGTATCAAACCTGCGACATGCCGCGCACCAACGGGAACCGTTCGTGGTGGTTCTATACATCAGTATGAATATTGTACGACAATCCGTTATCATTGTGAACAATTTTTAATTAAGTGAAAGAAGTAAAATTTGTTACGTTTTTAAACTTTCACCGTCTTTTTTTTTTTTTTTTTTTTTTTATCGTGGTAAAATCATCAAATGAGTCCTCCCACCCAGGGCAGGGCGGGAGGGACTGTCAGACTTGTACTGACTAAAATCCACGGTGTCCTTCACTAGCCCTTTATGTACCGGGGTTACGGTAATTTACGAGTCCCGCGACCCCGGCAGGCTTTGGCCCTCTACAGGCCCCGTCACTATGCTGACACTCTTTGAGGCGCGCGTGGAACACAACGCGCCGTCGACCCGGGCATGGTCCATGGTCGGACAGCGAGTCGCCCATTACTCGCCGCCCGCATGCCCGCGCCTACGGTGGCCGGAGATCGTCTTGCGACGTCCGACGCCGTGGGCGTCTACCACTGCGGCTGGGGTGGAGGGAGGTCGCTGTTCTCTCCCTCACGCGGCCCGCCTCCTCCTTCGCGAGCATGACTGCTTCGCAGAAGGAGGCGACCGCTTCCCACTCCGTCTCGCCCCGCAGCATGGCCTCGACCAATGCCGGGCGCGAGAGGTCTCCGCCTATAGCCGTCGTGAGGACACGGCGGTGCTCTGCCCAAGCGGGGCAGTCCTGCACCGTATGCTCCACCGTGTCCTCCGGACGATCCTCGCAGTGGTGACACCCAGGCGTTTCTTCCCTCCTTATCAGACACAGGTACCTCCCGAAACTTCCGTGTCCGGTGAGGAAACTTTCACCGTCTTACTAAAAAAAAGTTAAACATCTGTTGAACACTTGTCTAAAAGTGTTTATTTTTTTTGTGTTTATTTATTTATATGTTAATGAAATAAATTTGCATATTTGAATAAATAATATGGTTTTTTTTCTGTTGTTGATAAAAGTAGTTTTATTGGAATATTCTATTCTATTACTCAAGCAACATTGATTTTAGCAACGTTGCTAAGTGGCCCTTTTAGATGCCCTGCTTAAACTGGATGAAGTTAAATTGTGTCAGTTGTAGGTAGGTAGTCATTACAATATTGATCAACTTTTACTAAAATTACTTAATGTCTGCTTATTTTACCACCGTCATTTACCATTCATCATTAGGTAGATACTGTTTCAGTAAATGCTCCATTATCGTAATGAAACATCCTGATCTAAGTAATAAAAAGTCATACATTGTGAGAATTCCATTCTTATTTATAATAACTGTGCCTGCCAACGGACGTGTTTACGAAATAATAAAATTAAAACTCTGTGCCGTAAAATGGAAGAGGAACAAGGCAATGAGTCAAATATTGAAAAACCCAAGAGCAACTCTGTCGAAAAACAAAATATCATTAGCATAATAAGAAATGTGAAACCCGAAATTATACTTGAGTATTGCTGCGGAATATATAAATTTCAATTTATTAACGGACAGTTACATCTCCCCAATCGCAAAATGAAAGCATTAGGGCTTTTGTTTCCTATAATATATATTCCTACATTTTTTTGGTTCCTCCTCTTACCTGATCCTTTCGATACTACTGAACAGTACAAAGACATATATTTTATGGACACTATTCCGTATCTTGTAGTACTTTTTCAATACGTTTCTGCAATAGTATCCGCCAATTTCGATATCGCAATTGGTTCGATGAATATTCGTATGATTTCTATGCTTGCAGAAGTTGACACCATGCTGCAAGTGAGAAAGAGTACGGAGTTTTATAAAAAAATGGGTTTACGGCTCAATAAACACTTACTAACTTTAATAATTTCTCAAATTATTAATGGAGTGGTGGACTTGTGTAGTGCATCAGATTTCCAGTCAGGAGCTGTCATTTTGCCCCTATATTTTATTCAGAAATTAGAAATATTTTATTTCTGTACATACATTGTTATGATCAATTGGAGACTAAGAATTATTAACAAATATGTGAAAGAGTTTGTTCAGGAGCAAAGTAAGAAAATAATACCTGTTTTTACAGTCAGAGACGCAAAAATTAAAGCTGAGAAAAAGTTTAACTTTATTGGAAAACCAGCGGGAACAAATTCAAAAATAAGAGATTTGGCTACAGCATATGACAATTTGGGAGAAATTACCTACATGACAAATAAAGTCTTTAACTTCCAGAATTTCTTGAGCCTTGTGTCTGCCTTTACGTATATTGTTACTACAATATGGCTGTCGCTTTCTTTCTACCGTACACCTGGCTTTAATAATACAAGTCAACTGGTAAACGTCATGGTTTGGTGTGTAAATACTGTTGTTAACATAATCACCATGTCATATACTTGTGAACAACTGCTTAGAACACGCAACGAGACCAGAATACTGGTGAATAAGATCATAATGAATTATAATCTGCCGAAGGCAATGAGAGCACAAGCTAAAGCATTTATGGAACTCGTGGAGGCGTGGCCGCTACGGATCTATGTATACGATATGTTTTCTATAGACATTAAGTTGATGTTGAAGTTTATAAGCGTAGCTACCACTTATTTAATTGTTATCATTCAAATATCTCATTTCGTTTAAACCTCTAAAACTTAGTATTGTGATGTTTTTGATTTTGAACTTTCTAACCTCACCTGTACGAGTGTCATACGAGTGCATGCAAAAGAGCGCACAATTGCAATTTAATTATTGTAGGTTAATACATAATCATTATTTAGTTATTGATTTTTGAATCTATTGATTAAGATTTCATCTTAAACTAGTGTAACTTATTGTCATGGGTTGTTCTTAATACTTTTCGATAAGTTTAACGTATCTACTTAAATTACAAGGTTAGGTAATTAGTAAGATTTGATTATAATTGTTATCATTTATGCTTTACCATTGTAGACAAAATAATGCCGAAAATGTACATAAATATTTTATTGAAATATTACATTACTTATTCCAATGCACTTGTGTGTTTTTGTAGTATGTCCATGGGCAAAAGTACATTTATTGCATATCGTCATAACGCCCTGTGATTTGACAAGTTGACACAATGGAAAATTTGAATATTAGCGATTATTAGGGTACGGAACCCTTCATTACGCGTTGTCCGACACAAACTTGGCCAGTTTTTTTTAGTGCATGTAATGTTAATGATTGTAAATTAATTAATAATTTCATGATCGTTGCAGTCGACAGTCATTGATTACATTACCCAAATGTGTGGAGGCATCATTTCTCCTCACGATCAATAAATTTTAATTTAACTTTTCGATTACTTTAACAGGTAATAATGATCGAGCCAGCAAACAGTAATGAAATTTAATGTAAACAATTCGACATTTACTTGATAAGATCTTTCAATTCTTGCTTCTAACACTAACAAATGGACGTATCTATTAAATATTTAAACTTGACTTGAAGATCTTTATTATTTCATAAGAAATGGAAGACAATAGTGGAGCGAAAATTAAAATTGTCGAAATTATTAACAATATCAAACCGGAGATCATACTCGAGTACTGCTGTGGAATATTTAGATTTCAAATTGCCAATGGAGAACTACATCCACCAAATCGGAAAATGAAAGCTTTTGGAGTGACAATCGTAACAATCTATGCTGCTATATTATGCTGTTTCCTAATCTTACCGCAACTTACGAGTATGTATGAAAATTTTGGTAATATCTACATGATAGAGGTTTTACCAAGCGCTGTGGTCAGTTTTCAATATGCAGCCGCGATGATAGCCGCAAATTTTTTGTCTAGTTCAATGAATATTCGTAAGATTACTTTGCTTGCTGAAGTAGACACCTCGCTGCAAATGGAAAACTGTAAACATTTTTATAAAAGGATGGGATTACAACTCAATAAGTACCTAATTTACGTAATAATAATACATGTAATTAATGGAGTACTGGATTTGTTTGCTACGGAAAATGTTGCGTTAGAGATTTTGGTTTGGCCCTTATATTTTATACAGAAAATTGAAGTGTTTATTTTTTGTGCCAATGTTGTCATGATAAATAGTAGACTTTCCATTATCAATAACTATTTGAAAGAATTTATTCAAGAACAAGACAAGAATTTGCCTGTATTTACAATAAGGAATGCAAAAATTAATCCCGAGAAAATTTTTAATTTCATCGGACGTCCATCATTAAGAAATGTAAAAATTAGAGATCTGGCAACAGCTTATGATAACATCGGAGAAATTAGTTCCATGATAAATGATGTTTTTAATTTCCAGATATTCATGACTTTAGTGTCTGCCTTTACATGCATAGTTTCGACAATATGGATATCCCTCTCATTCTACCGCACATCAACTGACTATCAAATTAGTCAATTAATAAACAATATGATTTGGTGTTTCAATACGATTTGCAATATTGCTATTATGTCATTTTCTTGCGAGAAACTTCTAATAACACGGAACAAAACAAGGATATTAGTGAACAAGATCATAATGAACTATGATCTACCGAAGACAATGAGAGTGCAAGCTAAAGCATTTATGGAACTCGTGGAGGCGTGGCCGCTACGGATCTATGTATACGATATGTTTTCTATAGATATTAAGTTGATGTTGAAGTTTATTAGCGTGGCCACCACGTATTTGATTGTACTCATTCAAATATCTCATTTTGTTTAAAATTTATCTTGGTTTTTTTTACACTCGTGAAATTAGACACAATGCGAGTAAAAGAGTAAATGTAAGATCGATTCTAATCTCTCATGTATTAAGCCCAAAAGGACCGCCACAGTAGATGGGCTATGTCATTCTGGAAGATTAAATTAACCACAGTAATCTATTCTAGTTTTTTTCGTGGACTGTTCTCAGTACCTTCATTTTCGGTGTTTTTTATTGTTTGTATTATAACGTGATTATGTCAAAATAAATGTGTGTCATATAAAATAAAAAGATCTGATTATATGCAACGCACTTGTAGCTCTTGCCACAGCAGCATTAATGGCAACATCCGATTCCGTGACATGACACAATAGACTGAGAGCTACTGAACCCTCAGGTTGTCCTGTAAGGCTAGAATTTTGTATAGTGATGTGTTTTAGTATGCTGAGTATAGTAATCATCAGCCCTGCACTTCAGCAACCATACATTTTTATAAGTGACAAAAAAAATTGAAAAATAATTTTGTCCTGTAAGCTTGAGATTTTACTAGGACGTCAGTGATTAACTATACTCGTAAAAAGACCTGTTATTATAATTATAGAAATGAGTTCCAAATACTGTGATTATGATTACGTAAAATTGCAATCGATAATTTTTTATTACTAGCCGTTTGTATGTCAAGGCAAACTGGCAAAAGCCTCCCTTGCTTTCTTCAACTTTTCTCTATTCATATTTAATTCATAGAAACTGGGCCTCAGTTGCCATTTTCTGCTTTTTGGCCTGGCCTGACTGTCTTTTTAGCCCATAGCTTATGTGACAAAAGAAGTAAGTCCGTTACATGCGTTCCACGATTTAAGTTTAATTCTTAGGATACTGCACTCCATTGCTCGCTGAAAAACCGCGAATGCGGACTTTTGACTTTTGATACTACTCGTTTTAGAGCTCGGTGAATTTTTGCGAAAGCGCTTGACGCAAGCTGAAAACTTGCTCACTACTTCTTCAATTAGGTATGAAGAAAAAAGTATAAAAAGTGTTTAAGGCATTACGAACTTTTTAAATATTCAATTTTAAAGGGATACAAATTTCGAAATGCCTAAAAGACTTTTTTTGGTTCTTTTCAGCGTGCCTCAAGTACTTATCCAAAATTTCAAAAAACTCTTGATCATGATTAGAGACTGCAGACATGCAGTCATTGGAGTCAAGAGGAGGAGGAATGAAAATGTCCACTAGTTTTTTTTTTCAATGAGATATGAAAAGTTTCCGTCGCCGTCGTCTCAATCAAGAATAGATAATTACTTCTAAAAGTTTTTCGTGTTCGTGACTGTACTATGTAAGAGTTATCGATTTTAACGCTCAATTGAGACATACTTTCTTAAGAAACATTGAATGAATTATTTATTTAAAAACAAGACATGTTATTATGGAAATGGAACCTAAATAACGTAGACGATGACAAAGAAGCGATAACAAATATTTATACATATACTTATGTTAAGTTCAGTTTCGAGTGAACGTATCGGTTTTGAAAAGATAATTGAGGCATTTTCACCATGGAAGTAGAACAAGAAAATGAAAATAAGTCATATTCTTTAAAGAAGCAAAAAAATATATGTGACTACAAGAAAAAAGTTGTCCACACTCTGAAAGTTATAATAATTATTGAATATCTTCTCGGAATATTCCGATTTTCTTTTATCAATGAAGAATTACGGCAACCCAGTTGGAAAATGAAAGTGTTTACAGTTTGTGTTATTGTTACATTTATTATTTTATTTGGATTATACTTTACTTTTCCGACTATTTTAACCAATTATGACGTGAAAAATGTTATCGAAACTGCTGATAAAGTTTGTATCATAATGATATTTATCCAATACGCTCTCTGTACAATATCAACTACTTTTTTTCTATCTTCTAAACACATTAGCATCATTAATAAACTTGCTGGACTAGACACAAAGTTGCAACTCAAGAAATTATATTTTTTTTATCGCCAATCACGGTTAGGAACGTATAAATATATATTTGTGGTTTTTGTTGGTGAATTTGTTAACAACGTTTTAGATTCGATGACCATATCAGATTTGGCATGGGCAATTGTTGCTGGACCTCTAAATTTTGTGCAAAAACTGGAAATAGTAACTTTTTGCAAATACATCGATTTTCTAAGGCACAGACTTCAAATAATTAACAACTATTTGAAATCATTTCTTGATAACCAGGGCTGTGCAACAGTTTATGTGATAAAACGTGAACCAATTGAAAGTATGGACAAATTCAATTTTATTGGTCATGCTTCTGAGAGAAATACTAAAATACGAGATTTGGCGAAGACGTATGGTATTATCGGACAAATTGGAACCATGATCAATGAGGTTTTCAAGTTTCAAATTCTTACAGTACTCATTAGTACTTTTGTGTTTATTCTGGTTATCATGTGGACTTGTCTATACTATTACCGCACATCAATTAATGCCGTAACTCTATTGGCAAATGTAATTATTTCGTCTTTTATATGGATTTGCTACGTGGCTTTGATTTCAATTGCTTGTGAACGATTACTTCTAGTACGCAATGAAACAAAGATTCTCGTAAATAAGATTATAATAAACTACGATTTACCAAAGACCATGAGAGTACAAGCTAAAGCATTTATGGAGCTTGTAGAGGCGTGGCCGCTACGGATCTACATCTATGATATGTTTTCAGTAGACATCACGTTGATGTTGAAGTTCCTTAGCGTGGCGACAACTTATTTGATTGTCATCATTCAAATAGTCAATTTCTTTTAAATATTATGTTTCAAATTAATTCAGCACACTAGGTAATCATCCTCACATATGTTAAATAAAGTTGTGTGTTTTAAATCGCATTTTTTATGATTTCATAACACCTGCATTCCCCGAACGTGTAAATGTAGGTACCCAATGTCTAGTTAATAGTGTCGATACTCTTGCCACTAACCGGGATTGGCATACTTCGATAGCACCTCGCCAGGCGCAAAAATATGTAAAAAAATCTATTTCCTACAGTTATTTTAATGGCAACTGGTCGCGCCCGTGTATTAGATTGGTACAACAAAATGTGTATTTCACACTCAGGTTACACTTACACTTGATTTTTTTTTACATATTTTTACGCCTGGCGAGTTGTAAAACCAACTAAATTATTTGGCTCATATAACGGATGGTCGAATACTCCTTGCTCGCAGAGGCACTGGCATTCCGGCTCTGCGTTTTTCGCCAGGCTAAGTAGCGTGTTTCCGAATGCGCCATTAGACGTAGTTTGTCTATGGTCGCACTGACCAATGGTGGCCAAGGTCATTTCAAGTGTAACGCTAACTGATCACTGATTAGTCAGTTTGAATATTGTTAGAACCAATCCGGTTCAAGATGTCTTTTGACTTTGGTCTTAAGTTTATAGGAGAGTAGTTTTTAAGGCAAATGGCGCGATTTTTACAATATTTTAATTAGAGTTTTATCGTGTAACAATGCTCTTTAACTGAACCTGACCCACCCCGACTACACTCATTAATTTTCCCTCTCTTAAAATATTCATTTTAAAGATATGAAAGTTTCGAAAGCCTCAAACACTTTTATTCTGACCAAAAAAATCACATCTTTGAATTCGTCTAGCTTCAAAACCACTCCTCAAAGAGGGGTCTTACCGCCGCGATTGCGGCGTGCCCTCAACAGAGCACCGCTGTGTCCTCACGACGGCGATAGGCGGAGACCTCTCGCGCCCGGCATTGGTCGAGGCCATGCTGCGGGGCGAGACGGAGTGGGAAGCGGTCGCCTCCTTCTGCGAAGCAGTAATGCTCGTGAAGGAGAAGGCGGGCCGCCTGAGGGAGAGGACAGCGTCCTCCCTCCACCCCAGCCGCAGTGGTAGACGCCCGCGGCGCCGGACGTCGCGAGACGATCTCCGGCCACCGTAGGCGCGGGCATGCGGGCGGCGAGTAATGGGCGACTCGCTGTCCGACCATGGACCATGCCCGGGTCGACGGCGCGTTGTGTTCCACGCGCGCCTCAAAGAGTGTCAGCATAGTGACGGGGCCTGTAGAGGGCCAAAGCCTGCCGGGGTCGCGGGACCAAGGGATTACCGTGACCCCGGTACGTAAAGGGCTAGTGAAGGACACCGTGGATTTTAGTCAGTACAAGTCTGACAGTCCCTCCCGCCCTGCCCTGGGTGGGAGGACTCATTTGATGATTTTACCACGATAAAAAAAAAAAAAGCTTCAAAACCACGTTTGCTCAGCAGGGTCAGCATTTCTGTGGTTAAAGATAATTGAAGAAGTATTCGATGATTCCCGATGTCTACCCCCAATTTATCCTCCACTAGTGGACAGTGAGACGTTTTATATAAAACATTCCCTCTGTCCCCTCTGGGGTGGACAAAAGGAAGATTTTATATAAAAGTTCCCTCTGGCCACCACTGGTGGACAGTGATACGAATTTTATTAAATATTTCCGTTGGCCGCCACTGGTGGACAGCGAGACAATTTTAAGCTCTCTTCCGATTTTAATACGATTTTAATTCTATGTGTCCACCACTGGTGGTCAGTGATAAATTTTTTTCAGAAATGTTTCACTGTCCACCATTAAACTGGAAATAGCAAGAAAAAATGCTGAATATCGGGTGTTTCTCAGTAGCAGCCACGGATTTGTGCCAATAAACAGAATTTTCTACTTTTCTTATCACATCACATCTGTACTCCCCGAGGAGTTAGACACTATGGTGTGACGTACCTAATTGCACGCACATTTCGGAAGTGTTAGTAATGTTTATGTTTTAGTAAACGGGCACAAATCCGTAGCTGCTACTGCAGATCACCCGATGACATGTTTCCCGACCTAGCAATCGTACCCAGGACCTCATAATCAGCAATAGATCTTGCCACCCCCAGTTTAGTGGTGGACAGTGAAACTTTCTAAAAAAAATCATCACTGTCCACCAGTGGTGGACATAGATAATACTGTAGCTTAAAATCGTCGAACTGTCCACCTGTGGTGGCCAACAGTAATATTTAATAAAATTCGTACCACTGTCCACTAGTGGTGGCCAGGGGGAACTTTTATATATATAATCTTCCTTTTGTCCACCCCGGGGGGGACAGATTGAAAGTTTTATATAAAACGTTTCGCTGTCCGCCAGTGGGGGACAAATTGGGGGTGAACATCGGGAATCATCGGAAATTTGAGCAATTTTTCAGCATGCCTCAAACATTATTCCAAAATATCAAATAGCTCTTAGGCCATGCCCTCTACGGGGCCCCCGTGTGGGCCCTAAGCATTCGGACGCGACCACTGAAGCTGGTCGCATGCCAGAGGGTAATTTTTTTTTTATTTTTATCCTGGTATAATCATCAAATGAGTCCTCCCACCCAGGGCAGGGCGGCAGGGACTGTCAGACTTGTACTGGCTTGTAGGGACTATCAGACGATAGTCCCTCCCGCTCTGCCCTGGACTCATTTGACGATTTTGATTATTTACCACGATAAAAAAAGCTCTTAGGCCATAATAATGAGACAACAATGTTTTTCCTGCAATATGCCAATCAAGTATCATTTATTTTGAGCAACCTTAATTGAAAGACAAGGCGAAATGCGGAATTTGAACTTTAAAGCGATTAATTTCTCAAGGTATGAGTAATTTTAAAAACATACCACAGGTTTCAATGGATCAAGTCGTTCATATCCTATCAGAAAAATTAAAAGTTCAATTAGTATTAATGCCTTATCCTATAGTAAGATCTTATAGTAAACGTCGTTTCTTGTGGCATGAGAAGCGTAGAAATCGTTTTGATTTATCTTTAATGAGGCTGAGGGCACTCGGCCCCGCGGCCCTATAGTTTCAACCCCAGAAGGAAGTGAAGAAAATTTAGTGTATGTATATTTATTTGTAGAAGATGGCGGGACGAGCTTGACAAAACCGATGACCAGTGGCCCACTTTGGCCCTGGATCGTGAAAACTGGAAGTCATGGGGAGAGGCCTTTGCCCAGCAGTGGGATGATGTAGGCTAGCAGTATCAGTATATTTACGCCGCTTGAGCCGCAGTGACAGCACCTGCACAGCACAATGAACTTGTAAGATGGTCACAACTTGGAAGATGTAGGTCCACTACATCTTCCAAGTAGTCCATCACAAGAGTATCGACACAGGTTGCCTCCGACTCTAGATGCCTTCCCAACAACAACAACTCAATGGTTAGACCATTGGGTTTTAAGACAGCTGGAACGCCGATAGTAACGAGAGCTGCTACAATGTGACTCTTTGGATGCATAGGCCATGGTTTCTGAGGTTGCTGACAGCTTCCCCACAGTGTCAGGGATGAGGAGAAAAAAGTGCGACAGCTTAAAAAAGTAATAAGTAGAATAACAATAAAAAAATAAAGGTTATGTTGAAAGTTATTAAATAAACGACCCATAATTGTGTAGGAAACTGACACATTTATATTACACTGTCATATTTATAGAACAAACAAAATTATAGGTAATAGTCAAGCCACGTTTTACCCGCGACTTTGCCTGTGAGGATTTATGACACAATGTTTTCGGTTCTTGTGCCATCCAAATGAATAATTCAAACGCATGTTCTTATATGACTTCTGTTCTGCGTAGAAATAAACAGACAGATAACATGTCAATAATTTTGTAGTGCCGTACATTTATAACGGTCACTCACGGAATTATTTTATTTTACAGTCATTTGTGTATAGTATAATAATATATTGAAGCATATAATGAAGTAAACATATAAAATAAAAATACATTTTATTGTATTAAAAGTCATTTCTTGGTATCGTATTCGACAACTACACGTTGTCGTCGCAAATACTATAAACAGTTTTTAGAAGATGGAGGGTATCATAACGAAAGCAAAGAGACTTATGAATAAGCTTAACATACTACAGATTGAAGGAATTGCTTGTAAAAATGAGACTATCCAGCTCATGTACTCTTTAAAGCCCATTACGCTAGTAGAATACTGCTGTGGGATGTTTAAATTTCGCTTTATTAATGGAGAATTAAGGCCACCCAATTGGATAATGAAACTGATTGGTGCATTCTACATAATAACCTTTACTATTGTGTATTTTAAGAACTTTATAAGACCGACTGTTCAGGTCAAACTCGGCTCACGCTATGGGAGAGTTTTGCAAGAAATACCGAGTATAGGGTTGATTGTCCATTACATAACGTCTGTACTCAAACCCTGCTTTCCTGCTAACTCAATGTTAAATATTCGCATCTTCACATCGTTTGCGAACCTAGACGAATTGTTGCAAGTAGAAAAAATCAAAGGTTATTACAAAAAATCACGCTGGGAAACTAATTTACTTATGTCTGTTCTCTTGTTTATTCACATGGTCAATTTTATTTTCTTTATTATGAATGAAAATGATGTTTTATGGGCGATCATCGTGTTCTACTTGTACTTGATGCCAAAACTAGAAATACTGACATTCATCAAATACATTATAATGGTGAAGTGTAGACTTGCTACGATCAATAAGCACTTGAGTACGTTTGTTTTTGAACAAGAACAGAAGCATATCGCTGTTTTTACTGTCAGGAATGGAAAACAAGAATCTTGTGATAATTTTGATTACATAGGACTTGTATCAGGAAATAACGCGAAAATACGAGACTTGGCAACAATCTATGACATTACAGGAAGGACTTGTTTTCTGATAAACAAAGTTTTTAACTTGAAGATATTTTTGATTCTTGTGACTGGATTTGGATACATACTTATGACAATACGAACGGCGCTAAAATATTATCAGAGACCTGGTTACCACACAATTGAAATAGCCACCGTGATAATTTGGTGTTTGCATGCGATTGGACATGTTTTAGCCCTATCATTTGTTTGTGAAATATTACTTAAAGAACGCAGTAAGACTAAGAATTTAGTCAATAAGATTATAATGAACTACGACTTACCGAAGACAATGAGAGCACAAGCTAAAGCGTTTATGGAACTCGTGGAGGCGTGGCCGTTACGGATCTATGTATACGATATGTTTTCTATAGATATTACCTTGATTTTAAAATTTATAAGCGTGGCAACGACTTATTTAATAGTAATTATTCAAATATCACATTTAATTTAAACAAGTATTTAATAATTACTCCTTAGTATATTCCATCAGTCTATTTTAGTACCTATTGAAAATAGTTTCTGTTGCACGATTGGATTTCAAACATGAGATTTGTGATTTCAACCCACGTTACTTCTGTTCTGTGCATTAAAATTGATAATGTTAACTAATTGATATTACTTTTGCATTAAACATTACTCGTGCTAAATATGTGTTCTTACTACAGGTTTTCTTCTGCTTAACCCATCGGGAAAGCGTATTTCCATTCTATGCAAGGCCAAAACGCAAAGGTGTATAACTAATCGCGTATAGATTTGAAGTCACTTTTTACTAATGTCGTCCAAGAGTAATACGCAAATACTCGCTGTATACTACGAGTACGTAGTATTTAACCTGATCAACTACCTCACTCCAAAACATACCGTGCCTGTACGTATACGAACTAATCGTGTATGGTTTGGAATAAGCGCGTCCAACTCTAGATTCCAATCTATCCGCAAACAGTTACATGCCATTTTGATTTGTTGACCTCTCTTTCTATTCCATGGTAATGATATCTGCGTGTCTATTCTCAAATTTGAATCATACTTCGGCATGTGCCATATAAGCCCATTGTTTTACGCTATGAGCCCGAAAACCGAACCGAACCTCGGAGTACCCCTGGCGTAAACCGTTTTCTTCACATTCAAGAGCACAAAAACATTGATTTTTGGTATATATAACTGATGTAGTATAGCATCTACGTTACAATATAGAAGAGCAGCACGCAAAATTTGTGTATAGATTGTAATCGCAGATTTAAAAACAGCATTACGATGTATACGCGAGCAGTTTCTTATGGCTGCGTTCTGGCCTTGTATAGATTGGATACGCATCGAGAAAATAAATGCGTGTAGTGATGATATCTCTATTTCTCAAAAGAATTCATTTGACATTTCACATCGTGCTCATGTACATTTAAATTGAGCGCAGTTATTCTAAAATTTATCTGTGGCCCTACACATTCAGGTTTTAGACATCCTATGGAAAATGATAAATGGTTAAAGTTACTTGTAGGACGCAATTGCTGAAAAAGTGACAACTCTTGTTTCTCTTGATTACAGATCAACGATTCGTTGTTCTTTTGTTTAACTAGGTACAATGAGGATCGAATCTTTTTTTGTGTGGGTAACCAAATAATTTATACGTTGAAGTTATTGTAAATACAAAAAACCATAAAACATTATTCTGTTTGAACACTGTGTTTGTGGTTTTTATTAATTTACAAAAATCAAAGCTTACAAAAATTTTTTGACCATTGATCGATAGACTATTCGGCAATAAAATCAGATGTGCATTCTTTACAAAATTGTTAAGTATAAGCTAGGATATTTCTGACCATTGATCGATAAAGATCATAAATGACGTATTTTAAAAATTACTGCAAGCAGTGCGTTATGGTCGGGTTATTGCAGCGAATTGTAGCGACGGTTATTTCAGTCGGTCGAAGTCAGTTTTTGTGGCTGATAACAACATAATATTATAATAAAGGAGACTTTTCCACTTTTACTTGGTACGAGTATTTCATTGCATTATAGTTAATGATTATGATTGCCCACCACAGCAGTTGGTTTACCTCCGTATTCATTAAGTGGGAGTATCTTATTTGTTGCCCATGTACTTATAATGCCGATCAATAAATTCAATTGCCTTTACACCTACTTACATTACTCGACTGCTAGCGTACACTTCATTATCGTAATGGAACGGTGTTTTATCTTGACCAATTTGGCGTCTCTGTGATGGGATATTTCACTCCTTGCTGACATTCACAAACTATAGGACGTTTTCCTTCTACTACTACTCTTACGTTGAAATCCTTTGTTGACTATACGACATGGAAGAGGACAAGGAACAAGATAATGAGTCACATATTGACAAAAAAGAAAACTGTGCTGAAAAAAAGAAAATAATCAACATAATTAACAATATCAAACCTGAAATAATCATCGAGTACTGCTATGGAATATTTCGATTTCAACTTATCGATGGAGAACTACGTCCTGCAAATTGGAAAGCAAAAGCTTTTGGAGTATTCTTAATTTCAATATACACAATTGTGTTTTTTTGTTTACTATTTCTTGCTGGAGCGTCGAATTCTACTTCTGAAGAATTTAAAATGGTAGACTCTGTGGACGAAATCCCTTCTTTTGTCGTTATATTTCAATACGCTGCGTCAATGATAGCAGCTAATTTTATCATCGGTTCTATGAATATTCGTTTGGTCACTTTACTTGCGGAGGTAGACACCACGCTGCAAGTGGAAACATGCACAGATTTTTATAATAAATTGGGATCAAGGCTAAATAAGTACCTCACTATCCTTGTTATAACTCATATTATTAATGGCGCAGTGGATTTATACAGTTTACCAAATGTTCAATGGGCAATTACAATTTTTCTGATTTATTTTATCCAGAAATTAGAAGTTTTCATTTTCTGTACATATGTTATTATGTTAAATGGAAGACTCATCCTTGTAAACAGCTATTTGAAAGAATTTATTCAAGAACAAGATAAAAAGAACATTACAGTTTTTACAGTCAGAGACACAAAAGTTAAAACCGCGAAAACGTTCAATTTTATTGGGCGTCCATCAGTAAGAAATATGAAAATAAGAGATTTAGCTACAACGTATGATAACATTGGTGAAGTCTGTTCCATGATAAATGATGTTTTTAACTTCCAGATATTTTTGACTCTAGTTTCGGCTTTTACGTACATAGTTATAACTATGTGGTCATCACTTTCTTTTTATCGCACATCAGATAACTATCAAATAAGTCAGTTACTCAATAACATGATTTGGTGTTTTAACACCATTTGTAATGTTGGCTATATGTCATTTACTTGTGAACGTCTACTTATAACACGCAACGAGACCAGGATATTGGTGAACAAGATCATCATGAACTATGATCTACCGAAAACAATGAGAGTGCAAGCTAAAGCATTTATGGAACTCGTGGAGGCGTGGCCGCTACGGATCTATGTATACGATATGTTTTCTATAGACATTAAGTTGATGTTGAAGTTTATAAGCGTAGCCACCACTTATTTAATTGTAATCATTCAAATATCTCATTTTATCTAATCTTGTACTTAACTTTCTTGTGCTACCTGTGGCATTTTGTATTGTGTAATAATGTTACGGAAAAATGTGTGCCTATTTCTAAATAGATAAGAAGTAGCAACATTAATTGTGTCATGTTGTTTTAACTATTAAATGTTGTCTTAAAGTACACGTGTTATTATTGGTTTTATCAACTTTGTATTCACGATGAGTTGAAAATAAAGTTTTTTCAAGTGATTGCTTATATTTTTGGACACCCTCATAAGTTTTTATAAGTCTTGAAGGCACGCAAGCCCAAACTCCTTACAAAACCAATTAAAAGGATCTAGACTAGGTGTCGATCCTCTAATTCAGAAACAGATGCTACTTTTTTTTCGTGACATAAATGTTTATTATCGTATGCTTTAATAAAGCTATCACTGCTTATTACGGAAATAATTAAAACGTAGATAGAAAATGCTAGATAAGTATTAGATTAGTAAATTTTATGCTGGATAACCAAACCAAAAAAAAAACGAAAAAGGACCCGACAGGGCCAAATGCCTGCCCAGGTTGCCAGTTTTTTTTTTGCGTTTGCCCACACTAGTTATTTCTCCTGTGTCATGGGTGCGTTTACAAACGCAGAAACTCACATACAAAAACACCCAGACCCGGAACAACTACTTGTAGGTCCTACAAATATTATTTCCGTGCGGGAATCGAACCCGCGACACGCAGCGCAGCAATCCAATCGCTTAGCCATTGCGCTAACCGCGCCGCAAAATGACTCAAGAGGTTATTGCAGCCGTTCTCTCCGCTTCACCCATATGTGACCAACCAAAACAAAAAACAATGCGAAAAATATACACAATCTTGATATCACGATTATGTTTTATGGCTCAACATATTTATGTTGAGTTATGTAAAACCATCATGATCATCGTAAAGAAAATAACTCGTAAGTAATTGTGATTACATAGTTATACAGCTGACCAATAAAGAATTAGGTTACATAAATATTAATATCTTTGGAGGCAAACAATACTTCATTATATTAATGGAACTTAACATAAATAAGGCCATGACAAATAACATTACATTAGTTATATCCAAGTATTCAACATAGAACAAACGTTTCGGTTCCGCTAAATCAATTAATATAATTGGCACAATGGAAGCTGAAAAGGAAGATAAGAGTAAATCAAATTTCGGAGAGAAACGTAAAATGATATGTGACAGTAAGAAGCAAATTGTCGACACTATAAATGTCATAATCATTATTGAATATATCCATGGAATATTTCGATTTTCTCGTGACAATGACGAGTTACGACAGCCCAACATGAAAATGAAAGGATTTTCAATTTTTGTAATCTCATCATATATTATTTTGTTCGGAGCGTTCTTTACTTTCCCAACTACCTTTACTAATTACGACACTGGCAATTACGTTCAAACTGCTGACAAAGTTCGCATCACAATAATGTTCGTCCAATACGCTCTCTGTACGGTAACAGCTTCTTTCTTTATTAATAGAAATAATATTCGCATTATAACTACGCTTGCTAATCTAGACACCATGTTGCAAGTCGGGAAATTCAGTAAGTTTTACAACCTATCACGTTTTGAAACATACAAGTACATGTTTCTTGTTGTTGTCAGTCAATTTACAACAAGCCTCTTAGATTTGTTTACGGTCGGAGATATAGCATGGGCAATTGCTTCAACACCCCTAAACTTTGTGCAAAAGCTGGAAATTATAACGTTTTGCAAATATATTGACCTGATGAGGCGACGATTGATAATGATCAATAACTATTTGAAAACATTTGTGGATGACCAAGAGCAGGACACTGCCACAGTTTTTACAATAAGATGCAGACCAGCTGAAACTACGGAGAGATTCAATTTCATTGGACATGCATCGGAGAGTAATACTAAAATACGAGACACAGCAAAGATGTATGATGTTATTGGGCAGATTGGTTCCATGGTCAATGAGGTTTTCAACTTTCAGATCCTCACTATTCTTATGAGTACATTCATATTTATCATCATAATCATGTGGACATGTCTATACTATTACCGGAGCTCAATTAATGACTTGGGGCTATTGATGAATGTAATACTGTCTTCTTTTATTTGGATTTGCTACGTAGCTATGATGTCAATTGCTTGTGAACGATTACTTCTAGTACGCAATGAAACGAAGATTCTAGTTAACAAGATCATAATGAACTACGATTTACCAAAGACCATGAGAGTACAAGCTAAAGCATTTATGGAACTTGTAGAGGCGTGGCCGCTACGGATCTACATCTATGATATGTTTTCAGTAGATATCACATTGATGTTAAAGTTTATAAGCGTGGCAACAACATATTTAATTGTAGTTATTCAAATATTCAATTTCTTTTAGGTTTCTTTCGCAAGATATTTAAAGTTTGTATTGATTCAGCACTTACTGTCAGCCTGTGTCATCCGTCTATCTGGGCAAATGCCTCTCCCCAACAGTACTGTATTGTAATAATATTTTGCCAATATAATTGGCTGTGTGGGTGGTATTAGAAATAAAAGTTTTGTGTTTGAAATTACAATTTTATTACTTTTTCCTTTTGTAATCAAACCATAATGCTAGAGTTGCTAGAAGTCACATTCATCGTCGATATTTCATCACAGTGAGCAATCTAGTCACTTCATTATTCAACCGCGTACTCGTAATTTTCGATATTGAATTATTTTAGTACATATAAGTTACAATTTCTTTAATTCTTCAATAGACAAAATGTCGAAAAGCCTCCTTAAGTTTTTCATCACCGAATTAACACCGTATTCAACCATCGGAGTACCGAATTCTTCAGCTATCATTCTCCAATTGCTGTTCATGAAGTTTAGAACAGCTTGACCTGAAAACAAACAACATTTAAATTAGGTGTGTTCGTTTTGCCCAACCCAAAACTTGCTTAGAATTATATATATATATATATATATATAGAATTCATGAATTCTATGTTTTGTATTATACTGAAGGTTGGTAAAGACTAATAACTATAATAAATGGATCTGTCTGATCAATATTGACCACCGTTGATATGTCCGTTCAGGCGTCCATATTAAATAAATAAAGACGTGATGTATGAAATACTCGTACCTTACGTGTTTAAAATGGACACTTCAACATATCAATACAATTTTTTTTATCGTGGTAAAATCACCAAATGAGTCCTCCCACACAGAGTCCTGAGAATAGCGCATTCAAACAAACAAACTATTCTGCTTTATAATTTTAAGTATACGTCAATTTAATGGAGAATTGTAGGTACTAATGAAATTAAGATTAGGTACTTACTTATTTCGGGACTTCCCTTGAAAAGATTCGTCATAGTGTAGCTAACTCTTCCATCATAACTATGGTCAATATTCGAACTCTCAATATCCAAATAGCTTTGTCCATCTGTCTTGACTCTGGACCCCAACTTGAGGATACTGTGTAGCTTGATATTACCTAAAAAAATATACAAGATTGACCAAATACTTCGTCTGCCTACGAAATATATTAAGTTCACGTTATAAAAACGTTACTTGTAATTATTGAATTGTATTAGTAATTTTAACGTAATTGCTCTACATATACACACATCAAAAGTGTCTAGGGATCAACATATATTTTTGCAATAACTTTTCTCCTGATTGATATTAATTAAAAATTTTTTTAAGGATTCATCAAATAAAGTGTTTTCGTTTGTCACAGTAACGATAAACCAAGTCACCTTTGCATTAATAAAGAAATTTGCCATTTTCCTAATAAAGGGATTTTTGACATTTGAACCACTAACACAAAAGTTCGAAAAAAAGACTGAAATAACAGTTTTCTTTAAAATTTTATTGGGTAACTTAAACAATTAATAATCCGTGTTTCTACCGCGAACACTAACAACACAAGAACATCGGTTTGGCATACTCAAAATGAGATCATCCAAATCACGCTGTGGAATGGCCGCCCATGTTCGTTGCAACAACAAAAAAAGGTCTTCTTGCGACTGGATACCCTCCATATTCGGCAGAGCTCTTCTCTGTAGCATATCCCATGCATGCTCAATCGGATTCAAGTCTGGCGACTGAGCAGGCCAGGGCAGGACATTGATGTTAGCTGCGGCGAGAGTCTGTCTTACAACTCTTGAGGTGTGCGGTCGTGCATTATCATGCATTAACTGAAATAAGGGACCGATTTGCACTTGTAGAGGAACGATGACGTCTGATACAATCATCTCAGCATAAATTTGAGCGTTGAGGTTGCCTCTGATCCAAATCAACTCAGTTCTTCCGCCGATCCAAATACCCGCCCATACCATGATGGTTCCACCACTATAAGGATGGACTCTGATGAGTCTCGTTTTGGTATGAGACCGGATACAAGACGTATACGACACTGGAGAAGCCCTGGACGCCAACAGCGATTAAAATCCTGCCAGGAAGTCCATCCTTATAGTGGTGGAACCATCATGGTATGGGCGGGTATTTGGATCGGCGGAAGAACTGAGTTGATTTGGATCATAGGCAACCTCAACGCTCAAATTTATGCTGAGACGATTGTATCAGATGTCATCGTTCCTCTACAAGTGCAAATCGGTCCCTTATTTCAGTTAATGCATGATAATGCACGACCGCACACCGCAAGAGTTGTAAGACAGACTCGCGCCGCAGCTAACATCAATGTCCTGCCCTGGCCTGCTCAGTCGCCAGACTTGAATCCGATTGAGCATGCATGGGATATGCTACAGAGAAGAGCTCTGCCGAATATGGAGGGTATCCAGTCGCAAGAAGACCTTTTTTTGTTGTTGCAACGAACATGGGCGGCCATTCCACAGCGTGATTTGGATGAACTCATTTTGAGTATGCCAAACCGATGTTCTTGTGTTGTTAGTGTTCGCGGTAGAAACACGGATTATTAATTGTTTAAGTTACCCAATAAAATTTTAAAGAAAACTGTTATTTCAGTCTTTTTTTCGAACTTTTGTGTTAGTGGTTCAAATGTCAAAAATCCCTTTATTAGGAAAATGGCAAATTTCTTTATTAATGCAAAGGTGACTTGGTTTATCGTTACTGTGACAAACGAAAACACTTTATTTGATGAATCCTTAAAAATTTTTTAATTAATATCAATCAGGAGAAAAGTTATTGCAAAAATATATGTTGATCCCTAGACACTTTTGATGTGTGTATATTCTTCTTCTCAAAAGAAAGATTTATGAAAGCTGAAACCTTGAGTTTTTATTAAGTTGTAATTGTAAAAAAAATCTCGAATCACTAAGGCCAGTAGTACAGGACGTCGCTCAAGACTCAAACTTTACTTAAAACTAGTTTCAACCAATCAAATTGCTTGAATCTAATTTTTAGTAATGCTTGAGTATTGAGTGATGTTCTGTAATACGGGGATATTTCCCCTTCTGGGCTATATAAAGGCCAAATCTAAATAAAAAGGAGAAAGAAAACTTACGACACTTAATAGTAGATTCTCCATCTCCGTCAATCGGGAACACGAGTAGATGCCCGGAAGATTTGTATTTCCCTTTAATAGTCAAATTACAATGCAGTTGGGTTTCAAGTGTATTTTCTTCATACCTGTAAACAATTATTTAAAAAAATAACAAGCCAAGGAAGAGTTAGTTTAGGTAATTTGTCCTAGAGAAAGTAAAAAGATAAATTATAGATGTTTACTAAACTTACCTTGCGAAATCAACAATGCAGCTTTTCAGTCCTCTTGCGTACCCATCAGTGAACTGTATATCGATACCTCCAGGCAATTTCAGACTCAGTTTCTTCATTATATAAGGATCCAAAGCATCGATGCCTAGTTCAGGAATGCCATTTGCAATAACTGGCAAAGCTGCTTGAATGGATTCTTTCAAGCAGTCTGGTGACATATCTTTGCATGGTCTTCTAAAAGAGACTGTAAAGAAGTCCGCGTTATATACAAAGATGTACAAAGAAGTGATTAAGATCACGAGGAGAAAAATAAAGTATAAATACTTACTTGAATATGCTGACGAAAATCCAACAACCAATGCTAATAAAACAATATAAGGTAACATGGCACTGTACATTTCACTTAACTCTTTTAATTTAAATTTGAAGTCAATCTAGGCAGCCAGGTTGTCACCAACTGATGTGGGATAGAAAAGTTCGGCCAAATTTAAACAAGAATAAATGTAAGTACTTACCTAATTGAGGGTTCATTTACAAAATTGCAGCAAATGATGTCATGAAGCTAAATTGCATAAATAGGTTATAGCTTTCCAATAAAAATGCATGAGTAATCTAATAAGTCTTTTATCAGGAATAAACTTTGCTTTAATGTAAGTACTTACCTAATTGACGGTTCATTTACAAAATTGCAGCAAGCTAAATTGCATAAATAGTTAATAGGTTTCCAATAAAAATGCATGAGTAATCTAATAAGTCTTTAATCAGGAATAAACTTTGCTTCAATCACCTTCACTTTTCTCTTTGTCTGTATCTGTTGCTTTAGTTGGCGAGTATCTAATATCTAGATCAAGATCTTCATCTTCGTCTGTGTTGGTTGGTTTAGACGTTGATCCAAAAATTTTAATTAATACTTCATCAGGAAGTGTAAAACCTACGGTAGATGTTGACTTTGAGCCTGGGTTTTTGGTTGACGTAGATTTCGTGGACGGTGTTGTAGGTTTCTCGGTGGTTATTGAAGGTGACGTGAATAACGATGTAGATGATTTAGTGGTTTTGAATTTATCCTTGCTTTCATCAATAGATGATGTAGTTTGTGCTGTAGTGCTGTCACCATTAAGATCAAACTCGTCAACACATCGTGATTTGTGTTTCAACTCCACGTCTGAAATGTACGTATTAGAGTGATGTTTAAAACAGTATTAACTAGGTTATTAAACTGTTAGTAAAAAGGAAGAAAACTCACAAATGCCGCAAAATTTAGCACACTCTAAGTTCCCAGGGTTAGTGTAGGTAAGACCATCTGTCCCACAAACGGGATTATATTCCGACGTTACTGGACAGCGTCGTATGCAGTCCAATGCAGCAGGTGATCGAGTTGTACGAGGACGTGCTGTAGTGGTTGTTGAAATTGTTGCAGAATCACATGTTCCAAATCGAATTATGGCAGCGTCTGAAAAAAAAATTTCAAGACCCATAAGCAAATCTGCCTTTTATCTATATCATCTAAAAAGAAGTAGTCGTTCCAAACACTAAAGAAGCGAAAAATAGGAAAATGATCAAATGGTGGGGAAAACGGTTACGGATATTAAAGAAGTTGCAAACAAAAAGTAGGTTCAATCACGAGCAATTACTCAACTTAGCAAAATTCAAAAGCAATGTTCTCCTACCATATTGCTTAACTTTTTGTGCTTTCATGAACACAAATCTCTATTTTGGACATAAACGAGTATATAACGAGTCTCTCTATTGCTCGTGACTGTACTTGTATTTCAAAATAATATTTACCCTTTCCACACATTTGAGCACAAACCAAGCGACTAGGATTGGTGTACGTCACTTGGTTGGAGCCACAAACTGGATTGTATTCCGATGTCAAAGGACATGTATTCATACATTCTTGTATGTCAGGTGTTGGAGTGGTTCTGGCAACTGAAGGTGTGCTTGTAGTTTGCAAAGTTGTTGTTGTTCTGAGTGTCCCGGGGTTGAAATTGCAGGCAGGGCATGGTTTTTCACATAAAACTTGGACAACTGCAGAAGAATAAATAATATTTCACATGTCGTGTATGATTTACGGTCAGTTCACACCGAGACGCGATGCAACGCGACGTGACGCAACGATACTGCAAATGTGTATCTTTTCGTGTAGTAAATTGAGTTAGATTTTGAGTAGTTCTATTGAAATGTGCGCTCAGCGTCACGTCTCGGTGTCACTTGACCCTTATATAAATAAATAAATATATATTTCACAACTATCACACAACACCATCTAGTCCCAAGCTAAGCAGAGCTTGTGTTATGGGTACTAGACAACTGATAAACATACTTATATATTTCTAAATACATACATATTATAGATAATATTATATGTTAAAAAGCTTCGTTTTAAGTTGTGTATTCATAACGTTATTACGTACACGTTATTACATAAAATGGTAAACCTTACCTTCGCCACAACTTTGAGCGCATTTCAACCGATCCATATTCATGTAAGTGATAAGATCTGTACCACAAACAGGACTATAGGACCCTGTAATAGCGCATTGCTTCATACACCGCTGGAAGCTAGTCAATGGTGTGGTGCGTCCTACATAAGGTGTTGTATCAGTCGTTGGTGGAGGAGTCGAGCCGGTACCCGGCGTCACAAAAACATCCCAATTTGGTGGCGGACACACAGATCTGCGCTGTAAAGTCACGTCTGTAATAATAATTTAATGATTATTAAAAAAATAATGTATAGCGTGGACCCTTGATACTTGCATAAAAGACGCAAACTGCATTGAAGAAGCATCTTATACATATACAATTTATTGATATCGCAGAAACGCGCTCACATATAAAAAACAAAGAACTCATCATCTGCCTAGCCTTTTCCCTAATATATTGGGGTCGGCTTCCAGTCAAACCAGATGAAGCTGGATATCAGTATTTTACATGGAGCGACTGCCTGTCGGACCTCCACAACCCAGTAATTGGGTAATGCGATACCCCATGGTAAGACTGGTTGTCAGACTTTAAAGCTTCTGACTAACAATAACGACTAACCTAACTGAGCTCATAAGAATTTAGGAAAACGTCTTGACTTGACTACATTGCTTCACAAATTAACAACCAACTTTTATGGTACGAGTACACAGCAATTGTGTATCATTTAAATGACATATCACTTACAAAAGGTACCGTTAAATCAATATATTATTTAATAAAAATAAAAAGCAGCTCAACTTACTGACTCCACATCGTGAAGCACAAAACAGCTTCCCCTCGTTATCAAATGTTTGACCATTTGAGCCACAGACAGGATTATACTCAGGCGTAGAAAGGCATGAATCTATACATTGTTGTATTTCGCCTCCATCTTGTCCTGTTGTTGATTCAATGTCAGGATCAGTAGTTACAGGAAGGAATATTGTTGATTCCGGAATAGAGCTAGTGGTAGTCTCCCAATGAGTAGTATCTTCTGTAGATGGGATTGGGTGACAAGTATATGTTGATGACGGCGTTGTGGGCGTCTCGGGGATAGGTCCAATTGTACTCGTGTCTCGTGGGGTAGTTTGTGTGGTTGTGTGTGAGTGAGGTGGTGGAGTCGGGCGTGGTCTAGGTCGTGAAGTTATTTTAGGTTTTCGTGTAGTTGGGTTAGGTTTTGGTTTGGGCTTTGGCTTTGGTTTTCTGGAAAACAAAATATGAAAAAAAAGTAATAAAATAACTTTAATTAGACATTATTTAAAAAAAAATAAGTTATACAAGATTTTCACCACTGCAAGGATGGCCCGGAGGACACTGTGGAACATTTTTTTTTTTTTATCGTGGTAAAATCATCAAATGAGTCCTCCCACCCAGGGCAGGGCGGGAGGGACTGTCAGACTTGTACTGACTAAAATCCACGGTGTCCTTCAATAGCCCTTTACGTACTAGGGTCACGGTAATCCCTTGGTCCCGTGACCCCAGCAGGCTTTGGCCCTCTACAGGCCCCGTCACTATGCTGACACTCCTTGAGGCGCGTGTGGAACACAACGCGCCGTCGACCCTGGCATGGTCCATGGTCGGACAGCGAGTCGCCCATTACTCGCCGCCCGCATGCCCGCGCCTACGGTGGCCGGAGATCGTCTTGCGACGTCCGACGCCGTGGGCGTCCACCACTGCGGCTGGGGTGGAGGGAGGACGCTGTCCTCCCCCTCACGCGGCTCGCCTCCTCCTTCGCGAGCATGACTGCTTCGCAGAAGGAGGCGACCGCTTCCCACTCCGTCTCGCCCCGCAGCATAGCCTCAACCAATGCCGGGCGCGGGAGGTCTCCGCCAATCGCCGTCGTGAGGACACGGCGGTGCTCTGCCCAAGCGGGGCAGTCCTGCACCGTATGCTCCACCGTGTCCCCCGGACGATCTTCGCAGTGGTGACACCCAGGCGTTTCTTCCCTCCTTATCAGACACAGGAACCTCCCGAAACTTCCGTGTCCGGTGAGGACCTGCGTCATGCGGTAGGTAAGGACGCCGTGACGCCTATCCAGCCACTCCTCAAGGAGGGGTCTTACCGCCGCGATTGCGGCGTGCCCGACACTGTGGAACATACGGTGCAGGACTGTCCCGCTTGGGTAGAGCACCGCCGTGTCCTCACGACGGCGATAGGCGGAGGCCTCTCGCGCCCGGCATTGGTCAAAGCCATGCTGCTGGGCAATACGAGTGGGAAGCGGTCGCCTCCTGCGAGGCAGTCATGCTAGCGCCGCGTGAGGGAGAGGACAGCGTCCTCCCTCCACCCCAGCCGCAGCGGTAGACTCCTACATCGAAAAACGTCGGCAGATGATCTCCGGCCACCGTAGGCGTGGGCATGCGAGGAACGAGTAACGGGGGACTCGCTGTCCGATCATGGACCATGCCCAGGTCGACGACGCGTTGTGTTCCATGCGCGCCTCAAAGAGTGTCAGCAAAATGACGGGGCCCCCTCTAGAGGGCTTAGCCTGCCGGGGTCACGGGACTTACGAATTACCGTGACCCCGGAACGAAAAGGGCTATTGAAGGACACCGTGTATTTTAGTAAGTAAGAGTCTGACAGTCCCTCCCGCTCTGCCCTGGTTGGGAGGACTCATTTGATGATTTTACCACACTAATAAAAAAAGGCAAACAAGATTTGAATGCCTTCATGGTATCTAGAGCTTTTTGTTTATAAGACCTCCAAAAGTCAAAGTAGACAAGTCATGAATCACTCGCGTCGATCAGGTTTCCATCACTTGTTACGCTCATGATTCAATCGTTAGGAATCCTTCGCTTGCTCGTGATTCATATATGGCCCTCGCTTTATTTCGTCCTTCATTCATATATTTATTAAATGTAAAGTGATGAGGTTTTTTTTCACCTTTCTCTATGTGTAGGACGTCATTGGATAGGTCGATAAACATTTTTCATTCACAAAATATTAAACCTTAAATACAACTTATTGTAGAGATTGGGGTCACAAGTTTTAACTCAAAAAACTGAATTTAGATATGATATTAATAATCTTGGACGGTCTTTTGGTTTTAATAAGTCTGTAATAAGAATATTTAATCATTTCTACGAGAAATATTTACTTACACATTATGATGGGAAGGGTGGTGACCATGCCAACCACTATAGTCATCAGAAGAGGTATAATCACTATATGAGTGATCTCGACTGGGACTGATATCTTCGGGACTATTATCATAGCTGTCGCCGCTATCGCCGCTATCGCCGCTGTCGCCACTGTAGCCACTACCGCTTGATCTGTCATTCCATTCGGGAGAGTTATCCCAGGGTCTATGTTTATTAGGAGGTTTTGACCAGTGTTGTGGAAATCCAGGGGGTTTCCTGGGCGGTCCACGTCGAGAACCATGTGAGGAAAACCGTGGTGATGGTTTTGGTGGACCCTCATTTTTTTTACGATTTATTTTCGGTCCATAACCTTGAACAGCTACTATGCCCAAAATCACGATCAAAGCTGAAAATGAAACACGACGTAAGTTTTATTCAGTTCAGCAAATTATCTGTATTTAGACAATTTCTGCTGGTGGTACCTACTTATTTCTTGAGGATTTTTCTAATTTATTTGTAATAGATTTATTTACTCCTTATCTCAATTTACCCCAATGGCACTACTAGCTAAGCATTTCATCAAGAGTTTCGTTAAGTACAGCTGTAATACTTTCGTAAAATAGTGTAGTCTTAGATAGAATGCCCAAATTTCTAGTAGGCCACTGAGATTTGAACCCAAGAAAAGGAAGAAACATTATCCCCTTCGTTCGAATTCTACGTAAAACAAGTCTATCAATCTACAAGAAAAACATTAAAAAATGTGCGTAGTGCTAACTCACACATTTATGAAAGGGTTTCACGAAAAACGTTACGCCTTGTTTTGAACACGGAATCTAGACATTTTATTTTTTAATCTAAAAGTGTGGTTTAGATAATGAATGATGATAATACAGTTGTATATCTAAATATAACTGTCTCTGTTTAAATCACTTTAAAAGCCATTACGGTTTAGAACCAATTCTAAATAATTCACTACAAATTATACGCTTCGATAATAATACTATGTATTAGAATGTAATTAACTAATCGTTACCAATATAAAATTCTATACATGAATTCATCTATATATAATGAATAGATATTATTAATTAGAAAGTTTAGATGGATAAATGTGTGTTACTCAATCACGTCAGAATGGCTGAAAGTATAATCTGAAATACACATAATAAAACCTTTCGTCCCAGTATTACAGTCCCATGACATCATTTTCAACATACATGCGCGGGCGAAGCTAGTCAATAATAATTTAATATTATATTCTACAAAATAAAACCGGAACCTAATTTATCAAAAAAGGTTTTATTTTATTTTAATTGGTCTAGTGCAGTGATGGGCAAAGTACGGCCCGCGGCCAATTCCGGGCCGCGAAAAAATTTAATCCGTCCCGCCGACGACGGTCCTTCGACATGAAGTTTAACCAAGGACACGGATAATACAAAAAATAAAGTGAAAAGTAGAAGTAGTACTTAGAAGATAATAGACACAGGAATTATTAAATTGCAACAGCTACCCTGATGTATTGACTGAAAAATCTAATTAGTCCATCACTTAGATTATGAAAAAATATTTGACACGTATTTTTTCGTTTGTTACTTATACCAAAATTGACGAAGATACGACGCTTTTTTTGCCAATATGTCACAAACAAGTATAGTTTTTACTTGCTTCTGACGTCACGTGCCCCCACTAAATTTTGATGCGTTATATTTTTGTAAATATGCATTGAGTTAACAGAAGAAAAAACACGTATCCATTATTTTTCAAAACTCTAACTGACGTAGTAATTAGTTTAATTGATACGGTCAACATAACGGCCAAAAATAAGCATTTATTTTTGTCATTAATTTTTTAAGTTTCCACACAAAATGCCTTTTTCGTATAATTCTGGCACTCCTTAGATTTTATTTTAAACTTACTGGCCCCCAATTAAGAAAGTTTGCCCACCACTGAACTAGTGCTTGCAAGCGCGACTGCAGAGCTTGCGTTATTCCGTTCGATTCCTAGGTGGCAATCTCTTAGCTTCGTGAAAAGAGATTGCCACCTAGTGATTTCAGCCTTAGCTACGGACATTTTGACAGCGAGCCCGAACTAAGAATGAATGATATTACGATTTGATAGATAGCTCCTGACAGTCCGCGCCACCACTCATGACCTGCGAAAAATTCGTGGTACTACAAAAGCATTCATGCGGCATGCAGCAGTCGTGGTGCGGTTTTTAAGTTTTGTCCATCCGTAAATTTGATTTTGACGTTAATAACGCTCGTATATCCGCATCTGGGGGTCTACTTGGTTCGGGCTCGATGTCACAGGGCGTAGAAAACACCCGTAACTAAGAAAACCACGGGTTGCGTGCTTAGAGGTTTTTTTTTACGTGGTAAAATCATCAAATGAGTCCTCCCACCCAGGGCAGGGCGGGAGGGACTGTTAGACTCGTACCGACTAAAATCCACGGTGTCGTTTAATAGCCCTTTACGTTCCGGGGTCACGGTAATTCGTACAGTCCCGCGACCGTGCTTAGAGGTTAGACACCCTTTACCCGGTTGAAGGTAGGTTAAGCGGCTCCTATTTCATGGGTAAAGTCCTGCTATTACGGTATTATGCCTTTGCCTAATCCATCGTGATGACAGGCATATGGAGGAACGGTTACCGATACTTTAAAGGCACAGTTATTCATATTCACCTCTTGATAGATACAAACACACTTTTAAATACTGCGAACCCTGCGAGTGGCAGCCATTATATTTTTTTAATCAGCTGTATTAGAGTTTGTTCAACAAAATGCAAGTATCTTTGAATCTTAGAGATAAATGATCTTTTCTTCAAAACTAAACATTAAGATTGTCGAAAAACTTTCAAATTGAACAAAATTCATTCACACCGACTTTTCCTTAAACACCGTAGATCCCTATTTAGGCTTAAGTCAGAGTACAAAAGGACTACTTGTCAATGGATGACGACAACATCAAGATAAGGCTCTGTACAGTATTTATATATGCTTCATACACAACTTCTAAAGTCATTGACCAGTAAAGCAATAAAAAGACTTTTTCTTAGCTCGCACTTGTATGACCAGTGTAGCCTGTATGTAGGAACTTGAAACAAAGCAAAAGATAAATAAGGATCGTTATAGGTGGCGTTCTATTGTTTCTGCCTGATCTCCCATGTTATAAAAAATATGGTTGACTGATGTATTAACATACTACGTAAGTCCTATACATCAAGTCATTTTTCATTTACTCTCTGCCAACTTCAACGTATTTTGATTACGATTGAATGAATACGTTGACAGACTGATTGACAGATTACAGGACTATGCAGTTTTATGCCATTTTGGTACGACATCATCATCTGCATCATCTGCCTAGCCTTTTCCCAACGATATTGGGGTCGGCTTCCAGTCAAACCAGATGCAGCACATACACGCTTTTAAATAAATAATAATCATATGAAGGTAACTTTAACAAGATAATAAATATAAAAACTATTAAAAATAACTTGCACAAAGTATTTTATTACTAAACGTTATTTTCAAGTGATAGTTGTCAGATCATCGATACTCTCTTTTTAATTAAATCGCGTAGATATAGGTAAGCATAAAATTATTCTAAACATTACGCCAATTAAAAAGTAGTTACTAACTACTTCTTTAATTATTCTATAAATTAAAAAGAATAATAGAGAGGGACCCCAATATCGTATATGTAATAAAACAATAAAAATATTGAATAATATTTGAAGTTGGATACGGAGTAATTTGTGTTGAAAATTGAGATAGGTCAGTTACCATAAATGTACCTAGTAGAATTTAGCTAGTGTGACCGCGTGTACGTGTATTTTTTTTTTTTGTAGAAACTGGTTTTATTCTAGATATTAAATGTCATCATAATTGTGTTGAAGAATATAATTATTTACTTAGACTAATAAGATGAAACTGTAATAGACAATTGACAAATGATGTCAGTTTAAAAACTTAAATCACATATACTAAACATTCATAATAATTGTTAGTTACTAATGGTTAGTAAATGTGGTTACCATTGTAGTGAAATAATATTAAAAACAGCTGTTAGTACTACTCTACCCATCTTAACCTAAAATATCATAAAAACAGTCCGAGTATCCTTGAACTGAGATTTTACTTAGATTCCGGTTGTGACTACATTGCTTTTAATATTTATCAAAAGAATAATACATTGAATCACCACTTACCGATACACACAAAACTCTTCATTTTCTCACATTGATGTTTTTAAATAGACTTTAATGTATCTAATGGCTGCACACAATCACCCAATTCGAGGTAAATTTACAAAATGAGCTGTATCTTCAAAACACAAGAGATCATATTTTGCTCTTTAAACACATCCCCACTACATTTTCCACTTACAACTCGTTTCCATCTTGATCAATTTCGTGAATATTATAGACCAATCATAACAAAAACGGTATATATATATTATCTCTGTTTCAAGTTTGACAACCAATTTGAGGTTTTCAACGTCATTACAAGATGATAATAAATATAATTGAAATAGAAATTAAATGTTATCAGCAGACATAATAATTTTGGATGTTACTGTGCACTTGATAAAAGAGAACTTTCAAAGACTTGATTCAAAATTAGCCAGTACTTTAACAAATGCCGTAGATATTTATCAGTATCATTTCTTATATTTAACTTAAGTTACTTAGCTACAAAGGGCTATTGAAGGACACCGTGGATTTTAATCAGTACAAGTCTGACAGTCCCTCCCGCCCTGCCCTGGGTGGGAGGACTCATTTGATGATTTTACCACGAAAAAAAAAAAAAAAAGTTACTTAGCTACTTGTAGGACTAGCTAAAGATACCCCGACTGGTTTAAAATAACGAACACTACCAGAAGCACTAGTTTTTAATACACAAGTGACGTCTACCATTTTATAGTTTAATTTTAAACTCGTGCATAACATGAACGAATAATACTTAGTAATAGTAGATTTATCACACAATGGATAAAGCTATGCTTAATGTAATGGGCATTTTGAACTCCGAGGGTTCAAGAATTAACTCCCGAACGGATGCAAGGGAGTCAAGTGGTCAAGTTTTAAATCCTTTGTGTAACGAAAGATTGAAGCTAGCCCAAGACGAAGGCACTTTTATCCCCGAGGAGAGTATGAGAGAGAAAACTTTCGTAAAAGTGTTCGTACTGTTTTTCTTTTGAGATTCCAAACTCAAATGCTATTACTGATCGGCGGTTATGATATCCAGTACCATATTACTGCCCGGGTAGAACCTGGGGCAATAATGAGGGATGGCATGATTAAAACAAGTTGTTTTAAAACATACGTTTAAAACAGTTTTAGTTTACACCGTGTTTTTATCACACATTTAAAAACAGAGATTAAAACAAGTTTTAAAATTTAAAAAAAAATAAGAAAAAAACCAATGTTTAAAACTATTTTAGTTCACAGGTAATTCCCCGCCAGTCCCGCTAGGAACGTCCCTATGTCGCCCAATCTATATATATAAAAATGTTATGTTGGTTTGTGTACGCTTCAAAAAATCAAAAAGTTCTGCACCGATTGAGCCGAAATTTTAGCATGATATATAATCCGCATTAAGGATTGCTTTTATCTATTTTTTGCATCAGTCACATATCCGCAACCGCGAAAAAGCAAGTTTTTTTTTGTGCCACAGCGAAGCGTGGCAGGGTCCAGCTAGTGTATAATATAAATAGCTTTAGAACATACCGGGTGAATGTGAAGCGTTCAGTATTGATTACGAGATTAAGCAACTTACTCGTAAAAATAAATGTATAATTATTGATCGTTTTTTAGAAATGTTTAACTCTGGCAATAATTTGATATTTTCGGTTGGCTTGTTTTCATTTGAGGTTGTGTGAAAAAGTTAATATTATTATAATTAATTACCATCTATCCATTTTATAAAAATTCATTGTTGTTCGATAGTCTCGCTAAAACTCCAGAACGGCTAATTTTAATTTTTGGAAGTCTACGGAAGGTTTAAAAGGTGAGTAAATATGATTAAAAAAATTGATTCTGAGGCAGTACAAAGTTTGCCAGGTCAGCTCGTCTACTTATTTTATAACTAAAAGTTAATATTTGTGATGTCGTCATCACAAATGTGATTTTTTTCATAAACACTAACTGAATAACCTCGTAAACCGAATAAATCGATGTTTCGCTCCATTTATTTATCCAATATCGCTGGTTGATTGAATTAAAGAATTGGTTGCGAGGAAATTAAATGAAACTATTGTGATATACTTAAAATATCAGTTGTAGGAAGAATAGCTTCCTCGTGAGCTATTCTTAAAAATGCACTTCATAAGGCTGCGGTTTGACTGCGGCGGAGCGTAACAGAGTGGAGACAAGCTGTGCCGCGATTCACCAATCACATAGCTGATGCACATTGCTGGCCACGTTACATATGTGTATTCAAGCCATGTTATTGGTGAATCACGGCACAGCTCGTCTCCGCTCTGCTCCGCTCCGCCTCAGTGGAACCGCAGGCTAATTGTAGCTTTACTGGCTGATACTAACAAAATAACTAATTGTTCCTTAATATGGTTAAGATGGCAACTTACTTTAAAGTTACACCTGTCTATTCCAAATGGGACTACATCATCAATTTCTATATGTCTATGAACATTAAGATATTTTTAACGCATGATACACATATACGTAAATAATTTCTAGTGTGAAATAAGCCTTTTCCTTCTACGTTTAATCTGAAGGCTAGGTATCATAAAAAGCCCTCAAGTCTAGCATGACCTACTGTTATAGTAAGTTCAATGATCGTTCATCTATGATGTAGACTATGATCAACATTATCAATCAATATTGTCTTGCAACCAGTTGACATGGCCGGAATATTATGTAGAGCCTGGCAGTTCTCTTCCGCGCTAGCCATAAGGAAAATGTTAGCATCAATCATATTTAGGCATATTGATGATATTGATCGTTGCAGGCTATCACAGGCAGATATTAGGTACCTAGTTGTACCTTCAGTCTTCCCAGGAATTCGCTTTAAAAGGCGTTGCAAAGGAGATTCTGGAGTTCGTCTTTAGAGACTTTTTCCGGAAGTCCCAGTTTACTCCTTTTTAGGGAGGTACGAGTCCCTGGTCGTATCCCCAAAGAGTGCCTTTTAAAGGTTTTCGGTTCAAAACAAAAAAGGAGGAACCCAATTGTATAATAGAATAACCAAAACTCATCAAATTTGTAAGTACCACTGCAAGCATAAATCATAATTAGCCTATAATGTTCACACATTTTATAAAAAGGTTAACATGCGATTATTTTCTCAAGGTTTCATTGTTCATCTCACCGTTAAAGTGGGTTTTATTTAATATTAAAGTCTTCAATTCAACTGCTATGACCCATTCACATGCTCTTTGGCATTTCAATTTATAAAAATATGCAAAACCACCAAAAATAATTAACTCCTCCCATATTAACGTTTTATTCCTTTTCTGACCGCGTCTAATATACTTTTTCTTAAGTTATTGATCCCGCCATTTATAGTCAACTATTAAGTTTTTTCCAGTGATTCATCATTGCGACCTTTCATGTAGTTACGTACCATATCTTAGTCCTTACCTTCAAGTTTATTCGGCGTGAGTTGGAATTCCCAGTTTGTGCTAACTTGATTTACTTTATATTTCTTATTAGTCACGTATTCACCTCGCAATTAGTATTTACTTATTATTTATACCGTTGTTACGCCTACACCATGAACGTATCCTTTTACTATTCATTTCAACAAAGAATGGAATAACTTTGGCGCCATATTGTGACTCATGCAAGCTTTTATAATAGTTGCACTTGCTTTAATAAGTAATAACTGTAAGAAAATAGTATTAACAAAAATTTTACACGTACAATTAAGTACTCGTAGCAAAATATATATTTGTTAAACGTAATTAAATATCCTTGTATGCCTATTCTATTACTATTGTGGTAATAACTAGCTTGGGTTGGGTTGAGCCTAATTAACAAATATTTTTTAAACTTTATATTGCTACAGTTATCTACTATGCATAACAATAACTCAACATTTTATTATTGTAATTTGCCCAAAAAAATAAAAAAATTGATGCCTTGAACCAGCTCTGTGCTAAAACTATTACATAAACATTCGCTTGGCCAATTTCGCAAAATCGTATAAAATTAATAACTTCCTTTTACGTTCTACCACAGTCGGGTAAAAGAGACTTCCTTTGATATTTTATATTTTGTCCAATTTGGTCTAAAGCAACAATAGCTATATTTCTTCTGCGCGAGCGCTCACCGCAATTATTTGTAAGAAGGTAAACATTTTAAGAACGCAAAATAGTAGGAGGGTTCTTTTCGTTGTGGGGCTGCCCTACTAATTACTAACTGGAAGGCAAAGAGCAACTGAACGAACAGATTGGTTTTTAGTCAGTCAAGTTTGACTGTCCCTTCTGCTCCACATAGGGTAAGCCCATTTAATGGTTTTGCAAACAAAATTATTTTTTTCTTGTGCATATAAACATCAAGTTATCTCTTAAGTAAGGTTGAAGTGACTTGTTATTATATGATCTTCATCGGTAACGAGAAATATTAGTTTTAAATTATAGTGTCATTAATTGACATAGAAAGGTTTGTTTTGCCGGAAATACCTTAACATAGATACACTGCTGTTTTGGTTTCCCTTAGCGGTTTCCCTTTTTGGGGGAAAATCGTTCTTGGAAAAATGTAACATTTGCATTGGCAAAAAAATGTAGGGAAATAAACATCTGTAAAACTTAGACGGCACAATTTATTTTTTATTTATAAAATAAAAAAATGTATAACATAGACACAAATTAATTAATAAATGCCCCTTTCCATTAGTAACAGCAATACTTTTTCATTCATTCATTGTATGAGAAACACTGCAGTATGTAAGTGACAGTTATAATCATATTAAATAGGTATCGTAATAGGAAATTCCCTTTCGTCACGTTTGCGTCACACGTCTGTCATTATTGCAACCGCAACTAAGTATGTAGCATATGCTAACTTGGATAACAATTGAACATCTATCTTTTTTATGCATGGTGCATAGACTCTATCCATAAAATATTAATCCGTATTAAGTATAATGAAGCCCACAGACTCACGACGAGAAGTCACGGCGAAGTCCCTGAGACTTGTAAAAGAGTAGTAGAGAATCTTTTCACATTCTCGCTTCTCGGGATTTCTCACCGTGAGTCTGTAGACTAGCCTATCTGACCTCTACAACCTATAATAAAGGTACAAACCTTTTTTTATCGTGGTAAAATCATCAAATGAGTCCGGGAGAAGGCGGCACCGTGTCTAAGACTATATAAGAAAAAGTGCGGTAACAATTTGAGGAGTTTCAGATGTTTTTGATGTGAAAAGTCACTGCTTAGCTAGAGCGCATAAAGAATTTGACGCAAGACATTACATTACAATAGTCAAGTCACATAATACATGAAAGAGGCAAGCTTTTTTTAAATAATCCTAACCCGAAATATAGCAGAATAGCATTTAAAAAAACTTGGCCAATTTCGTTTATTTTTATTTTACACAACTCACATGTCTTGGTCTAACCAAATCATCAAAATTACAACAACATCAAAAAAAATCTTAAGAAAAAGGTTTTATGGGACAGCAAACAAACATTTTATTTAATTTTGACGTACTTGAAATAACTGTAAAGAATAACCTGAGACCGTAGCACTTTTACGTAATTGACCGTACTTCGTACTTGAAGTTTGTATGACGTAAATTGTACAGAAAATGAATAAGCACCTCTAGTGTACGAACGAGGAACTTAAATTATCCATCAAAATAACGTCAAAGTACCCGTTTACTTTACATCACAAAAACATCAGCCCTGTTTCAAGTAACATTGTCACTAACAGAATCATTTAATTATAAACAAGTTACTTCCCAGTTAAAGTACTGACTGCATATTATTTTATAGGAACAGGTTTATGGGTACGTCCCCTTTGAAGGAAAATTGTGTATGGGAATTCATTAACACTGTTGACGCATCTGAATACGAGTTATAGCAACGGAAACGTAGTATATAGGTCTTAGTATTAATAAATAATAATTGTCTAAAAAAGTTTATTAATAAGTCTATGTCACTGTACCTGGTCGCGGGACTCACGAATTACCGTGACCCCGGAACGTAGAGGGCTATTGAAGGACACCGTGGATTTTAGTCAATAGAAGTATGACAGTCCCTCCCGCTCTGCTCTGGGTTCCTACCCAGAGCAGAGCGGACTCATTTCATTATTTTACCACGCTAAAAAAAATGTCCCAGTACCTATTTGCGACCATTGACTTAAACCGTTACATTTTTCCGTGTTCTTAAAAAACAATGGTTTAAGAATATCGATCCCGAGAGAATATCGAATTTAGGATTTTCAGACCAAAAGATTCATAAAATAGATTTCCGGGCAAGAAAATTCTTACTTTTTATATCAGGCAGTATGATTGAAACATAGTGGAAATAGTTGAGGGAGGCCTACGCCCAGCAGTGGGACACTATGGGCTTTTTTTTTTTTTTTCGTGGTAAAATCATCAAATGAGTCCTCCTGAGGATGGAGGGAGGACGCTGTCCTCTCCCTCAGGCGGCCCGCCTCCTCCTTCACGAGCATGACTGCTTCGCAGAAGGAGGCGACCGCTTCCCACTCCGTCTCGCCCCGCAGCATGGCCTCGACCAATGCCGGGCGCGAGAGGTCTCCGCCTATCGCCGTCGTGAGGACACGGCGGTGCTCTGCCCAAGCGGGGCAGTCCTGCACCGTATGCTCCACCGTGTCCTCCGGACGATCCTCGCAGTGGTGACACCCAGGCGTTTCTTCCCTCCCTATCAGACACAGGAACCTCCCGAAACTTCCGTGTCCGGTGAGGACCTGCGTCATGCGGAAGGTAAGGACGCCGTGACGCCTATCCAGCCACTCCTCAAAGAGGGGTCTTACCGCCGCGATTGCGGCGTGCCCGGGACACTATGGGCTGATATAATAATACAGAATACAAGAAATGCAAATGTTGATTCCAGCGTTGATTTTTTTATTTACAATACTTAATTATATTTTTTAGGTTCTATAATCTTCTATATTGAACACTGGACGAAATTAGGACACCTTACAGAAAATGAATGGCCTATATAAATACATTCTTCTTCATAAAATACGTTAATAATATATCAATAATATTTTAAGGATAATATCGTTGGGAATTCACACCGTTAAAATTGAATGTTGCTATTTGTTCATTCTCGTATTCTGCGAAAAATTGTATGTACATGCCAGTTATGATGCGCGTGAGTTTATAAACTAAACTGGTGTCCCCAAGTGGACAGTTGTAAACCGGCAAGCGACTTGGACGTTGTGCTCTGTCCTCGACAAAGTGTACATATTGCATTTACACAGACGTACATACATAATTGTTGTATTACCTAAACATGGACAAACTGTTAGTTTTTTTGATAATTGGTGAGTATTATTTTTTTTATTTCGACGTTAACTAGATACATTATACAAAGCCTCGCGTTTTTTATATGTATGTAAGATCGTAATCGGGTTGTTTATAATCTATGTCGAGAGAATATAACTGTCTAAAAACTGTGTAACGCGTTCATTTCCGATATCAATGTCAAGTCGTGAAATTATGAACTTTATCACTCAAAATTGTGAACTTTTCCTGACTGATCAAGTTCGCCGGCAGCTCGTGTTGTGCCAGTAGGAGTGCTATACTATAAACTGTATAAACTTCCTGGATTTTCTCCATAATTAATTTTCTTCTTCCTAAAATGATACATTTTGCAACAATGTGACTACCTTGGATACATTGATTTGTTATGTAGGTAACAGTTATAACATTTTTTATTTAACTCTTGCCTTTATAGCCTAACAAAATTCAGTCCGTGTCCGTGTCAAATTAATTAAGCCTGATATCGGCTTAAGCCGGTATTTGGCTGAGCGTAAACTAGGCTTAGACATCGTCCAAAGAGTTCGTTCCTCTAAAATTCTTCCTATAACTTTCTTCCTAAAAAGGGATAATATCTCATATCTAATGTGCGGAGGAGACCAGGCTAGCCAGCAGCCAGTTTCTGCCAATTTTCTTAAAACATGTTAATATAAGATAATATGTTAGCGAAACAGCCAGTCCGCTGCGACATTGAAGTTTTATTTCGTTCTAGCAATTAAATCCATTTTGAATTCCTATTAAGTATATTATTGTAACACTAAAAGGGCACCTAGCTTTAGATATTTATGATCAACTAGCTGTACCCTGCCCCGCTTCGCTGTGGTACAAAAATAATGTTTTTCAACAAAAAAAAAATAGATTAAACAATCCTTGATGCGGATTATTTATCATGCTAAAATTTCTTCTCATGTGACTGCGTCATTACGACTGCGGTTGTCAGCGAGTGTTATCCTCGCTTCCGGTAGATGGCGCGGGCACTGGTACAGAGCTGATCGTTAAAAAAACTGTTTTTTCGCGGTTGCGGATATGTGACTGATGCAAAAAATAGATAAAAACAATCCTTGATGCGGATTACATATCATGCTAAAGTTTCAGCTCAATCAGTGCAGTACTTTTTGAGTTTTTAAAGCATACACAAACCAACATAACATTTTTATATATATAGATTTGATGTAGCTTCACAAAGCACCGGCCATTTTCGAATCGAAGTGTTTTCCATATTCAACTGCATCACTGCCCTACACCTTAAAACACGTCTTAATCTAGAGAGCACTAATACAAAATGAGTAACTTCCCTCCCCGCGGGGAAAGTTAGCCATTCGTCGCGGCAAACACGATCGTGTTTTTTGGCTGATAAAATAATTACACCACGCCCCCTTCATGTTAGCTAAAATATTTTTTGTTTGTAAAACACGATAACATGATGCAAGAGAAATAAGCTTGAATATACCATATTTTTTCAATCCCAGAAACCTAAAAGAAGTAGGTACACAAATTGTTTTGAATAAGTCTTTTCAAAACTTACTTTTTCTTCAAAACTCGGGAGTTTTTGTCCGGTTTCTATATCTATTCATATAATAAATCTGTAGAAGGGTCAATTCTGTACATTGAAAATATTGAAAAAATAAATAGCGGGGGTGTTGCTGGATCGATACCAAACCCAAATATGTGATTAAAAATATTTTTGTCTGTCTGTCTGTCTGTCTGTATGTGCAGGCATCACGTGAAAACTAAGGGTTCGATTTCGATGAAACTTGGTATAATTATACCTTATTATCCTGGGCATAAAATGGTATACTTTTTATCTTAGAAAAATACGTAGAAAAAAAATCTTATAGAACGCGAGCTCAACAGCAGTAGCTCAATAGAGGGATCTCCTTAATGATTATAGGCTTAGCCGTATTTGGGTCCAACAGATATTTATAAGATCCCATTGTCAGAGTTACTCAAAATGGAGAAATAAACCATCCACGCGAAGACCGACATCCGCGCGGACGGAGTCGCTGGCGGAAGCTAGTTTAAAATAATAAAGTTCATAACTTTCTAAAATGTCAGATTTGAAGGGTTTTAGAAACACTGTGCGATGATGTTTTTGGGGAAACCCGAGTTGTTGTCCCATAACGGGTTAAAGATTACTCATTTATTTGTGTTCTTTTTGTGGCAATAACAGAAAGGCATTGAAAGACGAGAGCGGTGGTATCAGCCCCGGCTTAGGAGTTTATGGGTCGTGGGTTCGAACCCAGCCAGGTGCATTACTTTGTGTAGTTTATTTCATTACCACTGCTATCAACACGGTGAAGAAAAACATCGTAAGGAAAACGACATGTCCTAGAATCAAAAATTCGAAGACTTGTGACTTCTACCAATCCGCACCGGGCCTGCGTGGTAGATTATGGCCCACCCTCTCTCACAGAGAGTACGCCTGTGTCCCAGCAGCGTGAACATTTATAAGTTGATAATGATGATGACTGAAATAATTGTACCATTACTTATACAATGGCTTGACTATTAGCTATGTATTTGAGCCTTTTGGGGTTGAAACACTAGGGCTGTGGGGTCCGAGAGCCCACAAAGTTTTCAAACACATCGCTAAGCGTTTAGTCGACGCCTCGCGACCTATTTCTTGGTCAAAGGATCAGAATTGCCATCCAACGTGGCAATGCTGCCAGCGTTCTGGGCACTTTCCCCATTGACAGCGATGTGGACGAATTTTTTGACGCCCTATAAATTTTTAATTTTAGTTTTAATTTAGTCATTTTTGTAAACATTTTCATTTAATATTAGTTTTTAAATGTAGTGTGTAAATTAAATTAAATCATTTATAATTTAGTGTACACATCATTACTTACTATTTTTTTATTATTTATTATGTATAGATATCAGTGACTGATATTCTATTATTTATGTATCGTATAAAGACTTGAGTACTTAAATATTTTTTCCTTATTGTTAAACATTTGTATATTTTACAGCTCTTGTGGCAAATGCTTTCGGACAAACACCCACAAGGTAAGTACTCCTAACTCCTCCTACTAAGTAGTCAACATTTGAATATAATATCATATAACAACACGCCTGTAAGCCCTGAAGGGTCAGGCTGAGGTGTAACTAATAGTACACCCACATTTTAGGTTTAAGTCCCATGTAATAAGAATAATAATACTTTTTTTTTCTGAGTGCTGATTGTAAAAAGAAACCATACGGAAACGCGAGTTTCTCAACAATTTATTTGGCATTCATAACAAATTCAATCGTTTTAACTAAATATTTGAATAACATTGTTTTATTTACCGCCGCGCGTCGTCTGGTATCTGTGCTGAACTACAAAACATCTTTTAAAAATACCCACGAACAAATGTTTATCCTCAAATATTATTTCTAATTTTATTTAATATCATCTATTTTTTCCTGGTAATAAATTAAATTAAATACTTTTCAGTTCCAGCACCCAGTCCCCTGCGGTGCGTGCATGCATAGCCAGTTGCCCAGTGACCCCTGAGTACAACCCTGTGTGTGGTACTGACAATGTAACCTACAACAACCCTGGAAATCTCAATTGTGCTCGGATGTGTGGAGTCAGTAAGTACCTGGCCATTCTTAATGTATTTAATGAAAGTAGCATTAGTTAAGTCTAAGAAGGACCCATGGTAACATAGATTGGTTATTTGCGGTTTTCATAAGAAAAGATAGGATTATGGGAAATAAGAAAAAGAAACATGGCATTAAACGTATATTTTTTAATTTCAGGTGTATCCTTGTTAAGAACATCGCCCTGCCCGTCTTCTACACCCGTGGACCCCATGTAATACATATACCTATAAATTTACTACTCTAATTCAAACACACCTACAGTCATTGCTATAACTGATTTCGAGACTTTACTATACTTTCCTACTTCAGAGAAATTTAATGTGTAATTTATAAAATTGTTGTTTTGATGCTGTACAAAGTCAACTGAATAAGTATTTGAATTACTTTGTTAGTTTGATTTTCCGACGTGCGTCAAGTCTGTTCGCACTTTAGAAGATAATATCCAAGGAAAGACGCATCAAAATAACAGCAGTTTTTTTTATGCACCTTCTCGTATTCAAAATCAAACAAAATAATTTTGTGCTCTTCAGATCCACTACCCAGTCTCCTTCGGTGCGTGCATGCATAGCCAATTGCCCAGTGACCCCTGAGTACAACCCTGTGTGCGGTACTGACAATGTTACCTACAGTAACCCTGGAAGACTAGCTTGTGCCCAGATGTGTGGAGTCGGTAAGTACCTTGCTAAGTAGAACAAACAGCTGTGATATGATTAACAAATTATGTATTACAATGTTCTATGAATTTTGTCGATAATTCATTCATAGCGTTTCCTTCATTTGCAGACGTGGCCTTGTTAAGAAATACACCCTGCTCAATTTCGCCGGAACCAATGTAATGTATTAATTTACCACTTTAATTTAACTATTAACTAACCATTGCGTACATTCGTACATATTGCGTGTACATTACGTACGTATTGTTTTAGGGATGTTGTTAAAATAACGTTGTGTAACCATATTTATTTTAAAAGTTCTACTGAAATATTAGTATATTTTTCAAATTTATTTGCGTGATATTAAAATATAATTAGAGAGGAAATTATATTGATGCCTGTAACAAATACATACAATAAGATATCCACGCAGGTCTCTGCGTGGATATAAATATATGCGTGCTATCGAAATACTTCATGCTCAAACTATTATACTTTTCAGTTCCACCACTCAGTCACCTTCGGTGCGTGCATGCATAGCCAGTTGCCCAGTGACCTCTGAGTTCAATCCTGTGTGTGGTTCTGACAATGTGACCTACAACAACCCTGGAAGACTGATTTGTGCTCAGATGTGTGGAGTCAGTAAGTACCTGAACATTCTTGATATATTGTAAAAAATAGGGATAAATAGTATTGGTCAAGTACGACCTTCAGACCGTTAGAAAAGTGTGACATTGTAGAAACGGTAATACATGTGGCTGAGCCATTTTATGCTAAAAACGGTCATGGCGGTATGGCAATATTTATTTATAGGTGTTATTTTAATGATTGATGTGTTGAGTTATTATGTATTGTTCTCATCACCAATCTAATAACTACTAATCTTGTGGAGTTTTGACTAATTTTTTATTGCTCGTATGATCCTGTAGCGATTATAACTACGTGGGGATTACGAATTTAGAAGTATACGGAAAAGGGTTCAAAGTTCATTGAAACTCGAACTGTACCCGTCTGATTCGTAGGACAAATAGCTGGTATTGATATAAATAAATTAAATTTGTTGTTTCTTTAAATTTTAGATGTCTCCTTGTTAAGAACATCGCGCTGCCCGACACCGACTGTTGTACCCGCATAATTAATTAATTTAAGTACTTTAACTAAAAGGACTGAATAAATTATAAAATATTAAAAAATTTAAATATAATTATTATGTATTTTTTTCATATAATGTGTTTTATTATTTATTTTTTCTTCACATTGTCTGAACCACGAAATCGTACTTTATTTTTACGTGGTCAAATCGTACAATGAGTTCTTCCACCTAGGGCAGGACGGGAGGGGATGTCAGACTTTTACTGACTAAAATCCACGGTGTCCTTCAATAGCTCTTTACGTTTCGGGGCCACGGTTATCTGATAAGACTGACCCCAGCTGGGTTTCGCCCTCTAGATTTTCACCCATGGATATTAGAAAGAAGTGACAAACTTAAAAGAATTACTGTATATCTGCAATTGCAAGTATTAGTAGATTAAGTTTATCGATATCGTCTTGCTTGTTTTATGTGTAGTGAACACACCCAGAGCTGTCAAAACGCGATTTCATAAATGAACAGACGCCAGCACATCAACCTACCACAACCTGTCACATTTATTAAATAGATTTGCAACCTTATCACAATAATGGAAGGTTAAAACGCAAACTATTTAATGTCCGATTTTGTCGCATTGTAGCCCGATCCACCTCCCCTACACCGCAAATGCTAGCGGTGCTCAACGCGCTCGTGGAGACCAACACTGGATTGGACTTGTTTGCTGATGAATGGAAGACGATAATGTTAGAATGTCTGCGATTATGTGAGGAGACAGAATGAAAGGATCATTAAATTTCATTTAGTGTTAATGGCATTTTAAGCTGTACTGAATGTATTCAATAAATAAGTTAATGTTCGATTGGTAAAACTGGACAGATTCGGGTACGTTGACCTGCTGGCGTCTGTACATCAACCTATGAAGTCACTAAAATGAACCACCAAGAAATAGAGATTTAATCGCATCTTGCCTTCCTAAATACATATTTTGGCGTATAGGTAAAGTTGTGTTGCTAATTTGCTATCGGCTTGATTTGGTAAAACAAACATTCGAGTTTGCCGCTACGCCTGTGCCGAATCATATTAAATCAGGCTGATCTGAACATTTGTATACATGTGGCAACAATTATACACGGTTGTGTTAGAACATAATAAATTTCAACAACGTTTGTTGGAACTGTGGCGACAGGCCTTTGATCCCATGGATGTGCCGCCGCCCTAAAGAATTATTGGGGGTGGCAATACCGGGAAAAGATTGACAGTTCTGACAATCGACCCCGGCGAAACGTAGAACTTTGTACATAAGCATTAAGAAACTTCATTTCATGTTGTTCTGTAATACACCTTTATACCCAAGACCAACTTAGTGTTTAATTCAGTACTGCTAATCGCCAAAGAACAAAATCATACCGTACACCTCGTAATTAATGTCATAAAGGGTTAAACAGAGCTGTACCTACATTTCGCCAGTTAGATATTAAAGTGCCATGTAATAGGTACCCCAACCCCTGGGGTCTTTAAGTCGAGAGTTAATAGGTTACTTCTGGACAAGACTGCTTCACCGTGGACCAGATCTCCGCTCACCATCAGGCGAGATAGTTGTCAAACGCGAGCCTATAACTAGCTAAATGAAAATAATAATAATAGAAGGTGAACATATTCCTTTCAGCCAGCTGGCTGCTACTGGATATTCTTTAAAAAAAAACTAATCTTTTTGCCCAATTTATAGCGATCGAAACCATAACCTCATAGTCGGCAGTTGATTGTCTTACACTGGTCTTTGTAAATGTCTTAAGACAAACGACAAGGCGAACCAGAATGAGAACTCAGTACTGGTGTCTTCCTTGTACATAACTATCATTTGATGCAAGTTTTGTGCATCTTGTAAATATGAAATATTGTTTAATTGTTTTACCAACTTGTATATTGAAAAAACTTAGCTTTTGGGTATTTATACCTGATTTCTGAAAGCCAAATTATTAATTACTTTAATTCTTGCCAAGTAAACATATTAATTGTTAGGTACTCCTTATGAGCTTTTACGATCTTGTCCGGAGTCGGGCTTTCAGAAAGCGTGATTATAGGCATACATAAATTAGCATTTGATAAAGGGAGTATACATAAAGAAAAAATAATAAAAAGCACATTTTCCAAAAGTAAAAATGTATGTAGTACATAATTTATTCAGTCCTATTAGTTAATGTTGAAGTTAATGGATTACTGAGCTGGTACCGCCGGCGGAGGGGTCGGGCAGGGCACTGATCTCGACAAGGAAACGTCTGAAATTAAAACAAAAAACACATGTTATTATTTATTGACAAACATAATTCATTGAAATTGAGACTTAAAAGTAGCTGAATTGTAACAATATAATTTATATTTCAGGTAAGGAATATTTAACCATGCCCGTCTTACTAAAAAACTAAACGATCCTTATACTCGTATCAACGGTAGATGCCGTTTTGCAGTTGACAATTTTTTTATACAAGTGTTAAACCGATGTTTAACTTTTTGTATTAAAACGGTGCATGATTAATCAATACCTAGTCTCGGAATACACAAACTCAAATGCTTCTGGTAACGCAAAGCAAAATCATTGGATCGTACAAGTAATGATAAATTAGACAATAATCTTCAAGGTTGTAAGGAAACATTCGTCTTTCGTTACAACCTTAAAGAGTATGACGTGATTAACCTGATTCTTAAATTATATCTCGCTGTTATTTGAAAATCAGGTTAAATGGCAGATTTCATGTCATTTATGTCACTTTGATACTTTTTTTTTTACGTGGTAAAATCATCAAATGAGTCCTCCCACTCAGGGCAGAGCAGGAGGGACTGTCAGACTCGTACTGACTAAAATCCACGGTGTCCTTCAATAGCCCTTTACGTTCCGGGGTCAAGGTAATTCGTACAGTCCCGCGACCCCGATGTCACTTTGATACTTGATGTAGATAAAAAACGAAGTAAGATGGTAATTACAGATGCATCGTACATAAAATAACCTAACCTGGTCGATGCATAGACTACTATTTGATAAACGATTACTGTTGGCGCAGTGGCTGAGCGATCGACTGCTGCGTAGCGTGTCTCGGGTTCGATCCCCGCACGGAACAAATATTTGTTCGATCTGCAAGTAGTTGTTCCGGGTCTGGGTGTTTGTGTATGTGACTTTCTATGTTTGTAAACGCACCCACGATACAGGAAGAAATCCCAAGTTTTGGGCAAAGATAAAATAAAAAAACAAGGAAAACGAGGATAATATTACAGTACATAAAACCAAAGACTCGTACAATAACATCCTCTTATAATATAAATACACTAGCACTTTTCCCGCGACTTCGTCGGCGTGGGTTACGTACTTTCCTAATTCCCCCTTTTCACCCCCTTAAAGGTCAAATTTCCAAAAACCCCTTCTTAGTGCTCCCCTACATTATAATAGGAAGCCGTGTGCAAAATTTCACATTCCTAGCCCCAGTAGTTTCGGCTGTACGTTGGTATGTCAGTCAGTCAGTTCTCCTTTTATATATATAGATTAATAGTACATAACTTCAGCGACCGCAGTAGGTGCAATTACTTAAGTGTTAAGTCTATAACGTACATTAGTGTTAATATTTAATGTTCGTCTATGTATGGAAGTATTTTCCTCATTGTATACTTGTCAACAATTGACCTGTTCCTACCGTGTTGTATGTTTTTTTGTGGTCTTCTTGGTCACCTTTTTAAGTAGGCATTATATACGAGTATAGTAGATACAATGATGATACAGTATTTTCTAATAGCTTGTATAGTCATCAAATCTATAGGACGCTTTTTAAACTATTGCATAGCTTTTATCGCGGGCTTTGAGCGCGGCGACCGAATCAAGAAATTCCGTAACGAAAATAAACCTAACACTGTCACTGTCACATCTGTCATGTCAACGTGAATGAATAAAATTTGAATGAATGAAGTTTTTCTCGACGCTACACTTGATGGACGTAGCTGACCTTAGCCTAATTAGTGACTTCCCTTAAAACAACGATGGGATGATATTCTCGTTAAATATTCGCGGTAGGCGATATTTTTTCCTTTTTTTTTCATAAATAAAATAAATAAAGAATTATAATTGCATAAGTTGATAAAAAATGCTATGCAATAGCTTTAAGGTGGCACTTCCCGAGTGCCACACGTTTTTTTTTTGTGGTAGTATATCAAATGCGTCCTCCTGGTTGGAGCAAAAGTAACTGTCAGACTCTTACTGACAACAAATCTACCCTATTCTTTCGGTTCCTATGCTTTCGGTCCACGCGGTATCATGATTACAATAGGGCCACACTAACGGGAAATGCCTTAAATTATCGCATTTGGTTAGTCGTTAAATATTCATATAAATACTTTTTCTAACATTAAAAAAAAATAACGACAAATGCCGTTTATGTGGCCCGGCTATTAGACGGTCTCCCCGACTCGACGGGCGACCCCGAGCTTAAGGAAGCTTAACAATCTCAATCAAACTCTAACATTTACTGATCTTCTGTTTTTCGCATAACTGCAAGTATGATTGATAGTTATTTAGTATTCTAGGTCGATTGAATGACTTCATTTAGTAAGTGCCAGTATCCGCAAAAGTCCACGTCATAGGAATTTCTCTAAGTTCAAAACATGACGGGCTTAATCATTACAGTCATTTTAATTAACCCACACTTTGTCATCGGTGATTCAACATCACAAGGTTTTTTAAACAACGATCAAAACCGATATCAACAAAAAGAATTCCAATATTTTACCTGTTTCTCAAGGAAATGTTGAGAACATTGTCATGTCATAAATACCGGATTTTAAAATATATAAAAGACTGCCTTTTGAATCAAAATTTATTCTTCGAAGTAGGCAAGCTACTGTATCAACTCAACACGTTCAACGGCACAGGGCACTTATTACATTTCTTTTAATTATTATTTTTCTTATAATTATTTCTTTTAACGATTCGGATTACTCTGTAAAGAGCTTATCTTCTTTTTTGGAGATATAAAAATCATCAACTGAGTCCTCTCGCCCTAGGTGGAGCGGTAGGGACTATCAGACTGATATTGTTGACTCATAAACCCTGTTTCTTCACACATGACCCTTGCTTGACGCGGTACGGTAAAGAGGTTATCATAAGCTGAATTATGTGAGTTTTATTTCAATTTCTAATAAACTCCTCTTAGCTTTTAGTCATTCATATCGCGTAAGACGAAGTGTCCAAACCCATTCCTACTGGTCGCGGGACTGTACGAATAACCGTGACCCCGGAACTTAAAAGGGCTATTGAAGGACACCGTGGATTTTAGTCAGTACGAGTCTGACAGTCCCTCCCGCTCTGCCCAGGGTGGGAGGACTCATTTGATGATTTTACCACGAAAAAAAAACCCATTCCTACTAATATCTGTGTTGACACTGCGTTCAAATATTTCAGTATCAATCCATGGCTTAGCAATAGGTCAAATAAAACGCTAACTTTTCCGTTTTTATGATGATAAAACAAACATATCCATTCGGACTATGCTAACACTCTAAAGGTCATACTTGTACTTGACCAATACCATTTATCCCTATTTCTTACAATATATCAAGAATGTCCAGGTACTTACTGACTCCACACAGCTGAGCACAAAGCAGTCTTCCAGGGTTGTTGTAGGTCATATTGTCAGAACCACACACAGGGTTGAACTCAGAGGTCACGGGGCAATTGAGTATGCAAGCACGCAGCTCAGGGGACTGGGTAGTGGTACTGAAAAGTATAATAGTTTGTTTGGTGAATTGAATTTTTTATCTATAATTTTAGGCAGCGAATATGGCATAGTTTGGCATAACTTGTTTCCCTTATAATATTTAGTGAATAGTAGAGAGGTTACTTCTAGGCAAGCGCGTTACACCGTCGACCACCTTATTGCTTGCCATTAGGCGAAATAATGGTCAAATGAGAGACAATATAATTTGTCCAGACGGGTCAGCAGTTTACTATCGAAAATCTTTAAAAAAAACCATTATCATACAAATAACGTTTCATACTTTAAAACATTTGAATTCGTGTGAATTATGTCAACACAATCTTATAAGAATGACAACATTGTCAGTATACTGGCGTTACTGATAGATATAAAAACCTTCGGGGTCATTCATGCGTCAAAAATCGTTATCAATATTAGGTTAAAGTGATCAATTCTAGCGGTATACACAATCAATTAAGTATTTTACTTTGATGTACAAAAACCAAAGAAATATTGATAATATTACTTAGTACTTACCCAGTTGGTGTAGCTGATGTTGTCGGTGCGGTATTTGGATTCTGACCAGGGAATTGGTTTTGATTCTGACCAGGGAACTGGTTCTGATTCTGACCAGGGAATTGGTTCTGATTCTGACCAGGGAACTGGTTCTGACCAGGGAACTGGTTCTGATTCTGACCAGGGAACTGGTTCTGATTCTGACCAGGGAACTGGTTCTGACCAGGGAACTGGTTCTGATTCTGACCAGGGAACTGGTTCTGATTCTGACCAGGGAATTGGTTCTGATTCTGACCAGGGAATTGGTTCTGACCAGGGAACGTAGGTCTTTGGTTCCAGTTCGGGCGATTCCAGCCGTACCTATCTTCTAAATCATCTTCATCTTCTTGCCCAAAAGCGCCATTTGCCACAAGAGCTGTAAAACATACAAATAATTTTCATTAGCACGTTATTATTTATCTGACTTACAAAAGTATCTCTCAGTTCTTAAAAAGACCAAATCACGCTGTACTGGGATCTGCCTATTATTACTGGCAGGTCTGTCATCGCTAATAGGCCTGACATAAGTAGTAATACACTGATCAGCGCGCTGCGTAATGATGATCTGTGATAGCATCCTACATGACGAGACCGTCGTGCAAGTGAGAAATCTCGAGAGGTTGTTGACATGGACAGGACACTAAGAAAATGAAGGAAATACATGAAGTTAGTGATATTACAAGTCATTAAACTTAATTGTAGATCTGATATAATAGCTTGGTATTACCCAAATAAATCCAAATACCGTATGTTTGTCGCATCTATTTTTGCAGTCGTAACATACAATAACTTTAATTATGGCAAATAATTCAATAAAAATAATAGCCGTTTGTTCACACTTCGAAACTGATCTTGTACGAATACGTTTAGTTTCGATGGTTTTCTTTGTTTAAAGAACTAAACACTTATTTATTCCTTAGCCACTACTTATTACCAAATACTATAAAATCTGCCAAGTTGCTTTAATGCATTTTCAACTTTATCACAAAAGCTGAAGGTGCATGTTCAATGTGGTGGTGATGGTGATCTGTGCATGTTTTTATTTGGGTTCGTCATCGTAATTACAGCAAAAACTTTGTTATTACTTCGTAATAGGACCGGTCATTCCACCAATCACAGGCTAAGAAGCAAAACACAATACGCTTCTTTTGTAAGTATCTAATGTTAGGTGCTAAATAATACAATAAAAGTAACCTATGATTAAAATTCATAAATGACAAATCGCAAATTAAAACTCAAAAACCGGATTAAAAATCTTGTTTGAATACCTGTTTAGTTCAAAATGTTAATAAGCTTAAATAGTAGTTTTAAACCAGTTACGATGTTATTCATGCAAATACTGTAAAAATGTAGCTATCAAGTACACAGGAATAGACACGATGGGCTACCCTCGTTCTAAGAAAGTTCATTTATAACATTTATTTAATAATAACAACTAATCTCCCAGTTTCTAAATAGTCGACATCGACACAGTTGCCACGGAAGAAATAGATAAGCCCTATCTACATATTTTACGTACTTTACCTACATACAAAATAAATAAATAATATGCATCACTACCGGGAGTCAAAAAGGAAAATACTTAAATATTAGGAACATTTATCATTTAAAATTTTAAGACAATGGTTTGTAATTAGCACTGAATTAAAACCCAGAAAATTAATTTACTACATAACCTAAAAAAACAAAAAATAACTTACCAATTACGAAAAACACAAACAGCTTATCCATGACTTTTAATTAATAATTACGTACGTCTGTGTCAGTAGAATACGCTTTGCCGAATACAGAGTACAACGTCCAAGTCCGTTGCCGGCCAGCCACTGTCCACTCAGAGACACCGGTTTTGTTTATAAACTCACGCGCATCATAATTATTACCATAGATGCGACTTTGAATTTTATATCAGTTTGAACTGTGTGAATTCAGTGACAGTATCCTTAATCTTCTTCTATACTATAATAAATCTGTAGAAGGGTCAATTCTGTACATTGAAAATATTGAAAAAATAAATAGCGGGGGGTGTTGCTGGATCGATACCAAACCCAAATATATGATTAAAAAAATTTTTGTCTGTCTGTCTGTCTGTTTGTGCAGGCATCACGTGAAAACTAACGGTTCGATTTCGATGAAACTTGGTATAATTATTCCTTATTATCCTGGGCATAACATAGGAAACTTTTTATCCTGGTAAAATACGTAGAAAAAAAATCTTATTTTTCAGTTTTATTCATAGACGTTGTTCTGTAGAACCGCGAACACACGTTGCATTACCCGCAGTGGATTCAGCGCCGTAATATTTATAAGATGTCATTGTCAGAGTTACTCAAAATGGAGAAATAGACCATCCACGCGAAGACCGACATCCGCGCGGACGGAGTCGCGGGCGGAAGCTAGTTTATTAATAAAAGAGGAAAAATATAATTTTTACCATTTTTATTAGACCAACTAATTTTGTAAGAAAGAAAGAAAAAACATTTATTTGGCGCAAAGAAACCGATAAACACACAACATAATAAAATAAAATAAACACCAAAAAAGAAAAAATCTCTGTATCTTAAACAATATGTAATGAAAGTAGGAAAGGAAGAATTGTGTCTCTCACGGCTGCGCCAAATAGGCCCATTTCATACAAATTTTCATGACCTCACTTAAACAAATAAATTAATCGTTTTTAAATGAAACTTGCGTACACATAGGCAGACTCAAAAGTAGGCTAAAATAATAATACTTTTGCCTGATGAAATAGTCCCGCGACCCCAGCAGGCTTTAGCCTTCATCCCCTAAACCCCCCTATTTTCTTTTTTATCGTAGTAAATTCATCAAATGCGTCCTCCGACCCAGGGCGGGATGTGAGGGACTGTCAGACATGTACTGACAAAATTACACGGTGATTCTTAAAAAGCTAATCTCAGGAACTACCGGTTACCTATAAGAGACAAGCAGCGGGGGTAAAACCGCAGGAAACAGCTAGTCTAATAATAATTTTATAACAGACCCTACCATTCTATTTTTTTCAATCGATTTCTACATATAATCTTCTTGAATTATTTACTGTATCCCTAATTATTGTTTACCGCAGATCTTTGAGCATGCACTACACTTAGCGTATCGGCAAACAGTAATTACAAAATTAAATTCTCTTTATAAACACCTATTTTAATAAATATCTAATGGTTTCTTCAATCATCTTTAAGAAGATAATTATATAACTGCATTACTGCAATTGCGTCATCAAATAGTAGATAAGTACCTCTCATCAATTATTCTATTCTACCGATGAATAAATTAATATCGTATAAGTTCTGAAAAAAAACATATAAAGTTTAGTCAAAATAAGACCGAAGTTCTTAGTCAGAGTGATAAATCTTCTTCTTCTATCTTCTATCTATATATATATATTATATATATATATATAAAAGGAGAACTGACTGACTGACATATCAACATACAGCCGAAACTACTGGGGCTAGGAATGTGAAATTTTGCACACGGCTTCCTATTATAATGTAGGGGAGCACTAAGAAGGGGTTTTTGGAAATATAACCTTTAAGGGGGTGAAAAGGGGGAATTAGGAAAGTACGTAACCCACGCGGACGAAGTCGCGGGCAAAGTGCTAGTAACGTAGTAAATAGCGAGGCCATGATCTGGGATCTATCTGCCTATGGAATTAAACTTTATTTTATCATTTCAGCATATTTTGGAATGGGTAGTCACCTATTCCAAAATATGCTGGGTGGTCCACTTCCTAGTGGACCACCCTTAGCAACGGTAACACAGGCTACCTATAACATGCGGTGACAACTAAGGGTCAGAACACACCGACCCGCGACGCAACGCGACGTGACGCGACGATACTAGAAATGTGTATGTTTTCGTGTAGTAAATAAAGTTTCGATTTTGAATCGCACTATTGAATGTGCGCGCAACTTCGCGTCTCGTTGTGAATTGAGCCTAACGCTGTGTCTTACGTGAGCGACGAATACGACGCGACGCGACACAATTCATCCTATTTCGATTACTATTATATTATTATTTGAAAATTTACTTCGTGTTACGTCGAGTCGTGTCGTATTTGTCGCTCAGGCAGGATTCCGCCTAAGCGATCCCACTGGATGGCAGTCGTAGGCCTCACCAGAGCCGTGTGTATCACAATCACCATTCATTCCTTCTGGGTGAGCTTCCTCCATCTTGGGTGTCATCTTTGCTTTTGTGCCGGGCGAAGAGCAAACACATTTTACAATCAATCAATCGTAGACGTCTCGTCAAGAGCAGACGCTATGACAAAATCAAGCCTTCGATCAATATTATTGATCGAAGAATCAAGCGTTTTTTTTTTCGTTTCGCTATCGTAAAATCATCAAATGAGTTCTCCCACCCAGGACAGGGCGGGGGGACTGTCAGACTTGTACTGACTAAAATCCACGGTGTCCTTCAAAAGCCCTTTACGTTCCGGGGTCACGGTTACCGTTTAGTCTTGCGACCCCGGTAGGTTTTGGCCCTCTAAAGGGGAGCCCTGTCATTGTGCTGTCATTCTTTGAGCCGCTCGTGGATCACAACGCGCCGTCGACCCGGCCATGGTCGGACGGCGTGTCGCCCATTAATCGCCGCCTGCATGCTCGCGCCTACGGTGGCCGGAGATCATCTTGCGACGTCCGTCGTCGTGGGCGGCTACCACTGAGGCTGGGCTGTGAGGTGGACGCTGTCCTCTCGATGCCTCACAGGGGTCAGCAGTAACTTCTCGCCCGCCTCACTTGTTTCATTTCAACTATTAACACATACGTAAAAGATTATTTAAGTTAATAATTAATCATGAAACCACAGAAATGAAACAATAAACATTAATTAAGAAACGGTACGGTAACGCTACCTATTCTTCACAGAGGTAATTTGAATTTTGAAAAAGTACTCGTATCGTTTCAAAAATTCCATCAGATTATAGTCTATTTTCTTCTTCTTATAAAATATTTAATAATAATTCACATTCATTTAAGGAATGCACATCAGTCACAGCAAGTGGCGGGCACAGCAAATTATAAAAAAATTCTTCATTCACATAACAGTTTAAGTTTTTATCTAGTATTAACTTGTTCAAATTTTTTAGTTTCTTCACCCTACTGCGGAGACGGATGGCGGGAAAGGAATAAAAAAAGAAAAAAGTTATTTGCAATGTTTATTGTTTTAAACACAAAAAGAAATATTTTCATAATGGCACTATACTATATCTAGACTAGAACTTGTCGCACCTGTCTCGGACTACAACCAGTTACCAACATTAATGGAACTCGTTTACACGTTCTTTGTATGGTACTAAGAGTAAAGTTATCGTTCCATAACCAGTTTGATGACTATGCTAATAAAAAACAGGTAAATATTATGGAAAAATCGTAATGCAGTAAATGTATTAAGAAAAATATTTTTGGTAGAATTAGGTAGTCTTTTCTTGAAAAAATATTTGTAGAAGAATAATTCCAAGTAACGCCATGGCACATAGGCTTCGTGTGCCTCACTAAAAATTTGCATAGACTTTCGAAAAAAAAGATAATTTTAACTTTTTGTGGTGGTTTTTGAAGTCGGATTTTTTTAAGATTTTTAATTTTACCCTTTTTAGTTCAAATTTTCTACGCAAATTAATCCTACGTGAAATTTTTTGAAGTGTACAAGAATTTTGTAATCCGTAGTAACGGTAATGTCCAAGTAGGTACACAGTAAGCGTAAAATCCTCATAAAATAAAAACTTTCGAACATAACTGAATAATCGGACTAGAAAACTCGGAGTAATAGGTGTACTTACTGGTAAAAAAAAAACCGACCGTATTGATAACCTATATTTTGAAGTCGGTAAAAAAGAAACTGAATAATCAATATCGGTCAAAAAAATTGGAATAATATTAAAATCGGTCAACAACGTGGCAGACCACACACAGGTTAAATATTTACGCATGCTAAATATTGAATGAGTCATCATCACATTATGTCTAGATTTGTTGTTTCACTAGATGAGATTTTTACCTAATGTTGCTACAATAAAAAATAAGCACTTCATCCAAGAAGATAATGTTGCCGTGATGTTCGGCAGGAAAGAGTGGAAAAAGGGTCGTATAAGGACAGGACGGTTATGATGATTTTATTTAATAACTTTACCACGTTACTTCGAGAAAGCAATACGTCATTATACTTTTTTTTACAAAAACACAACGTTATCCCAAAAAAATATCCTAGTCTCAATATTCTTAACGGGCAGTTAAGATTTTCAAATAGTTTATAATTAGTGATGATGTATGTCATGTTGACACCAAATCATTCGACAGATAACCTACCAGTGAGTACATTTCTGGACGATAGCACTTAATGAAACTGACGTGGGAAATAAAATCACTTGGTTTGATATACAAGTGGCCTTAACATTCTCGATAATAGTTAATTGAAAAGCAAGTTTTATGTACTCTTAAAAAAAACAAGTTCAAAATAATGGTGTTACTTCTGTTTTGTATTTATAGTATAAATATAAAAAAATAAACGCTCATTAAATATTTATGATATAATAAAACAATGTGATTTTATAAGTGTAAGTCTTTAACTTTTAAATAAAAATGTCATCCAAATCAAACATACACACGAAGTCAGAACGAATTAACAACTTAGGTTAATTTATTGTTAATTCAGTTAAAACTTGAAGTAAAACTTACAAAAAAAAACGACGGGTTGCACTCTGGGAGTGCCGGCAGAAGTGAAAACTTGAATAGTAATTGTTGGAAATATCTTGTGAACAGATTTTAGTAAAACTCGCAAAAATGGTTGACTTTTTATTTCAATAATTTTCCAATGTGACGTACATCTTTTATAAACAATGTTACCTAGCAACGAATGTATCCAGCATACAAACTTCTTTAAAAGTAATAAAGTCACACGAACATTCACGCAAGCGCCCTGCGCCGTCCTACGCTTTTTCGGTCAGGGTCACGTGTCCTGACGCGAGTTTAAGATTTTATACCCATTACAGAAAAGTGCTCAACGCCGCTAAAGAAGTTTTCACTTCAAAAATCGGTCATTCACCACAAAAGAATAGATAAAAAAAACAATCCTCCAAGCCGTACTTTTATCTGTAGCGAAAGAATACTCGCTCTCATTTGAAAGTCGCAGCCGTTATCAGCGCTTCGTCCTCCGGCCGAGCCAGAGGTTATCGCTGCCACCACTACTGTGATCCCATCCCCCCTTCCGCCCATCCTGGAACAGTCACTGATGCACCAGTGAACAGATAACTTCTATACAATAAGCATCGTTCATTACAACAAAAATTAAATTTAAATCTCGAACTGTTTTGACAGACGTTCGAATTGACAAACCATAGATAAAATCCAAGTAGTTATTTATCTAAAAAGGAATTAATTGAATTTGTAGTGTTGCGTTGTGGTGCCGTTCAATATTTGGACTCAATTAGTTGGAAATGTTAAACGGGAAGTTTTTGTTGTGCGTAGTTTTAGTTGCTGGTAAGTTATTTTTTTTTAATTATTGTATTGTGTACCTGTACGTAGTCAAATATTTGAATAGTGCTTATTTGATTATCTTTCCGTTATTACCGCAAATGAATATGGAAAACATTTGTTATTAGGTCACCGTTTACATTGCATCTAACAAATGCATTTAAATATTATGCATTCATTCATAACTAACATATATGTCAAATGAATTGTTTGACAAAGCAATATTTCTTTCATGAATATCGCCTTAAAATATTTTAGTTCAGTTTTCATTTTGTCCAAAACATATTTCATAAGTTTTCTAATCATCAGTCGTTTTCTTTCATTACAACGCATGTGTATCTAAATGGGCTTTCAAACGAATTTTTATATGAACTTCACATGACGCTGATTGAAGATCAAGAGTCAATTAACAGTGTCCCACGTCTTTCTTTACTATAAGCAGTGTCGTAACTAATCTTTTATGCGCCCAATGCAAGCTTCTTTAACTACGCCCTGGTGTAGTCAATTATTGTCCTGATCTGGCCCGGAAGTCCTGGTTCCTGGGAACCCTTGGCACACCCCTATTTTCGGCACTGACTATGAAGCAACACAAAGACGCTGCAAGCCGAAATACGCTTGAAACATTAGACTGATTGGCGGCTTGATCAAAGGTTATCGCAACACGCCCACTGGGGGCAGCGCACATTTATTATTAGCAATGAGTAATCGATCATAGGGCAGACATACGGACGACGTTGCAATCAACTGCACCCGCTACTGCGAAAGTGATCGAAAATGATGTCATTTATGTTTCATAGTTTGAGGGAATTTACTTGCCTTAAATGATACAGATTCTTGGTAATGGTACAATTAGCAATAAAAAGTTCGTTTTCCTGAGTAGGATCGAATAATTATATTAGTTCGTTATTCATTCGGGTGTCTGTGTATTCCAATTCATCATCGTGTCAGTGCTTGGTTTACTTACTAAGAAATGTTAATTTACGGCCTAGACTGTGAGACTATGAAGATGCATAAAATAACACTTATTTTAATAAATCTTAAAAACTAGTCTAACCAACACCAACCTTCTACTAGAATAAAATGTTAAAATCACATAACACGTTATTCAAGTAAATACTTCACTTATGGAGTTTTTGTGGCTTCTGTTTTGTTGCAATGTTGCAAACCATAGACAAGTAAGAACGATAAAATTGTGATGACGTTATTGACCCGATCTACGAGATCTTCTCTGTGTTTTTATGTATGCCCTGATATGTTTATGTGTGCGTACGACTATGGCTACTATCACTATCGGTAATTGTTTACATTATTGTGTTAATTAATATCTAGCACCTACGTAATCCGTTATTTATTTCAAGTTTGATCTTTAGTCCAAAGTTTAAATGCATTTACAGACGAGTGCACAATATACCTTCGATGTAATGAAGTAGTTTCTATGTTGACCTTTTCTCAGCACATAGAATAAGATGATTTAAATCTTCAATCCTTGGCTGGGGGCAAGCAGCATCTAATAATTTTGATTATTTACGTAATAAACTATTCACATTAAAAAGAACCAAGTCTCATTCCTATCTTACTATCTAAATTGTCATCAATTAATATGGTAAATAATTGTACGGTACTCAGAAACCATTAATGTTACGTGAGTATTTTCGATCGCAGGCCTTATATTGAGGGTCACAGGTCTGTGTAAACAGATAGCCGTGACCGTGGAACGTAAAAAGCTGTTGGAGGAACACCGTTGATTTCAGTCAGTACGAGTCTGACAGACCCTCCCGCTTAACCCTGTGCGGGAAGGCTCATTTCATGATTTTACCAAAAAAGGCCTCATTTTGTGTTAATACAAAGGCAAAAGCCAAACCGTTTGTTCTTATTGTAAGTAATGTATTTTTTTTTAATTTATTCACCTGGTTCTGCAAAAGGATAATCCTCTATTTTAAATAAATGCTTTTCTTTATTTCCCATCATATCCCGGACATACTGGTATATAATATAAGACTATCACCATACGAGTATTAACAATGAGTTCATATTTTTCGAGATAAACTAGTATGGCCCGATCACCACGTGATGGGGTGCATGAAAGGAGCCTCCCCGAGTGGCGTTAAAAACATCGTACAATGATTCTAAACGCCCGCCGCACCCTGGACAGCTAGCACTCGGTAACGCAGAATCTAGCTGACCAATCCTTTCACCACGATGACTCAAACTCGAACCACGTGAAGCCGCGTGATATCACTATCTTATGAGAAACTTCATAGATTAAAGTAGAACTATGTACAAAGTTAGAAAAAACAATAAATATAATCAATAATACGAGTAGTATACGAATTAACATATCTATGCCTACGGCGTAGGCATGTGCTACGGGTGCTACGAGATACTCGTAGGCATGACCAATGGCCCTTTGAAGGTCCTAAGAAAAGTATAAATCGCCACTGTCAAGAACCTACCATAGTTTTAGCGTCAATACGTAACTATAGACAGTATCGGTTATACCGAACAGTTACCATAATAACATCTGAGGAAAAAAGCTGTCAAATTGAGAAAATAATATTGCAAATTAAAATCATGGAATGTAAATTAAATAAAATTAAATGTATATTTCTTTATTTCGTATTTAATGGCACATCATTCATCCGATTACATGTAGGATAAAACTAGAAGAATAAACTTAAAAAATCAAAAGAAACGATTTCCATATACAACATTATTTTTAGTATATGCGAAACCTGAATATAGTTTGTTCAGAATCAGTAACTGATTCGATTCCAATAATTTTTACACCATGTTATATTTTTTTTCAAAAATATTTTAATTACATTTTATTGCCAGATAATTACAATACAATCACCGTACGGTTAGGTACCTATTGCCAAGCTATTATCACGAGTGTAAAACACAGGAGACGCGGTTTACGCGGGTGTACCGCGAAATGAGCATGTTTTTGAACGGACAACCAGGTAATATACAAACTTATAACTTTGTGTTTTTTTATGATACAGTTTTAAAATTTTGAACATAGATTCTTTACACAAAAATACTAGACAGGTGTATCGGGTTTCGCATAAACAAAAAATAATGTTGTATAACGTAAACAATCAATAATTCACGTTTTAACAACAGCCCAATACTACCTTTTTTACCGAGTCCTGTAAGAGATAGTTTCGGATTACCTCCTCTTATTTTCTAGTCATAATTGCCATTATTGTCCCACTACTGAGCGAAAGGCTATCCCATATCATTCCTAGGACTCTTTTTAAACACCACCTTGCGACAAGCAGTGGCGTAGTGAGACCGAATCTCGGAGGGGGCAAGACGCATGTGCGAGGCCCCTTTTTTTGTCGGACGAATAATCTAACTTTTCTTCGCTGCTCCCACGAGGTCTCCTTGTTATAAGATGACTTGGTTCCCCCAAGTCATCTTTACCAAATGTGATTGTGATGAGAAAAAAAGCAGTAGAGGCGCTTGACTTAAACGTCATCGTAGGCGACATTAGCATCGCGAGACCTCTTAGGTTCTTTGTGTTTTCACTCTCATCACATATCACACAAGTATTCAATTGTAGGTCATGTAAATTTCTGGTGATCGCCGTTGTCAAGATTTTTATTTCCTGAGCGCGAGGCCCCTTCAGGTGCGAGCCAGGGGGCTAGGGTCCGCTTCACCCCCGCCTAGCTACGCCAGTGACCTGGAACGAGCAATCACAGTGCGCGTCCAGGTTATCTTACCTCTGTTTAACCACGGCGGCGTAAATTACATTCTACTCATTGCTAATTCCTTGATCCCTATCAGTACTTAACTCATCTGTTCTCTTCTTAACTTCATCTTATCGTATGGTTGATGAACAACCTGGTGTCAGAGTTTAAACCGCCCGTAGGCCTCTGACATGGCTTCACATACCGTTGAAAAATCTCTCAGGTGTGCTGGTTTCCTCACGATGTTTTCCTTCACCGTTTTTAGCAAGTGATAATTAATTTATAATACGCACATGAATTCTAAAAGACATTGGTGCGTGCCGGGGTTCGAACCTACAACCTTTGACTTGGCAGTCCAACGGTCGTACCACACGGCTATCACTGCTCAACTCATCTGTTTAAATCCTACTTATATCTAAGTCAAATTATAAACTTGAAAGTTTGTTTGGATCGATAGATGTTTGTTCACACAAAACCCAATGAATAGATTTGGGTGAAATTTGGTATACAGATAGTTTATAACCTCGATTAATACATAGGGTAGTTTTTATCCTGATTTTATGTTCCCGTGTCATAATTTGGAGTTGTAGCGGATGAAGCCGGCGGCAACAGCTAGTCAAATATAATTAAAAAACATGCCAACACTTAATACAAGTTCATCCGGCTAAATCACGCGGATTTTGACATCACAGTAACGTAGTTTGCATAACTGAGGTTGTTAGCATTAAATAAACTATGTACTTAGTCTTAGACTCGTGTGATTTCAGTCTAAGTAATCCAATTTAGACGGTATGATACAAGTGTGAAAAACGAAACAGAAACAAATACGCCCATTCACAGACCAACCTCGGCAGGTTGGTCTGTGAATGGGTGACCATCTATTATATCGATTTCCTTTGTGCCTTGGAAAGCACGTAAAGCCGTTGATGCATTCTATCATTTGTACTCACCCAGAACAACTGGCTTCTTCTGGGTGAATATGCTTTCGGAAATACAGACGCAGATAGAGAGTTCCACTTCTTTGCTATACAAATATTAAAAGACTGGAAAAGCTTAGCGCGAATTGCTGGAATAGCAACAAAGAAGGGATGATAACTTATGATCTTAGTATAAATAAAAGTCGCTGTATCAAGCTTATCTGTCGGCACGAGCCGCTTAACTCAGCAGCTTTGCTATCAAGCGAGTGTGAAGTCCGGGTAGGTCAACGCCTTGTATCGTGCACTTGACATCCATAATGTACGTACTACAAGTAGGATACGTTATAGTGTTTATAACAAGCATAAACTTTACCTTTTAATCTCATTTTTTTAATGTGGTGAAGTCAAATGAGTCCTGCCACCCAAGACGGGACGGGAGGGACTGCCAGATTTGTACTCACCAAAATCCACGGTGATCCTTCAATAGCCCTTTACGTTCCGGAGTCACAGTCACAGTCGGAGTCATCAGAAAGTCCCGTGACCCCTGCTGGCTTTGGCCCTCTTAGGGGCCCATTGGTAGCACCAGTTCATGCTGTGGCAAAACTGGGAGTAGAAATGGGCTATAATCTACCACGATGAGTCCTAGATATTATTTTTTCTTTGGAAAACGTAGCCCCACAGTAGGAATTTCTCCTGTTGTATAAACATATATACTCTCATACACACAAATACCCAGACCCGGAACAACTACTTGTAGATCACATAAATATGTATTTGTTCCTTACGGAAATCGAATCCGCCTCAACCATTCGAACACTACACCAGTTGTGCCGTCATCATTTTAGTTAGTAGGATATGCCGGTTTCGTCATGATGTTTTCCTTCACCGTTATGAGAGCAGTGATGATGAAATAAATTACACAAAGTAATGCTCAGTTTAAACCCACGCCCTGCACAAAACTATTATCGAGGCACGCAACTTAAACGGCAACGCTCTTTTATAACATAAACAATGTTATCATAATATTACCTATAACTTTTGTAATAAGTAGGTAATGCACACAATATAATTATGTCATCATTGACTTAGTACCAGTTTATTATATTAAAACATCCGCTAACCCACTTTTATTTACCTTAGCAAAATATTAGTATAATATCATGTTCATAATCGTTAAGAACTAAAATAATAAATGATAATAACTTCAGAATTTGTAGTAGAACAAACGGACATGAAAGATAATTTGATATTTCTCCATCCATCGATGTTCCGTTAAATACAACTGCATCTGGTTAAACCGGGAACTCACAGGACTGGCGCTATTAATACGCTAACCAGATGATTATTCTTTTTCATCGATAAATAATCTACAGGTTCTGATAAACTGGAGCATTCAGTTGTAATGAGCATTCTTGCGAATGTGACATTACAGAAAAACAAACGAGAGTGGTTTTAGCGAGCATTCTAACGAGAGTTCTTGCAAGCTTTTTGCCGAGCTGACTGTCAAGTCTGACATCTTCATGAATAAAAAAAACTATTGACGACCATCAACGAGACTCTAGGTCAAGCGCGTTCGCAAGAAAGATCGTAAAAATGTTCATATCGATGTTCGGCTCTATGCTTGGCTCTGTTCGTTGTTCAGTTCGGCAAAATTAAAAACGGCGAATACTCGATGTTGAATGCTCAAGTCGGTACAAGTCTGACCGTCCCTCCTGTCCTGACCTGGGTCGGACTCATTAGATATTTCACAACGCAAAAAAAAATGGTCTAAGGTCTAAATGGACTAAGTATTAACTTACAACAATGAACAAAATTCAATAAAATAAAATATGCATGAAAACGTGCATGGGCATTGGTTATAAATGCACATTTTTAAATCAATGCTGAATTATTTTTGCGCGGTTGAAATAGTTTATGAAACGGGACTAAACGCATGAAGATCGAAATAGTCGTTTTATTTAGTTGTTGACTCGGAAAAGTGCTGAAACAAGTTTTAAAAACCTAGTTAAACTCAAGCAAATAAAAGAACACTGGGAAACTTCTGAAGGCACACACACAGCTTAATCACATATCAAACACGCAGTTAACTCATTCACAATGAGTCACCGAGGAAGTGCCCCTATCTAGATCAGTTAATCAGTTACCCTTTCTGGAAACCGAACCGACATAAAACGATAAAAAAATCATAGTCATTACTCCATCCTGGGTCAACTACGCAGTTTATGTACGCAGTTAACTTTGATACGCGGTTATGCAAGTGTTTTATCTGTCATGTCACGGATCGCTTCAGATTTTTGATAAGTTCTTAACAAATAGGCCAACGGGACGGGTCAATGGGCTACGTCATTAGTTCGACCCTTCTTTTTTTGAACATATTTTTTATGGATACAAACTTTGTAACTTATGACGTTATGACATACAGCCCATACAGGTGTCGCCGAAGCCATGAAAATTCTATAGGTACTAATATTATAAACAGGTGAAATTTTGTATGTAGGGAATATATCCTGAATTCCCAATTATATAATTTTTTTTTTGATAGGAGGCTACTTTATTTGAAAGCGTTTTAGGCTCTAAATTATATTTAAATCATGATAATTAGCGGAGTTATCACATTTTTGTCTAGCAATTCGGGAAATGTAAAAGGGCAGGCATGCGTTGCGATGCGTCTGGGGCCATAATTTCACGCGAAAGAAGAAGTTTGTAAAATTTAGTCTTCAATATATTGATGTGCCTGGCTACTTTCCATGGATCCACACATTTTTCTTAAAATAAATAAAAAATATAGTTTTACATATTTTAATTTCTTTAATGGAAACCTTCACCTTTTTTTGACCAAGGTCGACAATGCCCTCATTTGTCAATTCGATGATTAATAAATTTGAGTGTTATATTAAAACATTGTTTTTGACAAATCATTAAAGCGCATTGAAGGCACTTTTTAAGTAGAAGATACAGATAGTCCTGTATTGCAGAACGTCTCTCAAAACTCAGCATTAGTTAAAGCTAGTTTCAACCAACCAAATTGCTTGAATCTAATTTTAAGTAAAGCTCGACCTTTGAGTGATGTCCTGTCATATGGGCCATAGTATGAGCTGTAGGTATAAGCAAGCATTGACATTGCATTTCATAAACGCAAATGTTGATTGAGCTTTTAACTAGACATCAAAGAAAGTTTGCGATCCCTTTTAGTCCAGTCAACTAGGTGTTTTGCGCTACAAAAGGTGGTGAAGTTTTTTATTCGTATTGCTTAAGTATATGCTACTCATGAAAAATGTAAGTTTTCGACCTCGAGGAGTGCCTGCGTTAGCCGCCATCTTGGATTGAAGGGACCCAAATTTGTTCTTTTTCACATAATGCTTCAACAGTTGACTTTATGACAAAAATGCATATGAGAAGTTTAAAGACAATCAAATTCTACCACAAATGGTATTTGTACTTATTCTATACGCTTTATACATACAAAGTTACAAGACGCAGAACATTAAACATTTATAAAAATCGTCTACACAGTTAACGAGTACTTTGCCCACGAGGATTATAACGGACAAAATTCTACAAAAAGAACACTAGCGCCATCTATGCAGCGACGGAGGAACGAAGTGTTCCACATCACGCAAGCAAAGTTATCAGCGAGTTTAGAAGACAGAGAATATTCCGACATTGAATGTCGAGCAGAAAGCCCACCAGACACAACACCCGTCTGGTCGGAAGGTACATTCCTTTTCACCAGGGTATCGAGGAACTTTCCACTCTGTTCCTCCTACCTCCTAAATTGGTGACCCCGAAATGGACGCAACGTTCGAACAACGTGACGTCATCACCACCTGCATCACATCCTCAAGCTCAAGCTCAAGTCTCACAGCCAGCCAGCTTCAAACAGACATCCCTGACCGTCTGAAAGTTGTAAATTTTCAACCTCGATGAATAGAATTAAATTAAGCAATACAAATTAAAAAAAAACTACACAACCTAATGCAACGCAAAGCCTCTTTTTTGTCCCCATTGACTGGACTATTTGAAAAATCATAATCTTTTTTGTTACGTTTGATTATAATTATTAATATATTATTTTTCTTCATTTTAGATTCTATATTTAAAAATTTAGAATTAGAATATAAAACAGTTCAATTTTGTTTAAAAAAAAAACTATCAGCTCATTCTAATGGTGTCGCAAACAAACTTTTTTTGATTTATGTATGTGAATGGTGTAGAAGTGGTTTCACATCTGCAACTGTGTAAGAAAAAACGCATCGCCGATGGATTGTTCAAGAAGTTTGTTTATTGCATTAAGTAATTTGTACAAACAAATACGAGTCCTAGCATGTTTACTCGACAAATGTGAGTCAATGAGAAGGGGCGTGCACATCTCATTGTTTACATAGTGTAGCCGATAGGGCTTACAAATGCGTAATATGGATGAGATCACAGGAAAAGTTTAGGAAAATAAATAACACTGATTAGATTGAAGGGTCAAGTGAAATGTCAAACAATAATGAAGAACAACTACTGTTGAAAACAATAATGGAATAAAACAAGAAACAATTAAGCTACATTATGTCTCCATTAATTTTATTATCTTCGGTTAAGCAGTTATCTCGAATGCGGTGGTGAGCCGCATTGTTATGATGGAGATTTGTGTTTACGTTTAGTTGCAGGTCAAAATATGTCATACCTAAATTAAGACGGGTTGTTTGATTCTGATAGTGGTTGTTTATGCTTTACCTCCCACTAGTGTTTATACTCACACTGCTATCATTGTAATATCACTTATTAAAAAAAGAATCAAGCGTTTGCTCAAGGCATCTATATAATTTACTAGCTTTTGCCCGCGGCTTCGCTCGCGTAGAATTTGGTCTGCCTCATTAAGTTACGTGACATTTTTTTAATACTTATATTTTTTTTATGTAACTTCACATCGTACATTCCAGATTTCTAACTTCAAAATTAGTTTCCATATAATCTTTGAACACCTATACCTAATATTTAGAGGGAATCTCTTGAGGTTGGAATTATTTGAATTCCTTTCTAATTGCTCATTATTTTAGAGGGCCAAAGCCTGCCGGGGTCGCGGGACTTACGAATTACCGTGACCTCGGTACGTAAACCGTAGCACTGGTAATAACATCCCTCATGTACACAATAAGCTAATAAAATTCCCTATCTCAAAAACTACTGAACCGATTTTGATGAAACTTGCAGTATTCCCTAAGTTGAACGATACCTAGCACAAAAAAAAATTAAATCGGACGTGAAGTTCCTGAGATATGCGAACAATGAATCAGTCGATGCCTACTCCTTACTGTTAAGGAGTTGTACCTTCCATCATCAGCTCAGCTACATAAGATGATGATTACCATACGCAAGTACTTAAATTACTTCACTAAATTTACGAAAAACGATGCGTGGGCCTATAAAATCTGAGGGTTGCCCTCGATTTCTCCAAGATCCAATCATCAGATCCTGATTTGGTGACAATGGGACCACACGGGAAGTGCCAGATTTCAAAAAAAAAAAAAGAATCATGAAAATCGGTTCACCCAGTCGGTCGTTATTCGGTAACAAACTATTGTTAAGGAGTTGTACCTTCCATCATCAGCTCAGCTACAGATGATGATTACCATACGCAAGTACTTAAATTAATTCATAAGATTTACGAAAAACGATGGGCGAGCCTATAAAATTTGAGGGTTGCCTTCGATTTCTCCAAGATCCTATCATCAGATCCTGATTTGGTGACAATGGTGGTCCAACGGGAAGCCCCAGCTTTCAAACAAAAAAAGAATCATGAAAATCGGTTCACCCAGTCGGTCGTAATGCGGTAACAAACATAAAATTGATAACCTCCTTTTTTTGAAGTCGGTTAAAAACTATCCTATGTCCTTTCTCAAGTTCCAAACTATGTCTGTACCAAATTTCACACAAATCGGTTCAGTAGTTTAGGCGTGAAGAAAAGACAGACAGACAGACAGACAGACAGACAGACAGACAGAGTTACTTTCGCATTTATAATATTAGTTTGGATAGCTAATTAGGATTAAAACTAATTATGAATTATCCGCACCAAAATAGCGCCCTAAAAGGGATTAAAGGATTTGGAGCACACCAAGATATACTTTTATTTATTACCTTACACTCTTCCTGGTAATAATTAGTCCTTAGGAATTCTGGGGTAATCCTAATAACAAAAAAACTCTTTTCTATTCCAGCATGGAACGAAGTACAAACAGCCAGTCTACCCTTCATGATGCGGGAGAACCGCATCGGTGACGCAAATGAGATCGGGGAGGCTCCTGAGATGATAGTTCCGCCCGAAATCATGAGAGCACGAGTGAGGGAGGGAGTGCCTCCCCCGCTGTGCGCTGGTAGATGTGCCTCGCCTTCTGCAGGACCTGTATGTGCCTTCGACGCTACGGGAACGGCCAGGACGTTTGAAACGCTATGCGAACTGGAAGCGGTGTCATGTCGCGAGAGCACATGTAAGTTTGACCTTTTGATTTTGTCTTTAATATCCTCAAATGTGTCCCAAGCTGAACGAAGGCCTCCTTGCAGACTTATCGTTACAAAATTCTTGCCATGTTTTCCTGCAAACATGATCCGATCATGACATCACCTGCCTCGCTAACACATTTTGCCGGTTGTCCAACTGTCCGAGTGCATATGTGTGCCATGACCCTCACCCTTTTATTTGCTGTTTTTACTTCAACATCAGCTACTTGTGTAAATTAAGCACAGAAAGTGTCATAAAGTTTTGATGGGTGAACTACGCGGACTCAACATATAGATTTGCGATTGACGGTTGTGCGAAATTTCTAGTGCGCGGAAACTTAAAAAAAAAACATTATTGGATTTCGCCTCAGCATAGTTCGAATCCACACTTGTGCGACACACTGAAGTTCGACATCACGCTGGTGTGATAAACGATTGCGCGAACATAGTTCAACACTATGGTGGAGCTTTGGATGCGAGAGCAAGCGCAGCGAGCTCGAGACTTGAGGCACCTCAACTCGTATTGGTTAGGTTACCATGCCCGGGTCGACGGCGCGTTGTGTTCCACGCGCGCCTCAAAGAGTGTCAGCATAGTGACGGGGCCCCCTCTAGAGGGCCAAAGCCTGCCGGGGTCGCGGGACTTTACGAATTACCGTGACCCCGGAACGTAAAGGGCTATTGAAGGACACCGTGGATTTTGGTCAGTACGAGTCTGACAGTCCCTCCCGCTCTGCCCTGGGTGGGAGGACTCATTTGATGATTTTACCACGATAAAACAAAAAGGCCAATATACATAAGTACTATAACTTCTGTGTTCCATTGCTATAGAGAAATTGTTGAATTTTTTTTTTGTTCAAAATGTTATGGTCTATTTCTAGCCTAATTTTAATAAATGTATTTTTATCAAAAGACTTCTCTAATACTTTTTTTTTATTTTCGTCTTTAAGACTAAACGAATTTCCTCAAGTTTCCTTATTTAATTAAAATCAAAAAAGGATTTGAAAATGAACTGTTATTTTTTTTAAACCTGTTACCTACAAATAACGAGCTCAATTTTTCTCATTCCAGATTATGCTATAACGAGTTTGGGAGAATGCTGATGAGGCGATAGAATACGTAAAGTGCATTGTTCTCACATAAGTGTAAGCATTAGGTACCGCACTGCCTGAGGATGGACGCCATATTATTTACAATCATACGTATTAAGAACTTATCTCTCTTCAGCCAAATGCCGTCCACAGCTGGACGTAAGTCTCTTATATATAAGTTTCTTATGTATTAAAAACTTATAGCATGGACTAATGTTAAATAAAATCTATGTTATTAACTGTAGTAAACACAGTGCATCTCTGTACACAACCTTTGGCACAGATCTTTGACATTTCTAAAAGGTCACCACATAAAAGATTTTCATGACGTCATAAGATTTTCTTGGCACCACCGCTTTGTATGAATCATTAATTTCACAGCAACTTAACTTTAAATTCGTATAAAATACGAGTCAGAATATCCATTTATTGACGAAAACCATAATTAAACGTCTCGATGCGTAAATACTGTAACATAATAACCTTGTCATAAAAATAAACTGACGTCACAACTGACCTCAAAAAGTTAAAGCGGCCTTAAATGTCAAAGGTTCAGATGAATTTACAACAAAAACGGGCATCTCAACTGTCACCTGTCAGTTGTCCAGAAATACAATATGGCCGCTCCGTCCTTTATGTTCGAAAAAAAGCTTTGATCGATAACCGCAAAGAGTAAAAGTGGTTATAGTAGTAAAAATATACTTAGTATGTGCCTGTCTTTTGCGGAATATTCTTAAATTGAATACTTATTAAATAATGTATTAATCAAATTTACTAATTAAACTAGATTGTACTTACTAATACAATACCATATATCTACCCACATATCACGCCATCACAATATTTCTCTATGGATTCCAGTATATCATTCTAGATCTTCCAGCATTGACTCTTGTGGGTCTATAATCATGTAGTGTATCTATGGTAAAAGTTAGCGGCAATTTATCGTTGTAAAACATAAATGTATTTTTGGTATTCACATTGTCATGTTAAAAAAATACCGCCCTATGTGTTCGTTTCCATAAACATCATCAATCATAGAGTCTTCTGTCTCTGTCTACGCCTTTTATATTTAAAAATAATTCTGGTAGTATAATGCTTACGCTGTAAAATTAAGCTCTTGTATAATATTAACATAATAATTTAGTTTTCATATAGTTTTTATGATATTATTTGGTGGCCAAAGCTGTTTTGATAGAATGAATTAAATTAATTTTTTTCTTCAATTTCTGTAATGAAAATTGGATTATACAGGGTTACAATGCTATATAACAAAATTATTGATTGATAGAAGGTTAAGTGAAGGTCGCGCCGCAAAGATGGTTAAGGCTGATTTTCCAACGTGTAGGGAAAATGCTTGAATATTTGTATTATACCATTTGTTGTAACAATTACATATTAGTACTATGTAAAATAGGTTTACAAACCAAACCATAATATTTATTCTTCAGACAAAAGCTAACCAGGTTTTCTTTGAAAAGTAACCCTAAGTTTAAATATAAATAAGATTATGAATACGGAAAATAAAATATTAGAAAATAACTTCGACAGTGAAAATTCAGCTTTGTAAAGAACTTCTACAACAAATGTAAATCGGTCGATTTTACTTGGTGATTATAAATGTAATGTTCTACAATTGCTACGGTTAAGAAATAAGACTTTGGTCGAAAAGTTCCTAAAATTCAAAATTTCTCCTATATCTTTAAGAAAATTTATTAGCTTGTAAGTAGTTGTAAAATTAACGCCAAAGTCATGTTCAAATAAATAATAGTAATATTCGTAATTTTAAGATTATTGTGTAAGTCAATATGTTTATTTATTGTACAAAGTACGGATCGTCATGGCATCTAGCTGTCCTGACTTTGTCATCTTAATAAATGGAATTTAGATTCAATAAATATTTTACGACATACTGCAATGACATATTTATTTTGCTTATGTAATTCGTCCAATATTACCCAAACCCATGTTAAATTGGACGTTTTAAGAGTAGGTGCCTTTCTTTTTTAACTTACTATCTTCTTTTGGCGCAAAGGTATCCAAAGCTTTCTCCTCTTCCCTGTGTTATCTACAAACAGTGGCGTAGCTAGGCGGGGGCGAAGCAGACCCTAGCCGCAGGCCTCGCACCTGAAGGGGCCTCAGACTCGGAGAAAAAAAAAGAAAAAATCTTAACAACGGCGATCACCAGTCAGTAAAGGAGTGCAACACTTCTACTAAGAAATGAACATGACCTACAATGATCAATCAGATACTTGTGGTATCTGATGAGTGGGAACTGAAAGAAACTAAGAGGCCTCGCAAAGTTGATGTCGCCGACGATCACGTTTAGGTCAAGCGCCTCCATTGCTCGCGCTAGGCCCCATGTTGCAAAATAACTTGGTAACGTTTTTGTTTGTTACTAGGAACTGAAAGAGTCCAACAGGCCTCGCAAAGCTTATATCGCTGTCACATCACAATCACATTTGGTATAGGTGACTTGGAGAAACCAAGTCATCTTACAACAAGGGGCACCCGCGCGAGCAGCGGAAGCAAGTTAGGTTTTTCGTCCTGAAAAAAAAGGGCCTCGAATATCAAGCTTCTTGCCCCCTCCTAGATTCGATCTCGCTACGCCACTGCTTGCAAAGCCTGTAATTTTTTAGCGTTCCCATATCCTTTCCTGCTGCGGCAACCAGTGCTATAAAAAGGACGAATAAAAAGCTAGTCCAAAATAAAAGGCTAGTTTGGGCTGAGGCTAAAAGGAGGTTTGAAGAATAACGACTGTAGTCACAGCACACAGTACAGGAGAATCGGGACCTATTTCTATGAAAACTAAAATCGAGTTTTTCGTTTCGTTTAAAAATCATAAATCGTTAATTTCCATTATTTTTCCGAAACTAACGCACTGTATTATTTACACCATTCGACAGTTTCACTAATAAAGATCGAGTTCTGGAAACTATGCTACTAACTAATGATATAGGTACGACAAACTCAACTGTTGCTAAAATTGTCATGTTATCATAGTAACCTGTTCGGTTGCTGAGCGAATAACTTCGATCCATCCATGTCTTGGCTAGTTTTGTAGCCTGTTATCTAATTGTTTTAGTTGGTGCTTTATTTGGGGATGTAGATAAAGTTTGTCTAATATGGCCTACAAATCTGGATTCGTCGGCAAAGCAATACCTATTGTTTATCTGGCTGATAAACAATAACCTACTCGCAACCCCAAGGTGCGTTCACATTTTACATAAGTTTGGCAAAATTAATAATTCGGTCCACCCCAACTGCTCAAAGATGTAGATAAATAATGCGCAGGTCTGCAAGTACATGCAGCATGTACGAAAGCATAGCTCTAACGTAGGCTTCGGTTGAACCCCAACAAAACTGAACAGGTATTTCGAATTAGTATTTCAATACGGATCAGAACTTTGTATTAGTTTTTTGATACTTTTCAAAAAGAGAACTCAAGGCACTCCAGCCAGCATTGTTCGCTATAAACGCTCGCGACACACAGTCAACAAACATCCCTATAGGCGACAGGCAGTCTATCTCATCCAAGTGGGTCACTTTGCCCGCCCTATTGACTCCCGATCTAGGCGGGATCAGAAGTGAAGTAAATACTAGATAATCCTCGGCTATAAACATCGAATGTTATCCGGAACGTTAGTGATATCATTTGTTTTTGTTATTAGCACGTTTTCTTCTGTCATGTGACTGTTTGTGGTTTTGCCTTAGATAGCGGGAAAGATGTTGTTTTTGTATAAGCACTTTGTTATCTTAGTACTTATAGTTAATTTCTACCTACTTTGCTTTCGACTTGTGACCTGTGTTTACCGTATCAGCCAAAATTAAATTAGGTACGGATGCGTTTATTTACTCACGTATTTTTAAAACCCACGACTAGTACCTACGCAAATTACATGACAATATAAAAATCAAAGTTATATTGTAATACAAAATGAATGCTCAATACTCATGACCTAAAATAAGTCTACAAAATTATGTCTCTAGGAAACGAACATCTAGGACACGTTCTATTTAGTGTTAGCAAAAACCCACTTTCAAGTTCTTTACACGGCCAGTGTTAAAGAGCAGGATCGTTTAGACGAGCCAGCAGCTAGCATATCACTCTACTAACTCAAAGGAGCTTCGGTAAGGAAAATAAAACTCCACTGCGTCTTAAAGTGCTTGGCGTCACTTCTCATCTTTTACTTGAAGTCCGCTATCGCTTGAAATACTAAGTAAAGCGCTCTTGAAGGAATCGATAATTTTAATACAGAGATAGTGTTTTAAACATGAACTATCCTCACTTAGACCCTCCCTTCCTCCTAACAGTCTCCAAGTTTCGTGTTTTTGTCAAGAATTTTAAAAATAATGTTGCAATAACAAAAAAATCGTCATTACATTCCTTCTTTTGTAGTCGTAGGCCTATATTCTTTTTCTGCTATACTTTTTTGTAGGTCGCCTCACAAGGGTTTATTGTGTAGATATACTGTACTTTGTATGGTGCTAAAGCAAGGGAAATTATTCTGCACCCTCTTTAAAGACAAACAATTTCACTTATTTAAACTTACAAGATTTAATACACAATTAAATATAAAATGATAACACACAGCATTTGCCAATGCTCTGCTAAAACTCTAATCACAGCTTCTTTGATGTTAGTCGATAAGCTTACAACAACTCTATTATATTATTTTTTTATAAAATGTAGTCAAACAAAAGCGTTTAATATTAAAGAGTTCTTAATTTTCTCGTTGGCTTAAGATAGACGGATGCCGTCGGAGCCAGTACACTCGCCTTTGCTGATCTTGTGGAGGGCTGAAAAAAGATAAAATAAATAAAATATAGTCTATATTACTTGCTAATAATATACTGTAAAGGATTTTAAAAATAGGTTTTACAGCTAAAAGCAAAAGAGAGGAAAAACGCTCTTATTTGACATCTAAATGACCGGAAATGACATATTTTTTTAATTATTTTTATGAATTTGAAAGAACCTAACTGATTCGTAAAAAAATCTTTTAAATATTATTAATGACAAAATATAATTAAGATGTTAATTTGTTTTAATTTATTTTTATAAACGTTTAACCTATTTTAATGACATAATGAATAAGTGTTTTGACTGTATAATATATTTTCTTTTGTCGTATAAAAGTGTGGGTAGTTTCGAATTTACGGATTTATAGAAAGAATAAACAGGGATAGGTTTAGTATTCTTATGCAAATGGGGTTGGCATCTGTCGGTGTGGTCTAAAACTATTCTCATAAATAATTTTATGTAATGTAAAAAAGTGTCAATGCATCCGTGCTGAATATGAAAGTGAGCCACGCATAATGGATAGACATAACAGGTGAAAAATGCTGTATTAAGGTAAGTGGTCTTTTGTATTCCATCTGCAGGTTTTTTTCAACCGTTTTTCCGCCTTTTTTCAACCGTTTTTCTGCTTCTCTAATATACTCTAATGATAATTCAATTTTAATTTTAGGTAGTTTCTACCCTGCGTTTCTGCGATTTAATAAAATCATCTAAAAACAAGTTAACAGTTATCTAGACTCCTACATCCAAAGAAAGGTTTTTATCCAGTTCATTGTCCTAAGTACTGTTATACCTAGTCAGTTTATAACATCAGCTGCTACACTTTGATCTAATCTAAGATGGCCGTTACTTCTTCTGACTAATAACATTTTGAAAAAAGAATCCTTGATAAAGGTAACCTACCCTTTTTCTACATTGTGTCGGATAAGAGTTATTTTTATTCGTTATAAAATAATTGGTACATTTCTACGTCAACCTAAAACTGTAGTACAGATACTAGCACATCAACCTACCACGGGGTGCGTGGGACTAAACAAGGAACCGTGACCCTGAAACGTATAGGGCAATTGAAGAAAAAGAATTTGATTGTATAACCCAAAAAAAGAAAGGGATATTGAAGGACACCGTGCATTTTAGTCAGTGGAAGTCTGTCAGTCTCTCCCGTCCTACACTGGGTGGGAGTTCAATGATTATAGCAAGTAAAAAAAAAAGCTGAATTGGTTACCACCTAGCGACCTCTGTGAGACCTGAGTATAAGCTATATATAAAATAACAGCATGAGTCACATTCCGGTCGGGTGTCAGACAATGGCCGCCAACGCCATATTACCACGGTTACATGACGCGTCACACTTTGTTGATCGCAGGCTCTATAGCCAGTCCATTGCAAACTATATCATACAACGTCAATAGGCTTTTATTCACCATCAAATTCTGAAACTCTTTGTTACGTATCTCGTTGTTTATGGTTTTTTTTTTTTTGTAGATTTTGCAACATCACGCACCGTCGAGTCGCTTTTGTTGTTGAACAAAATATTGCATTAATGTTGTTGAACAAAATATTGCATTAATGCCTCGTGTACAATTTCATTGGACAACAAACGGTGTATTTTTAGAATGGATCGATAAAACTTTAATTTGTTAACAGCTCTGTACGTCGAGGACTGTTCTTGATTGTTATTTCATTAAACAATGACAGCCATAAATTAATGGTCGGCCATCGTATGTCATCCATAAACTTATTTCTTTGTAAGCTGAAAAAGGGAAAACAAGGTTTCTCTTTATACGCAATTTCGATGTCACGATATGTGCAAGATTTGCAACTTGATTGTTGTTATTTTTTTTTCATACTTGCATAAACAGTTTTTATATTGCCTTTTTATTGTTATACACAAGCAGATAATCTGATTTATAGTTTCTTTTCCTTCTTGCGATCATAAGATAGATACCTAACATAGTCACTTCTATACTTGCTATCTACACTAGTATTAAAGAGGAAAGATTTGATTGTTGTATTGGATAGGCTCCGGATCTACTGGCTCGATTTCGAAAATTCTTTCACCAGTTGAAAGCTGGTTTGGTCCTGAATGGCATAGACAATCCGAGGGGGGAGCTGGAGAAGCCGCTGGCAAACGCTATAGTCTATTAATAAAGTTATATTTTTATCAGTGGGACTCTAGAAGGAATTAGGAATGGATGAAAACTATTTCATTACTATTTCAAAAACGTAATTTTTGTAACTTTTGTACAAGTATATTGTCTTACTTGAGTAAGTTATCTAATTTTCCTTAATGTACATTAACTTGACCTTTACGTTAGAATCCACTTCTCCGAATCCCTTCAGAGTTCAACAAACTTAGTTGACATTTCAAGTAGATTACTAGAAGTAAATTTAGAAATAAAGTATTAGTTGGGTACGTAGTACTCGCAACCGGCATACCTACTTGTATAACAATACTTATGGACGAGACGAAAGATGTATATTTAAGATCGTAGCAAGTGGCGCTTTGTGATATCTGCCTACCCCAAAGGTAACACAGCGTGAGTTTATGTAATACTAGCTGTTGCCAGTGGCTTTGCTCGCATGTATCTCGATGTTTGTTCTATGAGAACTTAATATGGGAAGACACGGTATCTTTTGTGTTATTCCAAACTATAATCCATCACTGAGCCTTACTTCACCACGATCCGTTCTATCATTCTGACGAGATTGATTATAAACTTCCATTTATCCATCCATCCATCCAAATATGTATAACCTTACGTACCTAATAATAATATTAGTTTATGCTCAACTAGGTATTTCCAGAATTTAATACCACGACGGTCTAAAACTGTAGGTAAACTTTAATTTAATAAAAGTGCTAATAGGTAAAAAAAACAATGAAAGATCTAAAACACAGGATCTCAATTGTTACTCAGAAGTGTAGGCGTAATAAACAATTCAATGTTAATAGTTTTAAAACGTTTCTCATGTATTATGACTCATGAGCCGTTTGTATGAAGAGATCACATCGCCTACAATGCTATTGTTGTATCATAACAAGGAAAATTAAGCTTCCCGGAACGTAAATTAAGGTTTTTTCGACATTTTAAATTAGTATGTTCTATTTTCTACCTTGACCTCATTGACCTCGTTTATTTTGTGTAGGTAAATGTTTAAACGTGTGCCTGCTTAGGTAGGAAGTTCCTGAAAAAAAATCGGTTGTAATCGCATCTTTTTCCTAAAATAATAAATTTGGAGTCATATCATTTCAAGATTTCGTTTACTAAATTACACCATTACTCTTGGTCATCATTGACTCGATCGTTAACAAATATTCACTTCTGGTCATGGGCCTTCCCAAGCGCCACTTCACCACTTTAAATGGTCCTGTACTCTCATGTAGCGATGCCACGACCTTTCAGAGACCCTTCTTTTTTGCCATATGGTGTCAAACAAGCATACGGTTATGAACATATCTGCAATACCAAGGTATTGGCTGCTCGATACATCTCTTTCCAGCTTTTAATGTGTTTAGTTTATCTACAACCCCTATGAAACAATTGATTATGTAGCTTTTTGATAGATTAAAAAAAATAGTCTAGACTTGACGATGTTCACATATCCAGCCAATTCTCTCAAGTTTTAACCAGCCCTCCTTGTAGACCATGATAAAAGTACTCACTGTCATGGTGCTCGCAGTTGTAGTTGTTCATGACGCACTCATTGCCGAAAGACTTGGGTTTCTCCCCCTGCTTGCCGGCGCAGACGGGGTCCAAAGCGACGGAGCTGCAGTCGTGCATGCATGCCTTTTTGCGAGCTGCCTCCGCCTTTACCTGCTTTAGGTCAGGCTTGTCAGGACGGCAGGTTACCGCCACGATCACTAGCGCTGGAAATTTGTGAAGAAGAATGGTCAGTTGTGGTTGGTTTAGGGTTTTGGATGGGCACTGGCAACATGGTGCAAATGGATACGAATGCACAACCCTGAGATTTTAATTTAACTAGGTTGCTGCCCTTTATTAATCATGAACATAAAAATAATTGATAGTTTTATTATATCTGTCATTTAAATATTATTAGTTCGTAGTATAATGCAGATGCCCCTTACTGGAAGTAGTCGCGTGCCCATGTCGGTGGGCCTAGAGTTTTTTGCACTGACTAATAGTAGCCGACATAGTTTCTAGAATTCGATCTGAAGTGGGTACAAAAATGCCCTCTATTTTTTTGTTATTAAGTTCCAGGCTTCAAATTTCTCCTGTGTTGTGGGTGCATTATTAGAATATAAAATAATACTATATCTAGGTAAGACGAGAACAACAAATTCGACTACGGCTGAATGCTGGTCTTAATTTATTGGTTCTGAGTTGGTTACTAAGAGTAAGTACTGTAAAAGATACCTATACTTATACGAATAAAAAAGTATAAACGCCCCTCGTTCAAAGCTCTTCAACATTGAGGAAAAAGCCTCAATTTTATGTTAAGCAAAAACAACTCAATTAAATATTTCAAAACTACAAATATTGCGTTAAAGCGATAACTTGTTAATTCAAACTTCATGGAAGGATGCGAGGCTGAATATTAATTACTTCGTTATGATATTATTCATAAAAAAAACTGTTTGCAAAGACCATAGAGTTTACATAGATGGAGTGATAATAATACCTAAATGTATTTCTAGGAATAATGGCTCGTGACCTTAGTTAAGCTTTTCTTAAACCACAACTATGTCTTTAAATAGAAAATAAGACCATGTTTTATACAGACAGGCACAGTTGATAAATATGTTGTTTTATTAAATAGCTAGCACCCAACCCGGCTACGTAAGGGTAACAGTGAATTTTCGACTACTCCAGAGAATTTTCCAAAACTTTACTTATACATATGTCATCTTTCTTGTAAGTAGAAGTAAGTATAGTATTACGGACGCGTCATACATGTAGTAACGTCATATTTTTTTTAATTATCAGCATACTTCGAAGAATTTCTTATTTTCCAAAACCTAATATTATTCCACTCTTCTAAAGAAAGTAAAATTTGTTTTTCTCTTGGTACAAGCTCACCCGTTCCTCCTTTTGGAATCGATTCATTAATTTAGTATTTACCTAGATAACGCCACAAACAGACATACAATTTCTTAACAAAGTTGTTTCTTCTCTCTAACATACCGGAAACATTTAGTGCTCATCATGCAATCAAGCCAAAGGATCTTCGTAGACGGGCTGACCTTAAATAAAGACCATTTAAGGTCGTAAAATGCTCATCTAGGTAATAACAGGAAGAGGGACCACTTTGATCCAATGAGCACAAGTTTTTGAATGACGTAGGACCAGAATTAAGACCTAATTTTGTAACTGGTCTTGTTAAAAATGTTGTTAACTTTTGGCATTATATTATGAGGATTTAAAAAATTACAAAAATGCACCCATAACCTAACTGAGGGAACTACAGGATTATCAAAACAAAGGGTTAAAAGATGATTTGCTCTTTCAGTCTTAATCGGGTTTATATTTTCAATAATGCCCATAAAGGGCATCAATACCATTAAAAGAAAATACACTTGAGCATGAAACCAATTCTTGAGCTTAAAGCAGCATTATTTGAGCTTAAATTGAACGAATTGTTTGTTTTCTTTACAAATACGATACTAACAAATCGTTCGTGGAAACTATTCAGTTGTATTTGCTCTCGTTTTTTATCCAATCCCCGGAGAGCCTCTATAATCTCAACATTGGCAAAATTGAACCAGTTTCACGGCATGAACACCAAAAATTAGTTATTCAGTCAAACAAAAAACCCACCAAACAATGCAGGGAAAAAACACTTCACTTACATGAATCACCCATATACAACAATTTTTAGATCACTGTTATCAATTTTAGTTATGGTAATACCTACTTTTGAGTTATCTTTTGGAAAGTTAAAGATGTTACTCGGAATATCTGCTTCCATGAATAAAAAAACTTACCAAAAACAAACAAAGTAGCTGCCTTCATAGTTACGTAATCACAAATCTGCGTTCTCAAGCACTAAACGTGAATAACTGCCAACAGAGAGGGCAAGCCAACCCGCTTTATATCACAATAGTGGGGAGCCTCGCTAACAGCCGTGATTGATGCAAATCTTACAGTCCACATCCACTACCTCATATTCTACATCATTCCTTTCTCTTTACAGTAAAAAGCGGCAATGTATAGCATATTTGAAGAGATATCGTTTAATCTGCAGGCTATAATTGTGTTGATTTCATTTCATTTGATTGCGAATAGGTATAGTTCATTGTTCAGAAGAGACAGTTATTTTTTTTGTATCCGCTGATTTAAACTCCTGATAAGGAACATGTAGGTGTTGTTTAAAAAACGCACGTGAAATATATGCTATGAGAAAAATAGTATCATTTAGAGGTCTGCATGACTAAGCTTGAGGCATTTATCTATGGATGTATAGGACCTATCTGGGCAAAGTCTTCATCTACTTTAAACTATGTAACAATTAAATTGTCATACATGAAGACTAAAATAAGCTAAGAACATAAAACACTCCCAAAATACTCGCCAATCACTACTTTCCATTATTTATACGCAATAAACAGCCATGTTTATTTAAAACAAAACATTCCAAAATTAACGAATTCTCCGTTCGGGATGAAAAATAAAAGTTTCGACAAACTGTAAACGGAATTCTGAGAAACCGTTTCTATCATAACGAGATGAACTCAAGAAGTAGATAGATACCTAAGTCAACAATCGCGACAATTGTTATTAAAACCGGTAGCAGTTCTGGTTATTGACAGTGATATATTTGATAACAGTATAAGATGAATGCCTTGTACCGTAACTTAGTCTCTTTTGAAAGATTAATGTATGAACCGATAAGTTGAAGTCCGGCTGTAGAACTTAAGCCGCTTGCAGGCCTTGAGTCAAGCTAAGGTAAGGCGTAGCTTAGCTTAGCTAAGCCACCCAGTTAGGCACCTAATCTTTCAAATTTGGTCCTTGTGTGTGTCCTGAAAAGGTTTTATTTCATCAGACGATACAGACTGGGGAAATTACGAGTATATTTCTGGAGCACTTAATGAGGGAGAGGTGGAAAGTTTTCGAAAAATCTTTAAAGCTCGATATCTCTTGGTCGCGGGACTCTCGAATTACCGTGACCCCGGTACGTAAAGGCCTATTGAAGGACACGTGGATTTTAGTCAGTACGAGTCTGACAGTCCCTCCCGCTCTGCCCTGGGTGGGAGGACTCATGTGATTATTTTAACACGTAAAAAAAAAAAGCTCGATATCTCCAAAACCAGTCAATTTAAACCCCATATTGTCGGGGTTAAAATTGTTACAAATAGGGTCACCCATTTCAAGGAATGCATCGAATTACAAATCAGCCTGTATAAAAAGGGCAAAAAAATCACGTTTGTTGTATAGGAGCCCTCTTAAATATTTATTTTATTCTGATTTTTTAGTATATGTTGTTATAGCGACAACAGAAATACATCATCTGTGAATATTTCCACTGTCCAAGTATCACGATTCGGATGGACGAACAGACAGACAAACAGACGGACAGCGGAGTCTCAGTTATAGGGTCCCGTTTTACTCTTTGGATGGAGAACCTAGTAATTAAAACCTTGGTTATTTATGAGCATACCAAAATGATCTTAGCTGTGAGTTCTCGGCGGGCCAAATGCCTCCTGCCGGAGGCTGTACGCCGGTGTCGTGCGGTCCATGGCCCTCTACGGGGCCCCTGTGTGGGCCCTAAGCATCCGGACGCCACCACTCAAGCTGGTCGCATGCCAGAGGGTCATGGCTATCCGGATGATCCGGGGATACCGCACGATCGCCGGCGAATCAGCCAACCTCCTAGCAGGATTGCTGCCCTGGGATCTGGAGGCGACTGCCCTCCAGCGCGTCTATGAATGGCGCGTGGAGGCGCAGCGTCGGGGCGAATCCCCGCTGCCTCGACAAGTCGAGGCGCGGCGGGAAGTGCTCCGGCGCGATCTCAGGGCAGTATGGAGGGAGCGACTGTCGCAACCGAGGTCCGGGCACGCCGCAATCGCGGCGGTAAGACCCCTCTTTGAGGAGTGGCTGGATAGGCGTCACGGCGTCCTGACCTACCGCATGACGCAGGTCCTCACCGGACACGGAAGTTTCGGGAGGTTCCTGTGTCTGATAGGGAGGGAAGAAACGCCTGGGTGTCACCACTGCGAGGATCGTCCGGAGGACACGGTGGAGCATACGGTGCAGGACTGCCCCGCTTGGGCAGAGCACCGCCGTGTCCTCACGACGGCGATAGGCGGAGACCTCTCGCGCCCGGCATTGGTCGAGGCCATGCTGCGGGGCGAGACGGAGTGGGAAGCGGTCGCCTCCTTCTGCGAAGCAGTGATGCTCGTGAAGGAGGAGGCGGGCCGCCTGAGGGAGAGGACAGCGTCCTCCCTCCATCCCAGCCGCAGTGGTAGACGCCCACGGCGTCGGACGTCGCAGGACGACCTCCGGCCACCGTAGGCGCGGGCATGCGGGCAGCGAGTAATGGGCGACTCGCTGTCCGACCATGGACCATGCCCGGGTCGACGGCGCGTTGTGTTCCACGCGCGCCTCAAAGAGTGTCAGCATAATGACGGGGCCTGTAGAGGGCCAAAGCCTGCTGGGGTCGCGGGACCAAGGGATTACCGTGACCCTAGTACGTAAAGGGCTATTGAAGGACACCGTGGATTTTAGTCAGTACAAGTCTGACAGTCCCTTCCGCCCTGCCCTGGGTGGGAGGACTCATTTGATGTATTAGACTCTAGGTTAAGTAGTAGTTTAAGTGACGAGTCTGTGTTGTTAGGTTGTCCTAACAACATAGTGATCCAATGTTGTGAACCTGCATGCTGTACGAAGGAGGATCTTCCTAGTATACCACCAGCCTCGGAGACCATTACCAGTCAGACAGGGTATTCCCTTCCTGCTGGTACACTAAATGGTTCTGTTGTGGAGAACACTCCGGATAATTCTTTAAACTAGATTGTAAGACAACAGAAGAAACCTCTTTAATTAGTAACTCATTATTAGTGAATAATGAACAGGTTTCTTCTAGCAAATTAGTTAAATATAAATTATCAAGAGGAGAGCAACATACTTTAAGATTGTTTAATTTAAATATTCAAGGATGCTCTTCTAAACTTTTGGAAATAGAAATGTTTTTGGAATCAACCAAGTTTGATATTGTTTGCCTTACTGAACATTGGTTAAAAGATCATCAAGTTATGTCTATTTCTTATAATAATTATTGTGTAGTTAGCCATTTCAGCCGCAAACGTATGTTACATGGCGGATCATTAATATTAATTAAGAAATCAATTAAATCTAAAACCCGAAATGACATTGTTGAACTGTCAGTTGAACACACCATTGAATTGTCCTGTGTTGAGCTTGATAGGCATGTGATAGTGTGTGTATACAGACCCCCAAATTACCAGACTCTTCCTATATTCGATTCTATAATGGAAGATGTGTTAAATAAAGTATGTAGTAGTAGTAAATCTGTCATCGTCTGTGGTGATTTTAATATCAATATTTTAGAAAATAACTCCAATAGTATCAGATTGTTGAGTCTTTTTAAATCATTTAACTTGTCACATATTTTTATGGAACCTACCAGAGTGACAGCTTCTTCTGCCACTTGTATAGATAATGTATTTTCTAATTGTGATTATTTGCATAAGGAAATTTTTAATAAATTGCCATCTGATCACAGTGGCCAAACAATAACGTTTTGCGCCTACACACCTATTCAAACAACTCAAATAAGGTATAGGCCAATTACATGTAAAAATCTAGAAAAATTTAATAAAACACTAACAAGTAAATTATGTGATCATTATAACTTTAATAATATAAGTGACCCAAATGAGTTTTACACCGAGTTTTTTGCAATTTTAAGTACACAATTTACTCGCACGTTTCCAGTAAAAACTAAAACTATCTTCACAAAATTCTTATTTAGTGATTGGGCGACACCTGGAATTCGTAAAAGCAGAGAAAGGCTTTTCGAACTTTATGGTCTGAAGAGACACAATCTGAATAATACTACCTTTCATCAGTATGTTGCCAAATATTCAAAAACTTTTAAAATTGTATGCAAAACAGCTAAAGCTATTCATATAAGTAATCAAATAAAATCAGCTGATGATAAAATTAAAACAACTTGGAAAATTATAAATAATGAGACAGGTAGGAATAAACAGCGCAACAACGAATTTAATTTAGAAACTGCACATGGCCCTATAAACACGGATATAGAAGTAGCTCAGGAATTTGAAAAGTTTTTTTCGAACATACCTCTTAAGACGACCGAGTCTTTAAATTCGTCACCCGCACTCTCTGCTGCCTTACTTAGAAATAATGTAAAGGCATGCCCGATGGAGTTTAGATTTCGGCACACAAACCCCCAAGCTGTGATTAAAGCATTCAAAGATCTTAAAATTAAGTCAACAGAAGATCTCTGGGGAATGTCTGTGAAGACCTGTACATCTATAATAGAAACCGTTGCGCCTTATTTAGCTTTTATATTTAATACTAGTGTAGATCAAGGAGTGTTTCCGGATCTCATGAAACATAGTAAGGTTGCTCCACTTTTCAAATCGGGTGATTGTAAGGAACCTAACAATTATAGGCCTGTGTCAATTTTGCCAGTTTTCAGTAAAGTGTTTGAAAAGTTAATGCTTGCACAAATGCTATGTCACTTCAATAGAAACTCCATCTTTCATGATCAACAGTTCGGTTTCACCAAAGGTCGTTGTACAACTGACGCCGGTGTTACCCTATTGAAGAACATTTTTAACTCGTGGGAGGAAGCGCAAGATGCCATAGGAATTTTTTGCGACCTCTCAAAAGCATTCGATTGCGTAAACCACGAAACGCTGTTGCTGAAACTGGAACACTATGGAATTAAAAATACAGCTCTTGATTTAATAAATTCATACCTAAGAGATAGACAGGTTAAAGTTCAGATAAACGGTGTAAACTCGTCAGGGGCTGAAATGACTATGGGCGTGCCTCAAGGTTCTATTTTGGGTCCATTCCTTTTCTTAGTCTATATTAATGATTTACCCCATTTACTAAAAAATCAACCACAGATGGTGTTATTTGCTGATGATACATCGTTAATTTTTAAAATAGATAGACGTGCACATAACCTAGAAAATGTTAATGACTCTATTTCTAAGGTTCAAAATTGGTTTACTCTGAATAATTTAGTTCTTAACGAAAAGAAAACTAAATGTATTAGATTCACTTTGCCAAATGTTAGAAGTAGCGATTGCGACGTTTTTTTGAACGGAGTAAAATTGGAATTTATTAATCAGACAGTTTTCCTGGGAATCACGTTAGACGATAAATTACAATGGGGCCCCCATATAGCATCTCTAGCGAGCCGTCTTAGCTCAGCCGCTTATGCTGTTAGAAAGATAAGACAGTTAACAGACGTCGAAACTGCGCGTTTGGTTTACTTCAGCTACTTTCACAGCATTATGTCTTATGGCATTCTACTGTGGGGCCGGGCGGCTGACATTGAATCCATTTTTATTTTGCAAAAGAGAGCCATCAGAGCCATTTACAATCTACGTCGTCGCGAATCTCTTAGGGAACTATTCAAAAAGATTAATATAATGACAGTGCCTTGTCAATTTATTTATGAAAATATAATGCATGTTAGGAAAAATCTTCATCTTTTTAATAAAATAAGCGATAGACATAATTTTAATACTAGAAATAAAGATAAAATTGATCAACCTTATTTTAGATTGTCTAAAGTCAAAAAATCTTTTATGGGGTACTGTGTTAAATGTTACAACAAAATACCTAGCGAAATTTTAACTCTAAATGAAAGAAAATTTAAAAGTTACATAAAAAATACACTTAGTAAACAAGCATATTATAAATTAGAAGATTATATTCAAGATAAAAATGTTTGGAAACATGCTGGTCCTGCTCCATAGTACAATGTAGGGTTTAAACAAAATCAAGCTTGTTGAAATTTGAATGCTCACACACTTATATTTGTAAAATAGCTGTAGGTAATTGCAATATTTTGTTAAAATGTGAACACCATGTAGGTACCTTTTTGCAATTTTTTTTTTTATTTCTTATTCATTTTTTTTATAATATTTAGTCTAGATTTAAAGTACATTGCTTTCACATTATTGATGTCAAATGATGTATATAAAAATATTGTAAAACATTTTTAAAAAGAGTAAGTATGGAGTTTCTTGCCCATTCTTCTTCATACAAACCTACCCTTGCGAATGGGTGTAGAATCAATCCCATCCCATCCCATTTCCTTAATGTTAATATTCGACGTTTGAAAGTGCCTCGTTGATGGCCTAATTGAAATAAATGATTTGACTTTGACTTTGACTTTGACTTTGATTTTACCACGAAAAAAAAAAAAAAAAAAAAAAAGCTGTGAGTTCTCTTAATTTGACTCTAAATTGGCACAAACGACTAAACTATTATAAAGATCTTCAAAAGTAATTTGTTGAAATCTGATGCTCTTTTTCCCTCTCAGACGGCTGCAAAATGTTTGAGTCATTCTTCCGCACACCATAGTGCCTAGCTTTTTGTTTCTTATAGTCGGGCCACAGCAACGGCATCTCTGGTTGATTTTCGCGACTAAGTATATAGTTTTTAAATGATCGTATAAACTTCCATTAATGGGATGATTGATTCATAGATCATTTCCCGTTAGCATGGCCCTAATTAAAAAAATAGGTACATTACTTAATTGTACTTAGACAAAATGAAGCAGTTAAATTCAAAGGTGCTACCCTGCTATCCACTGTTTTTTACCAGTACCACAAATGTGACTAGTATCTACGGCTAGTTTAAATTGCATTATTGCTTCTTTCTTGCGCACGGCATCGTTTAGTTTTTTTTGTTGTTAAAAGTACGTACGATAGTCTTTTTCACATAGCTCGTGTTTTCAATATTTAAAAACTTTTAATTTTTGATTTTATATCTAGGTATCTATTATTTACTTTACTTGGACGTTATCATACAAACTTTCCGTTGTTTATTGTAAATTCTCAGTATCAGTGAACATTAACATTATACAAAGGTACCAAAATTATTTTATTTTATCAAAAGTGCAAGATTTTTGAACTTGTGTTGCTATGTACAACATCCGAAGTTTCACTGCTAAAGTGCGATTAAACCCTTAAAAAACAAACAATATTAAAATAATTTAATTGCCATTTTTTTGGCTTCACGCACTGCCGTCGTCGAGCATCGGTACGTTACTCGATGAGGCCAATAGTTGGTATTTTTCTTTCCTTTCAACGGAAAAGGCGAAGGTTAAGCCCATACAGCCTAGGCTTCCATACAACTTAGTCCCTGATTTACTCTCTCGTAACTCTACATCATATGCACTTGGGATTTACTTTTATCATTACTGGCAGTAGTAATAGTCATAGGAAAAGACTTGGATAGCGTGAAGCCTAATTTTAAAATTTCTAGATGGGAGTTATTACCAAGTATTGTAATAGAACTACACTACCTTCCGCCTCGCTGTCTCTCTCCGGATAGGAGCCCCACTCTGTTCTCCTCATCGCTGTCACTGTAGTGAAGTTGTCAATAGCCTCGGACACCATGGCCTGTCTTGCAGCCGTAGTGCGGGCCGTTTTGCGCGGCACGCGAACCTAAACGACATTATTCGACGAGCTCTTGTTACCGTCGGCGTTCCAGCTGTTTTAGAACCCAACGGCTTGGCACGCGACGATGGCAAAAGACCTGACGGTATGTCTTTGTTTCCTTGGAAGATGGGTAGGCCTCTAGTGTGGGACGCAACCTGTGTCGATACTCTTGCGCCATCTCATCTTCCAAGTTCATCGTGCTCTGCTGGCGCTGCTGCTGCGGTTGCTGAGAACCTCAAACGGCGCAAATATAGCAACCTTAGTAGTAACTATATTTTTGAGCCGTTTGGGGTTGAAACTATAGGGCCATGGGGTCCGAGTGCTTCTAAAAGACTTATTGACGCTTCCCGTGACCCAAGAGCTGGCTTTTACCTTGGCCAGAGGCTAAGTATTGCCATACAGAGAGGCAACGCCGCCAGTCTCTTGGGCACATTACCAGCTGACAGCGTTGAGGATGAATTTTTCGATGCTCTATAATATGTAGTTTAGTTTAATTTTAATTTTGTATTTTTATATTTATGTATACTTAGGAATAAATTTATCATTAAATAAAAAAAAAACGTTTATATTAACATTCTTTAATAAAAAAAATCGAATGCTTTATAGTTGAGCAATGTTCACTAATAACAAATTCTCATTATTGCCAGCATTTTTACATACTATTTACACAGTCCAGTATTTTTTTTTACAATTCAAGAATTTGTGCAATATAGTCTACACTAGAAAAGTGATCCAATTTAATTTCTAAAAAGTATTCAATCCTAGATAACCAACAAGCGCCATCTGTTGACGAGTAGCAAAATCACGTCAAATCCAACGACGAAATATGAGCACATGCTTCAATTCGAATCCAAAAGATGGCGCTGTCTCATAAAATGTCTGTAATCTCATACTCGCAGGCCACGCCACAACTGGGTGTTTTTTTTTTTTTTTTTTATCGTGGTAAAATCATCAAATGAGTCCTCCCACCCAGGGCAGGGCGGCAGGGACTGTCAGACTTGTACTGACTAAAATCCACGGTGTCCTTCACGAGCCCTTTACGTACCGGGGTTACGGTGATGGGTAAGTCCCGCGACCCCGGCAGGCTCTAGCCCTCTACAGGCCCCGTCAATTTGCTGACACTCTTTGAGGCGCGCGTGGAACACAACGCGCCGTCGACCCGGGCATGGTCCATGGTCGGACAGCAAGTCGCCCATTACTCGCTGCCCGCATGCCCGCGCCTACGGTGGCCGGAGATCGTCCTGTGACGTCCGACGCCGTGGGCGTCTACCACTGCGGCTGGGATGGAGGGAGGACGCTGTCCTCTCCCTCAGGCGGCCCGCCTCCTCCTTCACGAGCATGACTGCTTCGCAGAAGGAGGCGACCGCTTCCCACTCCGTCTCGCCCCGCAGCATGGCCTCGACCAATGCCGGGCGCGAGAGGTCTCCGCCTATCGCCGTCGTGAGGACACGGCGGTGCTCTGCCCAAGCGGGGCAGTCCTGCACCGTATGCTCCACCGTGTCCTCCGGACGATCCTCGCAGTGGTGACACCCAGGCGTTTCTTCCCTCCCTATCAGACACAGGAACCTCCCGAAACTTCCGTGTCCGGTGAGGACCTGCGTCATGCGGAAGGTAAGGACGCCGTGACGCCTATCCAGCCACTCCTCAAAGAGGGGTCTTACCGCCGCGATTGCGGCGTGCCCGACGCCACAACTGGGTCTTGCGGAAAATTCGCGGTACTACATTTTTTAATACGGAAAAGGTCTTCAGTCGTGATGCGAACTCTTCTATCATCATCTATGTCAAGCGCTCGCTAGTAAGTTTTTGACGAAATAAATTATTTGTCACCATACATTCCCATATATCTACATAGAACTCGACGTGGAAATGGAAACAAAGTCACCGCGACAGTCTCCAATGAGCGGTAGCTCTATGTATACTTATGTATCTAAGGACAGAGACTGAACAGCGTTCCATATCCACCTCTATAGGAAGTACGGGCGAAAAGTATGAGATGATAGAGATAAAACGATCTTGCGGTTAGTAGTTGTTTTTCTCCTTATGACCGAAAAGATAGTGTTGGCCTATTATTGATCTGGAAGGTATTGGCAGCACGGGTATTACTCCTTAGCCTTAATTTTTCAGAGCTGGAATTTAATATTTTGCGTGCTTGATAGTCGTCACACATCATTATTTACTTTAATCGTTAGCAGAACTAACTAAAAATTAAAATAACCGTTTCATATAAACATCTTTTTTATTCCAACTTATAACCATACATAATATACACAGTACAAAAAAAAACTTCCTAATACAGCAATAAGGACAAAAAGAAATTGTCACATACTTTGTTTAACTATCATTCTGTAACATAACCAAATTGAGAAATCTAGTAATAGGATAAACTTATCTACATGCCGTGTTGTAATGTACAATGCTTCGAGCGAATACGTTTGTTTTACTTCAATACAATAACTTAAAAGTATACAATTCTTAATATGTACTCGATGGAATTCGAATTAAAATTTACACAATACATACATATCACTATAGCTACAATTAAGCTGTAAATAACCTGAAGAGTTTTATTTGTATTTCAATTAAGGAACATAAAACATATCCACATCTCAACGATATCACCATAATCAGACTAATTTACATTGCACATACTCCGATCGCGACTGTCGGACTAAATCACATTTCGAGTACACTTACACACATAACTGGTACACAATCGACTCGGACGCTTAACAATGGCATCTTATACACGAAACGGCGCACAGCGCGTATCATACTCGCTCCCAATCTTACGTTAAATGCGGAACTTAGCAATTAATGTTACGTTCGAGGTTGAGATCAAATGCAGGAGGATCGCTCGGCTTCACTTGGCTTCAGCGAGCGCCCCTTCCAGGCAGCACAGAGAATCCTTGACCGCGTGGTACACGATATTCTTTATCTGTAGCTTATCTTCTTTATTAGAGTGCTGGCGAGACAACCGCCGGAACTGTTGTGCGAGCTCGAAACACCGCGAGACGTTCTCGGGCGATACGAAGTCTTCGGCCACTTTGATACAGTCCAGCAGGTTTCTCACTTGATGCGGTGCTCCGGCCGGAATGAAGACAGCGTCTCCGGGGCACTGCAGTATCGCGTAGCCCTCCACTCCGTACTCGCGATAGAGACGCTCGCGCAGCGCAGCGTCGAGGTACCAGGTCTGATCGTGCACAGGATCGTGCTGCGGCCGCGGTCTCGCGCCACGTTCCAACTCAGCTCGGACTAGGAAGTCGCGGATCTTGTCCGCATCTTTAGCGGCGTAGATGTGCCACAGCGCGGCGGGCGGCTTGACCCGCGCGCGGCGCCGACTGAGCACATCGACGCCCGCCTCCTCTGCCGCGCGCGCCGCCTCCCGCGCTCTCTCGGGCGCGTCAGCGGGCGCGCTGGCGTGCACCATGACGTTGACGGCGTCGCTCACGTCCAAGTGCAGATTGGTAGTGCCGCCTGCACCGCCGTACGCGGTGTACATCTTCGGTCCGAGATCCGGACGAACGAAACATTCGGGTAGCCGCGCGGCCAGATTAAGTTTTCCGGTGCGTGATGTGTACTCACTAAGAGGTAACGCACGCATGAGATCGTCGTACCGCGCTGGGAGAAGCTCTGCAAAGTCTTCTCCCGGTGGCCAGTCTTTAAGTTTGAGCACCATGGGAGCGCCACGTTCGTCTCGCAGTCTCTTGGCGGCCAGGTCGAACCCGTCCCAGAACTTTTTGCCGAGTTGATACGGTACCACTAAACCGGACGCACAATTCACTAAGTCGACTCTCGTTTCACCGAAGTCCCGTGAGAAACTCTCAGGACTCCATAAGTCTTTGTCGAGAATGGCCGATACGTCGGAGACTAGAACTGGTTGACCGCGTTTCCACTGGTCCTGTAACAATAAAACATATTCGTTAATGAAATGTTTCAAGACTCAAGCTGCAATTGAATTTAAAGTCATTATCGGGTCTCAGATATTAATCGTAGCATAACTATTTACCTGGAACGGTTTATAATTGCCAGCATTGGTGGGATCTGTGAGATGCAACAGCTTTCCATCGCACAGCCAGGCGTGCGGCACGTCAGGGTACAGCAGCTTGGACTCTGTGAGCGTCATGATACGGATGGGCAGGTCATCGCGACCGCGACCGCTTCTATCGTAACGCTTCACTACGTTGGATAGCGCGAAAGGTTTCACTTCTCCGTCTTCATCTTTCTTCTCGTCAACGACGCTAGAGATGACGTCATCGAGAATATCGCTTTTGCTCTTCTTTTGTTTCTTCTTAGGTTGTGTGTCGCCGCCTTCAGGCGCTGGTCTGATAAGTAACTCTCGTAACGTTGAGAAGTTGCCTCCTTCTTCCGAGTCGGACGAGCTTGAGTCTGACATCTCGCCTTCTTCGGACAGCCAGCTAACGACGGAGCTGCCAGTCTTGCCGTTTTCAGACTTGACCGGCGACGAGCCGTTGGCTTCTGCTGGTTCTTCTTTTACATCTTCCTTTTTAACGTTCTGTAAAGAGAGATATATCAATATTAGTTACACGTCAAATTATAGTTTTCGATAATGTGTCACGACTACGATTATGCTGTATATGAGCATTTGTGAATGCTATTCCAACGAAAATCACTTAGAAGATTGTTTATTGATTTTCTCAATTTCATAGAGCAAGATATTTGTAGCCTTAAAAGCCTTAAGTCTCCTTTCCTCTCTCTAGAGAGAGGAAAGGAGACTTGGACTAGTCCAAGGTATAAAAGACCGATCATTAGGAGACCAGTTCATCGTACCATTTTCGTAATGGTACGATGTAAATAGAGTGTTCAATTCAAATTTTTTTCCCAGCTTACCTTGAGAAGCGCTCTATCGATGGCCCGGCGCCGCAGCAGTCTCCTGGTGGCGACCTTGGTCTCCGGCGGCACCTTGTTGACGGTCCCGCAGGCGCAGGGCGGCAGACAGAACGCAGCCCGCAGCGCGTGCGCCCGCGCGGCCGCCGCGTCCAGCGCGCCGCCCGCCGCGATCTGTGTCAGCAGCAGGCGCCGCGCCGGGTGCGCGCCGCCCGACGTGCACGTCAGCCAGCTGCAGCGGGACGGATTGGTTAGTTGAGGTAACACGATAAGCTATTTTCCAACATCAACAAATTGCAAATCTAATTGATAATCTAACAGACAGATTAATATTTTTTTTAATACACAAGGAACTGAGGAAAAGAGAGAGAACGTCATACAAATTAACACAGACAGCTTAGTTAACAGTTCCTTAATTGAAGTCATGATTTAATTTTAGACAAAAATTAATTATTTTTAATGACTTGACTTCAATAATCACGATGGTTCAAATTGTGCAAATAAAAATATGGATATCAAAATGCATTAGACGCTTTAAAAGTAGCTATATCTAACAATTGACTATCGGCTGAGTCTTCAGCGTAAAAGATTAAGACAATAAATAAAATAGTTCTGTAGACTCACCCAAAGGAATCTCTCTCGCCGTTGCTGTTGGCATTCGAGGAGTTATTCGTCTCAGCAGGAACGGTAGCAGTTTCACTGCCAGATGTCCGCGACTGTAAATAAAGAACAGCAACATTAACAACAATTCTAACGCATTTGTCGAATTTTGAAATATTTCCTAATATTTCCTCATTCAGTATTTTTGTGTGTGTAGTCAAAATATTTACCTTATAACAGTCTAAACATACGACGAAGCCGCACTTTCCGCACGTCCAGTGGAAGTTGAACAGGGTAGTCTCACAAACATCGCACATTTCTCGTACTCCTTGCACCACTCGTTTCCATGCTATCGTCTTATCTGCAAACAAAACGCAAATCGATTAGTAACTGTTCTAAAAGTAGTGACAATGGTTTTGTGGTGTGGTCTTGCAGCCAATAACTTACCATCGTTCAAGTGATGGGATTCCGCCTCCTTCTCTTGTTGTAGCAGTTCACAGAACTGGTCTCCGATCTCCCTCAGTAGGAAGCAACTCATCTCGATATCTAGCTCAGCCGCACCAGCGGATGATGATAGCCACAGCTTCTTATCATCCTGAAGACAACATTATTTTAAGCTTACCAAAGAACGAGCAAGGAAGTGTTGACCAAAAGACATGAAATTAAGTGTTTCTTACCTCCTCGGCGTCTTTGTAAGGATCCGAGAAGCCGGCGATAGCCAGCTGCCTGTTTTTGGCGTACTTCAGTCTTCGGAAAGCGTAGAACCGGCAGAAGATGTTCGGCATGTCCTTGTCGCGCTGTGCGGGCGACCAGCGGCACTCGCGGCACTTGGCCAGGCGCGGGGCCACCTCGAAGCACGGACCGTTCTGTAGGAACGAGTCCGGCTGCGGGCGGGAAGCGGGCGCGGCCGCGGGCGTGCGGCGCGGGGGGTCGTCCCGCCGCCGCCCGCGCCCCCCTCCCCCGCCGCGCGCCCTCCTCCCCCGCGCGCGGCCCGCGGTCCCGCGGCGACTCGACGTGCTGCCGCTGCCGCTCCCGCTGCCGCCAGAATCAGAGTCTTTGTCATCACTCTCCTTATCACTCTCGCTGCCGCTCTCTGAAGCCTTCTTTCTCTTAGGTTCGTCGCCAGCTTTTCGCGGGACGGTGCCTTTTTTCCGTTTCGCCTTAGGCGGCTTCCTTTTTGGGGGTGCGGCCGATTCGCGGTCAGAACTCGAGCTATCTTCCTCGGCGTCTTCTACGCGACCGTTCACCTCTTTCGGCTTCCTCGGTTTCGTTGTCTTCCGGGTGCCTCGCTGAATCGATTTGGCAGCGACTGGCACTACTATATTTGAACTAGAATCGTCTGGTTCCGATACTCGGTTGATTGCCATAGGGAGAGTGATACAAGTTCCACCACCACCAGAACAATCGCCCTCGCCGATCGGTGCGGTCTCGTGTCGCTGTAGCCACGCTTTCTTCCCGAGATGTCGGACGGGTGCGCCGCCGTTATCACGTGGAGATTGTGCGGATTTCCCAGGAGTGTCACCGTCAGCTCCCGTGGACACGGGCGGCGTGGCCGGAGGTGCGGGCGGCGTAGGCGCTGTAGGAGGTGCTGCTGCTATGGGAGGCGAGGCGGCCACAGGAGGTACAGGGGTGGAGGGTGCGGGGCTCGCAGCCGGCGTCAGGTGCGGCGCAGGTGAGGCTCCGGCTGCTCGCTCGGGTGTCGCTACGCTGCCATCAGCGGACGGCACGCGCACGTCACAGGGCGGACCGGGCGCCTGCGGGGCCGGCTCGGAGCCGTGCGGCGTCCGGCCGGTGCCGGCGGCGGCCGCTATTAGGGGTTCCGGCGCTGAGGGCTCTTCGACTCTTCGGCGCTTAGCATCAGCTTCGGGGGTATCCGTCGCAGCTCGCCGCCGGGGCGACAGACGGTCGGGATCGTCGCGCGACACACCCAGGTCGAGCGGCTGCAGCTGGCACGGCGACGAGGAGTTGGCGTCCACGACGGCGCGCTGCGGCGGACGTGGCTCGGGGGTGCGCGAGTGTGCGGGGGGCGGGGGGCGCGTGCGCGTGGCGTAGGGCGGTGGGTAGGGCACCGGGGGCTGCTGCTCCACCTTGCTGTGCGGCGGCAGGCTGGCCTGCTCCACGCTCACGGAGTAGTGCGCGGGGCCGGGGCCGGGGCCCGGAGAGTTGCACGGTGGCTTGCCGTATATGTGTGGAGGCGCGGGACTCGACACCTTGGGCTTCACGGGTTGTGCGGTCTGGTAGTAAGCCGGTGAGCGCGGGGGTGGTGGCTGGTACATCCGCCGCGCGTTCTTATCCTGTGCCGGTAGCGCCGCATGAGGCGACGTCTGCAGCGTGGGATGCGGATGGGGCGGCGCGTGCGGCGAAGGGCCCGTGCGGTATGCCCGCGTAGAAGGCAAGTAGTGGGGATTGGGTTCACTGCGGGGTTTGCTAGGGTAAGGGTGCTTCTGTTCCAGGTGGATCTGTTTAGGGTCGTGCTTGACTATCACAGAGTTTTTCTCTGGGACCAGCGGTGGCGGCGCCGGTAAGTGCTGGTCCTTCATTTTATCGTATCGATAGGGATAATTGTAGGGGCCGAAATTAGGTTCGCCTTTAGGTAGGGAGGGATGTGATTGTTTATCTGCTTTGGAGGGGGAGCGAGAGTCTTGCGTGTTGTTGCGCGTGGTACTCCGCGGGGGAAGTGGCCGGCGGCCGGGTGGAGGGGTGTGCGGGGTGCGCGGGGTGCGGGGGGTGTCCGGGAGGGGAGTAGTAGGCGCGGTCGGGGGGAGGCGCGCGCAGCCGCTCGTGCTCCTGCGCTGCTCCTCTGCTGGGCGCCAGGCTGTGCAGCAGCGACCACGACATGCGTTCCCGCTGCGACAAAAATAATACAATTAGATTATTTTCTTTTTATGAGATATACGGATGACTTTAACGAGGCATGGACTAGATAATTTTTTATTATATTTTTTCTTTTTCCACAGATGATTGCGATTCAAAGTTGCAGGCATATGAAAATCTAATTATTTAATGGCTTTTATTATTTAATGTTGCTAATTACCTTTTGATTAGCCAGCCTGAGAGATTCCTCGAAATGCCTCGACACTAGTTTAGAGGCCGCATTCTCGTGATCCCTCCGTTCTTTCTCTTCTCTCTCCTGTTTTTCCCTCTCTCGTTCTCTTTCTCTCTCCCTCTCTCGTTCCTGTTCTATCCGTTCTCTCTCCTTTCTTTCCTTTTGTTGCTTTTCCAACATCTCTCTTTGCTCCTGTTCCCTTCGATCTCTGTAAACAAAGAGAAAGGGAAGATAAATAAAAAAATAATAAACAACGATGACTAAGATGAATTGCTCAAAATAACACAAGAAAGCCTTTCTACCTTTGATGTCTATTAATATTCTCAAATGGACTCATAAATTAATGTAAAAAAAAAATAAAGTCCAGAGTTAAGTAATTTTAAACTTTTAAATTTTATTGGAAGTTATTTCTTTTTTATTGTAGGTACTTATTTGGTCGGTCGTACTCATAACCTTACATAATAGTGGGTATGTACACATTTATACGTAACAAAATACTGTTATGTACCTTACGTTTATTATGTAACCTGCGTCTACGCAACTTTACAACTGTATCTGTACGCGAGTTAAGTGGGTCAAGGTCATTCAATTTTACTAATGTAATTTACACACACTTCCTGGAGTAATAACATTCTTTTTTAGGATAAAATGGTATTAAATTCATGGGAAACATCACATTTCTATTTACTCAATAAAGGTAGATTTTAATAGCTTTGATAAATTAATGCTTCGCTAAAGACTAAGTGGAAGTCGCGGCGTTTTCACAGCACTGATTTTGTAATAGATAAAAAATCTTTTAAAAAAATGAAACGGACTCCCAAAAATCAACATTTATTTTTTCGATTTTTTTTTTTATTTCAATCTTTTTAGCGAGTCCAAGCGTAATATTATGAATTGGTATGATTTCGAATACGGAAAATGCATATTAACGCAATAGCAGCAATCGAATTCAGAAACTCCTCCCTCTTTTTAAAAAAATCTATTAAAAATACAAACTCAGAAAAGTGCAACATTCTTCATATCAAAACATTCTCAATATTATTTATGGTCGCAATAAATAAACTAAATTAAATATAGAAACCACATAATTGGCTTATTTGCCCAATGTCTACTTGTTTACGTTTAAATACTAACATTACTGAGCTATAAATTGTAATCGGATAAAAACGAATCCGATTATGTTTACGGAAAGGTTTTAGTGGTTTTGACCTTCGACCTTAAGGGGCACGGTTTACGTTTTCAAACGGAAACTTAACCTAATAAAAATAACGTTACGTGAAACTAACTCGTAAAAGAATCTACTATACTGCTACATTTTAGAGTTCCGTAAACATTACGAGAGTTGAAATTATCACCGATGATGTATTTCTGTTGTCGCTGTAACAACTTATACTGAAAACCAGAATAAAATAATATTTAAGGGGGCTCTCATTCAACACACATGATTATTTTGTCGTTTTTATAGTACAGAAGAAAGCGAACGCTAATCCGACTTGCACTTGGCCGGTTTTTTTATTGCCAAATCTCGTTATCAAATGGCGTTTTAAAGCAAAGAATATTTTAAAAAAATATTAAAAAATGGACGTGTAATACAATTAAAATTAAACCAACTACATGATCACTATAATACTCCCCTTTTTATTTTTCAAAAACTATTTTATTTTCTTATATATTTCCCTTTTAGCTGTCTGCTTCGTAAATAAGCAGTCTTGACTGACTGATACTTCTTAATTTCTTTATTTTTTTTATACAAGTTCTGTATTCTAACGCATAAATAGGTTTAAAACATTAAATCAAAAACTTACGTGACAAAGAGAGGTCTTCGAACAAAAATCCAAGAAATGCCCGCTTCACACATTTTGGACTTAAAAAAACGAAATCTATAGCGTATCACTGCCTACGCGTATTGCTCATGAAACAATAATTAGACAATGGCTAATCTACGTGATTTTAATAACCAAAGATTCTTAAATATCAAAACAACAGAATAAGCGACAATCCAATGTGCTGCTATCTTGACAATGCTTTCAATGAAATGTCAAAAACATTTTATTTTTTACGATTTCCAGCCAGTAAGTGGTGTGATTTGTAATCAGCCAGTAATAGTGATAAAACCTTCGTATTAAAAAAAACAATCCTCCTTATCAGATTAGCAAATTTTATTGTTATTCAAATATTTTCGACTTTTTGTAGTAATAATACGACATTGAACAGTCATGTTATTAACTCCTCTGATTTTATCTCATAATTCCACGGATTATTATTTATTTCATAATGTTATGATGAATTTTCGTCGTAAACGGTTAAAGTTTTGCTACCAACTTAGTAACAATATTGATTAAATCAAGATTAAGTGGCTTTTTGTTTTTAAATCACAAAATGAGTACCACCCAGGGCAGAGCGGGAGGGACTGTCAGACTCGTACTGACTAAAATCCACGGTGTCAATCAATAGCCCTTTACGTTTTGGAGTCACGGTAATTCGTAAGTTCCGACCATTTTAAGTGGCTTTTAAAACATTTTTACCCATACGTATTTCTACATGCTTAGGTTACAGAGTCAATTTCATCGCCTAATGTTTGTTTATTGCTGAATAATAATTTTGGATCTTTAATCAGTTCGTATCTTAGTATTTCTATGTATATCATTGGACTACCTTCTTACACTGTCAATATATAATTATGTATGTATAAAGTTGATTTACTTGCGTTACTTCACCATTACAATTTACAGGTCCAGTTGCAATCCAGCGTCAAGCCACAATCGAGCACTAACGACATTTTGCTGAACTGAGCCTATATGGCGCAGCCGTGAGACATGTTTGTTTAAGATTAAGTTTTCTCTTTTTTGTTATTATTTTATTTATTAATGTTGTGGTTATCGTGGTTTTAGCGCCAAATAAATGATTTTCTATTGAACTAATATATATCCATATGCATTAATATGCAAAAGCAAGGCTCAAAATAATGCGAAACAAATTCATGCACGAATTAAGAATGAGCAAAACAGACTAATCAAATCAAGCGCATATCGATTATGCGCATACCAACTGTCTGGCATTACCGTACATTGACCTTGGCCCACACTTTTGGATGCTGACGTCATGAGCAACCTTGGAGGCATCTGCATTGTCGACATCGCAGTCTTCAAATAACCAGGTACATAAGGAAATATAATATGAAACGCGTGTAAAATTTACGGAGCACAATCTTTTTATAAATTCCTACTTTTTATATTATTCATGCACGTGGATATTTATTAGAGACGGTTCGGATTCCGAAGGTTACTAGACCGGATAATGTTTTTCAATATTTAGGTCACGAACAATGACTGATTAGAAAAACAATCGGACGTTTAAATAATAAAGCAAAATATTAAATACGATAACAATGAGACTGACATGATGTGCCTACGTAATGAGAACCTATGTACTAAAGTTAATACGTGTTGGTAGGTAAATTACATACATACGTCTTTGTTTCCTGATAGCTATAACCTCAGGATCTTGATGTCAAGAGCGACTAGGTTACTTTTAAGCAAGCGTGTCTCAACGTCCTGCCGGGGTTGCGGGACTCACGAATTACCGTGACCCCGGTGCATAAAGGGCTATTGAAGGACACCGTGGATTTTAGTCAGTCAAGTCTGACAGTCCCTCCCGCCCTGCCCTGGGTGGGAGGACTCATTTGATCTCAACGTCGACCACATCATCAATTTATCGGCTACGCTAGAAATTGGTCGAAAGCGAGCCTATAGCCGAATAAAAAGTACCTAATAGAATCAGAACCACGTTGCTGATAAAAATATTTATAGAATAAAATATGTAATATGTATCTACATATTTTTTTTTCCTGTAAGAACTAGTTCTAAATGGTCACAATATTCTACAATTTACCAAAACTATCAAAATCTTATTAGGAATTACATGGTTATGTAAAAAAAATAAAAATGAATCAGTATACGGTAAAATTACAACAAAAAAACAAGTCACGATATGACTGCATTCTTTTTTATGATTCTTTTAGAAGATAACTTGCAATCATAACGATCTTAGGTTTAAAACCTAAAATGTTTCAAATATTTTATTATTTGTGCAATTGTTATCTATTTCCGAACATAACAGCACAATCATAAAATGATTCATAATTTCATCTATATCCAAGTAATTTTATCTTTTTAAACGATCATTATCGAAATATTTATCTCATGTAATTAAAAACTTTGTCATAAATCAGTTATATCATATCATGTTTTTGCGATTTTATATCTTGAAAAATAGCAAAGATAGCTAGAACCGAAATTAAATGATAAAAATAAATACTGATGTTATGTTGCAAGGCAGAAATGATAAATTACGATAAACTTATTTATTTGAATCACCTTTAGTGTTCCTGTACTTAACAATGATAAGCTATATGTCTGTTTTTTCTTCTTACTTTTTGTGAATTCGTGGAAAATAGTGTGGGTTACACGTATAGAAAATAAACACGTATTAGATTCTATTATAAAAGTATGTTTTGTACAGTTCTTTTTAGTGAGCATGTAACTGTTTTATGATCCTAACCAATAAAATAAATTAAATAACAAATAAACATAAAAAATATGATAACACTATATCCGTAATAAACACCACTTTACATACTTCTGTTTTTATTTCTCCCACGGCAACACAGAATGGCCGATTGGCCGTATTCATAGTCAGGAAATCAAGGTCAAATACTTCAAAACATTTCAAGCGAAAACAACAAATTGAAGGAAATCCTGCGTTTAATCGCATATTTATGCAGACACCAACCTCAACACTGCTACTCGCATAAAGTTTAATAATGCATGAACATCACATCCTAAATATTGAACACGAGCCAAGGTTAAAATTAACATCTTTATAATTTGAAATTAGTTATTCATTCTAGTTTTTTTTTTGCTTATCAATTTATGAACAATAAGAACCGGATAGACAATCAAGGTCACATTAATAAGGACGTAAATAGATTTTCCTCTTACATATTCATTTAAAACCAGTTCGTAATTTACGTTGTAAGATTAAATACAAATAATTATATTCGTATAAATTTAATTAGTGTCTATTCATTGACTTAATTAAATACTGGTTTATTTCAAACAAGTACTGTGAATTTCTTTATATTTATAGTGCCTACATTTAACATAATAATGCCGCAAGGAGGAATATTATCTATCACGCAATCTAATACCATAAACAGAGTACAATGTATACAAGGCCTTCAAACAATAGGTAGTTAAGTTTGTAATGACAATAATAGCAGCCATAACTTTTTGACAGCCCTAATCTTATGAATGACAAGTCTATAAATATTGACAAAAGTTTATTTTCAAAGAAATCTGTATCAAGTGCAGGTAAAAGGCTTTAAAGTGCTACAAAGGGTGCCAAGGTGGGAAAAAATCAGCTGGCTCTGTAACAGCTGCGAGAGACAATGTGGCAAAAAGTTTAAAGTTATAACAATGGCCTTGTGCAGAGCGATGAATGTTTAGCAGCACAATTATGTTATTACTAGGTATTATCAACGGGAAAATAATGGTACGGCATACATATTTCCTTAGAATTGTTGTGAAGTTGTTAACAAGCTGGTCACGTGAGGTCAAATGAGGAATTAGTTCATTGCAGTCCAGTCTGGGTAATCACGATGAATTTATGACGCAGGGAAAGAAGTATCATAAATTGTGCTACTTTGTATGCCTCAACACGTTTAGACGATTCTAAATTATTGTTTTTCCACATCCGTAAAGCCCTCACGATTATTCAAGAAACGTGTCTCAACAAATTAGCATTTTAATGTTTGCAATGAGTTAACGATATAATAAATTGATTGAAAACGTTATTATATTCATTGATCAACTGATTATTATTATGAACATTTGAATACTTAATGTATTAAAATGCATACGAAATTACATTGGCGTTTAAAAGATTAAGCAGTGTCTACTTTTGGGTCGATCACCTTAGCATTAATTTAAGATATCTTAACCTCATTAACATGATCTGACCTTGACTATGAATACTGTGCGTAAATTATGAAAGAAGTTTTGTCAATGTTTTATGAGGAAAGTGGAACGTACCAACTTTTATAACAAGTCTCATGGAACAATTCGCTTAAATAACAGTCATTTAAGTTTACAGTAGAATTCCCCAAGGACATTTTTATGCGAACGACTACCTACCTGTACCTGCCTAATATGAGTATAATTTGCATAAACTTGCAAAAAATACACATAATAGGTAGCACTAGATATGGCAGAATATCCATAAAAAGAATAATTCTAAGTATTCCGATATTTTAGGTATTTAATACCAGGAATTTGACAGGTATGTGACGTGGAGGGATGAGGAAAATGTGGTGAAGGAGGTTTCGACACAGGCTTGAAGAGCAAGAAAAATACCCACGTAACGGTCGGCCTGTGAGATGGATGAAATAGCTACAAAACAGTCCACTGACTACTGAGACCTGGATTATAGATAAAGAAGAAGAGAAGACAAACCACATCCATATATTTTTCATTCATATTTACATAGACTATGCTACGCTGCTGGGGCAAAGTTGCAAGAGAACAATGCTGATGGATATCGTCACTTGACGTTTTCGTTCTATGTATTTTCAGTTTGTTCGTAAGTAATAATATTTTCATTAGCTTATAAATTGGGATTTTAGAACAACATTTTCAACCCTAGTATGTGGTTCTATAATTAAATAGTTACGTTAACAGTTGTAAACACGCAATTTATTCTGTTATGTTCTCTACAGTATCATAAGGTCAAATTGCGTTCACTTCCACGAAAAGCGTTTTACTAACATTATAAGTTATAACCCGAACACTGCCAATTATTTGCAATAAAGCTTTACTCTAATTACTTTAACGACAGTTAATAAACGGACTGATTACAACCATTCCACAGACTAAAATAATTCAAATTACACAACAAGACTTTAAAATGATAATTTATTGCAGCATTCCTTAGTATTTAAAGCAGCCAAGACACATAAATAATAAAGTACCTATTTCCTAAACATTGTTTAAGAATAACAAGAAACTTGGCAAGCGACCAATTATGTTAGTGTTTATCATTGCAAAGTTTTTCTTGCATGTCGACAGCACTATTTCTGTCTTCAAAATGTTCTGTTATTTTTGAACTGGCCTTGTGAGATTTAAATACGAATTCTGATGGTTTTAACCTTTTAGTTTATAACATGAAGCTTTGTTCTGTTTATATTGTTATTCACATTATGATAAATATTGTTTTTAGGGTTAATAAAGACAGTTCAACGAAAAAAACATTATGTACCGTCTATGAATATTGTTTCCATGTCATTGTACTGAGACTTTTTTAAACAACGCAGCACATGCATAGATAGAGGCCTTTTTGCCTAGTACTATATTAATTATGTTATTTTTGTTGTTTTTATTTTAAAATTTTGTTTTGTCTTGATTTATGTTGTTGTTCTGTCCTGTGTGAATCCAATAAATGTCTTTTCTTACTTTCTTTTCTTTTCTTTCAATGGGAGATTAAGGAAGATTGTAAATGGCAAATCTATAAGTTTTTCTGTTACATTTAACATGGCAATGAAATATTTCGATAAGATAAGATAACCTTATTTATATACAAATCTATACATATATAATAAATCTGTAGAAGGGTCAATTCTGTACATTGAAAATATTGAAAAAATAAATAGCGGGGGGTGTTGCTGGATCGATACCAAACCCAAATATGTGATAAAAAAAATTTTTGTCTGTCTGTCTGTATGTGCAGGAATCACATGAAAACTAACGGTTCGATTTCGATGAAACTTGGTATAATTATACCTTATTATCCTGGGCATAAAATGGGATACTTTTTATCCTGGAAAAATACGTAGAAAAAAAATCTTATTCTTCTGTTACTACAGAACGCGAGCTCAACAGCAGTAGCTCAATAGAGGGATCTCCTTAATTATTATAGGCTTAGCCGTATTTGGGTCCAATAGATATTTATAAGATGTCATTGTCAGAGTTACTCAAAATGGAGACATAAACCATCCATGTCAGATTCGTATCGACTAAAATCCATTTTCCGTTTCGTGGTCACGGATACTTTATAAAGGTAGCGGTTCAAGGGCCGATTACACTGCGCTACATCTAGTGCACTAGCTGGTGATCTAGCTAGGGCTCTACATAAATGGCGTTCTGATTACACTGCACTTCGTAGGGAATCCTAACCCAGTCTAATACAATACACCAACCATGACACCCGTGCTTTAAAAATTGCAAAAAATTGGCATTGCACTCGCTGTAACTTTTTTTAGTGTTTTCATTGTGGCATCCGGATCAAATTACTTATATTTCCAGTAAAACTTTAAACCCTTCATGCCGGCATTCTTTATTCTTGTAATCGGGATTATTTTTATCCCATAAGAATGGCATCTCTTTGTATAAATCTAAAATACTTAATAAAGTTTCTTTTTCCATAGTCATTTTGCCAATTAAACGCACACAAACACTTGCATCGGTCGGGTGCCGCGGCGAGACTGATCTTCCTATGTAGGCGCACTACCTCCCTACTTGTGATTACACTGCACTACATGTAGTAATGTAGGCGATGTAGGCAGGTTGGGCTCACCCTGCCGCCCTAAGTTAGGGTCCTACATTCCTACATACATTTACACTTCACTATATCTAGTGCCCTACATGACGTAGTGCACTAGATGTAGCGCAGTGTAATCGGCCCTGAAGGGCCTGCCTACATCGCCTACATTACTACATGTAGTGCAGTGTAATCACAAGTAGGGAGGTAGTGCACACATGGGAAGGTCAGTCTCGCCGCGGCACCCGACCGATGCGAGTGTTTGTGTGCGTTTAATTGGCAAAATGGCTATGGAAAAAGAAACTTTATTAAGTATTTTAGATTTATACAAAGAGATGACATTCTTATGGGATAAAAATAATCCCGATTACAAGAATAAAGAATGCCGGATGAAGGGTTTATCCGGATGCCACAATGAAAACACTAAAAAAGTTACAGCGAGAGCAATGCCAATTTTTTGCAATTTTGAAAGCACGGGTGCCATGGTTGGTGTATTGTATTAGACTGGGTTAGGATTCCCTACGAAGTGCAGTGTAATCAGAACGCCATTTATGTAGGGCCCTAGCTAGATCACCAGCTAGTGCACTAGATGTAGCGCAGTGTAATCGGCCCTTTCGCGCTAGAGACCGCGACAGGAGACCGAGACAGGAGACCGAGACAGGAGACCGCGACCGGAGATTGCTACCGTATCTGTCTCCTGTCTGTGTCTGGCTCGCGAACTGCCGCTCATACATTGCCTAATGTTAAGTACTGTCGCGGTCTCCTGTCGCGGTCTCCAGTCGCTGTCTCCTGTCGCAGTCTCCGGCGCGAACTGGCACCTTAAGACAGTCCCGCGACCCCGGGTACGTCTGAACATGCTCTAGGACCATAAATACTGTAGTTTTGTAACATTAGTACAAATCAGTGACCCTGATCTTTCAATAATATATAATAAAATATATTTGCTTATATTATAATTGCGAAAGTTTGTGAAATGGATGGATGTTTGATTCTCTTTCACGCAAAAACTATACAACGTATGTGGATGAAATTTTGTAGACAGATAGTTTATAACCTGGATCAACACATGAGATACTTTTTATCCTAATTTCATCTTTGGAGATAATTTTCAAGTTGTAGCGGGCGAAGCCGCCGCAACAGCTAGTTATACATACAAGTTAATAATTTTCCTGTAGATTGCCTAGCAGACTATCCATAACTGAACCAATTCACAATAATGACCGTAATTGGATACATTAGCGTGATAGAAAAACATAAAGGCATTGTTTACCTACATTAGATAATAAACTAATATAGTAGATAATAAATAATAAACATACATTTACATTAGTACCGAAACTACAGAACGTTTAAGATAATTTGTTTATAATTTATTATTTTAATTTAGTTGCGAAAACATAATGTAGTACTTATTATGTTTTCGCAACTAAATAAAAATATAAGTATGTAATATATGATAATTGTTTGAAAGATCAAAATATAAAGTAAATACGAAATAGATCTCTCTATGTATCATGTTCTGGTAACTTTAATACTATATTATCTAAGTTCTGATTACCTACATGGTTAAAATATGAATAAAGGACCAATTTATAATTATTTCATAAGTTTATCTTTCTTTAAATTAATACCGACGAAGTTTTCTGACAAAATCGACGCAATTCCAGGTTTTAAGGCTATGTTGAAATAATGTATTACTTACTGATTATTTCGTTTTAACTTTCACCGATCGTCAAAATCACACTGACGGTAAAGAATGTAAAACAGTAACTTTTGTACTTGCAGTTCAACTATGAAGGAGAGTTACTGACGCCATTTTGTGACGTCATGCACACCTTATGAACATAACATAATATAACATAACATATAAAACTAACAAGGTAGTTAAAATTTGCACAAAATATTTTATTGTTAAACGTTATTTTCAAGTGACAGTTGGAGATCATTGACACTCTCGTTCTTAATTTAACCGCATAGTACAAAATTCTAAATAATGTTCATATAAATTCCATTACACGGACTCACTCAACGGAAGTTTACGCTCTCAAAAGTTTTTTTTTTTTAATTTAAATACCTACGTTTCAAAATTCGAACTCGAGGAAAAAAAATAGACATGCATCGTTCCATAAATCTAGTCTAAACAAATCACAGCTATTCAGAGCAAACTTGTTATATCAAAAACGAACACACTTCGTTTTACAGCTCTATTTATTTACTACTATAAATAAAGTTTGGATATAACAATAAACAATCTGAAGTATTCGAGATAGCGAGCAGATAAAATCAGGTTAAGTACTTGCTTTCGAGTTTTTAGAAATATTGCGGCTTGACGTAGTACGCTTTGAATTCATGACTCACAAAATAAATAGCCTAGCTCTTGTTCAAAGCGCTGAGTCACGGTAAACAATGTAACAAATTCTTCAGGGGGTGCTATTTAAGGCTTATATTTAATAGCATTATTGTCCACTAAAAAATTACGTTGATCACAAAATTACAAAGTCAGACAAGAATCAAATAACTAAATAAATTAATCAGAAAATGTACAAAAAATAGGCCAAGCCAAGGCATAGTGCGAGCGGGGCTCCTATTTCTGTCTAGGGTCTATAGGAACCGAACTTCGGGGTACCCACCCAGCCCCGAATATTTGTACCGTAATATTCGTGGCTGAGTTTGTAATATTCGTGGCTAAGTTTGTAATATTCGTGGCTAAGTTTGTAATATTCGTGGCTGAGTTAGTAATTTTGTGGCCGAGTTAGTAATTTCGTGGCTCGATTTATTATTTCCCATTCTTCACTACAGGTAAAAGTTAGATTAGTCATGGTCTCATGGTTGCCAATGAATTGCAGTCATTGAAAATTAAAAACCTAACGATTTTTTACCTAAACCACATTTTATTGGTATTAGTGATTTGTGTACCGGGGTTTTAATAACAAAATGGCAGTATTAATCATAACGAACGTAGTAGTTTGCACGTGGTTTAAAATTCCAGCTAAGCAATTAAATGGCGATGAGTTGCGAAATGTTTACGTTATTAAGTGTAGGTATCTGTTTCGTCAAATATAGTGCTGCGGTCTAAAACGGCCATGTAGCAATATTCCCAATAATTCACTTCGTGAATATCCAGCAAACGTCATTGGTTATTCTTCTATTATTCTTTCACGAAGTGAATACTAAGGAATATTGCTAAGTGGGCATTTTAGACTCGCTGTAGTTTGATAGAATCATGCTAATATCGACAATCGGTAAGCCGGAAACCTAACCTAATAAACTGATTATGCTTATAATAATATAGGATATATTTTTATTGCTTGGTTAAAGTTCAACAAATTTGTAGAATTTAATCCTACTAGGTTCACTGACCCGTAATAAGACATTATCCGTAGAATATGACATAATGATAAATTACAATGCAAGTCGGACATAAATTGGTAAACTATCGATTACATGCGCTAAAAGGCAATGGCCTATCAGAAGGATTATCGATCTTGAATTATTGACGAAGAACGTACAAAAACTAGGTGTTCATGTTGAATAAAGTTTTGCGAATCGAATGTTTGACGTAGACTGGATTATCCCCTACTTTTCTCACCTAATTTTCTTGAAACTTTTTTGTAGATAAATCAAATGAAGACCACTTTTTTACTGGGTTATTCATGAGGTTTCGGACGATTCGTTTCTCAGAAAACTGAATGAAGATCAATTGATTTATTTGTTGTTTCAATAAGCAACGATTCTAGCATCATGACGACTTCGTATAAGAATATATCGAATACTCACAGGTCTTTCAAAAATATAACTATCAGCGTTTTATCGGTATCTACGTGATTCAATCACGTTACTTTCGAGATACGATTTGACCAAAGGATTGAGAATGTAGGCTTGATTGTAAAATGTCCAGATTCCGTGTTCGATACAAAACATAACGTTTTTGGTGAAGCCACTTTTATAAAGATGTGAGTAAGAGCCAAACATAATTATGTTTGAACGTTTTGCCTTGGGGTTATTTTCACTTGTTTTACGTAGGAATCGAACAACGAGGGTAATTTTTGGTTTCAATTGTCAGTGGCCTACTAGGATTCTGACGTATGTATAAAAGAAAGTGGACTCACCGTAGCAGTCTTTCATGTCTCTCTCTATCATAGGTTGCCGCCGCGAGGTAGTCATCCGCGATGGCATGATGCAGCGGGGCGTGGAGCGGCGGCTGGTACCGCTGCTTCCACAGCAGCTCGCTGGGGTACAGCGTGGGCGGCGGCGGGGGAGGCAGGTGCAGTAGGGGCGGCGGGGGGCCTCCGCCGTAACCGTGCGCCATGCCGCGCCACTCGCGCTCCTCCACCGAACTGGCCGAGCCGCCCGAACGGACTCCGCTCACTCCCGAGTCGGACCTATCGTCCGCATCTCGCGCGCACACTATCACACAGTCGTCCTCCTCGGAGGCCACGGCGCTGGCAACACCATCCGCGCCCGCACTCACTTCACTCTTCACTTCACACTCACTTGTCTTCACTTCCTCCTGTTTCACGCACTTGTCGGTTTCCTCACTGACTTCGACGACATCACTTGCACTCACACTTTCAGCGACACCTGAAACAAGAGAAACAAACTGTTAAGATTAAATATTCTAACAAATCAAAAATCCACGGAATGTAGGTACCTACATTTCTAGTAAATCATCCAGAATGGTGAGTAATATTCAAATAATTTAAAGCCGTGTCTCTCTGTCAAAACGGATTAATATTGTGTTATCAACGAGCTGCCAGCTGCATATTTTCAAACGGTTGACGTCAGTGTTCGGTCCGTCAGTCATGTCGGCACGTTTGGGACGACGCCAAAGTAAGCCCATTCACACTACACCCACGCATATAAATAAGCACGTAAAAAATACTGTATTGTATGGACGATACAATTTTATTAGCTTCTGGGAAAAAAATGTTGCAATACGTGAAAATAACCGGACTATTTTTAGTTGAAAAGCAAGTAAATATTGGTTTATTATGAAGTCATAAATTGCTATGCATGCACACGTGACTAATCAATTCACGATTGCGCAACTACCACATGGCTAACTCAACTTATTGATTTATATGAAACGCAGTGAAATACGGCAAACCAAGCTATTATGAACGTCGGGATCATGACAAATACTAAATTATTTAAATTGCCGTTTTATTAGTAACCGGAACAGGAAGATAAGCTCATGAAGAGATATGGCGGCGTGGGTGGAAGTAACATGTTGGCTGTTGGCAGTCGGGCCCGGCGAGCCACACGTGAATGACGTCTGGAGGAACGCCAAGCAGCACCGCCAGCGACCGCCCGGACATTTGGCGCTTCACCAGAACGAGGGCAATGTGATAAAATCCCGGGGTGACGCGTCATAATTATACAAATGACTAACACAATAACTTAGAGGAAGTCAGAGCATTTCGTCACGGAAATATTTGTGAAATTACCAACTTTTAAACCAATTTAAGTAGGTACCTAAAGACTACAAGGAATACCGCAAAATATAACTACAGTTGTGGAGGTTTTTCGCATTCACATTTCTCGAGGTTTTTCGTGTTAACAACACGCGATTGCATTTAAATTTCCATAAACATAAATTAAAACGATCGATAAAAGTAAAGGCAGCTTGCACGCGGTAATGCATACTCGTAGTATGCACACCAAGGTGATTCATAATCGTAGGAAATGTTTTAATCGCAGAAAGAGTAAATTATTTCTTGTATCTATGGTTTTTATACAACATTTAATTATGCATTAATGAAATAATTACGGCAGACAAGATAATCTCCAAGCATTTCAATTAGATTTCGTAGTCGATTCATAAATAAACCAACGCACACACACATGCCTAAGCACATAATTCGACACGACACCTACACAAAAGAGCGAGCCTGCATGTCGAGCGAACAACAATGGAATTTTAATGAGAGAGCTGTTAACGAGGATCCTCATCTACATAAACGCATAAATAATTATTCATAACAAACATAAACAGAGAAGAAACTGGCGATTGTGCTGCCTACAGCTGGTCATTATTCACTGGGTGCGTGAGCCGGGAGATCTCATCTCAGCTTGCGCATAATGATATGATAATGTATCGCGATACAGTTGCGGTCGGGCCGCCATTTTTAATGCACCCGAAGATTACTCACCGGCGCGCCATGCTGTGAACCGGTTACAGCGAAATCCGCCAGACTATGCCTCGCTAACAGCCCCCAGCTACATTCCTTTCCTGTTATGGTGATGCATCTACATCAAATTAATTATCCGACTGAATACACTTTGTAATTCTACACTAATAGCTGTACGACCCACTCAAATTAACCGCACTATTAGACCTTTGCTGAGCTGCTCTACATAAAAAAACATACAGCATTAATAAGATGCCAAATAGGTATAAGTTATCTAAACCTTGGAATTGCAAATAATTATAAATAATGCTAATCTTATCGAAAAACAAACGTGTGCACGTAATACTACACGATACGTACCTAAATGCGCTTGAGTAGGCGTGTAGATAAAAAGAATTGGAAAATCACAATGGCTACGATAGCGTTACTTATTGCTTGCAAATGAAACGATGGTTGTTTTCAACAATATTCGATAACAAGAAATTCAACAAGCCCCAGCTGTTTACAATGTTAAAAGAATACACGAGACGGAGAAAACAAACCTGCCGCTTTACAAACAAACGACTATTGAACGAATGTAAACAAAAGTTGTGAAACAATGCGACAGTGATCAGCGGGAGGGGACAATGGGGTAACAAATAACTCGATGGGGAAGTGCGGCAACGTCGCAGAACGACAACGGTTGATTGACAAGACAAACGCGGAGGCGGAACCGGTGAGAGAGCTTTTCATTAGATGGAAAGGAAGGGCAAAAAGTTGACACGAGGGCTCTGAGAAGCGCGACCGCTTGCCGCTCCAGCTCGACGCAGTAAATCCTGACCACGACAATTTGAATGAATTATGCATGAAGGGCGGGCCGGCAGCCGTAACTCAGACCGACTATTGCACAAACCGCTCCAACCTATCTCCATATACATATTGCAGCTGTACAAAAAAATGCAGCAGCTATTTCCCCACATTCCTAATATAAACAAGTAATGCCAAAGACGATCCTTAGTGCAGACTCCGGATAACGCAGAATCTTTAAATAAACCACTTACTCTACAGATTCTCAGTAACTAAGCTCGTGTAAATAAGCACATACATTATTAGCGTGGTTTTGAATTATTCATTTTGAGCGCAATACCGTTTACTGTGCCATTAGCTAACTACGTTTGCAGGTTTTCCGAGAATAATTAACCGCAATCCCATAGCTACAAATTACATCAACCTTTTCAAGTGTTCATTCAAACAAGAACGCGTCAATGGAGTGATGAGGTCAAAATGAACATGAATGATGATGATTATGTAGGAAGAATATTATTTGGTACTCACGACTCAGAGGAAGTCGAGCGCGTGACTTGCAACGATCAATCAAACGATCCAATATTCTTTGCGGCACGGAATCAGTATTGAGGGTTATAAAGGTAAGCAAGCAACTAATGACGGGAAGTTACGTAAAAACCTATTAAGACCGTGGAACATTAAACGCATCGTTGAATGCAGGTTATGTGAGACTGTGAAATCACTTAATTCAAACGTTTCTTGTTTTCAAACGGATTATTGAAATAGTATTATTAACTTCGTGTACGGCCAAGTAGTCATGAAACTAAACTAATATTGCTAACGCGTGCCGAAAGTCACGCGAACAAGTTCAGCTTTGAGCAAATTACACACCCAAGTAATACACGAGTATGGCAGACAAAGCGGTTGTACGTCAATAATCTCAAATAACCTGTTACCGTGTTATCTGAACGTGTTTGCAGACTCAAAGCCATCTCGTTAAAACCACTGGAGCGTTTCGACTCACCGACCGTGTAATGAAACACTTCCACTCAGAGAATAACCGTTAATAGGACATTTAGTTGTGACAAAGCTTTCTCTGAAACGTAGCAATTAACGTTCTACCTCACGTTACGTAAATCATCGTGTGTTAACGTAAGATTGGCTGAATCGCCTCAAATTGGAGTAGGTCCGCCGCAAACCGCATCCGAATCTCACTTTCTAAACGAAGTTCGCTAATTACTTATTCGATATCGAGTCAACATTCGCTTTTGAAATATCAACCTAGTTTTACATCGTTAGGCGTGTGACCGACAGTTCCGGAAGCCGTTCTCGACCATATACAGCTCAAATGAGCGATTTCCTTTTAGGTTATACTTTATAGCTTCTCCAAAATGTAAGATGGGGCGTGTACGGATACAATGTAGCGGAGTATAGCGCATCAGTTATCGTGACTACAGACTGTAATACCACCTTGAAGATACGATGTAGTGAAGCCAGATATCACGAGTGGCGGAGCTCGTGCAGTCAATTGCGCAATGTGCTATTGAAAGCGCACGGAGGCGAGCGCACTGCAATCTCCCTCTCATCTCACGACGTGTCCCGATTGTTCGTGACCGGAATTCTTGATTTCCAGCATAGACAATACACCAGTACAGTATCGCATACTTTTGCACATTGCAACCTATCTTGATCTGTCACGAAACTTTTTTTTTTATCGTGACAAACCGGACGGCCCTGAATGTTACGATGAAAAGAATTAATACTAAATATAACTGGATTCGTGTGGGTAGCAAATTATCTGATTACGCAAGTTATTTTGGGTATTTCCTGTATAATTTAATCGCGTGTAGTAGGTATTCAAAAGAATTAAAAAACGTAATATCTTTTTCATTATTCCAGTAACTGTGTGAGTAAGCTTGAGGCAGTCGCGGTCATGACTGGCAATTCAATTTAGTCGAACATATTGTTTAAAAACCTACCGTGAAATTGAAATACGGAAAAGCTGAGAATAACTGATTACCACTATCAAGGAATTAGAACAAACACTACGGGTCACTCGACAATCAACAATAGGGCGATAAAACATGCGATTCGATAAGGAATCGCTGTTTACGGTAACAATGCACACTCGGAAAGCATTCTCGATAACATAGACGATATGAAAGGTCATTCGGTGCACGACTAGCGGCTATAACGTAACGTTATAAATAACTAGTTATTTATCGTGCGAGCACAACACGATGATCTGATTGCTTGCTCGTTAAGGTATGCGATTATCTAACAGGTAATGTTAGTAACGTATACGAGGTAATTAACACAGTTTTACTACATTATCTCATAGCTAATAAGCGGGTAGGCATGTACTTAATGACGTTGGTAGACCTAGATAGTTCGTATAATGCGCAAATAACTTAATAACGATTAAATCTTAATGCGCTACGTGTTAATGACTTTTAATGGCTGTCTATTTAGATAAGTAGGTAGATACCTAAATAACAATTTAATGAGTTTGCATTGACCTTCCACGACTAGTTAGGTGTAGACTAGGACTTAATTAAATAAATTCCAGCGTTCGTCGCGGTGCTCGGTCTTAATCATAAATTACTTAAATTAGGTACCGTAAGTTTCTTTAGCACCGAGTTTAACATGATGATCACGGTAGAAAAATTGATTCTAATGTAGACAATATCCTGCAATTGTTTCGAAAATGTTAAGACGGGATCAAAATTTAGTACCACTTTTTAGCAGGCACAATAAAGTAACTTGATTGTGTATTTTCTTGAAGATTTAACGTGGGTAGCCAATAACTCGAACTCGAAAGACGTTACGAAAGTCGTTAGGTGGATGACCTCTAGCAATTTGAATCGAACTGTCACAAATCGCAAAAAGTGTGGCGCCATCTTAATACTACAATTTAAAAGTACTTACAGGTCTCAATTGAATAAACACTAAGTTAATTATCTTCTTTCAGCTTCAATTTTCAATAGCTTCGTCAATTTATAATAAAATCACTTCAATTTCTTAATTTCAGACACAACTTTCTTCGGTGTCCGTTAACCACACAAATGACCTAAGTCACTATCACAGATTTTTCACAAAAAAATCCTCGTGGATATTCCAATCAGCTTCAAATCCTTCCAAAGGTGTACTATTTTGCGGTCAAAATGTCGCAGAATTCAGTATTTACCAGCACACACTCACAAATTCCAGTTGGCTATGCTATCTATGTAATAATATGTACAATTCACGACTGTCAAAATGATTCGTTGCGAACGTATAGTGGCACAGCACGGACGTGCGAAAGCCTCTGTGGCGCACAAAGAACTGAAATGCGCGGGGAAGGGAAGTGGTGTACGGAGGAAAGGGGGCGGGGGGGACGTGTGCGGCAGTCTAGTGGCGGCGACGTAGCACAACGTAGCAACAAGTGAACGGCGCGGGTGTCGCGGGGAAGGCAGATGGGGAGCCGGGCGCCCCCCTCGCGGACTTAGCACCTGACGTTCATGTGCACCCGTCCTGTCTTCCAGTTCCCCAAAAGACCCTAAGTCTCCATTTTATGCGACAGGAAGGGCAGATGTCGCTAATCACGGCCAACGATTTACATAATCATACAACAGAATGATAGTGTAACGTTTGAAGTGCCCACAAATCACTTTTAGCTTTATTTAATAGAATAAATATTTGTTTGTATGAGTACTTACGTAAATGCATCTTCTTAATTACAGTAGATATTTTGAACATCGAACACAATCATATCATGCTATAATATTTGTAAGTAGGTAGTTCTTACATACAAACATTAAATTAACTACGACTCGATTAATTTGTTCAGTCACACAATTAGAATACGAGCTTAAATTAACATTGTTACCAAAAACATTGAACGAAATGACTGACAATAACGCGGAAATGACATTCATTCCAAGAAAACATACTTCTTCATAAAATTGATAAACAATGGACGATTGCGTAAGCGGACATTGGAATAAACAGAACATTTACTTATCGTTTCTAAATATTTGACACACCCGATCGATTAGGCACTGGTGGGAGTAGGTAAACAACATTCCGAATAATAAATAATAAACAAAGGAAAGTCATTACTGGTAATTCTAAGAATACTGGAATAATATTATTAAATTGGATCAATTATAGCTAATTTTTATCAGTGGCTTTGCTTGACGGATCATTAAATTCATGTTCAAAGATAGAATTCGTTCGTTCGTTCATTCGTTCGATCGATCATTATGTATTTAGTAGATATTGCTACAAGATGCCTTTCGTATCTATTAGGGAATACTTTTCGTATCTATTACAAATACTGGCGAATTTAGTACAAAATTCCCGAGCTCATTAATCAATCGAGACGCGTTGTGTACGAACATGCATTGTTATAATAGGTATAAACAAATAGCGATCGTTGACCAACATACCGAAAACATTTTACAACGCGCTAACGATTTGGCACGCTCCCAAGTATTCCGTGACAAGCTATAGGTACATTCTACGTTAGTAGTATATTATTGGGCATTCTATCCCACCTTCCGTTCCGTCGGCTCACTCCGTTCGCCTCGTCACTCTCGGTGGGATAGAATGCCCAATAATATAAATGAAATCCGTGCAGTAAAATACTGGTTCGCCGCCTATTCCACCCGATGGAACGTTCGCCTCGTCACTCTCGGTGGGATAGAATGTCCCAATAATATTTCTGATATCGATGGTTGTGGAATAGAATAGAATGTACAAAAATACTGGTTCGGCGCCTATTCCACCTTTCAGTTCTAAAATTCAATGCCCAATCGTTCCTATTCCAAATTCACGATTTAAAACTAGTCTTACCTGTCGTTCCTTCGTTCACCTCTGTCAATTTCAGCTAAAAATAGGAGGGTACGTTTTGACGTTTCGTTTTAAGAAACACGAATTTGCGGTCCTGAGAAGAACCTTTTGTGATCACAACTCTGTTTCACTGCACTACTTTACTGTCATTCTTTCATAGTTTCACTACACATTTCACCACTACTGAATTTATTCCTAATTTAAATCTACATGAAACGTGGTAAGCTAAACTTCAGGACAGATTGTCTCATGTCTCTCCACAAAGTTTGAGATAGTGCATTACCGCAAAGGTTCAACACACACTCAGTTTTTGCAGCCAGAGTGGCACCAAGGACATCTGAATTTTAGGCTACCGTATACATTAAACTAAAACTTGGGACAGATTGTCACTATGTCTCTCCACAAAGTTAGAGATAGCGCTTTACCGCAGAGGTTAACGCACACTCAGATTATGTGTCGAGGACATCCGAAATTTTAATTTAATTTCGTTTCATATAGATGAAAATTTACACGTTTATTAAACAAGTAAATGCGTCGGCTGTCTGAACCGATGACCTAAACTTCAGGACAGATTGTCTCATGTCTCTCCACAAAGTTTGAGATAGTGCATTACCGCAAAGGTTCAACACACACTCAGTTTTTGCAGCCAGAGTGGCACCAAGGACATCTGAATTTTAGGCTACCGTATACATTAAACTAAAATTTGGGACAGATTGTCACTATGTCTCTCCACAAAGTTAAAGATAGCGCTTTTACCCCAGAGGTTCAACGCACACTCAGATTATGTGTCGAGGACATCCGAAATTTTAATTTAATTAAATTCACCCAGACGACACTACTTACTTGATAATGAACACGTTACGTCTGGTACTGATTGCTATCCAACCGCACGTCGCGCTGAGTTAAGGTGCATTTACACTATTATTTACTGTCCGGTGTGTGTAAGTCCGATCAGTTTCGCTATATTGTATTCTTCCGGACAAAATTCATTAGCAGTTTTATTTGCTTGGAAATTAATAAAAATACGTAAGTGAATAAAGAAAATCATATATTTATATAAAGTTCATAAAATTGCTGAATAATTGAAATCTATACTAATATTATAAAGCTGAAGAGTTTGTTGTTTGGTTGAACGCGCTAATCTCAGGAAATACTGGTTTAAGTTGAAAAATTTATTTTTGGGGTAGCATAGTCCATTTATCGAGGAAGGCTGTATAACATCGTGCCACAACCAATAGGAGCCGAGCAGCGGGGTGAAACCACGGGGATCAGCTAGTTACTACATGAAACGAATAGACTAAAAATGACTCAATTAATTTGTCACATTCACATTTATAAGCAACCAATGCTCAATGCTCGAGTACCTACCATGTTAAACTGAGTCACTGTGTTTGAACGCTATGAAAGACCAATTATTTGAAAGTGAGTAGAAAACGGAAAGGCTTTATCAAAAACCTGTTGTAATTATTATTGGGTGAGCCATTAAAATTATTATACAGTAATAAAAGTGGAATGGCGGCTAATCCAAATCCTTTACAATGCATCTCATTATTCAGATAGAGTAATCGAATATATTAAAAAAGAATGTAAAAAATCATAAAAACCAAACCGGAACAAATATTCATATGTTCTGCGCGGGGATCGAACCCGCAAAAACCACTTTTGATGCATTCGATAAGACATCTATTAAACCTACTATTTACATTGTGATGTAGCACTCTTAGCCAATGCGCCAAATGTGTTTTTAAAGATGTGACAAAATATTACACCACTTTGTCCTTCCGTTACTAAAGTTAATATTTAATTTATTATGTTTTTGGAACTACAAACAAACGCGTTTGCCAATATTACGTACACAAGCACATTGTTGATATCGACATGTTTCGACTTGACTACCAAGCATGATGTTTAGTTTTAATCAGATTTCACTGTGTCGTGCATTGTTAAAAGTGGAGTAGCGCGCAAACCACGTACACTGAAAAATATTATTGAGCATTCTAACAACCGAAAGCGACGAAGACGAACGAAACAAGCCGTTCATACTCCACCTTCCGTTCCATCGGGTGGAATAGGCGCCGAACCAGTATTAGATTTTACTTCACCGAGAGTGACGAGGCGAACGTTCCATCGGGTGGAATAGGCGTCGAACCAGTATTTTACTGCACGGATTTCATTTATATTATTGGGCATTCTATCCCACCGAGAGTGACGAGGCGAACGGAGTGAGCCGACGGAACGGAAGGTGGGATAGAATGCCCAATAATATACTACTTACGTTTGCATTATAAATAATACAAAGAGTTCAGCTTGCAGGTCACATAAATGAAATAGATGTTTAACTATAGGAATTTGCATTAAAAAAAAACATAAATGTAGTGTCTTTTGTCTATGTTTCGCAAACACATTAACACTAATTAGATAGAATCTTATCAAAAACCAATAAAACTCTTCTAAGAAGTCGTTTTTGTTTTGTTTTTATTAACCCGACGATTGATTGCGGCGAACACAGTTAAAAAATCTAATTACTTTTTTGTTAAATAGACCATGCATTAACAATTTGTATCGGGTTGTTATTAGTACCTCGTTGTTTTTATCGGTCTATCTCGTCATGCGGGCAGGCGGATACGAGCGGAATACGTAGGTAAATTGGCAGGCAAAACCCGTTCGCGAAGTTTTTGTAAAAACAAGCAAAGAGGTCGCATACCTTGTTTTGGCCTTGTGCTAATCGAGTTAGCGGTTACATGCGAATAACTAATGCTGTGGTAATTTGCACATACAATGCGATAAAAAACGGCGATATTTCAAGTGGAACGCGTTCATGTTTCATGTTAAGTGACTCGTATCCACTACTTGCGAGTCTAATGTCTCGCGTTCCAAATAACAATGATAAATAGTTAATGCCATTGAGATAGCTGCGTGCTTATCTATACAGAATCACGTACCAGATATGTGTATAACGAACACAACATCACGACTTGAGATAATCTACTAAAAATAGGTGTTTTATCACACAATAGTTTGCGTACATAGATAAGTTGCATAGTGAGAGGCGGGAATTTGTAGATAACAAAATACAAACACGGCAGTCGATAGCCTGGTTGCAGGCTCTGATAAGAGGCCCGTTACCAGCCGCCTGTTTGTACAAAGACCTGTATAAATAACCTGAGAGCGTTTGTGAACTTCTCGGAATTTCAATAGGTGTACGCTTCGTTTCATTTCATTTTACGCTTGAGAAACTCAAACAAGTTATAAAAATGTTTTCCACGTGTGTTTGTACGGTTTATGATCTAGGTATATCAGGTTTTAAAAGCTGTTTGAAACATTACCACTCCATACAGTATACTAATGATAACTTGAAAGGAATCTGATACACAGCTGTACGTTGATAAATAAAACATTCAGAAATTTACCTACATAAAAATGTAAAATAAAAATCATTCAGGTAAACAACTTTGATTAAAAACACCTTTGTGTGACATAGATAACGTTATCTAACTAACGAACTCGCGGTTGTTTGTTACGAGGTTATACATATTTGAACAGTGCGCACACATCCTATTCCTTTAGACATCAAATATTTTACACAAACTTATGTGAGAAACCGTTTTCCGTATAGGTACCATGAGTCAGAACGAGTCAGAATGCACTCGAAGAATAGACGTCAGAATGCCAGTAAAATACCCAAGTACAAGTAGGTACCCGGGAATAAATGTTTAGGTAAAGAGACACTTTCGATAATAACAAAGTTATTCAGTCCTTATCAATAGTTGTCCAGCTGCCGACAAGTCGCCGAGGGTTATGACGATTAAATTAATTCGACGATTGCCTGATGCAATAATAAAATGTGACTCACGCCTTTATTTCATGAACATCAACGATACACGAAGCGTAGGTACTTGGCATTCATAGACGACGTATTTTTTTTTATTATTGTATTGTTTGTGAACTGTTGTGAATTGTTTGTATTATTATTGGCCACGACACGATGGAGTGTCAAATTATGTCAAACGGATGAAGGAAAACAATAGAACCGCGTTGAAGAAATAAATGAAGTGTATACTAGGAATTTATGTGAGTCATCTCACCATGTTGTATTAAATTGAGATGTCTTTTGTAAACTCGCCATCAAGAGCAAGAATTTTCCCCACACAGTTCTGACACACCTATCTATCTACCATAAGTATTTGAACAAAATAATGAAAACAAATGATATATTTGCGCATTAAATCAGTGCTGACATAAATCGTAAGTATTTCGTCATCGTTGTCGAGATCGCCGGACCGGTCTGCGATCGGATGTCAAAAACCGCACGACGCAATAAATTGTTGTCTCATGGAGAGTAAACATCGGCGTTCGGCCGCATTCATGCATAATTGATGAGGGTTCGGAACGAGCGCGTGGATTCCTGGCGGTCACGACTCGGTCGGGCCGTGCGCCTCCGGCAGCCATTTTGTGAAGCCTGCCCGCCCCGGGTGCGCCGCATTGTGAATATTAATACGACCTTATGATGAACACTCCGCACTGCTCGGATAATACCCCCAATTTAAAAAGAACTCATTTTTTTCTAGTCCGTTTCGCTTCCGCTGCGCTCCATCGATCGCACGTAACGATCATGACACGATAAGTATTGCAAACAGTCTTTACTGCGGCACGCAACGTGCTATTAATACAGAATGATCATTATTAGTTTCTATTGTTACCGGCTGGTTAAATAGAGCATGCGCCAGTGTAATACATAATTTTAATAGCACAATGCAACGCGTCCAACTCTCACGCACGGCCATTGTACCGTGTAATCGTAATCAAAAGTATTTTCTCTCGGAACGAAAGACTCGTCGTTAATAGACACGTTTCACAACAATTAGCGGTAACTAGTGGAACTAAAGAATAGAACTCGGGAACTACTGATTGACAAGCGATACCCTTTGTGCGGTTATTACACAACCGATGGTTATGAGATGATGAGTTATTCTGTTTGAAATTAAACAGTAATAACATTCAATTGTTCTATGTACTTACGTTAACATTATCAGGTAAAGGAGTTTCCTCTTGCCGAGCTCTTGAATTAACGTTGAATACATTTGCGGTCAAGCCTACCCTTCGGGCGGAGCACTCATTACTGATGAAAGTCTACCGCCGACGACTGTAATAATGCGAAATGAAATACCGCGCCCGTCCGTCTGTTCGGCGACCGCAAGTGTGGGCCAACAAACGCTAACGTGAGCATAAGCGAACGCGTAACCGTGAACTACGAATTATTACATCGCGATTGTACTGGAAAACACAAAGCTCGGCATTGAATAGAAATGTGCTCATATTTTACTTTTTGACAGGCGTCAGCATACAAAATGAACTCTATGCATTTTTATTACATACGAGTTTCAAGCGAATCAAAGCAATCTGATGATATGAAGAAACATGATCGTAAAGTTAACGTGTTATAAGCAAAACGTTAGTCATTGTTACGTCAAGCATTTGAGCAAATATTGAGAAAAACATTCAATCAATAACACGCTTTTCCTGTCATCTAAAAATAGAAAATATGGTGGGATTGTTCAAGCATTTATCCCGTAAACGAGGAAAAATATCGTGTATTCAATTACGTGTGGGAATGAGAGTGTCATCAATTCTTTTGAACTTTACACGGGTTTTGTTGAACTGCGACCAATGTAGATTAATAACAATATTAATTACCCGGAAGAAGTTTTCTTGAATTTGGCACGTCTATTTAAGATTTAAAGATCCGCGACATTTCAACTACACCTCGTTGCTTTTTAGCGACTATTTTGCTTTTAGCAAGGTGTGCTAACGCGATAAACGTATATCTACAACGTGTCTTGTATGTCGGCCGTGTGTGCCAAAGGTGAGCCATAGTGTGGGGTACACAGACAGCTGCGGGCTACAGCCGCACTTCCTGTAAACCCAACGACCCATTGTTACCACTCACCACCACACTACATACTTTTTATGACGCATTATCTAAGAATAGCAACGTTAGCACTCCACTCTTACGATCATATGACATTGTAAGTTTGTACACTTTATCTGCGTGACAAATAACGTTTTCAACAATCTCCTTTCTTCACGTTTCGTTTTATATCTCGCCAACAAAACTTTATCTACGGAGATAACATTTTACTTCAAACAGCTTGATATCTTCATAACCAGACAGAACAAAAGAATAAACAAACCGACGCTACGGCAATTTAATGCACATTATCTCAAGAATTTTAATGTGTAATTTCAATTTCTTTTCCGTAACTACATTATGAATCAAAATCATTATTGGTAGTTTCATCTCGGTGCGCGTGTATCGTGCAAACCGGTAACAGGGGGGATGCGTTTTTCTTTTTTGCACATACGAGTAGTGATGTCCAAACAATTTGTAGCGAAGCGCTGGGAACCTGACTGGCGTGAGATCAGAAAGTCGTGATCGTCCGCCACGACGCGACGCCCTGTGCCTCAATTCACTAATCAAACCCCACAATGACTCCATTGTTACCGAGATGCTTTATACTTTTCGCCACACATAACAATCGCTTCCTTGAGCTCAATACGGTAACGCAAGATATCAAAACATCAAGCATTATAGTTTGCTATTATAATAATGGCTGTGGAAAATACCATTGATAAATAATTGCGGACGCTTTGTTTGTTTTAACGTTTGAATGAAAAGTCAATAATGATGGAGTAACCTATTACTATGACAAAGAGGTAATAATGTGTGTCTACATTACATAATGGCGTTTATTTTTTTAGTATAAGTCACGTCTCTAGACAGTAATTGTGGTAAAGTAGATGATTCGTTGTCGTTTAATATTTTTTTCGTATATGAGGACAGAATGATATATCAATATCATATGGAAAAATAATGGCCTTAAGGTGTGGCATATAGTCATACATTATGGTCGTCGGTGGCAGACAGGCCGAGAGGCCCTCACTAGGGCGGGTAAGGGACGCAAACGGCGCCCCTATTTTATTCAGAGCATTAAGCCTATCATTAACGGTTAACTGGTGCAGGTTATCAAGGGTTTTCTCAGAGAAGCACATTCGGTGCTGGAACAGTGCCAAGAAATGTTTCAACGAGTTACTTTGACCGTTATCGACAACCTGGCAGTGCACGTACTCAGCCGGTTTAAACGTTCCTCAGAAAATCTATAGAGCACGAGTGTCGAGTACTGTGCTCGTTTCACAGCGTATTTTGTATTCTACGTCAATGTTACCCTATATAACGTTCTCTGTTAAAATGTTCCATGTAATTAAGATAGGAAAATGATGTAGATATGTATCTACGTCTATAATTAAGTCTCCCACCGCCCCCCTGCCCCTACCTCCGCTCTTGATTTACTGTTTACGGGAAAACAAGTTCGTATTGGAATTTGTTTGTCACTAATTTATTTACAAGGCAAATATAACAAGTTTAGAAGAAACTTTGGGCAAAATTTTATTCAAATTATTCAATTATTGCCACAGATGCTCACGTGAACCCGTGGTTGCGCAACACGCTTATTTATTGTGAGAAAACCTGTTCCCTTTTTATGCCTATCTATCGCTATTACGTAATATAAGTAAATTTCAATAAAAATATTAAGGAACATGTCAAGTGCTATTAAAATCGACTCAATGAGCCGCGGACCCTTCAAAAATCTGAAGTCGAAATAAGAACCTATCGCAAAAAAGTGAAAATATAAAGACGAAGTACCAACATTAAGAAGGGAGGGCGTTTAATTTTCAAATTTCGTGTCGTTGAAAGATTATTGAACTGTGAGGGGGCGACAAGAGGAAAATGTCACAATTGAGGCGCCTAGGGGACGAAAGAGGGGAGGGAGGGTGGCATGCCCTCCACAAACCGCTCGCAGCTTGTTTACGTTGTCACCCATGAATCGAAGTAAATCCAGGGGCAAAACTTTGATTAGTTATTCTTTTATTTATGATGACAAGAGGCCATTTGTTGTTCAATTATTGCCCCGAGTTCGTGATCTATGTACTTTGAAACTTGTTGATAAGTGGCATTTTGTTCTACTTATTTAATGGATGTGACGATAAAGTTGGTTTGTGGCATAAAGTCATTGTAGCGATATAAATAGGTTTTGGTTATCAACGGCTTAATTGATTACCTTCCTTGCTTTATACAGATACATTGATATTTATTGGCAGATAAGACTTGCTGGTAACAAATGTCACACCTTTTATTATCTAGGTACAATAAATAAAAATATCTATAGCCTGCATCAGAATTAGAAATTAGGGCGTGTGTATATTATTAAAAGGGCTGAGACCACAATGACCCCAATCATTCTAAATCCCAATGTGGCCGCAAGGTTCTAAAAATAAAATCCGGTCCATAGAGAAACAAACCCAGACCACATTTTCTGAGAATTTATGCGTACATTAATTAACAGGCCTCGTATTATTTTCCTAAAACAATAACCCAGTACAGTTTATCGTCTAACAAAGCATTTTATATTTGCTCAGTGTTATTGCCCCTGTAATAACGTTGGGTATCCGGTCCCGGTTGCTAGGCAACGAACGTCTATGCCTTCTCACAGAAATTCCCATCCCTATTTCGTATATTCTCACAATGCAGCCCCGAGCAGCTGATTCCATTCAACATAAAACATTTTTCGTATTCCTTTGTGCTCATAAAATTATGACACATTGCTTACGATTGCGACTAAAAATAAATGAAAGACACTAAAAGTTTTCATACAGGAATGACAACTGTACGTAATCCTATATTCATTAAAATAATTGCTTTAAGATTAGTTTTCTAACAATAATTAACTCGAAAGTGGCGTTGTGTGTGTTTTACAACTTAACGATTTTGGTCCGGGTTTATACCTACTTATAATCTTGTGGATTAAACAGAACTAATCTCTTCCTTTCATGACAAGTGGACCGCTTACGTTTTCTGTGAAACAATGAACATTTCTAAGAATTCGAATGATTCTCAACGATCCATGGAAAAATAAACAAAAGAACTATTTGTTATGACTCCAGTCCGTTTTAAAAGCATTTTAAAATAACTTCTATGGTCTTATCTTAGACATGAATTTGTAGAGTTATAGTCTGTCTATTCACTGGAACTAGGTGTGTCCAGCGTATTATTGTAATAGAACTTACGCGCACAGCGTTACCGCTCGCGCTACGTCAACTCTGCATTGCCGCGTAGCAGCAGCGGAACCGCTACGCTAGCAGCGCGTAGCATTAACAGCTGATTGGCTACGGTAACTCATCGCGTAGACTTTCGTAGCGGAAGCGCAGCCGCTACGCTAAACACGCGTAGCGTTAACAAAGCTGCTACGGTAACAACGCGTAGACGCAATTTACATGACGATCCGTAGATACAGAAAAATAAGCGTTTTTTGAATCAAGTTCAATTAAAATGGAATTAACGCTCAGCTAGAAACATAATTATTGTTCTAAATATAGATGAAGTAGAAAAGCCACGTCAACCCTTCTCTTACAGAACCCGAGGGAACACAAAAGCCCTCTACCTCACCCTCCCGAAATTCATGTATTAAAGAAAACATTGATGTTAGATATGAGATAGACATTTTCGAGGGTGAGCTTAAATTATTATTCTTATATAAGTGAGCGATTTGCCCGTTCCCGGTTTCTTTTGTTATCAGGAAACGTAGCTAAATAACGGGTCTGTGTAAAGGTAAATAATATAGAAACAACTGTTATTCTGTTACGAAACTAAATGAACAATATAACACTCCTAACTCCGCTAATTAATTGAATGTATGTAGTATTCTGAGAAGCGTACAAACAACAACACTTCTGTTCGCACAAACATCCGAATTACGTTCACGTTTTCGTGTCAACATCACGTTTGGACATTTCATTATCAAGTCACGACGACCTACATCCATTTTGGATTTCTATTTTGCGAATAGACAATTTGACACACGTCATCGTCTTCAAGTTTTACTGACTTTGTCGATCTTATGCGACGTCGAACCATTCAAATACTAGTTCCCTTTTGTTATTTAATCATGTTTACGTTTCTTCGCAAAGATGAAATCGGATCAATGTCGGTATGCCAGTGTGACATCATTCCGTGGACTCATTTGATGCTCGTACTTAATTTGATACATTCACAACATGCGTTAGGATATTTAATATCTAGAACATGTGTTGTACTTACAATGAGTCATTCTTAACTAGTAACGACGGCGATAATCAGCTCGTGAATTAAATTACATGAGAACCGGTTGCACCGAGTAAATTGCACGGTTTAAATTCGATTTATGCAATTTAAATGCCAGTACAGTTAACGCAAGGCCAGCGTTATCAGGTCGAAAATCGACACGTTTTATGTAGGCCAGGCTCGGTGGCGATAAGTGAGTAGCATGATAGCATTCCTTAACCGTACAGTAGCCAATTACGAGCGTGATGGTTTCGGTTTCACGTTTCGATGACTTCGTTGTATGCGCTTGTATTCGTCAAAATTATTCAAATGGCTTCGTGCAACCAGCGAGTTTAGGCCTTTGTTAGTTCAATAGGTCGCCTCGTTTCGCTTGGCGGTGAAGGCTTGTTGGGAACTAGCAGCGGGGACCGTGGTAAGTTTGTCATTGTATTTCTAAACGAGGAGCCGCGACGCGTGACGTCCGCTCTCCATAATCATTCGTAGACAATTTGTTGCGCAATCGTAGCGTCGCGACAAGCCCAAAGAGTTTGTTTATTATTCAGTCTTCGAGGTTCGGCCTTTACTTTCTCGACCTCCATATAAATAATGATCACTTGGCCATTTACTAAAACTCTATTAGCCTTTGTTACGTGCGCGTCTAAACACAAGTTTCTTTGCAGTCGTAATCAAATTCCACTAAGTAACTTATTTGCACAGCAATCTTATCGTTGTTTACTTTAAATCTACGTTAGTCTAAACAAAAACGGTGTTGCTGTAAGACACATTAAACATTTATATTTCAACAAGTGCAAAAACAGGCGCAAAATTCGTATAGCTGGCAAAAGTAATCGTGTGAAGTACATGACAAAAATAGCGAGAGGTTTATTAAGTAATCAACCTTGAAGCAATGCAAATTGATTGGTGTAAAGTGAGTTCAATAGGATGGTTTACCAATAGGTGCGTCCCGTTCGTGTGTTGTATGCCTAACAATATGTATTGAAGGATGGATGACTCGGTGTGACCTCGTGGCATTTAGCCGCATGGACGTAGATTTCTATTGACAATCGACGTATGTAAATATACAACTAATAGCTATGTATATAATGAATTGATTCGTAACACTTTCTACGTATAAATTGGTTATGTAAGAGCTGTTGTTAATTTATGATTTCTTTTCACTCTAAAATTCATTCATTTCAAGATAAGGAAATGAGAAGATATATTACATATTTAAGTCGATTTGATAACGGTTTTTTTATATGATACAAATGCAAAATCGTGTGTTCACTCCGACAAAACACAGATAGTCAATAACAGTATTTCATTATTATTTTATTATGACTTCTCACCACAAATAAATTAAGACGTCATATCAATTAAAAACATCTGCCTACTATACTACTTACCTACGAGAATGTTCATGAGAAATTAAGTTATAATAGAAATACAAAGTAATTATTTTAAAATTAAAAACATTACCTACACTACCAAGTAAAAACCACATAAATACATATAAACAAGAATAATATTAAACGTTATGTACAACAGTAATTCGAAGTAGGTTCTTGTATTAATAAGTTCAGTTTCCTTCCTGGTGCACGCATTAGGTTAATAAATACATAAATTACAATATTTAATTATACGAAATAACATTGTTTGAAGTTAAACTTGGTGTGGAAAACTACTTTATATTCTATATAATTAGAACAATGTCATACGTAACTATACTAGCGAGCAAAAGTTTAGAACACTAGGAATTTTCGGAATCGGAGTAAGTGATACCATACTTTTGCATGCGAGTGTATTTTTGAAGAGTTGAATAAAATTGTAACAGTCAGTTTTGAATATTTCAGTAAAATACAGTTTACCTCAAATGTACATAGTTTGAATCTTTTATAATTTGATACATATTATCCAATCCACGCTCACTTTTGACATTACATTATAAGAGATTTGTAATGGTTGAACTCAAAAATTCAAAAACCGAATTGAAAGTACATAACTTCCTTCGCGCGCCTCAAAGAGTGTCAGCATAATAACGAATTACCGTGACCCCGGATCGTAAAGGGCTATTGAAGGACACTGAATTTTAGTTAGTACGAGACTGACAGTTCCTCCCGCTCTGCCCTGGGTGGGAGGACTCATTCAATGATTTTACCACGATAAAAAAAAGTACAGTGATTGTAACAAATTGATCGCGAGGCACATTGAGGTCTAATACCATGCGTCCTCGAATATTGTTCATCAATCACTTTTATACTGTTCTTAATGTTTCGCTTTATTAATATAACCTAATATGAATGGATGGATACTGTATCGAGATAATAATTAGTGTTTAACGAGTTGTAATAAACATATTTTGGTTTGAATGTTAGGGCTCCTTAATTCATTTTTTCACTTATTGGCTACATTTATAAATATTGTTACAAAAAAAAATACTGAAGGTTCTATTTCTATTTAATTTTTTTTAAATATCATAAACAAAACTAAAATCCAGACCATAGCTAAGAACAAATAATAAAAATGCGCAAATCTTGTGTGTAAATAAACCAATTTAGTTCATAATAAAATGGATTCACTTTAGTCTCAGATTCTAAATGTAATAATAGAATGACACAACACTTTTGAGGAAGACTCGCATTATAACGCTGACATTAAATAAACGACAAACAACAGCGTATTTTGACACGGTTTAAATCTTACATAAATCCGTTTTATACATAAACAAAGTTATTAACATTGATGATTACTGAATCATCAATGTTAATAAAATATAATTTAGGAAAATCAACATTCGGTTAAACCGGTTCATTTAATATTTTAGCTGGAACATGTAAATGAAGGGGACCGGACAGCTCGATAACAGGAAAAGAAATCGAGGTGAAAAAAGGTATCTTGAGAAACAACCGCTAATATTAATGTCAATTTGTATTACAATCGCGAAGGATACACTGATTCCATACCCGTACAACAGTCACATTAAAGTTTCATCACGTTATTCTACAACTTCGTCTTTCATATTTCAACCAATGTCAAACACACGAAACGCTACTTTACTGCGCACATAACATGGCGCACAATATACTACGCGGTCCAGCCAAAGCTTTTAGCGAACAAAGACGACATTCCACAAATATAACTAAAATAGAAAACACAATGTCTGTCCCTGACATCAGAATTAGTTGATCGTTTATCAAATAGAACAATTAGAATTGAAATTAAATGGTGACTAAAATCGGTCATATCTGTTGTGACTGTAAAAGAATAGGGGCATAGGTAACTTTTTAAGAGCCATTTTCCTCTGAGCTTTAAATACATAGTAATTAACGCACATCCGGCAAATCGTGATCGAGATTGCTTTAAACGCATTAGATCCCGTTCAGAATTGAAAATAATCGAGTAAATGTGGGAAAATGGTAGGTGTACCATTTAATCCATGATACTTAAGTTCCACAGGAAGCCATTCGTATTTAAATCGCAAATAACACAATATTTACAAATAAATGTGTATAAATTTTAAGTGTGTAATTGCATGCTAATGAATCAAAAAGCCAGAAGTCATTGCCTTAACAGCCGTGGGCGTTCATAACTCATGCCTAATTAAATGTCGAGGTTCTTGACTTCGATAGCTATAATACCATGCGCGGGAGAGCCACTTGAGCCGAGTTTCGTGTACAAAATAACTCGTATTGACAGACCTCGAATGGTGTTCGACGGCCGGCCCACGCCCGACGCTCGCTACCATTATTCATAATGTTATGTCGACATCTCGTGATGGTCGGCATCAGTCGTTCATCTCTGCGCATCGCCGACGCCTATCTACATCTAGACTCGACACCTAGCCAGTCAACAGGCCGTTGGCCCGCTTTACACGGCGTGGGTCGTATATTATGTGCATGCCACATCACAGGGGATACAGTTACGTGTAACTAATGTTTCCTATAGACCCACATTGTTTTCGTATCGCGTGTTTTAATTATCTAATTACGCAAGTGCAACTTCTCGTCACGAATATCTATTTGTGCCGCCCGCCGACGCTCACTTGCCAAAAGCTATTAATTACGACCGAAGAATAGAATATCTCGCCGGCTAATCCCCCGGAGACGGTTACGGTTACCGACAACGTTGATTAATGTCCGCAGCGTTCGTTTAACTCTTCTTTGTATACGTTCATCGGTTGTGTAAACGCGAATAACCTTCTTTCGGGTTGCTCGGACGTAAATAGGCTCGCATCCGCCGTAGAAATAAATAAATTATACGCATTGATCCGGCACAGACTCGCTCCGTTTGAAACCTTGAAGACGTATCCGTGTGAATATTAGACCAGATTTAGTCGATGAAGCAATAAAGGAAAGTGGCTGTTGTAAGATTGCCACGCTAATCGATATCGGTGCCAAATAGCGCGCGATTCACTGGCATGGCAACAAGAAGCTAAGAGGGGCGTTCTTAGCGAGAACAATAGAGAATGGAGATGAGGCTCTCGTCGTGTAGTTACGTCGGTTCTCGCTGACATTGTGGCAAGCGATAGCGGGCGTGCGAAGAATGCCAATGGAAACAACTTTACTGTTGGTTTCCTCGAAGCCGACACGCGTGACGAACCAAGAACCGGTTACACGACACCGCGCAGAAACAATGCATTAGCAATGCTTTTCATTAATTTTAGACCCGCTCGCCATTTTATTTATAAAAACTTGCAGAAGTACTGAGAACTGAGACATTATAATACGTGAACGCGTGAGCACGAATATTGACGAGTACGACGAAGGTTTACACGTACTCGTATGTTAAAACGAATCTTATAAATAGCCATGAAACTAGTTCAGAGCGTGTTACAAATAATATCACACCTTTTGGAAAGTACACTTTTAAAATGTGCATCCTGCGGCTGTAAGTTATTCCCCATACGACGGGTTCGAGACTGAGTAAGCAATCAAACTCGATCTACACGTAAACTGTGAAAACTACATGAACACACGCGACCTACATACTCAGTTACGTTCGAATTTGAAATGTAACAGAATCCATGCGGTACTCAACTAATATTTAAATCCACTGCAACGTATCCTATAATCGTAGGATTAAAATAGGTCACCCGGGAGGCAAATAAAACGAGAGTTATTGAGCAAGTGCGCTGGTGAACACGCTACATCCGCGTATATTTCATTGGCTGTTAATTCAAACAGCAAATATCAAGTAAAATATGGCCGCAAATATATTCATTCCCCGCTGTTTAATTATTACATATTTTACGACCATTTCTAATTATAGACTGACCGATCTGTAATTCGAAATTTTATCATAAAATGGCCATCTGCTGTATAGAGCAGGTAGCATGACCTCCTAAAGGCTACCTGAAGAGTATTTGAAGGTGAACAAGCGAATATAATCGAAAATATTAAACATCTTTGTTATTGTAGAGTGCCGTCTAGACGGGAGCGTGGCAAATAGAATAAATTAACCCAAACTGTAACAAAACGAGCTAGTTTCATTTTAAAACCAACACAAGTTAAATAAAACGTCTTAATATTTAACGAAAACAAAAGTTGCCAAAGTGTTAAGAAGCTACACTTGGCGTCACAATCACAATGTCAATGACAATTGTTTAAATAGTGTTGCGCAATGTATCATTGTATTGTCGATAGTCGTCAGGAGAACGAGAAATAAGCAAGGTTAATAGATTACAGACGAAGTCAATTCAACGTGCTCCGCGTGACTATAAATACCTCTCAATGCAAATAGCGAACGGATTTACCTGTTTGTATCTTGATAAATGACGTATCTACATATTTATTATTTACAATGAAATATGTGTTACGTTGAGAATAAACGGCTGGGTATAACATGGCAGCAATTATAATCATACGTCGTCATTTTATTTTCAAAGAGATTAGTGAAAAATAAATATATGAACTATTTATTTCGTGCGTAGTTTAAGTGTGCCAGATTATAGATATGATGGAGTGAAGTCTGTAATTAATTATTCGTAATATAGGATTTCACTGACCACAGACCGCGTTCGTTGGCGGTCTGATATAAATTATACGAACATAAAAGACAGATGAACGGGAATAAAATGAGATGTCGTGTAGTGAAAAGTTTACGAGCGGCGCGCGAGCCGCCGTCTACGCACACCAGTTGGCGTGGGTTCAATTCCTGTTTGAAGTATTTTAGGAGCCATGCACGCCGTCCACGGTACGCCGCCGGCCTGTTTACAAATACTAGCGCAGACTCGATTCAATTTCCCCGAGATTTTGTAAACATTGTGCCAAAAGAGATTGGCTGGCGCGTTTGTTTGGTATACCTACCCCGCAGTAATATTTTCATGCTATTTTTCTCGATTTGTGGAGTCGTTTGCATTAAGCAAACATTCCCAGCATACTGTTAAACAATTACTGCCGTTTCGGAGAATAAACAGTGCTCAATGTTCAACATTAAGCAAATATTTTCCTTCCTCAATATTACATATGATGTGATGGCCTACATGCGTTCTACTTCGGTTATCAAAAGTATTTATATTGCCAAGTACATAAGCTATTTTAGTTTATTTATTAGACTTAGTAATTTATCAATAACCACTCTGTCTTTCACTTTGAACGAAGGTATATAAAGCCAAGTGCTAAAGTAAAATACTTCTTTTAAAAGTCAAGCGAAGTATAAATAATTGATGAATGAGTCGGCCGTCCGGTTCGTTGTCGCGGAAGAAGAAATCGAGCGAAACGACTGCCCCGGTATCGATAAACCAACCGGTTACAAGCACATCACTATATTCGTGGGAGAGAAGTACTAAATAAAGCTACATAAAGAAGCCAGATTCTGACACAAATTGATTTATTTACGGAGAATAAAGGCCAAAAAGGAATTAAACGGTATCGTATTCGAAAGGGCAAAAACATAGAAGATTCCTTCTACCTGCTCTAAGGCCTTTTAGTGAGATCAAAAAGCTCCTAACAAGTTCTCGGAATGAAATTCCAAGGAAGACATTTCATTCCATCGAATTGATTCTAAGTATTGGTTTACAAACATCGATTAGGTTTCTCTGATTGATAAATTCGTTGTTATTTCAAAGTTGCACGGGGAAAAGAAATCCTTTCTTCCTTGGATTCTGAATATTTAAAATAACAAGTTTTAAGTGCCGATTAAAATGCTCGCAAACTCGTAACAAAAAAATTGGATTAAATGGCTCCAATGGTCATGTTTATTCATATACCTGCCGAATTCATAGCTGAGAAAAAAAAGAATGCTCGAAACGAGCAAAAAACAGTCCGAGACCACAATACAAGTTTTACTAGTTCCTTTATAGCTTCGACAAACACGTTTCACGAGGAACGCACGATTTGGTCCGTCGGTCGCGCGACTTGCCTGGCTATAATTGAGAGTAACAGCCCACGCTAACAACTTAAAATGTAATGTACTTAACTACTGTAGAGTTGGAATTCGTTTGAACAATTTTCGCACATTTTGCATCTAAATATAGGAGTGAAACAAAAAGTCTTGAATCTCGTAAATATTTCGACATTTTTGCCTCGAGCGAGAGGTTATTTTGCGTTTATTGAGTTGGCTCTTGATTGCTCCGCTAAACGATTACTGGAGCATTGAACTTGGTGGTTTGGATTATTTTATATTTCTTACACTATTTATGGCGAATGATATTCGTTTAATATTATAATATAAACATAACATCTATGATTGCTACCTATTTACGGAACATAAAAAAGCCGTCAAAATGCTATTTTGTTGGAATTCGGATCAATGGCCCAACAAGACGATTCAAGACAAGGTTCGAGTTTACGATACAAAGAATTTTATAGAAATCATAAATCCAAATATTATGCATGATTCTTTATGTCTTCAGCCAAATGAAAATATCAAATGACGGTGATGTTCCAAGAATATTCGTTGGAAAATAAAAGAATAATGTCACCTAATAATAGATTTTTATTAGTATGTCACTTAACATAATAACAGACAGCTGTATGACTGTCGGTAACAACCTTGGAACCTGTCTACATCTACCAAGTGAACCCTCGATAAGAACCACGGGGCGTAACATGTGGTCGATCAACGCGTAGTATATTTATAGCAAGTCATTGCACATTATTAGTCGTAATATTTTTACGTCTATAACTTGGTCTCGAAACTCATTAAGTAAATACAAAAATCGAAAAAAAAATTGAAAATGAAGAAAACAAAAAATAAATAAAAACTTGATCAAGTAATGCTGAAATATTCCGAGTTACAAGAACAAAAACAGGGTGAAGAAACCGGGCAACCTTAAAAACTCAACTAGCTATTCATAACTCAAAACACCAGCAACAAGTGAATTTCGAAATAACTAAGAAGCAGGTCAAAACAGATGTAATATAACGACAAAAAGGGGTGAGCGATTTCACAGAGGGGTGTTGAGGGGTGAAGGGGCCGGGCGGGGGCGGCGCGCCCGTAATAATATATTTGAAAAAAAGAACCCCAAACATCTGCCACACATGTGCGATCCGTTTCATAGTGGAATAATGCAAGTGCTACGCGCAACCACCGCGCACCGATACGGTCGAGCCTTTTTGTGCAGTAGCTTTTTGTAGTCTTCACGCTTTGTGCTCGCGAGCTTTCAAACGGACAAAGCTTTTTTTATTAGAAAGGAAATCAATACGTTTGTGATGAGAATTTGAATGTATGGGCACCGAAATCATAGTAACTTTCATTCGCTCTGCTTTCGAATCGTTACAAAATTGTCGACCACATGTTGTGCTAATGAGTTACATTTAGAACATATGTATGATCACCGTCCGGGTGACGTAACAAAAATACATCGTAGTCGATATGCGTAATTAGCAAGTTGACGCTGAATGCCTCGCTAGTGGATCGATGCATTTCTCAGAAGATCGACACATATTGGATCGATGCCAGCACAGCCGGCGAGGTGGGTGGAGAAAAGTGGCACTTGAATATACACAGATTGAGTTACAACTGATAGGACGACGTAGAATCATATTATAAGACGGGCAGCTGTTACGCAAATCACAAATAAATTAGTAACAGAGAAGTTGAATTAAACGTTATACTCAGATAGTTAAATCAATTGTACTCAGCAAACAAAACTCATCCAGATAACCTCAAGAAATTAGGCTGCCCAGACTTAGGCAAGACAAACAAAACTATGAGACAAGAATTTGTAACAAGACAAATTCGCTTCGGCCGCGTATGGAACCAGAGTTTTGGAACTGGTTCCATACGAGGCTTTTCTTTTCCTTGTATGGAACTGGTTCCCATCAAGGAATTTTATTTACTCGTATGGAACTGGTTCCCATCAAGACTTTTAATTTACTTCTATGGAACTGCTAGACCGGGCACGCCGCAATCGCGGCGGTAAGACCCCTCTTTGAGAAGTGGCTGGATAGGCGTCACGGCATCCTGACCTACCGCATGACGCAGGTCCTCACCGGACACGAAAGTTTCGGGAGGACCTGTGTCTGATAAGGAGAGAAGAAACACCTGGGTGTCACCACTGCGAGGATCGTCCGGAGGACACGGGTGGAACATACGGTGCAGGACTGCCCCGCTTGGGCACAGCACCGCCGTGCCCTCACGACGGCGATAGGTGAAGGTGGAGTCGGGCCGCGTGAGGCAGAGGACAGCGTCCTCCCTCCACCCCAGCCGCAGTGGTAGACGCCCACGGTGACGGACGCGCGCCTCAAAGAGTGTCAGCATGACGGGGCGCCCCTCTAGACGGCCAAAGCCTGCTTGGGTCGCGGGACACACAAAATACCGTGACCCCGGAACGTAAAGAACTATTGAAGGACACCGTGGATTTTACTCAGTACGAGTCTGACAGTCCCTCCCGCTCTGCCCTGAGTGGGAGGCCTCATTTGTTGATTTTATAAAAAAAATATATTGAACTGCTAGACGTCACTCACGAGAAGAACGCTCTGTCCTCTTTGACACGTGTTTCACCTCTAGGCAACATTATTGCTTCACAGAAGAAGTGAAGTAAGTGCTCCCCATTTCACTTCACTCCGTTACATGGCCAGACGCGAGAGGTCACCACCGCCAATCGCCTCCGAGAAGACACTTCGGTGCTATTTAATACAAATATATACAGTATGTCCGTAGAAGTGTGCATCAAATAGAACAGGGGCATGAAAGAGGTAATTTCTGTCAGTTTTCATGTCCAGATAGGCAACAAATGCCTACAGACTGCAATTAAATTAGATTCTCTAGCTTAAAAACTAATAACAGTTCAGGCGTGAAGTACTGTCTCACCTTGGTGAGGATCTCCAACTTTTTAGCAGCCAACTGAGCCTTTGGCTTTGGACGCATTATTATTGTTACGGTTCCACCTCGAAAATATGGAGCTGGGTGGAATTGCCTTTTTATAGCGCAAAAAAGACACGCCTGGCTTCACCCCATTCCGAGACAGCCTCCAAAGACAAGTTCAAGCGCTCAACCATGGCCTCACGGAGAGACTTCCCGGGACAACTCGTATAATTAAAATATCTTCGCAGTGAGATCTGACGAATTCCGTTATTGTCTTCTGCCAACATTATTTCCACCCAGATTTGGGTCTGCCGCAGATGGCCGGAACAGGCATGCGTTTCTGTTCTCGTATGTATACAGATTTCACTGTATTATTAATTTCGTTAGTCTATTTTAGACCTGGCTGTGTCTTTACTTCAGTTACGATCACGGCTTATGGAATGTGATAATTCCTTGATGAGAACCAGTTCCATACGAGTAAATAAAATTCCTTGATGGGAACCAGTTCCATACAAGGAAAAGAAAAGCCTCGTATGGAACCAGTTCCAAAACTCTGGTTCCATACGCGGCCGAAGCGGACAAATTCGACTGGACAGATTTATTTTACAAGAAGAGAATAAGCCTACTGATTTGTAAACAAATTTGTGGTCTGTACTGAATAAGAAAGACGACCTTAATTCTCTTGACGTATCCAACTAGCCGAGCTCAGTCACTGAGACTTAATAACAAAAAGCGGTGGTAAAAAAGAAAACTAATTTCTTCATAGGAATGACAGTTTGTTTTGTTGAATACAATGAGACATGAATGCCGGCAGGTATTGCTAAAGCCAGAGAAGCAAAGATCATGACTCCTGGCCTTTAACTGCGAGTCCCCTGGGGCAACGAGGGCGCGATGAACTTGTCTGCTCACGACCGCTCTTGTAAACCTTCCAGCTGTATCAATGTAATATGAATTCACGATAGAGTTGGCGTAGTCAAATATTTCGTCTAATAAATATTTCATAAACGTTTCTAATATTTAGTAACTAAATGCACAAAACAACAGGAAATAATATCGCCAAATTTTTAGCTCCAAGTACAAATCAATAAATATGGTAATTTATTATAAGAGAAAAACGATAGATACCAATAACAGTTTCAATTAAATAAAGGTTAACAATTATTTGTGGCGCAAATATTATTTCACAACATGTAACATAATCATCATCGTGATTCCGCAGTTAATAAAATTCAAAATGGATGTCGTAATCGTAATCGGCGTCAGCGCAGCCGGCAGCTGGTTGCGGGTAGGGCGGCGAGGTAAATCCCGTTAGGAGAAAGTAGCTGCCTACACTCCGGCGCACGGATCGTGACGAGCACTGGACCGACCGCCTCCGACTACGAGATACATTCAATTCGATTTTATCGTGACCAACCTAATACGGACCGTTTATGTCGCGCACAATACACAAATGACGGGATATTTTTACATCACGACTTCCATATTCAGGTATAAAAAAGCTTTTGATGTTATCATGATATTCTTAATTGATACGGGCTTTACAAAACGACCTTTTAACGAAATTTGACACAAATATCCAGCTTATGTTGATAGTGGCGGAAATTACTTTCTCTTTTGTCGTAAACGGAACAAAGAATTGAAAAATCACTAGTCTCTGACTTGGCAAAAAACACGTCAATCATCTCCTATTGTTGCAGGATTTGCCTCAAAAGTGTTCGTTGAATTTAGGCTTGAACGTCACTGATTGAAGTCACTGCTTTGTGCTACTCGGGTCAGTTAATATTTTTACCTGTTATTTAAAGTTCGTGAATATAATTTTATCAAGAAGATTGCTATTGAGAACATTGTCGTGCTTTTCTATTTCATCTCAACACAGTTTCAAACGAGTTTTTGTTTCGATACTGCAACTAGTTTAGTTTCTATCAAGAACATGGATCACCTTGATGTAATGTAGGCCTGTAATAAAGTAGCTTTAACGAGCTCCGGTTTGACTAACCACTTCTGTTGCGACTTAAAAATGATATATCATTAAAGCTGAATAAATCGCCGATGAAGCTGGGTTCTCATTATGGGAGATGGAGGCGAGGAAGCTGCGTTGCTCGATGCCACTCAACCTCGAGGCGTGGCGGAGTTCTCAGCAATTATTGCGCAAGCGGTAAATAAAATCATGGCGGTGATAAATAAATGTTTCATAACTACACGAGTCGGCACTAGACGGTGACGGGTATCGGAACTCGTTCCACCGGTTGGCGTGCAGGTGGCGCGGGCGTCGCGCTGACACTTGCCTCCCGCGACCCTGACAACTGCATTGCTCATTGCTGCACCGCATGAAGGAACAATTACGTTGCAATCTCAAGTATGGCACGCCGTGCCACAAACCAGTGGAAAATTTGGTCAGACATTCGATTTAAAGGTCACATCAATTATTGCCAATAATTATCTGGTAGATATTTATTGAAAGTTTTATAATTATGATGTGGACAGTTATTGCAGTTTTGGCGTTGTTTTTGCTGTTACTGCTTTCGCGAAGTAATTATATTGAGTTTCTTTACGCGTTGCTTGTAAAAGGAGGCACATTATCAGTATTATCTATTGTTGCAACTCGTATACCAGTAATTTCTTGCTCATTAACGATGGTATATGAATCGAAACACCAATTACTCCACAACAAGTGAAAGGATAAGTAAGGTTTACTCGATTCAACTTCCAGGAAGCAATAAAACAATCATTATGTCGTAAATTGTCGATGCAATGGTTACCAGAACGCCGTATGAATACACCTACGGAGTGAGTTCATGTTTTCCCCTTGTCTTGTTTAATATTCAATTTGAATCACAACGAGGCATTATCATACAATCATTATTCAGTAACATCTCACATGCTCGATATCATATACCTTGTTCTTTTGTTTCGATTGACTATTCATGTATTACTTGTGTGTTTACCACGATAGTTCTCGTACAATATTTTCCCCATGAATAAATGACAATCGGATGTTCCGTGATCACGTGCAATCAATTAACTTTGTATTCTGCAACATTTCTCACTGCCATTTACTTTGAACGTTTCTTTAAAAAGTTGTGTCAGTTGAATTCATATTACTATAGTGGTTCGATTCCAGTATTGTTAACTGGTTAGTATTTAAGCTAGGTGCCTCGTGAATGCGAGCGGTTCAAGCGTGAGCCGAGGTCCGGAGTGCGATAGAAAGTCGTGCAAAATTGCATGTTATGCACAACCGGTCGGAGCTCGGGCAATGTGCTGGAAACTCTATCAGCCGCCACGCCATAAACACGCATGCGGGCGAATTAATTTAAATGACGTCATTACACACTACATTTTGAACTCTCATTAACCGTAGCCACTCTGAAATTATTCGCGAATAAAATGTATGTTTAATCGTTGAAACTGTTATGAAATCGTTAAGAGTTGAATTTTAATTCAGTGTCAGTGAGCTTATCTTTAGCAAAAATGAAACTCATAATCGGCTTATGTCTGCATGCGGGCTTGTTAATTGCACCAGTTTCAGTAAGAGTAACAAATATGGCGGATCATTAGCATTTCGCAGAACCATATCATTTGTATGTTTAATGTTAAAAGAGAAATTTCCCTGTTTATGGTAATGAGCTGTTTACTACTGGTAAGTACCCCTACTGAATCGATAAATTTAATTGTGGCATGAATGTATGCACATAAAACATATTACTAACTGACAAAAGAAGAAAAACAAGAAAATACTTCGGTACGAGATTTAAGTTTAGAGAGGCATTAGTCGTCTCCACCTTTATCGCACACGATAAAATTAATTTACAACTCTCAAAGGCCAAACAGTAAAAAAGGCATTGTTCTTATAAAAGATAAGGTGAACAAAAAACTCAAGGACAACATTCCTATCTAAAGGCATCCCATCAGTCAAACAGGTAACTCAAGAACAACAGTAACGGTTCAACAGAAGATCCCGAATCTATTCAACGACATAATAGTCGACCCCAAACCCTCGTCCCGGTCGATCCTTACAAAAGGGACAGGTTCGCTTTACAAATCTCACATACATTACCTTTATTATTATTCCCTTCATCATTAAATTACAATAATAATAAAAGATTACCTTGTGAGTCTGAACTTTAAGAACCGGTTTAGTTACGAGTGGTGTTATGAAACTCATTTAATAATTCTCTCGGTCGAATTAGCTGTGGCTTGGTACTTTCACCAGCGACTTTCTTACTCGTGCATGCTACACGAAATACTGGTTTGACTTGTTCGTTTGACCTCCTCCGGTTCTAGTATTGTTCGGCACTGATTATATCTCCGAATATCTCATTGTTCGTTGGCAATCTAAATGTGCGATCAATTGTGCGCCTGTCAATGTCAATGGTAGAAATACTTTTGATGGAGATAGAATACCTCGGAACAATGAACGTCACTTTTTATAATCTCACAAAGTGCAGATGCAGTTGAAGATTTATGTATTGATACAAAGTTACAAGCGTTGTGAAGATTTGGATTCTTCATAAGCCTTTCATAGAGTAAACCATTCCGAATGTTGATATTCAAGCGGTACAGTGGTGTAATTTGAATACATGCCAATTCTGAACTTGCTATTGCGTATGTGATGTGCTACGCTATTATAATGATTCAACCGTTACTATCAGCTGTCACAGCAAATCACACAATTATCAAACAATTAAGGACTTGTCTATGACATTCTTTATATTATCGTGTGATCGCTAATTACATAGGTATAGCCGATACACTTCTATGCGTCACCAAAAAATCGAGCCATCACACGGTATGAACGCGTTCCTCCATTAATTTATCAGCTCCTGATTAAACGTATCCGTCGGACGCACTCACGCGCCTAAACACGCAGGTGTTTGTAAATAACAAATATGAGTTTTATAATATAATACATGAGTGGTTATAATAACTTGTAATTATTATTTATTCTCAATATACCAAGTTAATTAACAGCTAACAAAAAATCGAGAGGCCAGCTCTTGGCACCACCACAAATTGATCCGGCCCCAGCGCTCTATGAATATTCATTTAATTATACATCTGTCTGTATACGAGATTCAAGATGACGCACACCTACTTAACCAGAGCTGTTACCGGTTTAGTATCGTGATTATTCTTATTTATAGCTCAGGTCGATAAAGTAACAACACGATTTCGTGGAATCAATGACGCCGACTCTATACTCTAAATTGAATAGGTATTTTATGATCCCTAACTCGATTCAAACAATAAATTTTCTGGTGCCAATACAAGACAAGAATTTATAATTGAATACCGCGCAGTGGGCCATAAACACGTTCTGTAGGCGTTTAATAATCTAATGAAAATACGTGATATTATTGTTGCCAGGTACGAACAAGCGAGAAATAAGGCTCCGACAGTTAAGGCCGGCTCTCAAACATAACAAACAAAAGTTTCAACTCGGTTTGGAGTGACCCTGTGTGTGTGCCTACTTTATTACGTTCGAGCTGGAAAAGGTGCGGCAAACGTGGTGAAAAGAAAATAAAGTTATAGCTATGAGGGTGGCAGCTCGTGTGTGGCAGCCTTTAACTGCCGGAGGGAGAACGGAACGTGTTGTTTTAACCTACTCCAAACAAGAGCCCAGTCCACAAACAAAACATTCAGCCGGAGACGACTCAGTGTACGAACACCAATTCAATAATACACGAATATCATAAATAACAATTAGCCACGTACCGTTGCACAAAATAGTATACAGTATAAACCTATTTACCATAAATGAAACGGACGCACGAATAAAGAATTATGTAGAAATATATGTATATCGAAAACGATGTGACCCCGTTACTCGGATGCTGAATTGAAATTCAGATTGTGAAATGATAATAACAAATGTATTTGTCGTCCGCTGTGACCTCTAGCTTTTCGAACTCGTGTTGTGGAGCATAAATACTCCATACATACGCAGATGAGGGCTGGACAAACAAAGATATGGATTTGAATGTAAAATGAAGGATGGTGATCTCAATTTTTCAACGTAAACACGTTTATGATTCTCGTGAAGGTGGTGGCATACCAAGAGGCAATATAAATTAAAACCCCATTATAAGATTCCCATTTTATATTAAGAAAATAACTAATATGGTATTTACCGATAAAAGGCTTAAACCTGTGCAGTCCGGTTTTCAAAAGGCAATGTAGAGACTGTAGAGAGGTTATTTGTGGAGAGTACTTACATCGATGTTTTGGTATCGCCTAAATATCAATTAGTGTCTATCTTATCAATATTCAATTTAAGACTTATCGCTTGGCTCATCTAAATAGATATACACTTCATCAATGTCAGATTTAGCGAATAGACTTTAGTTATGAAAGTCATCTATCTTGACATGAGGTGGCTTAGCTCGGAAACCAACAAACTCAACAACAATACGAGTATCAAGTAGGCCATTTTCAATTTCATGTTTTATATTTTTAACAGGTATATCATCAACCTAAGGTAAACTTTTAAATTAAAAAACAACAGTTGCGTTATGGAGGCTGCGGTACGGTTATTTGGTATTAAAATCAGGCAAACACTGTGATCGATATGAACCACTGAATAAATGTTTGAATGAATAGTGATCGAAACATGTTAACATTCTTGTTTTACCTTTTTTGTTAATTTCGCCGGATTCACGTTCTGGTGATGAACCTGGAACAAAAGATACAACATATGAATTTAACGCTGCTTTGTTTTAAAGAAAACATTTTGAAATGATGGGATTATAGTTTCTAGCGTTATAAAAACTATACCAGATGTTACTACATACTTATAAAAATAAATAGTTTTTGTTGTTTATGGAAACACCAGACTCTTAGAAACGGACAAACAGTTTTTTACCATCAATGTCGATGGGATATCCATGAGAACGATATCTCAGAATAATAAATAGTGAATCTATAAATAAAAAAAAAGGGAAAACACGTTCAGCTTCACACTTCTAGTATAAAAACAGGTTATTTTAATTGTACCGATTTCAAAAATGAGGTATCTATTAAAACGAACATACAGAAACACGAAATTGAGTCTTGGAACTCCATGAATAATACTGGTATGGAGTTTCACGGAATTATTAAAACGAAATACAAAGTTACGACACCCTCAGCCGTTAGAGACAATTTACGAGCTCTTGGTTTTAATTAGATAAACTTACATAAAATTTATTCTTCAAGAGATATTAACTTTATATTGCGGCCAAAACGGAACCTTTTCGATTCAAAGGTCAATTATTAGTATTACCCACTGAATATTTATAAACCTGTCAAGAATAGCAGACAAGGACCGGTTCCGACAACCCGTTTCGGTGAGTAAAAGGTATGCGAAACAACCTTATTTTTTGTCACGTTTATTTAAAAAAAAAACGGAGTGGTCTGTTATTTATAAGTAAGTTTATTATAGCCAATTTGGTATTTAAATATGGCCGTGTCCATGCAAAGTTTGCGAATCTAAATAATTTTGTTGAATAAATAACATAATGAGTTATCGACTTGGATCGATTTGGAGCAAAAAAAATTGCGTGGAACGGTAGAAAGAGAATGGTAATTTCTTGAATTAATCGATTCAATATGTTCACGTCAACGATGTCTGCAGAGCTGTAGTAGCGATTATCTGCAGTTTGAGAAATAATGAATGGCAAGCTAATATGGGGAACGGCTGGTAAAATCAGACGAGGGTGGTTGTGTGCGGCAGGTGGGTGAGTGCCGGTCTCTCATGTTTCTGTTCGCCCGCATGGCCGTCACTTGCAGCTGCCGGTTCAGTAACCCGCGTGCTCATATGCGACACGATGTGGCCACGCCTAATGGATTTGAAATACGATTTTCTTTTACATCCTTTATTGGTTGTCCACTTTCAAATTCCTGGGTGGTCAGCGCTTTTTAAGGTCTACTTAATCATATGCCTATCTTTAATTCATGCGCGTACGTAATTATATGTAAAATCGCTGTCATAACCCGAGCATTATGTTTTCTCGCATGTATAAAATGATGCATAATTTCCGTAAGAGCAGTAACTTGGAAATTAAAGCTCACATCATCGAATTGACTTACATAACAGTGTTTTTTTGTAAACAACACTCCAAATTAGAGAAGTGGACCATTCAGTCTGAAATCAATTCATAAAAAGACCTTACTTCCATAATTGTAGTGTGGGTGTATAAAAAACAGCTGAGTATAAATAAATGCTTGTATGACTCGTCTGACATTTTATCGGAACCTGTTTTTAAATTATGCAATAGAAAACATTAAGCAGGTAATAATGGCACGCCGTATCCATTGGCTGTTTAGCATAATCACCTGTCAATTGTAGTGAAATACATGAGGTGCGCTGTAATTACATAGATTTAGTAGGTTTTTGTCCTGCGGTTGGACTTTAATGTTATTGCGTAGCGTGTACCTATTATTATTCATTAATAAACCTGCGTCGTATATGTTCACAGCTGGTTCTACTTTATCGTTATTATCTGTAGAAATGTGGCCACAAATAACCTTCTAGTTACATTTTTAGTAAGGAGAATTAATTCTGAGAATTTATCTCGAGTAGTTAATTTCATTAAGCATTTCATTTGAGTGGGAGGTTTAAGAATATTAAAATGTTTAATTAACCACTCCAGTAGTTCCAGTCAAGGCCGAGTTGCACAGGTGGCTTGTAAACTAGATTAAGTAAATGAATTAATCATAGTTAGCCGACGTAAAATACCTTCAAGACAGACAAATTGTGATTGGTGGGTCCTATCAGTTTGGTTCTGTTCAGCCAATCGCTGCTACATAAACCAGTTTAGGGTTAAATGGTAGTCCTAGTTTGGACGTGTAATATATGTATGTATTTAATAAGTGTACTAGGTTTGGGTTATTCTAATTACAAGTTAACTAACGACGTAGGTATTCTAAAAAAAATTGCTCGAATAAAGAGATAATCCAAACAGAAGTCTAATTTCAGACTTACAGAAAAACTAATGACTTGGCATACCAACACGGTAATCATTTCAGACCTATTATAACAGAAGGCCAGACCACAATATAATTTTCTAAAGCCTTTATTCTTGAGAATGAATTGCTGTTTATTTTAATAGTGTCTACTTTTTGTACGCATATTTTCAGAGGCACTCAGGAGCGAACCACCACGTTCTGACCAAAAAACTGCAACTTTCTACCGAAATTAATTCGATAAGGCAGACAATGCACTGAGTAGTCGACTGCGGTCGATTATATCAAAATAAAATGCGGCTTTTCAAAGTAAATTGTTTAGACGTAGCAACCCCGCGTAGCAGTCCCTACGATCAGCTACGGGGTTGCTACGGCTGCTATCTACTAGTGGCGGGCGGCGTAGCAGTTGGGATTCTTAGAAAAAGGGCTGTATTGTTCGGGGTCGTAGACTCTATTGCAATTTACTACTCTATGGTATTACTAAGACTGGTCAAATAGCTAACATAATTATGCAGCAAATACCTAGGTACAAAATTAGTCTCTCAGCCTAGTGTGCCATCTGCCTAACAGTCTAACCTAAAACGTGAGAGGTTGCGAGGCTAAATCTAATCATTATTTTAGCCGCACGCACGGGTTAATGGTAATAGCGGCCGGCATACTCGGGAGAGCAAAAAAAAAAACATGCCGTTTTCCCCTTTAAGGCACCGCACCACAGCCTTTCTTGATCGGCATGCCGACCGACAAGTCTGCAACTGGTCTGGACGTGAGAAATGGGGACTTGACTGCGTTCATTGCCCGATATACCCCGTGCTTGATACTACGGCCGGCCATTACAAGCCAATTTGATCGACCGAAACGAGCGAATTAATCTGTTATGTTTAGAGCTCGAGCCGTCCATAAATTATTGCTGAGAAGGCGGGTTTGTTTCAGTTTAATGTTTGTAAATTATGTGTGTTTTGCTGTGTTAACTATTTTAAATAGCATCCGTTTAACACCATTACTAAGAAACTACATAATTATCATGTCTCAGCTGCACTAGAAAGTCGTGATTCATTATTTCTGGCATAAAAACTAGATAATAAAAACCCGTTCAGTGAATTAAATTTCGACAGAACGACTTGCTTACGGTACTATTTGCAAAATAAATTCCATTGGATATTGGATTAGTTAAATTATTTGTGCAGTAAACTTTGTAACTTCTTAACTGAAAGCGATAGTTCAATAGATATAACGTCTGATCTAATTCTAATGGCAAAAACAATTTTACCTTCATCGATCAAAACGTCACTTTTGTCAGATAATGTTTAACTTTCTAATTGAGATAAGATGCTTTAAGAACTGGTTGTGGTGTGTCGCCTAGTTAGCGGATGTCGCCGACAGACCAGAGAGCAGTGGGAGCCGACTTGCCGAACCGGACGGAACCCATTGAATTTAAGTGAACATTAACCACAATACATAATGTATGGTCCACGGAATCGGGCTCACATGTCGAAACATCTCATGTTACGAGCACAAACATAATCGGACTCAGTTACTGGAATGTATGAGTATTGTTGTATAAATATTTTACATGTTACGAGAATGGTGTAATGAATCGATGTCGGAAAAAAACAAGTTATCTCTCATCGGTGCCTTTCTCTCGACTTGTTTATACTAAATCAGACTGAGTAACGTCGAACATTGAAAACACGTATACACTTGGCACACGTTCCAGCTGTAATACAAACAAATAATATGCTGGACCGGTCTGCGCTTTATATAGTCTTAAAATAGGTATGTTTTCATAAACCCGATATGAGAGTTTACGCAGAACTAGTCTCGGGAATGAGGTCAAACGAGTTGGCATGCGATCCTCTGTCGGTCCACTGAAATATGCCAACGGTAATAAACAATACGTTGGCATCTTAATGTTAACACCCACTGGAGAAAATTGGGAACTAAATGTTGCAAACTCGCCAATTGTTTCATAGCTAAATAAAACTTTATACTAATAGAAAGGAAAAATAAGGAAATAAATAAAGGGAGATGATTTTTCAGGATAGTTTAAACTAGAAACACAGTTTAAATCATCAGTACAGGTTGTAAATACATGACGTGAAGGCACATTCATTACGATAACAATAGCAATTGAAATGCAATCGAGTTACGAGTAGGAGTATTATATTATCAATCGTGTCGAGTCGTTCAATGCACCGCCTTATCGTCTTTGTAATTAACTTGAATGGAAACTTGTTTATAATCTTATTGATCACGTTGCAGTCTCGACGATCTATCTTCAAAGACGTAACATTAAACTTTGGAACGTAAATAACACAACGTGATTTATACATTATTTCGGAGAAAAACGTTAATTTACTTTCAAACGTTGGATATATTGTCTGAAGAGTAAAATAAATATTTTGTAGTTTCTTTAATAAATAAAGTTTATGGTTTCAATGTTCAAACAGCTACTAAAAAGAGTAATTCCTTCTGAATGAAGCATGAATAAAAAAAAAAACAATCAAAAGCAACTGGCTTTTTTCGTTATTTTTTGTTTGTTTTGTGGTGCGCTGGCAAAGCTATCATGGCTCATGTTGAAAGGCGTTTTTATTTTCCGGGTTGAAGCGAACCTTCACGGGCGGTCGGTCGAAAAAGGAAGCCATTGCAAATGCGCCGAATTCAGCTTTATTTTACAGACGAGTGAAAAATGGAGCAAGAACCTTAATCGATTAACACAGAGGCCGTGTCGAGAGATTCTTCCTTCGTACAATGAATAAAAACACTTAAGTGACAACTGCCGCGTAGTGAGATGAATAAAAAATGTTGGTAACGAGGTCACTTAACGTGTAGTGATGTGCACGCGTCGTAAAAGTTACGATCCATTAGATACTTTTAGTGTAGGTATCGATTGTAGGCCGCCCACTCTGCTATAAGTACTATCTGCTCTTATTTGTCCACCGATAATAACTGGCTGGCCATGAATTCCAATAAATTTGTGCAATAACATTTATACCATGTGTGGCTGGCTGTCGCACTCTAGTCGTAAATTTTGCGATCTCGATTGCTGTTATCTGGGAACTATGCAGCCATTTTAGATATCAATAAACGTTGATTGGCTGGCATTTAAATGGAACAAACATGACTATTCAGAAACCTTAATAATATTCTACGTTATTCAGAAATCGAGCGATTAAATAAAGAAAGGAATTTCAATATAAAATAGTTGTTGAATCAAATATCAATCAGTTTCGGAACACGTAATTCGGCTTTCTCTAAGGTAACAAAAACTAAAAGTGAAGCTTTCAAAGAGCTGAAAAGTTATTAATTGAAATAATCTTGAAGAGGAAATGGGGCATTAAATATTGATTAACGAGAGTATGTCGGCGTTTCGTGGAAGCCAATAAGTCATCGAGCTATTTGCGAAGCGAGACGCGTCAGTATTTAGTAGCAGCGACCCAAGCTCAGCTTCGTTTGTTTGCCAACATAATGTTACGCTAACGCCTCGTTCCTATTGATCAATAAACTGTTTACATATCGGAATGCAAATGGCATTACGGATACTCACGTTTGAATACTTATGTAAGTGCATATACAAGAAACGTACATAGATCTTCTACATTAACAACGTCAATCTTTCTTCATAGAAAACGTATTCGTTATAAATGGGCATATAAATTCATAAAATTAACATTTTTGTTTAAGTACATGTGTTGTGCTCACGTTTTCAAATTGTTGGCCAGAATAATTTAATATCAAACATACCTATACTTTATAAAAATAAAACTGTCTCGTTACATTCGAAGTTAACATTTAAAAATGCGTTTTTTTTTATTTGTATTTCATTATATTATGAGACCATACGCTTCATTAATTTTAGTAGAACCACAAGTCAACTGTTAGACAAGTAGGTAGTTTACTTAAAACTTGTTACGTCTTATTACAAAAAATTAAATAAATCTTGGTTTATACCTGGCCTATGAAGTCCAGGCTTATCTGAAGATCCATGAACCATGCTAAGGTTTTATATCTCATCTCCGTTTTAAATTGAGCTGTTCATCGTAACTCTCCGATTTTCAGTTATACACAACAAATATAATGGTTTTATTCGAAATTTACGCAGACGGCGCCACGGGCATATCTATTTCAAAACGACTATGTATATACATTATTTCTGAATGTTTACATATGTATTTTCCTCTGGCATACTGTGGACACGCATAATTATATGTTACGTATTCGCTAAAGGCTTTTATAAACGGCTTGTACATAGTTATAAACATCGACAATAAATGGAAACAGATCAAGGTGGAAGACATTTATTCAGTAAGTATATTATTATTATCTTCCCGGTTGTTGACTGAATAATCTAAACAGTTTGCGTCATTTATCCATTTGAATTTCATGATTCCATCATCATAAGTACCTCCTTGCATTACGAAATGTTTCGCATTATACAAAATTGAATTTAAAACCAGTTTTTCAGGTTGCTGATCTTATTTGCATTCAAAAGAAAATGTCGTAAACTTGAACTGTGAACAAAAATTCATTTAGTTAAGAGTCGCATAAAAAATAAAGGTCATTGAGAACCCACGCGAAGTCGGTTCCCATGGCCGTCGGAAACAATACCAGAATCGCGAGACTCAAGCGCATAAAGCCGAGAACAATCGGGCGAATGGAAACAAGAGAGCGATATAAATCAAGCTAAGCATTGCGTGCATCGGCCGGCCATAGACCCTCGCGTTTCAGCTCGCCTGCCCGCCGCACCGCGCCGCGCCGCTTATAATTACCGACTACTTTCGCCAACCGACGGCCCGCCGCCATCTTGCTATTTATATTGCAAAATGGCGGACGGCGCGCAGCACGTGTTCCTCTTTCTTTTGTTATTTAAAGAAACTGGCGCTCGTGCATTTCAAAGGCAAAATGTGCTAATAATTTATTGGGTGCATCTCATCCGCTCCTATGAGCGGATGAGAGACGAAAATGTACTAGTTGTAACTTATGTATTTAGAACTTGTGGCGAACAAGGTCTCAGAATTTACATTGAATGGGGAGCCGTTAAGTTGCGATGTGACTGGACGCGAGGAAGGTCACCTTGACCGAACGAGCGAAGCAGTTTGTCTTGCTGGCTGAATAACTTGGAATTAAATTACACTTAAATGTTTCGTTCCTAAATAACACATTTAAGGATGTTAATGAACCGACCGTATCAGTAGTCATATCCCTGTGTAAGTATTGTTATAGGACGGTGTACCGATTGCAAATAGTGTTAACTTACGTAGGTAGGTATGAATTTAACACGACCGTGTTATTGACAATTTGTTAGGTAGGTATGTAAATGAATGCCAATTAAGTGGAGTTAATATTCAAAAAGAAAACGAGTTTACCTGCATAAGTAGCCTTTAAATAAAGTAAAAGATAAATATTTCCAATAATACCTGTTACATGACACACGAGTTGAGTGCGTCATTATTTTTGTAAACAATTCTGAACTGAACTCTAAACAAACATCGGAACAGTAACCAATGTTTACACTTTACAGAGAACAAAGGATATTGATGAACTTGAAAAAATCAACAATGTTATCAGTAGAGCAATAAATATGTCGATAACGAAATTGCACAACTAATAGATCACACTCATAACGAATTGATAACGCTTATCTGGAGCAAGTGGGTCAGCTCTAACCGATGGCAAATTACAATGTTGAATCATAATAATAACGTGGCACATATTGGAACTAAAGTAATAACAATGTTGTTTTCGTATAAAATACATAGCAACTCTAATCCGTTTAGATAACATCACGTCTATAAATAGAATAAGCCAATGTATAACTTCAATAGGGTAACGTGTAGATTTGACGGTTTCCTGCTAGTTAGTCGAACGTGCTATAACAGGAAACCAAAATCGAATATAATTTCAATGCAGATCTTGCAAAGGCGTTAGTTTAGTATTCAGCGAGTTTTGCAGGCCGATGGCGAGCGACTGTGATCGCAGTCATCGCAGACCAGCCGCTTGAATATGTATGAGACTGAACCACTCGAACACTACACACGCACGATCATAGCCGTGACACACATCCTCGGTAAATATCTAACCGATTCTTCTCGCTTCACATACTCATTGAAGCGTTACGCTTTATTAAACTCCATTTAAAAGTTTAATAGAGCAACTATTTAATTTGTTGTCAATCCAAACGACTTCAGCAATGCCTAATTCATTGTTGATTCGATTAGAAACTTTAATGCGCTATTGTTATAATGTAATCTTGAATAAAATATATGTAAGTTTGAAACAATTGATTGTTAAATACAAAACAATAGACTCAAGCTTCCTAGTGGCATTAACCTAACCAATTAACCCCTGGATTTAAACGATATAGTCCAATACTTAAGTCATAAACATTCCACTATTCAATATAGTCGTTAATCTATTTATGTTATTTAAGTTATTTCCGTTCACCGGTGTCCTTTATGTGCGATAATATTGCGTTGCGTCCAATCGAAGGCCAATGGCCTCGTTCCGTGGCACCGCATTTGTCAATATTTGATTAAGCGTAGTAGAATATGCCTCACAAAAAGTTAAATCTGTTTATACGAAAGCAAAAAAAGGTTAAGTCGATGTTCTGAGAACGATGAGCATGACATCACGTCGCGTCGAGTGGATCGAGAATAATGTGAAGAACCCCGTAACAACGAAGATGTTACTACTTTAGATTAAAATACCTTACAAAAAATGCAAATTAAATGATGCTAAGATAAGAACTGTCGCTTATTTGTGTCAATCAACCGGCACCTAATTCAACAATTATAATGAGTCATTAGTATTTGTAGAAAACACATGTCGTCCAGCCATTCTCTGTCTCATAATTCTCGTTACCCACATCTGTCATGCTCACGGTTACGTTGTTAACACATGTTAGTTAATGGCCCCTTCCCGACATGCCACGTGTATTTTAACGCTTGCTACGTGCTTATAAAAAAAAAATATGCTCGTATAATGAAATGCTGACGGTAAAACATACTGAACACCAAAGTAATGTCGAACAATTTACTTGAGGTACAAATATTAACGATAACAAAGCTAATAAAGTTGCAATCATCGAAACGGAGTCAATGCAAAAATGCAACAGCGAATTGCGATGCACAATAGAAAAGAAACGAGAATGAAGCGTGCGAAGTGGTGGTGCGCGACGTGGGAAAGCGAATGGCGGGCTTTGGTGCTGTCGGTGTCGGCCATCTTGGAACAGGCATTCGGGCTAGTTCGGGCTCGTTCGGAAAACATCACGTGTCCACGCGTCCGCCTGGCAACGTCGCACAGCGTACAAGCGCTAAACGGAGCGTAACAATTCGTGTACACCACGTGCTTTTTAATTTGTGCAACATTCCGATGACCGACGGCTATTGAATTTATTGATTGGTTCGTGTACTCTGTCAGCAACTGTATTGATAAAATAATTCGAAGTATTACAAATTAGTCTGCTAGTCAAACTTATGAACCATGCTATTTTCTTATGATGGCAAGCTAAGCCGATGACATGTCGACCATTATGCCACACTCGAACATGAATTGGACCATGTTTATGTAAATATGAATGGATAGAACAACACAGCACTTCTGTTATTGATAAAATAGATAGGTAGGTAGACCGTACTAAACAGACCTCAAAAAGTCGGAAATGGAACGGTCAATTTCGTTAATAACCTTTTAAAAGCTTATTCACACAGTAGATACTGTCCCACAATTTTAACTAGGTACTGAGAAATTATTGACGAAACAACCTAATAACATTCGGGAGCTCATGCCGCGCACTAGTTATTGCCCCAACTAATAATCAAGTAATTAAATGAATTGAAAACAACCGGTTATATAAAATGATTACAAATTACTCTGGTGGTCAAACTTTGTTTAACATAAAATGCCGATAACAAAATATGCACGGAAAGCAATCTTCCTTTCAATCAAACAAAACAAACGGCTCGGCACACTGTGCAGCAACGAAAATGCCAAGTTATTGCCAACGCGCTAGGTGGCGCTAGGCGGCCGGGCCAGACTGAGACAGAGCGCTCCGCTCTCGTGCTATACGAGTAGAGTAGTTTCGCTATACAACAGTCGCGATTGCCGCGCCGCGGTGACTGCTTGTTCGTGAATCGAAGCGACGACACTGCGAAACTCGCTTTCAGAATAGCGTCGCGTACTTGCTTTTAAAATGGCTTCCGACAAGCCGCCCCCGCCAGGGCTTCTCTCGCGAGGACGTGCGTACTGCAGTGTCAACGGCTGCTATAACAATTCGGCCACTAAACCTTTTCTCTCGTTTTTCAAACATCCTAATGACGTTAAAAGGTAAGTCCACATAATCAATAATCATCAATACCTGCCATTATATTTTTATTACATATAAGTGTAATAACGTTGTTTCACTATTGATTGTTCATTATTATTGAAAAGTAACGAAACTGCACTGTGAGACTTGAGACTGACAGGAACAGTGAAGTGTTATCTCTTTCCTTGCCGCTGATAACATAATCTCACACTATTTTACATCACTGCTCGTGAATGACCCCACATGTACCGAAAATCACTTAATTATTTTCTATCAATGATTTGCAGATAGGAACATAACAGAATGTTATTTGGGATTTGTGCTGCAAGCTTGACATAGTGTTTTTTTTGTATTAGTGTTTTGCGGTTGACCGTACCACAGCAGAAGTAATGACCGTGCCCGCGCTACATGCGTGCAGTATTCAAAGATTTTTTTAAGTTTGTTTATATTATCACATGTAATCATGTCAACTTAATGTACCAAGTTACGGCTCGTGTGAACATGTGCTTTTTTTTGACAGTATTTATTGTGCTTGCAGTTCACTAATAAAGACTGACTGAAAAATCGAATTAGTTCTTCCATCACTCAGCTTATCAATATTTGATTCGTATTTTTTCTTTTGTTACGTATTTAAACCAAAACTGACGTCACAAGCAGGTTCAATTTTGACTTGCTTGCGCTTTGACTTTTAAGGATGATTCACGCTACACCGCCACTGGCCGGGACCGGACTTAACCGCGCATCGTCCGTGCCCCGGTTGTGCTCCGTTCGGGCCGCAAGTATGAATCATTTCATACAAAAAGTACACCACAATGTTCGGTCCCGGCCCGGTGTAGCGTGAATCACCCTTTATGCGTTTTATCTTTTTAAATATAATAATAAATTAATGTAACAAAACTAAAATGTCAAAACGCGGCTGTTGGTCAATTAGGGTACCATGCTAGTCAATAGAGGGGGTATTAGCATACCAATAATTAACAATAACATAATTGTTTCAGGCGGATGCAGTGGCTTGAATTAATAGGCCGAGAAGAATTGATAGACAAACCCAGCAAAAATTATTGCGTTTGTGAAAAGCATTTTAAAGAACAGGATATTTTAACGGGCTTAAAACGTAACAGTTTAAAAAAAACTGCAATTCCTAGTCTTCATTTGCCGGGCAAGTCACCAAACGTATTTGAAGATATAGTTCTAGACACAGGCACTACTATTAAAATTGAAGAAATAGACATTGAAGACTCGCAGAGCCCAATTGCTGAATCTCCGCCGGAGGCAACAAGGAAGAGAAAATTGTCGACACCTACTCCGGGGCCTAGCAGAATAGTACCTGATGCTCAAACCAGTAACTTGGTTTATCTGGGACACGATACGTTCCAAAGACTGTGTAACAAATTTCTTACAAAAGATCTTGGTGACATAGTCAAAGCAGCAGATGTTTTGAAAGACTTAAAAGGAAGAAAAAATATTGATATGAAAATAGTAAACTTGAACTTGTACCATAGCGGACCTCAGGCCTATCGCATGTTGCGAGGTGCTTTACGTATGCCATGCCCTTTGACCTTGCATAAGAATGTCTTACCGGTCACAACTGAATATAACAATGATAATTTCATGTCTGTGCTCACAAGTAAAGTTAGCAACATGACAGAAATGGAGAAAAATTGCTCAGCTATAATTGCTTCAATTTCCTTGAAACCCAATTTATTCTACAACATTAAGCATGATATGGTTATTGGCTTTCATGATATCAATGGAATAAGGTTATCAGAAATAGCTGATCAAGCTTATGTTATGATGTTACGTGGAATATATAGTAATTGGAAACAACCTGTTGGATACACATTGCTGTCTAGCGGTGATAACTCAGTTGAGTTTAATGAATGGATTGACAGTCTATTAGAACAGCTTATTACAATTGGATTTAATATTCGAACTCTTGTCTCCGACACAGGAAAAGCTTTTATTGAGGCAATGAAAAATAGAGCAGTTAGTATTGAAAACCCATATTTCTCAATTAATAATAAAAGAATATATTACATTATCGATGCGCCTCATCTTATAAAATTGGCTAGAAACTTTTTCAGAGAACATGATTTTCTCTTTCACGATTGTCGGGCTAAATTTGAACACGTGCGTTTTGTTTACGACAAAGATAAAAACAAGAAGTTTAAATTTGCGCCCAAAATAACCAAGAATCACATTCATCCCACTAATTTCGAGAAAAGGGAATTGCGCTATGCCATACAATTATTCAGCAATTCGGTAGCCACTGCAATATCAACCTATGTCGACTTTAACGTATTTGATCAATATGCACTAAACACTGCAGATTTTATTAAACTAATGAACAATTTGTTTGATTGTTTGAACTCTTGTGATCCTAAAGAAAGTGATGAATACAAAACTGTTTATCGAGGTATGGAATCGCAAACTAATTTTTTAAAAGACATGATTCTATTGTTCCAAAACTTAAAATTGTCTGATGAAAATATTGATTGTAAGTTTATCCAAGGTTTCCAAATAACAATTGAATCTATCTTGCAATTATTTAAGGACCTTAAAGAAGAAGGATACACATATCTGCCAACAAGGTCTCTAAACTCGGAAGAAATTGAGAAAATTCTGGATCAAGTAAGAAAAAAAGGTGGTGTAGCCTCAGCACCGACAAGTTGGCAGTTTGTGTCAACTTATAGAAAATCTTTATTATACAATTGCATGAAACCTCTAAAAAGGAGCATTTCTGCTGAAGACTTCTCAAAATGGATTATGCAGATACAGAGCACTAAGTTTAGACGAATGGTATCTAAGGACGCATTGGAGACTAGTGAAGAAGTTGAGAGCTATTTCAAGATTTTTGCTACCGATTACAACAAACAGGAATTTGATAAAAAGCATTGTTTATTCGAAGTTAGCCACTTCCTGCTGGGGAAATGTGTCGAAAAACATGAATGTAGATATTTAAAATCTTATACCAGACCATATAAAAATATACCGGATTTCATTGAAGAGAGTCGCTATCAAAGTTACAAAGAATATAGTAAAGACAAGTGTAAAAGTTTGTGTATTGTGCCTTGTGATAATTTCGTTGAATTTGTAAGGAAAATGGACGCAAGATTTGTGCCATGCTTTAGAATGGCAAGTGCTAGGATACACATTGGGGAATTACTTTTTAATAGTGTTATCGACGAACCTTATAGGCCCCCTTGCGCCTGTTTTCCTAAAATTTATCTTGTTAAGCTTTTTGTAAGAGTGAAAATGTACACTGTCATTAAATTAAACAATAAGTCTTTTGGTATGCGAGCTGGAAAACTTGTTGTGAATCGTTTCAACGTTTAATGTGCTTACTTATAAACAATAATTGCTAATTTAATAAATATTAACATTCAATTCGTAACTTATAAAACACGTATTTTTTTTTTAGATTCTAAATGTATGATACGAAATAGTGCAGTGCCTATGGGACAAAGATAATTTCATTGTTAACTTCCCGCTTTTGTAGGTACACAATTGGAGTGCTAGCACACATACATTACACCCATGTGTAGACAGGACGAGACTTCTCGTTCACTTCATATTCTATTTTGTTTTTTTTTTTTTTTTTTGAATATGTATTGTAAGTTTTAGGAGCACAAAAAACATGTTTCTGTGATACCCAAATGGAGGTCGAAACTGTCTTTTCTCAATACAAATGACTTAGTGATCTAGTTAGGAGAGCAAGAGAATCACCCAAAAATTTTGTATACATGTTACGGGCAACGTGATTAACTGGGCATTATTAATAAGGACCGGCCGTTATTAACAATACCCAAGTGCAATGGGCAAAGTGATTAATTTATCACTTTGACCGGCCATTATTAATAATACCCAAGGGCCCGTGGTCCATGTGATAAGTCAGTGTTTGAAATTATTTGTTTATTGCAATTACCGCCTACCAAGGAAGCTCGACAGAGCCCCGCTTTTTTTGTTTACTTTTCATGAACATTTTGTAAGTTTAATTTCATTGAATAAACAAAGTCTACTCTAGACTACAGTTCACCTATTTTATTAATTTGCCCAAGTTAGGGTGAGCATTATTCATAATGACCGGGAAAAGTGATTAATCATGCTGTTTTAATCACATTGCCCAATTGAGTCGGGCATTATGTATGAATACAGACCGCCCATTATTAATAGTGCCCGGACTTATCAAATTCCCCGTAACATACATATATGTACACAATGTCATTATAATTATGCATACTTTATAAGTTCCACATGTACTGTATATCTATATGTGTCTGTGTCTAAATAAATATTATTATTATTATATTATTCTCATAATTCGCAATATGTATACAGTAAACCAAAGGAATTGGCAGCGTTTACAACTTTCCGAAAGCAATCTTTTCTATTGTAATTTTAAATGTTGTTCTCGTTACTACAACATATTATAAACCACAGCAGAAAAATAAACTGGAGGTTACAGTCATTTATTGTTTTTCGTGACAAACGTTTCCTCCATGATGACCCATCGCGCCACTAGTGACTCACACTCAAGTGCCTGTTATGTTATCATTACGTCTTAGCGATGTTGCCAGCTGAGCATCATAGGTACATCTTTAGCTAAATCAGTAATTTATGTCTCGACTGTTGTAATTTATCTATTTACATCTCACATGATAAGTTTAAAAACTAGACTAAACTTAAACTTTATAGAGGAGAATGGAAGAAAAAAAACGTGTTGCGCCGACCCCAAGTAAAATGGGATAGGGGCAGGAAGATGATGATGAAGATAAGTTTAAAAACTCCAAGATCCTTATAGGGTATAGGTTACGCTACAATCGCGGCGGTAGGATCCCTCTTTGAGGAGTGACTGGAGAGGAGCTACGGCATTCTCACCGTCCGTCTTACACAGGTCCTCACCGGACACGGATGTTTCGGGAGGTTCCTGTGTCAGTAATTGTCACTCTTTAACCCAGATTGCCAGATTATATGATAACGTATTTGGCATAACAATATCTATAATAATTCTGGAAATTCTTCTAATTCTGTGTTTATAATCGTATTCAAGACAAATTGCCATCAAAACTCCGACATTATCATTTGATATTGCGCGGCATCTCGACAGCTGATAGGATAGGGTAGACAAGAGTATCAATCTTCAGACCTTCCTAAAAAGGTGGGCTCCGTTATGTAACTCGCTTTTATGCGAACGTAAACAGGCGCACAATCCGAATATCAATATAATTTTAATCTCGCCTCTTAGGACACGCATTGGCTGTTTTTGTGTAGTTTTGCATGCAAATGCTGTAAAAGACTCATTATTCCTGCCGCAGGCAACCGTTTCTTTCCAACGTAGCCAATTAAGCTACCTACAACTAAATTTTGGCGTCACATAACTTAAAACAATTTTCGCAAATCTTATCTAGTGAGTTCACGACTGTCTAAATATAGCTACTCCATGATAAAATACTCGTTTGAATAAATATTCCAGGGTTATCATTACATAACCCCAAAAGATAACAAAAAGTCAACAAAAGCCAGCTCAAACTCAGAGCTCTCCACAGCTCGCTACCATCACGTAATTCGTGAAATTCAATGACAAAAAAGTGGCTAAAAAACTAGCCAGTTGGCAAAAAAATTAACGGCAACCAAAGCTGATAGAATGGGACAGAAGTAGTGAATTGCAACCGTTAGAAGGAGACGGATGTGCACGCCATCTTGCCTGCATCGAGTCTTTAGTCACGCGCAGTAAAACAGCGTTTCTATTTTTTGCGCGCTCTCGTCTGACCTCGTTGGTTTATCGTTATCATACGGCTCTAATAATAAATGGATTTCGCTTGTCATGGAATGTGCGAGCACAACAAGCGGGCACAGCAATAACGAAGATAACCTTCGCCCGAGCCCCGAGGCCCATCAAATTTATTGGCCTGCAATATGCAGCCGCTCGATTAATTGCACAAATTACCTTATCCACTAAATCAATTTACATTATACGCTCAAACTAGTTTCCCGTTGGAATGGTAATTGCGTAGATTAGTAAGATTACTCATATTATAATGCTCTATATTGTTGTGTCTACTGGTGCTTTCGATAAACTACGGGCCACTTGACCCCTTAATAGTAAAGTTCATAGTCAATTAGTACAGCAACACAGTTGTGAACTTTCGACGTCTGTGTGCAAACGAGAGGAGATACAATTGGCCGCCTTTCGAGACTGTTCTGTTTAATTGAGACGTTTTAAACTAACAATCACGATATTTCGTGACTCTGTTTTCAATAAGAATAAATTATGTACTTGTTAATGAAGTTGCGTGGCTATTTGATATTTGTTACAAAGTATTTAATTCAAAATTATCATAATTAATTCGTTGTTAGTTATGAAAGCACCGTTTTTCATAAAGCGCGGCGGATATTTCCGAGGGAAGTCAAGGACGAACCGAACACGAAACCATTGAGAGCGGCGATCACGAGTGAACCGTCTTTGTATTGGATGCGATGTTTTACTGACTCAATAATGTGGCCATTTAGTCATTAATCATGATGCTCAGACATGATTTGTGACGTAAAATCGTGCAATATCCATAAAATACAGTTAGTGCTGCCTCTGTAGAGGCAGACTATGACCTATAGGCGAGATAAAATTCCATTACAGCTTTAAAGTAAGTATATCTTAGTTAGCTTCACAAACTTCATAACCTAATAAGAATAAATGTGAAGAAAAATGAACCCTTTGTCTAAGAAAGTTTATGGTGATAAAACTGAGACTTTTCCAAACTATATAAAACATACACACGCTACTTTTAACAAAAACTTTACTAGTCAGAATAACTCCGGTCGTTTGGAAAACAAAACTAACTTGAAGCAATGAATAAGAAGACACTATAAATTAACTCGGGTAATGTAATACAAAGTTTATTCGCAGCCAGACAGCAATTACGTCGAGAACTTTAAGCGGTATTCACGAACACCAAAGAGGAGGGGAAGCATCCCTCTCCACCGGCCTCCCAACGTTCACCCCTTTGAAACGGTTCAAACTCGCAGCAGGGGGGAAAATTGTCAAAGTTCCACCACCCTCGGATTCTCTCCGATTATTTTGAAATCTTTTAGGGCTTCTAACTTTGTTTGACACTTGGGACTGAGAGAAAAAGTTGATCGTTCAGTGGATTAATTGAATTCACCACAATTTCATTACGACTTGTTGTCAGTGGGCCTGAAACTTCTGTTGTGTGTATTTGTTGAGCGGATACAACATTACTTCCACTTAAATAAACACCCTTCACCGTTTTACTGTTACGTATTGGTTCATGATTCGTATCGGCAGAGAGAGAATGAATTTTAAATGGGGAATTTTTAACTGCACCTCTATTTAGAAATTTAAGCAAACAAAATATCTCCACTAATAACCTACTGCATATCAAATAAATTACTGTACTACAAATTAACTACTTGATTACCTAAACATGTTGTACTAAAAAATGTTTAAAATTCATCGAAATCTGATGGCTTTTTTTATCTAATTTACAGCAAAAATCTAGCTGAAACCACAGATATACGCATTTTGAAACAATATTACTCACCGTAAAACAAAAATACTGATTTGCACACAAATTATTCAATATTACAACGGACCCAGTCGCATATTAACCAGTAAGTACACGCTGGCACCCCGACTCGGACAATTTAGGTTAGAAGAGGATGGCGGGGTCTGAAAGACCCCGCCATCCTCTTCGTGGTTATTTTTTTTTAAACCACCCAGAAGTAGGAGCCCCGCGAAGCGGGGCTCCGTCGACATGCTGGGAAGCGTGGACGCCCCGCGAAAGCAAGACCCTCTTTAATAGTTCAATAAATTACTGGTATGTGGTAATTAATAAATAATAAGACGACTGTGACTAATAAAATGCTGTTAATAGGTGATGGATTCCAAAAAAAATGATTCAATATTTTGTTGCACTCGAAGAATTATTAGATTTACTTTTAGTTAACAGATAGTCATTCAGTAAAACAGTTAAGCTTTAAAGATCTAACAGTAAAGTATAATTTATTCATTTGATGAGCAAATTTAGTGTGCGATTCAGTATTTTTGGTGGTAATTTCGAATATTTTGATTGAAAAAAGGGAATTTACAGTTAAAGTATTAAATACCACCCATTTTAAATTACACAATCCAATTAAAATGTGAACGAAAACTGAGGGGGTTTCGTAACAAAACAAATGAAAGACTTAGAAGTGGTAAATAAACAGGTTATTCTAAAGTAGGAAGGCTACGAGGCGGCAGGAGTTGGGCGGAGTCCACAAAGTTGGCAAGTTCGGAACTTCTGCCGGCTGAAACTCGGCTGCTTCAAAACTGTAATGGCTGGAAGCAGATAATCTGCAAGTTTGTCACTGTAAGCAAACTTCGCTAATATGATCTGTAATTACTTTCCAAGCAAGATCTTGATAACGCCCAAGAGTATTTAACTATGAGAGAATAATAAACATTAACTCAAGACTTTTTGGCCATTTAACCATTAAACTCATTTTCTTTTAAACTTATTTAGGGCTGTTGAACTTTGATTTAAATTGGAAGTATTCAATTCAAATGAATACTATTATAAACATTTCAAAAAATAATATAACAAAAGAAGGTCACATAAGACTTCGGCAAATAATAATTACCGAGGTATACGGACAAAATAAAATAAAAAGTTAACGCCAGTAACTTACCTAACTCAATTACCTGCCCAGTAGACGAGGCAAAATAAAAGTGTAGCAATAAAATTGGAACAATAAACGTTTAATATAAAAATAGCACAAACCGTTCATATTGTCGTTTTAATTAAATATAGAAACAAAGAGTAACAAGAAAGTTTCGTAACGAAGAACTCTTAGAAAACCTTAACTGAACGTCACATTGTAAAATGTTAAAACTTTATAATTTTTAACTTTCCATGCCAAATTATATTCAGAAACTGTGTAACTGAATTTACAGTTAAATAGAAAAGTTGGTATTCCTGTTTCAGATCTTTTATTTTTTTAAGAACTATTCCGTTTTAGATCTTATTATTTTAAAATATTTCTAGGTAAAGTTATTTGATCGCGGGACTGTACGAATTACCGTGACCCCGGATCGTTAAGGGCTATTGAAGGACACTAGTCAGTACGAGTCTGACAGTCCCTCCCGCTCTGCCCTGGGCGGGAGGACTCATTTGATGATTTTAATACGTAAAAAAAAAGGTAAAGTTATTTTCAACTTGAAGTAAACAATTTACGATAATGGTGAATTTTGAGAAGTCAGATAAGTTTGTTTGTTTAAACAAATATTTATTTGTGTAATATTATGTACATACAGAAAACGATATTTACAAAGGCGGTATAGTTATACAGACAATGTTCTGCAACATAAGCGTAGTAAACCCCGTCTAAATAAATACAGTAGGTATAGGTGAGGAGTTGGTATCACCTCCCTCGATGAATAACTTACTGCTTAACTTCACTTCGACTTCACTTATATAATTGAGTTGTTCGGATTCACCAACTTCGAGAATTGATTATTAACTCAGGAATTGGTATAGCAAAGGAAAGACAAACTCTATTTAATTTTCATTCTGTCTTCGGTGTAAACTTCGCGAAAACATTATATACTTCCTAAACTTATAATAACCAAAGGAAAACAATATTTATGGCTTTGAGAAATAAGTTTCTAATGCAATGATGGATCATATTGATTACTTTTCCTGATGGTAAATTAGTTTGTAGATTACGAGCCTCAGTTTCTCCTTATTAATCTTCGGAGATTAAGGTCTCGCCAACTAAATTACTTCATACGATCATTATGCTGAAAAAGCAAATAATGTACTTTGATGTTACCTACCTAAATAATCCTCGATGAAATCATTATTATTTACAGGTAAATTACTAAGCGAACCTCTAATCAGACATTAATTAATTTTGAAAGTAATTAAAGCAGACATAACTTAATTACACTTTCAATTGAATTTAGTGAAAGTCAAATATTTGGAGAGAATAATTATATATTATATTATGGTAGGTACTGATAACTGATAATATTAATTACTAAAGACTTAGCAACGTTTTTATCAAATTAGAGTTTTTTTTTATCTTGTCAATTTTATTGAAGATAAAAATATCGTAGGTTATTTACAATTTTCCACAATTAATCGATAAACATCTGTCGATATCGGTTTTCAAGGAGTTTATCACTGAATGTGAAGTATGTCTGGATTTCCGCATTGATAGACGGACTCTTTTGTTTATCGTTCTATATATTTTGCACCATGTTTTCATCATTCAACCCCATACCGTTAACAAAACCGCACTCCATCACAAACTATTGATTTGGTTTTCGTATTTTCATCATAAAAAGTTCTGATAAACCAATATCAGTATTTAAGTTAATCTGATATTACAATCGGCGTGAGTCGTGACCGCTAAAGTTTCTACAAACCCGATTTGGTATTCAACGGATGTAACGAGTCCCAAATCCACGGCCACTGGGGTAAAACAATAACTGTAAATTAAGCTGGAAACTCATTAAAAGCGAGCCGAGAGAGGACGGTGCGGCTCTTCAACATGTTTTATACGATCGAACTTTAATTGGGAGGACCGGGGTTCACTTGATATTTGTTAACTTACTAAAATTGGTCTCAATTCTCGATAAGTCCTCGGTAGTTCGCCTCCTTTTATAAACGTGTTATTTTCGGAGTTAACACCTTTGGGCCGTTACATAACGTTTCATTTCTGTTGTTTGTTTTTGTATTGCTGTTTATATAAAATGTTTTTTTACGACAACATCGTGGAAGCGATTCTCCTCTCTATTCGTTTAAAAATCTGTATTTTATTACTATTACGACTTTAACGATCTTTATTTTCTCCAACCGTTTTTGATTTTTGTAGCACATGAGTAATTAATTACAGCGGGTATGAAGGCTTAAGCCTTAAGGCACTTGATTCCGTGAAAATGATTCCACATTTATATTCAAGTTAACTGCTCCAAAGGTCGATCCGGTCGTTTACAGAGAAGGGAAACCATCAATCAACATTTAGTTGATACGACCACTTGGAATACGATTACTTGTACATCGACGTTGGCGCATTTCCAATTCCACTTCAGATAGCTATTTACAACCATAGAGTTCATGTACTGACTATAAATAAAAATGTTCTAATCGTAATAAAATTTTAAATGCCATAACAGAATGATAAACAATGAATATTGTTGAACATAGAAATGTCAACGAAACAGCGTTGTAAAATGATTAAAGTGTGTTGTATGTGTACTCAAGATAAGTTGAGAAAGTAATTTAAATTATGTTAAACAATGCACTATTAAGTATTAATGTACACGACGTCATTGAGAGTAAGAGATTGTACAAGAAATGCGATAAAAGTTGGTATATTTTGCGCATTTAAAAGAGCCTTAGTCATCGCATTTACGGTTTGTTTTCCTTGTTACTACGCTCCGAATTGGTAAGTATAATTTATAGCTTCTCGTTTATGGATAACGACTGGCAAGAATCGTATGAAGTTTGGACCCAAACAAACAATCTATTAACGCGGATACATTTACACGTTTATACAAAGGCTTCAATGTTTATTTTAATTTGCACTTGTGGTAAACTCCACACTACGCATGAAGTATTTAATTGTAAAAAGATTCGAGAATGAATACTGCCTACTACATAATCAGATTGCATCAACAGAAAACAAGTACTTAAGCATAATGACTAGTCATGAAACACCCAAAATGATAATATCAAAATCATATGACAAAAACATCCACGATAATAACAATATTTCATGACTTTTAATAATTTCTGTAGTTGATAATGAAATACAATTTATTGTTCAACATAATTCGTAAAGTTTAAATGCCCTTGAGATTGCGACCATATTCTGTCGTTGGAGCGAAGCCAACCAATTCGCGATACAGCATTAATTCGCTTACTTAACACGCCGTTTTATCGTTTTCACAATCGCATTGTGACAGTACATATTGTAAGGAAATGTTCATAAGTACGTATGCACAAACCACATTTGTAGCACACGTAAAACACAGACAGATCAATAAAGCTACTAGGATAATGACTCCAGTATGAATGTTTTAGTAAGCTGCTTATAAACAACAATGCGTATAAATAATTGCGTCGTTCATGGCCGCGATCTTTGTGGATGTAATAAAATTGTCTCCATCTCTCGACGTTTCCTCATTGCGAGGGTCGCGACCTCTTACATCGCCTCTTTATATATTTCATCTCAATTTTATACGCTGAAATTTTCCCAACGCTCAAAGTCAAATTATGCTCATTGAAGATTATTTGAGAGAACATCGCCCATCATAAATATTGTCCTCTGTTCATTGTTTCCAATAAAAAATATGATAAATGGCAGCCATTACGGTGGGCCACGTTTGGCGTGCCGCCACGGTCGTCAGCCTCGCCTTGACCAACATCGAGACGTGATCCGAGATGTCCGTTTCACTGTATGCGCATATTGATTACCAGATTATAAAGTTGATTTGCATAATTTGCTTGATGTAAATCAACTTTATTGATACGGAGCAGTTTAAAGAATAAATTGATTTTTAATGTTTTTATTGTGTGGGAAAAGAAGTTGTATTTATCTATGAAACTTGTCATAATTATTTCTTATGCGATCTGACAGTAATTAAACTAAAAACTTGGTTCAGCACTTAATCGTTGCCTTGAGGTAATTGTTATTTATTAAGCATTTAATTAAGAGTTAGTCACGAAAGCGTAGAGTGAAGACGTCAGACATTGTTGATCAAGTAATCATCAAGTACTTAAATGTCAGAGTAAAACACAAACAAGACACGTGGGCGCGTTCCCACATTTTATTCCATTCTTGTCTTGTCACATTTATTGTTGGAACTCGCCCATTCTCTTGATTAAATATGCAAATAGAATCGTTTATTTTCAAACCATTAGTTATTTTAGTTCATTTGTAATCTAGAATATAATTAGAATGTCCATTAACAAGGGAAATGAGTTAAAATCATTAGCATAACCGTAATAAAGTGTCTGGTTTTAATAATAAAGTGATGTTTCTACAAAACTATTAGTTATATCACGAACAAATACATAAAACGCGTGTAAATGGTCGACCAGACAACTATGTAATTTAAAAATATATTTTATAGTCCTATTGGAATTTTATTATGTATTTTATTAAACAATACATTCTCTTTTTCATCTCCTGTCGAGAGCTAACAGACAAACAATTTTATTAACAGACACAAATGATTGTGACTCTGATAAAGGCCTAATGAAAATAAACTGTAGTTGTGACCTAGTTCACAATCATACGCTAGTTTGTTTAATATGATAACAAGCCGTTTCCAATGATAAATTTAATAATGAGGATTTATGTTATCACTTATTATCAGCCACAGTTATACTTGAAAAACACGACGAGTGAACGTTTCATAGCCATATCAGTAGACAAACATAAGTATTAGCGATTAATTAAACAGAAAATCACATGATTTTATATGGGTTTTCCTCTCATTTAAATTAAAAGCTTTTGAACGTAAGCAACATAGTGAATCATTCGGAATCCGGTATGAATAGGGAAAATGGAATGCCTGCATAATATTTTCACAGTAGATTATCAATTTCATGTTCGTGGAATACAAGAAAAACAGAGCTTAGGTAAACTGTTTATTTTTCCTGTGGTTTCTGAAGTACCGTCTGGGAAGCATCAATAACTTCTTATACTATTGAAATACTAAATGCTTCTTCGTTTATTCTTGGAGAATTATCATCTGCCTACATATCCTTTTCCAAGCATGTTGGAGTCCGCTTCCTGTGTTACCTGCTGCAGTTGAATACCAGTATTTTACATGGAACGACTACCTGACTTCCGCAACCAGTACTGGATAAAATTATGTCTCTTGGTAAGACTGGTTGTCATAATTTTTTACATTATTACTATTGAATACTTGTAACGACTGTCAAAGATCTACAAATGAAAGCCAGGACCAACTTAATTTATCGAAAGATGGAGAAAACTTTGTATGAAATGGATCATCGCCATCCATGAATCAACCTTGAAGAAATGAAGATTGACTCGCATACCAGTGAAGTACTGAATGCTCGCTCCTTCGTTCGTAATTACAGAATACGGGTGTTTATAAAGGAAAGGTGACCGGCTGTTCCTATTGTGTATTGTTATGATTTCCAGACCGAATCCATTAGCTACACAGTACACATGGCTTTTAACATTACCAACACACTTTTCTTTTTGTTCATAGCTTTATGTTTCCGAAAGAGAAATAAAACAAGCGGTAGGAAGTTCTGGGAAATTTTCTATTACGATGTATTATTGTCACGGTATTGTAACGAGTTCAATATCGACAGATACGTGCTCGTGATATTATTCGTGTTATTTACTTAATTTTATTTCGTATCGTACATTTATATCTATGACTGGTTGTTTTTTTTTGAGATCGATTCAAAAGATAAAATTAAGCTAGCATTTTTTTTGAATCATCGACCGTATATCATTCAGTATTATTAGAATTCTCTTTAGCAGCCATTCTAGATCAAGATTTACCATTTTATCAATTCAAAAGCCGTTATCATTAATATCATAAATTTTATCTGAACCTGTTCGCAAGGTGTGTCAATGACATCATTCTAGATACATAAAATTGATATATTATGAGATATTTTGTGGTTTTTATACCAGCGTGATTTACAATGGTAACATTTGGGAGATGTCTGGCAAATGTTTTGGCATGTAGCCCGACATGGCCGACATTACACATGTTTATGTATAAGTATTCATATGAATATACAATGGTTAAAATACGTCTGGAAATGTAGTTACTCTAAACGAAAACTGACAGGTCTGATTTATAGCACTAAATTCATGACAGTTTGAGAACATTATGAGATGTTTTGATCAAATGCTTGCCTCTGTGACTCATAGGGTGTCATAAGGACACGATAGAGTATGAATGAATATTGAAATATGTATTTTCTGGAACTTAAGTCTGAGACTATAGCTGTATTTGTGTATAAAATGCACAATTATGCAGACTGTATAACTCATAGTGTATGTTCACTATGTATGAGTTATACAAGCAAATGTATTGACACGGCGACATCGCGGACTAATTTAAATAAATTTATTTTATATTACGTAAGACTAACAAACAAAATTTAGTTCTAACTTATTCGTTAATTTTGTTTTGTATTTTATAAATTACACGTACGTAAAGCCTAAAAAGTCTTGTTTAACACAACACTGTTTTCAAAACAAAACCAAATCAATACAAACGAGTCTACTTCTAAAAATATTACCACAATAAAGCGCTAAGGGGATTACAAAGAGACAAACGGCTAAAATTTCGCTGAAACGACGAGTATTTCTATCTGAATCGACCCATTTCATTCAATCAATTCCGAGAATCAAAGGGGACAAATGCCTATTGATTTTCCTCGGACACAAGTGCGTCACCATTGACGTCACTTGTTTATTTTTGATCCACACTGCTTTATTACTCAGTCATGAATCTAACATTCTAGCCAATTTCGCATTGTGATTGTGATCGTTGTGACAGTTTTCCGGCTATATTTCACTGGGTAATAAGTAGGTATTCTGTAAGGCATCGTTAATTTTCTACAAAATGTGGTGGCATTTTCCACTTTATTGAGTAACACAATGGATGTGTATTTCCTGGAAACCATATTGATGTTGGATATGAGCAGAACTATCGATATTATTGTACTTGAAGGGCCCTTCATTGTTCAGGGGAAACCCTATACAAAGAAATTATAGAGTACTCGTATTTACTAGCACGTTACAATACCCGTAAAAAATACTGGATAGAAACTACTTCTAAAACTCGACTTAATTCTAATAAATCGAAAGATTCGAAACAAATTAGCGTGTTATCACTAACGATTCGGAAAGTCACGACCGTTTAGCATGGATAACAGACCGGACTGTAATCAGGTCGACAAATATCGCTTTACGTACAATGTACGCGACTGGGTTATTCTTATTCTTACTGAAAAAACTGTTTCAAGCATTTTAAATACCCTATTTACTCATAATATGCTAAAATTATTATGCAACAATGAAAGTATCACTTATCTATTCACAAAACAAATAAAAATAATTATGATGTTGTTAAGGTATAATATTAATAAATTAAAATATAATGAAAAGTCACGCGACGTGGCATGTGAGATGTATGTCATTTAGTAGTAAATTATTTTTTGTACTTTAAACATCTCGTTTATACGTAAAATTTCAGTTTTATTAATTTTATGGAATGTCAACGAAGACTACTCCATTTATTTTTATATTGTGCTGTGATTTTTTTTCAATAAATACTACATTTGAAAATTGTGATCAATTTTTTTGTCACGGCCATGGCTCGTAACTCAATCGTGTGTAAAATCGGTATAATTTATGGTTTAATTCTGGCAACACTATTTTTTATTTTAGGCCTAGCAATACTATCAAACGTTAATCAGTTCTGTCAAGATGGTGGCTTAGAGTTTTTGTGAGAGTTATTTCTTCATACATTTATTGAGTTTGGTCGAACATAAGCGTCAAAACCGTGTTTACAATTTTCAATTAAAATATTTATATATACCTTTATATTTAGCATGTATTAATTAGTCAGGGTGAGGCGTACTTACAGTGATTTAATCAACATTATAGACCGAGCCGGTTTGATGTTATGTGAGCCACGATTCAAAATTGTCACAACCATAGGAGTCACAACCATAGTATATGATACCATGGTTGTGACAGTTAGTCATGGTCGTTACTTTTTTTACAGTTACTATTTTATAAATATATAAATATTAACTTAGTTAACTTTATAGGTATTTAAAACAGCGTCGAGAAAAACGAAAATCTGAGAAAAAGATTTAAAAAAATAGTGGTTAAATAAACACCGCGACCGTGGCAGTGCTAAAACAATTTTTTTTTTGTTTTTCTACAATTTAAGCCCGGCAAACCTAATAAACGAAGTATTTGATATGTTATCTAACGATTTGAAATAAAACTTACATAATAATTACAAATCACTGTATTTTTTTTTCCATGACACTAAAAATAAGAATAACCCGACTCATGGGAAATTAATTCTCAACGCGGCTTCGGGCGTGATGACCTCGCAAACATTTATTAAATGTAAATATATCGTCAATAAAAAAAAAACTTTATCTTTGGAAAAAACGTTTTAGACTGCTACAAGGGTCTTTTGTTATTTCAATGACATTGACAGTTGATAGAAGAGCGTTGTTGGTAAACATTTGTGAAATTATTGTTCTGCGAAATTGTATTAGAAAACAAGATGGCGGCATAAGTATTGACTTCACGTGGCAATTTATTTAATATTGTGTAGAAATATGTACCTAATTACAAAAAGGTAACAGTTTATCATTAGAACGATGAGGATAATTAAAATATTTCCTCATTCAAGTGATAAGATATTATTATAACCGCTAGTCGAATTCGTGCGAAATTCCCGCGGATAGTAAGCTATTTTTAGTTTTCCCTAAATGGTATAGATATTATTAAAAAACATTAATTGTGAAATATCAACTAAAGGTCAAAGTAATAAAACTGATAAATGAATAGAACAACGTAACAATATTGACTGTCTACTAAAGATAACAATAGAATTGGATGTAATAATGTTGGAGACTTGAAATGTTTTAAAATACATGTTTATTTTACCTTCAGATTTTGTTGATACTGTGAATCCCTGTGTACCTGAAACAAAAAAATAAACAAATCGTAAATTATTTAAAGATAAAACAATAAATGATTAGTGTCAAGGTTCCAGTACGGAAAATTCATAGCCTCGTTTTCTTATGATAAAAGAACAATAGATTTAATTCCTACAAGACTTTTTCATGACTGATATTTTTTCTGAAAAAGATAAGTGTTGAGGAAAAATTTCAAAAAAGGAGTTTCAATTTATCATACGATGCTGCCGATAAAATTATTTACTGAGTATGATAAGAATGAAGTAGAGGAAGTAATGTTAAATAAAGTTTTTTTTTCCGTTTCATCGAATCTTCTTTCTATAAATGCAATAACATATGCGGTTCACGGAAAAATTCTCAGTAGGCATAGAATTGTAACTGAAATTAATATTATTATTGCGGAATTAAATACATGAAACATAAACTGTGTCGAACAAAATTCCCGCTGCGATAACCTCCCTGATAACATCCAAGTTCCCGTTTTAATTAATTTAATTACAATATCGAATTAAAAACATCAAAAGACCAACCTACATAGACGTATCTTGGATCTATTTTCGAGTTTTATAATGGCAAGGAGCAGTGACACAATATATCAATGAATTAACTTTCGCTAATTTGAATTTTAATAGCACTATAAATCGTTAGCCTGGCGTCGTCGGTTAATGAGACGCCACTCCTTCGGGGTCACTCCACCCAACGGTCCATTGCGCTAATTAATTGCCTGTTAAACTGCAGTTCCTTGTATGTTAATTCTTGATGGTGCAACTGACTGGCGCACATTCAAACCGGATTAGATTATAATTGAGTCTCGGTGTAGAACTATAATGTTCTAAGGCTCGAGAAGTTTCACCGGTTTGATCGGTTTATAGTCTTATTATGAGTCATAGACTAGAATTATAGTAGCATTCTATTACCTATCAGGATTTTGATCGATCGCGGATTAATTAATCAATGATAGAAGGTAATTTAGAAGTAAAGGTCATTGTTCTTGATAAAATTGTTGTTGCTATTTGTGTTTTTACCGTTTCACCTGATAATGACGTTTTATAAGTGCCCTCATATCAGGGGCCTATAAGTTAATGTTTCTGCTAAAATTGCCTTTTTGATCGAGGCCCGAACATATACAGTTGCAGTTAATAGAAAGTGAGTGCAAAACACCATAGTTTCCACTGCGAAGCATTCTCTTGGTAACGGTACTTCATCCATCTATCATATTCAATTGCATGTCCGCTGACAGTCGCTGCTATAGCCACTTAAATGTAGCTCTCGTCATGTGTCGCTTGATGAGGATGGATTTATTTATCGTTGCGACGCATTTGACATCTCCAAATTGCATCAAACACGGTTTTATATCCAAGCACGAGCATACCTATATATTTTTAGTTCTAACTTAGTCACATTAACTTTTTTTATAGTTATTTACAGTACCCTCGTGCGCGCCTGCTACCCAAATGAAACCATTTTTCAGAACGACTCAGAATCATAAACCTAGCCCGGGTAGGTAGATTGATTTGGGTTTAATAACTTGAAATGTATATATTAATACGGACATGCCTCCGGAATTCCGGGATTTTAAAGAGATTTTTTCAGATTCTTTAAATTTATAGGAACGTAGGATGAAGACATACGGGGTATAATATAAGCCATCTTTATTTCACATCGGTTAAAAATCCCGTAAGTACTGAAATTAAATCCCGGGAAAAAGGCTTATCCATGTTATGATTTCTGTGGCAGTTCTTGATACAAGTACGTCCTTAAAATCAATCTACCTACTCCGGGCTATGATCACAACGCACATTCCATTCAACTGCCTGTGAACTATGAAAACAAACATCGAATATTGCTTTGTTGGACGTTAGAGTTATTCTACACTATTTTAAACATAGATATTCCGTAATACAAAGGAAACACGATAGCTGTGTCATCATAAGGCTAGCGGATATAATAACATGATAAACTAGGTACAATGTAATGTAGTCATAGGAAGTGACAATAAAAATCCACACTCGATATCGCAGTGTTGCGACAAAGGGATACTTGGACCACTTATCGGACGTGCGATAAAACCGATATCTATCCTATATCGTGCACTTATGATAACGGTAACAATCTACTGGTAGATTGCAAAACGCATGAATGTTTACTTATGTGCGAGCGATTCGACTGATAACACGTTTGATAAGGTTTTTCCGTTGGATAAGGATGATCCATTCAATAACAACCTTGCCCGATGAGTCGGCTGATATTCGAGTAATAAAAACAACTTCATGTTCTAATTATACCTATCAAAAATATTTTTATCTTTATTTGTCCGTTTAATATCGTTTGACCGGTTTGACCTTTAGTAGAATAAATTCAAGAAATTATTTATACATTTTCGTGATTCAAGGTGTCTGTCTATACGGCGAATGGGTGCCTCGCCGCCCGATCATGGCGAGTCAACGTAGTCACGCGTGTCAAATAGCTGTCAGGAATCTGACGAGGCCCCCATAGAGGGCTAACGCCTGCCGGCCGGGGCCTGCCTTAACAGGTAAACGTGACCCTGGAACGGAAAGGGCTCTTGCAGGAATACCGTGGATTTTAGTCAGTAAAAGTCTGACAATCCCTTCCGTTCCCACCCAGGGTGGGAGGACTCATTGGATGACTTTACCACGTAAAAAAAGGTGTCTGTAAATAGTCATCTGGTTCCAAAATAAGAAAAGACACCCTAAATGAACCTGTTGACCTTGGATAGAAGTTTTTTGTTCTATTTTCGTTCAAGGTTACAAAGCCCTTTCGGGCAAGGTTCCAAGGGCAAGGGTGGAATGTAGCGACAGGTGCCATGCATATGGGGAAAGAAATAAAGCGCAGTTGCAATTGCCAGTAAAAATAAACCTCAATCAATCAGGAACCTTTCTTATTGCGACGTTTTTCAATTTAAGTCGTAAACATCACAAAATTCTTTTGTGAACTACAGTCGGCCATTTCAATACAAGCTATTGTAGTAGAAAATCGATTTTTGTTTGATAATATTGAGCAGAAATTGTTCAATATTTGAGCCATAAAAGTCGTGCACGAATTCGAAAAGAAGTTGCGGAATTAATTTTTTATTGAAACAAGTTATTTTTACTTTCTTTAAGTTTTCTTTCATGAATATTTTTATTTTACTGAAAGTAGATTTACATTTATTTTGTCCCAGACATCGAGTTACATTAAGAACCTTTTAAAAGATCTTAACGATGTTCTTAATAGCTAAATACAATTTATCTTCTTGTACTTTAATGAGTCTAATTAAGTCTTTGTGTTCTTATCTGATGGATAATAATTATTGACCGTTCAATTACCTATAAAACACGAAAGATGATTTATTTATTGCCAGTTTAATTGTGTAAATTAACTAGTTAGGCATGCTTACTTAAGGAACCGATACTTCGACAAAATATTGGAGATTTTCATCAGAAAACGTCTAATATAGATATCAGTCAGTTTTATAATAATTAGAGACGTAAATACACTAACCAAAGAATTTAAAATGGATATAATGTTTAATAATAAACAAACGGTATAGGATCCAGCTGTATGCGGATCAAATGTCAAAATTCGTGATAAACTAAAGGTCATGTGGTAAGTCAAAACATAATAAGGCTTATCTTACACCGAGCTCGTTTAGGCGAAGTCGGCCATCTGATCTGACACAAGTAGTGAGGGCACGACCCGCGCTCCGGGCACCCCGGCATGCCACAGTAATGGGACCAAACACTTCGGATCGGGTTTCTAAACAAACATTGACGTCTTTAACTAGTTGCACAGTTGCACCAAGCAAGTCCTCAACTTAATGAGTTTGTACAAGATCGAGTTACCAATGATGCAGAATTACTTATTTTAACACACAACTAAACGAATGTTAACGCATTCAATATTAAGAAGGTCATGAGTGCATTTATTAAAAAATACTTGCCTTACTGGTTTTATAGTACTGCTAAAGATAAATAACTATCAATAAAATATACAATTCAGTGTCAAACTAGAGGTCAACACGCAAGTACCTGATTTTAATATTGTTAATAACAATCCTGTACAGAATTAAGACACATTTGCATAATTTAAACATTTAACACGTGTTTACCATATTAATGAGAATCGTGAATGTATAAACAAACTCATATCTGACATAAGCCAAAGCATCTTAATGAAAACAAAACCCGCACATAACAATCTTGATGATGTTAGATTATTATAATTTAATTCATTATTCGAAGGCAGATGTTACGTAAGTTCTTATATAATCATTTCCATTTTCTGTAAAGTGTAATAAAGAACCGCAAAAGAAGACGAAGTTTCTCCCCTATTATTAGAATCAGAGGAAAGAGCATTAAAAGTTTGGCATTTCTTTTGCGAAGTTCGTTAAGTTGGCAGGAGCAATGGCGGCTTGGCGGGCAATATCGAACTAAACTCAGATTTATATCGGCTTACAACTTCTTTGACAACTGTCTGTAACGTTTCACTTGATTGAGAAAGTTTGTTAACTCTTAATTTGTTACCGAGCTTTGCACTGATGACCTTTACTTTCAAGTTTTGTGTTGCATACTCCGGGGTATTTAAAACCCGTTTCTGGTTGCCAATTTAATTGATATATTACGGCTGTCAGTTTACGGATAATATGGACACGAATAACAAGTTTCATAACAACACCAATGTATCTTAATATTCAAGATTATTCAATAACACAGCAACAAGGAAAATGTTATCTAATTAAGACTTGGGTAAAGATGTTGGACTTGCCTAGACAACAATGACAAAATGTCATGTTTTCCATTTGTTTTTCGTATTCAGAATAACATTGTAGTCAAGGGTCGTTGTTGTATATCTTGTCGTGTTTAAATTTTTATCAGCTGTGTCAATCGAACTATTGTTTTATTCAAAGTATAATGAATTATGTTATAGAATATTAATATTAAAACTTCCGATACATTCAGCTGATATTCGATATCCTATATATCGGTGATTATTAGCTCAGTTGTAGTTGTTCTAAGGTTACGTCAAAGTGACCTACGCTAAACAATGAGGCTGCAATGTCGAAAGCGTATAATTCTGTTGGCTTTTTCTCACCTACTTCATTGTTTATTTTGTCTGTGTTTTCAAAGGTCAGTTTATTATTTAAGGAATTTGTTCTTCAAACTAAAATATTCATTGGCGTTTTTATTATTCTCTAAAACATCTTCTTTTTATATTGTCTTCACTTTAATTTTGTTGTTTGTAGGTACGGCAGTTTGAAATTCAATTAAGTAGGTACTTGTTCGGTAAACCGCAGTCTGACAATTCTTTATGTCAATATTCACGATTGTCATTGAAACTAAATTAATTGTCAACTGGAAATCAATTTCAATAACTACCTATTCATTTCCTTTTCCTTCCGTAAAGATAATGCAAATAATTTATTGTCCATTATTATCTTGAGTCATGGCTGAAATTGAGGACGTTAGAATTTCAAATAATAACTCTGGTTTACGATAAAAAACTTCAAGAAAATTAATAAGCCTTATTAATTACTGATTAATTAGATGTTTTAGTTACATAAACCAACCTAATCTAAGAGATAACCTTAAATAAAACAAGTCGATGTAGACATAATATTTTACTCTCTTATCAACGGTAAATAATGACAGACTTATCAGCAATGCGATTAGTTTATGATTTTTTTGTTCTAGAAAGCGTTGTAATGGTTAACAAATGCTATCAGTATCTTACATTTCAAAGGTTGTTATCTTGAAATTACGCACAGTCTTTGTGACGTGAAGTTATAAGCAATTCACGATACGTAAACATGTTGCAAGATGTGTAAATAAACAGAAGATTAGTATTAAGCGAGAGCAACAAAGTGAAAAGCGAACAGTTACGTTCATGTCCCACGACATGTGACCTGCCGCAACTATTTCACTCACATTCACAATACTGTTGTAAATCTGTCATACAATCAACATTTTCCATCCATTGTTATCGAACATTTCAACGAAACGCCGGATAACAACATCGATCTCACAGTAAATCCCGATTCCGCAACGCACCAACGAATTGTTTACATTTTTTTGCGCATGAAAAAAACTGGTCCATGTATACCCCATAAATTTAAAGCTGTAGAATGCCTCTTTCCAAAGGATTAAAGGGAGATTTTTTGTTGGACAACAAAAAACCGGTGCTTTCTACCCGAAATGCTTTGTGAGCTGTAATTATAAGTAAGAATAACTTTGGGAATATCTTTTGTTACAGAAGGGGAGTTTTTCTGTGCGGGTAACGACCGCGGCAGGTGGTATATAAACTGGCGGCTGATAAATAAATTTCAAGAAAAAAACTGCAACAAAAAATGTAGCGCGAAGACGGGCGCTCGCCAATGTCAAATAGAGGTCGACGGAACATCTACAACGATTTATCAATTAATTTTATTATAGCTTTGTGGTTTAATTTTGAGGAAAACATTATTATTAATTACAAAACAGGTTTTATATTTACTAAGTTATTATGGGGTACTAATTTACAAATACGGGCTTAGTTTCCTACACAATATTAATAAACATTATTATTATTATTATTAACACCAGAGTGTACAATGTCATGTATCTAGGTACCCATACTTATGAATATAAGAACGTTATTACCATATTAATTAAATATTATGTTTCGGTCTTTGCACAGTTGGTGGAACGAAGTAGTTTACATGTTTGTTTTACATCATCCATATAGGTACTTATTACTGATAAAAAAAAACCTGCCGGTTTCGTGGAAGAATTCTGACAAAACAAATAGGCAACAACATGTAGGAGCAGACAATTTGAATAAAATTAACTTTTTAATTTAGATTTGTTATTCGTACACGATCGCTATCAAGTGAATCATAAATTCAATTTCATGCAGCGTGTACCGGGGAACACGTATTCTACACGCGATAAAGTTTAAAGGCCCCGTCTTTGTATTCATCCGGTCGAGTCCATTAATATAATGAAGCCACAACGCCAGCACATCACGTTCTAGCACTGGCCACGTCCGCATGTGCTACAAAAGGAATGCTTAGTATTATTATTACGATGGAAAAAACGCTGACACTATATTTTTTTTCCGCGGCATCCAGGTAGCGCAACAAAAACCGAGCGGGGGAGAGGCGGGCAAACCGGTCTGGTGTAAAAAAAACGCTCTTTGTAAAGGCGAAGGCATAAATCATGCGGGCTCACGACCGAGACCGGTTCGATGCGTAGTCTCGCTCTTCTTGACTGCGGCTAATGAGCCTTCAATCAAGGTCGACTCTTCGAAAACAGCGATGTTTCCACTATGTAATTTATAACCCGTTCTGTACTATTGTATCGTATGGAGACTTGTTGGAATTGTATATATTATTATTTTTGGAATATTCGTCAGTATAACCTGTTTACACGGTCTGATATTTATAAGATTATTCATGTTTATTTTTTGTGCTCGGTTATAAATGTATTAAATGGTCCGATGACATTTAAATAAGATGCCCGAATCGGTATCACAAAATTAAAACCGACAGTAAAATGGATTAGGAAGATGACGTCAACAAAATGGAGACAATTATTATTTTTTACGACGGAACATTGAAGGAGATAATAATAAAAGCAACAATGAGCAGTAGCCATTGTATGAAGCTGAAAAACAAACATTTCTCATTAGGCGAGTAGCGCGAACAATCTATTGTTCTCAGAGAGGACATAACGGACCGTGTCGGATTTACGTCAACTGCGTCGACCGACGACCTTTGGAATGCCAAGCAATACAATGGTCCCTTATACCGATAATAATATCCATGTTAAAGTCCTATAATCTTATAAGCTATTAGAAATCTCTCTGTAGACAAAAATATGTAGAGAATCAAAGTTACTCATACATTTTCCTTAAACAACAAATTAACAATTAAAATAAGCAGACATGTGTTAACTAAATAAATATGAATAGCAATAATAGCATTATAACCTCGTGAAGCTGTGACCTTTTGTTCTTTAACTGCCTATTATAGAAGAAGCACGAAAATAGCGAATAAATAGTTAAACCAAAAAAAATATGCGGGCAAGGAGAAAAATAATGACATACCTACGTTATGTAATTTTATCTATCAGCCTACGGGCACAACGTTAACAACGAGTGGAGTGGAACGGTTAGGTCAACGGCCGGCGGACCTCGGACCAATTCGCGACATGAGATTGAATAATAAGTTGATTGCGAGTACGACCCAAGGCCGGCGGCCATTACTGCGCGTGTCGTGGCGGCCATTTTGCGCAGCGTGCCATGCACCCTTTAGAGATTTCGTGTTATGTTCGTCCATGTGACCTAATTTTCCCCATTATCCCCGATTGTCCCGGGAGCTGCGATTGTGGCCTCCAATTAAACGAGTGGGGTGAAACAAAAATATTCCACTCTAAATTGATTTCAATGAGATGCACGATTATTTATTTATATGTGCGGCGTATATTTTGAATTAATAAAAAACTTGTTTTAGTTTGGGTCGAAATTACCATTTGAAACTGGTTCTTTTCCATAATAAGGCAGGTACAGCTTGGCAAGAAAGAGTCTGATGCGGTGACAATTGAAACTACGAAACGTTTGTTGTTGCAACATGTTAAAAAAGTCAACTACGAGCAGCTTCTGTGTCAAAAAACAATTCCCTCGTGTTATTTCACGATTTTCTACATTAATTCGCAACGATCAGTGCTTACTTGTTTATCTATAATGACATATGACAAGTAGTAGCGACCTCAATTTTTCCATACTCTTTTTTGCCAAGCTGTAGTTAATTTTACGAGCTGATGTGTTTCTCTTTAAACAGATCAGACTTATAATGAGCAAATTATATTGATATTGATAACTACATGATGGAATGGAGTATTAAGAATAAATTAACAAGTTATTAATCGATGTGTAGTATTTATAGCACCATATTCTTATTTAATTTAAATAATAATATGGTGCTATAAATACACACGTCTGCTGCTATGATAATTAATTCTACGTGGTAAAGCAATGCCAGTTTCCTTTGCAATAGACGTCTTATGAATTACATAAGATCATTGCCTGTATAGATCGCTCATGATAAAAAATGAATGTAGGTAGGTAGTATTATTATGAATAATTGCTCTATTGTGTGATATTATAATTGGACGTTATTATTAAAACTGATATAGTAATGCCACATGTGTTATATTTTAAATGTAAGTTGATCAAATTGAATTGTGTACTTTTTTTATGTGTATTTTCACTTAACTTCTAGTTTTTTTTGGCTGTATGGTTATTTTTAAACTACGGTTCAGAAAATCAAAATCTACATTCCACACAATGTCATCAAACCTTGAAAATTAAAATGAAACATGGTTTCTTTCGCTATAAAGATAACATCCCAATAAAACTGCACTACCTACCCATATTTTCAAAATACCAATGCCACTTCAAAAAGGTAAAACTAGTTTTTAAAAGTCAAACGAATATGTATTTAATGATTTTTGTTCAAGGATTTCAAATACATTAAGAAAAGTAAGTACAAAGTGCCTGACTGGGAATGTTTATCTGGGGGCACGGCAGTGCCCCAGCCAAGTCTCGAGCAAAACGGGCACGGCCGTACCATCTTTTCTCGATGCGATTCGCGGCTGTTTCGCCCCCCCTATATCTTCGACGTGGACAAAGCTAGGAGTTTAGGTTTTCGGTGAATAATAGTAGGCATTAGAACAAGCTTAAGTTCGAAATTACATGCCAATTGAATTAATAGTTTAGGAGTTACGGTCGATCAAAGTTACACCATTTTGTCACTCACTCACTGACTCACTGACCGATCATCAAAAATCTAAGGTACTTCTAGCAGACTTAGAAACTTCAAATTTTGCACCAAGATAGGTCATTAGCCACATATAAAGGAAAAATTATAAAAACATTAAAAAATAATATACCATAGAAAACAATTTTATATTTGCGGTTTGGCAAGAACATTATGTATGGATTTTGACTGCATTGTTAACTTTGTTCGTTGTTTAAGTATTCAATTGGATGAATAAATACATGGAATAGAAAAGAATAATAAAAATGTAATACATAGACTATAATTAATTGATACATAAAGTTCATAATTCATCCTAATCCTAACTAATATTATCCTAATCCTAACTAATATTATAAATGCGAAAGTAACTCTGTCTGTCTGTCTGTCTGTCTGTCTGTCTTTTCTTCACGCCTAAACTACTGAACCGATTTGTGTGAAATTTGGTACAGACATAGTTTGGAACTTGAGAAAGGACATAGGATAGTTTTTATTACAAAAAAATAAAAACAAAATATAAAATTTATGAAATGCTCTAACGGAGTATAGATAATTCCTTAAATTGTCAATAGATGGCAGTGATCGTGCAATGGTGTCGATCGTTACACGAGTTCGAATCATGTTATTATTTTAATTCATCGGAAAAAAAAAAGTAAAAAGGTATGAAAAAAATAATATCAAAATAATAAAACTTTTAGTACAAAGAAAATGCCCGAACGGAGTTTAGATAAATAATGCGAGTTGTCACTATGGATTAATAGATGGCGTTGGTTTCAAAATTGTATTGTCGGTTGTATGATAGTTTATGTGGACTGGTCCTGTTTCGTAAATTTTAATTTGTTCCGTTGTATAATTGGTGTTCCTGTGATGCTTATGAGAAACTATATAACTAAATCCACCAAGACTATATAACGGCATACGGTTACAAATAACCTATTTAGGACGGAATGTTATTAAAGCCGTTATTATGACTGTCACTATTCCACGCGAACGAAGTCGCGGGCAAAAGCTAGTTAAATTAATAAAGCTAAAACTCCATTGTATTGCGATAAATTTCGATTGTATGCGCGCTCGATAGATGGCGTTGTACCTGTCTGAATCGCGCTATGGTTTCGTTACCGAGCGCAGTATAAGTAGTACTTTAAAATAATTCGATAATTTTCATTTGATAGCGCCACCTACCTATGAAAAACCATTTCGAAACTAAAAAAATATTGTAGCTATATTCGGAGAACTTAAGTTAGCCGGATTAGATAGTAGATTTATTATTGTTACTGAAACAGTTATTTAGGCGAATAGTTTATTAATATAACATAGACATAGGTAGTTACAATATCTAGTTGTTTACGTGTTATTTAGTTTAGTTATATTTATTTTGTAAGTTAGTAGATTTATGTTTATTTAGCTCGTTGAAAAGAAACAAAAGAGATAGAGAATGGGTTCTAAGCAAAGCAGTAGCTGAAGTCCAAGAAATTATGAGGTCACCTAAAAAAAAAGAAAGAAATACACTTACAAAAAATAAATGAGATCCCACCAAAAACATTAAAATAATGTAAAAAAATGCCAAGTTTCTCGATGCAGTCTTTCCATCGTAAAAAGTTTTGAGATCTCATAGAAGCCAAGTCCTATTCAAATTATTTTGTAGTTATAAATCAACATTTAGTAATTGTATCAATAGTTTTCTTTATATTATAATTATAGTGACTTGGCAATGAGCACAAGAAGAAACAAAACGGCATATTTGGAGTTGAAAGTCACACACCGCATGCGTAAACATTAATATCACAAAATTAATTTTCTTTTGGTTTATCCGTGTCGTCCCAACCGAATTTCGGCAACGGCAGTCAGTCTCATCCAAGACTAGTAAACTGCGCAGGACATAAATTATAATGCACAATTGCACAAGTGTGTACGCAAACACTAGTGTTAGTGTACTCTCGGTTCATTTACTTTCATAAAGCGATGGCCCGTAAGGTACTTATTTTTTATTATTGCATTGGAGCATGTAGTCGGTAGTGATCTGATCACAGGTCTCGTCAGTAACATTTGCACATAATTCCAGGAGGCTGACCACAACCTTTTACAAAACAATCTTATTTCAAGAGAGTTTTGTTTCAAGCTTATAATAACCTTACTCATATTCATACCATGACCTTCATTGTGCAATATTATTGTATTCCTGCTTAGGGCTGGGAAAGAACGAACTATTTGTGAGATTAATCTATGGCCTGCTAAAAAAAAAAAGAAACAACGCTATATGAACTGTATAGCGTTGTCCCTTTCACACGTCGGCGTCGGTCCGAAATCCAATTATGGAGTTTTACAAATACAATATTAACTTTTTAATTAAAAAAAAGAAACTTTGTATTAGTATCTAATTATTATAAGTTATTATCAATAATTTTCATGAAATTAACACAAATATTAAAAGATTTTACTTAAAAAAATGAGAAAAACAATTGTAAAAATTAAAAATATGCTGCGGTTACGTTCACATAATAGGAATCGGAACAAACTGTGTTCTTATCAGCTGTATATCGTATGAGATCGTAAACAGCAAAATTCAAAACTTCAAAAGTGTTTTAAGTGGTTTTCTAAGTGGTTGGAGTTATTTTATCATAATTGCTTTGAATATGATCCTGAGTATCGCCCGCCAGTATTATGTAGCCAGTTGGTTCAAGGAACAAACATGGAATCAAGGTAAGGTTAAACACTAATTCAATATATTAAAAGTTTTAAACAAAGAGACATTTTTCTGTATCGTTTTACGAAGATAATTTGAAACAATATCTATGTAGTATGTGGTCAGTCGGTGTTCAGTGTTTTGTTATGATATTTGCAGCCGAAGAGTTAATCGGGTGTCCTGGCGGCAGCTAGAACTCCTCTGGGAATTTTTAAATTCCAACAAATCCATCGCGACTGCCCACAATCGTTCTCGTGTGTGTTCGCGCAGCGGAATGTTGTTAAATTTTAAGATTTTAATTATGCAGATATTTAGTGTATGACGTCGTATAATTGTGTATGGTAAAAAAAAATTTGTGCACGCAGCCATTGTGGAGAAATTCACCAAAAACTGATTCCGCTGGGCGAACGTTGTCCTGGCGGAACTTTTTTTAATCCATAGCCTTTAGAAGAAAAGAGATGTGTCCAAAAATTAGTGTGTATTTGTGTGTAATTGTGTATGTATGAATAAAATTAGTGCATGCATAAACTTCGGAGATATTCAAGTTTCCGCTACGCGAACGTTTGGCCATTAGCTAGTTTTCATATAAAGCGCTTACATAGAGAGTTGTAGATTTTTACATACGTTGTTTTGAATTTGTTTATATTTGTTTAAAAAACAGATTTAGAAAAAATCGTAGGGCTTAAAAGATAAAAATATAAACGTAAAATACGCTTATTAGGTCTTAGTTCTTAAAGTATGTACTTTGAGGTCTAGATTTTCACGTTTATACAAACCTTGTAAGTGTCTGCAACATGTTGCCAAGTATCAATGCTGTTCCGTTAGTAATTAAAGAGTTATAGGACAATTTACCATGAATAGATCACTGTTTATAAAGCAGTCAAATATCACGACGTTCTAAAGGAATTGCATGGTAAAATTTATGCCAATAATTAGTGTATTCATTCAACTATTCACAGGCAAAATTTCAGGTCATTAAATTCAGTAATTAAAGAAAAACAATTATAATACTGACGAAGCATCGAAAACCTACATAACCCGACCAAGTTCGGATGGCTACAAAAAAGCGGCCGTGCAATATATTTAGGTAACATCCCAAAATTTACAGTATAATACCGGTATTGAATTGGTATAAGTGATAACATAATTGTTGTTTCGATATAATTTATAGGTCATTTATTTTTGTACACCTACTTTTTTAAATGTATTTGACTATGACAGAAAGTAGGTACTATTTACGTAGGTACAGACCCCTTAGGGAAATTAAATAATTACCACATGTAAGTACTGTCTAGGTAAATATTTATCATATTGTAGCTTATTACACTATTTAACCAATGGACTAGGCATGCACGAGCGTTCCCCTTTGCAACTTCAGTGGATCAAGAATCTAATAACTTAAAAAAACTACTTCTTGAATCGATATTTATCGTAGATAGTGGCGTTATTATTAAAAAAATATTTTTCATTCAAGAAATGCAATTGTTTTATTTTTCCTAACCCTTGTGTACGCAACTGTACCATATTAATAAATACTATATTGGAAAGTTAAGAACGTTTCTTAGATATATGGCACGGCCGCTTTTTTGTAGCCATCCGAACTTGGTCGGGTTATGTAGGTTTTCGATGCTTCGTCAGTATTATAATTGTTTTTCTTTAATTACTGAATTTAATGACATGAAATTTTGCATGTGAATAGTTGAATGAATACACTAATTATTGGCATAAATTTTACCATGCAATTCCTTTAGAACGTCGTGATATTTGACTGCTTTATAAACAGTGATCTATTCATGGTAAATTGTCCTATAACTCTTTAATTCCTAACGGAACAGGATTGGTACTTGGCAACATGTTGCAGACACTTACATGGTTTGTATAAACGCGAAAATCTAGGCCCCAAAGTGCATACTTTAAGAACTAAGACCTAATAAGCGTATTTTACGTTTATATTTTTATCTTTTAAGCCCTACGATTTTTTCTAAATCTGTTTGTTAAACAAATATAAACAAATTCAAAACAACTTATGTAAAAATCTACAACTCTGTATGTAAGCGCTTTATATGAAAACTAGCTAATGGCCAAACGTTCGCGTAGCGGAAACTTGAATATCTCCGAAGTTTATGCATGCACTAATTTTATTCATACATACACAATTACACACAAATACACACTAATTTTTGGACACATCTCTTTTCTTCTAAAGGCTATGGATTAAAAAAAGTTCCGCCAGGACAACGTTCGCCCAGCGGAATCAGTTTTTGGTGAATTTCTCCACAATGGCTGCGTGCACAAATTTTTTTTTACCATACACAATTATACGGCGTCATACACTAAATATCTGCATAATTAAAATCTTAAAATTTAACAACATTCCGCTGCGCGAACGCACACATCGTTCTCTGCAAGCTAAGGAGTACTCACGAAGAAAGTGGAAGGAAATTACTGAAATTTTGAACGCGCAAGGTGATGGTACTCATAAAGATTGGGCAGGCTGGACTAAAGTAACTACTTGTGACTTTTTATTTTGTCAATATGAATTGGGTATGTTTTTAATTTATTGATATTAATTTAAGCAATATTTTTTTCAGTACTGGGTAGATTACAAGGCCAAGTTAAAAAAACGGGTTGCTGTCTTGCGGGCTTCTCATGTGCAAACTGGGGGAGGGCCTTCTACTGAAAAACCATTGTCAGAAATAGAACGAAAATTTCTTCAAATCCTGGGAGAAGATATTGGCCAGGGTTTACCAGGCGTTCAGGTGGAACTAGTAAGAAAACATACCTAAGTAATTAAGCATAATTAATTGTTATTTATAATATTAAGCACATAACTCATTATGTTCCCTCTTTGTAGCCTCCAGAGATTGGCACTGCTTCGGCAGATGTAGATGTGCATGAATCCCCTGCTTCCGAATCCATTTTACACAACATTGATTTGTACGATGATCCAACAGTCTTTGTTCCTATCCAAGACCCACCTTTACAACCTAGCACAGAGCCACTGCCTCAAAATCCTCCTCTGGAACCCCTAGTCCAAGAAACACTAGCCTATTCCCCGAGAACTCCTACTACCCCGACCCCGCAACATGCCACTACATCTGCGGCCCGCTCTCCGCGACACCGGCGTCGGAGGCGCGAACCACCTATGTCGCAGGAGGCTGCAAGACGTGCGCTCGTGAGGTCTACTCAAATGCATGCTGAGGCTGCTGTGAGGAGTGCCGAAGCATTGGAGAAGATTGAAAGGTACAAAGTTTAAATTATGTTCAGACTATAAATCTCCGCTCAGCATTCCAACCATGTCAGAGTATGTCTTTTAATAAGGCATTAAAAAAATTAAATATTAATTAAGTTTTATTAAATCACATCATAAAAAAAAGGTCTAAATTACATTAAAAAAAAAACAATAATATATAAAATAAAATAGTACTTCTATATTGTTTCAGGATCTTAAATGCCGCCTTTCCCACAGCCGCTGAACCAGTGCTTCACGAGTAGCCAAACCCTGTTGCAGCGCGATATTATTGCTCCGTGGCTGTTCACTCGCATGGTTTTGTGGTTGTAATTGGGCTTCACTAATCACATCTTCATTGTTTAGTTGTTGCACAGATAAGTTGGCCCTATTGCAAATGTTGTGTAATATAACACAAGCATTTATAATAGAGCCAGCTACTTCTGGTGAGTAGTGCAAGACTCTGTGAACAAGTAAGCAACGAAAACGTGCTTTGAGAAGCCCAATAGTGCGCTCTATAATGTTCCTTGCATGGACATGTAAGTCAGTGTAGTGTGCTTCTGGTGAGTTAGGTGCTGCATCAAGTATTGGCGTCATCATGCTCTTTCTTAAAGGGTATCCGGAATCTCCTACAACAAAGTTAATTAAAATTATTATTGTCCAGTTACAGTTGAATTTAAATACAAAATGTTTTTTTTAACAAGGATAATGAGTGTGTAATACATACCAAGAAACCAAGTATCTTCTGTGTTGCTAAGATCTTCCAAGTGAGCTCTTAGTGGATGAATAGCCCATATAAAAGAATCATGAGTTGCACCACCATGACTTGCATCTACACTGATTATTTGCATGTCTGCATCACAAACCTAAAAATATATTGTCTATTATCTAAAAGACTGTCAAGTGCCATATTTATGATTAAGAATTGTTTGTATGTTCTGTTATAGTAGTAAGTGATTATAAAACTTTATGTTTTGTTTAAACCTGTTTTTTTTTATTTATTTTCAATACTTTAATTAGTTAACTTCTACTTGACACTAAATAAACACTTACCAATTGAACATTTAAGGAATGGTAATGCTTGCGACAGAAGTAGCGCTCCTCATGTAGTACTGGGCGTACTATAGCTACTTGGGTACAATCTATACACCCTAGAACCCCTGGTATTCCAAATGTATTGTAAAATCTGCAATAGATAAGTGGATTTAAAATTTACAATTCCTCTCAGTCTATTTTAGTCCACTGCTGGGTTTTATTAATCACTACAAAATTATAAATGCTACAGTGAGTTTAAATATGCTTTTATTTTACCATTGAGCCCATCCAATAGTATTATCTATAGGCATTCTGTATCTTCACTAAACATAATATTGAATAAAAAAAGGTACATACTTCATTTTAATCTTGTTGCGTTCTTGATTATTTATTGGGAACTTTATGTATTTCTGTCTCATCTGCGGTAGGTTAAGACACGCAGTAACCTGTGCGATGACAGAAGAAACAGTCTGCTGAGCCACAAAATGACCCTCATTACTGCCTACTGGACGTTGGTATGAACCGGTTGCATAGAATGATAATGCAATTAATACCTAGACAAAAGGAATGTACCCAGTTAGTACCTATGTATGAAGTGATAAATGGCACATATACACTTGCTACTTTAGTGTTATTCGCGGTACAAATAAGGGTTTTTACCTTCGTTTCTACAGACAAGTCTGTAGATCTTTTAGGGTTCTTCATCAGTGGCCTCAATTCATCGCACAGATTATGTGCTAGATCTTTTGTTAGTCGGTACCGTTTAACAAACTCCACATCATCTAAGTTAAAGGGGTCGCATTCCTTACGTAGCTGCATACGACCCCGCTTCCTTGTGCTGTGAACTTCTGCGTTATCAGCTTCCAAAAATTCAAATAATTCGTATGCATTCGCCATCTAGAACCAAGCAAGAAATTAAATAAGTAAGTACCTATGTACTAAAATCAATAGCTAAATAATTCACTAGGCAAGTTTACGTAAATAAATACATTTTACTTACTTTATATGACACGAAAATGTTTTTTTTAAATAGATATTTGCAAAAAAATAATACTTCCGTCGAGCCAGAAGAACTTTTTTAAGATTGCTAAATTTGACGTTTAAACAATATTGCTTCTTGTCAAAAGTCACGTCGTGGTACGAATTGAATGAACTTTTTAGAGGTTACGTCACCAAAACCGCTAAGAAAATAATATTGTTTTAAAATGATAATAAGCTTATTTTAAGAAGGTCATGGTACGAAAAGTCAATGTAAGATTATTATAATACTGTTATAAGAGCTGGCGGTAGGCCTCCAGGCAGCAAGCAGCTTTTAATTGGTGCTCATTGCCAAGTCACTATAATTATAATATAAAGAAAACTATTGATACAATTACTAAATGTTGATTTATAACTACAAAATAATTTGAATAGGACTTGGCTTCTATGAGATCTCAAAACTTTTTACGATGGAAAGACTGCATCGAGAGACTTGGCATTTTTTTACATTATTTTAATGTTTTTGGTGGGATAACCTGTTTATAGGTACAATTTGAATAATTATGTATAATAAATATTCATTAAAATTAACCAAAACAACTTTACGACGTTCGATTTTATGAATAAAATACATTGTAGCTGTTTGAGATAATGCAAAATGGCATACTTTACAAACAACCACCAATATCCACATTCAATAACAATATTGTTAATAATTTATTTAGCTCTGACATTTTTTCCTCCTTTGGTTGCAACACATTTAGTTGCAAAGGTGATAATAAATCATAATATTATTTGCCGTTATTGCTTGAAAACGACAAATCCAGCTCAAATAATATAATTTGTGGCTAGCCATTGCGTGCTGGGTAGCAGTCATAATATCCGTAGTCAGAATAAATTACAAATTGTTCTTGATGCGAGCCTGTTCCAACGTAGGCTATTGTCCTCTTTTATTATAACGGAAATTTCCATTAATTTAGTGTCCGACTGAATAAGTTTTTTTTCGCCGGTCATAAAGAACATTGGTAATCTGTGTGTGTAAAAAGTATTTTTTGTAGTATTTTTTAATCAACTCTAATTCTATACAGCAAAAAAAAAATCAAACTCGATTAACACATTTTCAATCAATTGAATGTTAATAGATCCCATTTTTTTTTTTAATAATTTAATTGTCATTTTTCTGTTACGAGTATCATTATTATTTGTCATGCTATTACTTAAAGTGATTATCTATTGTAATTTGTAATAGTCAATCTATTTTTTTCCTTGTTTAGTGCCCTTCACATAGTTGAGTGCGACACAGATCTGTATAAATACAGACTGCAAAAAAGACCGTGAACGTCAATCAACACAACGATCAATTTAATGCGTCCGCGCACCGCCAGCTGACGTCATTCCCGCAGCCATCTCGGGGAACTATGTGTTCTAACTTTAAACTCCATTTAAATTTTGTGCAGTAAGTGGCGATGATTCTTGCTTTTATTTTTGGTTTTTATCCAGTTTCTTGGAAGATGTGTTCAGTTCTCAGAATAATCTTTGCAAATTATTATGAGATGGCAACAGCAAGATTCTTGCGAAACAAAAACATGTCTCGTTCTAATGACTGTCGAATGAAAAAAACGGTTGCAAAATGTGGGAATCTGCGTCGTAAAAGTTTAAACAATACGTCATCCAGCTTCAAAAGTATTTTTTTTTGTGTTAGTTACAAGCTCGAATAATCTACCCTTTTATGGTTCTTCGTTTTTTCTAATTATATAAGACTGCATTCCGATCCAATTAACGGTCCATTCGACTCGATAGACATATTGAAATAAAAATACAAGCTCACAACCCTTTAATGTGAAGCCGGCGTCGTCGGAACAGGTTCTACGAAAAGGCTGGTGATAAATTCTTCTAGGAACCGATTACGATTCGACAGCAAAATTCCCTTTAAGGGCACCATGAATCTTACCCTTTACGGCGATTAGAGGGAGATGAATGTATGTGAGAGATTATCCAGATAGGGCCTGCATGCCTCGCCCTACTCGTATTTATGGAGCTGGTTTCGAAACCTGTTTGTGCTGGCTGGACATGCGTTCTACGGAGGGCAAATAAAAGACATAACGGAGCGAGAGTAGCCACCCGCCACCGGAGCGGCGCGGCGTGGTGTAGCGTGATAATTGTGTGAGGAATGCATTTGCGCCAACGTGTGAAAAATACACGACCTCTGTGGTCTTGACGTGTGATTTGAATAATGTAGAAACACAACACATTTTGGTGAGCGATGCAATCGGATTCTGATTTCACTTGTTAAGACTTGCGCGGAATGAGCCGGATCGCCTTGACTCTTTATTACGTTTTACGACCTTATTAGGGTCTCTTTCACAATGAACCGATTAAGGCTAAATGATCGATAGAATAGTAAAAGCGTATTTTGAAGGCAATTTCGTTGTTTCTTCATTGAATTCATTTGATACTCGCTTATCGAAACCATGAACAATTAACATTTGTGTCTATTACATTCAGTATTAAATTGAATACTGTTTATGTTTCGTTATTTACCGATCTATTTCGAAATGAATAAGAATAATTATCTTCACGTTGGTACCTATTATGAATAGACATTTAAGAGACCTTTGTTTCATTCATAGCATGTTTAAACGAGGCCACTACCCGGCCTGAATAAACATATAAATCGCGCTGTTTCTGTCCGTTCAATAAATTTCTAAAGAGGACAAAATAAAGGCAGATACATTACATTGGCTATTACCAGTCTTGTCTCTTTCCGTCGAGGCCATTTAGATACGAAAACACCTACTGAGTAAATAACTACACTACTCTGAGCATTCAACGTTTAAAATACGGAGATGTTAAGACAATACGTTCGGAGGCATGACCTGAAACCGGATTAACTCGTCGCCAGGTAAATAACATTCAGAAATAAAAAAATAAACAGTGAAATTTTCCGATAGATTTGAACCATACATGCTATTTAAAACGAAAACTTTAGCCATGAATTAATGATTTCGTCCGTTATTTAGTTTTTCAAACAAGCGAGTTGATCAAGATTGTGATCGCGTGCGAGAGAGATAGCGAGTATTCAGTAGTTCAAGTAACGGTGTTCGGGGTGAAAGTACACATAATAACGTAACGTCCGCAAGCAAGTGTGTAGGGACTGTTTAGCTTCGAGTTTACATTTTAAACAGGTATTTACGTTATAGTATATTTCTTAACACCCTTTGGAAATTATCGTTTAATGAACACGTAAAATTTTTAAGTAGGTAGGTATCGTATAATCAAAATAACGATACCTACCTACTTATTATTTTTACTTGTAGGTATCTGTGTAGATTTCTACATCGTAAAACTTTACAAAAACATATCAAAGACAACAAAGCATGAACATGAATAATACCTGCCTACAATTAGGACATTTCGCACGCCGAACACGGGCAGGCGTACGAAAATATGCAAATCGCTGTTTGTCCCACACTGAGGACGGAAACGGTACTGCCGCCACTGCCGGCCATTGCGATTCCACACCGATATTGTTAAGAGACGTCACTTGGAATAAATAAATGGCATAGATTCAGTGTAGAGGATTCGCGTCGCGTTCACGGCCGCGTTCCCAGTCTGCCATTGTTCTTTACGCAACGCCAACGTGACGCGACGCTAACATTTATTATGCTTACGCAGGTGCCGGCTCTTCACCGTGTCGATTTCCAACTATTGTTCTTGTAATCGCGCTAATCTGCATATAAACACGGATATTATAAGACTGTTTCTTATAATGCAGCGCCACAAGAATGATTATTAACTCGTTTAACATAAATAGGTGCATTTTAACACTCCATTAGACGCGCGTTCTACTATTTAATTGTAGAACACACAGATGCATTTCGGGGATTTTTACGTGAATTAAATGTACCTAGAGCCCCTTCACAGTATTCCTCTATAACTAGTGATCACTATTAGCATCCCTGCAGCGACCTGCACGCCCGCATTTGTTAGTTTTTCACGCCAAAACTACTATAGTAGAGAACGCAACTTAAGCAGTGTTAAATGACCACAGCGACTGAAGATCACCACGTGTTGCACTTAAACCGTGTTCAATATTCAATGTGATTATTTGTAAATTGTCGTGTTTCATTAATGTCGGTCTGTTACTATCACGTTTTTAACACGACCTGCAATAAAAATTAAATGAGCTCGGGAAGCCGGCTCTAGTGCGCCCTCATAAATCTTCAATAACGGTCGACCCAACATAAAAAGGGCATTCGGCTGTCTATTCAGGTTCAGAAAATATTGTAACCATTATTTTTTACACTATCGTTCATTCTTGTCTGGCTTTCTGTACGGAAAAAAGTGTTTAAAAAAGTAATTAAAGCGTTTATGAGTGAGAGGTATACTTGATAGTGAAAGAAATGGGTGTTATTGAGTAAATGAAAACGAGTTTTTGCTCCGCAAACAATCGAATGGTTTCTGCAGCAAACTGAACGCTACAAGTAGCGACATCTATTGTTCAACAACGAAACTAAAGTTAATCAATCAAAATATCTACATGTTTTGAATCAATATTACTTCTAGCGCAACAGTTCAATTAAAAATATTTTTCAGGATGACAAGCAAGGTTAATTAAGCAGTGATTAATTATGAAACGCTTGTATGAAAAACATTTACAAATATTCTTGCCGACATCAATCGATGAAAACAGTTAAAGATTAGCTTACAATTAGCAAACAAACCCGGCAAACAAAATACAGGTTCTATAATAACCCCTTCCTCCTCTTCCCAACACCCCCTTGCGTGTCTAACAGACGCTTTTCTTAATTAAGTAGTTGTTGATTCACGCGCACGCTCGCTTTGCGATGCGTGTCACTGACCTTCGCGCAATTGTGGGCCGGATACGGCTGTCATGCGTTTGTGTACTTCATCACCCGGCGCTGCCTGCTTTATATCAAAACAAAACATCGCGAACACGACTTCTGACTCATTATTTAGTGTTAATTAATACAATCGTCTTTTGTTTACACGCACTTTTCACGCGCTTGATTAGCCGTCTGAATCAGTAATCAGGTTACGTGGACACCGATGAATACCTATCTCAGTGCGATTTAAATTGTTCTGTGTTTTGTTTGAATAGGTACAGTTAGTACGTGGGAGTGGGATTCAAACAAAACTGTGATTGCATTTAATTAAAGACTAAAATGCTTATTCAAATGGTAATAACATCCGCTAAACCTAAATAACATGTCTGTGCAAAAACAAAATTGCATAATTTCACCCCCATTGTCTCAACCTCCACGTCATTACAGTCAGGTGAGGGTTATTATGGAGCAAAGATTAGGGTGACACTGCATTCCTGCACGAATTTCTAACACCACCCCACAAAACGTGCGCTAGACGTGTCACAATTTCCCCGTTCGCCCCCATTTCACCCCGCACGCCCGTTCGCCTCGAGGGGTGAGTTCGTCGCGTGCCACAGCCAGTTTCGTCGGCATGCAAATTTAATTTTGTTATTTTTATTCCAACTTTACAAGGGCAGTGGGGGAAGCAAAGTATGATAAAGGGGCATAATGTGTATTAATGTTCGCCCGGTTTCCTAAGCTCGTATAATATTCACATGTAAAGGGGCTACCTTGAGGATATTTTATTATTGACTACACCATTTTGCACTTAAATATGATAACCTCACCGCGTATGCGGAATTGCATAAAAGTTTTACAGTTGAAACAAGTTTTTGGGTCACGAACTCGCAATTAATATAAGTTCTTTGTTTGGCCTTTTTGCATACCTTTGAGATTTCCAAATAATTGCATATAAAATTTTAATAATTCAAGCGCATAATTGCCTGTTAGTTACCATCCTCTTTAGCTTCGGTACATAGTTTGTTTATTTAGAACATGTGCAATACATACCGCAGTGGCAGCGTACCTCTGGTGCATTTAAAGGTAAATATGTAAAGTTATGCTAACTACATGAGCCAACGGGCGCGCACGCAAAATTTGCGATGTTCCGCCAACGGAATGCAGATTACTTCGTTACCGAATATCAAGATTGTATAAATCTGTCAATGAGATAACATTTGCTCCGATGAAGCTATCTTCTTCATTTGCAATTTAGAATTGTATGACCTTTTACAATTTGGGGGCTATGTAAAAGTACAAAGGGGATGAATGGGGGTGATTTATCTGTCATGTTGACTCAAAAGACATTATTATTTTAACAACATTCTGTCTTTCGCTTTCTTGGAATATTAGCATGAATATGTTAATGTTCAAAAGAAGAGGTTAATATAGTCAGTTGAAATGTGCAAATTGGTGTGACGCGGCGCGCTTGTCAAACATCGTTACATGATACGTATTAAAGGACTTGTAACAGACATGACACGACATTAGGGGTTAGCTAATGTACATTATTAATCTGCACATTGAATTATCGCTGACAAATATCTGAGACAGGCGTACAATTAGTTGAATAATACACCGTGATCGATCGTAATCTTGTTACTCATAATTACTAGCGGTTCAATGAACAGCCCGCTCGCATTATCGCTAGCATTTGTTCATATTGAAACTTGATTAATAAACAAGGTTGGCTAAACATCAATTAACAAAATAAATACGAACTTTGATTAGGTACGAGATAATTGAGAGCATGTGTTTTACGCGGCACGATTCGGGGACGAGACGAGGCGACACACTAGTGCTGCGAAACCAATTAAAATCAAATTGCAAGGTAAACAAACAGGGAGGGGACCGCGGAAGCTTATCCAATATCCGAATTCCGTTAACTGACACAAAGGACTGTCGCTTCCACCGCCGCTTTGTGAATACACAACATCGCATGTGTATTTCAAGAGGTATACGGATGATGGCTTTGCCAGTAGTTGCTGAGCCGCGCTATCGGCTGAGCTATGTACTCCGTTTGTTTGGATAGTATATAATGTGCTATCAAAACGGAATTGATCGAACATGCTCCTGTTTATATTAATGGGTCGGATTATGTTACACGTTGTATTACATATTGTAATTAATTAATTAGTTAAGTAATATTTTCGTGTTGCGTATTTATGGTAGCGAGTTCTGCACGGAAAAAATACCAGTACAGAAAAGTGATGTAGAAATTTGTTTGTTAAATAATTAAAGTAAACAACCAGAGTAAGGGTTCATGTTACACCTACAAAATCTCAGGCTAATATGTGAAACATACTCTACTTAGCAATAGCGGCGTATAATATCAACTCCACTAAAGTATTCCACACAAACATCTTGGTATTTTCGGAGCGATATGCGGCTTAGAAACGTGACTACCAAACATAAGGTTTTTCCATAAACATAAGTAAAACAGGACAAAACATTCTCAATTATGTAAAGCGATATTGTTTACTGAATGGTACCGACAACTTGCTACCAACCTTTGAAACTTAACTAGTTTCACATTCAAAAGTTGGCCCCACTGGCCGATGGGGCAGGTCGCGAGCGCTGACTGAACGAAAGTGACCGAACTTTGAACGATGAACAACAATGTGAACAAAGTTCCAACGATCCGAGCAATATTTGTACGGAGCCCACGGAAGTTCGCAACTCTGGAGTTCCGAGCTCCGAGCCAATATAAAGTTAGTTACCGTTTGAATACATACATATAAATACACTAAAGGCCCCGAGGCACCGAGGTCGCGGGACTCCGAGGTCGCGGGACTAAGGTATTATCGTGACCCCGGAACGTAAAGGACTATTGAAGGACACCGTGGATTTTAGTCAGTACAAGTCTGACAGTTCCCGCTCTGCCCTGGGTGGGAGGACTCATTTGATGATTTCACCAAGATAAAAAAAGAGGATTCTAGGTAAAACTTGCCAACCGCTAAGTATACAATAACTCTCGAACAGTTAAGGAATAAACGATTACACTGATTTAGTGTTAGAACAATGAATAAACATGAGAAGAAATAATATCAAAAGGAAAACGTCCTTATATATTGACGCAGATGGCTTTCAAAATCACGAAGAGGGTTGTGCAAAATTATGAAAACTGGCGGAGTCGCTTGCTGCCTACGTTATTAGATCCCAACTCTTTATTATGTAAATATAATATACGTTGGCCCAGCGGCGACGAAATTTAATATAGGCACTTTGAATAATTCAAGGAATAATCAACATCATGACTTTTTCATACTCAAAATAAGTGTTTAATATGTATGTGATTTTTAAAGACTTATCGATCTAAACGTACTATATAAAACGCTCTCTGAAATATTGAATTTCCATCTATATAAAAAAATAGAGAACCACAGAATTGTAAATTAAGTCACACTCGAGTTTCAAATTCATAGGAACAATCTATTCAACTGCAGACGTGGACGTGACATATCGCCGATTACGTAGCAGAGTTACACGTGGCGGGGTTGGTATCAAAGCGGCATGTAAAGTATCATTATACAGGCTGTAACGGATTGGGTATATTCATCGGGAAGGCAGGGCTTCTTTGGATGATACCAAATGATATGGCAAGGTTTTTTTAATCCTATCTTTACATGTACTGAAGTTATGACATTTTTTAAAACTTCGATACCAGATACCGAACTTTTAAAATTCGAATAAACACATCACTAGCACTAAGTCAGCTGATCGGTGTCAGCGAACTATTTGTAAGTGAACATAAAACTCCTACTCCTGGTATTTCTGAGCGAATGGTTCCGCATGATTATTTTTTGTTTAAAAAAATAATATTACTGATTTTTCTTATACCTATGACATTTGGAGCAAGAACTTTTATCAACCCGACAAATGATCCAATCTCCGCCTAGTGTAAACATAAACAATGCCGACAGTAGTGTCTGTATTTTGCAATTCACACTTCCAATTCATCCTTTGAGATGTGAGTTTCTTTGTTTGTAAACTCAACCACGATACTGGATACTTCATAGTGAAAGGCAAGGTGTATTTAAAAAAAAAAACTTTGGTCAAATCTGAACTTGTTTAACTAAATTGTAACCCCTTATTACAATTTTCAAATTACTATTGACTCAATTTGCTTGAAGATTGCATTAAAACGAATCGATTCGTATAATCATCAACTCGTTTTCCATTGAATTGGTCGTAATACATACAAGGTTTTGTTTGTTTAAATTAGTAAACATTATTGTTTGCCATTTGAACCTCTTAGAATGAAAAATCGATTTAGTAAAATAATTAAGTCAAACTTAACCCAAAACATCTAACGTATGACTTGGACTCCTGGTACAAATAAAATGAGTGAGTGGGTTCCGTTCATGATTTTTAAAATAAAGTTGAAGTTTTATTTTTTTCTTATAATTATGATAGAAACTATTAACAACAAGAACAAAGTTTGTTTTTAATTACCTACAAAATTATACACGCAAGCATAATTAATTTATGACTGTCTGTCTGTAGGACTAACTGAAAAAATATTGGAATTTCATGCTCTGTCGGTGCGGTGCTGTTTGTTCCATGGACTACCAGTTTTTCAACATCGTGTCCGTGGAACGCAAAGGACAATTAGAAGGAACAGAATGAACTTTTTGTCAGTAAAGATTGACAGTCCCTTTCGCTCCACCTAGGGCGAGAGGACTCATTTAATGAGATTACCACACAAAGGAAACTCGTTCGATCACGTATTTTTAATTTAATTCCAAATTCCAAATTTCAATAATAAATTAAAAGATTGTTTGTAAAAATGTCGCAAATATCGCAAAACTGTTGAAAAGAAATTAAAAAAGTACTAAGACTGCATGAGTAATGAGAATTGGTATTGCCAAAATGAAAACCGTATGCTTAAAGAACCCTGATTTAGTAGTACTTAGGTTTAGGGGGCGTGATCATTTGCCGTCCTTGTCGTGTCTTGGAGTTCTGGTACAATTAAAATGACAATGGGTTCCGTTCACGTTTTTTTTTAGTAAAGTTGAAAACATTTTTTTATCTAATAATTATGACGAAAACTATGAACAACAAGTAAATAGTTTATTTTTTATTACAAAATGAGACACGCACGCATAATTAATTAATAATTAATTGTTAGTGTTTGTCTGTAGGACTAATTTAATGCTCTGCCGGTGATGTTTGCTTTACATGGATTACCATGTAGTGTCGCGACATCATGGTCCTGGAAGGAACAGGATGAACTTTTTAGTCAGTACTGACAGTCCCTTTTGCTCCACCTAAGTAAGGCGCGAGGATTCATTTATTAAGATAATCACACAAAAAACAATATTTCATGACGTGTCTTTATTTAGTCCAATTTATGTCAATCCTACTTCCTACTAATGTTACAAATGTGAAAGTTTGTTTTGATCGATGGATAGATGGATGGATGTTTGTTCCTCTTTCATGGAATAATCTCTGTACGCATTTGGTAGAAGTTAGGTTCATTCAGTTTATAACCTGAATTAATACATAGCATAGTTTTTAACCTGATTTTATGTTCCCACGGGGTGAATTTTAAGTTGTAGAGGGTGAAACCGCTGGCAACAGCTAGTTATAAATAAAATGCTTGCAAAAACGTCGCAAAACTGTTACGAGAAAATAATTAAAGTACTAGCACTGCATAAAAAATAGGAATTGTTATCGCCGAATTTAAAATTGTTTGCATAGAGAACCCTGATTTCATCGTTACTTAGGGTTTAGGGTCAGGTGAACAATTGATGTCCGTGTATTTTAAATTACTCCTGGTACAGACAACTTTGATTAGTTTTAAAATAACTTAAATAATGTTTACCCAGTGTTATGTCATGGGTTCGAACCCAGCCAGGCATACTTAGTACTTTGTATTATTTATTTTATCACCACTCTTAAAACTGTGAAGGAAAACATTCACGATGTTGTCCTAGAACCAAAAATTTTAAGATAATACTTATGTGACATCTACCAACCCACACTGGGCCCCAGTTGTAGATTATTGCTCACTATCTCGCAAAGAGAAGTTCTGTGTCCCAGCATCGGGAACATAACATCCTGATGATCTTGATCAAACAGTATTTATTTTATTTCGTAATGAAAGCTCAGAGTTCATCAGACTCTGACGCATTACAAACGTACAACCTTAGATTAAAAATGTATAATGTATCGTAGAACATTTATGAATGATCCAATGTAGGTACCTCAATCATAATAACAATAATATGATCTGTAGTGGATTTTAAATAAATTATTGTTCAAAATTGATTTTAAACTACGTAATTAACTCATTATATTTTTACACTGGTGTATTTGATTTACTTAAAACTTTATCGGAACTGAGATGAAATTTTAGATTGTAAAATAATCTTCAACAACATTTTTTAATGGTAGTGGTCATGGACATTAACTATTACACCGACCCTATACCAGGGTAGCAAAAACTTGAGCTTTATTTCGTATTATTTTTATTGTTCGTCACTCTCGTCAGTCGTCGACTATTCCGCGTGCAGTTAAGACTTGTTGCTAATTCTTATTCGTGTGATTAGTTCAGTACGGCTACACTATTGACTTTTTCTTTTTGTGTTTTCAAAATGTCGTTGAGTAATAGTGAATGTTTTGAAATGACGTTGTGTATCGGAGCAAAAGATGGCAATTTGCGAGCTGCCCGAGAACTGTACCGTCACCGGTTTATCGAGGGTAGACCAGAAGACCAGCGACGACAACTGCCTTCGTTGGCGTCCGGTGCAACGTTACGTGAACCTTGTGGTGGAGAATAACTTAGTGTTTCAACACGACGGAGCGCCGGCAGACTTTGCTCGAGATGTGCGGCATTATTTAGATGAGCGCTTTCCTCAGTGGATCAGTCGTGGTAGTAGAAACGTAGCTTGGTCTCCGCGAAGTCCTGATCTGACGCCATTAGACTTTTTTTATGGAGATTCATTAAAAATTCAGTGTACTCAGTGCGGTGCGATACAGTGGACGAAATGAAAGTGCGTAATAAAGAGCGGCCTTGTGCATTCGATTCCAAGGTCGTCACATAGAACGTCATCTTTAACGTAAGTTAATTTTCTAAATTAAGTAAAGTTTTCTATTTATTCGGTGTTAACCAATAAAAGGGTATGAAACTTGTCAGTCTTCCGGAGCAGGCGATGAACAAAGTCAGACTTAAAATGTGGACGACACCTATTTAAACTACGAGTTTCTTTAGATTTTTTACGTAAGTCTGTCTTGGTATTAACTATTAGACTGTAAATAAGTAGGTAAATTAATATTTACGCATTATTATTTTTTTACGTCACGGTAAAGTATGTAGGTACGAAAGTGTATTGCGCGCTCGCTTTAGCGGCATCTTTCATTTTCGTCAGTTCGCGCCGACAAAGACGCGCCGCCTGCGTTAGGTTACTAGGGTACTAGGCGCGCAGGATTGCCGAAGAGTTTTATTGTGGTTTATGCAAGTAACGTGGAAAGTTATTGACCCACGTAGTGCGGAGACACGTTTGTTATGATTTCAATTTAAGAAATCGATAATACCGAAATATTAGTATCAATTCTTAGAGTACTTTATTTTCAGCTGAAACTTTGCATAGGGCTTCTATATCAGCAGGACACTATGGTGTTTAAGGATAGACATGGGGTATTTGTTACACCCTGTATACTACGCAGTCCTCTGATTTATGTGACACAGCTAGTACGTATCACATGTATCTACCCCGCTGCCGCCCCGCGGGCAGGCGGCCATTCCGTGACGTCACCAAACTGTCACTCGCACCCCGAGCACAAAATGAAAGCACGTTTTATCTCCCTTTATCGCGGACATATTATTTTACTCAAAGGATAACACCCCATACCACCCGCTGGACACACAAAAGAAAATTTCTTTCCATTTAAATTTCTTTTCAACTCTTTCTGTTTCAAACTGAATTGAAGTTAAACATTAAGTGTAAATGGATTTTAAAAACACTGAAAGTTTTAGAAAGTTTAAAAGGAACAAAAGATTCCTGTGCTCGGGTCTAGTTTTTACTCGTTTATATTAAGTGGGTACTGGATAGGTAATTAAACTCACAAAGGAAACAATAATATCTTTGCATTTTTGTTAAGCAAAAACACTACCTGTCTTGTTTCTGCACAAGTTGCTACTGCTGAAATTAAATCGTAAGCGAGATACGAAGCTGGCGTGGAAATTCGTATTTTCAGTTAAATTTAGCTCGAAGGTATAAATTGTGCGTTTATATCGTGAAGTGGTCTAGTTCATTAAGCTAATACCGGGCGCTTGTGGGTCTCGGAGTCTCCCAATTATTGCGCGATCCGCTTTTAACTGGGATTACACGAAAGTTCAGGCGGTGCTCGAATAGCTGAGGCTGTTAGTAACTCAGTATTAGTACAGGTGCTCCAATATGAAACTATGTTACGTTTAATGGGAAAACAGACATTAAACGGGGTGAAAATTTATGAAAAGTTTATATTTTAAGCGTTAAAGTTACTTTGCCTCACACTAGGAATTTCTCCTGTATCGTGGGTGCATTTACAAACATAGAAACTCACAAACACCCAGACCCGGAACAACAACTATTTGTTCCGATCATACATGATCATACAAATATTTGTTCCGTGCGGGAATCGAACCCGCGACACGCAGCGCAGCAGTCCAATTGCCCAGGCACCGCGCTACCCTGCCGTTATTTTCAGACCCTTGTTTTAATTTTATGCTTTAATTAAATATTTTTCAAGTTTCGTTTGAATTACAACGAACCTACAATGAAAGAACTTAATTTATTCACAGAGCTCGTGGTTGGAAACAGGACATCGTCTATGTTTTTCATTTAATTCAGGTTTATAATAAAATTTCACACGTAATTAAAACAAACGTTGTGTTTATAACCTACACGAGTTGAGACAAAACATTCAACGATGTCAGTTCACACAGATGTCGGAAACAAAAGGTAATTGAATACAAACAATTCACACACTCAACAATTTCGCATTATAAAAGATTCCTTTGTTGTTGTGATGAACTATTTCCAAACACTAGAAAGATTAAGACATTCTATAGGGAATAATGTTGTAAGGATCTAGTAGAAAGTAGTATTGAAAGGTAAATCATTATATTGCAAATGGCAGCCATCCATCTTGACTGCAGTCAAAGGCGAAGCAGGATAATCCATTAGGGGAAGTATGGGGAAAATGTACATCTTATATTTATAGGTAGCAACACAGAACTATTTATCATGCTGCTATTTTTATTCATTCTTAAACGGTTTCACGTAAATATGTAAAAACGTTATATGAAATCACTCGTCGTCGAAAATACACGAGCGTGTAAAATATTTTTATAATTTAGTGAGAAACTGTCTCGTATATTTAAAGTTATCACTTGGAAAAGGCAAACGTTTTTCATTTTACATTATTCAGACATATTGCGTAGACGCAAGAAATAAAACTATTCTTGAGCTTTTTAAACGCTTTATACATTTTCTCAAAATAAAAAAAAAGTAGTTATGTAATAAAATAAATCCAAGATTTCTGTACGGAAAAAGCAATTTAATTTACATGAGAACAAATTTAGAAGCTCGGTAAGTATTAAGTATATGTATAATATGCAGTACATTTTCCGAGTTAGCTGCAAGAGCACTAAACCCAGCTGTGGCCGAATGTACTATTTAAGTTTAAGTTACCCGTTTATAGTTGTCGACTGGCACCGTGCCAACGTATGGAGTAAAAGCCATAAAATTTGAAACTCGCTTATCTATACATTCACAAGTATATAACCAAAGACGCCCAAGTAACGACCCACACTTTATACTGACCCAAAAAGTTATCTGCACTCATATTTCAGGTGGTAAAGACATGCGTATTTTACCGTAAGCTGCTTTACTTAACGCCAAACAAAAGGAGATAAAACGAACGGTTTTAAGATTAAACTTAAAAGCAAAGTACATTAGCTTTTGCTCCCTGAGATGGGGAGGCTAGGAGATAATGGAACCATATCTTATCAAAACTGAAACTAAGTATAGGTGTATATCACAAAAATAAAAAGTTAATACCTATATGAAAAAGCTACGATGTGTATCTTTTCTGCACTCTTTCAAACGTGAAAGTTAAAACTCTAAACGAATGTTTAGTTCGCTTGAATAGCGAACGTTTTATATATATTTTAATTTAAATGAAAGCTTTAGTGAATAGTTCATTCAATATAATAGGAATTACAAATGGAACGGTCACGGGTACCGCGGAGCGTGGCGTGGACCGTGGTACTACAGTCAGCACACCTGAATGCTCTGAATCTATCCTATTAAGCGCGGAGCCCGGTTAACTCCCGGGGGAGCCTTTGTAACTATCCCCTTCTATACAACTGTACCCCTTCGTATATTGCATGCTACGTCAATTGCGACATAGTGGAGATAACCCGGTTCGTGCGGGTTGGGAAAAAATCGAATCAATACCTGGTTATAAAAGGAATGAGATGTTCGTTTTTTATTTATTATCCGGGTTCAAAGATAAAGAACGGTCTTTCAGATACTTTCGTGTCGCTTTTCAAAATATAGTTTCTACTTCAGCGCTTGGTTTAAGAGATTAAGTTGTTTGTCATCAATCATCGTCTTCGGCTTTTTTATGCTAAGTTTCGGATTTGTTTTGAAAATACCTAACATTCTTCGAGATTAATAGGACGAAGTTGTAATTGACTTTCAGACAACACCCCTGTAACCGGAGGTGATCCATCAAATAACTTTCACTACAAAAACGTTATTTTATGACGTTGCCATCGACAGCAATTCTTGCCTTTTCAAGAATAAATACATTTGGAGCAAAAATAGATAACTTTGTAAGGTCGCCATAAATTTTGGTTTTTATTGTCTTCTTTCTTGAAGATTGCGCGAGTTTATGAACAAAGGTGATTTTGTTAGAGGTGGAATAAAAAAAGTTTTGTATACCTGCAGGTTGTGGCGGCGGCTCAGTGGGTGCGATTTGCCCGTTGCTCCTCACTGACGACTTCTTCCTACCACCGGTCGTCGCTGGACTTTTAGTAGTCTCGCGCTCAAGCCTCTGTAAATTAAAAAAAAAAAACAACATAATAATTCGAAATCCGAAAATAATCTTGTCGATTCTTAAAATACATAAAAAATAAAAATATGAAGACAGAAATAAAACGTGATTGTATTACAACGGTCGTGAGTTAATCCGGGCTGTATATTATTTATTCTTTGTACCTTTTGCCCTTTTTTCGTAAGTCTAATTTTTATCTTATTTTTTTAGTAAAGCATTCAAATTATGTTTGGGTATTTGATACAAAAATAAAACATGACATATGGACGTGTTTCAATAACGAACTTGAGTCAAAGTAAACAAAGGACTTTGTGCTCTGAACACAATGTTTATTCGAAACACTCCATCCCTTTGATGTTTGGCTAAACGCGGGGGCCGCCCTATACATATTTTAATGAACTTCTAAACTTTTGAGTTATCAAGAACAGCCTCGTTTTGTTACAATTATGGTAATTGAAAACCGTCTCGCTTGACATTCAAACGGTATTTAACGTTAACTCCCATCACTATTTATGTTATGTGATTAGATCGAAGAACCGATGGCGTTAATGCTCGATTAATTCATTGCAAATTAACATAGTACATGTATGTTTACTAAGAACTGTTTTTTACACGTGAATGCTCATGTCTAATTACAGTTTTCTTCTTTTAATGTACACAATATTAAAATGAACTTACATATTTACATGACGTCCGTCTATTGAAATGCACCTCAAAGATTAAAAGCTCTACGCTTTACGTATTTTGTACGTTTCTAGAAGGTAATTTACTCCGTATTTCCACAAACATGTGGAAAACACGTTTGTGAAAACCTCCAAAGTAAATTGGGGAACATTCAACAGTCTCATCAAAACATAATTCAGGCCACATTCTAATTTCTTACGCTCATTGTAAGAACACAATCAGAAGGCGTTAACCTAGTAAAGTGAAGAAAGATACGAGTATCACACAATCGTAAAGGCCGTGTTTTGAAAGAACTTCTGTGAGAAGAAATTAATGGAACATAAGCATGGAGTAATGACATCAGAGGGCGCCCTTTGAAATGGAATCATTCAGCCGTGAAGCAGCAATCCACTTATTTCGGCTGACGGCGGGCGATCCCAGTCCGAATTACGTCGAGTCATGCATGACTCATGGCGTTTCGTGTCGGCTCGTGCTGACTCACGCCCGACTCTGCAAGACTCGCCAGGACTGAGGACTGCCGACTCAGCGGCGCACCTCCAGCGGTTATTGCGCTGACGGGGCGGAAACCGGCCGCCCGTTCACTGTTATGCACTAATACTGATTGATACCCGATAATCACTACTAAACCTCTTCTACCTTTTGTTATGAACGCATGCCTTTCTCAGACATAACCTGTGTATATCTAGCATTACAGTCCACTAATCAGTATTAATACTTTCTATCAATGAGAATTAATAGGCATTTCGTTCTGTACACAATAGAACTAATAAAAGAGGGAAGAAACTCGATAAATCACGATGTCAAGACCGAAACAGAAGATTTAATAAAATACCAGGCAGAGCAAAATGGTTGCCAAAAGGACACAAATGGTCCTGTATTTTAATTAATGAGACAAAGCGGTAAAGATATCAAGTTACGAACTGGAATAAAAGTGGTAATAAATAATTATATGTAGGTAAGGATGCCTAAACAATAGTAGTTGAGAAAGTAGGTGAAACTAAACCAAATAATTTGATACAAGTTGAAACAATGTTTCTGTATTAGCAAAACATACATGAATTAAATATATGTATGGCCCAGCTGACCGTGTGTTGTCATAACAAAAATTTATGGCATAAACACGCGAAACTTGGGGAGGTTGGGATGGGGGAGTCGACCACGACATGCTAAGTACTTTGTGAAAAATGGGGCAGCGTGGTGAGGGTTATCCTCCTATTCCCCCCATTGGGGAGGAAGGGGGTGGTGGAGTCGACGGTCGCGACTGAACTGTTTATGTGCACAAGCGAGCTATGCTTTGACAACTCGCTGCGTCATCGGGAAATTGACAAACAACCTGTTTGTATGGATCGAGGAACATTGTTGCCTCAGTGTGGCTCGGTCTGAATACCTATACTAACATTGTTTATTATAGCTATCTTGAACATGAACCATACTCACGCATGCATACGTGAGACGTCAATTCGGATAGGTTTACAGTAAAGTTGTTGAAAAGGAAACCGCTGCTTTGCAGTAAATGCATCTTCAGCGCAGCCCCGACCGACCATCGAGGTCGTCTTATTTTTTATTAGGAAGCTCCGTTGCTCAATCTTGTTTATTAAGTAAATGTACGCAATTAAAACATCAAACATCGTAAATAAATAATTACGCATAATAATGATCTTTCACTAAGTAACAATAAGAGTGATCAAACTCCAGAATTACATCAATTAAGACGCGAAATTTAAACAATCTACATGCGCTGAAACTTTTGTATATGAATAGAAAGTTTTTAAAACATTAATTAAAACTTTTGCATTGGTAGAGCGCGAAACGGAGAAAGTTATGAGTCATCTGGTTCACTTTATATTGACTGTGTTCTCTATACGTTTTGTATTACATCATGTTTTAATCAAACGATTGTACTCCTACGTGTAGCAGATCGAATTGTTGATTGGACAAGTACTGTTATTACTACGACTTGTATGATTTATTAATTATGGCGTAGTTATACTAACGATTATTATCTTCGTCTAATTCGCACAATGAGCTACATAGTACAACTTCATTATTTCCCGCTAAAAATAACTATGTAACATGCTAATTATGGTTCTCAGTTTTTTTTTTGCCAGCCAAACATGTAACAAGTTTCCGCCGGCAAATTATACAATTATTTTTTGTGCAAAAACAAAAAGTCAGGCTTAAAATTGCATTAAAAATTAAATGCTCTAAAAAATTACATCAAAATGTCGATCGGCGAGTGAAAGTGAAATGGTACATTAAAGAGAAAGTGTGGTCACACGCAGCATGACTGACCTACGCAATGCGCTTTGCAAACTAGGCCATGGGCCCGTCTGCGCTTGCACAAGAATACTTGCATATTTTGCATTACACTTCTTACTCTATGCTAATAGACTTAAGTGTTTCGCGAACGTAAGTATTTGTAAAAGATAAATTAAATTAAATATTTCAACATGAACGCGAAATGCAGCTGTAATGGCTGCCGCTGTGTTGTGAATGCAAGGAAGATACGTAAAAAAATTAATGTATTTTTTATGTTTTTGTAAAAATATTTGAAAAAATAAGCGATTATTATTCAAAACTATACAATAACAATGTTATAAATAATAAAGGCATTTAAAATACTTGTTTATAACATTTTCAGTAATCAAATTGGTTAATGTAAATTGGTTGGCATTGGCATCTCGATTCCTAGAAGTGTTACATTCTGAATAACAAGATCTTCGTGGTCAAACGTACTTTTTTTTGCATATGAATAAATGTTTTTATTCGGAAAACCCCTTATAAATTATTCATCAATGACAAGTTAATTAGTAAATCGCTTATAGGAAAAACCTGATTATGTTTTCATGTAAACATTGTTTACAGAAAGAATTTGTTCTCGACGTTGGTTATAAAAACGGGACGTCGTATCACGGAACGTGTTTGGACGTCGTGGGTGGTCTGTTATTGACTGGGGAGTAATCCATAATAGGTGCTGTTAACGTCCACCCACGCAATTCTATTCTTAGCCATATAGATCAGTTCGTTTATCACTGTATGAAGAAATTAATGCTTGTTTTTTTTTTCTTCAAATATTTGGCAACGTTCCATGAAGATGTTTGATTGTACCTGGACTCATGTTTGCAAACCATTGAACGATAACACTGTCGATAAAGCTCGCAATTGAAGATTTTTCTGAGTACTGTGGACTTTATTTACAATGTGTTTTGGCAATTTGGTTAATACGTGCATTCTTTAGCGTTCAGCGAATTGTTTATAACGTCATATCACGTTTTGTGCCGTTCAAGGATTTCTTTGGAATTGGATAGAAGCCCGTTACGCTAAAAATAGGGGCAATCAATCAATCTGGCACAAGTACTGATAAGTAAGATTGATGAATAGCTATTATCGTAGTATATGCAAATGTAATGCATGTAGATAATATCTATACATATCTTTGTTTTGTTGGAACAGATAATTCTACAGAATGAAAACTTTTCTTGACCCCATTTAAATATTTGGCAGAATTCAATCTATTTAGATCACCGGAATGAAATGTGAAGCACTTACAATAAAGTTGGCTGCATTTCACAGAAAATATGCGAGTAACGACCTTGGTCCACAGTTTCAAAACACATTTCACTTGGCACCGCTTCTCATAAAACGGACGGTCTATTTTACGTCGAGTCATCCTCTAGTGTGTCATTCACCCCCAGCACGGGGCGTGTGGCACCCCTTAACCCTTTATCGCTATGTATGGAACGTTGTGCGTGACAGATCAAACACGTCTTTCGCTTTAATGAGATTTCACATCGAGGGGTTAAGGGTCGTACTTTTATTTTACCCTCCCAGCAATTATAATGCTAAGATGGAAATAATTATTTACAAAATGATTATTTTAGAGATAAACATAGATATTTATTTTTATATTACGTTCAGAAATTAAAGCTTCCTCATCAAAGAGGCATGTAAGAGAAAATCTGTTTTTACATTGTGCAGCGTTATAAAAAACGCTACATTTTTAAATATCACCTTTTTTTATGGTGATTGTCATGCAACCTGTTTTCGGAAGCCTTTAGTCGAAATTTTTCTTTAAGAACTGAATCTTTTTAAGTTAGGAATTGGTTTTTGTTCGAGAAAAAATGAAGATTTTTTTAGTGTCAGTTGGATGTGTTTTGTTGGCCGTGACGGGGTTTTGCTGATTTTTTTGGGTGGAAATCACTTTTTGTTAAAAAATGTGAAACATTTTGAATTTAAAGTCGACAACGTTGGTTAAAAAATCATATGTGAAATCTTCTGTTTTTTGCCGGAATGGCGTGATCTGAAAATTTTCCTATGTATCGGAGGCGCTGAGTACGGTATAACCCACAACTTTATAAGCTAGCAGTCGGGAGCAACGCTCCACCGCGACCCCGGTGTGGTCGCGTGCAGTCTTTCCGGATCCTGAATTTGTCAGGCTCTTGAGCCGACAAATAAGTCCAAGCGTCAGATCATCGGTGGCCTGGGCCTGTTTTGACCGTGGCTACCAGCACGGTTCTCCGCGGCAGTCCTGCAGCGCGTCTCTCCATCCCGACAGGATCAAGCTGAGGATTCTTTATTTATTTAAATTAACTGTCTTATTTTTTTGCTTTTAATGTTTAAATTGTTATTTTTATGTAAGGCACAGTAATACAACCCCTACACAGGGTATGTACGAGTATTTAGGCAAATAGCATCATTTTTTTTTTCCTTCCGAGGCGTGTTAATTGGCCAATTAGTTAGTTACCGCTAGGATCGCTCAAATATTTTTTTCCTCTGATATTCAGGATTTTGGTTTTTCCTCAGTAAATTAAATAACTATTGATTCGTACATTCTCTGGATAATCTGACATAGTTGTATCGTAACCGAATTTTTTTTTTTTTGTGTGTGCGACCTAATTTTATTTAATTCAAAACTTGTTACTTTGATAACCGGGCACAATCGCATTCTAACTGTATTTTCTATTTACTTTTACAATTTTACCTATATCAAAATTATACGTTTTAAATAGGGGAAAGTTGTTTTCTTCTAGAATCCCGCTATATATGGCGCCCGAACTAATAAAGTAAGTATTTTTCTTGTCCATACTTCTTCTTATTTAAATCTACATCACATAATTATTTTTTTTTGCAATTTCGAGGGTGGTAGCTCGCTTCAAGTGAGCTAATAATTTCTTCCACTGTGTGAGCTAATTCTTTCTCTGTTTATTCCTATTGTTGGTTTCAGGACTTTAACGTGATTACCCAAGTGACCAGTTTAAGAGTTTCCTAGAGCCTGGACTGTTCCCATGGTGATACATCACGAGCCCTGAACTACAGATACGATAACGAAGAACTGGCAGGATACTGTTCTTTGTTTGCTTGTGTGAGTTGTAATTTTTCATCACTTATATAAAATAATTTTGTGAACTATAAAACACACAACCCTCTTTTATTTCTCACCCAACAAATACATAATTTACCTGATTGTTAACCCTTGTGTTTAATTTGTTTTCCTTTAGCTAGCGGTTGTTAGAACCCGTAGTGCATGAGTGTGTTGTATGAACTTATAGGCGTCGTGTTGCAAAGGTAAGCTCCGTATGCACGGTTGTTGTCTGTTCTTAGTGGTGTCTTTCGTTTCCTAGCTTGGTGATTCCTGACGCGACTGGTTACCTTATTTTCTTTTTTTGTGTGTCTTGTTCCAGCTTGTCTTAGGGGTACCGATATTTTTATAAGGAATCGTTCATACAGCTTCGTCAACCGTATTACTATTTTTTTTTCTTGCTAACTATATACTAGTCTAGTATCGCTTGAATTTAGTTTACAACATGTCGGAAGATGAAAATTCTATTGGCGAGACTCCACGTTGTAGCAGCCCTATCATCTCTCGACCACATCCCACCACTCGTCCTCCTCCTCCTCCCATTCCACCTAGACTTTCACGCGTCTCCACACAGTCGGTTCTACCGTCACCGATCAGATCCGAAGATCCTCCACCTTTTGTCAAGCAGTTCTCGTTGACCAAGTGGAGAATCTGTTATGATGGAAACACGTGCGTACGTGACTTCTTCGCTAGACTTGAGGAATGCAGGGAGGCTGACTATATTACGGATTCCTATCTCGTAAGGCGATTCCACGAAGTTTTGTCTGGCATCGCTTTGGAGTATTATAGATCCATACGCCGACCGGGTCTGTCGTATGTAGAGATCAGGCAGGCATTTTTTAGTATGTTCGGTTCTGCGGATTTCGAATTTAGGACTGGACAGGAGATACGTAATCTTAGGCAGAAACCAGAGCAGTCTGTCAAGGAGTTTATTATTAAACTGACTCACCTTAATTCCAAACTTTGTAAGCCGATTGAAGAACCTGAATTATTGGATGTCATAACCCACAACATGTTGCCAAAATATACCCCAATTTTGTCCATACAGAAATTCCCTGATATTAATACTCTTATTGATACCGCTACTTATTTCGAATCTTTTATTAGAACACCTAAGGCTGTTGCTAGTCTTGACAGTGCTGCTCACCAACCAACCAGTTCTTCTCAGGCTGTCAGGCCCCGCCTTAATGAACCTAACCAAGGTGGTGGTAGGTCTCAGAGCTGCCCAAGTTGCAATCAGCACTGCTTGAAATGCAACAGTACTGGTCACTCTTACCGTTCTTGTCCTGTGGTAACAGGTATGATATGCTTTAAGTGTCGCACTCCCGGCTTTATAACTCGTGAATGCCCGAAGTGTAACCCAAAAAATGCCTAAAGCACCGGCGGCACGTTTCCTACCGTACAGTGTCACCGGTGATTACTATTGATACTATTGATAACCGTCCGTTTATCGAAATTTTATTGTGTAACCAGGTGGTCAAGGCTTTATTAGACTCTGGTGCACAGATGTCATTGATTAGCGATAGTTTAATTCAGAAATTTGGTCTATCTTTGAACGCGAGTGATGCTTGTCCTCGTGTAATTTCAGCTAATAATTCACCGATCGATATCCGGGGATCTGTTTATCTTCCAGTCAAGTTTAATGATACAACTACTTTCCATGAGTTTTTAGTGGCAAGCTCTATGTCATCCTCTGTGATATTAGGTATCGAATTTTGGAATAAGTTTGGTTTGACATCAGTTTTTAGTCAAGCTTTTGATAAAAATATTAATGGTAATATGTACCTTCCCTCTGTTAGTTGCTCTCCACCTCAAATTTCCTCTGTTAGCGAGGTTCGATATGTCCATCCTCGTAACGTCCTAACACTGGATCAAGAGACGAGCCTTCAGCAAGTTATTAACGAGTTTGAAGTCATCTCGTCTGAGAGGATCGGCCTAGGAAAAACATCATGGCTGTCCCATAAAATACATACAACGGGACCTCCTATTCGCCAAAGTTTTTATCCTTTATCTCCGATTAAGTTGAAGCTACTCAACGAAGAGATTGACAAGATGCTAGATATGGGAGTGATTCGTCCTTCTCGTTCCCCATGGGCTAGTCCAGTGGTTATGGTTACAAAAAACGATGGATCAGTACGTTTCTGTGTTGATAGTAGGAAGCTGAATAGCGTGACTGTTAGAGATTCGTATCCTCTTCCCCGTATAAACGATATTCTTGACAACCTTCGTGGTGCCAGATACATAAGCTCCCTCGATTTTAGGAGTGCTTTCTGGCAGATTCCACTTGCTGATAAAGAGAGTTGTGAGAAGACAGCTTTTATTGTTCCACAAAGAGGTCTCTTTGAATTTGTAAGAATGCCATTTGGACTTACAAATGCAGCTTCAGAAATGCAACGCCTGACTGATATGATCGTCAACTATGAATTTACTTCTACTAGCGACGACTGCGTTTTCGGTTACGTCGACGATTTAATTTTGGTCTCTAAGGACTTTCATAGTCACCTGGCTCTCCTCAGGAAGGTATTAGCTCGACTTAAGGAGGCTGGTTTAACCATAAATTTAAAAAAGTGTGTGTTTTGCAAAAGCGAATTAAAATATTTAGGGTATATTGTAAATGAAAAGGGTCTTCAAACTGATCCCTGTAAACTTGAAGCTATTAGGGATTACCCTACTCCTACAACTGCCAAGTCGCTACGCGGTTTTATTGGTATGTGTTCCTATTACAGACGTTTTGTGAATGGTTTTTCTTCGATAATTGCTCCGCTCACTGCTCTAATCGGTAAGAGGAAAGGACGTGATCCTATAAATTGGGATGACGCTGCTGTACAAGCTTTTGCGAAATTAAAAGAAGCTCTGATCGAGACACCAGTTATGGCGTGTCCTGATTTCTCGAAGCCGTTCATTTTGCAGTGTGATGCATCTGCAGTTGGTCTAGGTTCTGTTCTAACACAGAAATTTGATGATGTTGAGCACCCTATCGCTTATTATTCGCGTTTATTTTCCAAAGCAGAACGTAATTATAGTACTACTGAACGCGAGTTATTGTCGGTTCTTGACTCCATCAAACATTTTCGCTGTTACTTAGATGGTATGAAGTTTTCTGTTATAACTGACCATATGGCCTTAAAATGGCTTCTTACCCTAAATAACCCTTCAGGTCGTTTAGCGCGCTGGGCAACAGTCATTTCTCAATTTACTTTTGACATCGTTCATCGGAAAGGGTCGCAGCACATTGTTCCAGATGCGTTATCTAGAGTTTATGCAAGTCTTATTACCTTTGATCAAGGTCCGGAGCATACTGACGATAGATGGTACAAGAAAGTCTATACAGGTGCACGTGATTTTCCCCAGATGTTTCCAGCCTATGCCATTCAAAATGGTATTCTTTTGAGGCGGATGCCTATCACATCCCCTTTGTCTTCTGATCCATGGCGGGTTGTATTGCCTTCTGAAAAAATTCCTTCCGCAATTTGGGAAGTACACAATAATTTTCCTTCTGTACACCCTGGTGTAACTAAGTCTTATCAAAAACTAAGGGAAACATTTTATTGGCCTAATATGTACCGCGACGTCGTTACAACGTTAAGGCAATGTGAGGTTTGTAAAGCATATAAGATTGCGAACACGCAACCTCGTGGTCAGATGTGTTATCCTAAAGTAGTATCCATGCCCTTACAGATGATCTCGGTAGATATTATTGGACCATTGCCTATCGCTTATTATGGGTATAAGTACATTTTTTCTATGGTCGATGTTTTTTCAAAGTATGTATGGCTTGTTCCTCTAAAGAGAGTGGACGCTTTTTCTGTTATGAAAGCGTTAGAGTCTGAAATTTTCTTTAATTTTGGTGTACCACGTTCTATTCTCTGCGACAATGCTACAGTTTTTCGTAGTAACCAGTTTCTAAATTTCCTTAGATCATTCCATATTGAATCACCTACATTTACACCATATTATACGCCACAAGCGAATACGGTTGAGCGTTATAACCAAAGTGTGGTTACATGCTTAGGTATATTGGTTGGTGAAAACCAAAGGAATTGGGCAAAGATGTTGCCTAAAGTCAAGCTTTATCTCAACTCATGCATCAATTTAGCCACAGGCTTCACGCCTAATTTTCTTATGTTTGGTAGAGAAGTACTAATGGATTCTAGGCGTGTAAATGGTCAGACTCAAAGCACTGATTTAGCGGACAGTCGAACTCGTCACGCCTCGAATCTGTCTTCTCTCAGCGAAGTCTATGCGAAGGTGGCCGATAATCTTTCTTTAGCTTTCCTTCGTAACTCGCGGGCTTATAACTCCAACCGGTCGGCTATTACTTTGAACGTGGGTGACACTGTATGGAGGCGAAATTTCTCCAGGTCATCGGGAGAAGATTTTTTCTCTGGAAAGCTTGCTCCACGTTTCGTTAAGTGTCGTGTGATGCAAGTTATTTCTAGGACTACCTATTTACTACAGGACTGTGGTTCCGTCCATTCTGGTACTTATCATATCAAAGATATCCTAAAATAAATTCCGTTTTTATAAACTATCTTTTTGTACGGACCCAAGCGTTTTTTATCGCACACCTTTTGATCCTTAAAATTTTGTCCGATAAGGTTGGTATGAACCAGGAACTCATTTGATAGTTGCGAGCTAACTCAGCTAAATTTTTTTGTTACAACAAGGTTGCATCGCACCTAGTTCCGGTAACTATTCACAGATGGCGTGATTACAATTTTTGTGTGTTTGGTCATAATTGATTTTCGAGTTTATAAAATTTTTATATTCTATTTAAATATGTCGAATATTGAAAATACATTACGCCTTGTTTTTCCCGTTGGAATGGGCAAATATGTTAGGTCAGTTAGTTATTACTTACGACTGAAGAACTTGAGTCACACCTTCGTCCTGTGTCGTTACTCTTGCTCAAGTCATTATTACTTATAGTCTTAAGTTCCTGTTTTGACTTAAGTTTCCCTGAACATTAAGTTCCACCTTGGGTAAAGTATCTCGTTGACTAGAGTGGTTTCTTAAAGTTCGAGTATATTTTGGTTTGACAAGAAACACAAGTTGGTTCTTTAACTTGAGTCTTTCTTAGCCTCACCGATTTTTTCCATTGTTTGAACTGGAGTTTATTTAATTTGTCTTTTGTCCAAGACTTATCTTCGACTCAAGTTTTGTTGTTAGTCCTTAGTCTTATTTTTTAGCTCTTTATGGTCACCTTGTTGGATAGAGTTCTATTTTAGGCTAGTATTTTGCTCTCGCATATTGTTCTAGTTTTTACCTAGTGGATTAATTTGAAAATAACTTAGATATTTTCGTTGTAAGTTAGGTTATCTTAAGGCTTGTTGATTCCTTGTTTTCTGACTGTTGTCAATTTTAGGTTTAGTGGACACTATACGGGCTGACACTGATAACGTGTAGATGGGAGTCCGGTTTCTCATTTATTCTGTATCAGCTGTACTCCGATGTCGTCTATGTTAGGTTTGGTTTAGGTCAATTATTAGGTATAGTGTTTTTGGCTAGTCTAAGTTAATTTCCTCTGCTTTTTTCCCTTCTGCCGGACTTGTGTCTTTTTTTTCTTGGAAAGGGGGTACTGCAGCGTTATAAAAAACGCTACATTTTTAAATATCACCTTTTTTTATGGTGATTGTCATGCAACCTGTTTTCGGAAGCCTTTAGTCGAAATTTTTCTTTAAGAACTGAATCTTTTTAAGTTAGGAATTGGTTTTTGTTCGAGAAAAAATGAAGATTTTTTTAGTGTCAGTTGGATGTGTTTTGTTGGCCGTGACGGGGTTTTGCTGATTTTTTTGGGTGGAAATCACTTTTTGTTAAAAAATGTGAAACATTTTGAATTTAAAGTCGACAACGTTGGTTAAAAAATCATATGTGAAATCTTCTGTTTTTTGCCGGAATGGCGTGATCTGAAATTAACTGTCTTATTTTTTTGCTTTTAATGTTTAAATTGTTATTTTTATGTAAGGCACAGTAATACAACCCCTACACAGGGTATGTACGAGTATTTAGGCAAATAGCATCATTTTTTTTTTCCTTCCGAGGCGTGTTAATTGGCCAATTAGTTAGTTACCGCTAGGATCGCTCAAATATTTTTTTCCTCTGATATTCAGGATTTTGGTTTTTCCTCAGTAAATTAAATAACTATTGATTCGTACATTCTCTGGATAATCTGACATAGTTGTATCGTAACCGAATTTTTTTTTTTTTGTGTGTGCGACCTAATTTTATTTAATTCAAAACTTGTTACTTTGATAACCGGGCACAATCGCATTCTAACTGTATTTTCTATTTACTTTTACAATTTTACCTATATCAAAATTATACGTTTTAAATAGGGGAAAGTTGTTTTCTTCTAGAATCCCGCTATAATTGACATTAATGATGTGTAATATAGAACTCTCAGAACTGGAAATGCTCACATAGGTTTCAGCTGCCGATTTTATAAAGCCGATTTCATTTCATTATTGAATAGTTATTTATTTTTCGATATGAACCATATTTTTGCTTGCACATTGCTTACGTATCGTATTTAATTAAAAATTTAATGTTTCAACTTAACAAACATACGATTTACGTTTTTTGATTATTTTTATTTCTATATTTTGTTACAAAAGTAATAAATATTTTAATCTTTAGAGGCTCTCGCTTGGCAGCTGGATCAAACGCCTGATTCAGATGGCAGTACTTCTAGACACGGCGCGTATTGTAAGGAGGTTCCTCTATCAGGAGCCCTGTCTACCGGCAGCTCGGACCCTGTTCCCGATTCTGGTGGAATGCATATTTTTATATTTTTTAATGTTTTTGTTATTTCTTTTTTGTACTAAAAATATTAAAAATGTAAACAGATAAGTAAAAAAAATAGTAAAGGAGATTTTAATCACAATTATCGAATACCTATGACATATCAGTTTTTTTTTTAATATTTGTTGATTGTATGAACCTGAATTCGTAGAACTTCATCTAAATTAAACCAACAAAAATTGCCTTCGAGCCCGTAGCGAGTGTACAGGTCAACCTACTTAAATAAAAAGCAATTAATTCCGTATCTATTCCACGAATGCCATTGGCTTTTTAACCACAGAATACTTAACTTTTACTCGAAACGATAATAAAAAGTTATCCTTAAAACTGATCAACAAAATATCGATAAAACTTGGCTCTTTTCTTAGGACAAATGTGCCTCTCATCCGAGTCACACAAACAATACAAGTAAAAATTTTAGTTACTAAGGTAGATCAAATCCCTAAAAATTCGTCTGTAAAAGGCATAGAGACATGTTTAAGTACTCCCTATTTTCCTTTAACGAACATCACCCTAAAAGCACATTAAATCACCAGTAATTAAGTCGTTTGAGAATAATAAGGAAACTTGTCAGATATTTCAATATAATAAAGCCATCTATGGCGCTTGAAAGCTGGCAGCAATTTGTTATTTATGCACCTCGTTCAGCTGTGTTTTACTTTAAGCGGCTAAGTTGCTAATGTCTGTTCTACATAACCAATAAAGGAAAATGCGCGATAATCATTCTATACAGATTGGTGGCAAAATGCCCTTTCTTCTTTACTGTGCGAATGCCGTAGGTAGCGCATTTAAATTGTGCAGCTTGAATAGCACAAACGAATTTGATAAACACATACAATAAAAATGAGAAATTGTCAAACCAATAATATATTCCATACGTACACACAAAGGTAACAGCGCCAATTTATGATTTCAGCCGACGCCCGACACAATACACAAAAGGGTTTCATTCAATTTCCCATGTAGGTATATCGGCTATTAAGTGAATTTTCCAAAGGACAGTCCCTTGGAAACGCTCCGTCGCGCCAAATACGGTACATTCACCCCATTCAAATCCTCAGGACCGTTATGAGATGAAATGGACTTAAAGGAAATGGTCGCCGTTATTATGTTGGGTGGAATAAAGTGTAACGTGAGTGTATATCACAATATCAATGGTTCCTTGGCCTGTCCAATGTAACCTAGTTCTGACTCCGATTTACTGATAGTCATTAATATTAACTCGCGTTATGATAATGAACAGGATATTGTCAACATTCCGATAATGACTCAAGCTTGGGTGAGTTTCTTTGCCATATGTGTATTTACATAGTGTGAAATGTTGATTAGCAGTTAATTTCGCAACGATACGACCCAATTTGACATGAACTGTTTAAAATAGTAAACGATTTACTCTTTCACATACAGGTACTGAGTTTCATACTCAATACAGTCATTTCACAAGCGCTCCAAATAGAACTTATAAACGATTAATATTCCGCCATGAAAGCTGTATAGTGCAAGTTAATTCAATGGGAACACAATCAGATCGTTTATATTCTCCGTGGTGGCGTTGTACCGCACGTTACACTCTGTGTATCGGGCCTTTGTGTGTTTCCCTTTGAAACACACAATAAACAAGCTGAGCATTGTGGACGGAGTGTACTGAACCATGTTCTATAGCAACGGTACTATCAACTCGCTTATCTATAGTAAAGTCAACTTGTCCCTAGCTATACCTAGGTTGAAACACCCGGAGGCCGGACTTATTACTCAGAGACAAACATGCTAGGTAAGTGCTTTCAAAATCAATCAATTAGAGGTCTACAGCTCAGCTAGGAATGTTTTGACAGACATTGAACTAAATACAAGTAAAAATAATGAATATAAGACGTAAACCACAATTGCGGATGAAAATAAAAGTTTAAATAATCCTAAAGTATAAGATGAAATTTTAATGAATACCAATTTACTTTCTGCTATAAAAAGAAATACTTTAATAATACTTGATCGCTTAAATTTAAAAGAGCTTTACGAGCAGAGCGAACAATAATTTCCCGGGAAAGTCATGGCGGGAGTAGCCTTTGAAGGATCTTTGCCTAGCAACGGTGCTCGACACCTATTACCGAGGTATTTGGGAAAATGTGAACATCATTCTGCATATTTCATAGAAAGGCAGAACAAAGGAGATTTCATTTCACCCATTTGGCACAATATGACAAGCTGCCGTCTCGAGATATTTCACTTAGAAATTAGTGATAAAAGAGCATGTTTTATTGAGCATCACCGCTATAATAAAGTGGGAATACTTTCAGCAATTAGTGAATATAAACAGCCGAAAGATAATGATCGTAACGCAGTAAACATTCAATTGAACGACGCTACAAAAACTTGAATGGCCATAAATAAAAGGGAAAGATTTATCACTCCCGCCACGTTTTATACGAAAACTAAAAGAGAGGCAGAAAAACTAAGCGGATTATCGACACGTTCCACGTTGCGCAAATAGGGCCGCATTCAGACAGTATAATCCTTTATGAAACCACAACAACGCGTGGGGAAGGAGAAACAAATATAAAGGAACCCATCAATCTGTCACGCGTGTAATATTTACAAGGAACAGTGCAGGTGAATGTCCCCAGCAACAGTACGCAGTGATTTATTTCCAAGTTCACCTTCTAGACACCCGCCCGCTCCCCGGAGGGCAGTATCGACAAAATAACCAAGATAAATTGAATCTGCCTTCACAAGATCGTGATAATAGATACGTGGGTACACAATAGATGGAGCTTTGATTAATTGGTTAATTTGAACATGAGAGGTTAACGGCACGGCTCCACTTCAAACCGTTGAAGTGCCTTCAAGACATTACTCAGTAAACACCTAATCCAATCCTTAGCAAAATTTCCTTTGCTATGTAAATGTTCAGCGAGTCACGATTTTGCGTGATAAAGAAAATCTCATTAAACCTAAAGCTTGGAGAGACTCTATAAAGCGGTTAACTAGAAAATGAACCTACGAGTTTATATCCTGAAATAACGTTAGCTGCCTTATGCGAAGCTTTCTAGATAATAAGGCTGAAAATGGCGTCATAATAAGGATTTGTAATGGATTATAAATATCCTGTTGAGACCGTCATAGGATGCCACTACAACTTTTTGTTCTTTTACAGAGGAAATTCTAGATAAAAGATCAGTCTCACCATTTTGTAAGAAGTAGACAACAAAGCGAATAACAACAATATCATACTACTATTTTCAACACATTTCAACCATCTGACATACGTCTAAATCATCCAGCTTGTCTGCAAAGAAAGTCTCGTGTACATTAACGAGGAGCATTGCATAATGCAGAAGCACGGAACTCTGTCTGAGGAGTAACACTTTACAAATGTTACGCAAGTGCACGCTCGCCTGACCTTTGTCTACCGATGAATGCGTCTAACACAATTTATATAGGTAATACTGTTACACTCTCCGTTGTATGTTCTCTACTGGCAGTAATTGGTTTATGAGGATCAGTACATTTAATCCATTCAAGCGTACAATACTCTGTCTTTACATTACGTATATCTTTCAGAAGTTGTCTGTCTTGTTGTATGATGTTGTATTCATCAGTTTAGTACTTTTGGGTTCTATACTCAGTGATTAAGAACGTTTAAGCTTTTTCTTTTACAAATACAGTTACTATAATCAATTCAGCGTGACTAACAATAAAAACGAGCTTGTTATCATAAAAATACCGAGTACTATTAAATGCATTGTAATCATTCTCTGTTATTTCAATTACGCAACACGAAGTAGGATTGTTGTGATTACTCAAGATGATTAAGCGTTTATCATTGTTGAGCGTAATATTACGCGGTTCGTTCCGTATACACGGGTATACAATTTCACGTACTTTCTCAAGCTAGTGGAGAAAAAACATACGAGCCTCGGGCGGTTATATAGTGTGTTCATGAACAGTTCCCGGTACGTTTATCTCTCAATCTTGTGCAGCCGGGGGCAGGAGTGCAACTCGACTGGTCGGACCAGCTCGCCCCCCCTTCCCCCTTGTTCGCACTAGAAACCGGTTTTCCTAGTCCGGTCCTAAGCCTTTGGGGCCAGACTCGCTAACTAGATTATAAAGCCGATACGGGTACTAGCTGGTCATAATTATTATGACTATATTACCCTTTTGAGTGGATTCTCAAAAGCGATATACGAATTAACAATTTCCTTTCTGAATAATTTTCCGTTATTGGCATCCGATTATTGATTCCGAATAAATTCTTGTTCCACCTCTCGTTATGTGAATTGTAAACGTTTAAAAATAACATATTCGATAATGTTTAATTCATAGTATTTATTACCATGAGAAGTAGGAAGGTATGCTGATTATATTAAGCACCAAACAGGAAACTCTAATGATTAACTTGAAACGTGAGTATAATAAATTAAACATACCGGTTATATGGCATTACGTAATAATTAATAATAATAATTTAAGATAAGTTAGTGTAACGAGTAACGAATAATTAGTATTGTTGTTCGAATAAGGATAAAATAATTAATATGGAGGACCAAGTTTGTATGAGAGAGTAAAGTAATAACAATTTTATTAATAACACTGCAGTAGGTGCCGGAAATAAGGTAAAAAGACAATACAAATAAAATGGCAAGGAAAGCTATAAACGGATTACACATACGAGCCAAGCTACACACACAACAGAAAGTTGGATCCGTCCCAAAACTATTTTATTAATGTCGTGTGCAGTGGCAGTAAGTAAAAGGGAATATGTAATTAATCTACGAGAACGTACAGAAAGTGGGTCAACACAATAAAGAACAGATTAATTTTATAACTACCTTTGAAAGTTACACCGCTTCATCGCATTTTAATGATCTCAAATGGAATATCGAAGCAAAGCTTCTGGCGTACTCGAGTCGGGTTATATTCGGTGGACCAAATAGCTATTCGTTTTAATGAGATTACAATATTGTTTTGCTAGTTAAATGTAATAAAAAACTACTAGGCATATTGTTGTTGTTTATCAGACCAAAACAAATTAAGATGTAACAAACACATACCTAATGAATAATAAATCAAAGTTACGACGAGGTTAATATAAGCAACCAACGGGTATTTTATAACTCGTATCATTTTATGACGTCAATATAATAAGTGTATGTAGTTTACATACATAATGGCAAGACTCCAATGCGGTTGGAGATAGCCGAACATAAATAAGAGGGGAATGTCGCCGTGACAGCCATTCGGAACTTATGCCTTTGTTACTTCCATCTCGATTGCTCTCCGCAGTTCGTCAACTCTGAATAACAACATTCTGTTACATTTTTTGTGGCCGAACAATTGAATTGGTTGGGAATTTTCGCATCTAGCTATTTATTGTAACATTGTCACAATCACAACGCATGATAAAATAGGGTATCAAAATGTAATAACCTCTCAAAGGAAACATTGTTGTTCTTGTTTTATATCGGAAAATAGCTTGGCTATTTCGTGGAATTGTTCACGTTTCTGTTAAATCCGCTAAGGTAAGATAAAGCTAGGTGTATGTATGGGAGCTCGGCCCGATGCCCGCAGTCCGGGCTCCGGCGTTGTCAGGTGAGATTTATTCACGTATAGCCTTAACATGCGGAGTGGGCGTATGTACGTGGGATGTAGACGGGCCGTGGTATTCGTGTACCGCCTTTATGTCGTTGCGCTAGCGAACTATTCAACTCCCTATTTGGTCTTTATTGCCCCTTACGGTCATATTTTATTTCGTAAAAGCGGAATTTCAAAAGCTTAAATTATGCCAGCACCTGTGCCGTATTGTGACTATAACTTTGGATTCTATTGTCATTTCAGATTCAGACGGAGAAAGTATCGCGTTTAACCTTCGAAAATTCTCCAATAATTGTGGGAGTAACGCAATAGAAAATATTCCGATCGAAGAGTGAATGTTTATAAATAGTCTCCTCCGCAGTGGTTGCTTATCATGCGGAACAAAGGAACAATAACGACCAACAAAGAAGTTAGAAAAGAACAAAAGCAAACATCGGGACCGAGTCAAACGAGCTGTTTCCTTCTAAGGCGATGTAATAACAATAACAATATGGCGCACATTGTGCGTGTGTCGTGCGTGCGTCGATTAGTGATGCGCTACACTCTCCAATTGATCTAATTCCGGGCTCCCGGACTACACTCTACTCTCGCGAACGGTTTCAGAAAGTGTCGTAAACATCTCTTCAGAATTAACGGTCTGTTAAGCTGTCTAATATAGTGAACAGAGATGTGGAGGTGGGAGAGAGACAGTCCTCTTATCGGGGTGTGGCTATCTCTACTTTGTATGCACTGCGCCTACATGGTTGCATGTTAGCGTAATATTATAGTATGTACGTTATACGTATACGTATGTACTTAGGTACATACTAGTCGGTCGTGCTCAAACCATTATATGCTAATTAGCTTTCAGATGCAAGCTCACTGTTGCAGATTAGGCTCCAGCCTTTACAGACATAACATTTGGAACAAAAGAAATGCCAAATCGAATTAGGTTACAGGTGGACAGCTGCCTAGACAATAAATTGACTTCATGCCAAACTGTCACACATTTTCATATGGATTTATTATTCATTCACATTTAAATCAGGAAGCAGAAGATAAAGCGGCAATGCAAATAAATATCATAAAGTTCTTTGAAGTAATATTTGTGGTGTATAAATTACATAAGATACTGTGATACGATAATAACGTGTAATACCCAATGACCTAACGATATAAAGTGTTATTGCTGCTATAAATAAAAATAATAATAAATCATACAAGTAAGCCGGCAAGTAATAGGCGATAGTAAACAATGAGTCATGACAAGTACCGGTGGGTCGGCGGGGCCCGGGGGGGACGTGTCACGGTCCACAATGGCCACAAAGCACCAAAAATCACTTCACGACGTCACGCGGCACATTTGAAATTCGAATAAACATGTGACGCTAGTGCGGTGAAAGGTAAGATGCGTTCAGTAAACCGTTCCGAGTAACGAGTAACCGAGCGTAGTGATGCCGACGCGGGAGAATGGCGCAAACTGGCTGGCCGGGAGGGAGGGCCCCCCGCGGCCACCCCGCCTCCCCCATCCCCCCTCCCGCGCTCACAGCGGGCCTGACTGCCTGGCCAACAGACACAGGCTTGCATAATTAATTATACTTCACACACATTGCGCCTTCCGCTAAAGCAAGGTCATCTTTTTAGTGATATAGATTTGCGACATGCTTATCTTTGTGGTAACTGACGTTTCGTATCGACAGGTGATAAACAAGATTTATCTGTTGAGTAATATTGTATAATGTGAACTGGTTGGTTGTTGTCTAACTCACGTGCAACTAATGGCGTTTTATCTTTAATCGCTAGGAAATAGAAAGCTAAGTTTTGGTTATATACCAGTACAGCCCAGGGATATAATCAAAACTTAGCTTTGACTTACACATTTATGAGAATATAAATTAAAATTTTCGCTATTTCGTGCGTTCTATTTTATCTTTGGTTTATGAAATCGGATTGTTTAGATTAAAATAATAGGTGTAATCATTTCAAGATTGATGAGATTTGTTCCAGTAAACCGATTTAAAATTTTCGGTGATCATTTCTCAATAGAATCAGCACACATCAGTCAACGCCTACAAGAACATCTATCATCAAAAGAATTTCAACAACGGATCCTAATTCAAATTCTCGTTTGAAAAGGGAACTCCGTCATTCAGGTCAAAATGAATATTAACCTTCAAACAAAACAAGAACAAAGTAGTGAGTGGCACGTTATACAGACCCTTTTGACGGGAGGCCGTAGGGTGGGGCGAGGGTGTTCGGTTACCCGGGACTGCCAGACGAATCCCGGGCGTCCCGCACTTGTCGCGATCGATATCCGTATCCGCTGCACGCCACGGGAACTCGCATTAACTAACTTCGCCGATGGAGGTGGAAAGTCGGCCGATGTTGTTACAAACTTTACCGATTACAGTTTCACGAGATACTCTCCCTCTTGTTATTCTAAATGAATCAACAACTCGTTACTGGATAGTAACAATATTGACGCTTTCCCAGTTTCGCTTCAATGTTCAAGTTTAGTACAGAAGCTAGCGGACGAAAAAGTTTGACGTTACATAAATTAGATACATTAAATCAAGCTCATGTCAGCTCGAAAGTTTTACTTGATTCTATTTTCGGATAAGCACAAAAGGTTAACGAAGCCTAACACGTTGATGAAATTATTTGAGGTAGAAAGAGAGAGTAGGTCGAGATAAAATTACAAAGGAAATCCTAACAGTAAAACACTGTTATTATATTATTACTCCCAAAACATCATGAAAGAGAGGAGAGGTTACCCACCTATCAAAAGATCCACCAGTATGAGATTACGTTTTGGCAAAGCATCAAATGAATCTGAATGAGATAAATAAAGAGAAAAATATTACTGTACCACCGACAGACAGGTTGGCTAGAACTTCTGACGTCTGAGAGAACCGACGAGAATAAACTAAGAATAAAAGTCGCGTAAAGTCATTAAACAAGTATGAAACTCTGAGAATGAACAGTTGTTTACGAATATAAATGTCATTCGCAGCCAATTCTACTCTCAATTCACTCAATACAGGTATAATTATAATGTAATTTATGCAATGTTGAACGAAATATAAACGTAGTTATATTAAACAAATTAAGCAACGATAATTGATTCTGAGAACCTAGACTACATGTAATTCAATTATTTCTGTTATGAAATCTGTTACTGACAGTAATGATATGAATATTATTTGAGAAACTTGTTGCCAGACTAAAGAAAGAACGGAGAAAAACGAGTAGAAATTAATGAAAATCAGGAATTTAATGACTATGAATATTATTTTGTTTATGCAATTTCGTAGCTGTGCAAAAGGTTGCCATATGCGCAAACAGTTATATAAAACACTGTCTTTATTATATTCGCTGCAATTAGCATGTTCAGATGGTAAGGCACACGTTTCCAAGATAGCGTACAGATTCACTTGGTGAATTATATCTAGAACATGAATCATGCTCAGTAACTGCTGCAGCTCCCAGGTTAACTACGTTTGTTTTCACTGACAATAAAACTTTTGGCGAGGAGCCAAAAACAAAAACGATGACCAACGCTGAGTATCGAGATTGTTCAATATGCCCTTGAATCCTTGATATGTCAGCCGAATTGATTCACGAATAAACGAGTTTTAGAACAGCCATTAAACACAATGAAGCGAAATGGGCCAGGCCACGCTCGGCCACGCTAAGCCATGTTCACGTTCTACGAACGTCTCCAAAACAAATATGACGATAACGGAATAAATTGCAAATGTGGACCATTAATCCTTGTTACGATGTCACCAGTGACCCGGTCGCAGAGGGGAGCTTTATTTATTCGACATCTACGGTATTTACATACAAAAACTTCAATTCAAGTGTTTTTAGACCTTTTATGGAAGACAAACACAAAGGATTCAGTGACAGACGTACCCTATTTTGATGTTTGTGAAATGTTTGTTATTTTTTACTGGTTTTTTATGAGAACTGCAGACTACGCTACGTTCCTTGCTACGTAAAAGCTGGAGGGAGATGTATTTTTTGTTACTGCTGTCATCTCTTTATACGATTTAGCATAAAGAATATTGGAGTTCGGTTTGGCAAGCATATAGCAAGGGTTCTTCGGACATTTTTCATCAAAAATATCTTATTGTAGAATATTTAGTCTACAGGTTTCGTTTACAAAATATTAATTAAGAAGTTATTGTTTACAGACACAATTTACATAAACGAAACGGCTTGTATAAACTCAGTCTATAACTTGAAGTAAACATATTCAAAATTCAAGCCAACATTCGCATTTTCTCTGAAGCGATTTCGGGGAATTTACAAGTAAAACTGAACAAGGCTACTTTGTACACATTTCAAGGCTTTTAGCTTCAATTAATGTCACTGGAAAAATGGTAGTAAATTCCATTTCACAAAAAACAAATCGAGTAAGAATTATAAGTAAGGAAAAAGTTTTTATGCAAAAATCACACCTGTTACAATCAGAGACAATGAGACATATTATGTATCGGCAAAAAACAAATATGGTGTCGAAGCCAATCCTGTGGTAATAGGAAAACTTTTGAATTGATCCACGGGGCAAATTCCCCGCCGACACAAACGATATCGACTCGATCCAAGGGCCCTACGTTTTCTACAACATGTTCTACGACACAGCTTGCAATAGAATTTGCATGCCATGCTCTATTTTATAATATATTCCAATTTTGTAAACCTATTTCGTTTTTAACAACCAATAGACACTAAACAACGCTGCAAACGTTCTTTTTAATACGTTTTAGAGTTTATTTCTGAAAATGTGTTCAAAGCCAAGATACTATTGCTACTTGGTTTGACTTTTATGGTATTTCTCTTGGGATAGAACATCTAATTCAAATCTGCTAAAGAGCAAAAAAGTTGTAATTTGTTCTTTTATATTCACATTTTATAGTTTTATCTATAATCTAGTTTGCTCCTACAGTGTTTTGTTGCAGATTATTTCAAAGAGCTTATAAAGAAAGTTATACAGATGTTTACATTTCAAAATAACACATAATTAAATTTTCATTTCACTTGTGTTCATGTTTATCAACACTCGGTCTCAAATGATAATTTATTTAAATTGACCAGGAGGTGTAGAGTTGTTTTTGGCAACTCGCCAACTTCAAATGGTTTCTCTGAAACGGTAGTGCGAATGCAAAACTTCCTTACGTCTTTAATAAGTACGTCTGCATCTACGAGTATGTATATTGTAAACGAAACAATATATTTAATGTTTAGGCGGACTTTTATTTTTACACACATTTTGAAACTTTTTTTCAGTGGTATTTCCGACTTGTCGTAAGGAAGTTCATAATTTTAAGTGGACGATTTCTCCAGTCATGAAATTATTTATTATTACTTAAAATATATTCAAGGATTGATGTAATAATCATGTGTTTATGTTTATTTAAAATTTTTACGACATGTCATTAAAATATGTGTATTTTACCTGGGAAAGGTCAAAATAACTAAATCTATCGAATTAAGTAGGTATAACTGCTGTGATAAATATTTAAAATTATTATCTTGGATAAAGTTATGGTTTTATCGCCTGAATTAACATAAATTATTTATAAGTGAAACTGTCAAACAATAACACATTAAAATACCGCTGTCTACAAAAAAAATTTTTAATCGGGCTGTCTGACAGTTTAATTACAGGATAATCTATCTGCACGATATCTTTCAATTTTTTTTTTATTTAATCGCGTTCAAAAATCAACAAAAAAAGTAGGTTACCGTACGTAGCGAACGAATACACTTTGATTAATAAGTAGTCAAAACACACACAACTAAAAATGTGGTGCCAATAAGTTATTTTTATGACGCCTATCTAACGAATTTTAACAGCTGCAAAAGTGTCACATTTATTGCGAAGTCGCGGACATTACAAAGCGGTAACGTTGTCAAAACTATTACGTCAAACAATGTTTTCATTTACAAAATTACAGAAGTCGGTAACATCGTGACTAACCGGATTTCCCACACCAAAATCCCAGGTCATTAGCAAAGTTTAAGAACGAGTTGTAAATAAACCTTTACGACGCAACCAGCGCCAACTTTCGATTGAAATCTTTATTACAAGTGGGAGCTGGAGCTAGCGTTAGACAAAAAGCAATTTCAGATGTTTCTTGACCGTTCTATTCAAGAAAAGTCAATAGAAAAAGAAGCTTAGTAATAGCTATTTCACGATCACGGCACACCTGCACACCAAGTTGACGCTTGCAATCTAAAAACACTCTAAAACTGCACTTTTCAAAGTCTCTTTTACTATTCCCGTGGAACGTGCAGGAACAACTCGAGTTAGGATTACTTACAGTTTAGCATTCCACTCACGTGCGGAAAGAGACGGTGCTATTACAGCGCGGCTAGAGGGAAAAGCTGAGATGATTTGTTTGAATGTACTTTTTGAATCGATAGTCTAAGAGCATTCATAATGCCCCGTTCTGATCTACTATCGCTATGCGTGGATTTCGCAAGATGAATTGTTTATGGGCTCCGGGACGGGAGAATACTCATGTCTCCGAAAAGGGTCACTGAACCAGACAAATTGCTACGAAGAGAATTGCTTCGCTCCCCCTTTGTCAAATCGGAGCGCAATGTTCAGTTTAATCGCATTATTTGCAGGATTTATGCCGAGCAGAATTTTAGGGTGAATTAAAATGAGAGGTAAGAGGAACAAGAATTTGCACTAATTGGGCATAAATTGTGCCTTTATGAATGTCAAACTAGGTTTCCGTTGGATATGCAAATGTGGGATTGTTTTGGACGTTTTGTTGTCGGTTGGAGTAGTTGCGATGTAAATTATTCACGTCACAAACTACAAGAGCTTTCAAATGACTTTTTCATATTTTTGTACCTGGAAAGTAGTGCACCGCTCGCACAGAACATTCGTGACTAAACAATGTTAGCTACAGAGCTGAGCGGAATATTCAAGGTTCATTCTAGGTTACGAGATTGATTGACACAGTTAACTGGTGTAGTGGACTAATGGAACGTTTAAAGTCCACTATTTTGATGAACGAGGCGCGTGTCGCCAGCGCGGAGGTCGGAGGCAAACATGGACAGATGGGAATTATGGCCGAGTGTATTGGTGGCATACGAGATGAGCACTATCGGGCATTGCACGGCTGTACGTGACATCCATGTACAATGCACCACTAAATCGCTCTCATTGCCTCCTGGCTTTCAAAAAGAAATATGCTTCATGGACGGTGACACGAATTCGGACGACAGTATTACCGTTTTATAAAATACTTTCATTTCCTTTTCGCAATGTAATCTAGATTATGTACTACGTTTGTCAGTGTAATTTAAATCTAAATCAGATGTTGCTCTGTCGTAATCTAATCTAGTCTTCTAATGGAAGTATTATTTTATCATGTAATTCGAAACTCTTTCATTCAAACTATAATTGCAGACCTCGTTTATGTTCTTGAGCAAAGATTATTCAAATAGCAACATATATGGGTTCAAAGGAATATGAAAGTAAGCGTGGGTGTTCTAAATAGGACCAGTTTAAGGAGACCCTTTCGGCATGTCTGGTATCTCGACCTACATAATAAAGGTAGACGATAGTTTCGAGGTCCGAGTCCTACTATGATTGGTCTCTCTGAATAATAACTACACATCCTGGGGCTTGGATGGGTCACTGCGTAGTAACTGGCGACTTTCTTTGTCTTCGTTTTATGTTAATCTGAATCGTTGTTTCTATGCTGTTATTATCCGAGGCTTTATCTGAACATTTCTTTGTTCTCCAAATAGATATTTTCTTTTATAATTTACCTTGTATTTAATAATTAGAATAAGTAGATACCTACATACTCGTATGATTATTTTCTTCAATAGATTGATCTTCACCAAGTGTGGCAGTAATCACACTTGGTGAACTGGAAGATGTAGGTAAGCACCTTCTCCTTTGTTTGATCTGTTATAGTAGTTCATGATCTATGGGAGCGATGCAATCCCTCATAATCATAATACCAGACAAGAAAAAAATAACTTTAAGAAAAAATATATCATAAGAATGGGCAGTAAATTAGCAAACTTTATATCAAAGCCCAAAGGCGCAAAAACCCAAGAACTCTCTTGGAATAACGAAATTATTCCAGTCGATAAGATTTTGACAAGAGAGACAAGATTATCTGAAGGTGAACCATATAATTAGTCATTCTCATTCAGAACTCATTTCATCTCAGAGTAAGTGGGTGTCCTTCACGAATGTCAGGACCTTGGAGCGTCCGATCCTTGAAACCTTGAAAGCTGTCTTGAGCAAGGCCAACATTTTAATAAAAATGAAGTTCTACGTAGCTTAAGAACTTTATCACTTAAACAAAGTCTTGATTGTAAGTGAATGTGGGAGTAAAAAAATTTGGTAAAGTAGTTTGGTTAAAAAACTACACAAGGGAATTAAACACGGAGGAAACTGAAAACTGGTCAAAACTGTTACTTAGGATTGAGCAGGTAATAGATAATTCTAATGGATCCTTCAGAGCATTTTAGTCCTCACATAGAGCAACATTAACTAGAAGATAATGAATACAATTCGAAACTAAACAACAGCGTTTCTCAACTGCCAGTATAACTTGCGTCTGCCTCATTACATTAACGAAGGCTCTTTGAATATAGTTTGTAAATACATCTACTGAGAAACAGAATTAGTCTGAACATATTTATGGACGGGAAGCTAATTATCCTACACTTGTAACAGCACTGGAGCTAAATTTGGAACTCCCGAGAAGTTTTAAAGCCGAGCCAACACGTATTTCAATATTCAGAAGGAGTATTCCACTTGTGTCCTTAATCATCCTTCGATTAACATTAAAACAATACCGAAGTCGAACTTCTTGTTAGAATTGGTTCAAGTTTCTATTTCAATATTCAAATGAGTTCAGTGGTGCAGAAACTCCATCGTTTAGAGTTGAAGTCAGAACTTGAACAGCCGAAATATTATTGAGAAAACATTCTGCGGTTGACTACAAGTCTATTATACTGATGTTTAGTGGATTTGACTGGAACAATGACGTAAGGAGATTAATATCGCTTTATACTTTGCTCTTTTATTTGAAGTTTCATAAAGAGTTGTTGGTACCAAACTACTTCTCGATTATATCAGTTTGAATTCTACACTTGTTCAGAGAAAATCGTCTTATTCGCTGTTACAACTATTCAAAATTTATTCTGCTTCTATTGCATTGCAAGATTGCAACTGCCTCTATCAAAGCGAGAATATCAATTTCATTTTACGATTACTATCCAATTAATTCCAAACTGGTAGCATCTACGAAGATCGTAACTAAATCTACCAGTTAGTCACTTAAACCATATTTAGCTGAACCGGTGTGAGTTCAGGATAATGGCGGCGCATGCGTCACCAGGCGCCGAAGACTTGTCGCGACACGAACACCAAAATAACCGACGGATAGACAGACAAACGCTACTTGAATATGTATAGATAAGTGATTTGCATCGTTTGCATGCTACGGACATTTTGAAGTAGGCTCAACTCGTACTTGTTCACTTTTAAGAAATGAACTGTAGTTGCAACAGTTAATGTGAGTGGTAAAAGTCTACGAGATGAATAAAAAAAGTCGACTTTGTTCACCTTGGTGAATAAATTCCGATATGAACTAGGGCTGTCGAAGTATTCCACCTGGGTGATATTCATCTAGGTGAATTTTTCCCGAGGTGAAATGAGGACACTAAAGTGCCTATTTTGTTCACCTGATATCACCCATGTTTTATTTAACAAAGTGGAATAAACCTCTGCTTTCAATGGAATGTGAAATTGAAACGAATTTATTCATAGAGCAATTTTAAGAACAATCAATATTCAATTTAAAGGTCTTCAAATTTATTTTAATAACGCTCCAAAATCTCTGAGAGCTTAATTAGGAGGAACAGGCCGAACATGTAACATGGCAACCGGCAACATGTTACGTAACTACCTAATACAGTTAGCTCCAAGAAACATGGTCTCGTTGAAACTGGATAATTTTCCTTTATACCGTCGGAGCTCGGATCTCCTACTTAATTAAATATTCAAGACAGATTATTATTAGCTAGTCAACTTACTTGGAGGTTGGAGCGAGATCGTCTCGGCATCACGCCCACCACTTCTCCCTTCATGATCGATTCGATTACTGAAAAAAAAAGTTAAGTCAATGTTTGGATTTAGTCCTTTGTCATAATCGATTTAGAGTTCATAATGTAAAGATTGAAAATGCTTGTGTTTAAGACAATAAAAAGCTAGCAACAAACCACATCAAATGATTTCTTCTTTGAACTTTAAAACGTTTTATATCTATTCTTTTCATCTAACGTTTATCGTTCTGAAATGACGATCTTTCGTGCTGATAAAGTCTTCATAATCTTCGTTTAGTTCCTATTTCCACTAAGTATCTCGTAACATGTAAGTGTACATTCTTTCAGGTAATGCAACTGCAATTACTAAGGCTTCAATCCAATTATGCACATAAAAGTATTTACACCATCCTATGTTCCCATTGCAATAAGGCCGTTGGCACATAACGTTGCACAATATTGTAATGCACTATTATTAGACTGTCAGTTGCTATCTAAACAAAGCATCGATTAAGACTGACTTACACCCGCGGCTTCGACCGCATGGAGCTCGGTTAATGTCCCTCGACAGCGTACTATCGGGATTAATATTATTCTATTTACTAGTATTAGCAATGTTACGTAGTAACTAAAGTAATGAAAAAAAAAATCAGGATTAGAACTACAATATTTGTTTAATAACTTTTGAACCGGTGCTATATATTATATGTAATCCATATATTCTAAAAGTACTGTTAAAAAGCTATTGTATGATATAGATCTGCACTCTGGGTGTTTTAATATGAAATAGTAATACACATCCATCGCATCAATCCTTGCAAAGTTTAGTGAGAGTTTGTTAGATTATGAAGATATTCATAATTATCTCCAATGCCCCGAGCTATATCCCCATTGTTTGATCAAACTTGTACCTACGTGGAATTAATAATTGCTCAAAAAGTTAAAACAAAGAGAATCTTAACCAACGAATTTTCTATTTATAGGTACAACAGCAAATAATTTTTAGACGGCCCTTCTTTTAAATTTATGAAAAGGTTAAATGCCACAGATAAAAATATTTATTTCCTCCCGTAAACGTCATCGGGGTTAGTAGCCAAGATAAACAGTTTACAAATGTCGACCTTAACTACATTGAGATAAGCGAAATCTATTTAAAAATACATTAAGTATAAATCATAACTGTGCGTGGTGAAACCGGCCATTGTTCCACAGATGTCAGAAGATTGTTCATTGCAGCGTGTAGGTTATGTAACCGGACTCCATTGTTTCCATGTACCCACATAAATGTTATCGTAATCAATCATGACGATCCTTTTAATCATTAACCAGAATAATGGTGTGTTATGCGACAAAGCGATACGGTTTCGCATTGTTTGGACTCCATTGGCTGATTGCTTTTGGTTGCAATTGTCTCTCTCTTTATAAATGCGAAATTTTGTGAGTGTTGAGGATGACTGGATGTTTGTTACTGTTTAACGCAAAACTACTGAACGGATTTAGATGAAATTTGAATCACAGACAGTTCATAATCTGCAAATTCACAAAGGATAATTCTATATCCGAGTGGTACGATCTCGTAGGACAATCACCGAACATCAAGCGGGTGAAGACGCAGGCATAACCTAGCGTAAGGAGTATTTACCTCCATCGCCGAGGAGTCTCATCTGCACCAGCGATGGATCCTCGCTGTGCTCCTCCAAGACTGTATCATCTGTTACAGTCAGCTCCTGCGAACAAAAAACAAATAAAAACTTTATTATTCTGTTTTTCTATGAAGCTACTACATAACAGTCGCGGGACCAAGGGATTACCGTGACACCGGTACGTAAAGGGCTATTGAAGGACACCGTGGATTTTAGTCAGTACAAGTCTGACAGTCCCTCCCGCCCTGCCCTGGGTGGGAGGACACATTTGACGATTTTACCACGATAAAAAAAAAAACTACTACATAACCGGACTCATAAAAATTGCCTTGTTTATGGAACCAGATATGGTAATACGATCACCTATGATGTTCGGATACCGTTAGAGAACACTTCTAGTCTCTGTCTAGATCGAGGCAGTTTATCTCGCTACTACTAGCGCCATCTAGTTTCAAACAAAGGCATCAATATTCTCAGAAGTAGGCGGTAACTCCACAGTTTGATATTTATTTATAAGAATCCATCTAGAATAATAAATGAGTTTGAAAGAAGCCAAAAAGGCGGACTTATAAATATTATGTTAAGCTCTTTCATCGACGCTATTAATAAATCTCCATTCCATCATAAAAACAAGAATAGCTACTCATAGTAGGTACAAAAACCAATTTCTTGGGAAGTAAAACACGAAGTTTGGCAGGTGTTTTATATTCGTAAGCAAACAAGATTCCCTAAATTCCCATCTAAACTTTCTCACGCCCGAACACTGTTCGGTTAAGTTCGGTAGAATATGGCGTACGTAAACAAATACGTCTCTGTTTTATGTCGCTCGACGAGTGGGTACAGGTGTTTGAGCGAATATAACCTTGAACGTACCTATTAACTCCGCCTACTGTGGTGGGTTTAATCAGAGTTCAAAATGTATTCACAAAAAAGCGTCTGGATCATTCTTTGTATCTAATTCTTACGCACGGATGATCTTGTTGTAAAGAATCATGAGGATGCAGACATCCTTTGTAAGATTACTCATTGAAATAGTGACAAATGATACGCATTGATAATCAAAGACGTTACAGATACTATGTTACTCAAATATATAGTACAGCAAATGTTTGTCGAACATATGAATAAAATAAACAAAGAGAGTTGCCGATAAACATGTCGACAGCCGACAGACAAAGTTGGACACAAAGTTGTGAGAAACAAAGAAGAAACTTTAAGAATGTTACTTGAGAAACAGGCAAAAGGGGCGAACGAGGGGGTTACTCAAAACTTCGACGTTTCGGACTCCAGTAATACGAAGCTTGCGAAGAACGAACGAAGTTTTCCACTCGCTAATTCGCAGTATAAATTTGTTTAACGTCTCAACTTTTTAACTGTAATTACTAAGCAAAGTTGGGGATAGATTGAAGTACTCCGAAACTCTGTGAAGAGTTTGATGAGTTATTGTAATCATTGTAGTTGGCAGTTCGCAATCACCAGAATAAGGACGGCTAGAAGTCGAGTTTTATGTGCCTTCTTAACTTTGTGTAGGCCTTTACTTTGTATGTAGTTATGTCTTTTTAGATATAATACCTCCTTGCAGAAAGACTCCCTCACTTCTAGTGCTCAGTCTTGACTTCATTTACTAAATAATAAAACAAGTGTCGTCTAGTTCCGTCTTCACTACGTAGTAAAGACATTTTTAATTAATTGAGCTGTCGCAATGCTTTATTTAAATTCACAATGTCTTATGTTGGGTTGAACCAATTTCGAGAAAAAAAGCAATCTGAACACAACATCACAATTCTACAAAATAATAACAATGTAAGAAAATAAAAACAAAAAAATACAAAACAAAACAATATTTTGTAGGTCTTCACCTACAAAACATTGTGCTATATTTAAATTGAAAAACAAAAACAATTCCTATTCATATAACATTAAACAATGGCAAGAAAAACATTTAACAAGCAATCCAAACAGAAACATTTCGTTTAGGTACGAACAACACAACTTCGACATCGCCATCTCAAAGGAGAGGAGATGAAAGAAAAACAATAAAGTGTTTCAATAACGCAAAACAACAAAGTTTGTTTAGAAAAGTTAGCGAAGGGGTGAACGGGGTGATTTGTGGAACGGGGGCCTTAAAGCCACCCACCTACCAACCTGTTATCGATACAGCTTTATACACTAACAAATACCCCAAATATAGTACCGATTAATCTTGATCAAATAGTCTATAAGCTGGTTTCACGTCGCGTAGCAACAAAATTACTACGAGTATACTACCAAGTTGTGTATAGCCAGGCAACGAACCGAAGGCAGTATAAAAGCAATTAAAGGAAATGATTGTACAATAATAAAATAATAAGCTGTAAGACGGAACATGGAGCAGATGATTACAACTTCCTCTCATAAATAAATATGATCAATAATTATCGTAATCGTGTAATGAGGGTAGCGGTTCTGATGTTAAAAAATGCTGGGTGAAAAATATTATTATTCTTAAAAAATGTAACCTCATTGATGGTTGTAAATCGAGATGCTTTACAGCGAAAAATGATTCAGCTGATGTGTTCACCACGGCATTAAAACAACACATTTACAATAAACATTTCACAAGACGTAAGCATGAATTTTTCATATAGTTTCCGTTTAATCGCAATACCAATAGGTTGTTTATACGATACTTTGTTTACATTCTTTGTAAATGTACATAATATACATATATTAAGTTAAGTACACAATACACGAGTTTACATGAGAAACTAATATAATGTAACAAGTTAAGCTGTTGTTAGATCCCAGTTAATATCGTGAGCCGGCCTTGATCCGTAAACAATGAACGGCTGGCGTTTCAAGTACTATACGGGCATGGAATTTGAAATTACGGTTATTAATATTCAACTAGACTACACCCAGCTCGCATAGATTAAACTTGAAGCAAACATGCGTTAATTCTGTATCCCTAAGAGAATACGCTCCAAAGTAAAAGTAGCTTGTTATTTTCAAACACATACACGTATTACTCTTTGCGAAAATTGCGAAGTTTCATCGTCTCTACTCTCATGAGACTAGCTCGGAATAAACGTACAAAGTTTACCAGTTATGTTAGTTAGAATCGCTATCAAAGAGTATATTATAGTAGGACAAACGGTGGCATTAAAGACAATTTAATGGACTGCAATTAATTGAAAGGCACTCAGTCCTATGCATGACACATCGATCACGGAATTCAATTAAATCTCCATCAGAGTTACCTCACACGGCCGCTGTCGACATAAATTGACTGGCTGTTTTACTCACTTCTTATACATCTGCATGACCAACGGTGGCAGTTACTCCTACATGTAATGCGTCCATGGCTGCGTTCGAATTAACGAGTTCCATCAGAGTACTTACTTATCCATCAATAAGTAGTGAACAGGTTCTGTAAAACCAGAAGGCGCCGACGACCAATAAAGAGGCTGCTTTATAATTGGAAGCATGTGGAAAGTTCAGGATTCCGTGTAAGCTTTTATGGAGCGACACAGCGTTCTGCAGAACAGGTTTCCATATGTTGATCAAGTAACGAACACGCTGTTCAAGTCGTTTCATTGCTTATGAGCGCCCTTATAAATTGAACATCGTTGTCGGATGCCATCGCGTTCAATAAACCAAACTGGTTCTCTTACGAACTTCCCGCTTCGGAATTATCTTGTAGAATTTCTTGTACAGTTACTTGTTCATGTTATAATGCTCACCTGCACTCAATTATTTAAGGTATTCCTTCGAGATCCTATTGTTAGAGGCAACGAGCTGGCTGATAACAATTCACGAACGTATTATCTTAATGGCTTTTGTTATATCCTGTTCGGAATAGATAATATAATTTTAAACGACTTGTTAATGTTGAGGAAGTTTACATAAAATCCTTTTATTCAACAATACTTAGCACGAATTATAACTTGATCAGCATTTTATTTTCCCACTGCTGAGACAAAGTCCTCCTGTGAGAGGAAGTGGGCTGTTTCCTACCACGCGGGCACACAGTGCGGGTTGGTAGATGTCAATGTATTCCATATTTGACTCTAGGACATGCGTTTCTATTCAATCACAAGATTTTCTATCTTCAATATTAACCATGTAAACCAACGAATCTATTTTAACAGCCATATCTAGATGATTATTTATGACAGGGATGTCGATCTACTCTACTAGAAGTTGAAATTGGTTTCGATTTATAATTGGATCATAAAGAAAACGGTAGAAAGATGATTCTGAGCCAATTTTCCTTCTGACAAATAGAAAAACATGACATGTGATTCCAATTTATATTTGTGCTATTTCTGTTTACTCTGGTTTTATGTTCAGTCAGGAGTACATTCAATTATCCAACCTCCATACTTTGCCACGTAAAAACCGTAATGCACTTAAACTTTTCTTGGAGTATTCTTGAAGTATTACAGTATTACGTTTTATTACGCACTCAAATGCAGTTTTCTGTGAAATGTTTGCGATAAAACTAAGCTTAGCTAAATCCAAGCTTTTCTAAGCCAGTTTTCTAAGAACTTGGCTCTTGTAGTCTTGTCTTGTTACATTAAACTATCTAATCTTGATAAATAGAACTGCTTAGTTAGAAGTTTAGAATGTATCGGAAACTGGTGCATTAATTATTTACCCTTTTCCTAGCTATTTTAGGATTGGTTACCAGTTTGACCAGATAGTAAAATATTAAGTGCTCTGTACTAAGCGAATGTTTGTCCTTCAGTAGACCCTAGTATCGATGAATCAGTTAAATGGATCGATTGATACTGATTTAATGGATTCAATCAATCAGTCTATCATATCGGAAAACTACTCAGGATAAGCGATTACAGATACAATCAATAACAGAACATTTGGGTCATTTGGTAATCAGTGTTCAATGTGGTTTACAGTTAAGCTATTAGATGCGGGAGGCTCCGAACTAATCAAGAATCTATTGAAATCCATTTACTGTTGGATTCTCAAATAGATCCAGAGCTAAGTGCATCCAATAGAGTAAGAGTTAGCTTCGGAAATCAGCAAAGTAAGGACGAGTGGCGGAAAATCGTCGTGACATCTTTAGGAAAACCATTCACATTACTCAAAATTTACGTTCTCGTAATCATTTCAAATTTTACTTTCTTCGTATCGATGGAAAATCTTCTCTCCTGCCCGCTGGCCATTTCAAGCTGCGATTGCATATCAAATTAAAGTCTTCTACATACACATACACGGAACTGTTCGAGCAGTCGAATTGCTTCAGGACCAATTGCTGGAGCAATAAGCAATGGCAGATTCAGACAGCTGAATTTGAGTGCTCGAGCGTGTATGTTGATCACTGGCTAACTGCTCTAGCAGTCCGTATATATGTTGATCACTGGCTATCAAGTAAGCTGGTAAGTCTGCTAGAAAACAAACGATCTTGAAGCTACTCACCCCAGTATGCTCGTTGACTCCAACGATGACAGCAGTATACCATTGCGTGGCACCTGCAGACCGATACACCTGGGCGCGGCAGCCCCCAAGCACCGAAGGAGTGGTGGTCAGGATCCGCTGCCCGTCTTGTATGGTCTTCCATTCGGCAGCTTCGGAAGACAAGGAGGAGAGTAATGTGGCGTCAAGGCCAGCGTCTGCTCCAGCTTGGTGAGCGTCCCAGTCCTGGAAATGAAGGATCTGGTTAGTTTTTGCAGATCAAGTGGAAGAAAGGAGAGTTTGGATGAGATTTGTCAGTCATTCAGGGTCCCCACATTTATGATTTTGAATAAGCTGATTGGTAAAGAAGAATATAGTTTTTTTTATGACTGTAAATAAAGTAAGAGTGAAGAGGTTACTTCTAGGCAATAAGGCAAGCTTGCTTCACCGTCAACCACATCTTCGCTTACCATCAGGCGAGATAGTGGGCAAATGCGAACCTATCAATAAATGAACAAAAAAAACGTACCAAAGCAAGGTTATTTTCTTTGCAAGTCATGCCTATTGCCAAGGTTATATGCCAATAGAATTTATAATTACGTCTGAGACCCTCTAGAACGCCTTTGGAGAATCTTGAAATAACCCATTATATCTTCTATATCTACTGAAAAAAAGTGTCTTATTTTCACGTCTGTGAGTGTCAGGTCGTAGCCTTCTAAAGATAAATAAATGGCTGTGACGAATATCTCGAGAAACCAATTCGTCTCTTTAGTCCCTGAACTTTTTATCTATCTTGTGACATACGACACAAAAACCTGAAGATTTATTTTGAAAGCAATTCGGAGAATGTTGTTATTTTCTTCAAGATGAAAAGGTTCCAGATTATTAGCGAGAATTGTTGTGTCGCGTTCCTATTATTTCTTGGATAACCTTTTGTTACAACCGTTTCACGACAAAACCAATTTGATTCGTATTAGGAAAGGACTTTATTTGTTATTTTACTTACATAGGTTACTAAAATATAGCCTCGCTGTTCGCCTTTCTCGGCAACAATTTCATGATAAATACAGTAAGTAACTGAAATGTTATGTAACAATAATAAAAAAACTTGGGTCTATTATTTTAATATCATGGAACTAGAAATGTTAATCAAGCAAAACAGTAATCATTTCCAGTTGAGCTGCTACAGTTTCAACATAATTTTACGCCTATTTAAGTATAATGTTTATGTATGTATGTGCCAACTCATTTAATTGGCTTCATACATGCTGGTACCACATACCTAGCAACCAGAACATAAATCTGTGTTTATACAGATATTAATTAATACAGAACATCGATAGTTGCCTTTACGACCTCGTCTCACATGTAAACATTATGCCCCACATTATGGTACACCTCCACAAATCAACATTAGTATAGTTGCCCACGTATATCGTGTTAAGTGCAGCTATAATTCACCGTACACACACAATCTACATACATACACGGCGGTACCTGTCTGTACGGAGTTGGGCGTGCACACGATTGCACTAGTATTTATGTCAATGTTACAACACACACATTCACATAAAACGCACACCTGTTTCAGTGTATTGCATACAAGCCAGTGCCCGGCGACAGACGTATCCGGTGCGTTGAACCCGCCCCCCCTCGCCCCCCAGTCTCGCCTCTACAAACGGCTGTTATATCTACATGTAGACCTGTATCCGCCTGTTTGCTAACTAATGTTATTGGAGCACTCAGGGTCACCAGCGGTGTGTGGACAGCTTGCTTGAAAGTATTTATGTGGAGCGCAACACAAGAATTTAACACCAAACCCTACAAAGATAATGGAATCACAATTGTGTAAATGATACAGCTTGTACCTATATAACATAAACTGTTCAAGGTTCTACAGAGTATGATTGTAAATGTTTGCAAATGTAATTCAGAGAAGCAGAAATATTGCTTCGCTTGCCGGTAACCTTATATCGTGGAACGAATGAGAACCCTTTACGGATGAAACGACGGAATACAATGAAGCCCTTTTCACGGTCAAATCATTTTCCGATATTATGGTCTGGAAACTTACGTAGTAATTGTAAGCGGTAAGTATTTGTTAAGTCACGCACTGATGAGCGTGGCGGAGCGGAGCGGTGACTCAGCACAGCTCAGCACAGCGACCGACGGTTACGCAACGTCGCCTGCAGCCATTACTGTTTATTTTGCTCGCGGGTCGCTCTATTTGGTGAGATTACGTCGTGATTAATACCGGGCCGTGGCCCCGGGATCATGGAAGGGATTAAGCAGGTTTTGTTTGAGAAAGTGATGAATATTAATATTCTTGGCTCAAGTCTGCGTGGTCACCTCTGACAAATGAAAGTTTCAAGTTTATTATGGCTATCAATTTTATCGCCATTAAGAGTTTGTGAGTTAAGTTTTTTTACGAGAGGTGTTAAAAGTTTGGAGGCTCTCAAGTGTAGGAGTACGCTAACCTATCTCATACATATTTACAGTTACTCTTGTGTTTTTACCCCGTTATAAAACGTGTATAACGGCTAAAAAAGTCGTTTATCTCTCCTGTTTGTTGGTTACAATGGTTTATTTTTGTTGAATAGTAAAATGAATAAAAGTAGAAATAATGTAAAAATAGGTTATTTTAATTTATTTATTTTAAACTGTTCTATAATATTCACGTTTGCAAAATGTCTAGAGTAATTTGTCCATCTAAAATTGTAAATATTTTGTAAACAGAATAACATTGTTTTCTGTAAGTATATCATACTTATAGCTCAAGAAAAAACTCTAAAAATTGAGATCCCCAAACGGCCCCGGTAACAAGTCCTTTATATAAAGTTTTCCTTATAGACACAAGCGAGAAGGTAGGTATATACCATTCCACCAGGAAACCATTACGTCTGGCTCACATTTACATCTCCTCTCTCATTCAATTTCCTGCCAACTATACTGGCTAGCTTGTGATACCACTGATAACAGGTACTACACGTATCTAGTCATTTATTTCTAAGATATTGCTAGTATTGGGTAACGTTAATACTCGAGTGCAGGTAACGGTACTCGCAACAATTACCCTATCTAAAATCTAGGTAACATACAAGGATCACATAACAGTCTTAGGATTCTAACTGTTTAAAGGTAATGTAGCTTCTTACGATCTTACCTAAGATACGTAAGTAAGTATAAATAAGTAATCGGATACCTCACATCCGTATAGAAATTAATAATAAAGTTCCAAAAGGACACAGAACACAAATATGAAATGTGTGCATTGTTAACAAAACAAAACAGCCCAATTTGCACACGCGAACAAAAATATAGACGCACGAAAAATTCGCCTGTGGAGAGTTGCGCAAGTGGCTTTATTGCGAACTCTAAAAGTTCCCGGAGCGGTCATAAACGAAAGGTTTTAGTTCCCTAGACAATGCACTCATGCTGTATCCATCAACTGTGATGAAACGTCTGGCGTATCAACCCCTCCCGTTCCCCACCCAGATGAAAATGAAAACACTTACAACGGGAAACATAAATTGTGCTTTTATTTATTTATTTACGACTCCACAAGAACGTATAAAATTATAATGTACCATTGTATAGTCAAAGTCTGTCTGAAAAGCTTGACAAATTAATCTTGGGAGGTTCAAAGCGTTGCGAAAATTAAAGAATTAATTTGTTAAGTAATTCTGTAATGAAACATACAAAGGGACCTGGATTCATTGTTCTAAGCCTTATTTAAGTAAACAAAGAATGGGCTACAGTTTAAGAAAGCCTTCATTTTATTAAACGGCGTTAATAACAATTCAAGAATGTATAAGAATCTAATAACAGTCCGGAAACAAAGAACAATGAGAATTCGTCAACAATCTGACATCATATTTTCTTTCAATAGAATTAGCAAAGAAATGGTTGACTGGTTCTTCTGATGTCCTTCATAAAATAGGAACACGATCAAAGTAACATTGTCTCGTGTCTAACACACGCCTATATCAGCCAGCACCCCCGATCACCCCACCGGGTAGGAAGGGGGAGGTTGGGGAAGTTGGGGAGAACCGGACAGTTGAGTAAGCTAACTGAAACAAACTTTACTCGTTTAAATTTTGCGGGGAACAGTTTCTGAGTTGGGTTGCGTGCATGCTGACGACAAACTTAAGAAACTCGCGATAAAGTTTCATTGCCGGTTGGCTAATTGAGTTTTTTAATTATAAATACTTTTTCAGGTTTCCGATGATTTTTTATGGTAAGACGCCCAAATAGGTGTTTATTAAGTTGCGTAATGATGAGATACTTTTAGTTTTTTTACGCTTGCCTTTAATTGAAAAAAAAAATCGTATTCTTTTATAAAACTACCAGAAAAACAAAGATAATGCCATATAAATGGATAAAAGATTTCCATTCCCTTCAAACACACGCATTTCTCTCTGTTTATACTACAAAATAACTTACGTACATATACAGTCAGCGAAAAAGTTTTCTTGTATACTATATGCTGCATGTATGCACTTTTTGGATGTATACTACATGCATCCAAAAAGTTTGGTATGCAGACACATTAAAACTTGCTACCTATATACTTAATTCTATTTCGACTGCGCTATCAACACGTATATTAGAATTGGAATCATTACAACAATTCAGAACTATGTACCCTCACCCATATCTGACCAAAAACAGCCACGCCACCAGGAGCGCAATAAGGAGTTACGTAACCTCCATTGTTCTCAACTAGTTTTACTAATAACACAGACCTAACAACAACTAACAACTCCTTTATCTGGCATACCATAGATTATACGAAGTTAAGTTGTAACTCCTTTCAGAATTCAAACAAAGACATCCTCAAAGTATTGAAAGTTTTTCGTTTATGATAAGAAATTGTTTGGTTTTCTTTAACGGTTATCACTCCCACACTATTTTAGCTTACCTACTATATAGGACAAAGATGTATAATTTACTACGATTACGTAGGTGTACGAAGTCCTAAATAAACTGAAAATTAAATTCTTTCACGTACTTAATTAATATAAATAACCATCTGTAGAATAAACGGAAGATCACTTCTTGAAATTTTAATTTATTAACAACTTGAAAAGTCAAAGCAAAGAAGAAAAATAACTAAAGAGCACGACTCGCTGACGTTGAAAGGAAATTCAACATTAATGAACATCCCTTTTCGTAATAATATTCTACTTAGGACCGCTCAAGCGTTTGTATGTCCTCACAGAATAAATTACTTTCTCCAATCTCGTCGTAACGTAAATATTTTTACTTAAATATAAAACTTAAGTACCTTTTCTACTAACTTTTAAACAAAAAATCAGATTTAGTTAAAAAATAAATATCTCAAAGAACTAGGTAAATTAAATTCCTAAAGGAAGACCTACCCAACAACCATTTGATCCAGAGGGAATAATTAAATTGTCAAACGGCCTTGAAATCTTAATTGAAGACATACAAAACTTGAGGGAACCAATAACGTGATGAAATTGCAAAACAAAAAGAAATTGGCTTCCCAGAGCAGCAGCCGATCAATCATAGCGTTTCCACGGGTGCGACGTGGCCGGGGCTAACCGAAAATAGCACGACAGTTGGCAATACCACCACCTGGTTCAGAATATGTATATAATAAAGGGGAGGCTCGGGCGGAGCGGGCGCGGAAAATCAATAAAGCGGGCGGCGAGCATCAAAACATACCGCGCCCCGCCGGATCACCTCCACCACCCGACTCTCCCCTGCGCCCGTCGCCCGGGGAAACCCTCCCCATGTTTGGCAGACATCGTCCTTGATCTCCCCACTTCGCCGGAACGCGCAAGTTAGGATAAACACTCGTATCGTCTCACTGGAAATTGGGTCGCTTATGCGTTTTGCTTTTTACCATCCGGCCCTCATTCATCTCCTAAACTAATAAGCTTGGCCTTTGATGCGTGGTTCTTTCCATGGACGAAATACTGACGATTTTCTTTCAGCTATTTTTATAAGCTTCCACTCGTAATAACATGCTTAGGTAGGTTGTATAAAGGTTGAAAACAGAGACATTTTCCTCAATAATTTAAAAACTTTAGACTTTTTTTAACCTTTATTTGAGTTCTTAAAATATCGGGGTATAAATATGTTTTAGAGTTTTTATTTATCAAAATAAATTACATGTGACTGATATTTCTTAAAACGCTACAATTTCTTTCTTCTCTTATTTTATTATGAAATTCCTCAAGTTTTCAATGTTGTTCGTTATTTAAGGTATCGCTTCTAGCAAAACTTGGCTGATTTTTCTCGGAATTTTCCTATAAAATACAAAATGTCTTAAATGTCGAGGACTACCGAAGTAATAAGTTTTTGAGATAAAAATGTTTCAGTAGCTTTAAAAAGAAAGTATAAAGTTTTCGTTATAATATTGATACGAGCTGGGTAGGTGATAAATTAATCAACACCAATTAAAAATCCAAATACATAAACTTTAATGACACAAATCACTAATTAAAACAAACGCTCAACACTACTAACACGTTGAACGCCCAAAAAAAAATACGCCTTCGCCCTATGGGCCATGGCAGACACCGTATGGCTGACAATGAGCCGGGTCCATCGGGCCGCGGCAGACACGGTTTGACTGCCAGTACGATCTGCGTTAAAATGTCTTTACTGGGCTGGCAGACATAAATAAGTTTGTGAACGCTATTCGCAGTGACCCGCGGGGCGCTGTAGAACAAACCTCGCGCCTTAGCGCGGCAAAAATCTTACAAGTCTTTGAGATATTTGGGACCTGACGGACCCGACACATTTTTTCTCTGACATTTCTGGTTTAACATTTATACGGATGACTTTTAGTTAAATAAATTGTGTCATACAGTTATGATTTTAATTATTTACATCATTGGGGTATAAAATTAAGCATGCCAAATATTAGAAAAATACCTTTATTATAAAATAAAAAATACAGTACTCTACGCTATGACTTAAAATTGGAGATCAAACAAATTAAATGACTTCTTTCTTAATTATACATAATAAAAATGAAAAAAAAAACAATCAAAACACATGGACGGCTTACAAGGGCAGGTTTCACAAAATGTGTTGACTTTCTTGGTTTTATTTCTAGCATATTGTCGGCCCATCAAAATGACATTTTGCTTATAGCATCCAGAGCACAAACGTCGGGTACTTTTAGATTTGCCATCTTTTTTAGACAATTGATGCTTCAACCGTTTAGGCACCTCACGAAGTCGATACTCCTCGCTCTCTGTTTGGCAGAATTGTTGTACAATTTCCTTTCTAAAATCTACTATTTGAATAGTTTTCTTTGTGACTGACTGATACAAAATTAGAGCATTTATCACTGTAGTGTTTAGTAGTAAATTAATGGCAAGCTTCTTATACCATTTGACAGATTTTCGTAGTGGAGTCGAATAAGACGCTAATTGATCAGAGAGGTCTACCGCACCCTTTGCCATATTGTAATCAACAATTATTTTTGGCTTCCGTATCTGTTGAATATTAACAAATCGATCAGTATGTTTAGTGGATAGAACATACACATCCCTCTTGTCCTTCCATTTTAAACACGTTATTCCGTCGTTACTCTCTGCAGCTTTATACTCTCCACGCTTAAGTTTGGCATCAATGACCTCTTTTGGTAAACCTTTACGATTTTTTCTTACGGTGCCGACGAGATGCATTTCTCTTTGTAATAATTGTCTGGCTAATGTAATGCTTGTGTTCCAGTTGTCCGTAAATAATGTATGCCCTCTTTCAAAACGATCTTCACATAAAGACATCACAACATTTGTGGGTGTGTTATGAACATCATCATTTTTCCCCGCGTATACTTTTACTTTATAAGTATAGCCCGGTATGGTACATAGTTTAAATTCTTTAATCCCGTATTTATGCCTCTTTTGTTTATTGTATTGTCTGAAAATAATTCTCCCACGGAAAGGGACCATGCTTTCGTCTATACACAGGTTTTCTGTTGGCGAAAAGTTTTCCTGAAATACTTTATTTACTTCATCATACAGCTTGCGGACACGATGCAGTCGGTCTGATTTATGTTCATTGTCATTTTCTGAAAAGTGTAACATTTGCAGCAACAGCTCGAAACGATTACGAGACATAATGGTCTTTGGAAATGGATGGCTAATCATGTCGTCCTTACACCAATAATCAGCTAATTTAGGTAGCCTCACCAAGCCCATAAATAAAATCAAGCCAAAAAAACATTTCAACTCAGCAGGGTTAGTGGGTGTCCATCTACGAACCCGTGCAAATTTAGAAGCTTCAGGTAATTGTGTTATTTCTTTAATTGCATATTCATTAGTGGCATCGACTATTAGTTGCAATATGTTATCAGTCAAAAAAAGCGAAAAACATTGCGCAGGAGTCATTCCATGCATACACTTTATATGGGGTGCGGGACCAGAAATGTCTGTAAACGGAATAATACGGCGTTGATTACCTTGAACCTCTGTCCAGATGTTCGAAGGGCTTGTATTATTACTGGGGCAGAGCGGAACGTTTTCGGCATCGCTGTCTTCGCAAGTTGATAATATAATTCGGCGGCACTTTCGTCTTAGGGGTTGAATTATATCACTACACTCGTCATCTGAACTCGGCATTATAAAACTATTATTTAGTAATGATATTTCAATATTGTCCAGTTGCATCAGATGTTCAGCGGTTATATCAAAATCCAAGTCTTCCATGTTTATTAGTAATAGTAGGAGTATCAGTAACGAATACTGAATACGTATGTAGGTATAATTACAAATTACAGAGCGCGCGAAACGGTCCGCACTTTAGCGTACGACTTTTGCCACTGAGTAGTAGCGAGAGCAAGCGCAGCGCTTACGCGCGGGTGCGGGGGGTGGTTGACAAGGTGACCCGCGTGGCCCCCTCCACTGAAATAACGAATAGTGCTTTGGCTGGGCCATGGCAGATAATGGTGACTGCCAGCTATTTTTTCTCTATATTTACTATTTTTCGCTATTGTATTTATTTCATATTAGATTATACCCATTTTTCATTCAATTAAACCGGAAAAATATGTTAACAAATTTTGACTGTTTTTTAATATTTCATGAAGCCCACTGAGAATACACACTGGCAGATAAATGGTGTCTGCCATGGCGTTCAACGTGCTAAACAATATGGTTTTATTTATTTGGTACTACTTTTTTATTTTATTTTTAGCGCCCGCGGACGCTCCCCGGAAGCCCTCTAAACTAGGTAAAAATCCGGGGAAACACGGACGGGTGGCAACCCTAACTGAGCAGATATTAAAACTAATCATCATTTTATTTGGGGTCGGCGTAACACGTTTTTTAATAATTATGATAACTGCGAAACAATAATATAGCAAAAAACAGATGGAGACCCCACTTGGAAACTTAGGGTGAAGCTCAGTATCATCATATAATTTTGCCCAATTTACACCAAGCTTTAATGAAATAATCACCGTCCTTATGAATCGCTTCTATTGACAAAAACTGTATGAAAATCGGTCCCACAGTTTTTGAGTTAGCAGATTAATTACTTTTAATTGCATGTAACTTCGTTTCAAAGTTAGAGAATTTAATTGCAATCTCTAGGCATTTGTTGCCTATCTGAGCCTGAAAAGAGGTCATGACTTTTGAACCATAAAAAAAAACACCGTATGTCTAAGAAGTAAAAAGATTGGAAATGACCGGACCATTCAATTTGATCAACACTTCCCGGGACACCCTGTACACAGTGCGGTACTTATTATTTTAACACTTGATACTTTCACTAACACCGACGAATTCCGGTACCGGATTTCCGGTAACCAAAAGAAGTATACTTAAGTATCCATAACCACCCGAATTTTTGTTTTTAGAAAAACATCTGACGTAAAAGTCGGAAACAGTTAGGACTATGGACCTAGTATAGTATAATCTTACAAGTCCACGGTTAGGACACTTCGTACAACGTAGCGCCATCTATTGGCAGTTTAAACACTCAAGTTTCAGTACAGTAAAAAAAATGTGATAATTTACACATGAATATTAATGAGTGAGTTTGTTTGTTTATGTTAAATTTATTTGATCAGCCGTGTAAAGCATTACCGATTATTATTTAATGTCCTATCCTATTGTTTTGTTGAATACGTTTAACAAAGGAATAGGGAATTATGGAACAAGGTCAATTCTAGCCTCGTAGAACCTATTTTGAAAATGCATAGTATACTCCGATATCTATTTCTCCTTTATTATTTAGTTTAGTTTATTTATACTTCATGTGACAAAGACGGACTTAATTCCAGAAGGCATTTATAATGCCTTGTGGAATTAAGGCCGTCCCTCTTTGTTAGTCAGTCAATTCTGAATTATTACTTTTATTTATAGTTTTTTTGTTGTTGGAATTATTTTTTATTTATTTATTATGACTTTCATGTGTTACCAGCCTACAACAACAACAAATAAATATTCTATTTAGTATCTCTATTCATTATCTATGTTGATGTTGACCTCAAAAAGAAAAATGCATATGAACATACTGAGCTGACGTTATGTCACCTTAACATTCTTATATTGTATAACTCATTGATAGATTCTACATATTTATATGACATGACCATAAAGGTGATTACATAAATGATACGCGGTGGTCTGGCTGTCGCGTCACGCAATAAAGTGAAACAACTTGACCTACACAGTCTGCTTAGTAAAAGTAACTAAGTTGTCACTTTAAAATGCGCTTTATGTACATTGAATAATAATCTGTAACTAGCCTTTGGAATATAATGATTTAAACAAAAGAAGTCATGTCAAAAGACTGTAGTGTTCCCAGGTTTATTTAACTCTGTCACCAGAGGGTGGTAATATCACCACATAAAAAAAAACAATGCAGAGGGCCGTTTTGTTGCTCAATTATGGTCATGGGCAACAAACTGATCCCATAACATGAGACTCGATGGGACATGAAAATATGTACCTGCCTAATTTTATGTTACAATATAAAATTCACGTATCTAATCACCCTTCTGAACATAATATACAACAGACAAGTTATTCAAGAGTTTTTAACATAGTATAGCTAATAATTTTGAGTATAAAGAAAACGAATTTTCTAAAACCCTATTATTTTATGCAGAAAGTCATTTAAGCACTACTTACATGAAAAGCACAATCATTTATTGAGTGTATGGTCGACAAAACCCATTCATTTTCAAGTTTCAACCCACACAATTAAGTATTTATAGGAGTCCATTTGAAGCCTTAGAAACAGTAACTACGTGAGGAAATGCGCCCGATGTTCAATAATGTATTCGGAATGCCTGCATTGCTCGAACAACGACCCGTAGCGCCACCTGTCCTGTTACACTCGAACTACCGGTAGTACGTGCTTGGCGTGCTGTGCAAAACGTTTCTAAAGAATTGATTAAATACATAATTATTTATTACCTCCGTCCATAATTTTCAATTCAAATGTCTCACTAGACAGTTGATTATTAAACAATGAAGTTGTATATTTATGAGTTGAATTATTTTCGATTTATTTAAGAAATGCATTTACTATACGTGTGAAAGGGAAAAATCGATTAAAACTAAACTATATTAAGGCAACAAATAGAACATGAACTACCTAGGTTATCTAATCAGTGACCTGGATGGTACAAAGGATCCTTTTATCCCGGTGAAACTAACGTTTCTAATACCCATGACTTATTTACTGACCTCCAAGCGGGCAAATGCTGGTAATAAATTATTCTAGCCTTTCCCCTGATATTATCAAGTGACTCATGAGGACTATTACAGTAAATTCACAGTGAACCCTAATGACTTTTTAATTTTCATATCATTAAACTTGCCTACTTGAACAGGGGTAAAAACAAAGGTCATTGTTCGTAAGTACTTATGATGTGGTTTTTTATTCTGTTTACCTAACGTGAGTTCGGGTTGCTGAGAAATTCTTGGCGGAAATACTCTATTAACACTGCGCAACCTGGGAACCGAGCCAGAGTAGAGTCAAGTTTTTTATTTTATTTGTATAACCCTAATTAGAATGGCTCAAATTAGTAGGGTCAGGTAAAAATTCAGACAAAAGAGCAATGTGCAACTCGTTAGTAAAAGATATTTAGAGTAAGATTAGGTACTTATTACTTTCTAGAAAGTAAGGATATTTTAGGAAGATAATGCTGGGTTCATGCTATGCTCTATGTCAGGGGTCGCCAAATGGCGTTCCGCGGTCCGCGTCCGGGCTGCCGACCCATTTTGTGCGGACCGCGAGAACACAACCGCATGCACTACAGAGTACCTATATCCCATCAATAGATATATGGAAAAAAACCTTTGTTATAATTGTATAATATATTCATTAATTACATTTGTTAAACATTTTTTTATTTTATAAAATGTTCTACGTATCGCGAAGGTCATTTCATGGCTTAAAACGGACTCCGATCGAATGACCCCGAAAGACCCCTGCTCTATGTCTATGGTTAAAACCCTTACCCTTCTAACGTAAGGGTAAATCAATAGTAATTTACCCTCACTTCTCTATACACCCCCATTTTAAACACTCAAGAATTAAAAGTGTCGTCTTTGAAGTCTTACCTGATATGGAAGCAGGTTGGCGTAGTCCAAGAAATCCAACTGCTTGTCATGGAGGAACTCCACCGGCTGAGCATCGGCCTGGAGCGTCAGGTCAGCTGCCAGGGGCATGAACGTCTAGGAAACATAGGCATCATTAGATATAAGTACATCTATACTTCAATAAGTATTACTGTAAAGCTGAAGTTTGTTTGTTTGGTTGAAAGCGTTAATCTCAGAAACTACGGGTTCAAATTTTAAAATTATTTTTGTATTGGATACAGGATAGTCCATTTATTGAGGAAGGCTATAGGGTGCATAACCACTAGGAGCGGACCAGAGAGGATGAAACAGAAGGGAACGGCTAGTATTATTATAAGGATACATATATATAGGTAATAAATATAGTAGGAAAACTTGCAACATTTACGGAAGAGATTCAGAGAAAAGGGAGGCCTAAGAGGTGTACCTTAAACAAGTAAATGAGAGAACATAATTTTCATTTGTTTTCTTGAGTAGTGCTTCCGAAGATTTCTGTTGGAAATTCGCAACATCGAGATAATACGATATAAATAAGTTATTATTTCCGATTCGTCTAAATTTTAAGTGTGTACTATCTAGTTTTGGTGAAACATTTTCTAAAAACTACCAAAGTAACTGTTAGAAGACAGTTATTAGTTCGCGAGACTTAATAGTCTTTTGGTCGTATATTAATTCTATAAATAAATAATCTCATTTAAATTTTATGTATCATTAATTCGACTCAGGCTTTTAATTGCCTATCAAACTAGCCTTAAAAGTGTAAGTGGTAAATCAAAGTTTAAAAGCGTACTCTACTCACTACTAGATGGCGCTGTTCATAAGCGTGACGAAGGTTAATTGGGACCGCGTTACTTAATTGCTGTACTTAACTTTAATGTTTTATTAGCTTACCTATTAATTATGATCTATTTAAATTAGCTGTTAAGTAAATGACTTTGACACTTAGATCAATGATTTATTACAAAGTCCTCAAACAATTTTCCTTCCATTTTTATTATTCGGGACACCTAAAAAGATCTATTAACTTTTTCATCAAATATTAGACTCAGTTGAAGTACAGTAGATAGCCAATTGAGAACCAATTTATGTTTCAAACTGCTAGATATCTTTAAGCACTTACCTTTTGAATATTTAATTAATTGGAAAAAGCTAAACAACTTTAACACTAGGAATAAGCACAAACTACGTGCTCCCTTTCATCGGCTTCACAAGGTGCATAATTCATTCGTTGGGGTTGGTATAACTTTTTTAACAAGTTACCGTCCTCTTTTCTAGATTTGCCGTTTAACGTGTTTAAAGCAAAAGTTAAAGCTAATCTCTGTTCCAAAGCATACTATTCTGTAAGGGATTATTTAGATGATAAGCATAGTTGGTCGCTGTGTTGAACACAAGACATTGTTCATGTTCTTTTAGTGTAGTTCGAGTGTCATAGTTATTTATTATTTTTATTTTTTTATATTAATATATAAAAAAATAAAAATCATTTGGTACTATTGTCGGAGCTGATGAAGATTGTATAACGATCCTTGCATTGTTTAAAGTCAATCTTTCTAGTCTTATATAATTTAATAGCAAGCATTGTGTGAGTACCATGTACTTCAGAGCTTTCAATGATTAGATACCTACGTCCTTTATTGACTTGAAATACCCTGGTGATTGAGAATATGGCATGCTCACTCAAATGTCTCGCAGACGGTGTCGGATCATTTAGTTCCCTTCAAAATGGTTGAGCTGAATGGTGCTGATGCATGTGTCATGTTCGTGAACGGGCGCCGTCAGCCGTGACTGGTCATCTTACCTACCACGGTCAATTTTCATTATTTTATTATTTTCTTGAATTGTCATTATTTTGTATTTTCCTATGGGCACTTTTTACTTGCTAAATCGTTCTCACATAATGTACCATCTCAAGATGAGTGATGTAACAAAGATTCTGTTAAAATTTTTGGCGACTGGAAAAGAGTGTCCATGGAGTCTTGCCCGTTCTTCTTCATAGAGATCTACGCTTTGGAATGTGCACCTACGGTACTTTCACAGTTATTATGTCTTGTGACTGGGATTGTGCACCATAACTATTGTTTTACTATTTTATTTTTTTGTCTTTTGACAATTCAAAAGTGCCTGTAACTGGCCTACCTGAAATAAATGATTTGATTTTGATTTAAAAAAAAAATCTAAAGAGTCTTTCAACCGTTTAGTGACTACAACGACCACAGAAATCTTAATAATAAGGTAATAGAAATGCTATAGTACTACATTTTACAGCGGGACGAGTGTCGCCGGGTCACAGCTACCACCACATAAACAAACAATAGATACACAATAACGCCTACATATGCACTTTGCATTGCTGCAACAAAACCAAACCTTTTTGCGATGACATTACGCAACATTTTCTAAAAACGTATAATCTCAGGTCACGTGACTCCTGCAGCCAATAAAAAACGTGTGCGAAAAGCAGAAAATGATATCGCGCGCTCACTCTCACGTAGGAATAGTGCAGTGCAAGTGCAAACTACTACGAGCTCATGTCGATAAATTATAATTTTCCGTTGAGTGTTAATCGCCAAGGAATCTAGCAACAATAGATAACTAATTTTATTGAAAGGGATTCAATAAAACAATAAGTGTAAGTAGATACATTTAGTTTATAATATAGTTAAATCTCAAAGGCTCTCCAATACTTCACCTTATGGAAAAAAAAGCAATGACCAAATAGGACGGACTATGTACGAACTTAGATAAAAGTGGGGAGGTAGCTAGTGTAGTGGTGGACTACAAATACTTAATAAACTAAACTAATTTAACATAATTGAAATTAAAATATAAACTAAAATAACATAATTGAAATTGTTTAAGTTTTATATAAATAACAATACATAAATATGTAAGAATATTAATTATATACTATAAATAAATATAAATACATATCTAATATGGGTCACATTGAACAATGATTAAGCAAATAATTTGTAAAAATGAAAAAGTATGGGACTTCTACATTATTTTGATTTTGAAAACTGAAAATACATCTCATATTTAAACATTTAACATAAAACCATAATGTTTTCCAATTTGGTAAAACTAAGAATCAAACTGAACGTAATTAATTTATCGATACAGAATAGTAGTGGCACGTCACTAAATTGCGGCCAACTCATGCGGCTTGTACCAAGAATTGTTTATTGCGCCGCGAGAATGCGAGTCCGCATGACTATAATTCCATTGCTGCTTTTAGCAGTTGTAATAGTAGACATGGACAAGCTTAAGCATTGATGGTTATTGAATTGACAAAAAAAACGTTTTTCGTGATAAATCGTTGTAGCGGTGGTAAAAATATTTGATTTGTTTATATTTACTAAAAACGACAATATTTCAAAAATTAAGTACTTACATATGAAATGTTATTCCTTTATATGTTAAGTTACAAGTTTTGGACGAGTTTCCGCAGTTGGATACGCTGCAAAACACCATGTTTACCTCTCCGCGTCTCAAATAACACAAGTAACCGCAACAAACGCTCCTCGTAAACTTGTGCCCTACGATACACATGCGCGGCGACAAGGTCACGCGTCTATGCGACTTCTATTGCCTTATTATTAAGATTTCTGTGACAACGACTCACTCTGGAAAAATATTCTGGTTTCCCTGAGTAAACCCTGGCTCTGTAGGAAAATTAACTGCATGAATACCTACTGCTGATCTAACATCTGCAGACAGTTCAAGCTCAACACAGCCATTACTGACACTATGTACATTTAACAACAACACCAGCACATATGCCTCCCAAAATTTACTATCAGCACCGTTATTCGGTCACTGTCACTATCTGTATCTAATCTACTGACGTGAATATATTATGACAGCGCCATTTAGCTATAAAATATTGTAATTTATGCAGAAACGAATATTTTTTTGTTACGCTTTCACACTTTGATGGTCTGAATAAATGTATTCTGATACAGATTGATTGAATCCGGAGGAATTTGGATTTTGCCTGTAACTTAAAGAGGAATAAATGAGGAAGGGACAAGCAAAGCCGGGGCTAAAATCAAGTTTAAAAATAATCAAAACTATATTATAAAGTATAGTTAGCAGCAAACTAAATCTTTGCCATATCATGATTACTATGGTACGTTTCTTTATATTCTGTTCGATAAAAGGAGTATCTAACGCAAAAGTAATTTATCATTTTGAACCAGTATTTCCTGAGATAAGCGCGATCAACCAAATAAATAAACGAACTTTAGCTATATAATATAAGTATAGATAACAATTGCTGGTTTTCAATTTATTATTCGTATGGGTATTCGTTCTCGTAATTTTTAGGTAACCGCTACTATGTAGTACTTACTAATAGCGGTACTTTCCTGCAAGTCTAAAAGTTTGGCCTAGCTTGCCATAACATTGCCCCTAGACATGCCGTGGCCAATGCTAACATGCATTATAAAAAACTAACACCATAAACAGCACTGGACAAAACAACTAAATGGTCCGCATTAAGCCTGGATCGAAGGCTCTGGAAGACTGGAGAGGACTCCACCCATGATAGGGACGGCGACAGCGCGTCAGCAATCTGACGGGGACCTCCTTAGAGGGCCAAAGCCTGCTAGAGTGACGGGACTATCTAATCAGATAATCGTGACAATGGATCATAAAGGGCTATTGAAGGATCACCGTGTATTTTAGTCAGTACAAGTCTGACTGTCCCTCCCTGTGTGGTAGAATTTATTGAATAAAAAAAAACCAGGATAGGGATGATGGCCTGGGTAGGAGGATTCATTTGATGATTTTACCACGTTAAAGAAAAAAAAGGGATAGGGATGATGCAGTATAACAGTAAAAATAACAGCATGTCAAGGTCTTAGTGCTACTTCAATATTTGTGTCGCTTCGAGTACGGTTTTCAGTACAAATCAAATCGGTGTGTGACCTCAGACGTGCACAAAACGTGACCGACATACGTAAAGAGGGGGTGCGTGCGTGCGTGCGTGTAAATCTGACACAAATGGAGGTCGTACGCGACACGTGTGTGCGGAGCGTTACGACGTAACCTTATAAACATCTGAAACATTCCCTCGTATATCGAGTTATTTTTTATATCAGACGAGAGAGGTCTATGTATAGTACAGTTACAAAGGACACTAAGGTAATTCCATTTGGAACTGTTTTCAAAAAGACAGCCACAATATACCTAAGAAGATATCTGTCTTATCTTGCTCTTATAAAAGGAACTTCATGATTTGAGATGAAAATAACAGTGTTTTGTAAAGTTCAAGATTATTTGCTGGCAGCAAGTATTCTTCATTTAATTCAATGGTCTAAATTTATTATATTTTAAACTACGTATTTTCTATTATACTTAATATTTAGATTTGGATTAGATACAAAACATGTACCACTACCTATCATTTTATACTAAGTGATTATGTGCAGTTAGCTGAATTTAGAACCAGTACCGCCATCTATCACAGATTGTATGAACTAAAAAAAATATTTACCAAAGCCGGCCATTTGACGTCCTTTCCTTCGTGTGTTTTGGGAGCCCATACAAGAGTTCTTTCCACTAAAAAAACACGAAACGTCCGTCGCGAATAAACTGCCACCCACTCACGACGTTGCCAGTCTACACCATCATATTCCACTAGAACCTGAAACAAAGAAAAATAGTTTTAAACAAAGGAATCTATGTATAAATTCAGTAATTAATTAAAATACCTCCGTAGAACCACTATATCTGAATATAGCGGTAAAAATTTATCCTCATTGAATATGGAACTAGTAACGCCATCTCGTATCGAGTAGCGACATTACAAGTAGCGTTATAAAACAGGTTGTCCAAGGTGGGAAGTTGAATGCGTGCTACCACTAGATGGCAGCACAGGTGGTCAACAGTCCAATGCTGCAATTCGGCCCCGCCCAAATACAGCGTGGGAAAGAGACTTGCATTTTGAAAGAGACGACAATAATAACAAATCAACTTTCTATCCTACATAACTATCTCATAGCGTAGTATTACTATCAAAGTTGCACGATACAAACACGCTTTGAATAAAATTGCCGCGAAGAATGGAATATGATATGATATAGTAGAACAGATTACGTATTTACTCCTACGTACACGTCTACATTTATATATTATGAACTTACTAAATGCATGTTTATCGTAGCTAACACAGACGTCTTAATAATTTATCTTGGCAACTAGTAAGATCGCCGATAGAGAATTATAGGTAGGTAGATCCTTGTACTTAGTACGTACGTACGTACGTACGCAAAATCTATGCAAATTAGTAGTAAAATGGTAAGTCAAGATTTCTAACATATAGGTACCTATTTATTTTAGAGAGTTGGGGTAGCAGAACAGTAACAGAACTAAGATATGATATTTATCAAAAACTAATAGCTAAACTAATGGCGAACATTCATTAACATTATTGTTTGTGCAATAAAAACGTAGAAGTAAAAGGAAGATAATGTATATTCTAATAGAAAAAAAAAACCGTTCGAATTGAGAACCCTATCCTCTCTGCAGAGAAGAAAAAGAATTGCAGTTTCGAAAAGTTCAAGGAGATTTTTTGACATTTAAGTTCTTTGGATACAAATCGACCTGCAACTGCAATATAATATACTGATACTGCTGGCCTACTTCGTCCCACTGCTGGGCAAAGGCCGGTCCTCATGACCTCCAGTTTTCGCGATCTAGGGCCAAAGTGGATCACTGATCGTTGGTTTTGTACACCTTATCCCGCCACCAGGGCTCTACAAAGTGTATGTAAATCCAAACTAATATTATAAATGCGAAAGTAACTCTGTCTGTCTGTCTTTTCTTCACGCCTAAACTACTGAACCGATTTGAGTGAAATTTGGTACAGACATAGTTTGGAACTTGAGAAAGGACATAGGATAATTTTTATTACAAAAAAAACAAAAATCTGCCAGAAGTCACTATTCCACGCGAACGAAGTCGCGGGCAAAAGCTAGTATAATATATTAAAATTTAATTTAAAAAAAATAAAGTCACCTGCAATTGAACTGCAATTTATTTTATAAGCCTTAAGGCTTTGGGTTCAGCAGCGCTGACCGATATCACAGTAGAGATATTATTACCGTGTTTTGAATTTAATCTACTAACAACCTAGTAGCTACGTGCATACTTAAAACTACTAGGGTACTGACAGTGTGGCGACGAATGTCAGTAGCTTATTGAAAACAACCAAAAATTTTAAACTGTCGTCTGAATAACAGTACAGCTGAACTTTGTGGATAATATACGGCACGGTTGGCGCTGTGGTTGAGCGATCGACTGCTGTGCAGCGTATCGTAGGTTCGATGCCCGCACGGAACAAATATTTGTATGATCTGCAAATATTTGTTTTGGGTCTGCGTGTTAGTGTATGTGAGTTTCTATGTTTGTAAATCCACCCTCGACACAGGAGAAATACCTAGTGTGGGGCAAAATTTATATAAAAGAAAATATCTTACCGATATTTAGTAATAGACTACTACTTGGTGAAAAAATATCTTCGGGTGAGTTTATTTATGATCAAACTCCATTTCAGGTAAGATTCGTGGCCTGTGAACGGCGTAGGTAGCCCCGCTGCCTAAAATTACCAATTCCTCATCAAAATACCTTAAATAATGTATTTGTGCACAATTATAAAGATATCCATAAAATACCATCTTCCTAATTATTAAAAGCACATCTGTCTCACACACACAAATTACAAATATAAACCACGATAAGTCATCATATTAAAATCGTGTAACATTGTGATACTTATTTATTCTACAATAATATCTACCATAACGATGATCATTTATCTTAAACGTTACATAACTGCTTAGGGCGACCCTCGGGCAAATCACACTACGTTACGTTTCCAATGTCACCGGTTACACCTACTGACATTGTTTCAGTAGACGTACGTTTATTTTTATAGTTATATTTTTCTCTGACGATTTTTCCGAGACTCGAGGGGGCCTAACATCGTCCCTTGGGGTAGAACTAGCTGTGGCGTGCGTTTTGACCAGGATATAAAAGTCATTTTTACATTACACAGTTTTTACATTACATATTTTATTTTATGATTATGTAGCTTATTACATTTCCTCAAGATTTCTTAACAGGCTTTCGAATGCAGATTTTTTTTTCAAATCGGAGAGGTTGTTATCGAGATTTATTCGCGTTCAAACAGTCTTAATTCCTTTAGCTTGATTATTTTTTAATAATTTATGTATAAAGTACAGAATATTTGATTCTTACATCCATGTGGGAAAGAGTTACAGTTATGTTACGTACTGTTACTAAGTGCCATCTTACAATTAATAACAAGTTGTGGTAGGCTTTGTTTGTCCTAGACTTCTAGAAGGAGGATATTCAGTAGAAAAACTACTACCAAGTAGATACTTAAAGCTATGCAATTAAAGATCGAAGTAATGAGTAAATAATTACTGTATCTCATCTAAGTTTCCTTTAGTTACGCCTTCTCAATGTCCTTCGTCCAACTCGTTGCATCGGAAAAGCAATCACTTTTGTATGGTTTGTTCCTTTTTGACTTAGTTTTAAAGTGGTTAAATCAAAGCATCCCGTGGGTGCCATTTTTAAGCGACACTACTAATTGGAAATCCACAGGTATGTTTTCTGTTTCATTTGTTTACATTTTCATCAGATATTTTTGTAAACAGACCACCTACGCACATTTACTACAAAGCCCCGTTTGTATTGTCAGTCAATGATAGTACTTTACGACTGTCTATATCCATACTACACTAGCTCCCAGACGACCAATAAAGTCAGATTACTATAATGAATATCGCATTGGTATTTTTATTTCCCGTTTCAGCTTAATTACCATAAAAGGCATTATTATACAAACAAGGCGACACGACACGGCTGACTGGCATGGCATGGCGTGCCACTCGCGCCTGTTCTCGTCCTAGTTTCAATCGAAGCCCTACTGTCAATGCGACCTTGTCACAATATCCGAGTCTTTCATACATACATGTGAATAATTATACATAAGTCTACTCATTCTTTATATATGTGTGGAATGTTTGTGTACAAAAACATTTTTATAATGTACGCAAAGAGAAACCCTGATTACATTTGGCAGGCGACCAAGGAAAGTGCCATGAAAGAGATTATTGTGCAATTAGGCGGAAAGGAAATTAAATGGTAATGTTATGTTTCGACTTGTATATTTTGAACTCTTGTGATACTGAATTACTTACTGATGTATTTCTGTTTTTTTTTTTGCAGAAAGTTGCAGGCAAATCGAAAGCAAACAAGAATCAGAAAATACCACGTTCCCGAAATATTAAAAACTAACTTTGCGGAAATCCATGACATTTTGTCAAAGATGGCAGTTGAAGTAACTGACAATAGAAAACATATTCACCCTTTCAAATGCAGTAGCTAGTTGCTAACTCTTAATCCAGCTACCTACTTGGACACCAACGAAAATAGAGAGGTGCTCTATTCTTGGCTGGAAACTACACGGCAACTAACCCAACAAATCCAGGAATATATCAACCAGAGGACTGAGTCATAACTTCAACATAAACACTGGCCATTGGCAAGCACTCAGAGGAACATTCAAAAAGGGACAAGTCAGAAATACAGCCACAATATAAATCAATATCTTACTGACACCATAAGCAAAGATTCATGTTATTACAACTAGTCATCGAGGCAATAAAGGGGTCATTGAATTCAATTAATTTTCAATTTACACCAAGGCGTCAAAGAGGTCTTGATAACAATGTAAAATGTCACCTTTATACAAAATATGCAAATGAATTCGATGTTTAGGTACACCCGCGAAACTGGTTTGATTCCGAAATAGCACTACAGTGCTTACGAATACCGATCACGTCAGTCGAATGTGTAAACAAACATTGTAGACACTGCACTGCATTCAATGCATTTGAAACCACGTTCTAATTTGTATTCACCACCAATGAGTACTATCGTATCGCACAAAAAGATTGTTTAATCGCGTAATATAACCTCATTTCGTTTCTGAGAAATAAACCGTGCTTCTCGAATCAAACAGTCATCCAACTCATGCTTGGAGACCATAATATTTGCAATCTAAATGCCAGTTCGGTTCCCCCTGATTGTGATTTTATTGCCAGCTTGCTATTCGTGGCTCAGAACGTCGGAAAGTTGGGAAAAAATGGCTTAGTTTCAAACACAGACCCTTTATTTCAAGGAAGACTAGAAACAAATGACTGTCTCCAGTTTTCCATCTTATCATTTTCGCAGTGTCAGTTTATCTAGGGTCGTAGTCTCGCCGACAAAGCGTAAACTTAGAAATAAACAGCACAGTACATGTTTAATAACGTTAAATTAGCCGGACATCTTGAGTTATGAGACATTTCCCTTTGTTCATAAATTACTGACAGAAATTATGTGAGAATTTGAACGAGGTGGCATAAAGCAGATATAGACGCGGTTTCGAAACACTTGTAGTGAAGAGTTTCACCGTCTGTTCTTCAAGCCGAGCCGTTTGAAGTCAAACTCGGTCACGTATAATTCAAACATTTGACAGGGAACTTAGGTATACAATTTTCAGACGCCAAGCCAAGCTCCATTTTACAAAAGAAATGTAGGTATAATACAAAACATAATTATTTCAAAGATTTTTTCAGCAATGTTATTTAAGTTTGATGATCTGACTGAATAAGTTATGCCTTGTTGTTGATGTTCAAAATGCACAAATATTTTTTGTTACGGGGTATTTTTATATTTAAATTAACGCGAGTAAGTTAAAATCACACTAGGTATTCTGACTTAACAATAAGTCAAGGCCAAACACGGTAACTACGAGTAGTTGTACAAACACAACTTAATAAAAAAACCCTAAAACATTTTCTGAAGTTATTGAAGTCTAAGTAAATATTTTAATTGAAATGCTTTCTTCAGCAACGGAGTGTTTCTGTCCTAAATCAATGTTATTGTTAATTTATTTATTTATTCAATCATCTCCTCTTGGCTTGAAGCGCTGGAAACGACTCTGCTAGTATTATTAGAAACACCAAGTACATACGTCAAGGTTGCGAAACTAGGCCAAACGCGAGATTATACCAACACTGGCAACACTGCTCTGTCTATATCTACTTGAATGCAACATTTGAAAACGAACTCTTGATAAACGTTTGCCTCATTGGAGGGCCAAATATAGGGCACGTAATAAGAGCAGGCCGCACTTACACTTTCGATATCGAACATTGACGCCAGTGACACGATGAATGTTGACAAAGTTTGATATCTGTATGAAAAATTAATTCAAACATCCCGAAGTTGGTAGCCAATGTAATATGGTAAAAGTATTTGCAATATTTCTTACACACCTTGATAATTTTAATAAAGCAAAACAACTACATACCTAATTCTAAGGACAGAAGATCATTAGTGCGCAAAATAATTTAAAATATCTACGCCACTACAACTTCATCTACGCAACCCAAGACCACCTCTAATTCTATTTTCAAATTCACCAAACCAGATGTTTCCTTTCTCTCAGCGAGCTTCAACAAAAAAAAAGCAGTTTCCCGCCAAAAGAATCGATCATACTAGCAGGACTCCGATGCTCGACGGTTCGCCGAGGCGACCGGCTCGAGGCGCAGCCCCCGTAAGGCCGGGTTCAGTGGGTCAATGAACGCTGTGCAGACGCGGGCGCGCGGTCCGGACCTGTCGTGCGATCCGTTGCAAAACATTGTCACCGCCCGACCTTGGTTTGTGCCACGAGCGTGTCTCAGTAAAACTAAACAAAAGATTGCTAATGGCGAAGACACGAGTATGCTTTTCAAAAAATGGATGCGAACTGGGATTTCATTTCACAGACAGTTCATCTTCGTATTGATTTTAATAACTTATAAAAATACAAATAAAAATGGATATCCCAAAAATAATAGTCTGATATTTTGCTATCTTAGTTGCTCATTACGTGGATTGTGACAGTAGAGCGAAATTAAAATTCAAAACAGTCGGTTTTAAACTGGAAGAAAAACTTCGAGTTAACCTACAAAATAGTTGAGTTAAAAAACAAATTAAGATCGAATCGGGGTCAAGTTAAACATTCAGACGAACAGTACTTCGTGTCAGACAGTGTAATATTATAGTTGGTAATAAACGGGCATCTCGCAATAAAACAACACATAATTGCGACCATATCGATAGCGTGATAGACGAGTAGGTAGGTATGCATTATCATTACAGAGGTCTTCGACATCCTATCGAACTTAATGAATGACACTTGACGGACAAATTCTACCGCTCTCTGATAATTTGCTACATAGCTTCAGATTTGTCCTCAGGATGTATCGTATCATGTATATTCACGATGTAATCATCATCATCATCAGCCTATAATGTTCCCACAGCTGGGACACAGTCCTCCTCTCTGTGAGAGGGAGTGGGCCATAATCCACCACGCAGGCACAGTGTGGGTTGGTAGATGTCACATATCTTCGAATTTTAGGTTCTAGGACATGCCGGTTTCCTCACGATGTTTTCATTCACCACCGTTTTGAGAGCAGTGGTAATTAAATAAATCTGTAATTGCCATTTTTGAATTATGCTCAGTGTTTTTTAGTACTCCAGATTGATTAATTAGCACACCGTCCGCAACTTTGCCTGTTAGTATTGTTGGTTGATAAGTCCGCATTTGAAGTTTCATGTAACACGAATATAAATTCATTTTTATACAATATTTCATTCCTTTTTTAATCCCCTTAAGAGATGAATTTCCTAAAATCCTGTATGAACGGATTGCACAACAGTGTGCACACACTTACGTCTTCGTCAATTGCTAGACCCAGCGGTTTCAGCTGTGCGTTGATCGATCAGTCATTCAACCAGTTTCTTCTTATCTACATAATATGTACAAAAGAAGATTCGATTTATCACTGCACTCAGAAAGACTCAGTGGGTTATTTAATTATTTCGCAGGTTTTTCTTAGTCACTTACGTTTATTGCAGTTTCATTTATTTTTGTACGCTAGATCCCCGGCAAAGATAAAGAGTTCAAAGACTGTTTTATATCAAGAATCAAGATAAACCGGCTATAATTTTGAAATGTTTAATACTAAATTATGTAGAATACCTACACATTCCACATCTCGCAGATTCGCAGGTGCGTAGTCTGCTGTTCAAAAATACTTAAACTATTTCTGCTACATTTATTTGGAGTAGAAAATATACAGAGTAAACAAAAACACGAACGCAGTCAAACTATAATCAATCTTTCATTCATCTGCTACATTACATTTGATAATTTCAAAAGAAAGTAATTTGGAAGTATGCAAATGGCTACGCTATAACAATGAGTATTATTAGGGCTTTTAGAAAAGTATTTAAGACGGTATAAAGTATTTACCTTGTATAACCTCCTACGCAAATAAAATTGCTTGTAGTCAGTCCGTTGATTGTGAAAGAAAATCCATTAAGTGCGGCCGTAAACTTGTTAACTTATCCCTAGTTTAATAAGTTCTGACTTCAGACAAAGAAGATATGACGGATTGAAAATGGGAGTGATTGAACTAGCTTTATAATGCTGAAGTTAGGACAGCTTACTGAGCGCCGCAAACATGGATCAGACACGCACAAGAAGAATGTCTGTGATAGGTAGCATCTCGAAATCTAGGAAAACAGTATTGAAATTGTATGTGGGAATCGGACGGAATACACCATAAGCAATGAAGTAAACGAAAAAGAAGAGGATGAAGCACTACACTACACAGTGTTTTTATTGGAAGACGTAAATTAGAAACATAAATATGGCAATTGGCACGTATAAATTGCCAACTACAACGTTGCATAATACATAATGTCTTTGCACATAATTAAAGTTTTTGTTTAAATATAAGTGTGAGTCTTGTGCTAGACACATGTATGCAACATAAATAAAATAATGCGTGTACGGAAGTACCAACCGTAGCATACTGAACATGACTGGAATGATCAAAGGCGTGCAGCGGAAAATTATGCAATCTTGAATAAGAAACATTAATGTTAGGAAATTATGCAAGAGTTCAGATCATCTGTTAGAGGAATGCCAGGCAACCAGATGTCTGGTGCCTGTAATAGTCTAACCTAATAGCCTAACCTTTAAAGAAGCAGAGGTAAGAGAAAGATAAGGGTTGGTAGCAGCTGGATGAGAGTAACCAAGCATAGCGATGCCATTTTTTTTTAGCGTGTTAAAATCGGGTCAGAGCCCATTCGTACCCTAAGATTCGCACCCTGTGCCCACTCGTACCCTGGAACTTTTGAGGGGCCCATTCGTCCCCTGAAGAATATTTATTTTTATTAATTCTTCTAATATAAGTAAATGTATATGTGTATACTGCAGCTTGGTAGTCCTGGTACAGTCGCGCAGAAAAGGGTAAAATAAAAAAATATAGTAATTCGGTAGATAATAATTAATAATAATTGTTTATTTAAAATAACATTAAGTTTAATAAAATGCCTCTAGGTTTTCTCAATTAAGCCAATCTTCAATATAATTAATGAACTTTTGATTTCTTGTACATTTGTAAATATTTAGCAAAATATATTATTACTATAATATGTTTATGCAGTAAAATAAAACTGTGTAACTGTTTAATGCGCACATCTGGAGAGTACTTACCAATTTAACGCAATTTTTAGAGCAAAACAGAATTAATGTTAGAACGTTCATTATTTTTGTACATTAAAAGGGTGACAACGGCTCCACATTGAGCTAAAACGAAACACTTATAATACAAGAACATAATAACATCCACTAATATGATAAAATTGTAATTGCGGATAAAAAATCGTTATACATATTTAGGAGTAAATAATTTAGTTTTGACCTTTTAGTCAAAATATGACTGTAGTATTCTACCATAAAGTGAATTAGCATCAATAATAATACTAATCATATTCCAGGATTCAAATGAGATAATTCGATTCAATTATGTTAAAAATATTATTATTATAATATTAAGGGATTAAATATAATGACCACCATAAAATACTTTGATACCCTTAATTCTTTTACCAAAAATATATACTTAACACCAGAAAAATAAAGTCCATAATTACAATAGCACTAGCTATTTTAGTCACGACTGCACTTCAAATTGTAATCGAACACCAAATGTAGTAAATGATCACCAAATCTAAACGAGCAAATTAATGGGCTATTTCTGCATAAGTAAACCACTATGATTGCCATAAAATGCAGGCTTAGCAAAGAAAACATTAATTGCGCTGTTGAGCGACCGGAAATACAGCTCGGGACTTGCTGGCACCCCGACTCGGCCAACTTAGGTTAGAAGAGACTCTTCGTGGTTATTTTTTTTTAAACCACCCAGAAGTAGGAGCTCCGCGAAGCGGGGCTCCGTCGACATGCTACTTCCAATGTGAGCTCCTTATACTCTGCTCATTAGTGCAATTTTCGGGATTTTGTCAATCGGTATTTTAAAATTCGGGATTTTGATACGTACCCAATAATTTGGTGTTCATTAACTATTTTTGGGTTAACAATGATTTATTTGGAGTCAGTTTGCTTAAATAGCATAGCAAGATGTAAACATATAGGTTATAATTTTACGTTAAAATGATGTTTTAGTTTTGGTGACCATTTACTACTTTTGGGTTAACAATAATTTATTTGGAGTAATTTTGCTTAAATAGGATAGCTAGATGTTAAAACTTTGGCAGTAAATTTACATTTAAAATGCGGGTTTAATTTTGATGATCATTTACTATTTTTGTCTGTTAATTGTTACTATATCTGATCGTAAGTTAAACATAAGCCTAATATTAACAGTACTGTTTATTTCGTTAGACGAACTTCATTTAATAAAATACCAAAAACACATTGAACAGTCTCGTTATTCGCAGTCACTTTCAAGAACCAATATGTCACCGAGGCAGCCACAACATACAAACAAAACACCTTATCTATTTTATAACCCGTTTTTTTTAACAGGCCATTCGTAGAGAGACAATATTACATCGTAAACCTATCGACAGGTTATATTATTATCATGACGGATTATCATTGATCAAAGCTCTTTTTTCAATGATCTGTTATTATTTATTAAATTAATTCCGTTATTAAACTGTTCACAAGTGTACTATGTTAACCGTTTCTTATGTAAAATATAGCTAATTTTATCTCAGGGGACCGATAGGCACCTGAACAGGTGCCGAATCTTTAACTTATATTGTATTTATATTAGAAGGTACGAATGGGTACCTTAAAAATAATATTTTTTATTAAAATATTAACTGGTCCCCTACCAGGAGACCAATGGGCACCTATATAGGGGCCGAATCCACAACTTTTATGCTGGGGGACGAATTTTAGGGTACGAATAGGCTCTGACCCTTAAAATCATCAGACTCGTACTGACTAAAATCCACGGTGTCCTTCAATAGCCCTTTACGTACCGGGGTCACGGTAAATCATAAGTCCCGCAACCCCGACAGGCTTTGGCCCTCTAGAGGGGAGGCCGCGTGGGGGAGAGAACAGCGTCCTTCCTCCACCCCAGCCGCAGTGGTAGCCGCCCATGGCGACGGACATCGGCAACTCGCTGTCCGACCATGGACCATGCCCGGGTCGACCGCGCATTGTGTTTTACGCGCGCCTCAAAGAGTGTCAGTAAAATGACGGGGGCCCCCTCTAGAGGGCCAAAGCCTACCGGGGTTCCGGGACTCACGAATTACCGTGACCCCGGTACGTAAAGTGCTATTGAAGGACACCGTGGATTTTAGACAGTACGAGTCTGACAGTCCCTCCCGCTCTGCCCTGTGTGGGAGGACTCATGTGATGATATTACCACGTAAAAAAAAAAGATGTCATAGCTCACTCTGAAGTCATAACGAGTACATTCGCACCGCACTATACTAGCTATGACTTCTTATTCTAGCCGATGTGAAAACCTTCGGCACACTATAATTACAGTACATTCTACGATACATGCGAGTGATATTAATGCGTATCCAAGACCGGTCGTTAATAACAGGCCGTGTTGATAGCTCAAACGTCTCGGCTTGTGTGAAAACTTAGCGCCATCTATCATCAGGCGTACCAACCGCACGATCCTAATTTGTAGATCTACCCTCAAACTAAAATTGGTTTGAAGGTTGGGCGGGTCGGTGACGTATGGGATGTCATTTACTTTATCACAGAGGTTTCTCTCTGTACGGTCCATTGTCAGATTGTCTATGGGTTCAAGAACTTTTGGCAAGTGCTCCATCAATAGTCTAGTAAGTGGTAAGTGTAGTTGTCTGTTTCAGATGGTATGGAATTTCTTATTATATTGTCAATATTAGGAGAATTTTCTGAAAGGTATTGTGGGAGGTTTTTCCCCAGCAGTAATACACAATTTACGCTTAATGCAGTTTAACACGTAGATTATTCATCATCATCATATGCATGTGGTAGGGAAAAAGAGCTTTAGGTGATTTGAGGAAAGAAAAATTCAGTTGCAAGTGGGATTTGAACCCGCGTCTTCAAAAAAACATCTTTACGACGCGCGTCGCATGCGATATTGCTTTTAAAAAATAATAAATAAGTGCTTTAGGGTTTGGCACCTGGGGTATTCCACAAACGGCGCTTCTTAATATTTTTGCAGGTATCCTAAGTGGTAAATCGGTTTGAAATGTGTACTAGCTCTGCTTTAATCTTTCAGTAAATTGCTAGTATCCCATCCTTATCCGTGAGGGAACTAAAGTATTTATTTATCTTTGCGAGATATAAATCACTGCCTGAAGTAGAAGGTACTTCGCACGTATTATATATTATAGGTAAACGTAAAATAGTTCTTATATGTAGGCAGATAAAGGTTCCTAGATATACGTAGATAGGTACGATACTATCCTCGAGTTCCCTTCACAGGCGAATATAATGTATTGAGCTCTCCCCTGCCCTTAGGTGATAATAATTCTTCATCAGGCCAAGGTCTTTTGAAGATTTGCCATGTCTTTGTTGAATGTAATCTGTTAAATCTAAAAAAAATAATCTACGTCAATAGTAAGTAGCACATATTTAGAAAATGTGTTAGCAATAAGTACTAGTAATTAGTAAATCATTCATCTTTAGATCGTACTACTAAATTGTGTTCGGTTTTAAAATCAAACTATATCCATGTGTGAGTACGGTAGTTATTAGTTTAATTTAATCATTATTTAATCATTTAATCTCGTAGTAAGGACGATTAAATAAATTTTAATAAGTACCTACAAAGTATGACAGAATGTCATGTAAATATTTTTTAACAAGAAGCTCTATTACTAGGATGCGAAGCAAGAAGGTTCATTCATCATTATCAAAAGATGAAATAAAAAAAGAAAAAAGTAAGTAAGTAAGTATAGAAAATTGATCGTTAATGAACAATATTGGAGCTTGAATCAAAATTGTCAAATGCCACTGTGACTATAAGCTCTAGATTTGCGATTATAATTCAATAAGAAGAAGAATGCTCTAGAATTTTGCTCAAAGATGCAGACACCAAAGTATAGTGGATTCCAGTACCATTCCGGGACAGCACAAAACAAAAGAAAGACATATAACATTCCATTTTCAAATAATCGTAACAACAGACGAAATATGACACGAATCCAGCCAGTTCCAATCTCAAAACTAACATAGCGTGAGAATATCAGATAAGAATTTAACTTACATCACCAAACGACATGATAACAATGACCTTGAAGTTGATAGGCTCAGTTTAACTAATACCGTGAAGTATTTAATTATACGTGTTTATGACAAGAAACTAGTGCTTTGAGCCTTTGTTTTTTACTCTGCGATCTTCAATATATTCGAATTTCAAATTAAATGTCTGTGTTTTCTTATGTTGTTTATGGTGCATCGACCATGCAACCTCTGCATCTCATTGGACTGGGTGTTATTACCATGATTCATACTAATAATGAAGGTGAACTGGTGGAATCTGTGTGGTTACTCGAGTTGCTAACAAAATATAAAGGTTAAAAGTCACTTTACCAACCGTATGGTTGTTTATTGGAAATTGCTAAGTATAGTTAAATTTCAACTTGGAATAAACTATATTGGAGTTTAGTCAGACGCTTCAGTGTGCAGAAAAAACTTACCAAATTCTATTTCGATTCCAAAACTTTACGGTTATGGCAATTTCCTCTTACCGGAGTGCCATAAGAAAGCAGTTTTAGGAAAAGATACTTATATACGCTTACTTTTCAGTTTATATAAGTTTATAGCCTGAAAAAAAAGCATATAGAACTGCGTAACACACTTTTAATCATCATAATCCAAGGTATGTTGGCTAAAATCGCTAAACCATCGCCTTTTCAGTTTGAACTTGATAATACTTGAACAATGAACTTTGACTATGATAATACCGCAATGAATGTTGTTGAATTATTAAAACGATTGGCATAAGTGTGTTACGCAGTTACTCTATTACTCCGTAGTTTTATTCAAACTGTTTTAGACGCAGATTCCTTCTTAACTATTCTTACTATAGCTGTGAATCTGTCTGTCACTGTCGCAGCTAGCCGTTTGACAACGGAGTTCGTGCCTGTTTAAATATTCACCTTCATTAATCTTTGAATGAAGGGTAATGTCCTCTAGACAAATGAATCCATTGAAAGCCAGCCCGATAGAACAGTAGGTACTTGGTACGAAAAATTAAAATCGAAGTTGACAAATGATTTCACAAGATTAAGCTCTTGAAAATACGCTTTTAGTGTAATGTGGGGGAAAAAATGGACCTTACTGTACTTTGCAGAATTGAAAGTTTAATTATAGTGTTAGGGCTGGATCACTGGATGCCCTACATTTTGGCAGACAATTTTCGTTAGCGATGATGTTCATTCTCCTTTTTTTCATGAAAGTGTACTAATTCGAGTCTCTCGATTTTGATTTCATTGACTAATACAAATTTCTTATTTTTCAATATTTCAAGAAACGTGCAGCTGTGGAGAATTTATCATACTTTGACGTAAGAAAACGACGAAGAATTTGAAGATAGTACGAAAATTTCAAATCAGTCAACGCAAAGCAACGAATTCAGTTTCCTAAACGCGGAAGAAAACAATGTTAACGGTAGTTAAGTATCACCTCCTACTTCACGGGTATTTCGCTCTTATCGCTGCATTATGCAACATTACTAGGCGTTAATCTAAAATGCAAATGTGCATGCTCTTCGGCTTTCTTACTTTCAACACGAATCATTTTCCCTGCGAACTTACATACAGTATCAAGCATGTAAATTGCTTTTTTTTTTAAACTGAACACTCTTCTTCCTTCACGACATATTAAACGTTGTCATTCGTGAAGAATTTATGAGCAAGACAGTAAATGAAATCAAAAGAAATCGGTGATCTACATGAGTTAGCTTCCATGTTTAATACAAATAAAATCGTCGATTCTTTGTAATGACCTTGCTGGCACTGACCGACCTCGGTGTAATACATATTCAATGAGACTATTCTGCAGCTAAATTCTCCGTGGAAATACACATCAAAACAAACAACTTGGTTCTATTTTACAGCAGACCGCTCCGTATTTGGATGCACTCTCAAATTTAGGTTACCCCGTGGCACTAGTGTTGTCAAACAAGACCTTTTCGCTCTCGGCCTATTTCGCTGAATAGCGGAGGCTGAAAGATTTTTTACGAGAAAATAATCTCAGTTTGTTGAATGTTTACGGGAGTAATTCTGAGAGTCTAAAGGAAATTGCTGTCTCGCTGAAATATGGGGTGGGTCATTGATAATTAAGCCAAGGTTTCTTGTATGAAAAATCAGCTGAATTAGTACGTTTTTTTTCTGTAAATTCACAACGTACGCTCGAACTCTTTTATTGGTAATTTTCCTCCGAACAGAGATGAGACACACGCCGTAACAGTATCATGAAATATTTACGAGTATTTTCCCAACGATTTTTCCTTGAAGGGAGAACGGGCATCGGCAGTAAAGCCAGATTCCATTTATAAGTGCGCTGGCTTCTGATGTTGCTCATAAAGCGTCCCTGATAAAGCCTCCGGTCCTGAGGGATAAGGGGGCAGACGGGGCGAAGTGGGGAGAAACACGTACAGCGCGGAGTTTCCAAATGTGTCTATGTTGTAAAGAAGTTGTCATATTTGGAAAGGACTGGGTATCGGAGGAAAGTTTTATTGAAGGATTGTTTGGAATATTTCTAGAACGTTCGATGATTTATTATGAGAAATGAGGTAAATATTTTGCTAAGCCCAGTTTTTGGTAAGTATTTTTTATAAACACCAAGCATAAATTTTTCGACATACGGCTTTATTAAAACATAAATCTGGCAAACTTTACGCCTTTACATTATTTTTCCTTTCCTCCTCATATATCACACGATGAAGCTATCTACTGTTTTCCACCATTCCCCTAGCGAGTATCCTGTTACCCCTAACCCCCAGGCCGACCGTTAGCTCTTCCGAGTTCCGAGGGAACTTCCTTACTGCGCATCATTCCCCCTACGCCCCCTTAATGCTGATGGTAATCTACATGTGCTTGGAATATCGTGTTGACATTTCGTGGCGTTGTTGTTCCCACGAACATTAAAATACTGTTTCTAAGAAGAAATGTACAGTTCTGAAACCAGTCAGTAAAGGCTGGAGTCATGAGGTACCTAGATTTAGATAGAAATAAGTAAATTAAGAGAAATACTTTTATTGCATGTTCTTTTCACCGAAGTTAGCAGCAAACAGGTTTTATAGGAATTTCTAGTAAATGAGATATCTCGCGTTGGGATTACTAAACATGATCTATGAGTAAGGAAGATACTGAATGCGGAAGGAATATTTGCAGAGAAAGTTGGCATACGTCGGGTATAATGCATAATGGTGCACTGTGTAATGACGCAAACAATATAGAATGTGATAGAGTATCGAGACTCAATTTAGATGGACCCAATTTATAAAATTGCGACTCGCTAACGTCTAACGTTAGGTTCGTCATGATTAGGTACATGACTTTAATATAAAGTGGTTAAAATGTATTTGTATACTTCGAGAAATTTTCGAGAAACGGGCATAATATAATATTAGATATATTCCAATTATTTTTCATCCACTCCCACACGTCTTGTTTGATTTTCTTTACTCACAATCAACTTTTCGACCATGAATTAAACAAAGTTTATTCATTTTGCTTACATAGTTTGCTCATAATTATTGAAGTGAAAACTTCTTTAGCGGCGTTGAGCACTTTTCTGTAATGGGTATAAAATCTTAAACTCGCGTCAGGACACGTGACCCTGACCGAAAAAGCGTAGGACGGCGCAGGGCGCTTGCGTGAATGTTCGTGTGACGTTGCTAGGTAACATTGTTTATAAAAGATGTACGTCACATTGGAAAATTATTGAAATAAAAAGTCAACCATTTTTGCGAGTTTTACTAAAATCTGTTCACAAGATATTTCCAACAATTACTATTCAAGTTTTCACTTCTGCCGGCACTCCCAGAGTGCAACCCGTCGTTTTTTGAAGTGAAAACTTCTTTAGCGGCGTTGAGCACTTTTTCTGTAATGGGTATAAAATCTTAAACTCGCGTCAGGACACGTGACCCTGACCGAAAAAGCGTAGGACGGCGCAGGGCGCTTGCGTGAATGTTCGTGTGACATTCGTTGCTAGGTAACATTGTTTATAAAAGATGTACGTCACATTGGAAAATTATTGAAATAAAAAGTCAACCATTTTTGCGAGTTTTACTAAAATCTGTTCACAAGATATTTCCAACAATTACTATTCAAGTTTTCACTTCTGCCGGCACTCCCAGAGTGCAACCCGTCGTTTTTTTTTTATAATTAATATTCCCAGCAAGAGCCGTCCAAACGGCAGCGGAACAGGGAACAGCTGTGAGTGTGTGCCTGGCGATGCGCGTGCGATGCATTCCTAGCGGTCAACGCACGCGCGCGCACTCACTGCGCATGACTACTACAGTATACAACATATCACCGGTTATTACTCCTTTTAGGATCGCGTTTGACCACTATTTATTGCACCAGTGTGGTCGAGAATGGTCAGCAGTACCCTTTGCCTAGAAATTATCTTTTCACTCTTAGGAAAAATCTTAAGTTAGAATATCTCGAAGTATATACTCCGGTAAGCAGCTGTTTGTTTCGAACTACGATACCAGAATTGCATAATACTCGTAATAATCGTAATGTGCAAATTGGTAAAATATTCTACCACAAACCGATAATGCACTGATATTTCATCCACGACAAACAACCCATTATATTCTCAAAGTAAGTTTAATCTTATCAACACAATAATAATGGCCCTTGTAAGTTTAGAAACACAACACTAAAACCAGACGTGCCCTACCGATCACCTAATACTCGTACCGTGGACTTACATCGAATGGAAATACGTCGATGGCGAACAGCCGTCTAAAATCATTATGATCTCTGCTTAACTCGTAACTTTCATAAGCTCGTACCCGCTTATAAATTCAGTTATTTGAAATTCTGTGAGAATTCCGAAGGAGTTTGCTTGTGAAATCGTGTACAATCTACATAGTCACTGATACGCGTCAACTTCTTATGATGCTTCGAAACAAAGGCAGAACTACATTAAACAAGAAGCTAACTAAAACAGTTCAACTAGCCCCAAGTAACTAGATATGAAGTTACTTCATAAATAAATAAACATTTATCAAACAATCTAAAAAACTAAGAAACTTTCTAGAAACAAACAAGGATAGCCACCATGAAATGCTCGTTCCGAAAACATTTAAATTATCTATAGATCAACCGTACAATTTCACCAGATACACAAGCAAAGTACGGAGTTATTTCGCGGCAAATTAAGCGGTCTACCGACTATTAAAAAACAAGCAGTCGTACCACCACTGCCTTTAGATTGGCGAGACGGGACCAGCATAGCAATTAGAAAGATTGAGACACAAAAAGTCCCGTTCCTTTGAAAAAGGCGTTAATTTTTCATTCGCGGTGAATTAGACGTGGAACGGGTTGAAGTCTCGACGGCTGCTGGCGACGATCGATAGAAACGAGTTATGGGACTTTCAGTTGTATGGTCTTTAAAGATTTTTGCTGTGTTTTATAGCGTATTGGAAATAAAGCTTGGAATTACTAGCAACCAATAGTAGAAACAGACCCAACTAGCAAAAAGTTGCTTTATAAATGTCATTAAAGCCAAAAAAATATGTTTTATAAAGGCCATATTAACACCAATAAGATTGCGTTTGGGCACAAATTATAAGGAATTAAACCTTGTAGAGATTTTATAGTTACCATATAATAAGCTAATCCCCCTTAAACTCGTCATGTAAAGGCATATTGTATGGCTGATTAACTATAAATAGGTAAGACATTTGCTTTTAAGTAACAAATTACCCTTATAACGACAAATAAAATACGGCTATAAGGGCAATTGTTCGTATTGTAGCAAGCGCAATACGAATATGAGAAGTTCATCATTTATTCAGGCGTCATTTATTGCCTCTATTCTTGATTTATAAAAGATAAAAATTGTCTGCATAAAGACATTGACCATATCGCTCTTTTTTCGTATATTATACTGGAAGTTTATGTGGAAAAGCAGATTTGTGAGAACTGTGGGTAAGTTTTATGGCAAATTTTTAATGCGCCTCGTTAATTTTATCTTTTTTAAATTTTAAAAGCTATTTTATTTTTGTGAGTTCCTGTTAATTGCTACTCTAAGAAGGATTAGCAAATCTAATGCTTTTATAAGTCATTTAAAAGTCATGTACCCTTATAGTAGCAGGCTAGTACAAATATACTCAACCATATTGAAAAAAATTAGGGTTCAGTTTCCATTATTGTTTATAGTAACATTTTGTGAACACCTTTTAATTTGCACTCTTTTTTATTCTACAGAACCTAGACAGTACCTTACATGGATGTGGACCGTTTCATGACAAAGGACGACGGCCTTGGGAAATCACACATTTTATAATAAGACAAGAATGCTTTGGATGTCACAATCAGATTAATTCGAATTTTCCATTGCATTTCATTATCACAAAAGAAAAAATAAAATATTTATTTCATGTAAACGTTATTTTTTTTTAAATTCAAAGGTTTTGTTTCTCCTTTATATATCCCTATCACCAAGGGAGACATTTGTTTGATTTCGTGTACATTACATAGAATTGGCCAAAATTTATGGTTGGAACTTTTGTAAATTGGTAAGGTAAGTGATAACTTGTTGGGTATGTCAAAATGATGTTGTAAAAATTGGATAAATTGGTCTGTTAGTCCATTGTGCCAATAATATCCAGTGCCCATTTCAATTATTTTAATTTTAACTGTATTACTTTTAAGAAGTGTGCGTGCATCTGTTGGTAATGAATGGGGTACTAATTTATTTACTATTTCAAAAAGTTTATTTAATGCACAATGCGTAATATTATTCTCCACAGCCCAAGTAGCTATATCATCTCTGAACCCGTCCTTTTCTATGTTTTTCTTTATGTCACTGTCACGATCATCAGATGATTCATTATCACTTTGAGTAAGGTAACGTTTTAAGAAATCTTCATCGAAAGTGTAATTAATTGTCAATATTTTGTGAAAATAATTCTACGGAACCCATAACATTTTCTTTCATCTCTACCCTAGAAGAAGTAGCTGCTGAAGACAACGAATTTGATGAAGTCATAGCTTCGTATCTTTTCTTCACCTTTCTTCTATAAGAATCAATTCGCTTTAGTTTTTTCCAGTCATTTAAATCCATTTTCACAGTACCGAGTCACTATTTTAGTTACCGATTCTAAAATGTCATGGCTGACGATACGAACTTTTGTAAAAGCAAAGTCAAGCATACATATAAGAATAAAGTTCTTGTACCTGTTACATAGAGGAGCAGTCAACACTTTATATACTTATAGAAGCTATGTAGCTTGTCATTTTGCATTAGCTTTTATGCTGCATTCAAATAAACATTATAAGGGAAAAGGTTTTATATTAGCCCTATTAATTTTACAAATAGTAAGAGACCAATGCGACTACAATGCTTAATTATTATATGTCTGAAAAGCCGTATTATATGCTTCTATATGTCCAATGCTTTATAAGAGCCAAAAACACTTAAAACTTGCATTTATAAAGAGAGTTGTAAAACTGATGCCGTTATAAAACATGTACAAGAGTTAACACCTTATAAATCATTTGTTATATAGCAATTTTGCTAGTTGGGGAGGACATTAATATTTAAATACAATTAGCAGAACACAGACAATTCGTTATAACAAAACTTTTCACAGAAAAATATAAATTCAACTCATACCACAACATTGAGATTGAGATCAATTTTCCGCTTAGTCTGGGAAATACGCAAAAATATGCATTAGCGAAAAATATGTATTTCTGAATTTACATATTTAGCAATCTGTTTACCATTGCTATTTCGACTGCCACGCCTCGTTATTTTCTCATAAAACCTCGAGTGGTGGCAATGGGAACACCCCTTATTAAAATTGCTTGTTTCAGAAACAATGGAGGAGAAGATTTGGATGCTGAAGTGAAAGAAGTGAAATGTGAGATAGAATTCACAAACATGAATGAAGATACAGACGAAACTTCGGGAATGGGATCAATTGCAACGATTAAAAACGTACTAAGAAAGACAGAAGTTAGTGGTGTCGGTAATGATAAAAGTAATGCACTCTAAAATAGCGCTGGAATTTTTAAACGTATTCTGAGTTTACTTTACGTCTATACACACAGTTTTTCAACAACTCTCAGTTTCTTTCATCAAGCGTAGCACAATACAGTGCTTCTATTAAACTGTTTAACCTTAGTTTTACAGGTATTATTTGCAGGGGTTACGTCAAGAAGCCGTGCATCGTGAATCGTAAATGAATAATACATCAACAACTGTAAGCATTAAAAATGATCGGAATACGCAACCGCTTTCCTTGAACGTACAAACTTATGAATTATACAGAATTAACACAACGACGATGCATTCCGCTAGTTTACTATACAATATATTTGCAATTCAATTTGCTAGTAAAACGACATCGAGCACTTACAATCAGCCTTTTATACGAATTCAATTTGGAACGAATTGAGAATTTGAGATAAGGAAATAATAGTAGCATTTAGTACCACACACACAACGCATTTCGTAGTACCTATACTGTATTTAGCCCAACTTAACACGAAAAGAATTGCAAGGAGCATTCAAGTTGATAACATTGAGGCTTGAAAATAAAAGTAGTGTCTCTTATAATCAGAACTTGACAACATAACTCTGAATAGAAACCTTATTAATGCAGTAACACTATTCAATCATTTGAATTGACGTCGAGTACCTCAGAAACCACAGCAAGCATGCAATTGCAATATTTCATTCAATTTTGCAAGCTTGCCCAACATCCACCGCATTATCTTCAGTAAATAATAAAATAGACTATAAATAAAGTATTTATCAAATGCATGTCACGTATTCGATGAAATAAAATTAGTTGTTACGAAATGCCATTGTTGCGACACTACACTATAGCTTTGGCCTCAAATTTTGAAACGTGAGCTGACTCTTTACTATAAAACCAGTACTGATACTGACAATAAAATTTAATAGAGTACTAACCATTCTTCTTTGCATAATAATTGATTCAGAGAAACATGGAAGTTGAATGTAACATTCATGTTTGTCCTCGGGTTTTCCTATGATAACGTGCTTAAGACTGTTAACCATGCTTATATAAATATTCAAATAAATATCTCTACTTCTCTCCAACAGCTACTAGTCCCATGTCAATTACACCCTTTTTAACTCTACAATTGCTCTTGGTTATTTACTATCGTTTAAAGTTTTTAGCACTTACACTGTAGAAGTTAAAACTTCAATATGTGCTCTTGTACTTTCCATTTAAATCTCTTTTATTATCGCATTCGAAAGCTAACACGTTTCTATAGTAGTATACGAAATTTCAGCTTAATTGGTGCCGTGGTTGAGTTTTTATAGAATTTTAAACAAAGCTACTTTTTATACCCGTGTCGCGAAAATGTCGGATGTAAATTTCGAACAAAGATGTGCGATCAAATTTTTGGTGAAACTTGGGACAAAACCGGCGGAAATTTTACAAAAACTTCAGACAGTGTACAAGGATGATTGTTATTCGAAAACACGCGTTTACGAGTGGGCCAAGCGGTTTAAGGAGGGAAGAGAGTCGCTCGATGACGATCCGCGGGAAGGTGCTCCTTCCACGTCTCGCACCGACGAAAATGTTGCCCGTTTGCGCGCGAAACTGAACGAAGACCGGCGTGTTAGCCTTCGAATGTTAGAGGAGGAACTAGGCATCAATCGAGAAACAATTCGACGCATGTTGCATGAAGATTTAGGGATGCGCAAAGTGTGTGCCAAAATGGTTCCAAAAGTGCTCACCGCCGAACAAAAACACCTTCGTTTTTTTTAGCCAAACATTCCATTCCAACGCTGCCGCACCCCCCATACAGCCCTGATCTAGCCCCCTGTGACTTTTTTCTATTCCCAGAAATAAAAAATCACCTGAAGGGAATTCATCACGGGGGGTTAGAGAAGGTGAAAGAAGCCACGACGCGAGTTCTGAAACAGATTCCACAAGCGCGCTACGAAAATTGTTTCCAGGCATGGGAGCGCCGTTGGTGCCGGTGCATAGAATTAGGAGGGGACTACTGCGAAGGTGTCTAAGGTTGGTTTTGACAATTTTTAATTTATTCTTAATCTATTACAAAATTCCCGGAATTTAATTGTCAGTCCTCGTATACTTATAAAGATATATGTAGTAATTGTTATTGTAGACGTCTCAGGTCACGACCTCGATACATGCAAGTTTAACAAACTTGATACTTTAACTTGTCAAATCACACAAATCCGCAGTACGAGGCAAACAAACCCCAACTTTAGATTAATTAATTTCAGTAAAATGAAGGATGGGTGGAGGTTTCTAAACGACAATAATTGAAATGTTGCGAGAACTTAATTTTACTATAGAAGCAGACATTATTACATTTAGATTAAATCCGGCAGCAATCTAATTCGCAATGTATTCGACATTGTTTACTAATCTAACAGAGACGATCAATACTTAAATAAAAACACTTTGAGCCATAAATTATCTTTTTTGTATTCCAAAAGCGCACACCCGTAATATCATTAGGCAAATCCCCTGAAAGCCGAATGGCATTAAAATGAAATTTAAAGTCAATACAATTTCAAATAGCGATGTAGGAAAGCAGTAACTAACCAGCCCTCATCTCTCCCCTAGGGTTCGTCCCAATTTCGTCCCTTCACGCCGTGACCCAGTTCTGAAAGCCGCTCATTTGCCACCGTAGGTTTAAAATGGGGTTGCATGTAATCGTTCTTTGCCCTCATACTCGGAGGGTTTCAGTAGTCAGCTGGAACTGTGCCTTCTCTTTCACACAAATTGATCTTTCAGTAATGGAGGACAGGGCATTGTTGATTTACAAACAAGTTTTTGTTGATGATTTTTTTCCTTGAATTGATATTATAAGGTTAGATGATTCTGTGACTATTACGGTAAAAAGGCATGAAGTAAAAATATAGAAGGTTAAGTTTTATTCCAGTCTGGGGTATTTAACGTGACTAGTAACTTAAAGCAATGATGTGCGAGGCGATCATAAATGAGATGAAATGAATGGATCTTTATTTAGTATTAAGTCTGACAAAATTTTATAGTCTGGCCAGATATTTGATATCTAGAAAAGATACAGCACTATTGAAACAAGTATATTGAACATTAATATCTTGTAAGCGTACCTACAGTGTAAGTTATTTACATTTATATTGGCGCCAAGCTTTTAAACACAAGTAAAATCAACCATTGCATCAGACAATTCACAAATACATTGCAATGATATGAAAATACTTCTCAGAGAGTTGCTCAAACGGAATTTCGTTCAGTACATGTCACTCTGGACGTTGTTTACCTCGACACGACAGGCAACCGGCGTGGAATTCACTTGCGTCACTTTTTACACTTATCTATCTTTAGTGTTTAACAACAAATCATATGAAAGTGTCAAACTAAAAACAAGGTTCACTTCTCGACAGGTGAACGACCGAAGAATGTTGCAAGAGTGCCACAAGGTTGCTGCCTCAGGCCAGTATGAGAATTTAACATCATGAAAATTACGATAATGAGTGTTTCGTAAAAATATCGCAGTGATGTGGAAGTTAATTTAAAATGAATGCTAGACTTTGATGAGATGAGATTAAAGTATTTCGTTCCTTTGGAAAAGACAGAATAGAGATAATATGACATTAACCCTGGGTTTGTATTGATTTTGATAAAAGATTATACTCAAGGCAGTCAAGACACTTACGAGTATTTGCAGATTGTCGCTGTCAGATTAAGCGGTTCTTTGGAAGATTTTAAAACCACGACAAAGTATACAACCAAAATCAATTGATTCTAAGACAGCTCACCTTTTCATGAATACCCCAAAAGTATTGTTGGTTAGGTTTTTTTTTTCGAAATAAACAAATTCCTACCATACAACTGTCGAAAGAAAAAAGAACAAAATGGATTCAAAAAGAAGACATGTATATTAAAAAGAAATAAAAAAAATACACTGAAAGCAAGTGGAGATATAAATCTGGGCAATAAAATCGAATAGGTGGAAGAAACAACAGATGCCTGCTTATAAGGAAAGCTAAACACAGATAATGTTTTCCAAGAACTTAGTTAAGTATCGAAGACTCAAAGTACAGTTACTAGTGGTTGCGTAACTAGCGAATGCAGTCAACCAAAATGGCGTGGTAGCTTATTGCGTTGTACAAACAAAGATTGATCTCACGATCGCGTCAAAGGAAACTAATTGATGTAAATTAGTAGTTTTGGATAAAGAAACTGGATTGATCGACACCATTCCAACAAATAAGGTTCGAGATAGATCAACTCCAAGTACAGTACAAATACAATAGTTAATACTGGATAAGTTTTTGAAGAACCTTGACAAGACCTTTCAAGATCTGGCCTTTTATAATACTGATATACACCGTGATTCACGAGCCAAAGATGTATCAAGTAATGGAAACTTACATAATGTATAATAAAGTCACGGTGACAACGAATAAAAATACTTCTACTTATGCCGTGGCTGTGGAGATTTCGGAACGGTGGGAAAGTAAGCTTACAATTAAATTGAGTTAATCCGGAAAATTGATTTGGCTTGAAGCGATGATAGAACGCAATATCATGCACTTTCGTTTTCATTTCTGAGATTTAATGAAGCACAAACCTTTGTTTGATTCAGGTAAAATCTTAGGCTAGTAACGAGCTACATTGTATAGATGAGTAGAATATTTCACAGTTATAATATTGAAGATCAACTACTCTAAATAATGATGGTGCTCCATCGGATGAATCGATGTATAAATCTTGATGTCAGTAATGTCAGTAATACATGTTTTTTTCCACTGTCGTAAATTGTAAGCCGTCATCACAAAAGCCTTCGCGATGAAGAATTTTCCTCGTCACCAATGTGTGAAACCCTTGACCTACTTTTATATGTATATGTTTTTAACTTGAGGAAACTTAGTTATAATCAATATTAACTTTTTCTGAAACGAATGGATTACGATTATTAATTATGTAATTCAATTCGATTGTATCGTATATTCGCGTCCTAATCGTTAAAATTATTTGGATGATTGATTTTTTACTGAACAACAGCAGAATTATGTCGCAATCGATACGCCTCAGTCTATAGCTTATTAATGATTAACTCATTAGAGGCAATTTATGGTAAGTATATAACAGGTTAAGAAAACATGTTATAAAAAACACATCCGCTTATTGTACAGCTATGGAACACGAGTAAAGCACAAATCGCTTTACAATCGTTTACTGAGCATTGTGATGCACAGTAAACAGTATGTGGTTGAATAGCGTCTGCAAATAGCCGTAGAACTTCATAAGTCATTGACGTTGATGCATAAAAAAAAAGACTTCGTTTCTTTTTCTGCGTAAATAAAAAAAAAGAACTAGACTATGGCTAGACCACTAATGAACAGCGAGATTAAAATCTAATAAAAAAGTCATTGTCTGGTATTCTTGCTGTTCAATGTAACTGTTGCTTAAGATTATGCAAAATACTTCATCAGATTCGGCCATTAAGCACGACATGACATTGATATAATTTTGCTTATATCATAAACAAATAATACTGGCTATTCAAGTTGTATCACTCATATTTTTAATGTATGCATGATGTATAATTTCCAATAAAATAAAATTAAAGATTCCAATAATATTTTATATCTGAATACACATGTGACTGTTCTTAAATTATCCTAGGCTGATAAAATTTTCGTGTTTATTAAATCATATTAATATAGTGGAAAATGTGGGTATGGTACTCCAATAGATAACAAATATTATTAGAATATTTAATTTAATTTTATTGAAAATTTTAACAACATTTATTATAAGTATTGCTAACAGATTTAAAATTATTTAAAAGGTCTTCGTTTTTAGGATCAGTGTACCCACGAACCTGACCTTAAAAAGTGAAATTGTATATTACTATACTTTTCAAGTTCTATAACAGTATTTATTGGGCTTTGGCTAAAACTTTTTTTTAGGCCAAGAAGTAGAGACCTATCTTCTGTGTAATCCAAGTGTTCTAAATTTTTCAGGGATACAATTACAAAAGTAGACTCCGCTTATAATTCCAAATAAATAAAAGGAAATTACTTCAAAAACTAGTTTTACGTCAACATTTTTAGAAGCTCACTTTTCAGACGCTATTATTATATTCGTTCTGAATAAATAAAATTAAGTTCCGACGAAATTCAGGCTCGTTCAAATTTTCTTGAACGCTTTCTAATAATAATATACCGTCCAACTAAATTCTCTGAGATAATTTTATTGTTTCTCTGCAATCGAATTACTTATTTAAGTAAGTAATTTGTGTTGTGAAAGTGGCCAGTGTTTACCGGCAGGGTAAAGAACGGAGTACCTCACGACTTGGGGACCGGTTTAGTGGACTGACCCCGGCTGTCATGCAAGACTGTGTACTATTGCACAACTAAATCCCGATTTATCGGCCCCTGATCAAGATTGCAGGTAAATAACGATTATCTGGTTATCCATTGATACTAACTTAAATTAAGTGTAGGTGTTTGAAGAGCAATTAGTTTAAATAGTGATATAACTTCATTTAAAAGTGCTTTGTTAAGTCTGTTGTGCAAAATAAATAAAGTTGTAGAAGACGATCAGTAAATTGATAGGCGTAGGCAAGTAACCCACCGCATTGATGTTGATGGATATGGTTTTCATTTCGAGGTCGGATCAAATTATCCTGTTCTGGAATAACCATGACAATAAAGAGACATTAAAGTGTACGACCAAAACGCTGGCTGGGAAACTCAAGCAGTTGTTCTAAATAATAATTATGGTGCACTAAACAAAAGTGACGCTTATTGGAAAGAAAAAAATAAGGGGAGTTGTATGTCTGGGTATAGACATGATATTATAAGGAATTATACGCATCTGACTACAAGAATAAGATACATACTGCATGTGTGTTTGGTCCAACCCTAAGCAGACTGGGAAAAGGGTAGGAAGATGATGATGAATAAACACAAGTCTGCTCTCGCCAACCTCTACTTGATCCTTGTAGACGATAATATTTAAAACCATTATTATTTACATACTTCGAAAAAGCAATTAATACAGTTAGAGCAAAAAGAAGATCCTCGCTACGTCTATGAAATGCATTATGAATATTATAATGTTAGATGCAAGTAGCTAATTAACGTATTCAGATATTCAATATCAAAGTACAAAGCAACACAAGTTGATCTGTTTACTTGATTGACATTCATACCTAGTAGGTACTTAGAACGTATCACGTTATTTATAGAAGCTGGCGTGATAAAACCTCAGTAGTCGTTATCACAGACAAACAATAAAGACACACACAGTTGCATAGTTATGGGCACATTATCTTAATTGCATTGTCGTAACAAATATGATAATTATTTCTGAAAAGAGAAACAGGCTCTTAACTTTATTAAGTGATAGTAGACGACTATTGTTCAAGATAACGTACAAGGAGTCTAAGTAAATTTTCTTTTCATTGCTTAATGTACCAGAAAATGGTGCACTTTAGTCTTTAACGCTTTTCTTGCGAGCCCAATACATTAGCAAGACAGCGAGTTATTTCTTAAAAATGTTACAAGTTTTAGTTTTTCAAAGGTCGCCTGTGGTTAACGTTTGTAATGTCTGATGTCATCAGTCCGTGCTGTGTAGGAAGAGGCTACTTAGACTACTTGGTACTCGATCATCATATCAGTCACATGCATATTCAATGCTAAATGGTACTGAACTGTCAGTCCAAGCTTCTAGATCAGATCAGTATGGTACGGTCTTCTTCATGTTTATTCCTATCTCTGTGAATAAACTGGGTGGGCTACTCTGGCCTGGGAAACGCAGGACAGCTTGCAAAGCTGTTAATTTCAATGTCAACCACAGAACAATCGATCACAATTGTATTGTTGTTTACTAAACTAAGGAAAAGAGTGCATGAGACGATCTTGCGATTGTTACCATAAGAAAACCTAAATATAGCTTTGTTTCCAACGATTTGTTTACATTTTTTAAACAATTTTTATTGTTTACGTTCACTTTGGCCTCAATGATGCTACTGTGAATCACAATGGAGTCTAACCTTCTTCCATAAAGTTACAATCATTACAAAACCATTATCTCATCAGACCAAAAACGATTCTCGAGATCGATAACAAAGTACGTTTATAGCAGATCATCGCATTCCTACAGAGACTTGCGTACTTACAGATGTCTATGTACTTGTTCAGTAAATTTAATTAGTCCAGGGGTTTCATTAGAGCCGTGCTGGACCGTTGCGTAATTACGATCGTCAGCTACAGGCGGTGTCGGCCCTCCGTTTGTCCTAACACTCCGAACGACATCACAGAGAACCGAGTCCTTATTGCGAGTTATTTTTAAATATTAATTATTCTGGGACACGTAACTAAATGTACATGCTTACCGACAGACATGGGTGCCCTTAATAGACCGCTGCGGCTTCCATATAGAATAATCGCTTAATGGTAGACGACAAACGATCCTGGGAAAATAATGGCATTATTGTTACGCTTAGCAGTCGACTAGATGAACAGCCTACAATGTTATTAGAAGGTTTCTTACTAAGAACTATTCGCGAAAGAAACCATCAGAAATACAGGAATAAATGCAGAATGAATCATGTGATTTATTCCAGCTGACTGACTGAGCAATCAATATTGTGGTTCTGAAAAAAAAATGCATAATATTAGTGTATCTAATTATTTTATAATGCACGATTGCGATCAATCATAATAATATCATATGATTCATAATGATAACCATGACAAATAGGTAGAGGTAGATGCTTGTCCATTGTCATCATATTGCAATTATTTTTATACTCTTAACAATTGCATAAATCAGATCAGGACAATCTAAAAATCTATCCCACCTCTAGTGTGCAGCCATTGACGTTGCAAAATCATCAGCAGAAACCTTTGTAAAGAACCTTCAGACTGAACCGCTCACAAACCAAGGCCGACGGTCATGGCTGGTCATGGTACTACATAACAAAGTAATACAAGATCGAACGAGAAAGATAAAGCAGAAAATGTTGGTTGTATTAAAGATAGACTCAGAATACACAGAAACGCAGAAAATAAATCATGGATAAAAAATAACTTGGTGCTTTACGCTATCCAAAAATGAAGCAACCATTCAGCAGAATGTATTAAACTAAAATGCAGACATTAGACTTGTCTTTATAATCCGAAATCGATGCCGAAATACTTTCGTCGGTGTTGTAACAGGTTATTTCAACGGGGCCATCGTTGTTGGTATAAATAACAGTTAATTTCTCGTGTCACGCTCCGTTAGATCGCGTCGCGTGCCCAACGATGCTTCCTGGTTTGCCTCGACAGATTCCATTGCATTTAACTATAGTTTGTGACTTTGGCTATCGACTGATTTGTAACTCAATCAATGATGTTGACCACTCACAAAGTGTTTATTCATGGTCAACAAATTTATAAAAACCCATGTCATCCTGCAATAATTCTTGCATCAAGCAATGGATATAAAAGAAATAAAAACAGTCATTAGCATTTTATTGCATATTTTAAAAACAGCATCTCATTATGGAGTCCATCAACATGGATCGCCCAATACGCATTAGCAACATGATAACATATTCCATTGGATCACAGCACATCATCCATAAATATAGAATCATTATTGCACTTGGCTCTTTGAACGTAATTGAAATCAGCAGATCATTACTTCTCATATTATACTTGTTATGTAAGAGTGTTTGAAAATAATATGAATGCAGGGCAAGTAACACACGGACGGAAGAACCATGGTGCGTGACCGACGGCTATGTGTCCTCGGCTTTGTTCTGCAGAATATAAAATAACGGTACCGATCGATGCTACTGGAGGTCCTTTATTATTAAAGGTTTGTAAGTCGGACTTTACGGAGTATGTTTTGGTTTCATGGTGATCTCTGAATTTTCATTGTTTTCTATAATTAATTTAATGTGTTTTAATTCTATGTCAACATCATCAATGCCAATGACTTCGTGTGAAAAAAAATAGAAATGTTATATTGCAGGCTATTAAAACTGTTCCAGTAAGTAATAATTTATACGATTTTATTGTTCTACTAAAGATCATTTGAATACTTTAAAATTTACAATAAAATATCATTTTCATTACACAATTTTTCCTGTAATATTCCTCATAAATATGGTATTGGCGCTTTCCAAGTTTCTACGGTTGTCATGAAACATTTATTTAAAGAATCGGAGTTTGGATTTGTAAAAGTGAAGATTCCTTGAGAATTCAGGTCGTGCATTTTGAGCGGCAAGCTATTTCCAATCATCCCGTGCAGTAGATTCCAACCGTGCGAGACTATACATTTATATGTTAAGATATCTCATTTGCACCTTTTATGCCTTATTCGTATTTATATATTTTGTAGACTAGCTCTCTACTTCTAGATCGCTATCTTACAAAAATGTTTTCTTTCCTTCAGGCTCCAATTTATAAAAAATTCCATTCTCCATTAAAAGCTTGACCTTCGTACTGGGTACTCTGAATTATATCATCTGAAAATAGACCAAATTTAACAAAGTACTTACTATTTACTCAGAGGGTACGAAATCTACATTTGAAAACTCAAAGCGAACCTATCCTAAACGTTCCATAAATGATTAAAGCAAAACAGTAACTAACCTTGGTTTCTAGATCCAATTCTACATTATGAACAGTTCGAACAAGAAAATAACAATTGAACTACGTATTTAAAGAAAACAACGGCTTGCTCAGAGAACAATAACATTTTATTCAGCAACAAAGAAACTGTCTCGAATGAAGTATCTACTATTTATTATGTGTCTTTGTTCATTGCAAGTTGCATAGACAACTGCTTACATAAACAAACAGGAAACACTTGTTTTACAGTAACTTCTCACTAGAAATTTTGATTAATATCGACATCTCTAACGATTATGACCTAAATTACGAAGGCCTGTTTGAAAACTCACTAACGAGTTAGTGTTTTGTTAAAAAACTGTTCAACAGAAAAGAATTGCTTCACGTGAATGCAAAATCAAAAGTTTTGCACTTTCCTTTTTTTTTAAGTTATCAATTGGAACTTATGGAAAATAAAACACTCCAATAATAACGATTCAATAATTTATCAACATCAACATAGACAGAACAAAAACAAACAGACGAATTTTATAAGTATTATTTTTGTCGATGGCACTGAGAACCGGGGGCCTCGCAGGTTGTTCGTCGCGAAGGGCTTTGCGAGGTTACAATAGCTAAACCTTATTTGGACGGTAAACATTGAACAAAAACTAGACACTATTAACTACTTCAAGTTTTAGATGGGTTTGTTATTTCTATATTAGTTGCTTTTGTTAGTGAAATGCTGAGTACATTTCATGTAAGGGCTCTTTTGAATGTAGACCACGTCGCTACTTATTACTTCCTGCCTACAGTACCCACCTTCGTTGTCTATCAAGCTTTCTCTGCAGCAAGTTCATTCGTCCAGCACTCAAAACGTTTACCTCCTTTCCCCACAGATTCAATCTCTGGACTTCTTTCGACCACTTTATCTTTAGAGGGCAAACTTGAAGTGTGGTAGATAACTACTTAACTAGTTTGCCAGCTGCCTCCACTTTGTCAAGCCCACTCAAACTGGTATCAGGGCAGATGGAAAGCGTCTCACGCGTGAATACGAGTGATTTCACCTCTATCTAGCCAGTGGGCAGTTGTTTCAAAACATTTAGAAAGTTATCGTCATTATTTACAAATTGATAAACACAAGAGATGATTCAGTTAGCAATCAGATCATTAACCAATTTTTAGATTCAGAAGTTACTCTGAAACGGTTTACCTTGTACTATAAAGCTGTACTACGGTTAAGGAAGGGCACAGCCTTCCTCATTATACATAAAGGTAAAATATAATTATCTCATCTGTGGAGAAGCATTAAACTCGAGCCAACGAGCACAACAGTGCCAGATATCTACCAACAAAAATTTCAAGAGACAAACTCGCTTTCCCCGCTAGCCGCGGCCCCGGTCGCTCGCTTGATAAGTGGCCTAAGGGCTCCCCCCTCACTTCTGTGACCTACTTGCCGCCCTCGCCCTCGCGATCTTTGTGCTGCCACTTGCACAACTCGTTTGATATCAGCTGGATGATAATGTTGATTGGATCATAGGCAGCACCTCTATTCTGAATTTGGATCGCATTGCGAAACTCTCTCAGCGAGTTTGTTGAACTTGTAGTCTTCGTCTCGTACATATTGGTTGTTATTGCGATTTAGATAACTTGTTATACTTGACTATGTTGCTTCTACAACTTTCTTTATGTCAACGACCAGTAGTTAGGTACATGGGCTCCAAATAACTTTCACAGTTACTTTTTGTTTTATGAGGATCGTTGATGTTCCTACTCCTTTGTTTTCGTGGCTTATTTGTACGACATACCTGTCATGTTTTGTAAACATTATAGTGTACGCAACCGCCAATTTCGTTTGCAATTGCAAGTTTTGTTTTTAGAATGTACTCGTAAACGTCAGGTTATTTCCCAGTTCAAAGCGTTGTGAAGGTCGACCTCTAATGGATATTTTACGGCTGAACTTCTTACCATCTTCCGGATGCATGATTGTGTTCTGATCAATAAAACATTTAACACGTTGATATAGTTGTTGTTTTTACAATAATTATGTTGCCGTATTTACACTAAAGAGCAACTTAAAACAATTATGGAAAGACGTCGAAGATACTGTACTACAAAAAATTGAAGTTGCTACAACAATATAATCGAGGTAAAACAAGGTCATGGTCAGTAAATAATACTACTTGAACATAACCAGCTCAGATTAAAAAGCAGAATCCAAATCCAATCATGAAAAACACGTTTGTAGATACTGAAGTCCTTAAAGTTCAATATTTATGAATACCAGCTAAACAATGACCATTATAAAAATGACGGTGCGTCAAATCGCTAATGAACCTGAGTTAGATCAATAAAACATTTATGAAGGTCAACTGAATCCTGACTCAGCAATGTCAACAGTCAATTTCTATGAGCACGCAAGAATAGCTGCCGTGGGTGATACTTCAGAGACTGAGCCAAAGTATGTCGTAGTAGATCAGATTTTACGACACTAATTTTCCTCAATATGTCACCTGAAGTGATAAATGATTTCATCACTTGGAAACGGGAAATAAATCAAAATTGTTCTGGATCCTTCTTTGGACTACTTCCAAAAGATAGTAGCAAGGGACCAGGATGTTCCTCTTCAGATGGCCTTGACAGTAAAATTACAACTCAACATAACATTACGTGCACGTTCAATTTAACTGTGTCGCCCTCGCTGTTAAACAGTGACTAATCCCAACAATCATTTAAAATGATCGCTAAGAACAAAGACTGATAAATTAAATATCTTTTGTTTTCGCTTTTAACAAAGAAATCCGAGGCTGAAGAAGCTGAAGAAACACTTATACGCAGTACAAAACATATTCATTTTAAAACGGCAGACTTTAATCAGCAGTCAACCTTGTCGTCAAGAGGGACAAAATTCAAGTCTTGTTTAAAGCTATATGGTTTTTGTGACGAACCAAACGAGCCCAGATAGTACTTATCCGAACAAAAACTATAATGAGCAGATTGCGATGAATTTAACACAAAGCCATTGCAAAGAAAACCATAGAACGTACAAATCATCACAATCATCCTACAATAGTAGCAGTTGTCTAGGTGATGGTGACGTAATGGTTAACTAGAAATAAAATAGAATTGATTAACAAACCGGTCTCTCTCTGGCCACAGTTCAATTAACAACAAATGACCTATTAATATTGACATCTGGTTCAACTCAATTGATTTAACATCACTTTGGTAATTAATGGCCAAAATATTGGTTTAGGTTCCCGGCAGGCTTGGACAAGAAAACTTTATTCGGTTCCAAGAATTCCAGAGATTACAGACTCAGCGTTTCAGATAAACTTAAACATTTGTGATCGAAATAACGATATTTTAAAAATAATTCACGTCAATCACACTGAATAAGAGCAAAATGCCTCAGAAATACGCAGAATATCAAGCCAGAATGAAATATAACGCGCATGTAAAATGAATAAAAGAAAAACAATGTGCACATACAATTTTATCAAACCGGTGTGACCTATAAGAATGTAAGTATCATGTATATTTAAACTCGTTTGATCGGGTTTAAAACAAGTATGTTTAAACAGGATTATTTGTCCATAAAAGGAGCCTACCTACATGTTACTCATCACCAGAAAAAACATTGAGAAATTAACCAAATTTAAAATATTGAGATGTGTCTCTTGACGGATCCGGCTTCAGCACCTTCTTTTGGCAAATATTGTTCTTCAAGTAAGCAATATTAAATTCGTTTGACGGGTACAAATCCACGCCAGTAACGCCATTTTAATATATTATTTCCATCTCGCACATCAAAGGGTCATTTATTCCCAGCGAATTTAGAACACCAGCTTTCTCTGAGAGTTTACAAAAATATTGGCTTTAGGAGATTTGGGCAAAAACACTTACGTTTTTATTATGCAAATGCTTGTTTTGGGTTAAAATGTTCACATCTACTCCTATAAAATGTAAATGTATTTAACCCAATCGAGAAAGGTCAATTTTATTGGGAAAAGTATTCTAGGGTTTGGAACTAACAAATAAGACGCTTAGTTGAGCTACAAGCAATTAACCAAGCGTTATTAGACATAGCTTGATAATTAATAGAACAGGAAACCAGTTACATTTACCACTTTGACTGACATGACGGACATATCAACGAGGCTACTGCGTGCGTGATGGCTAGTTCAGTTTGCTTAAATACTGTTCTGTGTTCAATTTCGCTATCCATAAGCAAAAGACACCTGTGTTCGCACCCAGTGTTCAAAACGCGTAGGTAATCTAAACAAATTATCTTTCATGTGGCGTGTAGCTGTGAAGTTGGTCTGGCGTCTCTCACTCGGCGGGAGAGCAGGCGAATAGCGATGCAGTGGTATAAAGATATGTCGTCTATTTATAACAGACGAGTAATGCAGGCGTGCGGACGCATCACAGAGCAACTTGGCTTTTGTCGTGTCTCTCGATTTTGAATGTTTTGTGTTATACCTGATGTTTATGCGACGGTACACTCAGATACTACAGAAACATCAGAAACTTGCCTGTCATCGTATCTTTGCGTGCTATCTCTTCAAAACTCAAGTCATTGTCCATTGCAATGCGCCCGATAAGAGTAATTCGATTAGATAACTGGAGTGTTGTCAGAACTAACTTTACTAACGAGATCGTATAGTTAATTATGAGTTCTAGTTATGTTGTGTATGAAGTTGCCAATTTCAATAACTGATTACGCAACGTGTGAGCAAGGTATTTATAGGTGTGTTATAATTAGAGGGGCTACTTCACGCACAAGTTGCTCTTTGGGTAAATAATGTGGTATACACAAGCGTGTTAAAAACAGGATTCTGGGTCGTAAACACCATAGAATAGATTTTTGTATTTTAAGGAAAGGTTAGTCAATACGAGTATAATATACATTCTTGTCCTATGAGCTCCTTCATATCATTCTGTTGACAACCATCAACCTATTCATTGGTCGGTTTTCTTCTGTTCATCCATCCACAATTACATTCATCACAGTTTGTTTTACTTGTATTTCATCCCGAAACATCACCACACCTTTACTAAGACAAACTATTCCCTTTCAGCTTATCTGTAACGATCATAAGAGCGAGTATTAGCACGGGTAATGTATAGGGGGCTGAAGGTCCACCCTTGGAACAGACCAACAATCAGTGTATGCCATTCTTCATTTCATTTACAACTGTTCTGACTTCTTCTCTATTATTTTACTAGTCTTTCTTACATTATGTACTACGTCATAATGGTACCATGCAACCTTTTAGTTTTCTTATCTTCCGAAATATCCATTCCAGCTATGTCATTTCACATTTTATTTCTTGCTGTGCGCTTGTTCTCATCCTAGCTCGAGCAAGTGTGGTGTTCTGGGCTATACATTGTGTAAATTGCTAAGGCTTTGAATATCGAACTGCTATGAACAGTTTTAAAGGCCGTCGAAAACGCAACGCAACAATTTTAAGTGTTACGCATTTTTTTCAGCTACAAATTCTAATTACGTTTTCATTTCAGTAGAATTTATTACAATACTATTATTACACAACGTATACACTTGGTCCAATAATAATCAGGTTTGTTTTTTGCTCAGGCATCATAATTTACGTCAACGTCATTATTTTTTACGATAATGCTTAAGTTTGAAACTTTTGTAATATACCCCAATTCTTGGCTAAGCAATATTTGGATATTCGTATCGAAGAAATAGGTAGTTAAACCAGGAAGTGAAATTTTAATTTATGAATGACGCAAAATCAAAAAGTTGCTTTATTTAACTATTTGAACACCGAATAACAAAATCCCAATATCAAAAGCATTTATTCGATAAATTGAGGGTGCCAAACAGCCAGAAGCCCCGTTCTTCACAACTTCTTCCTAGTAATGGTTGACTAAGGTTGACTTTTAACTAACGCGTGTAACATTACGACTACGAGTAAGTCTGTCAAAGTCTGCTCGTGCTCAAAATAGATGAAACATAAAACTGTAGTAAAGCTGGCCGTATTAGGTCAAGATCCAAGAATCCAGTTTCATAATACGTGGTGTGTGAAGAAAACACTGGAGTCCAAAGTTTAATAAAGAGTTTAGTAGAATAAGGGCTTCAATTGCTTCATTTTCTCTTATTGTTATGTTTCTTTTCCATTCGGGTTTTCCATTTGTAACGAGTCTAAATAACACAATCCCCTTTAATATTCACGAAGAAAGGATCTGTAGAACATAGGACAAGTCAATTGGAATAATTTATATCCAAATTGGAATTTCTCCGTTCAAGTAAAATCCGAGATCCGTAAAACCTTTCCATGTCTAATAACTTTTTTTTCTTCATCCAAAAACTGATTGGGCCGAGTCGACACAGCCAGCCAGCGGTGCGTACGGACGGTGCATCGAACGCGGTGAGAGCGGGGTCGTTGAACCTCGCGCCATGTGCATTTAGATTTGTACAATTTTGTACCTAATTGCAATTTTAGTGCTAATGTCTAATAACGGTTTATTAGTTTTTATGTAGTACATACATACAATAGACACTGGAAATGTGTCATTAGAAGTGCGTTCTAATATTGCGTAAGTTTTATTACGTCCGCCATACGTAGGTATGTTCTTCTCGTTCTTTTTTTCTCGTCTTTATTTCTTCTTTTTCACGTGTACCTATTGAGTTTGTCACACACTGGTCACCTACGTTTTCTAACTCATAAGTTAATTAAAAGCTAAAGGAAGGGAGCATGCTATGCTCAATTGCTCATGCGCAATCTTAAAATTAGATCATTTCCTTTCGTTTGGATCACGATGTGAGAGCGACCTAGCTTCCTACAGGCAATCATTGAAAACAGCGTTTTTGTTCCAATATTCTATTTTTGAATCTAATAGAAAAAAAGTTATAGATTTCATTACGCAGTTTAGATACCAATATTAGCTTATTAATTCTAAATCTTTACGAGAGAGAGAGATTTTATTATGCTTTTAGATGAAAAATTAACAAACAAATTAATGATGCCACTTTGAAGTACATAAAGAATTTTATCTAAACTGCGTAGATAAATATGTTGTACCTAGTAGGTAAATCATTAACTTTGTACTTCACTTATCTAGATACTATGCTTTATAAAATGTCGGAATAAATAATTAAGTGAGCTATTAGGTACCTACACAGAAAAATGTTCTGTTTCTTTGAATTAAATTGTTATACTTAATAAAAAAAACCTAAAGATTTTTTTAAGTAATTTTGTTTTGTGTTGACAGCTTCAACCTTTAATTGTGTTATGCACGGGGTCCAGTTGAAGAATTCCTTTTTATTATAATTTCTTTGAAGTATTTTATGAAACGTGAATGTTGTCAGTATTTTACTGTTTTCCGTCTTTCTCTATGAAACAAATAGCACCTTTGTATTGTCTCATTGTAATTGTAATTACAGTGCATACTCAGGTTTATGCAAGTATAATAATGTATGTACTTTACAATGAGTATGTGTGAACACGCAATAATTTTGTGCCTTTCAGGATCAGTTTATAGTGAAATTGGATTTTCAACTTTGTCTGTACTTAGGTAGACAAAGATGAGTAAGAAATAAATGTAGGTAGCCTGGTCTTATTAATACATGGGCCCTATACTACTTATAATATTCAATTAAATAAGCATTACTCAAAAGACAATTAGGTATTCTGTATGTGCCACTGTTTAGAGACAAGATCTATGACTATAATCTATATTGCCTATACTTTGAAGAAAAAATAATTAATCTGCAATAGGTAAATATCTACTAAAGAAATAGTTTTACGTGTATTGAATTATTATGGTAGCTAGCTAGGTATATAGGTAAGTATACAAGGGCCGCAATATACCAGGGTTTACTAGTCCCAGGCCCTTCCCAACTGCCCGTGGCTCGGGAGCCGGAGCCCTTTCTTGCCCCCCCCCCCCCTCTGTACCCCCGCGCTTGTAGGACGAAATATACCTACTATATGTAGGTAGGTATATAGCTAGGCGTATAACACCTACCTACTGCGCTAAGTACCTACTTGTAATGTAGGTATTTAATTTTACACATGAATGCACTTGTCAGCTCTGAAGGTCGTGTAAAAATTATAAAAACAAACAGCAATCACAGTAAAATAATAAATTTTCTTGGCATTGATTTGCGTTTTACGACATTGATAACATCTTCTGAAGTTGGCTATGAAAAGCAATGTGATTATGGAAAGTAGCCAATGGAGTATATACTCAGTTAGTCAAGTATAGTAGCTAGGTACTAACTTACAGCTCGCAAAACCGCGCGTCGGGTCGGTTAGTTTAAATCGCGTACTTAGTTCTTAGACGGAATTGCGAAATTCGCAAAGAATATGAATGAAACCTCATATTATTTTAATTAAATATTCCATTAGACACTATGGATTACCTGAAGCTCCTTGTTCTTGTTATCTTTGAGCGATGCTGCTCTGATAATACCAGCTTTCCATCCCCATTCGGAAACTTTATTCACGTTAATTTTTGTCACACCACTCACAGCGAGAAATCGTTTGCCAACTAAATCTTCACGGTACTTATAAGCCATAACGAACTACACAATCACATTATTCACATTAAAAACTACACAAACGTCAAGAAACTCAGCGTTATACGCACTACACGTCACACTCTTCGTCGAGCGAAGGGAAACTACGTGGAAAACACAAGAAACGTTTCTGCGGAACGTATATGTTATGCGACTAAAATCGGAAGACAGCCACGTCGAACAAACTTTGAATGTCGACTCGAACTTTTACAATTGGTACCATTATAAAGAAACTTGTTATAAACCTGGTAAGGGAAAATGATCGCACGATTCTACGACTACAACATCGATAAACTGAACTCCTGAAATTACCCGCATTATAGGCTCAATTTACAAGGACGTAGAATTTACGTTTTAGTTCAAAAGAGTACCGATAGAGGGTACTTAGTTCAATATCCCTTCATAAATTACTGTGAAAAACTTTTAATGGTTCATCAAGCGGTAAATCACAACAAACATTTAGGCTACGATGTGCCTACGATTCACGTAGGACTTTTTCCTTTGAACTTAAAACTTGTATGTGCAACACGAAATTCCTGTATCGGCTCTAAAAGCATTATTTCACACTAAAATATATCTTAGTTAAAATCCTTACGAAGTTACGAGATTTGCGCAATATAAAAACCTATGTTATTAAACAAATGAAGGTAGTATTAAATAAAAATGTACTCTGTGGGTAGTACGCATTTTTTGCAGATTCAAAATTATAAAAACTTTATTTTTCATAATTATCATAGATGGCGCTAGAAGCGGGAAATGGTTACCAATTAGTTTTAGAAATAATAAGTTTTATTTTTACACTTCTAAGTCACACAATAAATCAAAACAAAATGTACTGATCAAGAACTGGTAAAATAAAAAAATATATATAAATCAAGTTATCCAATTTTATTCTGTGGACGGCTCCCGTTCTCTTCTCGAAGCCATATTGATTTGTGCAGTCACGTGATCAAAACAACTGTCAATTCAATATCATCATGGCGTATTAGTCTTTTCAACGGGCGGTTGTGTTTTGCTATGTTTTGTATTGTGATTATTTGAGTGAATTTATCATATGTGACTATTAATATGATATCATCGATAATCTCTCGACTGGTCATGTAAGTATTTTTTTTCACTTCGTCCCAGTCGAATAAAAAATTATTTTAGTCGACTCCTTTGTTTGAAAAATGAAAAAAAAATATTAATTACAATTTCCTGTTAGTCCTTGCTGGTAAATTCAGGGCTTTTTATGCTCGTTGTGATCGAATTCAGGTATTGCAACATATTATACAGATATATTTCTAGATAATGTTGCACCATTGAGTTGTCATCTAGCATATTGTTGGTTTTTTTTTTTAATGATTTTATTTACCTTTAATGTAACGGAGGTGAACGGATTATAGGTGGTCACTTGTCTAGTATATTTCTTTACTGTGTAACTGTCTAAACTCTTCTACTATAGCACTAGGGCGGAACACATTTAATTTGTCTAATTTTCATGCCAGCTGTAATGTAGTCTTCAATTTAGTTTTCATCTTCGACGATGTTTCTTTTTTTGGTTAATTCATTGTTGTTTTTAAAGCCAAAGATGACCTTCCACCTTGACCCATACCGTAAACTGAGGTTACTTTGATTAATTTTGAACTTTAACTGACAGTAATTTTTTAATTTGAGATTCTAAAAAAAAATAAAAAATTGGTAATTATCGGTTTTTATAGTTCTCTTCGTAAAAGTAAAAAAAGAACAAAAACAATGCGTAGTTTTTTAGAAAAATAAATAAAACAATGTGATAAAAGGTAAAATGATTCTGGGGTTACTTTGGAACTCCCCGTTTTTAACATAGAATCTGAAAGTAGCCCCAATAAACTTTAGAAAAACAGAAAGAAAAGGTATTGATAAAAAACATAAATTTTTTGCACGAAACGACGTGCCATCACCAGCGCACCCACAAAAAGGATTGTGACAGTTTACCATATTTGTAATCCGAAAAAAAAATTCTACTAAAAGTTGTTCCGTCTTACGCAATTTGCAATTTTATGTCGATAAGTAGTTTCTATCAAATTTACCCCATGATTCAAAGTAACCCCGTTTACCGGTACTTTATTATATTCTTTCTTGATTCTAGAAATTGATTGAACTCTATTATGTGTCATGGCTAAATAACTATACACAAGAATGTGACACATTCATATCTGATATATTTTAACACAATAAGTACTTAATTTTTATCATTTTCTATTAGTTTGTATGTAATATCTCTTAACTACATTTTTATTTCAATGCCATTACAAATCTAGGGCTATGTTTGATTATCTTAGTCTTTATTTATCAAGTGTAAAATTCAAATGTGCACATCATTAACAGTAGTAGTAGTTTCATACAGTAAAAAAAATGAGTAAACTTGTATAACTCAGAAAAGCAGCATAGCTTTTCTGAGTTATACAAGTTTACTCATTTTTTTTCGCAAAATGAACCAACATATTCAACAGTTTCAGTCCCGTCTGAGTGAGCTCGTTCCATCTTAGGCCTGGTCTCTGCCTCGAGAGTTACATTGAGGCTAAGAGAAAACAAGTCATAGAAATACCACACATTCTGTTGGTTGCCCAATTATAATTTAAAACAATAATATAATTAGTATTACTTTCTAGAATGGAATTGTTATAATCTGTTTGCTTAAATTGCTAGTACCTTGATTTCTTTTTACGTCTTTGGAACTGGCTGCGCTGCTGGCTGTTAGAAATTGAAATTAATTCACATTAATTAACAGACCAGTCGGACAGTATTCATTATTATACTATAGTTAGTGACTAACTAGCTACGTGATTATTGAACACATTTACTTCTCAGACATGATTTGGCCCTGTATATACCTCTATTCTGTTACTTCATCTATGCAACTATATTTCTAAATTTAAAACATCTAAATTTTTTTTGTCTATTGTCTAATCATGTAAGTTCTTGACACTAGTTTAAAACATTATTGTAATTGTTTATCATTTCAAGCCAGCTGGGAGAATAGTTCAGTATTGGCAGTGGTCCAAGTATCTTGATTTTGGGAGTGCCAGCCGTACTAAAATTTGGCAACACTTTAGTCTTGTGTACGCCTTTTATCATTCTTTTCACCTTCAGACGTAAACTAGCTTTCTTGAGGAATAGTTGTTTTATTGGATCAAGTTCCAAAACCTTAAAATCCCAAGTTTTCTTAAAATATTTTAAGATATTAGTGACTCTGATTTGAGTGGCAGTGAAATAATTTTGTAACTGAATACACGGTGATTCATGAAACAAAGAAAAGTTCAGCTTCGTTGCGGAATTCGTCAGTAGGGTATCCCAGTGCACTGCCGGGTGCTATTTTCGGCTAAGCTCGGGCGTTCGCCTCTGGTGCAGCGAAGAGAAGGTTTAGTCTGTGGCGCTCACGGCTTGCGTCCGCGTCGCTGTTCTATGCAACAAGTGAAGTGCGTTGACACCTAACTATAGAGTGATTCATTTATCGACATTCGGTCTTCGCGAAGAGTTATTAGTGTCTGTTCCGAGTGCGCTCAATCTGTTCGCTCAGTCAGGAGGTCGTACACCTTGACTGCGCCACGATATGTGCTTATTAAGAGCGCTTGTCTTGCCTTATTAGGAACAGCCTCGGCTGAATTACGTGTACCTTTACCCAATTTCGCTGGTGACATATTTTTGTATAATTCTTAAATGTCTTCTCGCACAAAACTTGACATAAGAATAACTATTTATTATGAGGATCATGTAGTTGTGATTTATATTTAACTAACGGTATGTAAGTGCTGTACTAACTTGAATGTAAGTTCCTGTAAATATATAATGAGTTGTAACTTGTGTTTATTTTCGAATGCCTTGCGACGTATTTGAAATTTAATACTGCACACTCAGAGTTACACAAAAGAGCATAAAATCCTTCAGCCACAGGATAATGTTCCCTTCCCTATTTAGTAACCTGCCTCAAGTACCGTGAAGTTAATTACGTACATTAACATCCATAGGTAGGTACTGAATAAATGAACGCAGTGTGTGTATTAACTGGGTTACTCTCCCGAAATAACTGTGGCATAATTTTGTGACTACAGACACACATACAGTGAGTCAATAAAATTTAACCTATTCCTAATATTAATAAACAAACTCTACTTTGATTTTAAAGCAGATAACTATTATTATTATTTATTCCGGTAGATGGTAGTAGGACTACATAACACGACTTCACTAAATAAATCATAGAAATTATAAACACGTTCGATGGTTTTGCAGAAAAAATCCTTAATATTATTCTATTTATTTATTTCAACCGGCTAGCTAAAATAACGTTAAAAACAGACATTTTTATTCCATTGTCCGAACAGATTTAGAATAAAATTAACCAAGGTTTCTTAGCATAATTAGATCTGACATTCATTTTTCTATGTCGTTGTAGCTTGACCACAAACATCAAGTTCCTATATTGGATTGTTTTTGGTTTTATGCTTGCTGTTGCCTATTCAAAGTTATTCATACAAATTCTATACCTTTTGTAAACCGATATCCGAACTTTGGTTGAGGCGTGTTTTCAACAAACGCCGAAGTAATTTAAAATTGTAATGAACCAATGGCACGCTTGACCGATTCTTACAATACACAGGAAGTTTACATATTACTAGGGCTCTTTACGCAAACTTGAGTTATTATATTGATAAGATGCGAATGCATTATAACAAGAGTATTTACATCGTAAGATCGCATTGATGATGTATGTTCTAAATCAACGTGAAATGCGCATAAATATCTGAACGCTCCGTCTGGTTGTCTAAACAACGAGTGCTCCAAACGACGGTTTGCATATTTGTTTATAATAGAAACTGGGAAAATCTAAAATTAAAAACGAGTTCAGTCAGGTCACATTTCCGATGGCATAATTATTAGGCTTTCTTACTCACGAGTACGAAGACTTTCAAAGCTCACATCGGTATAAGAATACAAATAAAAAAAGAAGTTGAATTATTAATCGGAACATGTTCTGCTTATGTAATTACAATACTACAAATTGCTCCAATTATTAACTAGAAAAACTCTAATTCAAAGAGCTAAATGGCTACGGCTGAAGAACAAAAAAGCGCACCCGTTATTCAATACGCCTAATCATAAGCCACGCTGGACACGCTCAACTGACTGTTACATCGACCCTGAAGAACGTAGCGAACGATGCGCACGATTCGATGCACAACACTCCTTATTTAGTCTACCAATGGCCGTACTCGTCCGTATAGAAAGGATCAAGCCGATTCATTATCGATATAACAGGATGCATTCCAATAAAACGTGATTTGAATATGGAAGCTAGTAACCGGTTTCGATAAGTAACCCATAGGCCTGTTTAAAACAACCTGTTCCGTTTTGATACAAAAAAAAAACTGTATAGAAAGTTACTCTATGTAAATTCTACCCGGTTTTCATTATTCCCTACAAATCAATTCTAACTAAATAAAACAAAGAAGTTCAACAAAGCTTATGATTCATAATAACTTGTGTTTAAGAATACATAGATAACCTTTAAAATAAAACCCACAAAGGTATAATTTGTTCTGCGATGCACAACACAATGAAGTAACGAGCATGAATTAGCCTTGCAATCTCAACGTAGGGTTGCTAAATGATAGTAATACTTAGTTCTGATAAATCGATTGGTAGTAATAGAATATTAAGTATTGCATGCTCGTTTGCGGCGTATTGCCAACCCTGAAGCTGAAATTCAACTGAACAAAGGTTTCTAACATCGCGTGAGATGCTCGGATGCACCACAGTATTAGAGGTTCTTGACCTATATGCGTGGTGTATATTTTTGTAACCGATCATTTTCTTCACGACTTGTTAAGCCCGGTATTTATGAGAGCTACTCGATATTTTTCTTACTGGAAAGATTTAAAATTCATACGTATGGAAGTTTATTGGATTTTTATTCCGCCATAAAAGGCCTAAACGTATTCACATTATGGTCGAATGCTTAATAAAGTTACTACACCCACACACGTCGAAGTTCAAAGACTTATTTCACTGTTTCGACATTCAGGAAATCAATTTTCATAAATGAATGGATTCAACGCATCGTTTGTTAGTGCATCGCTTGAATTTGCGTAATCTTTTGTACTTATGGTTTTATTTCAATCACTCCCGCGATCTTGATAATGTCAAAAATTTGCGCCTATTAGTATTGAATTGACCAAGACCAACTTGCTTTCAATATGAACGTCGCTTTCATTGCATTAAAGGTGACTCAGCACACCCAATTTTCAGAGCGGTAAAAGGGTAAAGGTCACATCTCCCAACCCACTACATAGTTTATGAGCCTCAGTTTCGGACACTCGTATGAGCTAGCCCAATATATTTATCCCTTCGAATAGAAACATTTCTAGGTGATTTTGTATTCCTACCGCAGCAAATAGATTGATGAATATCGAATTTGGGACGATTAGGTTCTAGTAAATCCAATATCCATTACGCCTACGAAATCGCAAGACCGAAATATGACCTTTTACACATTTTACACACCTAACGTTGGTCTTTTGCTATTCTCGACCCACGTAAGGGCATGATCAAAATGTAATACAGTACGCGTGCTTTGGCAACGGGTACTGATTTAGCCCAAATAGGTCGAGTTTCTCGCCTATTTATTTTAGGACGTTATTAGGGAGTTGTGAAACAGCACCATGTGCGTGCACGTTCGATTCGCACGCATGATGATCTAGTTTTATCCACATTTAGTGTTCCACTTCGCCTGATACGAAACAGATACATACCGTGTACGTTTCCGATTTTGAAATAATACAAATAGCACACAGGTTTGTTACTGGTATGGTAGAGGTTATTTCTGATAGTATACAGAATACAGAGAACCCAAAAAAGGTGTTTGCGGAAAGGCAACAGCTGTTAGTAGAGCCATAAAAAATAATCAGAAAAATTGCAAGGATAATTTACGCGAACATTTTACATAATGATTTATGATCGATTCCTTATTCGTAGCTCATTGTCTCCCTGAGGTGGGTGTAGTTTAAGAAGAATGACATCATACAGACACAGTATAACAGCTTTCGTATATGGATGATCATTCTTGGACTGAAATTACGAAACTCGCATTACGTTTTTGTCAGTGCATCAAGTACATGAAGGAGCATTTGGCAAGAGCTGTGTTAGTTATCAGAAAACCTCGTTATCGAATCCATTACCTACCGAAAACAGGAAATGTGTTAGCTGCTGAACGATAGAGAAAATTATCTAATCGAATTCTAAAAAGATGCTTAATGTATTGGGGGTATCACGTTTATGACTAAGGCGTTCATGATAATTGATAAAGAACAGAAAACAATACTAAGATAATGAACGAAAACAAACGTATCACATTGTCTGGGATGTTATAAAACACAATACTGATACTGTTCCAGACTAAACTTAGACCTACCCACAGGTGTCTATCTAAATAGGTACACAGCTTGCAACAGCGGTGCAATTGTGTGTATTTTTAAAGTCGTCCAGTACAATAGGCATCTTGATATCTAATCCGTCTAAACAATACTGCGTTCGGGGTGGCTCAAATTAAACTGGCCAGAACTCCCAGCCGTCCTCCATTTATTATTCATCTGGTCTGTCCACTCCTGCATTATTGGCTTCCGTCGTGCTATCTTTAATAGCCTAGAATGGTCTTGTGTTACACCGTGTCTACAACTTGGGGAACTAGATCCACAAGTATTGATTGAAAATAGTAACACTGAAACAGAGTACCAGTGTCTACTTTCTGTAAGCACTAACTCGTTAAAATTTCACGCATTCGTGCACTTAACCGGATAGTGAGCAAGTAGTATAACCACATGATGCAAAATGTAAAAATATTTGATCGTCCAAACGCCTAACTGTCGACAAGCGAAACAAACTTTTTACATACAATCATGATCTACTGGTCATATTTATTTAACACTTACTGTCGACCACAGCACAATTAGACCTTGCAGAACTCCCACACGGTGTGTACTATTTACCAATTACAAGATAGTCATTACCAAGTAAAATACAACCAATTGTTCCCGACGAAGTTACCCAACAATTATTTTCCAGCTAGGCGTTTAGAGTCAGAGTCACCAGTCAAATAAAATAGAAAACTTAATTACTACTAGAAGGTCGTTTTTGTACACCTTTTGTGACTATTACTTTGCAACCTAAACACCAGTCCACGCGGCCTTACTGTGCACCGAGCACAAGCCTTGCTATGTATTGATTTACAAGGTAGCTAACAGCTCGCCAATCACGCCGAGACAGATCTTTATTCAATCAGTCTCTGAGATTCATCTAGAGCGTGCGTCTTAAATATTAATGTGCAGCGCACTCGAACAGACACTATAAAACGATAGATAAACAGTGAATACCTATGTGTTGCTAGAAAACAAATGACGTTGATACCGTATCCATGGCGGTGGGTCGCGCGACCGGTAACCGTGACGACAGCCCTCGCCTGCCGCCGCTGAGCCTCGGACTGTCCAGCGTCCGATTCATTGTCAACAAGCTCGAGGCGGAATACACTCGTGTCACTGCAGTTGACACATTTGAATCCTGCAAAGAACTCGTCAAATACGACCCGAACGTCGACGAGGGTTACGACGATTACGATGACTCCCCTTTCTGTCAACCGAGAGGACAAGTCTGGAATCGATTCGCAACGAACCTAGGATTGGCCCTCAGTAGATGTATTCCTAGTGTCTCGTTTGGGAACTTTGGCCTGTTCGCCCTAACGACTGGATTCTTCGCACCGAAGATGATCACTTATCTGGTGGTGTATCCATTTTGCAGATTGGTATTCGGGACCCTCTACCCGGCTTATGCCTCATATAAAGCTGTCCGGACGAAGAACTTAAAGGAATACGTAAGTAAAAATTATTCTTTATATAGATCAACAATAATAAGCCATTATCGGTGTTCCATATTCTGTGACGCTTGAGCCATTAGACTTCAATTGAATGACATTACTGTCTATAAGCTTCAAAAGGCAAGTAATTGTCAAACGACAAATTAACATTTGTAGAGCGACAATTTGGCGTGTTGAAAAAATGAGTAATTTACTGTAAATGGTTCAGTAAAGTACAACGATGGCCTTGCGGTGGGCACTCGCTCGTGTTTGAAACGCTTCGGTTCCCATTGTGTCCTTTGCCTTGTTCCCGACTTCCTATGACTAATTATTAGCCGCCGTTAACAGGTACGTATACATATCCCTCGATATTGTTTTATAAACAATACCCAGAATGTAGCATAAGGTGTCATGATCAAAATGAATATTGGATTGTCGATGTGATGTTAAACTGAGAGAATTCGTAGTAAAGTGATTACTATTTGTTTACACCGCAGTGTTATTCACGTTGCTCTACATTTAGACGTTTTACAGACCATTTTCCTCGAGTATTTTTAAATTGACAAATAATTATACAATAAACTTAGACCCACGTGAGTAATGATGCCCTATTATTAATTTAGCAGAAGTTTCAAGTCATGTTTTCCAATAACTTTATGTCCTACTTTTGACTGATAATTTTCTACTCCCTTTGTTCATCTACCATTTGTAATGTTTCAATCATGACTGGACTTACTTGTATCTATGAAACCTGGCTCATTATCAAAATCTACAAATTTTAACAACTTTGCTTTCTGATCGGCAGTTCTTCGATCGAGAAGCCCGATATTAGGAAAGCGTCCGTCAGTTTTGCCCTCTATCACCTAGGAAACCAATTTAATTGACTAGGGTTCGCCGGTTCGTCTGTCTGGCCCACCCTTTTAGCCCCTTCTAGATTCATGACGTTTTTTTATAGCTTTGTTGTTTTTAAATTAATTAATATTGTTGGTCGTGATATTGGCTTATATTTTTGTTAAGTCCTAGATTTTTCAAAGAATTTTGGTATAGGATCGGCATCGACCTGATCATCGTGGTCAAACCCTCCATAATTATTTGAATTTTCTTCAACATTTCTTCGTCAATATCGCGTATCATTCATCAATTTATCTAAATATTCAAATTGTTTACACCCCTTTCTAGCTATGTGATCATTCACAAGCCATAAAACAAATACTATCTCCTAATTCCAGGTAAAATGGATGATGTACTGGATAGTTTTCGCTTTATTCACTTGTACGGAGACTTTCACGGACGTGTTCCTGTCATGGTTCCCGTTCTACTACGAGGTGAAGATTGTGCTGGTGCTCTGGCTGCTGTCTCCGGCAACCAAGGGCTCCTCGATATTGTATCGGAAGTTCGTGCATCCGGCGCTTTGCAGGCGGGAACAGGTGAGAAATACTTGATTTATTTTGTTGATAGTTCAAGAAATCTCACGAATTGAAGAGTGTATCTGCTCTGCGGATAATTGCTTTAAATTATCGCATACCGAATGATCATTGATTTTGTAAAATCAAACAACATTCATTGCGATTTTACGTTGTATGTCGTGTAGACGAATTTACTAAACATGAAGTGAATAGCACATTGTACAATGTATTAGGAATTACGTCAAAATCTGTCGGTATACGATAGAAATGCGTGTTACTCAGTCGAGTGAAGTCTATGAGATATCGTTAATTATTTGAATGACAGACACTTTATTATAACCCGGAATTAGCTTTCCAAGCGACGCGTATTAGTAGATATCTATTTATGCTGTCATGTTGTCCGACTTCCCGTGACAACTCCACTCCTCATAAGAACCTGTCAAACCGAGAAGGACAAATTGCCCTTTCTGATTCTCCCAGGACACTTTCCATTCCATACTTATTACTGAACTATATGTCTGTCCGTATGTATCGGTTCCTGGTTGCTGTCCGCAATTTGACTAGGTACCAGTTTAACTGATCGTATACGAGAAAACGGCTTCGGCTAGTGTAAAGTGAGTTGCACGCACAGTACGACATCGGCCGGCACTTGTCGTAAAAATTGATTACTATAATAGTGAACAGATGAGTCATAAACTTGCAACGGTACTTTTTGCATCTAAATATTGATACTAACTAAACTGAGTCCCTTCGTTTGGATCATAACTTTGATAAAGCCGCATGTCAGCTTTTGAGCAATGACCTTTCGAGTCATAACCATGACTGAAAGTTAGATTGAGGTCGAATATTGTGTAAAACGAAATTACTACTAAGATTATGAATTTTGTCACATTGCATGTGACCGATAGTACAAAATCCACGATACTTACACATACTTTGTCAACCGTGTAAGGTAGGTTGTGGGGTATTTCCGTAATCGATATGCATGCAGTGCATTCGCAGTAGTTACGATGTTGTACACAAATAGATTTTGCTGCCTATACTAGTAATTTAATCCTATTGAAGCGTTGATAATTTTACACCCACGTCGTGGCGATAAGATGGTGTCTTTTCTACGTAGTAGAGATTACTTACCAAGATTTTGTTGATGCTAGCACTCTGCCCGTGACTTGTCCGCGCATTTGCTACTTTCCCGTTTTTGTTCGATCGTTTTTTTACCTTTCCAAACTCGTTTACCAAGAAAAATCCTTTTCATTTTATGGGATAATTTATAATCTATGTCCGTCCTGAAATTCCATTGTATTAATGAAAGAATTGGATTAGTAGTTTCGGAGATAACCTCCTGTATGTGTATAAAAACAAGAAGTTTACCCCTTTATAATATCACTACATAGTTTAAAACAAAGTCGCTTACCGCTGTCTGTCTGTCCCCATGTATGCTTAGATCTTTAAAACTACGCAACGGATTTTGATGCGGTTTTTTTAATACGTAGAGTAATTCAAGACGAAGGTTTATATGTATATAGCATGCATAATATAGTAGAGATTGCACCCGTGCGGAGCCGGGGGGGTCGCTAGTTAGTTTATATAATGTAATGCCAGAAGTGCTCATGTTTTCACAATATACAAAATTAGCATTTAATCCTAAGCAGAAACGCTACCTCTTACAAGCCCTATAATATATTCCTTTGTTTTCATTCTAATAAACGTTATAGCTATTGTCTTTGTTCAGTTGGAACCAAACGATTTGCAGTTTTAGATATATTATGGTATAATAATAAGGAAAATTATATTTGTTGGGTTTCATTGCAGCTTATCGTTAAAACTGATTGGCACACGTGTTTTATTAATATACATTTATTGTTTCAATTTGATGTCTTTGTATTTTTATCATCGGTCAAAGCTTGCGATATTTTAGATAAAATTATGGTTTGATGTTTTCCACATTTCAAAATGATATAGAAACGCAATACTTTGTTACAAAAACTATAATTAATAGAGGAACAAGTCATTAATTGCGTTTGTACTTAAAATCACGGACAATAAAGATGCGTGACTCACAACATCGTTATAAAACAATTACCATTTTACTAAAATTGTCTGTTTCCATTTTCCAGGAAATAGATGAGTACATAGCGAAGGCCAAAGACCAGGGTTACCACACAGTGCTCAATTTGGGCACCAAAGGCGTCAACTATGCCACAACTGTTATTATGCAGACTGCCATAAAAGTAAGTTTTCACAACCCTGTTATTACATTTGTGGCATGCTTATTTTTATAACTCTCATGAAAGATCTGTAGATAAACGAAATATAGTTTCGACAGTTCTTAAATGAGCCAAATAAGGGTGTCGGTGGGCTTTAACCCTTAACTAAAATACACAATTACAAGTGTTAATTAAATGTTTAACTTTGTGTTGTTTTCACACCACCTCAAGTTGTCACAGAGCTATTAGGTTTACCAACACAACAGCAACAGTGTGGCATGTTTGATTACAGTGTGTATAATGTAAATAAGTAGGCATTACGTGAATTACACCCCCAGTGCTAATTTGCACAGCTTTAAGTGTTTATTTTTTTTTATTTGGTTTCCAAAATCGGCCTTATCGCACTTAGCAAGCTAGCCATCTAGTAGCCACCAGTCATCGGGCATGACCACATTAGATCATGTAATATCTCAACTCTCACATCGATTAGTTCAACCACATAGCCGCTTTGTTTAATTTCGTCTTTTTTAATTTTATTAACACGCTTTTTTAATTTCTCCCCTTCCACCCCCGTCTTTTCCAAATATCCTTTCCATTGCTGCTTCACGCAGAACTTCAATCTTCCGAGTCCTGAGCAAGACAGAGATGCGCGCGCTAGACAAGCGATCAGGGCGCGTGACGTCACCGACGGCTACCACGATTCCTACGACGACTTGGAGTATCAACGTACCGAACTACCAGGAATTGTGGAGATAGTGGAGCTAGATCGCGAGGATGATAGAGGAGACTACATGCTAGGAGACGGCGACCCAAACGATCCGGACTACGAGCCCGATGAGACATCAGCCCGCAGCCGAGGCAACGTCGTTCGCAAACGTAAAGTTGCCAAAGAAAAAGAAAAGCGACCTCGAAGCAAGTCCCGAGGTCGCCGCACCAGATCCCAAGCGGCCATAGACAAAGAGAACAACGAAATTATGGTCGACTGAGTAACGAGTACGAATGAAGCTCAACTGTGATGTTTAGATAATTTTAGGCAACGATTAGGATGACCCGTTGTTTTTAAAGTATCAATAGTTTATCACAATTGAACAATTATTTTGTAGAATTCGAAATGTAACAGCGAAATTTAAAATTTACGGCCACCGATATTGGGCATGATTTTGGTTTTTTGTTAAAATGAAATAACAGTACTCCAGTGCTCTCACTGAGAGGAGCTTGAAATATATCAGCTGTTCATTCTCACTTCAGGTTACAGGTTTAAAGATATTGAGTTCGTTCTATGTCAGGCCAAGATATCGAGCTTGTTCTCACTGTATTTGATCGACAGAATGTCGTCATTTTATCGTGTTGTAATTAGTTTAGTGAACTGGACTATATAAACTGTTCAGTCACTAGGCCGTAAGACATATTTATCACCACCACATCCGACATAGTAAGAACTATATTTTATGGAAATGACTCATAGTAATATTCATGAAAAATTAGCTTTTGGTGGCGAAAAAGTCACTTTAAATACAAATATCATATCTGTAGTTGTTTAAAGATTGTACGTCTGAGCTCTTTTACCAAAACATTTTGAGATCTTAGAATAAATGTCTAATACTTTAGATTTTTACAATATAAACCATGATTATACTGCTAAGAGGCTATGCTGGACAAATGCCTCTTTTTTGAAATCCGGATTATTTGAGGCTCTCTTTTTAATCCGACATGTATCTATTGGAACAACTGTTTTCCTATCTTTGTTGCAAATCTACAGTTTTAATTAATGTAACTCAAACCAAAGCAATTTTGGAACTTTTTCTTTTTTTATTGTGCCGATTTCAAATACCAATATTGTGTTCTCTATAACATTTATTTGTCTTTGTATAAATTATGTATTTTGGTATACTTTTTTGTCTAAAATTACTTACTTTATCAAATGTATATTGTCCTTTGCTCAATACAAGTTAGGGAACCGTCCTGGCATTTCTTGTTATAATATTTTGCTATTCTTAAATTTTCACTGTTCCTAAACTGTCCCGCACAATCTCATAGACAAGCCTAGTTATTTAATATTATTTTACATCGCATGACGTTTGTAATTAATTACATAATTAGTTTTTAAATACATAGACGTGACATACATAGAGAAGCCAATTTTCATGTAGCAAATTAATGTCAAAGGAAAGAGACGTAAAATTTAATGTAGTTTGTCTATTATTTATATCACAAATAATAATTTTCATGGCTACATAAAACGTTTTTTATCAAAACAGAGGTATTTCATAACGCCCTCGGCCTTTGACCTGCTACTGCCCCACGAAAAATTCCAGCGCTTACTAAGGCGTGGTGCCGTCCTCTTTGGGAATCTATGCCCTAGACTGGGATGACCTATTTAATGTTCAGTCTCTTTCTATTGACAAAACAGTAAGGCTTGTACTATGTATGTGACCTCTATACATACCATATTTGTAAAGAACGCATGTGTTGTGAAACCACCAACTTTGTGTATTGTGTTATTTAGATTTAGTTGTGTGACTGATTTAGTTTTATATTCGATGATTTCTCAATAAATCAATATAGTGTTCTAACTATTGTTTATTTTTGTGCAAAGCGTTAAATATCATCGCTTTAATAGACATTATGACAGCATGCGCTTTGCCTCACAAAGCTTGTGTGACTGAAGCATAACTGCCGATTACACGTAAGTACGATTTTTGATTTATTAATCAAGCCCATTTTGCGAGCACCATACAGTAAGTAAATGTAACACAAAGAAAATTCTTTATTAACCCTTAACCACCTGCCAGCGGTCATGGTGACCGCAACAATTTTTTGAATTTGAATTTCGTCGATATCCGTTATCGCATGTTAGCGTGCGTCTGTGTACCTTTTCTGTTGGTGCTTTAGCGTCGTGTGTGCGCTAGGCAAGGATCTACGTGCACGCGTTTGGCTTCGGTGAGTAAAAATATTTTGCTAGCGGTCATGGTGACCGCGTGCAGGTAGTTATGTGATTTTTGTGTATTACATTCATGATTATTGTTTTTACGTAAAAATGGATGTAAACAACGAAAATGTTGTGAAATGGTTAGAGATGTGGTTGATGAGAGTTGCAGTGATGTAGAACCTGAGAATTTGGAAGTTTCTGAAATTTTAGAAGACTATGAATCTGATGACTGCCTACAAGTGTCGTCTTCTAGACGAGACGAATTGCCTACTGTTTCTGGACTCTTGAAACACGTAAAACGTGTTTAACTTGTGTTCCCAAGAAGAAATGAAAAATATTTCATGTAACTTTTATCTGTAAAAAAAACAATCTGTGTGGAATGTACTATCAAAATGTGCCAAAATTGTCGTGAAAAATTGTCAGACTTTACCCTCTGCATTTTTATCGAAGTTTTGATTCTTTTTTAAACTTTATTTTTTTATCTCATTTTAATGTTATTAGATTCTTTAAAGAAAGTTCAAATTTGATGTAATATTTTGTCCCTATGTTGATACATCTCGTTATGTAATCATAGTTATATTTTTAGTTAAAATGTGCCATCAATTTAATTGTTCCCATTTATGAGAAGAACATGTTTTATTATTGTTTCTTTTTCCACTTAAATAAATAATTTAATATATATTACAGAATATTATTAATTTATTCTTATAATAAAACCTTAATATCCTGAGATAACTCATGTGTATTCGATGCGGTCACTGTGACCGCGCGCAGGTGGTTACGTTACTGATTTAGGGGTCAGGTGGTTAAGGGTTAATGGATAGAAAAGCTTGAATCCATCATTTTAGAATAGCCATCTGTTACGTAGCTCTACGTTATAATACATTAGGTTTCTTCGCCTTTGTAAACAAAATAGCAATCAAAGGTAAGTTTCATCAAAGTTTTGTTATATTATTTTACCTCAGGTGCAACAGGAGTGGTCGCGGGACTTACCCATTACCGTGACCCCGGTACGTAAAGGGCTAGTGAAGGACACCGTGGATTTTAGTCAGTACAAGTCTGACAGTCCCTCCCGCCCTGCCCTGGGTGGAAGGACTCATTTGATGATTTTACCACGATAAAAAAAAAAGGTGCAACAGGAGTACAACTTGTAGCATTAATTAATTTATGTATTTAATTTCTTTTTCCATGTTATGTTGAGGTTATTTCCAGTCTAGGCAAAAAAAAAAGTAAACCTTGTTGTATTTATAACTGAGAACAAATTTATATAGTAACAACGATATCCACAGGGCGGTGGAGGGTTGGTACAGCAACTGCGCAAGAGTTACAGCCTGTCTGACTTGACGGAGTGCGAGCCACGTGAAGAGAGAGGCAACGATGAAGCCGACGATGTGCTCACAGAGCCGCGACTTATACGACGAGGTGGTAAGAGGTGAGACTTGCTTGTATATCATATATTATATGTATAACTAGCTGTACCCTGCCCCGCTTCGCTGTGGCACAAAAAACTGTTTTTTCAACAAAAAAAAAAATAGATAAAAACAATCCTTGATGCGGATTATTGCCATGCTAAAATTTCTTCTCATGTGACTGCGTCATTACGACTGCGGATGTCAGCGAGTGTTATCCTCGGTTCCGGTAGATGGCGCGGTCACTGGTACAGAGCTGATCGTTAAAAAAAACTGTTTTTTCGCGGTTGCGGATATGTGACTGATGCAAAAAATAGATAAAAACAATCCTTGATGCGGATTACATATCATGCTAAAGTTTCAGCTCAATCAGTGCAGTACTTTTTGAGTTTTTAAAGCATACACAAACCAACATAACATTTTTATATATATAGACTAGCTGTTCCCTGCCACGCTTCGCTGTGGCGCAAAAAAACTGTTTTTTCGCGGTCGTGAATATGTGACTGATGCAAAAAATAGATAAAAACAATCCTTGATGCGGATTATATATCATGCTAAAATTTCAGCTCAATCGGTGCAGAACTTTTTGAGTTTTTGAAGCATACACAAACCAACATAACATTTTTATATATATAGATATATCTTCTGCAAGAGTAGACGTAACGCTAAAAGATGTTGGAATGCTTTTTTTTTACGTGGTAGAAATCATCAAATGAGTTCTCCCACACAGGGCAGAGCGGGAGGGACTGTCAGACTCGTACTGACTAAAATCCGAGACTGAATAAAAACGGTAATTCGTAAGTCCCGCGACCCCGGATGTTCGAATGCTAGAGATAGATCATGGTACCAAGACCAGAAAAGGTTTTGAAAGTGGTTATAAAGTAAAGCTACACTTGCTTGTTTACAAAAAACCTTTAGGCAAGCGAGACAAGGTTTGAAACTTTTATGTAATTCATCCTTTTAGATAACTACTAAACCCAGATATAAAAAAACTTAGGCACTTTGTACACAACGCGACGCAAGTCTTCGATACCTTACGACTTTGGTATTCATTAACGCGTGCCTGTGTAGGAACCTCTATGGATTTGTATTGCGGTAACCAAAGTCGTAAGGTATCGGAGACTTGCATCGCGTTGTGTTCGAAGGTGGTTACATGTCGGCGCAACATATAGGGCACGGTATTATTCTTGGAAATTTTTTTTAGTATACCTTTATAGAGTTCTGTATTTATTTTTGCAGTGGATTCACCACCCGACGCAGCGCTTCCGAGTCGAACAGTCGTTCGCCGATGTACTTCCCTGAGGTCGATGTTGATGTTAGACCTCGTGGTCGGACCGAGGAACCGGATTTCAGGTGGGTGCTGTTAATTTTATGGAAATTCTTCTTCGTTTCATTTTCTAGACTATCCATCTAAAGTCTCACTCTGCCAGAATTAATTTTATCAGACTTGGGAATGCACAAATCCTAATTGAAAAGAACCAGCTGCGAGATGACCATTAAAATAGTTAATTACTTGCAGAAATCGTACCCGCTTAGGTGCTAAATTATGCTTTTATGCCTGCATCACGCCTATGTCACTCGTAAGAGGTTTTTGAGTGATTAGATTTATTGGGTATTTATATTAGTCAGCATTTAATTCTCGATTTGATGAACTTTGACCATGTTTTTGATGTTTGCCTCGTTGCAGTGTTTAGTAATTACAGTAATCACTATAATCAATAATTCCTACATTCCAGTCACATAAAATCATCGGAGGACATAAGCTCGGGCTACTCGAGCGCGGACAACAGTGCTTCCCTCACTCGCACGGCGTCGCTCGGCGCCGGCGCACGCGCTCGCGGTCGCTCCACTCGAACTACCGTCACCTCCATCAAGCGACCGCAAGCCGCTGAGGTCTGGTAACACTGAATTAAAATTTAAATAACATAGCGTGAGTGTAGCTACTGGAAAACTTTTTTTTGGAATACCTGTCCTATCACGAAGGAAACGACTCAGGCTTTCAGCGATTTCTTTGCTGGAAAAGCATATAGAAGGTTGTTGGGCCTGTGTGTGTAAATTATATTATTTTGTTTAGACCATCGTTTACTGATAACTCTTGACTCGCTAATCGTCTGTGGTAGGACAGTAGCCTTAGTAATTTATCAATTTTAAAGTGTTTTTCTTTTCTGTATTTGAATCCGGTGGTTGCACTCATGCGCCGATGCCAAGATTGCATACTTTACAGACACTTGATCGAGTACAAATTTCGATGTTTATGAACGCTTTTCGTGTGTTAATTTAAAATCAAGTCTCTGTATAGTATGTAATTATTTAGCCCTAGTTCAAGTGTGTATTTAGGAACCAGAGCCGGTTTCAATATAATTTCTGTTAAATAATTAATTATGTTTAGTTTATTTTGTTCTAAATTATACAAAGTTCGTGATTCAATTAATATAAAGCAATCACTGACTTTTAAACTACTATTGTTGTACTATTTTTTAATTTAAATATTTTAGTGGAAGGAAATAAGGTCTATATTAGAATAAGAATTGGATATACCTAATTAATATTGTGGCTTAGTTTTAAGTTACACAAATGAAGGTAGGATGTTTCGATTTGTTTGTGAAATTGATCGTCTAGTAATGATGTTGAAACTGGCATGGTATGACTCCATAAAAATTATAATTAATATTCAATTTAAAACTTGATGATGTTCGAAGTAGACGTACAAAACATATCTGGTTTTGGACAGACTTTTAAATAAAAAATAATTTATTAATCATATTTTGAACTAGGGCAAAATATAATTTTAAATTTTTTAAATTATTGTTGCAATTATTCCTTTTACATTAAAATGTTCGTATTTATGAATGGAATAATAGCAGCAATAAAAATAAATTTATATCACGTTCCTTATACTTATTTATTCTGATTAATTGTATTTTGAAGTATTCTATGGGGATCTATTTATGTAGGATATTCTGCAGACTGAGTGCTTTCACAATATCATAAAATTAATATATTCAAATTGTTCAAAATTTAGATGTGAGGCTTTAAATGTCACTTTATATGGAGTTTTGTGCTGTAAAACTACCCTACATAAATGTTTTTTTTTATGTTTGGGTGTGCCAGGGTATGATTGGTGCTGGATCTTGCTTGAAGCCAGAACATTATTATGAAATGTGTGAAAATCTATTAAATATTGCCTATTTGACTGAACAAATATATCTTTAAAAGTATGATGTCTTTTCGATGGCTAGGTATGTAAAGGCTCAATGTAGAAAATGACATACCTACCTTATAACGTTATTGCTATTTGGCTTCAAATTGTTATTTATAATGGTTTGTGTAAGATAAAAAATACAAAAAAAAAGTATTATATTAGTACTAGTTGAACAGATTGGCTTATTAAATAAGGAAATTCCTTCGTATTCAATTCATTTTGGATTCTGTTTTATTTTTAGTATATACATGATTGAAATTTTATAGAATATAGTTTATTTTAGTGCATGAGTTACAGTTTCTATCATAATGGTTACACCAGTAAACCACTATAATCACTATGTCATGCCAATAAGTCTGTTTATTGCATTTATTAGCTTATATTATTTTGTGTTTGGGTTTTCTTTATTTTGATGTAGACTTAAGTACTTTTTGATTTAAAGGAAAGTGAAGTAATCATCGAGGAGCTACAGGACGACGATAGTTTTGAATATTCAAATATGCCCGCTCTTATTAATCCCCCGTCCCCCATCTTCTTATCCAACACGCAACCTCCCTTTATATACCAATACGTTGGGGACCAAGTAAAGATCCTCCAAGTGCTAGGTAACTTCCCCTTCAATGCAAGTATTAATCAAACTGATAACAATACAGATCACCGGGACCAAAAAGAAGGCACTTCTCAAGAAATTACATGTATAAGTTCAGTAGTCAAAGATATAGAAAATACTATAGATGTTTCTACAACAAAACAAGAAGATACTATAATTAACGAAAGCAATATTGCACCCGACATTCCTGTTGCAAGTCAACAAAAAGACAATAATGATGACCAATCTAGTGCCAACAACGACGATATTCCTTTCGAGTCTGCCCTGGATGATATAGATAAAGAAATACTTGAGACTGCTACAAAAGACCCAGTAACTGTAGTATTAGACGAACGCGTTGATACTACGAGTCTTGATACCTCTGCAAACGATAACGACTCTGCTGAAAGCGACGATGAAGCATCTTTTGGAACACCAGAAGATTCTCCTAAACATAAAAGAAAATCTCCAAAAGGTAAATACGGTAAAGCAAAGGCACCGCCTCCACCACCCAAAGTAGGACCAACTGATGATAATAAAGAAGCTTGTAAAGTAGAAACAGACACAAACCTGAAAACTGCGACATCTCAAGAAAGTTTAAATGATTTTGTAAATAAATTACCAAACACGAGTATACAACAATCGGGATCACCGAAAAGTCTTCAAGTTGTTAATCCTATAGCTGAAAATAAAAAGCGACACAAATCTAAATCACCAGCACGAATTCCAAAAGGCAGTAGTTCAGGTATAGGGAAACTGTTACAGTTGCCAGGCAAGCTTGCCTTTTGGCACAAGACCGAAGATAAACCAAAGTCAGATGACACTTCAACGTCATCAACTGATGATCACAGTAGAAGATCATCTACCATTGAAAAGGAAGCTGGTGGATTTCAAAGCTGTACCGAATTAAATACAGTCGGCACAGACGAGACCAAAGTACAAGATACCGTTACAGTATCACAAGTAGAAAAATCTGAAGACCTTAGTTTTCTAGATGCCTCTGCTTTAGATGGCGAAGGTATTTCCCGAGATATAGTCGACAAGAGTGATGCTCTGCAGAAACTGATTGAAGCTAAAATAGCTGGTCATCCAGAATATAAGTTTATTTCTTTACATGACGAATCGCAGACTTCGTCAAAAACAACAGAAGTGTAGAAGGCTTTCCTAAGTCCCATGCCCGCTTTTACTTGCAGCTGAAGTTAGACAAAACAGTATGTTTATTTTAGTTTCGTTTTGCGAGTGTTTTTGACTGACGTGCATGGTTTTAGTTTCTGATCGTTTATTTTAACAGAATTCACTCACTAATAGTAATGTACCAAATATTTCTTTTTAATATTATTTGCTTCGCCTTTTATCACGTGTGCTGTGTCGTATTTTATTTTATTTATGTTTATTTTAATCAGTGTTTATCTTCCCTTCTATGTAATCACTGACAACCTAAGCCAATTTATAACTGTATGTTTTATGGTTGCACTTTTTTTAGTAACAGTTATATTAATTGAATAATATTAAAAATGCCACCATACAATTGTAACTGAGTAGTGTGCTTGTGCTTTTTTGAGTTAGTTTTCAATTTACTCCTTTTATTTTCAGGCAATGCTGACGGCCTCTGCTACCAATACCATACCTCGCGCAAAAAAATCTAATAAAAGGAAAACACAGTAGATCTTACCCAAATAAGTATATAATTAATCCTTTCAGCCGAGCTTCGTGCAAGAACAATTTATGCTCTCTATATTCTGGAAAAATGATCTTATTATTTTATTATAATTAGCCACGATTACAAGATTATGAGCAGCTACTAGGGAGCATAATGTTTTTCCAATCTTCCGCGCTTTTAGAAACAATATCATAAATTCATGTTTACTATGTATGTCATTGGCGTTTAAATTAGAATTGCATGCAAATTCACTTAGTTGTTAATTTTAAATGAAAATTTTAGGAATATAAGCAGCTACTCCAACTCAACAGACTGAACGATCATTGGACGGATAAATATAGAACCAGTCTAGGGGTGGAGCCAAAAATTTGAAAAATTAGGACCGTTCCATATAATTGGTCTGTAGCTGCTATAGACCTGAATGAAAGTACATATTAACATTTTATGGACTTAAACTTTACATAAAGACTTTGAACATATATTTGACCTATTAAAGGCATCTAATTTAATATTTACTACTTGTAAATATATGACAGCTGACGTATCTTATATTAACACGTAGTCTAGTAACAGTAGGTCTTTATTTCAATTGAAAACTCGCTGATCTGGGCTTTTTCATCAGGTCACTATTTGCGAGACAATTATTAATTTGTAAAAGTAAACGATGGTTATCCGTCTTATTTATTACATTAGGCATTAAATGCGCGATTGTTTTGATTGATATTTTTATGAGAACATAATTCTCAATAATGCTCCTTTAAACTCAATGCCAGTATTTTTTGTATTAGTTTCGCATGGCTATGTCGTTCATTACACGAGATCTTAATAAATGTTAAGTTAATCAAAATTTGCCGCACTATCAAGCCGCAATGAAGGGGCCGTTAGAACATAGTTTTTCATAAAAAATACTAAAATAATTGATAAGCATTGTTACCCAAATGATATTATAATAGCAAGTTCGCGGACTCATTATTGGTAATTTATAATTTTAGCCAAAAATTGCCAAATTGACACTAAACGACTCAACAATTAGCAGAAGTTATTTTGTATTAGTCATATTTATTATAAAAGTAGTTTATAGAAAGATAAAACTAGTCGTTAATAATGAATTTAATAAGTAAATAGCTTCAATGAGGCTTCATATCTGAATTGTATGAGTATGGTAGGCGAGATGTCGGAAGGGACATTTTTATTAAATAATTCCCAAATCATGACAAAATTACCTTGAAATGCTAAATGCCTAAAACTATGTTTGCTTCCTTTTATGCAGAATTATTTTATGATATAAGTAGCCCTGGTTTTGTGATACCTAATTTGAGCTCATTTACACCAGGAAAACTAGACAAGAATGGTACAGCACAAATTGCAAAATATGTGAAATAGTGTTAAAAAGAGTACTTAGGTATTTCCCAATTAATTTCCCCAGAATTTTAAGAAAGGTCCTTTTACCCTAACTACCTAATTAATGTAAATTATGTGTAATCAATTATGTAGGTAATACTGCTTACAGTATTTGAAATACAATAATGTTAACTATTCTAAAACAGTTGCAATGCTGTGAAGATGTTTGTCACTAAATGGAAAGTTACAGCATTTTGTGTTAATTTGATGTTACCTTATAATTTCGTTACCTCGTTACATTAAAGTGTACATTTGTTTACTAGTTGACTGTCACAATTTTACATTATAATTTGTGTTTGAGTTTATTGAAATAAATGACTATCGTAATTATACACGTTTATTTTACATTTAAAACATTTTATGGGCATGATTCTGATCCCAGCAACTAGTGTTGCCAGGTCCGATTTGTTGTAAATCGGTACATAAGGTCAAGGATAAGTCTATGTGACTGGATATTGCTCTTAAAAAAAGAAGTTCCATATTGTTTGCATTTTTCAGAAATCTTCGCAAGTGAACTGGATGGTCCTTTATTTTTTCTTAGGTAGAGTCTTATCAACACTAGCCTGTGCTTTTAAGTAAATGTAGGCGTTTCGAATCAATAAACTATCGAACAAATGAGCAATCGCTGTAGAGTTTCTAGCAAACAAGATTTTTCGCACAAACGTTACATCGCACCAATATAGCATCGATATAAAAAAAATTCGTACAACTGAACATCCGACATAACGAGTTCGATTCGATATCCATCCATTATAATATGAAATGATAATAGATGGGGCCACATGTACTATTTGATTTGATTGTCAAGTTCTAAATTCGCGGCCTCTCTTGGACTATATAATATGGGACCAAGTAGTGTTGTGGCAGCGCCGTTGCGTGCTGCTGAGATCGGAATGATATTATCTTCAGAGGCCTCCAGTTTTTATCTGCAATGTTTCATAAATGAAGTTGCCATAATCATGATCATAAACATCTTGTAAAAGTTGATCTCTAAGCAAATTCAAAGACTCATCGTCCCATTTTTGCACATAGTGCAGCAAGGAAAATAATTTGTAATAACCACTTCTATCACTGTCAATTCTATTACTCTCTTCATTGGATATTTTCAGTTTCGGCAGGTTTTCTATGATGTCATACAACTTTGGTCTAACAACCAAGTTGAAAGTTTTATTATTACGAACAGCAAACTTGTGAATAATGTCTACTGTTTGCAATGTTACCGTCTCCTCTAACAAAATGTCTGGCAAGTTTTTAAGCCAAGACTGGTAAGCTTCACTTTCCTGAAAGTGTATCAACTTATCATTCAGAGCAATTTTACATAACAGACTAAAAATCTCTTGTCTGAATGAACTAGACATGTTCTTATTAAAATATGCCCAAAGAATCTTTTTGAATAAATTGTCCATTACTGACAGAGTTCTTGTCCAATTGGTTACTTCATTTGAGAATATTGTATGCAAGATTTTTATAATATTTTCATTGATATCAGGGTCAGTGTTCTTGTTAAAAGTTTTCTCAATATAATTCAGTACAGACTCCATCTCTTTGCTCTGGTTCTTCACATTTATGTTGGGATTCAGCAAAATGAACACTTTACATATTTCCAAATTAAGTGTGACTAATTTGGGATCAGTGATAGCATATTCCACCACTGTATTTCTAATTGTTCTTATGTTGGTTACATATGGAAAAGCATTGACAAAGTGTTGAAAGTATGGTTGGCGATGCTTTTGAGAAAATGCATTTTGTATGTTTGAGCTTGGGTTCTTTGTATTATAATGCTTTACAAGGGTCCAGATCAAAGAAATAACATCAAGTAAATGCTTCAACAATGAAGCTGCATCTTCATTAATAACTGTCTCAGTATTTTTTTCTGAGCTTTCATTAGGACGTACTTCCAGCCAGGTTTCAAATAGCAAAGGCATCAGAGTGTCAGTATATTCCCTGAACTTCTCTACTTCATCTAATGGCACATCATCTTGCAAGTTTTTAGATGAGAAGCAGGATAGTTGACAATTTTGAGTATAAATTGGGTTGAACAAAAAAAAGTGATTCAATCCCGAGGGGTCAAAAATCTTCGTGGTCTCTTGAACAGGTTTTGCAAATTCATTAATGTTATTGTATTTCACGAACTCATTTAAGTACTCCTTCAGGCGGTGTAATACTCTGACCCTCCATTTCACACTGGTGATTTGGCTTCCTAAGTTTACAGTCAGTGTTCTTCCAGGTTTTGAATCAACCCTCAGTTTAGAGATCATATCAAGAAAATTGGGTATGATTTTGTGGAAATCTTCAGCTACTTTTGTAGGTGTGCATGCAATAAGTATATCTAGAAACAAAAGGGAATCCTCTTGTATTCTACCATCTATATGAGTCATAGCACTTCTTAGATATGTACACAAGATGTCAAAGAATGGATCTATTCTACCATATTTAGCTTTTGATAGAACTAAATTTAGAGTCTTGATGGATTCATGGCGCACCTGAAATGTAACACTTATTAAAGTCTCATAAAACATTCATTTATTAGCATTACGACTATTACATAAATAGTAATAAAATGTATTGGTTGTATAAATGCAGACTAGATTGGGCAGCGGCAGCTAATCTTATGTAAGCTGTCGAAGATTATTAAGATTATTGTAAAATACTTACGACTTTTTCAATGTTTAGCACCAAAGGTGTAACTCCATGAACAAGTTCTCCAAGATAGTGTTCCAGCACTTCAGGATGCTCTTCAATGAGTTCCTTTATTCCTTTAAGAGCTTCAGTTCTGGAGTGAGTGTTGAAATGGTTGAGACGAGACAACAGTTCCTTTGTATTCAGTTTCCTTGCTGATAATGCTTCAGCCTCACCATGCGTCTTCAGCTGTTCCCTTAGCACTATCTTTTTTATTTTGAAATTAGTTTTAGTCACATTTGTTCCTTTGGGGAGTTCTTTATTTTTTGCTTTAAGTTTTGTTTTAGATTTCTCCTTTTTCAGAAATTTCTGGCGCCGTGTTGCTCCTGTTTGGGGCATTTTTATGATTATTATTGATTTCTCGTTTTCAAAACATAACCTAAATCCCAAACCCTTGCCGAAGTTGTTGTTGTTTATAAAATTCGCCAAAAGGCAGGCAAAGGAACAGAGCCATACAGCCTAGTCTTCTTTGAATTTTCCAGTGAATTTTCCTTGTATTTTTGGAGATCTAAGCCAAGTCTGATTTGTCAAATTTCAAAAGGCCAACGCCATGTCTGTTTTGTTTTTTCAATTAAAGGACCAAGCCATGTCTAATTTATTCAAAGTCTAAAGGCTTAGAAGCCATGTCTCATATCAGTCATATCCAATATTTTTCCATTATAGGTATTTGTTTGTCGTATCCGTAGTCATAGAAAATAATTACATTTCTATAGCACTTCTTAATATATATTTATATAAGGGTATGTAGGTGTTAGTATTCCGTAAAATATCATTGAGGGCACGCGGGACACTCTCAGATTCTCCATAAATATTAATTAAATCTTCAATCAACATTAATCTTTCTATTGTAAAAGCAGGGCAAGTGAAAATTATGTGTTCTGCGGTTTGGTCACACTCAGAGTTACAATGATTGCAAGATGGTGATGAAATAATTTTCATTCGTGCGAGGTGTGCATTTAAACGATAATGTCCAAATCTGAGTCGGCATATTGTGGAATAAAATTTTCTGTTGATGAAGTCCTTGTTGCGAGAAAACCAGGGAGTTGATAAGATTTCTGGATTTATTGATGCATACCATATGCCTTTTCCACCTTCCAAAATACTTGCCCAATAAGAATTCCATTCTTCTTTTAATTTCTTTCTTAGTATTGAATAAAAATTTGTGTAAGGTATGGCAACTTCAGATAAACATAAACTGTCAATGTCAGTATCAACGATAGTTTTGGCCAAGAAATCGACATTTTCGTTTCCTGTGACACCGATATGTGAAGGAGTCCACAAGAATTTAATTTCAATATTCTCTTCATGTAATTTCCACCATAAATTCTTGATTTCATAAATAATGAAAGAAGTTTTAGCGTCTAAAGTTCTAAACTGTAATGCCTTCAGAACACTCATGCTGTCCGAGATCAACAACCACTTCAATGATACAGCTGGATTTTCCACAATAAAATGAAGTGCAGCCACAATTGCATAGCATTCTGCAGTGTATATGCTAGCTGGTGTAGGAAGTGGAAAACCACGACCAAATTTAAGATGTGGTACGTACAATGCGCAAGATACTTTGTCTCTTTTTTTTGAACCATCAGTGTATATGTGGCGAAATTCAGAATATCTGGATAGTAGCTCATACACTTCCTCTTTACTACTCAAAGTTTCGTCAATATTGATGCACATGTTACCAAATTTACTGTCATAAGCACCAGTATAACAAGGCAAAGTATTAATTGATTTGTGGATAGTATATTGCTGATCATATTGTATAATTTCAGAAAAATTATGAAGTATATATGGAGCGGATTCACTAATAGGTAAAAGGCTATTATAATATGACAACATTTTCCGAAAGAGGGGATGATTTGACAAAGAAATAATATTAAATAGAAATCTGAATTTGAGGTATTTAAATCTTAATATAAGAGGAGGTATAAGGCATTCAGCCTGTAAAGAAACAATAGGAGTTGTTCTCATAGCCCCAGTAATGAGCCTCAAATTTTTGTTCTGAATAACATCTAACTTGTCCACTAATCTTTTATTTGAAGCAAAACAAAGGAAGCCATATTCAAAGTGACTCCTTACTATTGATTTATATAGCATCAAAAGAATTTTTGGATCAGCTCCCCAACTTGTACCAGCCAGAGCCTTTAAAGCATTAAATGCCCTAGAAGCTCTGTCTGCAATGGAATTGACATACTTAGTCCAAGATAGATTATTTGTAAAAATTATGCCTAAGAACTTCACACAACTTTCAATATGTAAAATAGAGTTATCATAGAGTAATCTTACATTAAATGGACGGATTTTGTTAAAAACAACAACTTTGCTCTTCTCTGTGCTGATATCTAAATTTAAATATGAAAAATATGAATGGAGTTTTCCCAATGATTCATTTGAAGTTGACACTAAATCTCTTATGTTAGACCCGGAAGCATAAATTACTAAATCATCTGCATATTGTAAATTGGATACTTTAGATCCTAAAATAATATTTAATTTATGAATGTATAAAATAAAAATAAGAGGACTTAATATCCCTCCTTGACATACACCCTTAAAACTAAGTCTTGGACCTAAAATTGTGGTGTTATTATTAACTTTAACAAATACTTTTCTGCCATGTAAGAAATTGAACACCCATTGAACTATTTTTTCAGGAATACCGAGAGACCTCAGTTCTACAGACAAAATGTGATGATTAACATTATTGAATGCACCTACAATATCAAAAAATACAGCAATCAAAACATTATTTTTCTTAATAGAATTGAAAATATCCAATTGAAGGTGAGTAATACTTTCCCTTGAAGACTTTCCGCGCCTAAAACCAAATTGATTTGATGGTAAAAGACAATTGCTTTCTATATAAAATTCTAGCCTATTCTTTATAAGTTGCTCAAATATTTTACTCATACAAGAAGTAAGAGCAATTGGTCTGTAAGAATCTGCTTTGTGTGACTTTTTGCCAGGTTTCAAAATAGGCACTAAACAATCAACTTTCCAATCATCTGGAATAAGGGATGAGGACCATAGGCTGTTAAAAATGTTCAATGTAATTTCTCTACATGTAGAATTCATATGTTTAAGAGCTTTATATGGAATAGAATCTAAGCCACATGTTGTATCATTTCTAGAATTAATAGCAGAATTAAATTCATTTAAAGTAAAAGGCCTACAAAGATAATCAAAGACAGTTGTATTACTACATGAATGGGAACTCAGCAGTGATTCAACTGTGTCTGGAGTGTATTTTGATAAAAATTCATTAGCCCAACTCGAGTCAATGACAGATGTATTATTGTGTATAAATGTTTTATTAAATTTTTTCATATAATACCAAATTCTAGATATTGGTGTAGAGCGATTAAAAGATTCACATAGATGTTTCCAGCTAAGCTGTCTTTCAGTTTTTAAAATGATTTTTTTAACAGCCTGTAACCTTTTAAATTTTATATAATTTGATTCTGAAGGATCAGCTTTAAAGGTCAAATAAGCATTCTTACAATTTAAAACAGCTTCACTACATTTACTATTCCACCAAGGCAAAGGTGGTCTTCTATTAAATCTGGTAATTGTCTGTGAAGATTGATTGTTGAAAACCTGATTATAAGGGAGAGACATATGCATAGCTTGTTTAATTAATTTTACTAAATCAGTATAGCATTGCAAGGGATTAGAGTAATTGAAGTTATAAGTATCCATAAGAGAAGCTATTGTAATATTATAGACCAGTCAACTAATTTTAAATTAATTTTATTTGTGGATGTTGTTTCTTGGAAGCTGTCATTAAAAAATGTGATATTTGTGATTACAGGAAAGTGATAACTCCCAAGAGAGTCATCGTCATACACTTGCCAATTGCATGCTGAAGCTAATGAAGGAGATACTAAAGTGAGATCAAGTGCACTTTGCTTCCATCTGTGAGAACCTACAGTAGTCATCTGACCATCATTCAAGATAACAAGATTATTATCATCAATACTTGCAAGAATATTAGAGCCTCGTGAATCTGATGCAGAGCACCCCCACATGGTGTTATGTGCATTGAAGTCACCTGCAATTAATACAGGCTCTGGAAGACTTTGGATTAATTTATCTAATTTAGATTTAGTAAAATTAATTGGTGGGTTAGGAGGACTGTAAACACTGGCTAATGTTAACTGTTTATTACCATAAGTAATTTGAACTGCAATATTTTGAATAGAATCATCAGAAAAGGTATCAATAATACGAAAATGAATCTTATTATGTAGAAGTATAGCTACACCATTGTGATCATTACCTGAGTCAAGTCTTATAATATTATATCCTATTATCCTAAAGTTGTGTTGTGACTTGAGCCAAGTTTCACAGACAAGAGCAATGTGTATATTATTCTCATACAGAAACTGTGTAAATAATAAACGATTACTAATTAAACTCTGTGCATTCCATTGAAGTACATTTAACTGGTCCATAAAAAAGAAAGATATTATTTTGCTTTAACTGTATCTATGAGAACATCTTTTATTAGCTGGGAAGATATTGTTTTTTCTTGAGCTTTATTAAGAGTAATTATTTTAGTGATAGAATTTAAAATAATATTTAAGATATCATCACTATTCAATAGTGACAATAAAACATCTGTTGAGTTCTTTTTCTTAAGTTCAGGAAAATTGTCTTTGTTAAATAGATCAGCGAAAATACTTTTGTTAAGTGCTGCTTGATTTTCTTTTATTTTCTGTTTTTTAATTGGACATTGACCAGAGATGCTTATATGATTTCCTTTACAATGTGTGCATATAGCCTTTTCAACTGGAGTGCTGCAGTCTTTGTATGTGTGATTTCCACTGCATATGGAGCATTTCACAGAATTTTTACAATATTTAGCAAGGTGGCCATACCTGAGACAGTTGTAACATTGTTTCACAGGTGGAATATATTGTTTGACAGCAAATCGCCATCCATTCAGGTCTATGTAGTCGGGCAGCGCATTCGACGCGAACGTGATTGCTACTGACCCTGTCGGCTGCAAGCTGCTGCTTCCTGTGTCAGATCGTATTTTTTTCATTATGCGTTTAACACATATTATTTTTCTATATGTAGATACTAGCTTGTAAATCTTGACATTAGAAATGTTCGTGGGGACATTAGTAATGACCCCTGTCACCTCTGTACCTGCTGCTGGGATCGACGCTTTAAGATAATAATCGATCAGAAAAGTTTTATTGTTTAAAAAAGCATTCGCTAACGTGGGTTTCTCGAAATGCACACCTATTTTATATTTATTAATAGTCTGTAGAAACTTTATGCCCTTATTAAATCTTTTGAATTGAGTCGACAGAGACATCATGTCCCGCGTACCTATAGATCTTTTCTCATCACTGGATTCTACGAATACTATATAATCAGTTAGAATAGAGTCTTCCGGATATCTTCTGTTATAATCTGAAATATAATATGGTTTATACTTCCTTTCATCATTAAAATCTTCATTTTCACTTGACTCCTCAGAAGTATCATTTTCATCAGCCCATGTACTATCTCCTCCCGTATCTTCCTTCGTCTTTTTCTTTTTCCGTTTTCCCATAACGAAAAAGTTGAGAAAAAGTAGTAAAGTAAGTAATTGGTCCAAATTAAATAAAATATTTAAAAAAAGGCGCCTATCCAATTCGGGGTTCCCGCGCTTTTTCCCCTTGCCGAAGACATTGGCATTTGATATGAATTTGACAGTGACAGCGGTTATGCAACCTTCAGAAAAATAATTTAATTTTGTACTTTGACCTTAGACTATTTCAGACTATTTCTACTACTTTTTTTTAATATATTTTTTTTGGTTTTAGTATTTTGTTGTAAATATTTAATTTTATTAATTTTTAAATTTCTAGTATTATTTGTGTATATACTTTTACAAAAATGTTAAGAACAATAAAATATTAACAGTATATTTATTCTGAAATAATTTCCAATAAAGTATGTACACACAATCGATCGATTTTGAATTTTTGATGATCCTAAGCGCAGATAGAGGTTTCCACAAATAGAAGATTCTCCATGATGAGTCTCACATTGATTAATTGGAAGTGTTCCAACTCAACCTGAAGGCGTCACGTAAAAACTTGTAGAAAACGATAGATAAGCAAAACAAAATCGGTTTTGGATCAAACAAACTGGAAGTCATGGAGAGAAGCCTTTGCCCAGCAATAACACGATGTAGGGTAGCATTATCCTGGCTCAAGATGATCACACTAGTAGTCATAAATCACACATCAGCGCTTTTAAAGAGAGGCATTTTTCGAACTGTATTTTATTTTAAGTGTTAGGCGGTGACTTTTAAGTTCAATATATCTTTTTTTCCAACTCAGCGCTTTTTTAACGACCAATAAAAAAACTCTTTAGATTCGGTATAAGCTTTTCAGTACTCTGTATAAGTAGTCTGTGGTACTTGGCTGTATGGGCTCAGCACCCTTTGCTTGTCCCAAAGAGGGACAAAAAGAACCAAAAAAAAAGTCTGTGGTACTCTGACACACTGTCACTGTCAACTTCAAATTCTATTTCTGTCATTTCTCACGTGGAATAATCAGGGACTAGTGTTCAATTAATAAACGAGTTAGTTTTCTATCCGTATATTTCAAAATGAAGATCAAGAAGCAGCACCGTAAAAAGAAGTATCTCCATAAACTGAACAGAAAGAGAATGCATATCAAGCAGCGTAGCACCGGCGAAGTTACTTGGTTAGAAATTCTTTTCAATAATTGTTGTCAATAATAATCGTGTTTATTAGTTTATATCTTGTCTTGTATTAATAAATCATACATTTACAGCAAACCAATAAAGGACGCTTGGGATTTTAAGAAGTCTTCTCTTCGCAATATGAAAGAAATGGGCCTTGCCAGTGATCCCAATAAAGTTATCAAGATACCTAATTTCAAACAAGCCAAAGTCAGAGAAGCTAAGAAAATTGTAAATCAAGAAGAATCCGATGAAGACATTGAAGAAGAAGAAATTATTCAGCCAGTAGTGAAGAAAGAAGTGGTTCAGATATTAGAGAAAGAAGCAAAAGCACCTCGGCCAAGACGATTCATGTGAGTTTGGATTAAAAATTTGCAATCTATTCTCCATCTGCAGGAATGTAATGGTAGAATTGCTTAACATATCCAATGATTGTACCACAACATGTGAGAGCACTTATTTGAATTGTACTACCTTATTTCCAGGTTACCAAAACCACAAGTTGAATTCATAACATATTTACTAGACAAATATGGACATGATTATAAAGCTATGGAAAGAGACAAGAAAAACTATTATCAAGAAACATGGAAACAGTTGCGGGCAAAGGTTAAAACATTTATGGGTATTCCCAAACAGTATGGTGAATATTTAGCATCCAAAGGGCTGTTGGACAAAGAGGAAGATGATGAGGAGCTGAAAAAAATAGCAAAAGCCTTGGTCACAGATGATTAGATTGTAATGTTAGTTTATAAGTTGTGACAAGCATAGTTGAATTTCCTCAACTAAGTTTATTATTACTATTGTAACTTTTAACTGTAAATAAAATTAATTTAAGGGAACTTGGTATTTGTTTTTTTTATCTTTCAGTAAAATTCAACTAACATTCCATACATTTTTTCTTTGGTGTCTTTCTCTCCATACATCCATTCATACCCAACACTCCATAACACATGTCCATATTAAGATGCTACCTATTTCTACCACTTTTGAGAGGACATTCAAATAACATTATCATTTTTCATATTTTATTGCGTTTTACAGTCATTGGGGATATCTTTGATAGGTTTCACTTTGGCCAGCTCTTGATACCACTCTTTATCCATATCCAGTAGTTCCTGAGGCTTTTTATACTGAAAATAATAGAAAACAAAGAGTGAAAATGAAATAAAAAAAAACAATTGATTAAATACTGCATCTTAGGTGTGGTATAAACTAACAACCAGTGGCTCATTCTGAGACCCTTTGAGGTATAAATCATTCTAAAAAGAAGTTAAACATTGGTTTAACTTACTTCAACTTACTTATTAGCTAACTGCATTTCGAAAGCAGGTTTGTCAATGTAATTGACATTTCTCTTATGCTAAAGAAAGATTTGTCACAGCAATATGAACATTCCAAACAAATTATTTAAAAAATGGCTATTGATAACACTGCAATAATGTTTTGGCCAGCAGTAATTATGTTTCAAAGTAATATAAAATTGTATTGCATAACAACTTACGGTAATAATTAAAGTATTGAATGAGTGGGTACACTGTATATTCGCTTGCTCTATTGGCAAATTAAGTCTATCCAGTTCAGGCACTTGAAGTCTTTTATAGTATTTTTTATTTGTTGTGCGGATGATTATACATCTTTCTTCATTGTTCGCACTAACAGAGTAGGTTTCAATAGGATAAGGCAGGTTTCTGATTCTCCATTCCAAGTTTATTCTTGTGTTCCGTCTTGTCAGTATTGGCTGTAATGAAAATTCACATGTTTGCTACACATACTGTCTTCTTTTTATAAAGCGGTTTAGTACTTTAAAGTAGTGGGGTCACTTAAATAGTATACTGTGTAAGTGGTGACTTCAAAAGTTCCGGAAAACATACCTGATCTTTACTCTCTATGATATCAGCTCCAGCACTGTCGATGTGAGGAGTAGCATCTGGAATGGGGTCACCTATCTCCACATCCCATTTACCCTCGCCGCCGATCTTTCCCTTCACTTTCCAAGCGCGGCGCAATAACACTTGCGTGTCTACGTTGTACTCCTCCACCATTTCTTTTTCATCTTGAAACTTGTAGTGAATTTTTTTTAGTTTATCCTCCTTCATACATGATTTTTCTGCATCGAGTAACGAGCGATACCAAATGGTGTTCTTGAACATTGTTAAATTACCAAGGGAAACTTTTATTCGTTTTTGGTTAAAATCAAAACCTAAGTCTTCGATCAAACAATTTCTTTTCATACTGTTTCTATGGTAACGAAGTAATATGCTTGTTTATTCAAAAATCAAACTTCTTGGTAGATAACCTCTATGTATACCCATGACTAAAATTATTATTGACTTTGTAACTATGTTATGAAGTTTGAAGTCTTTGATTTGTATTTAAGCAACCTTAAATTCAAACAATCAAATTAAACTAAGCAAACCAAAACCAAAACAAATACAAAATTTCATGAAAACAATGATATATAAATTTGTCTATGGGTTTTGGTTTCCGTTTCTTGTGGAAATGTTGTTGGCATGGCTTCAAGGCCTTTAAGCCAAATGGTTTCCTGTATTGGTTTCCTCAAGCTTACCAAAAATTAATTCTAGATAGTCCAGTCATTACGTACATTCAAAAAAGAAAATGAATTTGCGCTTCTAATTTTTTAATATGTTGTAGGGGATACCTAGAAAAGCTTAACTTGAGATTGTCGACCAAGCTTTCCTAGGAGCTTTCGCCGCCATGTTGAAAAAAAGGGTAAAATTTGTTTTTCGGCAATAACTCGGCTATCCGATGAGATTTCGAAAATTTTTGTAGGACACTTTTTGTAGCTTTCTTTGTGCTCTACAATAACGCCTGAATCATTTTTAGCGTATCATGCATCGTTATCGAGATATCGATCGATAAAGTCAAAAATTTAGGACACAATTTTTGTTTTTTGCTTTTTTTTTCTTTGGGTCTTAATAAATATGAAAAATTGTGGAATTCAAACTTGTAGAGCATATTCAGACCTACAATTTCCTTCTTGGATTTTTTTATGTTGGACAAAAATTACGATCTCCAGCGCGCCGCAAAGTCGGTGAATCCACACTCAGCGTCGAGCGAGCTGCTCGCTCGGTTGTGTCTGGATGTCGAATCGAATGGGAAATTGTTCAGGAAATTGATGGGATAAAAAATAAGTACATAGAGCAACAAATTAAGGATCACACAATAGTAATTTATTAAACAAATAATTTGTTTGTGCAGTAAAAAATATTATTTTTTTACAATACAAAATAAAGAAAACAAAATAAACGGAAAGAAAAATATTTTTTTCTGCACTTGAGACACGAACGATGGACTTTTTTCATGTCTTTTTTCGCTTGGATGGTCCAGGCTGATGATCTTCGTCCTCCGTAAACTCTTCGAGTTGTTGTGTCTGTTGAAACGTTGGAAATGATGCTGATTCGATGAGAGCATCGTCATCATCATCGTTACAGACATCGTCGTCGTCGTCAAGCAAAATGTCGACTCTGGCGACGTTACTGCATGTTTGTCCACTGCAGTGCATGCAAATAACGGAGCAACTGATTCCCGCTTTTCTGCACCCACAGGCGGCCTCACAATTTCCTTTACACTTACAGGAAATGAGCTTCAATAGTTCAGGCGGAGCGGGTTCGGCGGTGCTGGTGATTGGTTCGAGCCCTCGATTGGTCTGTCGCCAACCCCATCCTTGTGGATCCTTGAAAAATCCGAGCCAGGTTTGAACTTGGAGATACGTCCGGAAAATGTGTTGACGCACAGCGCTTTTGGTTGGCGGGAGTAGTGAGAGGTGATTCACTTTATTCGATTCGGCTCGAGGCAACTAACCGAGATGCTACGAAAAGAAGAACACGTTTCAACACGTAGACCCTAATAAAAGGGTCCCTTTATACCTGTCCCCTCCAACTCCAACGGACGCTCTATGCGGGCACTCCGTTATAACGAGTTTACAGCCAACTAGATATCGAAATTTTTGCCCAGAATATCGGAACCCTCGATTTACACTACGCACAGCAAAAACTCAACACGATACGATAAACTAACTTGAGCGCGCTCGACGCTGAGCGTGGATTCACCGACTTTGCGGCGCGCTGGAGATCGTAATTTTTGTCCAACATAAAAAAATCCAAGAAGGAAATTGTAGGTCTGAATATGCTCTACAAGTTTGAATTCCACAATTTTTCATATTTATTAAGACCCAAAGAAAAAAAAAGCAAAAAACAAAAATTGTGTCCTAAATTTTTGACTTTATCGATCGATATCTCGATAACGATGCATGATACGCTAAAAATGATTCAGGCGTTATTGTAGAGCACAAAAAAAGCTACAAAAAGTGTCCTACAAAAATTTTCGAAATCTCATCGGATAGCCGAGTTATTGCCGAAAAACAAATTTTACCCCTTTTTCAACATGGCGGCGAAAGTTCCTAGGAAAGCTTGGTCGACAATCTCAAGTTAAGCTTTTCTAGGTATATATATTGCCTTTTTTTCGGACGAAATGACTGGACTAAGATTCCAGTGAATGCAGCAGAATGCAGAACAACTTTGAAGGAAGGTGTTTTTCTTAGATTATGGTGTTTTTGGAGACGAATGATGGAAAAAAATGTACGAAGATTTTTTACAACCCTTTGGGTGTTAACCATAGACTAAAAAATGGATTGAGCAAAAGCTGCCTCATGTTGACCGTAGTCTTTAGAAAGAGAGGAAAACAGAATGGAATTGAATGGAATAATGGAAAAAAAAAATTAGAATGGGTAAAAAAAGTTAAAGTCGCGTCAGGACACGTGACCTGATCGAAAATTCGTGAGATGGCGCAGGGCGCTTACGCGAATGTTCGTGTGTGTTTATTATTATTCAATTTTGCACTTCTGCCGACACTCCCAGAGTGCAACCCGTCGTTTTTTTTTATTGCAATACATATTACTTGCTTGCCCAATTCACTTCCTGGCAGAATGTGGACAGAATAGACGTCGACGGCTTGTTTGCCATGAAAAAGAATAGTTTTCAATAACGTTGCAAGTGTATGAAAAGCATGCAGGACGTTGCAATAATGCATTAGCAAACCTTCCTTCCTACTAACTGATTTTCATAACTCTAAACATTGTTTAAATTGACAACATAAGCAAAAGCCATGCCAAATATTATGATTGAAGTTTTAAAATCTATATTGCTTCCGTTTTTGCCATTCGGCTACGGAACCCTAAAATGTGAGCAAAGGGTAATGGCACCATAATTTTGTGCCCTTGTCATGGCTTCTTCTGGGCCTTTGCTCAGAAGCCATGCCAAAAATAGTAGTAAAAAAGAATAATCAGAGATAAAGACTGCCATAGACTAGGTAGGTGTTTCGTTCGGAAAACAAACAAATATTATAACCTAATGATATACTTTCGATTTAACTATTTAAGTATCTATTTTAGAAATGCTATCGTGATAAATCTTGGATTGAGCTACTTGAATCCAACTTTTTTTTTCATCTTTTCTCAATATTTGAAAATAAATAACAATGGAAACCCCCAATAAATAATCTTCATAGTTTACTGAACTAAATTCAAACGTCAAGATCAGAGGACATAACATCAAATTAGAGGTGAAAAAGCGCGGGAACCTTCAAGATTGATAGGCGCCTTTTTTAAAGTTAATTTGCAATAAATAAAAAGCAACTCATTTTTGCACAAATTTATTAAAAACGTAAAAAGTAATTGTGGTAGAGATGGTCAGGAGCCGTAAAAAACGCAAAAAGGAACAATCGGTTGAAGACGGAGAGGCGGAGTCTGTTGATGAGGGCTCAGCGTCTGACGTCGGCTCTGTAACATCCGAAGAGGATACTGATAAGTATACTCCTTTTAGAATCCCAGATTACGTCCGATATTACCCCGAAGATGGTGGTAATTTCGAATATATCGTGTTTCTAGAAAGTATTGAAGAAAATAAACCCATTGGCTTGAGGGATATGATGTCCCTTGCAAATGCAATTAAGCGTTACAACAAAGGTGTCAAACAATTGCAGCGGATTAACAAGAGCAAGGTAGGTGTCATATATGAAAGACCAGCACTGGCGAATGCTGCTTTAAGTAATAAAAAGTTTCTAGACGGTCACAAATTAAAAGCGTCCATCCCGGCTGCCGCTACGGAGGTTACTGGAGTCATCACACATGTCCCCATAGAACTCTCCAATAAACAAATTTATTCCGCACTAACAAGCACCAAGAACATCGTCTCTATAAGACGTTTTATGAGAAAATCGGTGGAGAATAAAACTGTAAAATATACACCAACAAAAACAGTATCAATTACTTTTTCATGTCCAGTTCTGCCAGAGAGTGTCGACCTCAACAGTTGGCGTTTTGAGGTAAGACAATATATTCCTCCAGTGAAGCAATGCCTTAAGTGCCTGAGATATGATCATATTGCTAAATTCTGTAAAAACTCTGAGAGATGTTCCATTTGTGGAGAAGCACATAATTACAAAGTATGTACAGTTCCCGCCTCGGGCGCAAAATGCTGTCACTGCTCGGGCAATCACATTGCTATATCTTCTTTATGCCCTGTTAAAAAAGAAAAGATTGAGTTAAATAAACAAAAATATGAGAAAAAAAGAAGTTATGTTGACACACTTAGTGACACAAACTTTCCGAAAATTAACAAAACTGATCAATTTCTGTCACTCCTAAATTCAGAACTGATTTTAAAAACTATCTCACAATCAATGGTTAAATTAATAACACAAAATAAAATGAATGAAAAATCAATTTGTACTGCTAGCATTAAAGATGTCCTGCAAGAATCCTTTAAAAATATTAGGTAAGAATTAAAAAAAAATATATATATATATTTTAATGGATTATTTAAATATAGTCCAATGGAATGCTCAGAGCTTATTACACAATCAACATATTTTCAATCACTTTTTGTTGGACAATTCTATTCATATAGCTTTAGTTTGCGAAACTTGGCTTAAGCCCCATCACACCATCAAATTTCGTGGTTATGATGTAGTCAGACTTGATTCAGGGAATGCTCATAATGGTGTCGCCATTATTTTACATAAATCTATTATGTATACTAAAATAAACACAATCTATGATGATTCCTTACAAAATATAGCAGTTCGTATTAAATATGCCAATAATAAAGAACTAACTATTGTAAGTTTTTACAGTCCAACTAATTGCAACCCTGCTTTTTCTAAAACAAAATTAGATAGACTAATTCAATCTTTACCTTGTCCAATTTTTTTAGCTGGCGATTTTAATGGTTTGCATACAACCTGGGGATGTTCAGCTTCTAATTGCAGAGGTAGGGATATTTTGGATTCTATTAATAAAAACAATCTTGTTCTTTTAAATGATGGTCAAATGACCACTGTTGGTTCCCACATTTGGAGGCGAAATGCTCTTGATTTAACCATTGTCTCTCCTTTACTAGCCCTGGAGTGTGAATGGTCAGTTCATGATGATCCTTTAGGCAGTTACCACCTTCCTGTAATTACAAAATTCTTAGTGAGTAACAATAATTCTTCTAGCTTTCATATACCTGATAGTATTCCTCTTCCATTTTCTTATAATTTCAATACTGTTGATTGGAAAACATATTCATCCAGTATTGATGCTCTTTTGTGTAACTTTTCTATAGACAGACACAATCCTTTGCTTAGCTATAATAACTTTATTAAACTCTTACATTTGGCACTATTAGATTCAATTCCATCTCCAAGGCGCTGCTCCTCTGATGGGGGGCAGGTACAGCCTCTTTCAACCTCCAACAGAAAGAAAAGAACTCCACTCCCCTGGTGGAATGCTAACTGCAGCAAAGCTGTGGAAGATAGTAAAAATGCTTACTTAACTTTTAAAAATAATCCCTCTGAAACAAATTACCTAGCTTTTAAGAAACTCCAAGCAAAGAAAAAGTTCATTATCAAGTATGAAAGAAAGTTGAGTTGGTTGAAGTTGTGTGAATCTTTCAACAGAACTACACCTATGTCTGTGGTCTGGTCATATATGCGTAGATTTAATAAAAGTTCTGGATCTATATTTCAAAATAATAACATATATTCTTGGATCCCTGAATTCCTTAAAAAATTTACACCAGATACAGTAGAGCCAGCTTTTATTTTCGACCCTTCTCATCCTGTTTCTCCTAGTAACTTCCACTTAATTAAACCTTTTACATTTGTTGAATTTACTACAGCAATTCATTCTCGTAGGGATACTGCAGCTGGCCTCGATCATATTTCTTACAAAATGCTAAAAAATCTACCCGATCAATCTAAATTAGTTTTGCTTGAAATCTTCAATCTTCTTTGGCAGCATTCTCTAATTCCTGAAGATTGGAAAATTGATTGCCTTGTTCCCATTCTCAAACCCAACAAAGACAAAAATAGTTTTGACTCTTACAGACCTATAGCCTTAACTTCATGTATGGGTAAAATCTTCGAGCAGCTTATCAAACAAAGGTTAGAACATTTTATTGAGAAGAATCATATATTACCTTCAAATCAATTTGGGTTTAGGAGAGGCAAGTCTTCAAGGGAAAGCATTGCTCATTTGCATCTTGATATCTTTGAAGCCTTCAAATCAAAGAATGCTCTTGTCAGTGTTTTCTTTGATGTGGTAGGCGCATTTAATAATGTTAATCATCATATACTCTGTTCAGAATTGGCTGCTGTTGGTTTGCCTGCAAAGGTGATAGAATGGATATATAACTTTTTGAATGGTAGAAAAGTATTTGTTAAGTGTAAAAATAGGCTTATAGGTCCTAGGTATTCTTATAAAGGCACTTGTCAGGGCAGTATATTGAGTCCTTTAATACTTATTTTATACATCCACAAACTTAATATTATTCTGGGCACTGAAGTATCCAATTTGCAGTTTGCGGATGACCTGGTAGTGTACTGTGTTGGTAATAATACCAGTACAGTATGTTCCAAGCTTAACATTGCCTTGTATAAACTAAATTGTTACTTTAATTACCTTGCATTAGATATTAGCACAGATAAATCTAAGGTTGTAGTTTTTAGCAATATCGGGTCTTTTATAGTCAATATTAAATATGACAACACTGATCTGCCTGTGGAGAATAGTGCAAGATTTTTGGGAGTTATTTTTACAAGCAACCTTTCTTGGGGAAAATATGTTGATTGTATATCTGATAGAGCTCAAAAAGCCTTAAATGTTCTGAGGTCTCTTGCAGGGACATACTGGGGTTCAGACCCTAAAATTCTTTTAATATTATACAAATCCCTTGTACGAAGCCACTTTGAATATGGTTTCCTCTGTTTTTCTTCAGATAGTCAATTAGTAAATAAACTAGATATTCTTCAAAATCATAATCTTAGACTTATTACAGGTGCCATGAGAACTACTCCCATCAATTCTTTACAAGTAGAATGTAATACTCCCCCCTTAATCTTACGCTTTCAGTATCTCAAATTCTGTTTTTTACTTAAACTTTTCTCTGTTAATCATCATCCTCTGATTAAAAAGTTATTTTCACTTCACATGAAGTATCCTGATAACACTCATTTGACCAAAAATATTCCATTTATACTTTTTGATTTTTCATTCATGATCAAATTAGATGGTCAGTTTGAATTTCATAAATCTAATGAATGGGTGTGTTATGAGAAAGAGTTTGAATGTTTATTTCATGAGCTGGATATAGTAATTGACAACAAATTAAGCGATCGGCAAGAAGTCTATAACCTCTTAGATCAGTATCCGAACTATCACCACATTTATACAGATGGCTCTAAAAGTAATGAAAGGGTTTCTATGGCTTACGTCATTCCTCATAAGGAATTTGGACTGGGAGTAAAACTGAAGAAGGAATCAAGTATATTTACCGCTGAAGCTTATGCTATTCTTGCTGCACTTAAATACATTCAAAACCAATCTGAAAATCGTTGGCTCATTATCACTGACAGCATGAGCGTATTGCATGCTTTGAAGAACTATCAAATCAGTGCTCACACAAACTGCATTATAATAGAAATCAGGCACATACTTCATAATCTTTCAACAAGAAACTATAGTATTACATTTTTATGGACTCCATCACATATCGGAGTTTCGGGTAACGAGCAAGCAGACTTTTTGGCACGTGCGATTGCTGACATTGTTGACAGTGACAGCGGCAGCCCCGTCGACGATGTCGCTATTCCGTATACTGATTTAATACCTATAATCAAGTCCAAACTTCTAAAAGATTGGCAGGACACATGGTCAGAATCTCTTACTAGAAAAGGTACTTGGTATGCTCAAATTAATCAGAATATTGGTAAAAGCCCTTGGTTCACCAATTGCCGTTACTTCAGAAGCAGACAATATTATACTATTCTTTGCCGTTTGAGATTTGGACATTGCCGTTTCAACGCTCATTTACATCGTATGCGCATAATTCAATCGCCTTCTTGCACCTATTGCTCAACAAATGATGTACAGACTCTTGATCATATTTTCTTTCAATGCTCAAGTTTTAATATTCAAAGACTGTCTTTAACAGCCAACTTATTGAATTTATATGAAAAACCAGAGAACATACCGCGCTGCATTGAAGACATTTTGAAAAATAAAGACACCTATGTATATATTTACGACTTTATTAAAAACACGATCAAGGACATATGAAACAAGGATTTTAACAAATATCGGACTCGACCTAGGAATAAATTATAAGAGATAATATCTGGGTAAATAACTTACATTTGAAGATTAAGGAATATGCATCGGATGTAACATTGAAGACTTGGCTCCGGCCTTATTACATACTTGGAACAGAAGTTAATATTACAGACCTGGCTGTATGGGCTTGACCCTTTGCCTGTCTTAACGGACGAAGAAGAAAAAAAAAAAAAAAAAATCAAATTAGAGGTTGTTTTGTAAATTAAACAATCGACGAATTATTACAGTTTCAAAAATCCTAGATTTACTAGCACTTATATCTACTGAATTAGTAAAAGAAGTTAAAACAAGATGCCGCCTGCTATTCCAGATAGGTTATTTATTATTGTACTTTAAATTCAATGCAGTATTTGTAAATGTGTTGTTAAACAACTATATTTCTTTGAAATCATATTTCAGATGGATACCATATAAAGCATGTGGCAATGTTATCGAAGGTACCAGGTTTATCTGCTTCAAGGTGCCTCTAAAAAAAGTACGTATAACATTTCGTATGGAACATTTTGTGTTAATTAAGCTTGATATTATAACAATGCAAGGAATATTAAACATAAACATCATGATATAAGATAAGGTATAGACGTTATGGTAGTGAACACTGGCTTACCATGATGGTAAGCATTATGGTTGATCTCTGTAAATTAAACATGAGCGAAATGGGTTTACTCTTGCCTTCACATTTGGAAAACAAAAATATAAAATTTGTTGCAACACATGTAACTATTTTGAAGGGCATTCTGCATGCCAATTAAGAATTTTCTTGTGACTAAAGTACTATTATTCATTGCAAACCCGTGTTTGTCTACTAATATAATTAAGCTGAACAGTTTCTTTGCTTGAATGCACAAATCTTAGGAACTACTGGTTCAAGTAGAAAAAATCTTTTTGTATTGGATAGACAAATAAATCATGGAAGGCTCTAGGCGAGCTATTCCCATTTGCAGTCGCAACCTAGTACCGGGCCATCAAAATAAAATTCTGGGTGGCAGGTCTTTTTATAACACGCTTTTATTTTACTGTTAATAACTGTGTATTTATTTTATTAAGCCCAACTTGGACTTGAAAGTACTAAGTGGGTTACGAAGAGGCAGTGTGAAAATGACCTGGCATTATTTTAAATTTTTTGGCAGAACAATTTTTGGGAAACACTGCTATAGGCTATCAAACATCACACTTCAAACAAAAGGAGCCCAGCAGCAGGTGGAACTGTGGGGAACAGCTAGTGTTATATAATGAAATAATTGGTCTGTGCAGAGATGTTTTCTTTCTGTATTCTGTATCTCAATTCAAACCCGTATGGTAAACTAATATGAAAATAGAGTTATTTATTATTTTAGTGTAAAAATTGCCAGTATCTATAACCATTATAGGGACATGAAAATGTATACTTAAAAACTTTACCTCATGAAGAATAAGTGGAGGTTGTGGAGGTCCGACAGGCATACGCTCCATGTAAAATACTATTATTTTTATTATTTTATTATTTTTATTTCGAAAAAGGCAAATGATGATTTTTCTTCGAAATATTTTAAAATGATATAAGGTCTATTAATCTATACATTATCTATTCATTATATATTATGATACATAATTAATTCATTGTAAAGAATCAAATTAATTTACATCAACGCCATCTGTTGTCAACTTGTGACACATGTACATTCGTTTCAAGCAGTTTACAATAGATGGCGCTACAAAACTATTTTACGGTGTTAGAATTTTGAAAGCAACGTTTATGATCATTAATCTTAGAGACAAGTCGGCAAGTTAAATGAAGATATAATTTCCTGTTAAGCAAATGAGCATTTAGTCGAAATACGTGCATAGTAATATAATCAGGCGATGCCGGTAGTTTAAACGAGAGACAGTACTAGTATCTGATAAAGTTGCTCTAGGTAGAAAACAGAGGAATTTATCACCCAGAGAGAAAACAGAGGAATTTATTCACATGGAATAAATTCCAAAAATGTGACCGAGTTTCCTCATAGATAGGCCAAGCAGAGCCTTTATCACAGGATTTCTGTATTTTATTTACAGCGTAGTTTAAGTACCTATTTACTGCGTACTACGAATAAGGAACTATTGTTTTTCTATCAAACTAAGGAAAACGTTTACGGCACAAAAACGTGAAAAGTCGTGCTAGGGCCTCACACCAGTCACAAAAAAAATTACCTTGTAAAGTCATAAGGGATGTTATAAATAAATCTGGTTTCAAATATTGAAATGGAATAAAATTAAAAACGAAAAAAAAAACATTCATAATGCTTTCGCATACAAAACTTTTCTCTTATTTTCCTGTCGATTGACTACTCAACTTTCAACGCATAAGTACAGGGATATAACTAAAATGGTAGCATTTGCACCTGCATTAGCAGAGGCAAGCCGACAATGAAATGCATTATTGGTCCATAAGCGCGACGCACAATGCGTGTTTGTATAACTGTCCGTCTGCCTGGGCGTTCACTTGACCGTACCACTGTTAGATGGCAAACAGACTCTTGACGATCTGTGTTAATTTGTTCTGCATAGCGCTTGCATCGTGGCGATATCAGCCAAGTGTTTGGCTTGCCTCTCGAGATCGCACGATAATCGATCGGGCGGGATATCGATTATTATTTGCGAGCTGAATCGTTTCAGTGGCCTAGATTTGATTGATAGTTTGTTTCTTTACTATTTTTATTACTTTATTGACGGGAGTCAATATTTTTTACTTCGGACGAAAGCTATGGGCTAAAAAAAATTGAACAGTTTGGTAGGTTTTATTGTAGTAAAAATTATGCGCATCTGCAACAAATTTAATATTTGCCGAATTATAATTATTAAGATCATCGATAAAATTACTTTATGATGATTTGTTGAACTTTTAGCCTGACTTTTTTTGTCCCATTTCTTCCTCATTCAATTAAGTTCTTAGTAGAATATCTAAAAGTGCAACTTGGCCAGTAAGAAAATCAGTCGAACTGCACTCTCCTCTTTAATCGGCAGGAAGTTCCTGGTTTCGCCACTTGACACAAAAGATTAATACTACGCCGTATCAGCCTTCATATTTGTTGAAACTGTGGGCTTAACTCGCCACATTATTGTTTCAGTCAACAAAACATTCTCAGTAAACTAAGTACCATGGTGCCTTAATCGAGGCGCTTGAGCAATGTTTCAAGAAAGAAATCATGAGAATAATGTTAAAGCATTTTTAAGTTTGCTTGCGCCAGTTGTATGTCGTCTAGTTTGTGTCAAAAGTTTAGTTTCGTGTTCTATTTCACACGCTGTATCCTCAAAACCTCATGAGATCGTGAAAGTACCAAAGAATTTGAGACTAAAGTCGTTAATGTAAAGCCAGTCTTTTTTCTCTCTTGTATTTTTAAAGAGAAGTTTATCACCGCGCACCAATGCTTCAACAATACTCGTAACCCTGACAATTGAGGACGGATTGCGGAGGCACTGGAGCTAGTCTCCTTAACTATGCCGGCCAAAGCTTGATGCGAGGATTGCACGCGTGCTATTATGTACGCGGGCACCCCAACCACGGTTTCAACCTAAAAAGACAAACTAATTTCGAGACTATTTTAAGAGAGGCTTGCCTGGCTTGTTATAAATAATACAATTCCTTGTTTTGCTATCCAACGATTTGGGTATACCAGTAGTGTCAGAATTCCACATCCAGGTTCTGACCCAAATCCATGTTCCTTTTAATTGATTTCAAGAGACTCCTTTAAGTTGATTATCTCTCCTTTATTCAGATAAGATTGAGACCCAGACACTCAGACATTATACATTTCTATAAACGTTTACCGGTTGATGAGCCTCTCAAGCGACATCGCGGAGAGTTTCTCTGATACGTGCCCCTGTTCGTAGACATTCGGTCATGCAGTACGTCTTTTGATGTCACCCTCAGTCTTTATATCGACTATGTGGGACGATTAAAAGCTTTGTGAATGAGATTTGAGAATTGAACTGGTTCAATGCTTATTTCGTCATCTCATTATTTGTATAGATGTGGATTATTTCAAAATTCCTTTTCCAAAACCTTCATGTTTACTTTCGTCAAAATAAGCCTTAATCCCGAAATTCACGACGCATTTTGGCTTTGTTTGCCGAACCGCGTGTCATAATATTTGTGTGTTACAAAAGAAACGGGTCCCAACATCGAAAGGACTAATCCCGTATTTGATAAAGCAGCGGGTGCCCCGCACGCCGCTCTATGAATACTTGATTCTTTTTATCTATACATCTTTTGATTCTTTTTTAGAAATATGGCCTTTTATACGGTATCCCTGGCGCTTTGATTCCGTTTCTTTATTCAACGGTATCTGGCTATAAATTAAGATAGTTTTGTTCTCTTTGAGTTATAAAGGGTATTACGTTAATGGCAATCGGTAGGTGTAATTTGATACCATTCATGGATCCACAACTGTTACTTTATTATGATTCAGTATCGACCTTTACTTTCTCATCGTTACTTTGAAGTCCTTATCTTTGTCTAAAATCTATTTGAGAAACTCCACCTTACTGCTGTTTAACTAATATCTTAGTTGTGTATTCACATTAGTTTTATGTGGACATTTAATATTTGACTTGAACGAACACCACGCGTGCAAAATCTCTTCTATCATAGGAAACGCCTGTCATATTTGCCGCTTCTATGAACCATTTAGTCACATTTTTCGGTTTCATTATAATTATGATGAATGATGACAGTTACAAGGGCGTTTGCTATTCATCCAGGTGGCAGATGGCCCCTTTTCGGCTTGTCATTTATTTGGCTGTACGTTTTCGTGCTTGAGTCGACATTTGAGTGAGAGTTTATTAGAATGTTGAGAGATCTTTAATATTCGTCGCACTGTTTTGATACTGTGATCAGTATTTCTTTTGATCTCGTGTCGTGTTTTGACTTTCATCAGTAAGAGCGATGTATTGAACAGATGCCAGACGTAACACATTGTATCAATCAGTCAAATATTTCAACGGACCAATATAACAATATTTTCTTTTCGCAATATATTTTTACGATATCTCCTCTAGGGCTGGCCGCCACAATTGGTGCGTGACTTTGATGTACGCTCATGTGTTCATTATGCACACGAAGATATAAAGTTTTAAGTGACAGCCATTTCTTACTGCGCTCGCAGTAATTTTGTTTTGATCCGACTTATGAGCTGTACCAGAGAAGAATAAACCTGTCATTCTCTATCTATTTATTTATACGAAGTTTCTTTTGTATAATATGGCGACACTTAGTAATGCTCTGTTATATTAATCAACCTCGGACCTCCCACACTTGAAATAATATCTCTCAAACAATTAGAAACTTAGATTAACTTCGATTTCAAGTGTGAAAGTGTCAATCGGTAATGCATTATCCGATTTAATGTTATTGACCGATATCTCACATCTTTAATCGATTTAATGGGTAATTGCTATACCGTTGCCGCTACGAAACTAAATCGGTGTCAGTGTCGATACGTCTCCGGTTTAATGTGTGGTCCTGTAAAATAATAATGTAGAAGAGAGCCCGTTAAAGGTATTTGAGTCAGAAAAACCTCTGAGAACTGGGTGTGTTGCCTTCGAAATATATTGTACGTTGGGTTTTGTTTTACATTCCCACTATTATGACAGGACTCCATAACAAGGCATGATTATTACAAAGTATCCGTTTCGGTATCGAATTTCAATTTTTGTCCTTTTATGATCTACATGGAGGCCATTTCTTTTTATTACTTTTAGTTATCTAGTCCTGTTCCATTAATAATTCCTTCGTTAAATTACAAAGATATTTTTTGTCGAGTCGGATATGACCAATTTTATTTCTCCGCGATTGGTCTACAACGATTACGACTATTCATTTACCCATATTATAGGACACGACACTCTAGTATCGGTGTGGAAATGTGAATCGGGAATGGTGTTGCATTTCTCTGGCCATCAGGCCAAATAAAAAAGTCATAAAACGATGACAGGCTTGGGAACACGGGGTAGTAATGTAGGTCGATATCGGCCGTTTATTTTATTGAGCCGACAACAGCGAAAGCCTCAATACGTTGCACTTATCGTTTATCGGCATGTAATGATATAGCGTTACACGCTCGTGAAACATACTAAAAACTATTCCGACCTCCGCCGTATTAAGGTCGGGTTGAATTAGTTCTCGCACCGTGTTGAATATTCATCAGGGTGTAAAGGATTCAGTAATTAATAAAGAAACCGATCGAGCGTCAGTAACGAAGGTGTTACGAGCGGACTTCAATCATTCTTCTGTGCTAGTTTGATCGACGTCCCATAACGGCATCCTTTGAAACACAACACAGGGTTCCTCAACACACCCGCCAAAACGAAGCTTTTGTTAAATGATTTAGAAACGTTGAGCTCACCTTTACCGTCCACACTGGACAGTCTGTCACGGCTCAATATTATTGTCGTGGATCCCGTGCCTGGATTGACGTAAATCATGCTCATCAGAAGACACTTTGGACAAAGGACACTTTCTAATTCAGCTTTATTCGTTTTGTCCCCTACGTCGCGTTGCACCACCGTTTCGATCGCTCAATTGTTTGGCATTGTCCGCGAAATTACACCTCAATTATACGTAGAAATTCAGAAAAAAACAAGACTTCTTTGTATTTGGGTAAAGGGAGGGCAATAATTTATTCTCCGTCTGGTTTCCGGCTGGCGTCAAACGGTGGGCTTGGGGGCTGTTCGGGAACCCATCTGTTTACTGTACTGTGTGTACGTATTTTTTGAAGATAAAGACTAGAGATGAAATAAACTGATCATTTGTAATGTATAGCAAATGGCATAGGGTCAGTTTTTTGTAGCTCAATATCCGCTTGGATTGTCATTACACGAGAACTTAGATAAATGTCTTGATCATGGCGCGTGGTAATTGGTAATTAGTATCGATGTGCTAAAATCAAGTCCGCCGCGGAGTCGATTAGCATCGTATTGATTGCGTCGCCGATAGCGGTGGGTAGTGTTAATGGCCTCTTATTTAGCGAGCTGTTTGATCTTAAAATAGTCGTTTGGGAACACTTTGTTTTTGTGATCTATGCATTTTTGGTGTGATAATGTATAAGTTAAACATTGGTCATCGTACATAGTCTGCAACGTACGTGATTGCGTCAAGTTTAACGTACTTACTGTTGCTGTAGTGCTGTCATCGTTTCATTTTTGCTGGTTGTGTTATGATATTTTTTCTCATAAAGAATCATTACGGTGATGTCACCGACGGTTTCTGGACACGATAATCGTGATGGTAACGCCCTGTCTGCTATTACCATGTTAAGTTATGAGCTCATTTATTTAGCCAGTTTAAATTATTTGATCGTTTTGTTAGTCATTGTAAAGGAGGGGTTGACATTAAGCGGTCTGTGGGAAATTGATATACGATTATTAGAGTCGGCAATTAATTAATATGTGTATTATCTGGCGCCTTGCTGCAGCTGTGTAGGGATATATGCGTGGTAGTATTGGTGGGACCCCTACGGCGACGGCACTGCGCTTCGACTCTTGCTAATCAATACCCGTTGATTGCCAATTTGCGCCGTGATATATCGCCGATTGCTGTATTTAATTGTCAGGGATATAAACCAACGACTGCACTGTAGGCAAACATTGCGTGTGATTTCAATTAGTTCTTGATAAATCATTAAACCGCAAGCCAAGCAAAAGAAAACTTTCCTGAATAACTTCTAGGTGCGCATTAAATCAAGCATTCTAATTGTTTGAGCACTCTGACGTTCTCCAATTAGAGTTAATTAAAATTTATGGTATGTAACAAGTGAATTACGAATTGAACTCATATCTACGTACGTTACCCATTATAATTGACACAGTTTTGTTTATTGATTTATTTCAGTGTCTGGAATTTATGGAAGTCCCTGCACAACGGTAGTTTTGAGAAAGTGCAAGTTTTCATTACGCTGGCCTTATTTTTGGTCGTATAAAGGGACCACCAAGCGGTTCCTACTGAGGAGATATCCTCTCTTTATTATGAACAACTGTGTACAATGCAAATGACAGCCGGTGGGTGGCACAGTTTATGCGATCCTCAATCAGTGATGGTTGTTCGGCGCACGCGCCGGCTACGAATTATACCACGAATTATTATTGGCGCTATTTGTCGCAATACGCGTCCCGGTGGCATTTCTATTACGGCGTTGTATTTGTTATGGATGGACCACCAAGTTTAAGTGTGCATCAAAAGTTCTACTTTAAGCTGTTTGCTTTTTATTGGAATAATTATTTCAAATGATTTGTTGTTCAGCTTTTAGAGAATGGTACTTACTTAAATTATTATTGGGTTTTTGATGTTTTTGTTTAATAATGCTTTATTAAAATCGTATCGTGAAAGGTGGAAGGAGTGGAGGGAGGCCTTTGCCCAGGAGTGGGACAGAGCAGGCTCTTAAAAAAAAAAGCTTTATTCACACTTGCTTTTATAACATACTTACTATATTCACTACAATTGTGTAAGCTTCATCTAATCCTACGCACAACTTTCTTCTATAAATATAAACTTTTTTTCTGTAGGACAAATTGTCATTGATTAAGAATTATCTACGATTACCATTTAGCGTTCAAAGTAAACTAAATATTTATTTATGACCACAGTCTTAAGGCCGTCAGAGCTGCGCCATGATTGTACCCGTATCAATTACGCAGATCGGCTGATAAACCAGCGATAAATTATCTGTGGCCATACGATAACATCTCCCACTTCTCCAGTGATCGGGGCAGCCATCTTGAAAATTTTTGTTCTTTGTCGATGATTTACTGAAGGGGTTAAGAAGGCTACTGTCATTGATCAAAATAGGGTGCAGTCCGGAATTTAGGGAATTCGAAATATTGGAAGATGAGTGGAACTATTTAACCAAGCCGTAGAGTAACAAATTATTAAGCAGGTACTCGTAATAAATAATAATTTCACAATGTTCAGATGCTAATATAACAAATGGAGAAGAACACGAATCATCAAGCACAAAGCAAACTGGCTACTTTTAAATCTCATCAAGTACCTGTGCAAAACTTATGTTAATGAGGCTCAGTTCTTCATGACTAAAAATAACTTTCTCCAAACCACAATTGGACTCGAACAAACAAAGTAATGACCCATCTGTTACCACCAGCTTAAATAAAGGGACTTTAACACAGCGACCTATTAAAGTCAATCGTCCGCCACGTGGTACTAATTCTCGTGTCCAGACCGCGTGTTTGTAAAGGTGCACAGACAAGACCACACAGTAAGCAGGCAATCACCTGTACATCGCTCACCCCGCTCCCACTCTCTGTAATCACGCCATCATTACTTCTAATGACGTGTTAACGTTGCTTTATGGGAATGCCAAACATGACGTTCACATTTCGGTCATTTACATTTGTTTGTCGACTATCTTCGTATTGTTTGCCTTCGTCTCTAGAACAGAGGGCGGCGTTTCGGCCAGCCACCGGTGTGTTTAAGGCATTTTTTAAGTGCAATGCGGTTTCGGGTTATGTTTAGATTTTGTACTGTCGCTTCTGTCTTTGTGGCCTCATATTACCTTTTATTGGTTTTATTTGTTACTAGCTCTTGGATGCGGCTTCGTTGGTGTGCATGATTTACAATCTGGTTTTCTTTGACGCAAGCTGTGTAGGTAGTCTTTCCTGAAACAAAATTATGTCCAGTTGTCTGGTCGTTGGTGCAGACATTTTGGTCTCCTTTAATACTTTCAAATTAAATTGCACATTCCTAAGACTTTCCAAGTAAATCCATTTTAATTTTATTCTTAATTCTTTTATCTTCTAAAGTACTTCTTACTTAAATAGTGTGTGTAAGTATATATTTTTTTAGTGTAACACTTAAACAAGTAATCATAAAAAGAGGACCGAAAAGGAACCGTTAGTCGAGTGACACAGGTGTAGAGTTATCTTTCTGGGATGGTGTACCTCTCTCAAACCACATTTCATTGAAGTTGTTGTAAGACTCATTATGGTATAGATAAATGTGTTCTATTACCACTTGGTTAATAACTTCCAATTCATTAATGGGTCTATCGTCAGCTTCATCAGAGTCAGGAACATTACCTAACTGCTGCTATTTTTTTTATTCACGTCTATTACCAAAAGTGCTTGCGGTAGTTAGTGTATACAAAAATACGACTGGTTAGGAACACCCACGGATTTCCACCTTCCGGCTGGTGTTAATACGTCCCTGTTGATTTTGTGGCTACACCACATTCTTTTCACTGTTGCCAAGAGCAATAATGCCCCTTATATTTAACGCAGTAAAAGTTTCACCATCTCTAAAGAAAGTTTGTTCGCTCGCAAGGCCTGCCTAATTTACACTATGTATTTAGCTGAACTTTGTGAAACACAACAAAGATGTAATCATGACTGTGGTAATGCATTCTTTTCGTGTACTTAAAGACATCCGTCGCAATGCAGATGTTAATCAAATTATCAATGCAGACTTCCGTGTTATTATTTAAAACAGGTTTATCTTCTCATTATAGGCTGCGACATGTCCCCAAAACAACAGTGTTAATTTTTAGAACAAGGTAAAATCTTTATTCATGTCTTTGATAGTGTTGTTCGGTTTTATAAATGGAATTATTAAAGCTTTACGTACACGCACTTAAATTAATCGATTATGTATTCAAAAATCCATATTGAGTTGTTGGCGGCGTCCGTTAAACAGTACAGTCACGTTCCTTATAAAGCATATTGGAAAAAATCTATAAAAGCCGCAACTCATAATAGGTAGTGGTCACGAAGGTGCTTGGTATTGTCTGAGGCGCCAGCAGTTGATGCTACCCGCTGCGATACCTTGCCCCTACCAGATTAACTTGAACCTTTCTTCCTACCCAGTCGTTCTTCTCAAATCGCTTAAAAGGGAGTGTTGGTTTTTGTGCCAGAGATCTTATAAACTGGTCTCGTTTGCCCCGGGACATTGAAGCTCGCCGATTGAATTCACACCCGTAGTTCCCGTGTCCCCTCCTCGTTATAAATCAAACGCAGGTATGATTCCGTCTGGGGCAGTCGTGTGGAATGCTGCAAACCCTTGCGGGGGCGATTTCTGCAACGATGCCTGCTATTATGCTCATGGTTTGGGGATGTTTTAATTAAGCACGCAACACGTCATTTTTTTATGCGTGTGCTTGGAGGAAAATGTCGTGCGGTAATATGATTTTGTTTTATTGAGTTATTTATTGTTCATACTTCCTCAATCAGTTTAAAAACGACCTTTATAATGCTATTTGATCAATAAATAAAAAGATTAAACTAATAAAGATTTCAAATTTTTAACCGAATGTGCCATGACCGATTTTTTGAAGTTTGTTTTCATAATACACGTTTTAGTAGCAATAAAAAATGGGTTATTTTTAACAACAACCATCATAAATTATTGGATTAACGTAGCAAATAATAGGATTGTAATATTATTTTAATCGGGCGTATATAATGATGGGTTTCAATAAACTAAATTCAACTTATTACATTGAAGTTTTTTAAGGGTCCAAAATTAGTTTAAGCTCGTTTTTTTTCTTTATTAAATGTGTCACGTTCGTAATATATCGTGGCAGTGTCTCGGGGTCTCGGCTCGACAATGAACTTGCCAGTCAGGCGTTCGCCAGGCCGCGATGGCTTCTCACATAGACGCGACCAAGCCGTGAACCCTCCTCACGTGTGACGGGACTATGCATTTGTTTGTCCGCAGCTGCGGTGCCGACAACATATTTATTGTGCTCATTAACCTTCAAGAACGCTATTTAATTGTTGGCCGTTTTTTATTCACTTCACCTCTGACCCGTCCGCGACTTATTGCTCCCCGGCCTTACTTTGAAAGCGAGAACTGGATGTTATTTATTATCCTGAGTCGAGGATGCGTGTCGCTCCTATCTTTGTGGCGCTTGTGAGCTCGTCTTTATGATTTATTGAGCTTATAAGGACGTAATTACGGCCACACGAATCGGAGTGCGTCTTGCTCTTCAAACATGTGAAATACGGTTAATGGAGAAAATTATTTCTCATATCAATTACTACTGACAATGTTTGGTTTTCATTCAATCATACAAACAATGAAGTCTTTTATAGGATGGGCTTTAGATTTAACATTGATCTGCTGAGATCTGCTGTATACAGAACTTAAAGAAATCATTCTTGAAAAATACATTATGCTAAGCCATTTAGGTTATCTTAACAGAATGACTAAGGTAATATGAGATACTAAGAGCCAGGAAATTTAGCTTACGTGTAATCCTAGACGTTTTTATTTACTATCTGTACGAGCAGCAAACAGGATCTGTTCATTCACAAGTAGTTTGTAGTGAGGACCCGCCGCCACAAGATTATGAAGTCCTGGTAGTTTAACGCGATGGAATATTGGCCGGGTAATGTGGAATATATTCGTAGCGACGATATTGTCAAATGACCGTCTATTTCTCACGCAGTGTGAGTCTCTACTCGTGGGGTTCTAATATCTATAGCTAATGATCAAAACACACGGTTCACAGGAATTTGTGTATACAAATGTGTTTATTGAATAATAAACCTGTTGCGCAATTTAAAATGTTACTACTCTTGAGGATTATGATGGCACTCATGTATATTTTATAGCGATGTAACGTCGCATTTTGCTGTGCCTCCCTGTGTGACTGTCTTTTGATGTTTTATTAACACTCGTAAACTGATCGTTTGATAACTTTTGTTATGGGTTCATCTTTAACTTTATTTTCTTTGGTGTTTCTGTCGCACCAGTGTTCGCATGCCACGAGCTATTTCTTTAAATTAAATTCTCTTTTGTCAGACGCTAATGTGAGCTCCGTGATAGATCATCCCGTGTTTGCTTTACATTATATTGTTACAAGGGATTCGTATCACAATGAAAATGTAGTTACCATTGTTCCGGAGCTTTCTATCTAAGCGTGTTATTCACTCTGGCTTTGACGTCTTCATATGTGCTATCGGCAACAGTAAATTGTAGTATCGTGTCGGTACCGTCGTCGGTATGGAACCGTTTATTGATTGGTATCGTAGTTTGTCCGCTGTTCACTTTGAATAAAATTCGAATTATAATTAATCACGGGTGTGCCGCGTGGGAGAGCGTCGTCGCACGCCCGACGATCTATCATATTTTGTGATAACGCCACTAGGACGCATCTCGTAAACGTATTGAGTCGATCTGGTTTGAAGCTAAGCTATGCGACAATAGTCGTGTGCAACGGTACAATGCTATTTCACACTGAGTAACCGTAAAGTAATGCTTATTACTAAGATGTCTATGTGGACACGTGTCAATAATGTTATCGGTGGTTTCTGCTGCTAGGCGTGCTTTTACCAAGAGGTCAGCGTGTGTCGAAGCTGTTAAACGTTCAATTTTCCGGTCCATTTAAAGGATTCTACCGCAATGTTGCGGCGTTTATAAAGACGACAGTGTCGATGACAACAATAAAATCGGATCATAAAGTTCCGATCGCATCCTTTGAGAGTTCCTATGCAATCTCGCCGCTCAATTTTATTTCCAATACCAGCGTAAATAGATAGGCGGGTGGATGTAAACGAGGGACACCCTGGGGCTACGGCGGAGGCTCTTGTCAATTGAATTTGTCTGCAAGCGCTCGGTGCATTAATAGCGCACTAAACTACGTTGAATACTATTATTGATATTTTCATAAAAGCGCGCATCCATTGTGTGGTGACGACGCTCAATGCACGTCTAGTTTGACTATATTTTCGTTATGGTATTTTGATATTTTATTGCTGGTGTGGTGCACTGTGGTAGTCTGTTTTGTAGTTTTATTACCTCAGTTCGATTTTATTATTTAATCGAAGTTTTTTTTTTAACGTAGTAATATCCTCCAATGAATCCTTCCACCTAGGGCAGGGCAGGAGGGACTGTCAGTCTTGTACTGACTAAAATCCACAGTGTCCTTCAATAGCCCTTTATGTTCCGGGGTCACAGTATTCGTTAGTCCTGCAACCCCGCGCAGGCTTTGGCCCTCTAAGGGGGGGCCCCGTCATTGTGCTGACACTCTTTGAGACGCGCGTGGACCACAACGCACCGTCGACCCGGGCATGGTTTATGGTCGGACAGTGAGTCGCCCATTACTTGCCGCCCGCATGGCCGCGCCTACGATGGCTGGAAATCGTCTTGCGACGGCCGTCGCCGTGGGCGATCCTCGCAGTGGTGACACCCAGGAGTTTCTTCCTACCTCCGACACTTCGGTGTCCGGTGAGAACCTCAGGCGTCAGGCGGAAGGTTACGACGCCGTTACGACTATCAAGCCACTCCTCAAAGAGGTCTTTCCGTTGAATTGCGGCGTGCCCGTTATTCGAGGACCTCTGAAATTTTTCACAAAGTTTCCTACCTGTTTGCATCTTCACCTTCTGGTAAGTTATCGTCGCTATTCCAAATACTATAACTACGCATGCGGTGCTGCTGACAGTCCATTTGCATAAAATGAATTATCTCACAAATGATCTCTTGAACAAGGCTTGTAAAATGTTAACATCGCAGTCTATTTGTTTGTCGCAATAACTATTCCCTTTCATCGTCCTCTTTCTCTGTCTGTTCCCACGTTCTTGACGCTTAATCACGTCGGCTCTGCGCTCGCGCCTAATATTACACTGTAATGTGTTTATTAAGCGCCGTTCCCTTTAATGGCGGACCATTTAACATACAATGTGCAGTGGTCCGATTTGCGTGTTGTCCCTTCGTGGATGCGACTGAGTATCCGTAATCTGAATATTAGTAACGATGTCTCGGCACGGAATTGGCGTCGGCTTTCTGTTGAGATCTTGGGAGCTTGAGTTGCTTCTGTTTAAACTGTTCTTTGGATTTAGTAGAGGGATTATGTTATGTTTGCCTTACTGTTCTCGGTTTGAAACTGACGGAATGCAAACTCATTTGGATGAAATGGTAAATCGACAACTGATGGAAATATTGTAGAGGAAATAAAAAGGCATCTCCACATCACGATGTCGGTGTGTGAAATACAGTTTGCATCTTGCTTTCTTTGTGTTTCGTCATCGCTACCACGCCATGAATAACACTGTATTAATTATGCTGCGCTTGTTTGATGACTGACTTTATTCATGAGTTTGGCACTGATTCTCATGTGTGTTGGCTGACTTCTTTTTTCATGTTGACACTTCCATACACGGATGGTCTAGTGCTAATTTATGAGTGTTTTTTTTGTTTCTTTTAAGAGTATTGCTATAATTAGTATTCTGATATCATCTGTCGCGTATTAATAGGTTTATGACTTCAAATGCTGTAATAAGTGTTTTATTTATTTAACTTTATTGAAGCTCAAAATAGTTACAAGATGAATAATTGTCTCGTTTAACTCCGTTTGCCCAGCTATTATGTCAACACGAATACCCTAATCACCGCGTATAAGTTGTGGATCGAAAGTGTTTGATAAATCTACCCGTGTCATCATTACCCAAATGTGATCTACGCTCCTCATTAGCTCCCTCCTAAATAAGATATCAACCTTTGATTAAGTGCCAACATACCGGCGATTATTTTATTGCATTCCGTCGTTAATAAACAATTCTATCGATTTATGTTTCATCCGTATTACGGTAATGTCAACGGTTGTTTTCTAATTACATCCAACGTAAACGTTTAACGGTAAAATTCCTAATTAGCAAACAATCGCGAAATAATAAATTGTTTAGGGAAAGTTGCATTATTACTCATTTGCGTACGAAATACATAAAATTCACTAACGTCGACTGCGGTTTAATTAACTCTAAAGACTCTATGATTGAAAATTAATGAGCATGGCATTAGCCACACGTATAAAATGTCTTTGATGGTATTTTTCGGGTTTTTAAATGAAGCTTTTAGGGACACAAAAATTGATAGTTCCATTCCGTTGTTTTCGTTAGTGGATCGTTAGTGTCACCGGTTGGCTCGCAGCGATGCAAATTAAGATGTTCGGTCGGAATTTGGTTTTGATTTATGACCTTATAAAGCCGTGGTACGACGCAGGTACTTCCTACACGAATAATTCATGTAGGGCAATGTTTTTATCGTGTTACAGGTAATTGATCGCACGCTTTAAAGAGCTTTTTTAGATGTATTTTTTGGCATTATTTCTTACTTTAGTTTTAAGTGTTCTGGTGTAATTTACCAGTATGACCTGAATTGTATGTATGTTTTAATAATGTCATCATCCACAGCAATATTGAGGTGTTCAAGTTCAGCAAGCTTCTGTTATACCAATTTTCGTTCTGTTTGATGCTGGTATGTCCCCAGTATCCGGCTAGCATTCCTTGAAGCCTTTTCAAGCATATTTTAACAACTGATGTCATATGGTGATGGCGGCATCCATGTGTTGTTGATCTAAGGTCTAGTATGCTTTTGATGCGGATATTACGTGTTAACTTTAGTTTACGATCAAAACAAGGTTGGACATTGTTCTGCAAATTCCATAATTTCTATCATTCTTTATCATATTTTATTAACCTTATAATTTATTGATTATACACATTTTAATGCCGCCACATCGTAAAATTTCTGTCTTGCTTATTATTTTCGTTTAGAAACTCCTATACATATTCATTATTAAGTTTGTCAGCTAATTTTTAACCATCGTGTTGATTGAACATCGTCGTCACATAATTAATTAATTAACGTATACATAATTGCGTCATTAATTTATATTTTAATGCTTTCTCATTTTATTTCTTTATTTAAACATGCATATTCGGTTCGTTGGGAAATAATCTTGGACACGTAAATCATGTTATATTGGAATAAGTTATGTCGCGAGTGACTTGTTATTGCTTAATAATTTAAATAAAGCTAATGAAGCATTGCCTGTTCTCGGGCAGTAGTTTAATGATAAATATATTATGTTTTCATTAAGAAGATAAATGGAGTTGCTCAAAATATTATGCACTTAAGAGCTTTAACTTGTCGTTTCCACATGCGTTTTTACTTTTATGTTCTTCGAGATATTTCGGATTGTGATTTAATTCGGTATTGACTTTTAGTTATTATACAAAAGCCTTATATCCAACGTTTTAAGCCCATGTAAAGGATTTGGAACCAAATTAATAAATTCATTTTTTCAGAGAGCATCGTTCTTCGTTTCTTCCGTCTTCCTATAATTTATTTGATCCGATCGATCAGAATGTTAACTCTTTTTAGTTCTGTATTCTTCTTCAGTACTTCATTTTATTTTCGAGCCCCATCTTCTTTTTCATTGTATGCCCAATGTCCAACAATTGTTTCTTTGGTCTTCACAATCAATTTCTTTTTAGTTATCTTTATTTATTTATTAGTTTTGGAAAACAAACAGTAAAACACTAGAAACAAACATAACACTAGGTGTGTATTATAATTTTGTGCCAAGTGACGACGAGGTGTCCTCACCGGACACGGAAGTTTCGGGAGGTTCCTGTGTCTGATAGGGAGGGAAGAAACGCCTGGGTGTCACCACTGCGAGGATCGTCCGGAGGACACGGTGGAGCATACGGTGCAGGACTGCCCCGCTTGGGCAGAGCACCGCCGTGTCCTCACGACGGCGATAGGCGGAGACCTCTCGCGCCCGGCATTGGTCGAGGCCATGCTGCGGGGCGAGACGGAGTGGGAGGCGGTCGCCTCCTTCTGCGAAGCAGTAATGCTCGTGAAAGAGGAGGCGGGCCGCCTGAGGGAGAGGACAGCGTCCTCCCTCCACCCCAGCCGCAGTGGTAGACGCCCACGGCGTCGGACGTCGCAGGACGATCTCCGGCCACCGTAGGCGCGGGCATGCGGGCAGCGAGTAATGGGCGACTTGCTGTCCGACCATGGACCATGCCCGGGTCGACGGCGCGTTGTGTTCCACGCGCGCCTCAAAGAGTGTCAGCATATTGACGGGGCCTGTAGAGGGCCAAAGCCTGCCGGGGTCGCGGGACCAAGGGATTACCGTGACCCCGGTACGTAAAGGGCTAGTGAAGGACACCGTGGATTTTAGTCAGTACAAGTCTGACAGTCCCTCCCGCCCTGCCCTGGGTGGGAGGACTCATTTGATGATTTTACCACGCAAAAAAAAAAAAAAAAAGTGACGAAGAGGTATGCCCAGGTCGACGGCGCGTTGTGTTCCACGCGCGCCTCAAGGATTTTCAGCATAGTGGCGGGGCCTGTAGAGGGCCAAAGCCTGCCGGGGTCGCGGGACTCACAAATTACCGTGACCCCGGTACGTAAAGGGCTATTGAAGGACACTTTGGATTTTAGTCAGTACGAGTCTGACAGTCCCTCCCGCTCTGCCCTGGGTAGGAGAACGCGTTTGATGATTTTACCACGCTAAAAAAAAAGTGACAAAAAAGTGGTCGCGGGACTCACGAATTACCGTGACCCCGGTACGTAAAGGGCTCTTGAAGGACACCTTGGATTTTAGTCAGTACGAGTCTGACAGTCCCTCCCGCTCTGCCTTGGGTGGGAGGACTCATGTGATGATTTTACAACTTAAAAAAAAAGTACTTAACCTTTTTCCTTCTGTGCTGGTCATCCTAAATTCCGGAGCATTGTTCGGATGCAGTCGTCTTTAATCGCAAATGTTATATGCAGTACTTACTTATCTTTTAATTCAATTTACACGCGTGCGCCTTGTTGATCGGTAATTTATCGTTTGTAATTCGGTCTGTTATCTTGAATGGATCTCAATTTCTTTATTTGTCTGCATTCTGTAGTATTGTTGGCTTGCTCTTTTTGTTTGTAACTGATGATTTTTGTTGCCTAATCCAATTTCGGATTGAGAACACTTTATTGATCGACGAGGATTAAGTTGTACACATACATTATAGGACGTTCTTCCTTTAAAATTCTCATAATTGTATCAACTTTTTAAAAATCTCACTACCATATCTCAATTAAGTCGGGGTCACCTTCATTCTTACGAATGCAGCTGAATAGCAGTTTTTTATATGAAGCCACTGCATATCTGAGCTCCATAACCCAGTTTGTGTGCTTATGCCTATTAGAATGTTTTCGTGTCGCATGATGAATTTGATCCTACCAGTTAAAATCTTCTAATAATTAAAAGGTTCCCAACAAGTAGGCTAACTTACTGTTTATACAACGTAGATTAATTTTAATGAAATGTACATACTAGGGATACATAAGTACTAGGCAGGCTGGAGCTCCTGCGACGGGCACAGTAATAGAGAGGTGTGTCGCCACGCCTCGCCGCTGATGTGCCGACGACAAGCTCGCAAACTGGCAGTGTTGATTTTGTTCTACCATGTACTCCTATTATTAAGCGATAATTGTATATTGGAAGTTAGTTATACTTTCCTTGAAAAGAATAAGAAAATGGATAATGTAAAAGAAACATTTTTGTCACACAATTTAAAATAATTTTATTCATGGACAGTCTTTTGGGAATTCATGGACAGTCTTTTGGGAGTCTAGGGAGTTTTCTAAAATAAACAATATTATGATTCATGGTTATAGGTACTATTTAGAAATGTTTTGAAATAGAAGAAGAAGAAGAATTACGACCACATATAGCAAAAGAAATCATGGTCTCAGTATTTATACAGTTATTAGATATTTTTTGTAAACCATTCACTGCCACATTCATAAAGAGACGATTTACCATCATCGTAATACTCATTGAAAATTGCAATTTGACTACGTAGAATGGTAGTCTCTCATTTAAAATGGTTACACCTAAGTTTGCTATATAAATAATTAATCACTCCAACTTCTATACTTTCAAGCCTCGTCTATTCAGTAAATAACAATTTGTCTTAAATATAATGCGTTGTTGACTTTCAAGTGGTCTCGAGTTAATTAGTCAATTCAATTTTTGTTGATGTCTTCGTTAAGTTTTGCGAGACGAGCTCGAGTGTTTGTTTTGCGGTTATGACTAACTTACTATATTTTGACTTGATGACTTTTAATGTTTACAATTTTATATTTACGGCTTTAACTGTTACCACATTTTATTGTAACGATGTTTCCGTACATGGTGTTCAAGTGAACCCCAGTGGTGCAACTCTTTATGAGGTGTGATTTAAGCATACGATTGCAAATTCCGAGTATAGTACCTACATTTCCGATGTGGATTCTTGAACGTGAATCAGGATGGCCTGCTTTTCGAGGATTTACAAGTAATTTCGTGATGCAATGTACGATTAAGTGGCTTCAGTCATTTTTTGAATGTAATGTGCCTACAAATGGTGTATTACATACACGTTTGTGGTTTTCGAGCATGTTATGCTATCATCACATATTCCTGATCCTTCAGTTCTAAGAACACTTGCAGTTTGTCGGGGTGTCAGATGCTGTGACACAGATTACTTCATCAAATAGAGGCGTCATTTAGAAATAAACATTGCGGTATTTGCATTTAGTTATTCATTTGGTGTGGGCCAGATTTTTGTTGACCTGAAACATTTCGCCATAATTCTAATATTTCTTGTAAAAGTGACGATATATCATCAAAGTAGCCATAAACTGCCATACTTCTAGAAAAAAAAGTAATGTTAATCAATAGACATTATTTTCAAAACTTATTCATTTAAGGACGGTGGCCTTTGTAAGGACTTCCCTACAAAGTTAGCAAACAGTTTATTTATAGATACAAAGGACTCGACATTAATACTTCAAGTAGTTTTATTAAACGAACACAATATAAAATGTTGAGATATTTTACCTCGTCTAAACCGTAGCCGCATTATGAGAGTCGCCGGCGCCGCGTAGCTCTCACGAATTTCGCGGCGCGGCGCCTGCGCGTGGGCGGCCTATCTTGTACCGCCATCACACGTACACTTGCCACCACACCTGTAACATCTCCCCTACATGAAACCCCCACAAATAAGGCTCAGTTTCCTCTACCACAACCGAACAGTGAAATTCGTATGACGGCCCTTTGTTGCCTAGTACGTCTAATTAGTCAGCCTGTTTAGTACTCGCCGCAGGCATTTATTTCACTATGCAATATGCAGTGTGAAATTGTGTGATTTATTGATATCTTATGCGTGCCATGAATTTTATATAAATTAATATTAAACACCCATTTAGGTTTGTACCACGTTGTGTTTGGATCACCTATAGTCTTTTTTTGGAATTCATAATAGTTAAGGCTCCATCGCTACGCCTACAACAATACAATAATATGTGAGTGTCTTTATATTGACTGTCTGGCCAGTGGAGACGTCGTATTTCAACAGTCGTGTACAGATTCATCTGCCAGTGCTTATTCATAAGAATATTCACAAGTGACATTAAAACTCCTTGTATGACGTTTTTGTTCAGTCTCGTTGTCGACGGATATCAAAGAGTATATTTCGTTGGATTTATTGCGCTCGCCCGCGGTATCGTCTGCGTTGAATAGCTTGTATCGTGTGATATATTTTTCCTCAAACCGTCTTTTAACTGTTCGCCTTTTACATTGGCGTCTCTTGTTTGCTCTTTGTGTTGATATTGGCTGGATATTGGAAGTTCTACGGACTCCAATGCAACAGTGCTACTTTCATTCCCGAGTAAGTTATAGTTGAAAGTTATCATTGGAGTTATTACGCCACTCGTTTGAGTCACGCGTGAGGTCCTGAATCGGAAATATGAGCTGAAAAACGGCGGCACGATGGCGCCAACGTTGAAATTAATCTGAATCGTGTATCAGCAACTTCCAATTTAAAAATGTTTATTGGAATTAAATGAGAGCATTGTAAATATTGTGCTTATTGTGAGTAACGAACCTCTCATTACTTACTGTCGTTATCTCAGACAAAATTATGATATTCATTTGAGAAATTGGTTTGTGTCATGGGATAATTTGTTTATTTATTAGAATAATATTGATGGTATCGAACACCCACGTATCGAATTACGGCTTGTGTAGGTATCGTTTCGCCGCCTAAAATTAACAAAGGTCTGTTGTTGCTACCGATTTGTCGCGAGCGGGTGATTTATCTTCAGTAAATTTATCGCTCAATCAACGTCGTCGTACGCGCAAGTTCGCGCCGCCGCTGATTGGATTTCTTCATAATTACATCTTTTGACACGTATGCGCCAAGTTTCGTACTTCACAAGCCGGGCCATGAGATCGTGGGAGCACCGTGTAATCAGCTTTCTTGACTGTCTTGTTTTGATCTGATACCAAGGAAATATTGTTTAACAGAACTGATAGAATTAGCACTTCCGAAGTTTTATTTTTTTTCTGTTAAATATATTTTGGACACTCTTCACCGCTTGCAGCCATGTTGTTCTTCTATTCCTTCTTAAGGGATCCGTAATTTTGCTGTAGTCTATCAATTTCCATTTCCCAAACGTTCTGCATGGAAATGCAGTTCCCCTAGGTGATCCAGAGCGAAGCGTATGCTTAACATGGACCTATCTAAGTGGTGAAAAATATGGTGGTCAGCTCCCGGGAGCTGACCACCATATTTTTTTTTTTTTTTAAATATTTTGAAAGAGCCGAGGGAATACCCGGTTTTCCACTCGAAAACCAATTTTACAAAAGTAAACTCCATTAAAGCATTTCCAGATTCTCTTTATTCTTCGTAAGTTGCATGTACCATGCATATTTAAAGCAACGCGTTGAAGGGCGGAGAGTTTTAGCATGGTTTCGTTTACACGTCATTCGGTTGTCATGTCTGATAATATTTTGGTGGTTATTAACAGAGATCGCCGCCCCTGATAGTGGCCATATTACATTATTATGAACGCACTTAAAATTAAATGTTAAACGATAATAATTCGTGCTTTCATGGCCATTAAGGGTTTTGGAAGAATCCTTCTTGAAACCTTGTCCATCTTGGGTTACATAAACTATTACGGATTGATTTATTTTTCGATTGCTATTAAGTATATGGCTTTTAAATATATGATTTAAGTAGTTTGAAAGAGTCAGTTATTCTCTGGCATCATTTACATTAAATCATTAATTTTGAAACGCATCAGTAAAAATGCAGTACTATTTTCGTGGAGTTTATTTAAAAGGACTCTATTTTGAATTTCCTTAATTTTTTAACGATACTGAACTTGTTGATGTCAAAGCTTACCGTAAGCTATGTTTTATAAACTTCTTATAAATGTATGTCGTGCTTCCTCAGAACGTTGTACTTTAATCAACTTACGATGTATCATCACCTGTTATTACCCCAGTAAAATGCGGTAAATGATTTAGTTGAAGTTGAATGTTCAAACACCGGTCTTGGTTGAGGCACTGTGGATTTTTATGATTGCACCGTCATTGCTGCACAACGGGTGTAATTTCTCAACTAAGCCGACACACCTTCCAATAAAAATGTATGCAGTTGCAGCAAATCATCTCAAACGAGGCGTTTATTCCGTATATTTATTATTTGCAAAACAATCAAAAGAATAGCAAATTTTTTTAAATGAAATTCACTTGTTCGTTTAATCGGTTCTCATACCTTATTGGGACTAATATTCAGCATATTTTTGTATCTTTTTTTGGGTAAGTTTCCAACACGTTTGCGTATTGTTCCGGATTCCGTAAGTCCTAAAAATAAACCGTTCACATTCCGATTGTTAATATTTTGTCCTGTTCCGTACAATCCGAAAGTTTCAATACCATTACTGGTAATAGGTTCCTCCGTAATTCCGGACGACCATTCTCTTTAATTGTCATAAAATACAATCTCGCGTGAGAGATTTAAGCTCGTGCGCGGACGCACAAAAAGAATACAATTAACTCTTAATTTTGCAACACCCGAAAAGGGTTCTCTGGTAGGGTGACCATTAAAGTATTGAGTTATCTTGAGATATATGGTTATGACTCGCGTCCTTCTTAAGCACAAATATTGGCATTCCAAGACTGAACTCACTCTACTTTAAGATAATATTGCGTGAATTCTGAGAGCATTATCACACTGTTAAAAACGCTTTGCGGGACCTATTTTTTTTTTTAAATAAAAGCCGCACATAGGGAAGAGTGGAAAGTTAAGGGAGAGGTCTTTACCCAGCAGTCGAACAATACAGGTTAATTTTTTTTATATATATACGTATAGGTAGTTACGAGTCCGCTTCTGCAATGAAGCGATACTGGCGTCGGACTGACAGTAAATAATCAGGATACATTGAAAATAACTTCACGTACAACAAAAATGGCGTCTTGGGACGTAACGAACGCTTTTTTGGATTGTTGATTTATGTTTTTATATGATTTATTGTAACCTCTTAATTTGTGCATTGTTATTCGGAACGCCTGTCTTCGTTAGCAACTTTCTTTTTGAGAATGCATCATATTGGAAAGGAATATTAAATTAATTGCATTTAAGAAAGGACATCCAATCAGGGTTGTATTACTTAACTACTTAACAATTTTGTTTTGTGGTCATGATTTCTATAAATAAAAAGAAAAAAAAAAAACATAATTTAGCCATTCATAAGACAAATTCCAAATCTATTCTCGAATCATCTCGATAGATTGGAAAACAGAACTTACGATACCGTAAAGAGGACATTATGATTATCCCCATGGTACGGTAAAGGTCTACAAGATTTTTATACACAGTCATAATCGATTTAAGGTGTCTGGGCGGGATTTTGATTATCCCATAATTACCAAAACGTTCGGTTACACGAGGAGTATCATCGGTGCCCATCACGCCACCCAGTACGCTCTTAACAGAATTTCGGCGCGGTGGTCACAATTAGGCGCGATAAATGCTCCCGACATACGATACGATACACCGGCTTTTCATTCGATTAATCGGTCGAAACGAATACGGAATCCCATTTTAACAGGTCGTACCTTTTAGTTTTTTATGTAGCACCTCGTGCGATATTTCGATACTTATCTCAGCTTGTTCTCATATGATCTTCGTAACCTCAGAAGGTTGAAGCCAGTTTTGACTTATGATTGCAATTAATTTTTGTTTAATAACCGCTACTTAATGTTACGACGAAATGTTAAGATTGAGAAGGTGTAAGTTTCGTTTATTGCTTCTTGTAAATCTCAAGTTAATTGATCTTATTGAAACCCCTATGTTTCTTGATACATTCGGCTTTTAAATTAGTTAACAGCTAGCAACATACGTTTTTTCTGTATTGACAGAGCCCGCATTCGTAAGAAGTCAGCCACATATCAATTATTATGACACCAAATGCTTTTTTGATCATTACTCAATTACATTGTTAAATTTTATGTCTTACTCTCAATATTCGACCATAACGAGGGTCATATCTCTGACATCAATTTCACTTGATTATGGTTTATAATATGTATAAATCAACAAAGTTTAATTTATAGTTTTTGATTGTTGTTAGTGCACTAGGCATGTAAGAATTTTAAAGCGACACATCACGACATCTTTGGGTACACATGTCCCCATAATAACGAGAATATAATTAGTAAAGGCACGAACAATTCTTAGACAGGTCACGAATTTGAATGAGTCAACTCCACCCTTTTTAAATCTACCGCAGCAGTCGACTCGGTGTCAAAAGAGAACAAGTCAGTAACGATCCATAAAACAATACAAAAAGCTCAACCATTACAAGGCGACAAAACTGTAATATCAATAGAACACAATGGGAACAATAGTTGCCCTCTGTCAATTATGCCATCATTACCATTGGAATAAACGACGTAACGGATCAGATGATTGTCAAAAAACAACATGATGACAACGCAATGCGGCCACGACTGCATATCGCGACGATATACAAACAAAAATCATTCTTATACTCCAATAAATAAAATATCTAATTCCTTCCAAAAAACTACGATGATCTTGCATATTTTAAAATGTCGAAACAGTTACCCTATAAATGATTTATAGACTTCAGCGCCGTCTTAATTTTTGTCACTTAACAATGTACAATGTATCTGAATAATTAAGTGTCGCACGCCGGTGAATAGGTTTCTTTGTGCATTATAATTAGGCGATTAGGAAATTAGAAAGATGATGTGGTTGAGCCTGTCCCACCGGCTTATTATATTACTAGTTGAAGTTATGCCATCTGCAACAAACCACTAACCAGGCATGATTATCCATACATGATTATGTTGTTCCATCTGCATGCTGTGCTAGTAGCACGTGAATTTCAAGTAGTCAGTATTAGTACGGCGGATCGTCGAGAGAAAGTCACAGAAGTGATTTGGTGTTTGCATCGTGATAAGCTGCTACAAGCTCTTTCTTGTAACCTCGTAAATTCTATTTGGTATCGGCTCCGATTTGTACCCTGAAATTTAATACTCGAACTTAACGTTGACTCACCCAAAACGTTTCAATTTTGCGAAATGTCTACATGCTTTTGTGTATCTACTTTGTATTGTGTTGACGTTGTTCAATTTGTGCTATAATTCATTTAATTCAAATCTCGACACTTGAGTTCCTTCCTTGACTTGATAGATTTACTGTCTACTATTTACTAGTGAGTCTACATCATTATTTTACATATTCTGATCACTATCTTATGATTTGTAAAAGCTGCTGCCACGCTGTTTGGATTCTTATTACTTATAAAAATAGGTTGGCTTTTTGTTGTATGTTCTAGAAATTTATTTGCGATTATTTGATCCTCGCATTTGTCAAATATGATCGAAGCGTGCGAAGGTGTTATTCGTTTTGTCGACACGCGATCGTGAGATAAGTCCGGAGCTTGCCACTTGTAATTTGATGGGAGGTCCTCGAGCTTTAACGTTTTATTTTTAGTAAAACACTCTGTATGCAGTGGTCTCGTTTTAATGATGAATTGATTTGAGCGATTTAAAATCTCGTTGGCAAATACTCCTTGAATATGAGTACGTTTTGAAATAATTAAATATATTTTCAGGTAGGGACGCTTGAGCTACTGCGGTTATTTATACGAGTATTTGGCTGGATTCATTAATAAATCAAGACAGAGCCTGGCAACTGGGTACAGCCATTATGAGACCGGGGATAATTTATATCAATTTGATAATTTAATGTGATAAAAATCTTGTATGTTTCACTTCAAGATATGCTTATCTTCAAATGAATACATCTTAATACCGTCACGTCTCCGCAGGTGGTGATCCTCCCCCCTTTGGCTGTGCAAATGTACGTACATGTTGTACGTCGTAAAAATGACAATCTTACATTTATTGCCTTGTAGTACACATGTAAGTAATGTCTTGTCGTGTCGTATGGTTTTTGTCAGCGGGCAATCGGCGATTTATTGAATCGCATTGTTGATTATTTTATTAACGACTTCTTTCGATTGCGTGAATGTTACTTGCAATCACAACTTGAATCGCCGCACCACATGTTGTTCTGTTGAGAGGCTTGACGAACCCAACTTTATCGCGAGTTATAAATAGCTGTTACTTTTGCTAATGACTGAGCTGGACGATCAACTACTTTATGGATTATGGTTCAGTGGTTGCAATAATAATCACCAATCATTACATCTAGTCACAGTTACATGAGAGATCAATACGGAGCGTCGACATAACTCCTCCTTGTCATTATTTATTTCATCTCATGTAATGCGCTAACAAATTGGTACAGTCTGCAAAGAAAATCTAATTAAAAGTATGCAGTAGTACTTGTTTGATTCGAGCAATCCGACTGACAGCTTACTCGACACTGCATGCCAATCCACATTCGCATTTAAACATTTGCTTGCATCAGCCATGAAATTGATTTCGGGTGGCCAATTCTCATTTTTGGGACCACACAACAAGATCAATATAATAATAATTGTCGCCTAAATCATCAACAAAATAAAATGTCATATTTAAATACCAGTAAATAAATAAAATATTTTATTTTGTTGACGTTAATCGAAGGAAGAGCCAATAATGTAGGTGCGTATCGGTGCGTGCAGATCCAACTTGTGATTGAGAGTTACGATTGTCATTAATATCGTAGCAATCGATTTATGATCGAGAATCATCTCATCGATTTTATAGCTTGGTCTGTATTGCGATTAATTCTAAATACATTCGAAGGCAGCCTTATTACAGGTTGCTAATTTGTAATCATGTTTGCGATGCGCAATATAATAATAATAATAATAAATATTCCACAACTATCACACAACGCCATCTAGTCCCAAGCTAAGCAGAGCTTGTGTTATGGGTACTAGACAACTGATAAACATACTTATATATTTCTAAATACATACATATTATAGATAAATTACACCCAGACACAGAACAAATGATCGTGCTCATCACACAACCATTTGTCCTGGGTGGGAATCGAACCCACGACCTCCGGCATAGCAGTCAGGGTCACTAACCACTAGACCAACAGGCCTGTCAATAAATTTTTGTTCGATGAGAATATCTTGGGCTATAGTTTTTAATAACTAGATCACGGTTTTTCTATAGTCGATAACGAGGGAGTAAATAAAAAAGGTATTTTGCCGTCACTCTTTCAAAGCTCTCATTATAAGTGCTTCGCCACAGGGCAGTAAAATCAGAATTGCGTCGTTTTTCGAACGCTTGCAAGGAGTCAAGGTTTAATTTTGTGTGCCACCGCATTTTTTACATCGATATTCGCGGTTTCAATAAACTTCTTTGTCCAGACTGAGTTTTATTTGTTCCGGTCCTTTAATGTTAATTGAAAATCGCGGTAAATGCACCCGATGAGGTCGCGATTGTTTAAAGTATTGTTGGTCGCTTGTTTTTGTTTTTTCAACAAATCATTCTTTGATTTTGTTTGGAAGGTTAGAGTAGACGATTTGTAGTAGAGATTAGAGTAATATCACCTTTTCATCTCTCATTGAGCTGACGGTAATAAATCTAATTTTACTCAAAAAGCCACATGAATAATAATTACAGAATCTTCAACAGTAGTAGTGTTCATTTAAATTATTAATTCAATGGTAAAAGATTAACTTGGTAAAACATCCCAAGTTTTTTTATTATTTATTGCGCATATTTAAGTACATTCATATAATTGTCAGATTGCTTAACAAGCAATTAATTAATTGCACGATTGCTTCTCGGTACCGAAAAGAAGATGTCGGCGAATCATCTTCGGCGACTTTCACATGTCACCAATTAATTTTAATCGATCACATAAAATGATCAATATTTAATATTTATGTATATTTCTTCGTACCTTAACTACATGGATTTATTTAAATTGCCGTCTGTTAATTTATAAAGGCCACCGGCGAATCCAAATTGAAAATTAACCCCATTTAGACACACCTCCTGGCGCTCACTTTTTTTCAACATTCTTTTTATATCATGTCAACACCGTCGATAAATTATTGCCACTCTAACAAGCTATTATTATGGACCCTGACATTTTATTTAAGTTAATTTTGGGCAAAATTGAAAATTTTTACCCAAAATTTTGGCCTGCGGTGCAACAGGAATGAGTTTTTGAGATTTATGTCCAACGATTTCAGAGTTATTTACAATTCTAATTCATTGTGTGTACTATCGATATAAAATCTTATCGATTTCGATATGGTTATCTGGTTCGAAATAACTTAGTCTTAAACGGTAACGTTTTCACGTTATTAGCATACTCATTTTCTTAATTTAAGTTGTGTCATGTGTCGAAAAGTTCCAAAGTGGATCGAGTCAGGTGACCCTCATTGGGCATAGTTCATTGACACCGGTCAGGTAGGGCCAGCAGATGATTGATCTGCTCCCTTATCACACGCCGTCGCCTACGTGCGGCTTTCTCAAAGACACATTGTCTACAAGCAGAGAAGCGTACGCTAATAGCACTACAACTTTACCCAAAACACAATCTAACATGTCGTTAATTTATTTTTACTCTATGCCTAAATTCTCTATGCCTATTTTCGTTGTTACAGAGCGCACAGTCGTGGAACAAGGCGATTAAAGAAATGTAAGAGGGTTTTTTTTTTCATATCATTATTCATTACAAGATTGCGTATGGCGATGGCGTAATGATCATTTATTTATTAGGGAAAGTGTGGACAGCACAAATGAAATAAATATTGAAAATTAGCGTCAAAACCGCAGCTCAGATCAATTTCATGGTTATCATTTTACGTTTCAAATTTACATTTGAATGCAATCCTTAATTCCGTTTAATTAAGATTCAATTTAAAACTTTAATAATCAAGTTGTTGTTTACGCGTGGCGCCATCTGAATGCGAGTGGACATTTTGTAAATTAAAAAACTGACAGTTTGCAGTAAGTGGCTCCAATAGTGATCCTTTCACCGTAATGACGATGAGATAATTGAATTTTCAGAATTTTCAATAAGGATCAGTTTAACATAGAGCTTTTCAGATATTTCATTAACATAGTTTGTTTATTTTCGTTGAAATGGAACTCCAGTTGTTATGCGATTATAGCTTCTAAGCTCTGAGCAACAGATAATAAAACACAACGCTTATATGATGAGTGCATTTTCAAGATTGATTACAATTGAGGGTTGATAAGTTGTTTTATTGTTTAAAGAAAAACTTGTTAAAACTTCATAATTATGTAAATGTTTGCCGACGTGCAGTAGGTAGGCCGGCGCCGCAGCTAATTTAGAAAGTATTTTATATTTAAACTGTTGCGTTGAACGATTTTCTTCAAGTTATTTATTTAACGCCGACGGGTACACTGTTTTCTGTAATTGGACATTATTTGGGTTCACTCCTACGTACCAATTTGTCATAATTTCACGTATTGATAGGTACACATACGTTCACACGCGTTTGATAATAATAATGTTCTTTATTTGCAGATGGGACGTGCCCGCTCTATTGGAGAAAATTCCGACATTGGGAGCAGTCATAGATTTGACGAACACAGCCCGATACTACAATCCTGAGGTACGTTGACATATTTCTTCTATTATAAAGCAAAAGTATGTGGGGATAATAGATCTGTTGGTTTAGTGGTTAGTGACCCTGTCTGCTATGCCGGAGGTCGTGGGTTCGATTCCCACCCAGGACAAATGTTTGTGTGATGAGCACGATCATTTGTTCTGTGTCTGGGTGTAATTTATCTATAATATGTATGTATTTAGAAATATATAAGTATGTTTATCAGTTGTCTAGTACCCATAACACAAGCTCTGCTTAGTTTGGGACTAGATGGCGTTGTGTGATAGTTGTCGAATATTTATTTATTTATTTATTTCATCTATGTATGGAAGACTGCTACTATTTCACGCCAAAAATTCTGAACAGATTTATCCCAGTAGCACAATTTCGTGGCATAATTACCATAAATAGGATTAGCTAGTAACCAAACTCCATATACAATAAGCTAGTAAGATTATATAAATGCAATTTAAAAAGGTACAACTTGGTATTAGAAAAAAAGAATACTCAGACACTTTCGCACATACCGCATACCGAAACGGACATCTTAGTTCCATAAACATTCCTCTGTAGGTTGTTAATAGTAATGAAAGGCAACAACCACTGCACTAACAAATGTAAGACAACGTGTAGGGCTGGTTACGACTCTTACTTGTACGGATAGCGCCCGTAGGAATCTCGGCCCGCCCGCCATGTGTTAGAATACCAAGAAGCTATAAAATTATGTTCAGTTTTACGATTGAAAGTCACATTTTCCAGTACGATGCTTTGTTCGTTCTTGCGTCTGATTGCCTTGCATTCATCTTCTAGCATAATCCGATCGTAAAACATGGTTTCCATGGAGCAGTTGACTCTTAGCCCGTTGTAGTCCAAGACGTCAAACGACATGCCCTAAGCTTAAGGCGTCACCAGCTCTTTATGATCCTTAATTTATAGTTTGGTTGCAAGTTTCATAATGTTATGATGTAAGTGATAATTGAGTGATGATTCGTTAAGCAGGCTTTGGCTTCTGGCGAATTATAATCCTAGCTTATTTGATAGTTCAAAATAAATAGTAAGTAGAGTAAACAAAGGTGATAGTGAGTCGTTTAAAACTCGTGATGGAAAAGTGTGTCCAATTTTATTGCTACTTTGTTTATCAAACTGGTTGATTCTCATTCAAACTGGCGCCTTAAGCTCTAACACTATATCTTAGGCATAAAATAGTCACTATAATTTGTCTCAAATAATAGTTTACAACAAATAAAACGGTACAAACTGAGTAAAATGCTACAACCATCATAGAGACAAGTCAGCGAGTAGACAAGGCGGCAAATTCTATGAAGAATGTCCGTCGGATAGCTGTGAACGCAGTAAAGCTAGTTGTGACACACAATTGTGACTTGGCCCATTATCTACACCTCAACTTGTAATAAATGTTCAGGGCTTTCCTGATACATTCGTCGCCATTGTGATGGCCCATGCTGGTTTGCTAATGTGTATGACGAGTGGGCACCGTTATTCCACTGTCGGGTGTGAAACGCTGGCCGTCAAAAGGTCAGTTGTAAGAACTTTATGCTTTAGGTTTTTAAGTCAAAGGGCAGTCTTATGAGACGGATTTTTAATTTGATTTTATTTTGACGCGAAGTGTAGGTATTAAATAATGGTGTTCAGTGGGATCTGAGTAAACGAAAGCTTTTTCAAAATTCATGAGGTCAGTTTCTGATATACATGATATTTGGAAACCATTTCTTTTTTTGTTGAACATTTCCGTTGCGTTCCGTTTCTGCAGACTAAGGTAGTTTGACATACAGTCTGTGTTCTTTAAAACGCGTCATTGTACGCGTGACATGTATGACACATTTAGTCGCCCAATATCCAATATTGTGCAAAATCTCAAAAAAATGACCTAGATAAAATAATGGAGTACTACTACCCCTAGACACCTCAAACAGGTACACTTATCACGCAGTTGATTGGAAGAGGCAGGTTAGCATCAGGCGTCTTGTCGCTTCGGGGCACGAGGCTACAACACCCTTCAATGTCGTGTCGACGCTTGACGTGAGACGTGTCATATTGAAGGCTGCAAGGCTGGCACGTGACTAGTACACACAACAATGACGTTTGTCATTTTTGAGGATTTTGATGATCGGATACGACAAATTGACCGACACACCCCTTGTCACGGTAGTTTTTATAGATAGTGATTTAGGAGGCAATATACAGGGCCCTATTGTTTAATCAGTAGTTATAAGTAAACTATTAGTTAAAATCTTATACATTTTTAGTCAATTTCGTAGTGAACGAAGAGTTAACCTAAATATTTCAAAATAGAAAAAAGATAATGTCTGATTAAAATTAACAAAAGAAGATTCGTTATTATATATTCGGCTTATTGTAATCTTCATTAAATTAAGTGCAACTAATCGCTCTTCAATATGTCAGTGACATCATAAATTCTATACTGATGTGCTTATTCAAACATCTTATTCTAATACATAAGAATTATGAAGTAATATTAAATAAGCTATTAATTAAGCCGCAGTGAAGTTGACTGGTTTAGATTTCGACACCTCTATAATCTGATTGGTAATTGTCATCAGTTGACGTCTAGTGACTCGTCGCTCACTTCATTATTATGTACCACAGAGTAATAAGTAGATGGAGTGCTTAGAGGTCACCGTTTATTTACCAATAGCTTCGATAGATGCTAGAAAATAACTTTTGAATAAAATCCAGTGTTACAGCTAGCTACTTAAGTAGTGGTCAAAATTTAATGAGACACAAAACATCAGATGCAGAATGTCTGTATGTTGCGGCTAGGACAGATACTCGTAGAGTCATCAGATAGCTTTTATTGTGGCGTACTTTTTAGAGTGTTTGTTGATATTTGGGTTGGCTGTTCTTCCACACATTATTGCTCCATTCTGTAACTCATCCGAGTCACATACGCCATCGTCTGTTTCATGCTCTACTTACATTCTATAATCACATTATTGAATACGTATCTTTAATAACACGACCATTTGAAACCGGCTTACAGTAATGTGTACTTTAACTTAAGATTTAAATTTTTGACCCGTGTTTTGGCGGTACGTTTGTACTGCTGTACTTTATTTTACAAGTAAATTAAAGTTTATTGGTTTTTCGAATTTACGTTATTTATGCTGCGCTTCGCTGAAGTTGTTTTATTTTTTGTGAATAAATTGCATTTTTTTAAAACTGTTAAGCAAACGCATCGATGCAGACAAAATTGCGAAACTGTTGTAAATAATTATTGGTTTCTTTGTTATAGGAATTACAATCGAAGGGCGTACTACACAAGAAAATTTTAATGCCAGGCCGCATAATACCTCCCGAGGACAAAGTGACAGAGTAAGTCCATCTTCCCCGGCGCTGTTTACGTGCGATTAATCGCGCTCTCTTGTAAGACGTCTTCACGACGCGACGCCGAGCCTTTTTAGCTCGCCCAAGTAGAAGATGTATCTTACACACATACATACATGTTCCAGACGTAATCTTTATCACATAAACCTTTGAAACTCAGGCATTGAGAAGTGACGTAGTATTTGTTGTGTTATTATCGAACCCCGACAATATTTCATGCTGAAATATAGTAGAGATTGTGCGTATCGACATTCTTTTAAAGGCTCTAAAAACAATGGAGGATTGAACGTTCTTTAAGCTCTTAATCATTCAACAACAACAGTTGACCGCAGAACACTAAATACCAGTGATTGATATGGACTTGAATACGACATTTCGCCTAAGGATGATACGGCTTAACAAGTTTACACTCCCCATAAACGGTGGTGCGTAAATCAGAAACAGAACAGCTATCTATCAAAGCGCGGAGTTATCGTTTTGCATTCGCGGCGGATTTTAATTTGAAGCGTCGAATTGGCGCCATTCGTAGGCCGAATATGGGTAATGTTATAAATCTACGCGGGATGCGTGGGCGGTGCTGCGCGCGCGCCTAAGGGCCGCCGTCGACCCGACCGGTGTCGGTAGAGGTACATATTCTCGTATTCAATTGAACTTGGTCACATCTAGCGCTTGTGTCGATGGCGTCTGCCTCCCACGCGGGATCCCATGCCTTTCGGAATTTGAAAGGCATTTTTCGCAGCAACGATGCGTGTGCTCATGCGTAGCAGTTGTCCGGTTGTCCCCCTGCAACTAAAACACACGGCGTTTTATTATGTCGTAAACTTTGACACTATCGAAGTAGTCATATTACAGAATTTCTGTTAATTGATATGTTTATTAAAATGCTTAATAAATATCTTAATGTAGTCTTTTGAGACAGATTTATTAATCTAGTGGCGGTGGCTGAAGCTTAAGTAGAACTTGCATTTTAAAGGCACTATATTAATTTTATTTTGTTACATTTCTCTCAAAAAGTCGTATGGTTGTCATATTCTTTTATTTTAGATCAACTATTCAGAAGTAATAAGGGTCCTGCACAAACTACAATGATGTCCAAACAGTACATAAACCGTCAAACACGTCTTCAGCAAATGAATCAAAATGAAATACGACCAATCACACTACCTATCAATAAATATAATCATTTGCTCAGCTTTAACTCTTAGATTATCTCTATCATTTGTCTGGTCTTTTGTTCGGCGCAGCGCCCCATCGTCGGCTGGCATGCACATAAATAACCATCGGCATTTCTAAGATAGTTCGCTGTTATCAAGGTGCGGACCTCGCATCTGTTTGACAGTTAACGCTGGACAAATGCGCCACCCGTATAGCTACTTCGAATCTTAACTAAAAGGCACGTCGACTTAATGACAGGTCTGTGTATTTTAAGAATAGGGTACTTCGAGAAGGAAACTTTTCAGTTATACACTATCGTCGGACATTTTTCTGCGCACTTGTAGCTCTTTCAGTGGTTATTTGTGGTCACAAATTAAGTTTACAAAAGTGGCAAACAATGAAATAAAAATCAGCTAAGCTTACATAGATAATACTCTTTACGAGTAAACTTTAACTGAAAATACGCTTAGATCGCGCGAAAAATTTTCAACGTAAATTGCATCACACTGCAATTTAGTCTAGACAGGTAACGTCGGGCAAACAAGAGAACTAATAAAACGGCGCTATTATTTTATTATTATAATAAATTGAGGATAAATATATTGTCATGAGACCTTCATTTATACGACCTTTTACTGAGCAGAGATGATCGGACGTTCGTAACTTCGTAATGATGCTCGCGTGCTCACTCGGTTCATTTATCACGGCTGTATTTTTACTTGTTTTCCATGTCGACTGTCGACAATCATGTCGTCATTACAAACCCGTTCGTGTACATATCACCCCGTCTATAAATTGTGAACACCGCCGGTGGTACCGATTGTCCGTTTAATAGATTTTTACTGCTCCGCTTTTAAGGGTTTTATTGTTCTGACGATTTATTCGCTGTTACCGATTCTTATACGCCCATTACAGGCGTATTTCCCGGGAAGTTGGTGATAAAGTTAATGTTTCACTCGAAAATAGGCGTATAGTCATTTATAGATTTTACTATCTCCAAAAATGCACAAGATGTAATAAGAGACTTGGTACACCCACGGGCTAAAGTCATCGCTTGGTCCAATATTGATACGTCAGATTCTATATCATCCATACTTGTTAAATCCGCTTCTAAGCTTTTTTCGCCTTTGTTTTTTGTTTGTGATAATATTAGCGCATGATTGAGACTTATAACGAGACAATTTAACATAGTATCGATTAAGTCATTTTTTTATTTTTAGTCTGTTCAATCACAGTTGGGAAAACCGAAAAATAAAAACAGAGCCGGCGTCTAATAGACCCAAGTGCTGTGACATCAACCATAGATACAACAACATCATTTACATATTCGATAATCAAACAATGTACCTACGATACGTGTGCAAAAAGTTCATTTGACATCATCGCGGCCATAGACAGCTTAAAAAAAAAGTTTGTCTGTGGTCTTTGCGATTCACACAATAGATGCTTTTACTGTAATGAATGATACCTCAATAAAGTATGTTCACGTACGTATCTTACGAGCTGTGAACTCGTTTATCGCACTAAAGGTGTTAAAAGTAAATTCTCACGTTGTTGACTGTTTGTCTAGTAAGAGGCCAGTGTAAATCAGAGTAAGATAGGAGACTTCCGAGCGTGATAACAAACACATAAATATACAGACAGCCAGCCATTGTCCAAATTTACTGTCACTAACCCATTCTACTAACACTGTGAACGGTTATTTTTCTCTAACCGTCCGACGATAATGTGGTGTTGAACGTTGAATTATTTTTGTTTTGATCAACTGCGACAGATGTAATTACTATTAAGTTTTTACGACGAATTTTCTTAAGAATTTTCGATCTTTTCTGATTCACTAAAAAGAAATGAGTTACCCAAACAACAATTATTGGTAAAGCGTGTATTTAAAACATTAAACTTAGGCTGGTTATTTTAATCGTACTATACTAATGAATGCGATACGATCTATGAAAAGCTATCGCCAATGACACCTGGCATGTCGTACCAACAAACAATAATTTCTCCTTTTATTAATATTAACTGCGATATTCATAACTTGCTCAAGTGAACTCTAATAACATAAATTCTATAGTAAGATGATGAAACGAATTGCCGATTTTCTATAATGTCCATAATAATGCTAATAACTTTGTCTATTACAAGTTGTTGTGCGTAATAGCTGATCTAAATATCGACAATTTTATAGTATTCTTTATTATAGTGTGTGGATAATGATTTGGACCACACAGAGTGGATATAATTGAGACATTGTATGTATTATTATATAGTTGTCCTGTTATTAAACCTACTTTTATCTACTTCGAGTTGTTACGAAAGTTCTTGGTTGCATCGTACTCTGAGTTAATTAAACGCTTGCACAACACAGTACATGATTTGATTAGAACGTGCCCTTGTTTTAATACAAGTAATTATTTTCTGGTCTCGCCGAGTAATGATGACAAGTTTGATGTATTTGAGCGACATTTTGTAGATTAAAATGTTCATTATACGTACTGAACAAATGTAGTGTAGTGTTTTAGATAATTATTTACGTAATAAGTTTGATAATATTTATTTGAGTCTCCAAAATGATGAATCTATAGGACTGCAGTTGAAGTATGCTTGTTTTAAATATAAGGACTGAAATTCCAATTTCATTAAACCTGGAAATCTTTAAACTGAAACATAGCGATAAATGCTTTGGTGATTTAATTGTATGACTTCATTATTTGTATTTAATGAATATTATTACATGATGATGATGTTATCACTCGTAAATGGAATTCTGAAAATGACATACCGCTTACGCTATTGGGTTTTTTTATCCAGTTACAATTCTCATAAAATTGCTTATTAGCAATAAACACATGACAGTACATGCTGATTCACTTCATTAATATGGTTCGTACCCTACTTCCAACAAAATTATGATTGCAATCAAAAATTTATATCAAATGATCTCATCACGAATTATCTTTATTATGAATTATTCTCAATAAAGACATGACTGTACTGCATGATAATTACGCTAATTAATACAGTCACAGAAATTCTAATGAATATAACGCTTTCTAGGATTCGAGTGACGAAATCAATTATTTCGTTAAGCCTGGGACACACTGTCTGATAGGGAGGGAAGAAACGCCTGGGTGTCACCACTGCGAGGATCGTCCGGAGGACACGGTGGAGCATACGGTGCAGGACTGCCCCGCTTGGGTAGAGCACCGCCGTCTCCTCACGACGGCGATAGGCGGAGACCTCTCGCGCCCGGCATTGGTCGAGGCCATGCTGCGGGGCGAGACGGAGTGGGAAGCGGTCGCCTCCTTCTGCGAAGCAGTCATGCTCGTGAAGGAGGAGGCGGGCCGCCTGAGGGAGAGGACAGCGTCCTCCCTCCATCCCAGCCGCAGTGGTAGACGCCCACGGCGTCGGACGTCACAGGACGATCTCCGGCCACCGTAGGCGCGGGCATGCGGGCAGCGAGTAATGGGCGACTTGCTGTCCGACCATGGACCATGCCCGGGTCGACGGCGCGTTGTGTTCCACGCGCGCCTCAAGGAGTGTCAGCACATTGACGGGGCCTGTAGAGGGCCAGAGCCTGCCGGGGTCGCGGGACTTACCCATCACCGTAACTCCGGTACGTAAAGGGCTCGTGAAGGACACCGTGGATTTTAGTCAGTACAAGTCTGACAGTCCCTCCCGCCCTGCCCTGGGAGGGAGGACTCATTTGATGATTTTACCACGCAAAAAAAAAAAAAAAAAGCCTGGGACACACGGGTCTAGTTTTCAAAGTTAGGATAGCAAGTTTGAGAGCAATATGAACACATAATCCGATTTGATTCTATGTAGTTTTCGGTAAAGCTAAGTTACAAGCCATAGTCGTGAAACTACAGGTTTGTGGAGTTTAGAAAAAAGGTCTTCGTACGATCCTAGCTTTCTGTCTTTAGCACTCGTTTACTGGCCTAACTGTGATGCTAGTTTTGTCTATGGCCCAACCATAATGCTAGTTTTGTCTACGCGGACCAGTGTTTACACTTATAAAAGTCAGATCTACGTCCAGTGGTCTGATCTAGCAAGTTGGTGCTTAATAGCTTACTATGCTATGGTAACTTGTAAAACTAGGCTCGTGTACTCCCGCCTTAACTCTCACGTGGTCAGTGTTTTATGTAAAACGAACATAATACGGTAGTTTTATGTGTCATTGGCGCCGTTTGTAATGATCTCGCTAATTAATTTGCACATCCTACATCTTTAATTGGTGACGAATCGCATTGTTGTGGTTTTATTGCTATTTATTATACCGATTACCATATTAGGATGGACGGGTTTTCGTGTTTTGTTAGTTCTTTTAATGGTTTTAAGTTTATTGTTGTAGGCTATTGCATAGCTTTTATCGCGGGCTTTGAGCGCGGCGACCGAATCAAGAAAGAAAGAAAGAAAGAAAAATTATTTTATTTGACACAGACATCATACATACAACAGAGACAAAAACAAAAACATATTAAACAGAAAAAAAATATACAAATTAAATCAAAAACATAATGACAAAAAAAGAAATACATAGTTGTACGCCATGACTGTGACAAGAAAGGCGACCACTAAGCATAAAGCTGTGCTGTGGGGGGCCCACAGCACAGCGCTGATTTTCAGTGGTCACTTGAAAAAAGAAGAATAAAGAAAAGTGTACGGAAATCAAGCTAGGATCATGATAAATAGATAAAAAGACAGAAGAAAGAAAGAGAAGAAATCCCGTAACGAAAATAAACCTAACACTGTCACTGTCACATCTGTCATGTCAACGTGAATGAATATAATTTGAATGAATTAACTTTTTTCTTGACGTTTCACTTGATTGACGTGGCTGACCATAGCCAATTAGTAGAGTACCTTACCATAGAGCAACGATGGGATGAGACGGCACGGTTAGCGCAGTGGTTGAGCGATTGGACTGCTGCGCTGCGTGTCGCGGGTTCGATACCTGCACGGAGCAAATATTTGTATGATCGACAAGTAGTTGTTTCGGGTCTGGGCATTTGGGTATGTGAGTTTAAATGTTTGTAAACGCACTCACGACACAGGAGAACTTCCTAATGTGGGACAACGTTTTTTTTTAAATAAAAAAAAAATCGGTAAATTTTCGTGGTAGCCGATTATTTTTTCATAAATTAAATAAAAAAATAATTATAATTGCATAAGTTGATAAAAAAATGCTATGCTATAGCTTTACCGCGGCAGTTCCCGACTGACACACGTATTTTTTTTTGGTTTTGTTTGGTCAATAGTCACATATTACATTTATCATAATTAATAACGGTTTCAGGAAAAATTTCAAGTAGGTAGTATACCTTGTTGGTTGCTTTTGTATGTGAATGAAATATATATTATTAAATGGTAGTAAACGCATACACGACTTAAGAGAAATTCCTACTGTGGGACGTGTGTGTTTATTAAAAAGAAAAAAAAAAATTAGTTGTAACGTTATCTTGAAAGTTAGTACCTAATATTTGTTTTAAAGTAACGGTTCAGATTTGAACAGGAAAAATGCATATACGTACATGATGGTAACTGTTTTGATTTTAATGTTCAAGCATCAGAGACGAATTCTTTTAACTTTAGTCAATCTTTGTACAAAGATTAAGCTGAAATACAATAAAACAACTTATAGCTTTAATAACAACTGTGGTTAACTCGAACGTCGCTGAACACAAACGACTCAATATCATCGACATTAAAGTAATAATGACCAGTTTGTTTGGATTTAATCATTGTATTGTTGCGCCGGCGGCAAATCGGCTAGACCACAAAAGAGGCAGGAAGCAGTATTCTCGGAAACGGTAACTATAATCGCAACAATTGTCGAGTTAGTGCTTGTCTAAGCTGCAAACGCGGTGGCTAGAGCGGTAGCGAGCGCGATTAAAAGCTTAGAATAATAAAATGTCCAGATTCCGTGTTCGAAACAAAACGTACTTAACGTTTTTAGCGAAACCACTTTTTTATAAGTGTGTGAGTGAGCGCCACGCAAACATTTAAATGTTTTCCTTGGAGATATTCACTGGTTTTACGTAGGAATCGAACGACGGGGGTAATTTTTCTACCGTGTTTCTTGGCTTCCATTCTCAGTTGCCTTCTAGGAATCTGGACGTTCTACAATCTAAGACTACGACCAAATAGTTGTGCAGCTCTTTTTTTTTTACGTGGTATAATCGTCAAATGAGTCCTCCCACCTAGGGCAGAGCAAGAGGGACTGTCAGACTTGTACTGACTAAAATCTACGGTGTCCTTCAATAGCCCTTTACCTTCCGGGGTCACGTACAGTCCCGCGACCAGTTGTGCAGCTCTAAGAAATATTGCTTTAGGTAGCGCTTTCGTTCCGCATTGTGTACGCAATTGTTTGAAAAAAGCACGAATTCTGGTTCAGTCCTGTGATGTTAGTTGTCCGCTATCACCTGAGTATCGACTCAAACGGTATTTTCATACGAGTATCTACATTACCTTTCCACAACTAAGTAAGTTGATGTAGGTTTACCAGTTAGGACTACTTCTCTTTACGCAATCGTATGTCTGACATCAAAATACCCGATAACTTTTCGTGAATGACAGTTCCTTGTACGATTTATATTACCTTGTTCGCGCCCGCTTACGCTCCTCAGTCTGTCTTAGGCCTTAGATACGTTAAACCAACTGATTCACTATGCGTAATTAGGATAGTTTTTACGAGTACTGGAGTATTGTGGGACACGTAATGTGTGACTCAACTCTGTTATGGCAGATGCAGATGACTGTATGGGGCTTGCACGGGACGGATAATATGTTAATAATTTTAATTAAGGGCTTTTGTATTCGTGGTTTGCTTAGTGGGTGCTATTTTTTGCGGGTAGAGTGAGTAATATGTTTTGCTGGAATTCAGTTCAGCTTTGTAAATTATGAAGCCAGATTAGAAAAGATACTGAATAAGTCTTTTCATACGCTGAATTTGTTTCTGGAATAATCGAATATAGTAGAATATGAATACATTATTTTTTTCAGAATTGTTGGTGATCTATACTCCAATCATATTATTTATTACATAAGAAAGTAATCAGTTTTGTAATAAATAACCCAATAAATATGAAAAACCTAATATTTGATCTAACTAAATAAATGACTCAATAAATATGAAAAAGACTCATAGCATTTGAGTAAACATGAAAGAAAGTTAATTCAGAAAAGTTGGGATCAGATAATACGCTCTTAGAATAAATCACATGCTCAAAGATGTTTTCATAGAAAGTTTATTTTCACAACCTGGACGAACTTGTGAAACTAATCGTCTAAATCAAACATACGAATTAAAGAAAAGACTTCTCGTTCAATAAAATAGAACTTATCTGACAAAGCTTAGTGTGACCACCACAGAAATATATGATTTTCTTTATTTTTGTTGTGACCACCCTGTATTTGTGACCGTGGACTGTTTGCTGTCGCGAGACGTGAGACCGTCTCGAGTCTCAACTATTTTAGAAGACAATCCTTCGCACAAATAATGTTTATGACGTCACCGTTTTAAAAATAGCCCCCATGGCTTGTCTACGTCGTCTTTCTTTATGTACCCGTATTTGCATAATGTCAAAACTTTTTGACATTGTTCTTTGGAAGAAAATGTTGATTTACTTCCTGTCCTAGTTAAAAAGTTACCTAGTTTCAATACTATAATCGTGTTCGTGAAGTTTTGATGTATGAAAGAATCAAAATATGCTTTTATTTTATTTTTATTGTACAATGTAGTTTATTTGTTATTTTCTTAATACAGGTCCTGACCATAATAAGTCTCAAAGAAAGACTTAGGTTACGAGTATTATAGCTAGTCTAAACATGAATAGAAGTGATTCGATTTTATTGTTATTTGTACTGTTGTCGCCATGATGGATTTTCTTTGTGTATTTCTTAGTGGTTTTTCTTTTGAAAAGAACTGTGTGCACAATGGGTGATTTTCAAAATGTCCCTTGTCCAGAAATTGTATTGAGAAATGTAATAGTATTGTAGACTACTTTGTGCTGATAATTTCATTGTCATGGCTTAATTAGATACAATTGTAATTTTGTATCTACATTTTAACGAGTGGAAAATTGTATATTTCTTGAATGTCATACGCTCTACACATGTGAATTTGTGACTTTCTATTAATTTCCTTGTTATTTTTTATTCATTTTCATCATCGCTGCTCTCAAAACGGTGAAGGAAAACATTTTGAGGTAGTCAGCATGTCCTAGAACCAAACATACACAAAGACAAAAATAAGCAGAAATTGAACTTGATTTTGTTCTGTTACTGTGTCTCTAAGTCTATGTTATCCCACTGCTGGGCGAAGGCCTCTCCCCACGACTTCGAACATTCAAATCCAGGGCCAGTGTGAGCCAATGGTCAATTTCGTCCTACGGACATATTTAGGAACAGATAAAAAATATGATCAATTATTAAACTTTTCCAATATTGTTATTCTGAGAACACACCTTTACTCCCACAATCCATACACTGAGAGGCATGGAGGTTACTATGGGAGGCTATTCTGAAACTTTCCCGACGTAAACATTTAAGGAATGGGGTGTCATGGCTTTTGTGCTGATTGAATGGCGTTAGTTTTGACAATCACTCTCTTGTATTTATCTAGGGTTGCCACCACTCTTAGTTGCGATATATTTTTCAAAGGCAATGTTCGTGGGAAGACACTATCTACTCGTAGATTCACGAACGAAATCTTTCTAACTCGGGACGTTTGTCATTTTTAATGTTTCCGCAAATCTTCCCTCAGCTCTTGTTTATCACAGATATATAACTCAAAAAGTTAGTAGAAATCGATGTTCTATACTTTATGAAAGATAAGATATTCTGAAAAGAAACTTTCTATTACAGACACAGACAGATTTGGATATATCCCAAAATTATTTTTTAATGATACTTCTCTAAAAGTACTGGTAACTTGGATTGTATCCAGATTTCAAGTGACAGATGACAGCCCTAGATTCAGCGTTGTGGACAATAGTGTGACTAATGTCTGTGGTGATATAGCTCATCTATTGTACTCGTAAAATTTTCAGACAGTTTTGCTATAAATATACACCGAAAGTACCGCACTAATAATAAAATATTACAACTTACTTCTTACTGAATACAAAAATAACTTATAAACAACCCGTCCTTAAGATAAAATTATTATTTATTGCTTTTATAAGCTTCGTCATGCTCAACTGTGGTTTTTATAGCACCTAAAATGTACTAAATTCGAACTAGCGATACCCCCGGCTTCGAACGAGTGCAATTTAAAAGTTAGAAGAGAAAATGAAAATAAAATTTTCATTCAAGTTACCTTTTCTTGCCAATTCACAAATAACTAAATAAAGAATTAGCCAAATTTGTCCAGCCGTTCTCGAGTTTTGCATTTTTTTTTTTAGTGTGGCAAAATCATCAAATGAGTCCTCCCGCCCTGGGTGGGGCGGAAGGGACTGTCAGACTCTTACTGACTAAAATCCACCCGTGTTTCTTCGGATGCCCTTTACGTTCCGGGGCCGCGGAATCCTGGATTAAGAAAAAATCCGCGACCCCAGCAGGCATTTGGCCCCGTAAGGGGCCCCGTCGGTGACGCGTGAAACACGACGCGCCACCGACCCGGGCTTGGCCCTTGGACGGACGGCGAGCTTACCCATTACTCACCGTCCGCAAGTCCGATCCTCCGCTGTGCCCTCTGCTATCCAGAGGGACACGCGCTTTTCTTTAATTTATTTAAAGGGATTGCTAAAGTTACCACCAGAAAACGTCTTCAAAAATAGATATTGTTATGACAGTTTCTCCAATATTAAAATTTTTGGTACATCAATAAATGTTGCCAGTATCGTCCCTTCGCACCTCCCTAAATAAGAAACAATGTTTACTGATACTATCAACTGGCAATCAAGAAACATCGGAGAATGCCATCAGCATCATGAGATTTCATAATAAAATTATTTCTTTAGAGGTCTGATACCAGTTAAATGGTGTCATTATTGGTGTTATTTCGAAACTCTCATAAAATTTCCATTAATATTATATGTATCAAATAATCAATTGGTTTTTGGTGCGAAATATGCTATTAAATTAAATCTTGTTATAACACTTATAGCCAATTTATGTTTTTACGCGTAACCTTTAGCATTATTTGAATTAGTTTTACGCTTTAATGCTAATATTTTTTTACTAAATTACGGATTTGTTTTAAATTAGGTTTGGGATTATCGTTTCTGTCACATTCCTTCTGTCATTTTATTATAGGTTCTTTTATTTCTCTTTATAGTATTATTTAACTAAGTGACATTGATTTGTACTTATTACTATCACGCACATCACATAAAACTGTCAATATAAACCGACTCTAAATTATTTACCCAATCTCTTTATAAACTTTCCTTTTAACTTTCCAGATTTTTATAGTCTTTTAAGGTACATTTGATATTCATAGCCATTAAATAATTTCATAGTAACTTTTACTAACTTGCTATACGACGGTTCTAATGTGGGCAAAACTATTTCAGTGACTAAACTATTTGAATTATAATCAGCCGAAACTTTACTAATTTAGCTTTGTAGGAATTTCGCTATTGAATTTACGGGACCTAATATATATTTCCTTAAGTCCTTAAAATTATTTTCATATTTCACTATGAGACTTATAGGAGCAACTAAAAATATATCACGTTAAATATTCTTCTTATGGAATTCTGTAGCAGCTTCTAAATCGTTCATGTTTTATTCTGGAGTGAAGCGGCGCTAGTAATATGTAATCCCTTAATTCAAACGACTGTCTACAGTTTTCTGCCTAGAGGCGCAACTACTACTTGTCGATAACTCAAGATCTTCGACTGAAACGTGCAATTTATTAAAAACGATAGTTGCAAAATACCAGAACTATTAATTAGATTCAAAACATCAGTGTTTAAACATTCATTATATAACCATATATTACCTAAAGGACAGACAAGCTGTTGGGAAACGTAGTATTAGTAGAACAGGATCGCGTGCGCATCTCGGATCAAGGCGATGTATCACTGGGTAATTACTTCGCGACGGCAGTCTGCCACCGACCGTCGAGCCGTTTGCACGCTGTAAACACGAACCTGATGACGTGCCTACGATACTACTGCAGCATAAATTATACAGGCTGTTAGTGTAATCAGTCTTAAACTTGAAACCAGTGGTTTGGTATCACTTACAGAACGTAAATTCAATAAAAAAATAAAACCTTTTTTTTTTCAATAAAGTCTCCATTTTTCCCCAAAATTATTTCACCCTATTACGCAAAGGTAAAGAACACTAAAATAAGCCGCGAGCGCCGCGGCGTCACCCGCGGCGCGGGGAGACTGAGGTATGCGCGGGCCCCGCGCATACCTCAGTCTGCCGGCAGTGTCGTTATCGAACGTACGTGTGTCCCGTAACAAACGCCCACAGCGCAGCGCACGAGTGCGCGCCGCCCCACCGTTAATTTTTCGCGCAAGTGTTAGTGTTTAGTGATTATGTCGTACACAAACAGTGGACCGAAATGGTTCGGGTTTACGCCGCGTCGGGTGATAACCTAACTTACATCTGGACTCGTCACGCAACAAAGGTAGGTATTTTTGCCTGTCCTAAGCCAGGAAAAGTATGAAGGGAAGTTAGTTACATCACAGGTTACCTGTATTTTATTACAATGATGTAGTTAGTTAAAACTTATGTAGGTATGTAGTTAAACGGACGGCGTTAACCTGCCGCACTGGCAGGTTAACGCCCTTTGCAGTGAATACGTAACTCGGGCGCATAGTATCCATGAATTAACGGACGGTGTAGGACAGAAACATTTTTGATTTTTTTAAAGAAAAATTCGTTTATTTATTTTTAAATTCAGACAAACATTTTTATAATTAAATCAACTACCTATGGTTTCAAGGTTAAGACTGATTACACTAACAGGCTGTATTCCAAGTACACACAACACTAAAGCTTCATTAAGTTTATGTTCAAATCATTAAAATAGTTTTGATAGGCTCGTAGTCCTTCGTGTCTTCATCTTACATGTTTAATAACTTTGTAATATTAATCCCACCAAAAACATTAAAATAATGTAAAAAAATGCCAAGTCTCTCGATGCAGTCTTTCCATCGTAAAAAGTTTTGAGATCTCATAGAAGCCAAGTCCTATTCAAATTATTTTGTAGTTATAAATCAACATTTAGTAATTGTATCAATAGTTTTCTTTATATTATAATTATAGTGACTTGGCAATGAGCACCAATTAAAAGCTGCTTGCTGCCTGGAATTATGTGCAAATGTTACTGACGAGACCTGTGATCAGATCACTACCGACTACATGCTCCAATGCAATAATAAAAAATAAGTACCTTACGGGCCATCGCTTTATGAAAGTAAATGAACCGAGATTACACTAACACTAGTGTTTGCGTACACACTTGTGCAATTGTGCATTATAATTTATGTCCTGCGCAGTTTACTAGTCTTGGACGAGACTGACTGCCGTTGCCGAAATTCGGTTGGGACGACACGGATAAACCAAAAGAAAATTAATTTTGTGATATTAATGTTTATGCATGCGGTGTGTGACTTTCAACTCCAAATATGCCGTTTTGTTTCTTCTTGTGCTCATTGCCAAGTCACTATAATTATAATATAAAGAAAACTATTGATAGAATTACTAAATGTTGATTTATAACTACAAAATAATTTGAATAGGACTTGGCTTCTATGAGATCTCAAAACTTTTTACGATGGAAAGACTGCATCGAGAGACTTGGCATTTTTTTACATTATTTTAATGTTTTTGGTGGGATCTCATTTATTTTTTGTAAGTGTATTTCTTTCTTTTTTTTTAGGTGACCTCATAATTTCTTGGACTTCAGCTACTGCTTTGCTTAGAACCCATTCTCTATCTCTTTTGTTTCTTTTCAACGAGCTAAATAAACATAAATCTACTAACTTACAAAATAAATATAACTAAACTAAATAACACGTAAACAACTAGATATTGTAACTACCTATGTCTATGTTATATTAATAAACTATTCGCCTAAATAACTGTTTCAGTAACAATAATAAATCTACTATCTAATCCGGCTAACTTAAGTTCTCCGAATATAGCTACAATATTTTTTTAGTTTCGAAATGGTTTTTCATAGGTAGGTGGCGCTATCAAATGAAAATTATCGAATTATTTTAAAGTACTACTTATACTGCGCTCGGTAACGAAACCATAGCGCGATTCAGACAGGTACAACGCCATCTATCGAGCGCGCATACAATCGAAATTTATCGCAATACAATGGAGTTTTAGCTTTATTAATTTAATGAATTATGAACTTTATGTATCAATTAATTATAGTCTATGTATTACATTTTTATTATTCTTTTCTATTCCATGTATTTATTCATCCAATTGAATACTTAAACAACGAACAAAGTTAACAATGCAGTCAAAATCCATACATAATGTTCTTGCCAAACCGCAAATATAAAATTGTTTTCTATGGTATATTATTTTTTAATGTTTTTATAATTTTTCCTTTATATGTGGCTAATGACCTATCTTGGTGCAAAATTTGAAGTTTCTAAGTCTGCTAGAAGTACCTTAGATTTTTGATGATCGGTCAGTGAGTCAGTGAGTCAGTGAGTGAGTGACAAAATGGTGTATCTTTGATCGACCGTAACTCCTAAACTATTAATTCAATTGGCATGTAATTTCGAACTTAAGCTTGTTCTAATGCCTACTATTATTCACCGAAGCCGAAAACCTAAACTCCTAGCTTTGTCCACGTCGAAGATATAGGGGGGGCGAAACAGCCGCGAATCGCATCGAGAAAAGAGTGTACGGCCGTGCCCGTTTTGCTCGAGACTTGGCTGGGGCACTGCCGTGCCCCCAGATGATCGGCACGACCTCACTGTCTTCACCGTGCATAATGAACCCATAAATCTCTCAATTACTCTCCTATTTGTAGCAGGATCCAGCTTTTAACTTCGGAAGGTCCTATTCTCCAGCTTTATTTGTCACCGGATGCATATTTTCTGCTTGTATTTAATCCACGTCTGACCTTTGGCCTGTTGTTTTTCAACTTGTTCTTAGTAGTGAGGACGCTCTGGATCGCATGGGAACCTCCTTATTTCTTATCTCGCGTTGTATCAAAATGTCGCCTATTATCTTTGTTTGGGGCACTTTCGGCGCTTGTTGGGTACCGACACATAACGACATGTATGTTCCTACCATGATGGATGCGTTCGCGTCGCGTATGTGAGGTCCGGTGTCTTGTGAAAGCATGTTTGTCATTTTCTATTCTACGCGGTAACTGGATTACTTGATGTAATTTACCAAATTGAAACGTTGTATAATAGAGGTGTTTAATAGATTGCAGCAAAATCAATCCGGAAGTCATGTTTGGCGTTGACTTTGGGGTCAGCTGTACCTTAATACAATGACAATAAACCAGGAACAAGTTTGAAATGTTGAAATTATAATAAATGTCATAATTAATTCGCAATAAAATTATTACACAGTTTATACGCATATTTTATGATCGTATGTCGTCAAACTCGTGTAATGGTCTTGTAAATTTGACATTTTATGTACTACAACATTTTAAAGCTTATGATCTTTTTCATTAAAACTACGGCTTATCGATTATGTTCGAATTTATTATTTACTTCAAGCAGATATCATCAGGAGATTAATCAATGTTATCCGTGGTATTAGCATATTTATGTCAATTTATGGGTTATAATTAATGAATTTTTAATTTAAATTGATTATGCTTTGGTGATTGGTAAACATAGTGGAATAGCGTTGTTACTTGTAATCCTCTGAATCTCTCAGTTATCTTCACGAATATTCTCAGTTAGTGTCGGAGGGGCAATAATAATTGCAGCGATGCCTCCTGGTAGTTACATAAATTTTCCAATAAGGCAGGGGCACGGCAGTGGCACCGCAGTCGGTGTGCCATGAAAAATACCCGGATTATAACTCGGGAGCGATCTTACCGTACAGATAACACCGCTAGATATAAATTATCTCACAAACGCAAGACGCTACTAATATTAAATAAGAAAGCATGTAATTCACGTAGCTTCGATCTGCCGCCCGAGTAATAAAATACATAATTTTGACAGATTTTAAATAATGACGTCCGTGTTGGTCAGGAAATGCTTAGAAAGTTTGTTACAATGTACAGCTTTGAAGTCGTTCAGTGATCATGTCGACCTTGTATGTGATTAATTGTGGCCATTTGTAGAACATTTCGTGTTTTGTCGTTAACATAAGTTTGTTCTGTTGAGAGAATATATAATAAAAAAAAAGATTAATCCTCTAACGGGATTAATAAGGATTATAACTAAGCCGAATTATATCATGCCTATATTTGTACCTAATAAAGTCATCCTTGCTATTTCAATGTATATTAATTATTCTGATCATCCTTTTAAAATAAAGTTTAATAGATCTACTAACACTATTGTGGTGAAGATTTTCAAAAATTCATTCAAAAAATTTGATGTTGTTATAAAAGGTTTCCTATTCAGTATATCACCCTCTTCGTGACAAATTGTAATGTGTTGTAAAACTAATTATCTTAGAATCCTTGTTCAAGTTTAATTTTAAATTATTTTAATTGATCTGTCATAAAATGTATTTTTATGTATCTAAGGCCAAGAGGTTAAAGTATAGTGTAGCCTAAAACACGAAAAAGAAAAAAATATGACGGTGATTCCGTACCAAAAATTGGACGCTTCTTTACCTTATTTGGTGTTGAAATTTGAACATAAGCTGTGTTGACTGTGAAGATACAACAGATGAAAAAACACATCCAAAGCAAAATTTTATTCACGTAAGGACCTTGATGGGGATATATTCTTCGAATTTGTTGAATCGTGACTTTATACATAATTAAACTGTTTACTCTTTGGCGCCACACGTCGCGGCTAGTTTCATTTGTAAATGTTATTGGAGTACAGATTAAATTCCACAGAATCACCTTGTTAACATAGTTCTATTTGAGTTTTAACAGCCATCGTTTTTAATTACTGTTTCATGAGTAATTATTTTGTTGTTTCATGTTTTAACAACTACCATTGGTGGTTGTTTTTCCCCTCGTACTTGCTTTTACGATTGTGACATAGATATTATTATAAACCTTCAAGTTTACAGCCCCCATTTCTAGTCGTAAAATATTTGTGAAACAGCCATCGTCGAATTCCAATAACTCATCCACGTGCTAAATGAAGAGCTCGTTTGCACCGTTTTAGATGTTAATATTGACGATGATGATAAACTGAATTGTAAATTTCGTTTGAATGCAACTAGTCGCGGCGCCGCTGTTGCCTCCCGTGTCGCTCGAGGGGAGTCTCTAGAATAATTAGAAAATGATGGCGCATAGTAAACGCCTGCAATTTTGCATGACAAGACTTAATCACCACGAACCCTCCTGTGCTCAGAATTTCTTCTTATATCAAAACTTATACTTTATGCGACACATTTATTTGCCTGTGAAAGAAAATTCTGAGCCGAAATATCAACATTGGACCACCCTTGCAAGTTATTTAAGAAAACATTCCAATAATGCCAACTTGGGGTTTGTCGGCGCTCCCTCGCAGCAAATATTAAAAGACATTTGTTATGATGAAAACAAACATATTTCACCAAATAGGTCGAACTGGCAGTCCGGTCGGCAAAACGCCTTGTAATTCTGAACGCCCACGGTTCGTGCGGTTTTAGGTGTAAAAAAATCGATTAAAGTATGGCGACACGCTGCGATCGATACATGATAATATTTCATCTGGTTTTTGACGGGTGCCGTAGATTCTATGTTTTTGTGAAATTCAATTAAATGTTTTATGGCGGAATAACTGTTGCTACGTATCACTTTACATCGCTTTTAACTTTTATAGTTTATTGTATTAGGAACTACTGCTGGAATGTTAAGAATTTACGTTGTAGTCCGACTAGAGATTTGTTACAACATTACCATGTCCAGGTTTACCGCTGAGAGCAGCCCGCACATAAGACAGCTAATGTAGAGGCTTCGTTCACTCAAAGATAATTGACCCTATATTATGTGTTCCACATTCCTGGGCCGTGTAAGCATTGTTTTCAAAAATAACTTGCTTTGTCCTTAGGTTCTATCAGTATTATATGATTTTAAGGCTCAAGCTGTATGAGCTAATACATCTTCACCATGAATGGCACCTAAATCAAAATACATATTACTCAGAACACTGCATAAGTGATTGTTTGTTTTTATTATTAAATCAGCTTTGTTTTTTTCCAGATTTATGGATACCGTTGACGAGTTCCTGGGAAAAGACTGTGGTGAGTCAAAATTCTATTTGCCCTTAACGTTAGCATATTTAATTTTGATTATTTTTGGGCCGTGGTCAATGACGGCTCTTATGTGCTGACTTAAATTGCTGTTGTGGTTTTCTCTTTAGTGGCCGTTCAAGTAAAGAGAGCCAGACTCGGTTTGTCGACCACAGGTAAGATCCGTTCTTACATTCAATCTAAACAAACGGTCACAATTGGGTGTGTTGTTGGTTCGGCGCACTGCAAACGCTCATGTAGGTTAAAGTCATGAGTCGGAACAAGTACACTCATTTCGCGTGGGTGAAAACTTTGTAGTGAGGTGTTAATGCACGCCCATCTCTTAATTGTATTGCTTTATGAGAAGACCATTTTGAGCTGATGGTTGGTACTCACTGTTTTGCCGCTAATTGTTATTCTACTTTGAGATTCCACAAAGATTTTGAAAAAATAGAGTAACATTCAATTATGCCACCTAATCTGGTTGCCCGTACAAACCTACCAGAAAATTCTGCCTTGTTTCAACTTTTACGTTAAATGCGGAAACATTTCTCATACTGTCAAGTATATCTTTCAATGCGATTAGTAAAAATAAAGTTGTTTGAATAAAATTTTGTCGAGGCTATCAAATCACTATTTTGAGTGAAGCAATAAAATGTTTAACAAATTAAGTAGCACCATATCAATTTGTTGTTTGTACAGTTAAGACCAGTGCTGTTAGTAAAGTCAAATTAATACAAGATTGAGCTAATGTAGGTATTGAATTTATTTAAATTATCTTTAGAACCTTCAAAGCTTTCACTCTCAATTAAATGAATGTAAACGTAGGTTATGAATCATCACAAATCATTTATGTACATATCGAAATTAATAAAAGGTAATTTAAATTTCATTGCATCTCAATTTGCATCACCGGTCAGTTACGTCATTGCGTCAACAGAAACGAATACGGCTTTATCAGTGACGTTCGACACAACATACGATTTCAATTAAAGGCCGCTTCGATTTTAACGAGAATTTTGATTCGTGTTCACTCTTCAAAGAACTCATATTCCTTTTCCGTTTCACCTGTCTTGTATGGGACGTAAGTATCAGACAGGTCCTCAATCTCTGGTTGACCGACGCAGTCAAAACTAGTAAGTTTAGTCTACACGTCCAGTTTATCGGCAGCTATGCTTTTAATTACAGTGACACAAATCGTAGTTATCGTCGGACTTCTCACGGTGCCGAACTCAATATTCCGAATGTTCATTAAGTTCTAATTACGAATGGGCGCCCTTGTTTGTCTTGCTCACAAAAACTAGCTTTTATTAGATTACGTGGGCAGTTTCAATTAATTGTGAGCATGCGACTATCTGTCGGCGTTTTCATTGGTAATGGCCGGTTATCGGTGTCGCTAAGTAGATTGAGTGAGATGTATATTATACTGGTTTGCTAAGGCTGGCGCCAGATTCTTGAAGAATGTAAGTTGATCCGTGCGGTTTGATCCGTTTTCTCAATTGCGATTAACTGTTTCTGTTACAAATAAATTAGGATTTATTGAAGGTTGGATTGTTATCTTTAAAATAAGATGATTGTGCGGAACGTTCAAGAAAATGACACCATTGGTAGCGTTCGGTGTGCCGCGTGGTAATGCGACGATATTCGTATTTCACTCGCTATCTGCGGCGGAATCGTGCTCGCGTCCTGATTTACACGATATGGCATGCGCGGGGAATGTTGTTACACTTGCTACTGTTTGTGCACCCCGTGGTGGTCGTAATTATGCTTAAAGTTTAAGCAAATTATCAGAATTTTGTATTTTGCTCTTCATTTGTACGTTTGTCAGCCCACTTAAGTTACGAAATAGTCTCGGTATATTCATTTCAACCAAATCCCACTTATTTTGTTCACTGGTATTTCATCAAAGTACATAAGAAACTATTATCATTTCATACGTCACATTTACATCGTTATGCATAATTTATCGTGCTCGCTTCGAATTAAAAATCAATTTTATCATCGACCACTTTTATCGATGTTTCTAACAGATGGATAGTACTGAAATCAATTATACAAGTTATCGCTATTATAAATGTTTTACAAGAAGTTATTTGACGTGTTGCAGATGTCCCACTGCCGGTTGTCGCATGCTTGATGGATGGATTTATTTTACTGCTACATAGATGACTTGCTTCTTTCGATGTTGCCTTGATAATCGATGGGGTATTTGCTTACTTTTTTGTGTTAGTAGTAGGAAAACTACTAGACATTACGAACTCTGTGTAAATAATTCTACTAGTGTTTCTATCTATGATGTAACTTTGATTTGACTTTTAATGATTCCATTTGGATTGATAGAAAGACAAAGTCTTCAGCAGTAAAAGGTTTTCTATTAAGATTTTATGTTTGTTGTATGTCTTGCATCGTAAAGAGAACACTGATAAAATAGCTTTCTTTTTATGTTATTGGGTTGGCATCACGTAAAAATGAATTTGTCCGAAATTTAGTTTCCAAGTTTGTTGATATGTGAGCTGGATATATCGTTGCGCTTCAAGCAGTTTACTTACTCCGAGATAGTTGTAGACAAAGTTGCACTTTTGGAATAGAACCAGTCGCAGTGACAAATGTTGCTGAGGAATCTGTTTGTCCGTCTATTTGTGGAGTGATAACGTACTTTAACAGTTGCTCATAATATTTTGCAATAGTTATTTGGTAAATTATTGTGTTACTTTTAAATTATTCTTTTGAAACACTATCTTTATTTATTGTTTTGTTGAACTCTGCGGTATTGTCTTCTTTGCGGTTTATTTTAAAAGTAATAAAATTTAGTTCCGATAAGTTTGCATTGTGTACGAAATATTCCATATGTGTTAGTATCTATTGTTCATCTCTTGTAACACAAGAGCCGCTCCTTCTGCAGTCATAATTAGCGTTTTCTTTAAGAGTATGTGTCGCTTAAAGATTTATTTATTGTTTTATTGTTGTATTTTATTCCGCAGGCCTCCAGGATACGACTACTTAGGGATGTAATTATTCATAAACATCATTTTATTACATTTTAGTATTCTTTGTTGCGTTCAAAGTGTTTCTTTGTGACTGTTTTCAACTCATACCTGTACTGCCACCTGTCAAGCTTCAGCGTTTTCAACAGCTACTTGCAATTGAAGTTTAGCTATATCTTCGATTATAAATTCTTGAAAATACCTATATTCATGAATCGTTTTTTAATAAGATTTTAGTATCCTTTGTTTTGTTAGAAATATGTCTTTGTCATTATTTTCCATCAGTCAGTTATCTATCTTTAGCCTTTCCAAACAGCTGTGGGACTGCCAAACAGTTGACTTGACCATGTCTGATTGTGTATTCTCATATATGTTACGGGCAACGTGATTAACTGGGCATTATTAATAGGGACCGTCCATTTTTAATAATGCCCAAGAAAGATGGGCAAAGTGATTAATTTATCACTTTCACCGGCCATTATTAATAATGCCCGACGGCACGTGGTCCATGTAATAATCCTATTTTTGTTTGCAAGGTTTAAAGTGACTTAACACGAAGCGTCTTTTAGACCCATTCGCGCCATCCCCTTCGAATCAAGGCTGTCCGAGTCGGGGTGCACCAAGTCCCGAGCTCGCTTCGATCGCTCTTGCACCCTTAGTCAAATTGCTGATTACCGCCTACCAAGGTAGCTCGACAGAGCCCCGCCGTTTTTGTTAACTTTTCATGAACATTTTGTGAGTTGAATTTCATTTACAAACAAAAACACTACACTATTAATTTGCCCAAGATACGGTGGGCATTATTCACAATGACCGGGAAAAGTGATTAATCATGCTGTTTTAATCACATTGCCCAAATGAGTCTGGCATTATGAATACAGACCGGCCATTATTAATAGTGTCCGGACTTATCAAATTGCCCGTAACATATATATATATATATATATGTTTTGTTCTACAATATTTTATGTGTGACCGCTTCTCAATCATTAGCAACTTCTGGAATTTTCTGTCGTTTGTGTTTGATAAAAATTCCAAGAGAAGAATGTAGAGCTGTTGCGACAATTAATATTCTTAAATACCTAATCAGTCATCTGATCATCACATCACAACCCACGCGTGGCGCCGTGGACGATGTGGCAACACGCAACAAGTTCTTAGATACGGTTTTTTGGGATGAGGTTTCATTATAAGCGATTTGATAAGCTGAACGTAAATCTTATAGGCTGGAAAAAGGTACCCGAGAAATGAACTGTCGTTATTTGTGCTATATGCGGGCGACATTGTTTTCCCCTTGCACCTGAAATTTAGTCAGTGTACTTTATAACCATCAGATAAGTGTTAAGCGAGCGATTAAATAGTTACGAAAAGACTAGAAGAAACTTTGAAATTTAAATTTTAGTTCTAAATTAAGTACCTGTTGTGTGATGTTTTTCTCGCTCATCGCTCTGCTTACTTGCACAGGTCTTATAAAAAGCGTTAAGAGCCTGTCTAACTTCGTATCTTCATAAACTGTTATCATAAAAATATCAATGTATTAATACGTAATAAGGCCTTTATCGTCTGAAAAATGTTGTTTGCGTCAAGTGATGTCTCAAATGAAGGCAACATTATAGTGTCCCGCGGCGCTTTTGGCTTGTTTTACTACTCATATCTGTAATAGCATAGTTTTAATGAATGTTTATTTGCTTATCGTGATTCCTAAGTATCTATTAGCGAGTTTATAGCTAACTTTGTTATTAGTCCGGTACACTCGCACGAGCGACCAGCAATTATGAATATTTTTTTTTGAAGAATAAATCGGTGCTATAGAATTCTTTGCGCTGATACCAGATTTTTGGACGTAAACTTTTCAGAAGTTTTAGTGAATAGAATAGTACTTTGCCATCATTTATTCAGTTTTTTTTTGTATTTCACATTGCCCTGATTTATTTACCTTCGCGTAAGTTACTTTCATCTGAGCGGGACCAATCGACCAAAGAGCCATTATTTATAATTGTAGGTAGTAACGCAATTTTGAAGCGCAATGTAATAGGATATAGCACAATAAAGAGATACCTAGGTCGACATCGTAACATTGTTAACACACCGCAGTCACATGGATGTGTGTGGTAAAATCCTAATAAGCCGATTACGATGTAAGGGGGTCGCGCGTAGGCGAACTATCGCGTATCGATATCGACTCGTTTCGTTCACAATGCATCGATTGTCGACAATCGATATGAAACACGATGCGCACACCTATTCGTCTCAGTTAAGTCATATATCATAGTTGATGTAACTTTTGTTGTGGAACTGCCAACTTTGGCGTAAAATGTAAGACGATTTCGGAAAGACTGTTTCTTGGGCAGTAGTTCAGCTTATTAAAGGTTTTATTAATTATATAGTTCTGTTCTTCATTAATGAGCGTAGTAGTTTAAAGAGCGTAGAATTTGTTATTGACGTCAAATAAATGTACTTACTGCTAACTAAAATATTACAGTTCAAACATCTTTAGCACACAGAAACATTTTAGCATTGTGTGCGATGTTAATTTTGTTGGGTTTTCTTATTAAGGTGCGCTAGAAGAGTTTACTTTGGACTAATCTGTGAGATTTTTGACTGCGGTGGGTCTTTTTATTACGCAATAATAAGTATTCATCAATGCATCGTTATTATAATTACGTAACGCCCTCTTTTGATACCTTTTGTCTGTTTGTTTGGTCCATACGTCGGAATACCACTGTTGTTTATTTTCTATCAAGTTTATTACATTACAAATACAGTACAAGCTTTCTATGCTAAGTGACTTGCAAGTGGTAACATGTTTTTGGGCTATTGGCTTGTTGTATTGTCAGCTGCGATTTGCATGTGAATCGGTGCAACGTGACGAAATAGTTCACGTTTGAAATGTCACCGAATGCTACTTTGTAAACCTGGAACGGCAGCACTAGTGTGTAAGCAACATAATACAGCAATAGCAGCTGCCTGTGTTGGTTAGTGAATAGACGGAAGTATGGAAGAAAGTTGGTCAGGCTCTGAAATAACCGATCTAAACAATTGTATATGAAAAGAATTGGGGAGGACTTTGTTCAGTAGTGAGGACAGAATAGGCTAAGAAAAGAAAGTTAGCATTTTGTATGATTCAGATACGAGCAAGTTAGTCAAGTTCAGAGTAGATATACATAAAATCTTATCACTATCCATAACCACGTCCAACTTAAAACAAGACGGTATTAACTCAAAAGATTTAACTAGCTGAGCCTACGCCGTTCATCTCCCTCATAAATATTATCTCATGAAAATACCTCCGAGTGAGTTCTCATAATTATCATTGCATTGTTTGTTTCTGTAATTGAAAACATGTACAAATGTTAATTAAGTTGCTGGCTAAAGCTTGCCTTGATGGATTGTTTTAAATGAAATTGTTTTTTTTGTCTGTCCCGACTTGGCATGAATTTGCATGTGTAATGCCTCAAATGCATTACCCCTTGGCCGCTCTGCGTGGGAATTTTGCATCGACAATAAGGTTTTTGCTCGTTTTTTGTCTCGTGCTAAGGAACTTATGAGGTGCATATGTAGCGGACAAAGTCAGGTCGTAATGTCTGTATTATGCTCGCGTACGCTTCGCGGGTTTATGATTCTGTTCGCCAATGGTTGTAACGTAGTCTCAGTTTGTCAAAAATGTCGGGTTATAAATTACGACTTTGTAGATTTTTCTCAAGAATTTTAAGAATCTGAGAAACCACACACTGTCATATCGTAGCTTTGAATGTAACGTTAAACATTTCAACTACATTTCTAAAAGTAATATTTAAAAAGCCGGCTTTGTGCAATTGTGTAGGATGTGAAGGTACATCTTGGTTGCTACTTCAAAGGTCTTCCTGAGGAAGTGTCAAACCGCGGCCACGACTTCCTCTCCCCGGCGCCACCCCGTTGCACCGCCCTCGCTTAGCGATGGGGTGCGATGGGGGCGGGAGTCAACGACCTCCGGCCGATGTTTGCCGTGCGATTTTGAAGACACAAACATGAGGTTTTCGTTTATTTTCCCCGGTGCGCTTTAGTGGCTATCGATCGTGATTGCATTACTGTTTGTCTTTTTGTATGATTGTTTTTCGGTGGGTTTACGTAAATTGTCGGTTTTGATTGCATAATACATGTTTTCTTGTTGTATAAGGGCTCTTCCTCCATTAAATACAAGATGCATCTGCTCAACGGACTGTGCCAGTACCATTCCATAAAGTCCAAGTATTATTTTTTTCCTTAAAACCTCTCGTAATACCCTCTTATTTCCGATTCCTTTAGTATCTACAATTGTGAAATGTTCTATCCATCACTGAACACACTGTCGTGAACAAAATACAAAAGTGTGTCATTTGTTACAGAAAGTCTGATCGGCGTCCATTGCACGCACGGTCTGAACCGCACCGGCTACATGGTCTGCCGCTACATGCGCGACCGCCTCGGGGTCCCCGCCAAGGACGCTATTAAGAGTTAGTTATTGTCTATAAATATTATCACATGAACTGTTTATAGCTTCACTAGTGCAATGGTCGCACGCTCCGTCACTGTAGTTTGTTATATTGAGTTTGCTATAAGGACAGGTGAAATCGTCATATATCTTTGCCTTGTTTTATATTTTTGTACTATTCAATACTTTTAAAAGACTTAAAAAGTTTTTTTTATTGGTAAAGCACACACGAATAATGACGATATTAAACCGGATAACCTTGTTGCAGAATTCGAGAAAGCCCGTGGGTATCAGATAGAACGGGAAAACTATATAGCTGATTTGCTAGGGACAACACCACCACCGCCAGATGTAGGCAAAGAAACAGACATAAAACCTGTAAGTAAAATACAGATTCCTTACAAACGATCACCACTCGTCGAAGATGAGGACATTGAAGAAGCAAATCGTAACAGGGATCGATATAACAGATACAACAGAGTAAACAATAGAACTGACGATAGATTTAACAGTAGGGGAGGTTCTGGTTACAATAGCGGTAGTCGGAGAAGTACCGGTAACGATAGCGATAATCGGAGAGATACCGGTAATCGTAGCAATACCGGTAACGATAGTGGTAAACGAAGAAGTACCGGTAACGATAGCAGTAATCGGAGAAGTACCGGTAACGATAGTGATAACCGAAGAAGTAGAGCAGATAAAGATACTAATTGGAGAAGCAGAGAGAAACATTCAAAAAGTGGTAGCTCTAATGACTACAAACACGATTACTGAAATTTTAATGGGAAAACATGTTTTGATACATTTTGAGTATCTGTGTTTACTGAAATTGAAATAAATGTGATTTTTTAACTTAATGGATTTATTTACAGATTTTTGTACAAATATTTTTGTATAGATCATAATAAGATTTTTTCAAGGCTCGATCCAAGTCTTAAATATGATATAATGACTGCATTATATACTCATTGCATAATCATATATAATTAGTCTATTTCTCCTCTTGATAAAAGCTTTAGTTTAACTTGGCAATATGTAAACTCTTCTTACAACAAAATTTATTTATAGTGATGGGTAACATTACAATAATTCAATTTCCTAGATTTACAAAACAGCTGTTGTACAATACATATGTGGACTGAATTACCGTCGTTTTATTTAAAAGTACCGTCAAATAATACAAAAAATATGCATGTTGTAAAAAGGACTAGAATGATATTCACTTTTTTTCCTTTTCTTCTACAACTACTGATTTTAATTTTTTTTGAATTCTTTCACAGTACACATAGGATGTTTTTATCTGTAAGTACCAATTTCATTGCACAGATTCGCTCTAGAAAATAAAATATTACATAGTCGTGGTTGAGGATCGTCATTTTCTCGTATCATAAGAAACATTATGTTTGTTATCTGCCTGTGAGAGTGATCAAACAAATCTGTCTGTCTAATTATATGTTGCATGAACTTGTGGATTTTGCCCTTCTTACACAACGCGATACTATATGACTTTGGTATCCATTGACGCGTGTCTGTGTACGACGAAAATCTATGGATTTGTATTGTGATAGGCGCCTGGATACTAAAGCCGTAAGGTATCGGAGACTTGCGTCGTGTTGTACGAAGGGGCTTAGAGACCGCGCCACTCATGAAATATTTTTTACTCTATGTCATTGCATTAAAAAAATGTAGTACAACAAATGTTACGTGTAGACCTTACGCGGCGCGGTCTCTAATATGAAAACCTGCAAAATGGTACCTATTTTTAGGCTATGAACCAAGGGTATGGTGTTAGTAAGTACTAACTGGGTTGTGCCTATCTGAATAGGCAGTAGCTTAATGTAAAATAGCGGTATTCTGTGGTAGAATGGAAGCCGATTACAAAATAGTTGAGAAAAGGCTAGACAGGTGATGATGATGAGTTGCATGTACTATGCGACTACGGTATGTATAAATCTGGGGTGAAGCCATGTTGTGACAAAGGATTTTAAAATGTAGGGAGCGCGTGCTTCCTACTAGAAAGACGATCCCAAATCGGTGATCTTGAAATTAATGAAAGGCACCGAAACAGCATTCTGTTTCTTTCTAATAGAGTGTCCATGATACAGTATTTTGAGGATTATAATAATAATTTTTATACTAAAAGTACTTATAGTATTCCGTTTATTACTCCGTTTATTATTTTGATTACTAATAATCCGTTACGGAATTTACACCTTATACGATAACCCTTGGTAGCACTGGTGGACTTCTGAGCTTCTAAGTACAAAGCCGGGACCAACTAAAATTATACCTTTAATGAGTTAATTAAAATTACTTTTTAATAGATTATTAATCATATTCGAGGTCAGTATTTTTATCCATAATATTGGTCTTATGTGGGTGCCTCTCTTTCTAAGAAAAATAGGCACGGTTTTAATGTTACAAGCACTCGCTCCCTATATTTTAAACTCCTTGGTTGTGCCGTCCTAAATGCTTATCTAACACTTGCACGCCTCTAAATAAACAATGATCACAATGAAAATAACACAATAGTGCATGTAATATAAAAATATATGCATATATGTACCTCATAAATGCCAAATACACCAAACCAGCCTTCAACTACACAAAGCCCAACCAGCACACCATCCATTTTCCATTTCACCCCAAGCACAATTTAAAAAAATATATAATTATCCGTTTGTTGTAGCTCCAAGAAGAGTATTAGGAACTTGTATATTAAATATCACCAATAATTTATAAAATTATAGATATGCACTCTGTAAAAACCTATTGGAATAAATACTATTTATTTTGATGTACTTCAGTTTTTTATTTTGCATTGAATAACCCAGTACTTTCATTCAAGAGTATGATCATTGATAGCACAAAAACTTCAATAGATTTATATGGTTTTTGAATAATTATTGTATTTTTTTTTATATAATTGTAATGTTTTTTATTTTATACATATACCGTCAATTTACTATAAAGAAATTACATTAAAGAAATTACAGAACTCAAACTAAAAATTTACAAATATTTACATATTAATATTGTTTTTTTATATTTAATTTTTTTTGCAAAAATCTTTGGTACAATCTATTGCTACTTTTAAAACTATGCTATCAAACCATTTCTAGATAAACATTTCAGCACGAAGTCAATATACCAAATAGTCTGCTTTTACTATTGGCACCTCTCCTGCGAGGCTAATTAAAATGCAAGTTGATTCATCGAAGTTTTTCTAACATTATTGTTCAAATTGAGGCAGATCAAGATACTCATGAGAACAAGTCTTGTTACGGTGAAATTGGTCTCATCACGTAGACGAAACGTGGTTTTGATCTTATCAGATTGCTGTGAAGATTGGGTGCCAGAACGAGTGCATCAGACGCCATGGATCGTTCATTCATGTTTCTACATTTGAATGGTATTTATGGAATACTAGCAACATTATATAGCGTGAGTGGAAATCTAAATCAATGTCTGGTTATTCCTTGTTCATATCATATCATTGGTCTATATTCCTGAGCTTTTTTTTTTAGCTTGGTATATTACTGAGCTAAGGTATATTAGAGGGCCAAAGTCTGCGTGGATCGCGGGACTTACGAATTACCGGGATTTTAGTCAGTACGAGTCTGACAGTCCCTCCCGTTCTGCCCTGGGTGGGATAAAAAAAAGGTATTTTTGGCATTGGGCCAGTCGTATCACCAAAAAACATACTTTTCTTCCTTTCAATATAAAATATGGCTATATTCAAGGCGTGGTACACACCATCAAACTGAATAATGTCCTCCATAAGAACAACATCGTAATCGCGAATAAATAATCAACTGTCCCATACTTTCATCCACTCGACTCAAATGTATGTTCTGTTCTAGATGGATGGCCCTTTGTGGAAAGTTCCTTAAGTAGGTATTTTGTTTGACTGCTCTCTCAATTATGTTTGTGAAATGTTTTCCTTCAGACAGTTTGAGTCACTAAACTGTAACCGCATCGAGAATCGTCTTCAGTATTAGCAGTATCTTTGAGTTAGATATAATTGTCATTTTTATCTAATATTATAATGAGATGATTTCGACAGCGTCTGTTGTCTTTTACTCAGATGACAAAGGAAAGGTGAGTTGATAAAATCAACAGTATTTTTTTATGAAAACTGCTGTAATTGTTAATGACGTGAAGCCATGCAACTATGTTGATTTCCCCTCCATCTGCTCCGATGCCCTTAAGATTATTTACTTTTGTTTACGAAATATATCGTGGAGGAATTCCGGCTATTCATATATACGTACGTATTTGGATAATTGTACCGAAATTTTATTACTGTTTATGTGACATCTCCGACCGTAAACTTAATGTGATATGCGGCGGTCGAATTTGCGCTTTATTCTGTTGTGACCACTGGAAACTTTTTAGTTTTATTTATATCAAGTCGTTATAATGCATGGTTTCTGATTATCGTGTTGTCATATTAAGCCGCTTCAATTACCGACGTGTGTTTATTTTCGGCTACATACTTAAATGGCTTTTTATACATTTCGTTTTTGTTAAATACTTTTAACTTGACTTCATTCTGTGGATATTTGCCTTAAACTAAATTAAATATTCATTCACTTCGGTCCGCATTCTATTAGTATCACAACACACCGGAATATAAATTGGGTATACCTTAAAAAGAAACCCAAAGTAGAAAATTAAGTTGCTAATACTTTGTCAACTTCTGCAAATAAATCAACGCAAAGATGAGACAGATAGTGCAAAGTGCGGATAGTTCGCCGTGACAGGGATCTATTTCTATGAAACAGAGTATTTTATGTTACGGAAAACTGAATTATGTCCCAGTGTTTGGTCGGCAACGTTCACTGATATATTTCTGTATTGCTTCAAGTAGTAACGCTCGAGGTTGTCTCTGATTTATATGTTGTCGATACGTTTGTTGCTTTCTCGAGTTGCCGGGTGCAGTTGCTTTTATTGCTCTATTGTTTGCCTCCTGGGCGTAGATTACGAGTACTTCGAGTAATTTACTTGTAACCACTGTGTATTGTAACTATCGGTTTCTAACGTTAGTGTTGTAATGAATTGCAATACATTCGCGTGTGGTATGACCCACAGCAATAATTTAAGATGAGAGATTGCGTGAAGAAATTTTATGTTGTGTTTGTGTCTAAAAATGGAGTCTTGAAATCGTGAGTGGTTAAACTTAGAACCTGGCGCGGTTACAGAGGATTCACACGATGCAATGTGAGGATCGGAATCGTTAAAATAGAATACTGTTACCCTTATCTTACGACCCAAAAAGGACGTAAATTAGCGTCGCTTTGTTGGCTCCTAATAAAACTTAACATCTTAACTGTTGTTATCTTATATTTTTGTTTGAAATCTTAACTACCTGGCTTCCGTCATGGCGTATTTCTTCAGGTCCTGCGGCTTGAGTGACGTGGACGACTATTTAATTTATGTCCATTACTGTGAGGCGTTTCATTTTAATGTGCTCGTTCATTTGGGTGACAGCCGGTGACGCTCCGGGCGCCATATTGATTGTTATCGGCTAACCAACGCTTTCAAACAGTGTCTGTAGGTCAGTTATATTGTTTAGATTTTTTGATTAAATGGAATTGATACGGTTGTGTTTAATTGCTTTCATCGAATGATGTATGTTTTAATTTGGTTTAAATAATAGGCGGTATTTTCTCGACGTTGGGCTTATGGAACACTTCGTTGCTTTTGAGGAATTTAAACCGCACATTTATACGTTGCATATTCTTTCATTATCATCTTTTTATCGTAGCTTTCCCTGAAGTTAGGAAATTCAAATATTACATAACATCAGCCCATGTGGTTTTCTACAATCAGTCTACTTCCAATTCATCCACATTTCGCAGTTGCCTGGAAAACACAAGATTAACATTCATAGACCGAAAAAAAACTCACAAGTTCATTATTCTCTATCTCCAAATAACTTAACAAAACAATAAACGTTCATCTAGCACTTATCAGATCCAACTCGCAAGAAGTGCTTAATAAACAAGCAGGTCGAATAGCTTCCATAATTAAAGTAGCAAGAACAATATATAGGGGCATTACTCTCGCGATCCTATTATCGGATCGATAATTCAATCGCGAGCGATATTGTCTGCGTGCCTTCGGGCTGTCGATGCCGACGTCGCTTCTGTGGTCAGGTCAGAAGAACGAATGGAATTTGAGGTTTGTGCATATGGGCAGGTTTCTTCTGTGAAGACTCGCGATATCTTAAATGAACTTTCTTTCTTTAATTTAGAAAAAAAAACAGTTCATTCACAATGCTGTATTTTGTACTTTTCTTATGGTAGTCAATCTGAAACTTGACATAGCAAATTCCGCCTTATCTCCACAACATACGTAATGCGCATTTTTCTTCTGTGATTAGACAACGCTATTCCTGCAGCCTCGCTTTAAATGTGAAGAATTTAGGAAACAGCAAATTACGATTACTTCGACTTGAAATTACGGGCTTCGACTTTGTGATAATATGAGTTGACCCTGCCTATAATTTTTACATCGGAAATTTAAGAATTTTATAAAATGCTGTGGAGGATGGACGGTGGACCATTGTCTGTGGAGATAATTCCGACTAAATAATGTTTCCATCATCTGGTGAAATGAACGAAATCTCTACCAAAGTCTTAATCTTTGACAAATAAAGCGATTAATAAACTGGATCGATAAAATGAACGAAGCCACAATAACATTAGGTTTCGATTTGAACACAATTAAAGGATTCCGCCGCCACGGCTATCAATACCTGTACTTTGTGACACTGGGTCATGTTTTAATTATTACCCTTAAGTTTAAGGAACCACAGATTGATATATTATCATAAATTACAGGTTCCGTTACAAAGGGATATGAAATTATTTTTAAAAAGATTATTATCTGTAGGGTATACAATGTTTAAATAAAGCCCTTTTATTTAATTGATAGTATCAGACCAAAATGTTTGACTGGAGCCGCTACTGCCACCCAGACATTCTCTGGGTCTTTTAATTTAAAGATTTTTCTCTTGATCTATATTGTAGTAAAATAGCCTTGACACAAAACTTCCAAAAAGTGGTGGTTTCTAGAACAATCTATCTCTGGTATCCCTTGCAAATGCAATTGAACAAAAACCGTTAAGAGTCCGCCAATAAATCGCTGTTTCTCGAAATTAATTGAGCATTATTGATTGACACTTAGGTACACAATAGTCTAGGCATTCTATTCCTCAGTGTGACCTAGAATGCGTCCTAATTACACAGATTCTCGACAGGGAAGCTCGATGAATTCCTCGCGTATGTGCGAATAAATATACCTACTAATTATTATAATTGTCTAAAGTCTATATCTGTTAATATTTAAGTAGAGGATAATCTGTCTGTGTGTTTGAATTTTTAAATAAGATTTTATATTTTTCTGTATGAGCCTTTAGAAAGCGTTTTGTTTTCAAAAGCCTTAGCCCTTTCGTACACAACGCGGCGCAAGTCTCCAATACTAAGACATCGGATGCCACATGAGCAAACTCGCGGGCAAGTGCTAGTAATTAATAATTGTTTGTTCAAGCGTCGTATTTATTGATTGTACGAACAAGACCTCGCTTCATTCAAGGGCTGAGGACACATTCTTGGAAACTATAAACGGTTGGAAACTTGAAGACGCCATTTGTTTTGTGTGTTCATGTCGAAATTTTCCTCATAACGATCTATTACGACGTGTTTGTAATTGTTGATGATTTTGGCTATGGAATGATAATAACAAAACTGATGTCTTCCGCTTCTGACTTCACCATTACATCAGCCCTTAAATGTAAAAAAAAAACCGGGAAACGCTTAAAGGTGTTTTCAATGCAGAACTTATACTTTTGGGACTTCAGTTGACAGTCGTTTTTATCCGTCCTGTCGGAGTCCAAGCTCAATCAGTTTTGTTCTTTTCCATCGGTGTGCAGGAGTTCTAGTTCCTTCTGGGTGAGTTCGCTCCATCTTAGGTTTCATCTCTACTTCTGGGCTAGATTGAGGTCAAGAGGACCAGAGACCAGAGAAGACCTATAGTAAGAATAAATTACATAAAAAAACATAAATAGCTGCCTGACTTTCGGTGTAAAGTTTAAGAACGTACATGGGTTTATCTACCAATTATTTCAGGTGAATTTATTTTTCGATTGTAAAAATAATCAAATGAGCATTCCCGTGGCTTTAATGGGACTTTCAGACTATAAAAGCCACCATGTTTCTTTACATGTCCATTGCATTCCAAGGACGCGATGTCCTTTTAGACAGTTCCATGACCTTGTACTTACTTGATACTTGAGGTCGACGATGAGGCATGTTCTAAGAACCTTATTCACATGTTTCATGAAGGTTAAGTACACGTCAAATGACTAACTTAAATGTCAAAAGTAGGTAGGTAGGTGTACCACCAAAGTGCATCAAGCAATAATAGGGTGATGTCATAAGGGTTCCGTTTTACCTTTTAAGGCGTAGAATCCTTACTAGCGATCCATTTCCGGTGACTAATCATAAGTTTGACTCATGTTATTTATTGAACGGTTTAATGCAGCCTTGTAAGTTTTAATCGGTAATTTTTCATACGATTTGGTTTTTCTAAATCGTTGAATATTAACTTGCAGACGGCGTAATCCTATGGTTGTCAAGTATTATAACGAGCCATCAAGGGTCGGCAAAGAACTTGGTTTTGTCTATCAGGAATTTATATAATTATGTCATGCAAAAAAAGTTTGCGATAGTTTTGAAAACTCGAAATCTTTTTCGTTACAGTAGATAAATTATCATGTCTTCTCCTTTTTAGATTCTGGTACAAAATGGTAGGAGAGTCAAAACTGTACATTGAATATTTTTTTTAAAGAATAGGGTTGTGATTTACAATCGATACCGAACACAAAAATATAGTTTTTAGAATTTATGTCTGTTTGCCTGTATGCATGTCCGGGATAAACTCAAAAAATACTGCATGGATTTACTTCAAATTTGGCACGAACATATAGGCTACAAATTATCACGCTATCACCTACGGAGAATGAGCAATGAACCTTTATTTCTTCAACGCATTCACGCAGACGACGTCGTGGGCAGCAGCTACTAAAACAATAAAACAGTTCAATTGTTTTTCCATAAAATTAAAAAAACCAACAGCTTATAGTAATGATCACAAACTTTTTTTGATGTGTTTATGTAGCAGCCAAGGAGCTTGAATTTGTGTCCGGTTCAGGCTAATAAATTCACCCCTTGGTAAGGGTACATAAATGTTTAATTATGTATTTATGTTGAAGACTCTACTGCCTCAGAAGTCACGTTAGTTGTTGTTGGTCCTTTGCCTGATCTCTCTCCGGTCGTGCTATTGAATTGCGATAATGAGGGAGAAGAGAGTATCTTTTTTTATCGTAGTAAAATCACTGTCAGACTTGCACTGACTAAAATCCACGGTGATCGTTCAATAGCCCTTTACGTTCTAGGGTGTCGGTTACCTGATGAAACAGTCCCGTCGCCCTGACAGGCTTTGGCCCTCTAATGGGAGCTCCGTCAGATTGCAGACAGCTCTTTGAGGCGCACGTGGAACGACGCTGTCTACCCGAGCATGGTTCATGATCGGAAGGCGAGTCACCCATTACACACCGTCCGCATGCCCAGAAGAGAGTATCTGTGTCTGTATACACACTACATATACACTCACACTCATACATGTCGTTGGCTGGTTTCTTGAGAGAGCTAGCCATTTTTTTTTTTTTTTATCGTGGCAATTTCATCAATCATCAAAATCATCAATTGCCCACCCAGGGCAGAGCGGGAGGGACTGTCAGACTCGTACTGACTAAAATCCACGGTGTCCTTCAATAGCCCTTTACGTACCAGGGTCACGGTAATACGTGAGTCCCGCGACCAGACAGCTGGCCATGGTCGAAATAAAGTCAGGAGGACTAATATTATAAAATGAGATCTGTTTACGTACTGATACAAAAACATTGGAAACATATTACAGCATAGGTACCTATTTTTATTTTTCCACCATTTTGCTATTCACAATTTTTAAGATTCTACATAATGAACGGGCCTTTTTTGTTTACATGGTAAAATAATGATCAAATCAGTTCTCCCACCCTGGGTGGAGCCGAAGAGACTGTCAGACTCGTATTAACTAAAGTCCAACGTGTTCCTTTAATAGCCTTTTACGTTGTGTACGTTACTCCAGCAAGAAAGTATCTCCTAGAGTTATATGAGTAGAACGTATAGTTTGTGCCTTATCTGCTGTAAATGTGCCTCCACATAAAAAATGTGTGCCCCCTGACGTTTCGAAAAAAAATGGAAAAAACGATTCTTGCTGGGGTAACGTTTTTCTAGCAGGAAAATTCTAAACGAATGATCGGAGAGAGAAAAACTGTGCATGGCCAGATAGCTTATATGTGTGCCAAAATGTGCCCCCAAAAATAAAATCTGTGCCCCTTCAGATTTTCGAGATATTGCATTTCCTGCTGGAGTAACGTTTTGATGAATAGTATATCTCTAAAACCATTGCATGTGACCCTGTAGAATAAACATACGCGAGTAGCTCTTAATGTGTGCCCCTTTGTGCCCCAATTAGATTTTAGAAAATATTTATAGTTTTCAAGTTATCGCGGTTTTATGAAAACCCGAAAAAACATCGCAGCGCCTAAATGAGACAAGGCATAACTTCGCTGAAAACTGTATTCGGTCCTTCTTGACGCTAATAATAAGCATACAAAGTTTCAAAAATGTTCATGCATGCGTTTTTGAATAATCTTGCTAAAAGTAAAAACGATGGCGTCATAACTTTGACGGCAAAATACAAGGAACTGGCACAATCCCAGATGTGTAGGTGTAAACCAAAATCATGTGCCTTTAGTAAAAAATATATGGTGAAAATATTGAGCTTCAAATGTTACGCATTAAGTAAATATAAACAAAAAACCAAAATATGTAAACAACGGCTGGTTATCCGACCAAATCTGAATGACTACTAAAAAGCGACGGATTCATACATATCGATGACCTTCTTTACTTTACTCACTAACCGGTTCACACTTGTTGTGCCTGAGTACACTGAAGTAGAAAAGTAATAACTAATAAAATAAAGTTATTATACATGATTAAGTACATTTATAAGAGCCATTTTCAAATAAAATGTACATGTGACTAACATGTTCAAAATCGTGACCAAACTGTTTTGTGACATAAGTACCTGTATTTTTATACTAATTTAAGTCACATTTATTGTAAAGCAGAGTTTACATGTAACTATGTCCTACTGCTCAAATTGAGCAGGGTCCGGCAGGGAGCTAAAATGCAGGTTTAATGATCAAATTCAGCATTTATCTATATTTATACTTTTATACTAATATTATAAAGAGGAAACCTTTGTATTTTTGTATTGAATAGGCTCAAAAACTACTGGACCGATTTCAAAATTTCTTTCACCATTACTTAGAGGGGTCTTCCGAATCCGTATAGGCTATATTTTATCCCGGGAAATAGATATATCTAATAACATAGCTTAAGCACCCAGTCTGCTGAGCAAAGGCGCGGGATGCTTTGAGGGAGACTCCGATATTTGAATTTGAAGCTCAATATTTTCACCATATATTTTTTACTAAAGGCATGATTTTGGTTTACACTTACACATCTGGGATTGTGCCAGTTCCTTGTATTTTGCCGTCAAAGTTATGACACCATCGTTTATACTTTTAGCAAGATTATTCAAAAACGCATGCATGAACATTTTTGAAACTTTGTATGGTTATTATTAGCGTCAAGAAGGACCGAATACAGTTTTCAGCGAAGTTATGCCTTGTCTCATTTAGGCGCTGCGATGTTTTTTCGGGTTTTCATAAAACCGCGATAACTTGAAAACTATAAATATTTTCTAAAATCTAATTGGGGCACAAAGGGGCACACATTAAGAGCTACTCGCGTATGTTTATTCTACAGGGTCACATGCAATGGTTTTAGAGATATACTATTCATCAAAACGTTACTCCAGCAGGAAATGCAATATCTCGAAAATCTGAAGGGGCACAGATTTTATTTTTGGGGGCACATTTTGGCACACATACAACATTATATTTAGTATATGCGAAACCTGAATATAGTTTGTTCAGAATCAGTAACTGATTCGATTCCAATAATTTTTACACCATGTTATATTTTTTTTTCAAAAATATTTTAATAAAATTTTATTACCAGTTAATTACAATACAATCACCGTACGGTTAAGTACCTATTGCCAAGCTATTATCACGAGTGTATAACACAGGGGACGCGGTTTACGCGGTTGTATCGCGAAATGAGCATGTTTTTTGAACGGACAACTAGGTAATATACATACTTATAACCTTGTGATTTTTTATGATACGGTTTTAAAATTTCGTACATAGATTCTTTACACAAAAATACTAGACAGGTGTATCGGGTTTCGCATAAACAAAAAATAATGTTGTATAAGCTATCTGGCCATGCACAGTTTTTCTCTCTCCGATCATTCGTGTAGAATTTTCCTGCTAGAAAAACGTTACCCCAGCAAGAATCGTTCTTTCCCTTTTTTTTCGAAACGTCAGGGGGCACACATTTTTTATGTGGGGGCACATTTACAGCAGATAAGGCACAAACTATACGTTCTACTCATATAACTCTAGGAGATACTTTCTTGCTGGAGTAACGTACACTTTTACGTTCTAGGGTCACGGTTACCTGCTTAGACAGCCCCACGACCCATAATTAAGCCTGTCCTTCGATTAAACTAAATCCTTTGTTTTAAAAGTAAATCATCGTGGATTTAAAACGAAACTTCGTTCGAATTTCGAATGTAATGTTTAGTTATGTTTCGTTCAGAATCTGCGATGATACGCTTTAAAATAAATGAGGTTTTTTTTTTGCGCTCACTTGGGTGAGTGAACATAACATAACGGCTAAATAGCTATACTTGCTGGACTTCTTGTCTATGATTAACTACCTTCATATAAGTCACCAAAACTATTATCTAAATCAAGAGATAAATTCTTAATAATATCGATAGTGCGACAGGAAGCGATTTATTAAACTTCGTCCGATCACAATGTATCGAATAAAAAGTAACATGAGCTTTGTTAGTGTCGCATCCCTTGTTATGATTTTTACTTTTTTTTGTTTTTATTTTTAATAAAATCGAGAGTATTCAGAGTTTATGGCAGGTGATATTTGTTGTCTATTGATCTTGTCTTGTATCAATATTTTAAAATAAGTTATACAATAAATAGGTACATTGGAATAGTGTGTTTCATCATGTCTGTCAATTTTTTAGGGACACTTAAAATTTTAGCTATTTTATTAAAGAACAAAATATGCGTGAATAGTTCGTATTTATTGTTAATGAAGGAAGATTTTGACTAATATAAAATGGGCTCGTCCGGGATTCGAACCCGGGGCCTCTCGCACCCAAAGCGAGAATCATACCACTAGACCAACGAGCCGCTTATTTACAGCCTGAAAAGAAACCTTAACATGAAATTTTAATATAGGAAAGATGGCCAGTAGTGCTATTTAGTTATTTTGTAACGCTCACTCAAGTGAGCACACAATAGACCTCATTTGTTTAAAGTAAATCATCGCAGATTCTGAACGATACAAAAAAATAAATTCTTAAAACAGAACGTTCCAAATTCGAACGGAGTTTCGTTTTAAATCCACGATTATTTATTTTTAAAACAATTGAGTTCGATTGTTCAGTCACTGGTGAAGAGAGTTCGGGAACGTTAAGCCGGGGCCACACTTGCGGTAGATACCATTAATTTATCGCAATGATGGACGTTTCTACCAACATTTAAAGTCTGTTTTCGCGAAAATTAACGTCATTTCCCGATAGTATAGGTACCGTCGATCTGAATAACATTATTTAATATGCAACATCAGTCTAACAGAGACTAGGAGTTGACCCCAACAAAGTATGAAAGCTGATGATGATGTTGATGTTGTTTGTATCAGACCATTTTTAAGAGTAGGTTCAATCTAAGTTCTTATTTTAATTTGAAATGTTATCCTTGTCATTAGTAAGAATAGAAGATAACATTTTACAATGTTTACGCTAATTAAATCTTTTATTTTATTGTGATTGCTTTAATGGCAATCCTGTTAATTGTTTATCCTAGTTTTGTTGTTTCATTACTATTATTTACAATTGAACTTGTTGTTTTGCTGGTATATGTAAGTGTGTATTTATTGAAGCCACAATGTTTATCAAGATATTGTTATTTAAATTTTTGTTTTAAGTGGACATGGTGACGGGGCCCAAAGCCTGCCGGGGTCGCGGGACTCACGAATTACCGTGACCCCGGTACGTAAAGGGCTATTGAAGGACACCGTGGATTTTAGTCAGTACGAGTCTGACAGTCCCTCCCGCTCTGCCCTGGGTGGGAAGAGTCATGTGATGAAATAAACAAGTATAATAAAAAAAAATGTGACATGGTCAGTAACACTTTGAAGAATGTATTTAAGTGAACGTGGCGCTTACAACAGTGCCAAAATATCGGGATTTCAAAACAAATAATAACATAGTCATTATTAGCCTGTAATGACTTCACTACTTCTGGGACATATGCCTCCTGTCTGTGAAAGAGGGTGTCTGTAACCGACCACGCGGGCCCAGTGCGGGTTGGTAGATGTCACATGTTTTGAGAGCAGTGGTGGTTAAATAAATTATAAATAAATCGGGGCAAATACCAATGGTCCACTACGATTAGTACTACAATTCAAATAAATCTTATTCCTAAAAGGTATTAGATGTTCTGCAAATATCAGTAACTGTATACTTCAATTCAAATTCCGGTTACGAAATGCGAAAAATAGAAATGCTGGTAAGTATAAAATCATGTTTCCGTCGGGAAAAATGTAAGGATTGCAAGATTTACTCGTATCTATAATGCGCAATCTACGCAGAATCGAAATTGAGAAGAAAATTATATATACTTGTAGGGCGTAACAAAAACGATTTTAACTTTCATTTTACTCTAAACATAATATTTCTTGGCCACACCAAAACCAATAAACCAACTAACCGACATTTAAATCCCATTTACACAATCATAAATACAAATTTTCCGCTTCACAAAAATCCTTTCATTGTACAGTCACACACATAACTTCATGCCCCACAGAACCGGTAAAAAACAGGTGTAACGAAATCCTCCTTTAATCTTATTAATAGACATGTAAATACCGGATACATTTCAACAGGTCAAATAAAACATTTTTCTTTTCTTGTCGTACGTAAAGATAAGTATAATGTATTGGTAATTAGGCTGTGAAATATTGAGCATCGATGTTCCCTCCCTTCATCAACGGAACATAATTCTTACTTTACGGATTTAATATTATTTATATACTATTTATTACGGATTCTAATGTTATAGAGATAGAATTCGGATATTCGGATCTGTATTATAATTAATTTCTTATTTTGTTGTGAAATGTGTGCTGATCATGACCATTTGCATTTGATTTAAAATAGTGTCAAATACCAGAGATACGAAAAAGCTTATTTATTAGCGGATTAGCATTTGCATATGAAAATGTTTATGTTTTAGTCAAAATAAAGACGCAGTAAATAAGTACGTACGGTCAGCAATAAATTGAATATAAGGCCATGTTGACAAGCCAAAATATAAGCTAGCACATAAAGTTAAGATTTAAATTTAAAAGAAAATATATATTATGAATTATATTTGGATTTCCGTTAAAAATAAAATAGAAATAAAGGCATGAGACAAAAACTAAGCCATCACTTAAATTGCCTACAGTAGTTTGCGCTCTTACTTATCTGAATAATTTTATTAGAACAAAAAACAGGGCTCGTCCGGGATTTGAACCCGGGGCCTCTCGCACCCAAAGCGAGAATCATACCACTAGACCAACGAGCCGGTTGTTTTCAGCCTGAAAAGAAACCTTCACACAAGAATGTAGCAGACTGAAAAAAATTGTAATTTCAAACGAGTATATCACCAACTTTTATTGTGAGTTATCTTTGTAAAAATATAGTGGAACATAAAAAATAGCTAACAAAAATGAAACCTGATTTTCATTGGTTGAAAAATCTCGTTATTTTTTCACTTTCACATTTCGCTCACAAAAAAGGTACAGAGAACGATGAAAAGACCCAGTGTCTTTTCATCGTTCTCTGTACCTTTTTTGTTATGAAAAATGATGCATTGCATGTGGTCTGTAAATAATAATTTGTAGCCCTAGTATGATTTTCCCCGTTTTTGTGACGTAAATGTAAACGGTAAATTAGACGTTAATTTAATGAAAAAATTAATTCCTGGATACACTAGAGGCACTTTTTTATTTACGTACTTCAGTACGCTATACATCTTGTCTCTTAACCTGGGAATCTACCTTGTCTATCTCCTGCTGTCAAGGTTTTCATTACATTGCAAGATTACAAATTTAATTACTGTTAAAACATCAATATAAGAAAGTATGTTGGAGCTTTTCAAGGGTGGTGAGTAATGGGTAGATCGCCGTCCGATCTAGGACCAGGCCGGTCGACTGCACGTAGTCTTGTACGCGCGCCGCAAAGAACCATGAATAAAACGGAAGTGCCAAACGCCTGCTATGGTCAGGGGACTGTGAATGTCACCGTGACTGGGGAGGGTGGATTTTATGTCAGTAAGATACTCCCTCCCGCTCCACCCAAGGCAGGAGGACTCATTTGATGTGTGTGTGTGATGAAACTTATTAGTAGACAAAATATTGTGTATTTTTGTTAAATAATGTCAGGAAACTGTTCACCGTTTCAAAATAAACAGTCTTTGAATTCTAGTGTCAGAGTATAAGCTCTATTGTAATAAAGTCAAAGTCTATTTTCCCTTAAATATAATTTCAGCAATTGCAGTGAGGATCACGGCGTATTAAACTTGTGGTGTTTTCAAATCAAAGCGGTATCCAACAGGTTATGGTCCTAAAATCGGCGGATAACAGGAGATTGGATCAGAAGGACAAAGTATAATTCCATATAATTCGCACTCAGTGCTTCTAAACATTCTTCATAATGCGCATGGCAAAAGAGTGGAACTCACTTCCCTCGTCTGTGTTTCCAAACGCATACAACCCGAATCTCTTCAAATTTAGAGTTAACGCTTGTTTACTCTCCCCAGAACTGCCCAGAAGCCTTTCTTCCGGGGAGTTCTGGGTAAGCTCACTCCATCGTAGACTTCGTTTTTGTAACCTCTACTCATCATTACCTTAAAAAAAATGGAAATCGCAGACTAGGAAGCGGCAAACAGCGGTTTGAGGGGCTTTTTTTTTGTAAATTGGCGTTCAGAAAGTGCTGATTATTACCAGTCTACTTTGAATAAACATTAAACAGATAATGTTATGCATACTCAAGTTCCGGTATAGTCACAACGGGTAGTCAGAATCTCGAAAGTCTGACATCAAGTCTGACCATGGGGTATCATGATACTCAGTCATGTGTTTTGTGGTTGTCAGATAAGCAGTCGTATTGCTGAAAGATTTGAAGCCGGCCCAACCAGTATCAAAGAAAAGGCCACCATGAAATAATCAGAAAGAGATGCACACCTCTTCAAATTGTTACGTGATGACAGAGAACCACAATAACCACTATGCATCCAGCCCAATCAAGATTTCGCTTTAACATTCTTCCTAACTTTACCACCAACTTTAACATTCACTCACAAACACTATCTCACACCTCATGGCCTCTCACACGTGCTATGCGCCTGAGTCGACCGCAGCTTTACGACGCGCATGCGAATTGGACGGCGGAACATCACAAACAGATCGTTCAGCATAAACACCCACCGTGGGACTTGACGGAGTGATGGCGCCGTAACTTACGGTCTACGGGTCTGCGAACCTACGTAGTACCACAGAATAATAAAGTACAGAAGACTAGCTTCATACAACGAGCGGAAACACTCACATATAGACATGCGCCGCAGCCAGTGCAAGCGTACTTGCGACTAAAGATTTTTTGTAGAAAGATTTATTCGATAGCGAGCAGGATTTTTCAGAATTTTTCTTTCGACAACAAAAAGCTTAACAATGCAGGCATTCATGCGTGAGTCTGTTTAAGCAGGATATTGTGGCACTGGAACACAAAGATTAATCGAAGAAACAGGATGGACTTCTAGTCTGTGTGTTCTAGTGCGGATAAAAATATTTAAAAGTGTGTACTTGCAACTGTCATTTGTTTGACATCTTCCAACGCGTGTCTATGTGTGTGTACGCCTGTGTTCGCATTCTGCATAGAGATGATTTTCTGCAACTATCTATTCTGTGTCGTCAAGATACATCGTTAAATACAGGTTTGTGATGAACATTTATTACTAGACTGTTGTAGTGTGAACGTTTCAACAGTAAAGTTTAACTGAAGAAACTGTTCGGTGGGAATTTTCGCACTAAGTTGAGCTTTGCCATGTTTTAATGTCTGGAAGCAGTCATCAAGGAACTTCAATAGGTCTTGCTTTGTCATTCTAAAAAAATGGCTGAAGATATTTGAGAGGCTTACCGTACTACTGTGCTTAAAGGTTTTGTTTGTATACCCGTACCTAGTTTATAAAATAATAATAAAATTTCACTATTGTAGGCCTCATACTTCTCAGTTCCTCATATTTGCAAATCTTGTACAGTCAAAGATATTCTAAGACTGTGACTACATTTTACTCATTACTAAAAGAGTAATTTTGTCTAAGTTTTTAGTTAGAATATCATAAATATGTTAATAACATATTTATGTACTGTTAACAATATGTTTTATTACTTCGCTAGAACATAATATATTTTTATTATGTGACCTACAGTTAAAATATGTTACGTACGATTGTGAAATGCTAACTTTGTACTAACTACCAAATGGCGCTCTAAACTGGAAAATGTAGTAACTACTAATGTTTATGAAAAGCTTTTTTGTTTATTTATTCAATAGGTTTCTAGCAAAAGAGTTAAACGCATAATGGGTTTCGCATTATTGCTGGATTTTATTTAAAGTTGCTGAACATTACTAAACTGCCACACACAGTTAATATTACAAGTACACTGCATGTATAATGTATAATTTATTTTAAACTGTAATTTGAATTCTAACAATGGTAAATTGTTTGTGAAATTATCGGTAGAACCTTTAAGCCCTATTAATGAAACATTACATTTTAGAGTCTATATTTGAAAGTGATGATTTTAATTTAATAATTAATTGATTGAATCAAGAAGACAGAAACTTCGCATTTTATGATTTTGCTATTTATAACTTATTAGAATATTCTGAGAATCATCCCGGAATCTGGATTTGTGATCTGTTGATGGCAAATACATTGGATGGATCTGTTATATAAATAATTATAAATATAAATAGATTTAAATAATTATAAATGGCAAAAAGTCAGTGCTATATTGAACCCACTTTTACTGATACATCTCTGCCCTCCTAAAGAGAAAACATGCGAGATGTAACGTATCAACAAAACGAAACATGTTAATAATATACAATATCGCGAATTTAAACTGCCTTTTCTTTGCTTTTATTGGAAACTAGTATATTAGAAACATTAACCGATTCATATAAGGCAGTTAATAATAAATCGAGGATCAAAATGTGACAAAATGTTACTAGTTGGTACCATCAAACGTTATTGCATCACATTTGGATGTCAGCCATAGTTACTCAGTTTGTGATGTGGCACTTAAACTTTTGAAAACTGAAATTACATTATATCCTTTAAGATTTAAGGTTGAAAGTTGTGGAGCTGTGGTGTCGGGATATGTGACGTAGTTATTTGAAATTAGCTCCATCAAGCCTGCGACATTGTCGAAGACTGTTTTATAATGTGGCCAGTGACACAATGTCTAAGTTAATTAAAGAAAAATAAATTAATAAGTATGGTTTTAAGCTTTCAAGGTTTTGACATCTCCAATGATTGTTCATTGAATTTCAATCGAGAGAAGAGGTATCAAAAATTATCTGGTTCGTGAAATCCACTATTGAGTATGCTCAAAAGTAACAGCCGGCATCATACTCGTAATAAAGGCTCCACAAAACATGGTCACAGTAGTGCGCGTAGTAAGAGATTATGAAAGAGGGTAGTCAGATTTGTCTGCTCCTAAAAAATATGTTCATCCACCCACAGTCCAGTCAACCCGCGATCATGGTGCTTCCAACAGCATCGAAATATCAGGAATTTAGATTATAAAATGTCCAGATTCCGTGTTCGAAACAAAACCTAACCGTTTTTAGTGAGGTCACTTGTTTGTAATTGTATGAGTGAGCGCCACGCACATATTTAAATGTTTTCCTTGGAGATGTTCACTTGTTTTCGTAGGAATCGAACGACGGGTGTAATTTTTCTACCGTGTTTTTGGCGTAAATTCTTAGTAGCCTACTAAGGTTCTGGATCGAGAGCTCAAAACAATGAACAATCACGGAAGATATCCCGTAAGTGACAGTTTCAATTTAATTAATATGCATGTAAGTACTAACATTTGTCTTCATCGTAAACATAGGACAACATTTTACGTCGATGAATGACATCTCTACTTCAGTCTTGCCGTCAGCAATCTGGTCGAAACGTCGTGGGTGCTCAAAATTTATTACGTTTTGTTTATTAATTCTTCTGTGCTTTGAAAACAAAAATCCAACTTATCTACTCCATAAGAAAAATAATTTGATTTTTCATCATGACTGCTTCATTGGTCTAGTCTAATCTAATCAGCATATAATGTTCCCACCGCTGGGACGCAGGCCACCTCTCTGTAAGAGGGAATGCACCACGCGGACTCCGGGTAATTTCTCGGAAATCTCATCCGTATCTGTATTACATAGTCTACACACACATACCACATTTAATTGGTGTTTAAGGGGCCTCTTACAGTCCACTAGCGCCGCCAATCGAAAAAATGTCATAACTCGTAAATAGAATCAAAAATACAAAATGTGGTCTGTAATTACTGTAGAAAAGGCAATAACGTAGTTTTGTAACACATTGTCAACACTTGAAATATAGCTGTTTAGCTAATTTTTTTTATTTGTTACAAAAACGGCCGTTTATGTTTAGAATGCACGATTTAGCTATATAAAATTACGTTATTGCCTTTTCTACGGTAATTACAGACCACATTTTGTATTTTTGATTCTATTTACGAGTTATGACATTTTTTCGATTGGCGGCGCTAGTGGACTGTAAGAGGCCTCTTAAACCGCAGAGACTACCTACATATTAAAATTAAAACTATAAACCGTCAAACTAATCCGAGATTACAGCTAACCAAATACGGTGGCGGCACCTCATTTCGTCAGCTCGCAGCTACCCAGCGGAAAGATGGCAATTTTGGCACGGCTTCGAACTGCAAACACATTGCACATGCATGCAGGGAACCCCAAATTGCTCCCTGAGACACCCTCCCCGCAGTAACTCATATGCTGTTCACGACATTCCGTGAAACGTTCATGTTGGAGACAGTTATTTAATTTAGGGAAATGTTGAATGTTTTCATTTGCTTCGAAGAAATACCTTTATATAGATTAGATATATTTTATTGGAATGGTGTTATATGAGGAACGGTTAAAGTAAAGAACAGGCACTGGAACGGCATCAGTAAGTAGAAATGAGTGAGATGGGGACTTTATACTTTTTTGTTGGTTGGGAAATTCTAATTAATATTTTTGCCGCTCTGTGGAGCGTAGAGAATAAAATAGATTATGGGTCTGTTGTACCTTATAACACTTACTAGAAGGGTTTTTTCTATGTAAATCGTATAGTTAGAAAATACGATGAAATAATATTTCATTTGTTTACCTAAACATTATCCGCCTTATTACAAAAAGGGGTTTAACTAAAAACCCAGGTTTAATCTTGTAAAACTACGGTTTAAACAAAGATTATTACAAATCGTGGTTTTGCGATAAACCATGGTCTAACAGTAGTAGCTGTCAAAGGTATGTCAAAGTTTCTCATAGCAAATTTTTCATTGTGTTGTAGTTTTTGTGTTATTTTCACCCAAAATGGATTGAAACAAGGTAGATTTAATTGTTATTACTCATTGTGTATTTAATTGTATAGACAATCGTTCAAATGGCGGTACTACAGTCGACGTTTTATCTTAGTTTTGTAATACGGACAAATTTAAACCATGGCTCTGCAGATAAGCCTGGACTTGATAGACCAGGTTTAAACCAAGGTTTATTTAGTTTTTGTAATAAGGCCGAATAAAGGGTTACGATAATTACACCGCAGTTTACCAACACCTAGGTAATTACAAGTAAATATGACTAGGTACTAGGTATTTAGCAAGAATAGCAAGTCACCATGAATAAGACGACAATCCTTAAATGCCTTAAGTTTATAATGCCAGTATACATTGGTACTTAAATAGTCCCTTACGCAACATTTAATTAAAAGTAACGACATTACTAATTAACAGTTTATACCCTGTAACCTCACAATACTTTTCCTTGATTATATTAATTATAAGTAGTTTGAACAGTTAAACGAATAAAGTATGGAAAATCATTAATCTATTCAAATTCTCCTGATCAGCATTTTAAATGCCAAAATATCTGAGTTACTAGTGTGCCGGCAATGTGTCAATGTAAGTGTCATCAGTCGCCTGAAATCAAAAACGCTTTATCAAATTTGAGTATTTCCGAAAATGTCCAAATTCCGACATGTACCGCAACATCTCTGTTTATTCCTCATGTAATTGTCGTAGTGTAGCGTATTGTCAAATTTTATTGCCCATATCAACTTTGTGTGTACTGTCAAAATTACTACGCAGTTATCGTCAGTTCGTGTTTGTCTGTCCAAAGTACGTAACTGTTGTTATGACTGGGAGCTGAGTTTCAGTATTTCATTAACTGTTTTAGTTGTATTCGTACTGCATGTTTGGGAAGGTATATACCGGAGAAATAGGCTAATTAGCTGCATCAATTAACGTCAAATCTATGTAAAGTCCGTCAGTTAGAGCATTAATCAATAAAAGATAAGATTTTTTAAATCAATGATTAGAGAGTGTTCAAAGATTTGGGGGCGGAGGCTCAAGGAGTCACAATCAGAATGCGCTGGAAATAAAATCACGTGTGACGTGTTGTACTCATTATTAAATTAGAAAAATGCGGGTCTGTTATTTCTTACACTACTGTCCAAAACGGAGTGTTATTAATAATTATTTATTTGAAGGACTAATTAGATTTAGACTGGATAACAAAGTAGTCAGAAGATGCACATCATTATTATTTTTATTGAACGCTAATCTTTCAAACTTATAGAGTAACCAGAACATATTCATTACGAAAACTTTCACACCCGGTTTATTGTACAGGAGCTTTGAAAATTATACTCATAGAATCTCAGAATTGCCTAACAAAACGTCATCATAATATTCCTTTCTAATTTATGATAACTCCGCATAAAACAAAGGCCTCAAAAGCAGTAGCCAGCCAATAAGCCAACGAGGAGATAATATAAGCGATTTCACCAACAGTTAATCACGTTCCTGAACTAAACACGTATTGAAGGCAATACGCTTGAAAAACATCGCTTTTTGCCACACGACGTGTATTATGACGATTATTTACGGCCTGCAATAAAACTGCACGTATGCAAATGACACAGGGAGTGATTCTGTATAGATGAATCTCGCATAGCGTCTCCAGGAATTGCTACAAACCTTATTGATGGCTAAAATGACGCTTTTGCTGATTGGTCTTTATAATTAGTTGAAACGTATACTCGAATGATGAGAATAAAATCTAAAGCTTATAGGCAGTCTTTTTGATGTTCTATTAGGCTTAAAGCGAAAATTTCATTTGGTTTTAAATTAGTAAAAAATAATACTTCACAAAAATGTCTATAGAAAAGCAGCTGATTAAAAAAAACTAAGATACATAGCTGGCCGGGGTCGCGGGACTAACGAACACCGTGATACTGGAACGTAAAGGGCTATTGAAGGACACCTTCGATTTTAGTCAAGACAAGTCGGACAGTACCTCTTGCTCTGTAACCCCTGGGTGGGAGGACTCAGTTGATGATTTTATCACGCTAAAAAATATATATACATAGCTTCATTACATTTTCTTTTCAAAATTTTTGTTGCAGTTAATGCTTAAATATTATCGCGCCAACAAATTCCTAGTCAATATTGACTGAACTGCCACTATTAATAAACAATTCTTTGGAACTTCGAACTCCTAACAATGATGTGGAGTGTTCTGAACGTCATTATGCGTCAATTCGTCTCGAAGCGTGGTTTTACGGCTGCAAGTGGTACCTCCGTGATGCCGCATACAGAACACGATTAGCAACATGTTCTACAGTCATACAGCTTCAGGAATGTGAGGTCACATTGTTTTCTATATTTAAAAGGCATTTTCTCTGCAATAAAAATTGCATGAGTGCAACCTTGTTGGTATTGGAGGTTTGTGAGGATTCTTTGACTGGTTGAAAGAATAAATTAGTACTAGTTAATATTTTTGCTAAAAAATATTGTCGAGAGGACAAATATTAAACTGAAGACGTAGGTAATAATGTAAATTAATTGTGACAACATTTACTGTGCAAAAAGCAAGAAAAGTTAAGTTCAGTATAAACAGGTATTAGTATATGTCTTGAAACGAGTTTGTGAGCTCTTCTATTAAAAGATATTATATAGGTTGCCAGTTAAGTATTTTATTTAATCAAAACCACAAATCATATAGGACCACATGAAAAAGAAAACAATAAAAAAAAAAACAGATTGATCAAAATCTACCGTCAACATAAATTACATTTTAAGATCAGCCAAAGATCACACAAGATTACATACATACCTTGAATACACTTGTTGATAAATCTTATAAAATATTATGTTTACGATATTGACATGTCAGAGGTAATGCGTAAGTCCATAATCGGGTGATAACTGTCAGTTTAAATCAATCACTCGAGTTCAAACCTGGTATGTTTTGATGTTGACGAGTTTCAATTTTTGTCTGTCACACCTGTCTATGGTTTGATGAGGCGGAAATTGTGAAACGTTATTAGAACTGATTCATTGTTCATTTGTTAAAATGGCGTATAAAATTTAAATAATTTTAAGTAAGACTTATTAGTATTTTGATTTTAGGATGTAATTGTGATTATTTTAGGCTTTAAGCATTACTGAAAAGAATAATATACTGAAAATATATAACTAACAATATACTGCTATTTTTAAATTTGAGACTTCCATTTAACATTTAAATACCTATTTACATTCTCCAACTAGCCAGAATTTGATGATAATAATTTCTAAATCATCTTTTAATTATAAAATACTAGCACTTTTCCTGCGACTTCGTCCGCGTGGGTTACGTACTTTCCTAATTCCCCCTTTTCACCCCCTTAAAGTTTAAATTTCCAAAAATCCCTTCTTAGTGCTCCCCTACATTATAATAGGAAGCCGTGTGCAAAAGTTCACATTCCTAGCCCCATTAGTTTCGGCTGTACGTTGATATGTCAGTCAGTCAGTTCTCCTTTTATATATATAGATTTTACAATGTACTTAAAACAACAAAATCATTGCAATATCCCTACAGTTTATCAAAAGCTCATTGAAAGGCTGTACCAACATAATTTATTACAACGACAAAACATTCATGAATGGAACAAAAATCTTTTTACCATAGACTACACTAAAACACAATATAGAAACTCAACCTGCGCCGTATGTAAAGAGTTGGCGGTGTGGCCAGTGGTAAAAATAAACTACCTGCACTCACATCACCTTCCAAGAACGTAAAATTGTAAAGTCAAACAAGCGGCCAGTTTGTTCTACAGAACGGACCAACGACGTACAATATTGTATTATTTCTGGTTATCACTTTAAATTGCCCCTACTTAGTAGACGCGTGGTACATGAACTTGTATTGTAAGCCTTAAAAGGAGAAAGTGTACTCACTCATATAATGTTTAGCGTGATGCTTATATGGCATAATCGTATTACTTATCAAGTTATTACAATTTATACTTAGCTGAACTCGTATGAAGAATCTTCAATACAATTCGGAAAGAAAAGGATCAGTGGCCTTATCACAAGATTTCTGCTATTTTAATTTTTACAGCGTACTTGAAGCGTATTTACTGCGTTTATTGAATAAGTGTCTCTAGTGTACGAAAGAACTAACTTTTTTCTTAAAATTAACGTCTAAGTTCCACTTCACGTCAAAAAAACGGGACAAGTCATAATAAGACCCTTGGTATTCTGTAAAAGTTATATAAGTTTTACTGAAACACCTGTATATTATTATACATTTGAATAGGTAGGTACTTTATAAATAAGTCCTTGAAAGAATTATCAAGCTTTAAACTAAACTTAAACGAACACTTCGATAAATTAGGTTTGCAAAACGTGGAAGTTTTCTTACATTAGTACCAATAAATAAGATGTAAATAGATCAAGATTTTAATAATTCGGCAATATAATTCGATTGTAATGTGCACTTTTGTGTGCCAAGAACAACTTGATAAAATCAGAGATCGATAATACTGATTAGAGTTTACTATGTTACGTGGTTAGAATCTGTTTTTTTTTTTTTCTTTTTTTTATATACTAGGTTCGTGATGAGAATCAGCCAACCTCCTAGCGGGATTGCTGCCCTGGGATCTGGAGGCGACTGCCCTCCAGCGCGTCTACGAATGGCGCGTGGAGGCGCAGCGCCGGGGCGAATCCCCGCTGCCTCGACAGGTCGAGGCGCGGCGGGAAGAGCTCCGGCGCGATCTCAGGGCAGTATGGAGGGAGCGACTGTCGCAACCGAGGTCCGGGCACGCCGCAATCGCGGCGGTAAGACCCCTCTTTGAGGAGTGGCTGGATAGGCGTCACGGCGTCCTTACCTTCCGCATGACGCAGGTCCTCACCGGACACGGAAGTTTCGGGAGGTTCCTGTGTCTGATAGGGAGGGAAGAAACGCTTGGGTGTCACCACTGCGAGGATCGTTCGGAGGACACGGTGGAGCATACGGTGCAGGACTGCCCCGCTTGGGCAGAGCACCGCCGTGTCCTCACGACGGCGATAGGCGGAGACCTCTCGCGCCCGGCATTGGTCGAGGCCATGCTGCGGGGCGAGACGGAGTGGGAAGCGGTCGCCTCCTTCTGCGAAGCAGTCATGCTCGTGAAGGAGGAGGCGGGCCGCCTGAGGGAGAGGACAGCGTCCTCCCTCCATCCCAGCCGCAGTGGTAGACGCCCACGGCGTCGGACGTCACAGGACGATCTCCGGCCACCGTAGGCGCGGGCATGCGGGCAGCGAGTAATGGGCGACTTGCTGTCCGACCATGGACCATGCCCGGGTCGACGGCGCGTTGTGTTCCACGCGCGCCTCAAAGAGTGTCAGCAAATTGACGGGGCCTGTAGAGGGCCAGAGCCTGCCGGGGTCGCGGGACTTACCCATCACCCCGGTACGTAAAGGGCTCGTGAAGGACACCGTGGAATTTAGTCAGTACAAGTCTGACAGTCCCTGCCGCCCTGCCCTGGGTGGGAGGACTCATTTGATGATTTTACCACGATAAAAAAAAAAAAAAAAGGTACGTGATGAGTTCATATTTATGGGACGGGTCCAATGTCGTTTGTAATTATTGCACAATTGGTTGGTAAATTGGATTAATTTTATGCTGTCTGGCGTTTCATAAGCCTGAGTTCGTAGAGAAATTGGATGAACGACATGGAGTCTACCTAGTCTATCGCAGCATGTGAGTTGTTGCGTTGTAGTTTTTATCGGTTTAAACTAGAATTTATTTTTGTGCCTATGTGTAGGAAACCTTGGGCCTTTTAATAGGCATGTATACAGCATCAATAAATTGCAAATTTAATTAGTCCGTCATTAAGAGTTTTTTTTTAATAATGGATAGTTTTTGCTGAAAACGCTTTTGTTGAAAAAATGCATATTCACAAAGATATGTATAATGCATCGAAATTCGATAGTGAAGTTTCGTGACGTCAGAAGCAAGTGAAAAAGGCAGTTGCTTGTGACGTATTGGCAATTTTAAAAGTGCCGTATCTTCGTCAATTTTGGTTAACGTAACAAAAGAAAAAAATATGTTTCAAATATTTTAGAATAGAATTAGTTTTTTTTTCAGTCAAATACCCTTGAGATTGAGCACATTTATGATCTTCCTGGGCTATTAAAGCCGGTATGCAAAAAAAATTTGAAGCTCTTTAAAATAACCCTCCTATCTTTTAATGAAATGATGAACCCCACAATTATAGAACTTAACCACGTGTGCTACAGTAACAAAATACAGCTAACTGACCTCCTTACATGAACATAAAGAAATTAGTCCAAGGACCCAATAAAAACTCTTTTGTATCAACATAACACATTCGCACTATTTAACATGTACCGCTACATCACAATGTGACCACCCTTTAAAATTTAATTCGCAAACAAAACGTCAATGGTCATTTTTTCTCATCCGGTGCCCATTCATGGGTCCTAAGCTTTATGGGGGATACTCGTGCGAACGTGTAATGACGTCATTGACGCTAATCCCCTGCAAGTGGACAGTTGGACACGTTTCTAACGGACAAAGAGTCCTAAAGATTTGTACGTGATGTGCGAAAAAGGTGTAACGGTAGATGAGGTAAAATGGGGTGTCTGATATCAATAGAGATGGACATCTTTTGTTTCTTTTTTTAAGTTGTGTAATGCTTTTTTTATAGTGCCAGAGTAGTCACGCAGTGGGTGCCAGAATACAAGTGTCGTTGCCGAGTGAGGGCAAGAAATCGCTGGTGTGACGGTTTAAAAGCGTTTCTGCGATGTTGGCCAAAGACAAGTATACACAGGAAAGATATTATGAAGAGACTTGCCCAGCAGTGGGACTACATAGGTAGAAAAGTATTTTTTGTGTCTCATGATACGCGAACAAGAGATTGGCAAATATTTTTAGTTCATTATTTGTAGATAGGCAGTTAATGTTAATTTAATGTTTAATTGTGTTCAGAATTTTAGCTAACTAAAATGTATGGATATGATAGTTTGACGAACCAGAATATTGATCGTCTTGTCACCATACAGTTAGATAAAAAGCTTATCACTGCTCTAATCCCGTTCCAAAACATTTAATTTTGAATAGTAATGTCGTAAACATTTTATTGGCTCATCAATATTTTATTCATACTCTTGCGACGCGTTCGTCCGTGACTGACAAATCAGTTTTAGCGTTTAGTTCAACTTAACTAAATAACAAGCGGCTCTTTTGATCTGAACAACCACTGCAGTGAACCAATCACAGTTATATTTATATTATTCATTTAATTTAACTAATCTTCTATTAAGTCTTTGGCGGTAACCATTAATTTGGTGAGGTACCAAAATATTAATTAAAATGTGTGAAATTGAAAGTGGATTTAAGTGAATTCACACACTGAATTAAGTTTGTAAATTAATTTTAAACGGATTAAGCACATTTCAAATTAATGTCAATGTATTAACTCAAAACATACGAGTATTAAGCATAATTGATTAAGTAATGGCGAGTTATACAGGTCAATAAAGAAGAAAAAGCTATAGAAAATATCAACGTGAGTGGCAACGCCTAGAACGCCTAGAGGCCTTAGCACAGCATTTTTTTTTATTTTACCGTACGGGGTACCTGAAGTATTAGAACTTTAATTTTATGGAAAATGAGAAAGCGCCTCTAGTGTACGAACGAAGAACTAATTTTTTACATCAAATTAATGTCAGTACCCGTTTATGTCAGAAAAACGTGAAATCTCGTAATAAGGGCTCTGAAAAGACATAAGTATGGAAAGTGAGGTGCTTTTGCATAAATGGATATTTACATAGAATTTTATAATTATCTTATTTATATTTTTCAAATTAGAACTGGGTGTTTTATGTTTGAGTTTAACTTTAAAACCTTTGTCAAACAGACAGGCGTGACGAATTCGAAGCGAGGCGTTTTTATTTGTAATGTATGGGATTGTTTGAATCCAGTCACATAGAAAAGCGAAAGCGATCCGATAGCGTGACCAAGCTATCGGACTGACGTTCCGTATCGGTTCGTTATCACTTCGGACTCGCCTGTCTGTTTCAACATCAACGATACAGGAGAAAAAAGACCGCCATTGTAACCCTTCAATTAACAATTTTATAAAATAGTTGTGTAACGATTATGGTCTACAATAAAGTATGTTTTATTCTATTCTAAAATCCTAGTGTGGGGCTGTGGGGCAATGATATAATATTACTTGCACTGTATATAGTTATTTTGCTTATTCTGAATAAGATATAAACGTGGTTTATTAGGGACATCACTATAACAGTATCGTTGTTTTTATATCACAACCAAATGCGGTATGACCGATGTACGGTCCGTCGGCTTTAACGATAAGGAATTAATTTAGTTTCCTTGTAGTACTTGGAAAACAAGGCAAAAAAATAATATGTAAATCCCAATAACACAAACAAATTAGTCCGTTATGAGAGCTGTATGTGTTCACAATAAGACATGAGTGTGAAAATAAGTCCTTATAAATAATAAATAAATAAATATTCCACAACTATCACACAACGCCATCTAGTCCCAAGCTATGAAGAGCTTGTGTTATGGGTACTAGACAACTGATAAACATACTTATATATTTCTACACACATACATATTATAGATAAATAACACCCAGACACAGAACAAATGATCGTGCTCATCACACAAACATTTGTCCTGGGTGGGAATCGAACCCACGACCTCCGGCATAGCAGTCAGGGTCACTAACTACTAGACCAACAGGCCAGTCAAATGGGTTTGTAGAGTCATTATGGGTATGTAGAGTTTTTTTTGTAACGGCCTACCACGTCAATCCGGCTGTACAGTAAAATAACAAAAAAAAAAAGTATTTTTTCAAACTGACGAGATGCTTACCACGCTTGATTCCGTCTTAGCCCCTTCGTACACAAGGCATCGCAAGTCTCCGATACCTTACGACTTTGTATCCATTGACGCGTGCCAGTGTACGAACCACTATGGATTTGTATTGCTATAGTCGCTTGGATACCAAAGTCGTAAGGTATCGGAGACTTCCGTCGCCTTGTGTACGAAGGGCCTTAGAATTTGCAAAGAAAATAAACAGAAAAGAAAACTATCCTAATTAGAACGTAGACCCCCTGATTATGTTTTATGGTCTAAAATTCTAAATTACCATCATGACCTATTCTTCAAGTAGTTAAGAAGTATACTGCTTTTTTTTTTTTTTTTTTTTTTTTTTTTTTTTTTTTTTATCGTGGTAAAATCATCAAATGAGTCCTCCCACCCAGGGCAGGGCGGGAGGGACTGTCAGACTTGTACTGACTAAAATCCACGGTGTCCTTCAATAGCCCTTTACGTACTAGGGTCACGGTAATCCCTTGGTCCCGCGACCCCAGCAGGCTTTGGCCCTCTACAGGCCCCGTCACTATGCTGACACTCTTTGAGGCGCGCGTGGAACACAACGCGCCGTCGACCCGGGCATGGTCCATGGTCGGACAGTGAGTCGCCCATTAAAGAAGTATACTGCTGGAATAAAACAGAAGAATTTAATCAATTATTGTATTATTCATTCATCACTATCATTACAATCTCCTAACAAACTGAGTCGTGGGTGACACGAAAAACACACGCTTGTGGCGTGGAACAGAATGGAATATTTATATATTTGCATAAAATGTAGGCTTTTTACAATAAGATGGATGGTTGGTTGTTTAAACAGTCATTGTACATTCTGCCATATTGGTATGCGAACATTAATGAGGTACTTAGTTATTTTAACGGGGTAGTTAGTGGAGTTGCGGTAATCAACAAATTAAATAAGTATTCATACAATACAATAAATCACTCAAATTGAATTTTTGTTCCCTATGTTACATGTAAAATACTAACAGTGAAAATCAATTAACAAATCTATAACGAACTAAATCGAACAATCCAAACACATTGAAACCTCATAACCCATTTCTCTCCCATGAATGAATACTAACATCCACCAATTCACCCAAAAATAGTATACAGCGGCCATTGTTACTTAATACAGATGTCATTAGTATAAACTACCCCAAATAGGAGGTAGGGGAGGTGGGGGGTTGTTCGCCGTCAATGGAAAGTGTGTCGGGATCCGAGTCGCGGCGACGCCATCGCTACGCTCGCATACACAGCATGTTTAAAGAGAAACGTTTTAGCTTCAGAAGCTTAGAATTTGAAAGAAAGAATTTTAAAACACTTTGAGTGTAAAAGGAGTTTTAGATTTCTTAGTTCTTGAGTTGAGGTTAAAAAGTTAACGATAACTGCATGCGAATGGATTGTAATAGCTCGAGTTCTTGCTTTTTGTAAGTATGACATATATTTTGACCATCACCGCTCGCATTATGAGGAGCTCGTGGCGAAATAAATATAGCCGCACAGGCCGATCTTCCGGGTTAAGTCGCGCTTGCCGAGGTTGGTCTGTGGATGGGTGACCATCTGTCTTAGCGAGTTTCCTCCGTGCCTCGTAAAGCACGTAAAGCCGTTGGTCCCGGTTGTCATTTGTAGATCTTTGACAGTCGTTACTGTTAGTCAGAAGCTCTAAAGTCTGACAACCAGTCTTACCATGGGGTATCGTATTACCCAGTTACTGGGTTGTGAAGGTCCGACAGGCAGTCGCTTCATGTAAAATACTGATATCCAGCTGCATCTGGTTTGACTGGAAGCCGACCCCAATATAGTTGGGAAAAGGCTAGGCGGATGATGATGACCGCACGGTAAGATTTGAAAGACGTTTTCAAATCATCGGGCGAGATAGTGGTCAAAAGCGAACCTATCGTTACATAAAAAAAAACGACGGGTTACACTCTGGGAGTGCCGGCAGAAGTGAAAACTTGAATAGTAATAAACACACACAAACATTCGCGCAAGCGCCCTGCGCCGTCTTACGAATTTTCGATCAGGTCACGTGTCCTGACGCGAATTTAACATTTTTTACCCATTTCAAAAAAGTGCACAACGCCGCTAAAGATGTTTTCACTTCAAAAAAACATGCTGCAATGTGAGCTGGATTATGACTGTTTCCTATTACGAAAGGAGGCATGCGTCCCATAAGTGGAAACAGAAAAGGCTGACTGTATTAATAATTTCTTTGTATACATATGTATGTGCGATTTAGCTCTTACAGTTTGCTGGTTGAAGTGGCAATAGACAGGCCATATCGTTTGTAGAACTGATAACCGATGGGGAAACAAAAGTTCTTGCGTGGTAACCACGAAGCGGTAGCCTAGCAGAACTCTCACTAGGTGGACCGGCGTGGTGGTCTATGGGAGGTATTCCAGTTGAAGATGATGCTGATAAAATCTAGATTATTAGGTCTCACGGCGCGTTGTGTTCCACGCGCGCCTAAAAGAGTGTCAGCATAGTGACGGGGCCTGTAGAGGGCCAAAGCCTGCCGGGGTCGCGGGACTAACGAATTACCGTGACACCGGTACGTAAAGGACTATTGAAGGACACCGTGGATTTTAGTCAGTACAAGTCTGACAGTATGGGGTGGGAGGACTCATTTGATGATTTTATAACGCAAAAAAAAAAGATTATTCGGTCTCACTATGTTATTCGGTCTAGTGCTGTCCTTATAAACCGTTTCCTACTCTCATAAATAACGCAAAAACAAAAACACATCAATTAAAAACTTCCAAATGTCAACCTTAGAAAGTTACCCTACATCTTTGACAGAGAACACCATATAGACAAGTTTCAGTGACTTCCACGCAGTTTTCAGTGCGTAGGCGACGGCGCAAACACATTGGTAGTATAATAATACCGCTTAGTCACCGCTCATGGGGAGGCGCCGGCCGGCCTTGTGACGTCACAAACAATATCAGACAAACGTAGAGTTTGGGGGAAGGGGGGAAGAAATTTGCTTACTGTTTTTGCGGTAATTGATAGTTATTTAGGTTAGGATGTGGGCGTAAATTATATTCTTTTTCTAAGCGTGTCGATGGCAAAAAAGTTTATATATAACTTAGACCTAAAATTCTGTTACGCAAAATTGTACTTGATTGATGTAGTAGTAAAGTCAATAATAGTTTGTAACGACTGTTTGTTTGTGTTTTATCGGAATGGTGGATATTTGGAAGCATATCATTTTCGTATGTAATATTCTTCTTTTTTGGACAATTGGACAAAAATTTAACTCTCCTCAGTTTCATAATCTTCTATTAAAAAAAAATCACTCTTACACACGGTTTTAGTGAGCTAGATAAAGTAGCAATCGTTACCAAAGGTCTCAATCCTACAATGTCTTCTAAAAAAGTTTCCGGTACCATCCGTCACTTCCATATATAATTGAATTTTCCGGTATCGTCAGCGCCTATAGAGTTTCTGTTTGTCCCCCAGAATAACTACTTATTACATCAAAACCTAGCTTTTATATTTTTATGATTTATGTTAATCACATAAACGTACACCACACTGCAAACGTATTATATTTACCTACATTATTAATGAAATCATCTCCTTGATATTTTATTGCACTATAAACATTTTATTGTCTGTTTTCGCGTGTTTCCTCGTACACTACTGTGTTCTAGTAAATCGTAAACATTGTGTTGAAGTAGATTTATGTTCTAATTTTTGTAGCGATTGTTTTTTTAAAACTTTATGGGTTCATTGTTTCTTACAACATTGGAAAGGGCGTTAGCGCTTACTATTCTATAATGAACTGCTGTATGAAAAGTGACCCTAAAGATTATAAGGTTAAGATCTTTTATTGATCTCTCACTCCCAATTTTACTCAGGTCTGTGATGGGTAGTCGGTGCAATATCTGCATTTGTTTTCTGTAATGGTTTTCTAATAAAAATAATTTAAAGAAGTGAGCTCACTTGATTATGGAGGCCAAAAATTTAGCTCCTTTGGGTAAATAATGCGCTCAAGAATGTTTTCCTTAATAAATAGATGGTGTTGTTCGCCGTGTGGCATGTTGCACCATCTTGTTGAAACCAAAACTCTTTCATATCAATGTCATTCAACTAACGTGTTAAGAAGTCAGCAATCATAGTTCTCCGTTGACAATAAAATCAGAAATGGCAAAATGTACTGACTTCAAATCAACCGTCAAATTGACAGTTTGTAGAATGAAACTTTGAAAAATCAAACCTCTGAAAAAGCATCCTTTATGTACTTCAGCAATCAATAAGAATTAATGCTGACCCTAATATAACAAGAAAGTACTGCACAAGAAAAAACGTGTCTCAATGAGCACTTCAACGAAACACAAGTCAAAGAAAAATTCATAAAAAAAAATAAAAACCAACTATCTCATTACAATGATTCACCAAATACTTCCTTCCTTAATAAAGAAAAAAAGTAATATAACAATTCACCACATTACAACAAAATCTGCCAGTAACCTCAACGGACCATCACACAAACTGAACTTTCAGTAAAACGATTCCGCCATTGTTGAAATATCTTGTCCCTACCAAAGAAGTCTGTTACATTATTTTTGTCACCCTTAACCTTTGGAAGATGGTTAGGAACTCGGGACAGACAAACCCACGCCTCCGCCGCCTGTACATTTGGCTACCGGCCAGCACCATACCATGAAACCAACCATGAATGTTTTGTAAAAGACCTTTAGGCTGATTTTCGTCTAGATAGACTAGATTATTTAGTATTTAATCCTATTTCGCTTGTTTATTAATTGTTTACAGTATTATGAATGCTAGAAGGTACGATGGGTTTACCATGTTGGTCTCAATAAAATCCCTAAACCGATCGACTGCTGCGCAGTATGTCGCGGGTTCGATCCACGCACGGAACAAATATTTGTTCCGAGTTTGGGTGTTTGTGAGTTTTTATGTTTGTTAACCTTAAACGCACCCGCGATACAGGAGAAATAAGTGTGGGGCACCATATTAATAATATAATATATATTCGCATGTCTTGTTTCCATACATAAATTAAATCAAGCTTTTTCAATGGGGGTAAGCAAAAACTGCAGAACTCCAATGCTCCTGATTCTTATGTTCTCTTTTTTTTTCTCTTATCCACGTTCTTTCACAAGTCTTGTTTTCGTATTGTGCATTTAGAAAAACTAAAGGAAGGTTACGTGTTACGATCCTTCATACGAATCCGAAGACCGGAGTAGATAGATTGATTTGGGTCCATAATCTGAAACGTATACATATATAATAAGTCCATATTAATAATAATAATAATAATAATAAGCTTTATTTGTTCTCACAGTATAAAACCTTAAGATTACCTTACATGATTACAATAATTAACAGTGATCGTGGCTTTATACTTAAGTCACAGAATGGGTCGCAACTGGCAACTTAGCTAGGTTACAGAGTAACCTGTGTTAAAGAAACCAGTCTCATTAATGTATATGTATACGTTTGATGCCTCCGGGATTCCGGGGCTTTAATTGTTAGGAACATGTAGGATGAAGAAATATTGCCCGCGGCTTTGCCCGCGTGCAATTCAATTCTGTAGTACTGAAATTAAATCCCGCGAAAAAGGCTTATCCATGTTATGATTTCTATGGAAGTCCGTGATACAAGTACATAAAATCAATCTACCTACTCCGGGCTACGTTCATAACACATACTTAAACACCTAAGGATTCATTCAAGGTGAGAGAAATTCTAAGTAAGCAAGTTACACACTGAAGAAAATCGTTTACATAATATCATACACGGCGCAAACTTCGTAGTAAACGTTCTACGAGATCTCGTAGCACGTTGTATCTTTTTATAACTGAAGTGCTGTCGTCCCGGTCGCGGGACTTACGAATTACCGTGACCTCGTTACGTAAAGGGCTAGTGAAGGACACCGTGGATTTTAGTCAGTACAAGTCTGACAGTCCCTCCCGCCCTGCCCTTGATGGGAGGTGGTCATTTGATGATGTTACCACGAAAAAAAAAACAAGTGCTGTCGTCCTTATAGGTAATACTTGTCTCATATTTCTAAAAACGCTTTATGGCTATTGAACACGGCCCTCTAATAGTTTTCATATATAATTCGTTCACTCAGGTAAAACGACGTTTTGTGGTTTTCAAAAAAAGGGATGAATAGTTTGTCGAACTTAAAATATTGTTTAAAATTTATCTTATTTCAACTTGAGACACTAGGTCACGGGATTGTCTTAAAAAGATACCGTCGTCATGGAATGAAAAGCCGAACCGTAGGAACAGGGTGAATGTAAGACTGACTGACTAAAAACTAAAAAAAAAGAATACGAATTGGTAAAATATTATTACCTAATTGCTATAACTGACTGCATAATAAATTAATCCTTAAGATAAACTTTTATTCTTTTGAAAGATAAACGAGACTTAAAATAATCTATGCCCCAGAAAATCAAAAAAAAAATCTAGCAACCAAATAACATCCAAATTAATTAGCCCAACGAATCTGATATCTTCAGCAAATAGTTTCACTAAACTTGCCATTGAAAAGGTCATCACATTTAATTTCTCGACCTTTGACATTTGGTTGTATTTTCTGCCCACATATTGAAGAGTTGGCAACGTGCCAAGTATTTTGACGTAGGCATCCCTTGGACATGCCCATTCATAATTTTCTTTTGCGTGGGAACACTGGCTGGATGACTTGCATGATGTCATTGAACATAGTAATTTATTTTCGCAATAAAATCTGCCCACATATGACATAATAATTTGTGATATAAGATTTCACACAGTATCCACGTTTTCGCTCTGATAAAAATTGCGAACCCCTACTTTTAATGGTGTCCCGGTGCTAACGGCTCCTATTCAAGAGTTTTAGGTCATGGGTTTGAACTTAGCCAGGCGCATTGCTTTGTATGATTTAGTTCATCACCACTGTTCTCAAAACGGCGAAGGAAACCGATATATTCTAGATCCAAATTTGAAGACATGTGATCATCTGCCATCCCAAACTGGGCCCGGCCCGTATTTCCAACATACTCCCTCTCACAGAGAGTTGGCCTTTGTCCCAATTGTAGGAACAATATAGGCTGGTTATGCTAAGGGCCAAAATAAGTCCGCTTTGGACGATAAACAACTATCATGAGGCGTTTGACATCTGCATCTGTAGAAGTCGCTATGTGATGACCTTGACCTTGACAAATGACCATAGCTGTCAAAAGTGTCACGTGATATGACAAGAAGATCTTTAGGCCTGTATTTTGCCCGCCATTTTAAGTTAATCATGAAATTGCGTAATAGGTTTATTATTTCGACTTAAGACGAATAAAAAAATGCATTATGAAGCAGCTGTATTAAGTTTAAACTAAAACAACTTCAATGGTTTCGAGCTAAGATTTAATTAAAAGATTTTCTATAAAATTTTCATTCGAGCACAAGAGGCATTTAAAGTAAATACATTCAAATACGGCCGTAGAATTGTATAAGAGACCCAGTTAGCAAATGAACCGTCTGTATGAGACACAGAGTAGGTAAATAAAGGAGTGATTACGATCATATTTATTTTAAAGTCTAATAAAATTAATCAGTCTAATCAAGGAGTACCGTGTCAGATTAGATGGAGCGAGCTGTCGATCCATGTAAAATACTAGTATTCAGCTGTATTTAATTAGTCTGGCAGCCGACCTAAAGGTATTTGCACTAACGCAACGTAGATGAAATCTCCCTTGGAACTTCTGAAAAGCGCATGGGGGAATGAAACGTTTTAATTAGAAATTCAATAACCGTATGCAGTGCTTATATTAATATCTTACGCGCTGGTACCGTGAGGGTTATTTCTCCCTTTATTACTACTCTGTGGTTTGCGGGTTCATCGCATACGAATTCAATTTATGCCGACCGCCAATCGGGAATTGTATTGCGCACATTTTGTTCGTAGCTTTGTTCATTTACGTAAACGCTGACGGCGTTTTTTTCGAATATTATTTCGTTTTTGAATTTATTTGTGTAATGGATTTATTTGCGTAGAAGTTTCATGAAGTATTCGTTCTTTACGTACGCAGCTAGAATTATTATATACAGTTGTCATTATATTGCGGGATCTGTTACTGTAGCAATCGTTCCATGTAAGCGAATACATTTTACCACGCAAAACAATTTTTATGACCCGTCATCCATGCAAAAAATATAAACCTCAAAAACAATTCTTTGCCATGCATATATAGAGATACAGATTCGCGAAAGATTTGAAAAGTTTCTATCGAGATAATACAAGAAGTCGAATAAAAGGAGGTAGAAAACAATAGCCGAATATATCCTGGAATTCGAAGTCAATGTCTGAAAAACAGGAAATTTGAGACTGGCGACGAATAAAAATAAAAATATGACGTTGAATATTTCGGAAATCGAATCACACGCGCCATAACATGATTTGTTTGGGAGCGCGCACCTGTTAAATGCTGACTCTGAGATTTTCATGACACTGGCATTTTTACGACTACGTTGGATTATGATTAACGAGATACCTGCCATTTTTATGGGAGATTACTTGAGCAGTAGTTAAGTATGCCCAGAATTCAAAAATATGGTTTGACGGAAGCGTATATGTGAAAATGGAACTCCATTTGAAAACTTCATGTATTCGTTATTCGAAAAGTTTTTTAAGCTGAAACCCAACAAATGATGACACACCATTCGCTACTAAATGTCTTTTTAAACTAAATTGAGCCATCTCAACAGCTAAAACTTAGAAACATTTAGACCAAAACCCGATATACTTTTAAAAACAACCCAACTATTTTCAGCTCCGTCTTACAATGTAAGTGGGTAACTTCTTATTTATCGGCACCTGACAAAACTTCCCCGGTACCACCGCGGTGCAATAAAAGACTATTTTTAGGAAACCACGAAGCACTGGCTGAATGTATTTTTCTGTTGACGTAAGCGGGGAATATTTCCACCCTGAATTATGATCACCGTGTTTTCAGCTCGTCTAGTTTTATCACCAGGTTGTAATAGCAAGCTTGAGTTGCATGTCACTGGAGTGTTTTCACAACATTTGCTATATTTTAATTTCATTTTTTTTTATCGTGGTAAATTCATCAAATGAGTCCTCCCACCCAGGGCAGAGTGGGAGGGACTGTCAGACTCGTACTGACTAAAATCCACGATGTCCTTCAATAGCCCTTTACGTTCCGGGGTCACGGTAATTCGTACAGTCCCGCGACCATGTTCTGTTTATTAGCGAGGACAGTAGGAATACATCGTGGTATGTACATACCTTAACATTTTTTTTATGCAATGAATTGATTAACGGGTGGTTTAGTAAGATTTGGAAAGGTTTTTTTATTGGAGTATGTTCATATTCTCTCTATTTTCTTCGTGTACATTTATCCATATGGTCATTTGCTGGCCTGCTTGAATGGCCATATAGATGAATGTACGCTCAGAAAATGGAACATGTATTGTAGCAGGTACAAACTTCCGCTTTGAATCTCCTATGATATTTCTTCTCCTAATCTCCTGATCATGAACAACGTATTGTTAATATATTTATTCAGCTGTACAGCAAAAAATAAATAAATTTAAATTATATTCGTTCATATACCGACTTAATATGATAACCAAAAACTTTCATAAATCAAATAGAACAACAATAATTTTTAATACTATTTGTTTTTATAACCCATTCAGGCATTGTAGGTCAATATTAATTGTAGGTTAGAAAACGCTATTTTACTTATTTATTCATGAAATCCAAAGAGGTTACGGGATTAATAAATAGTCCATCGATTAGAATGGTCATAGAAACTTATTACGTATTCATTGTTATTCAAATTATTAAAACACTATTGGATTAACTTTCATTTTATTTTATTAAACTGATGCATGCCATGGGAAAATTGTTGAGATGTATTTTATTTTGATATGGTAGGCTTATTTGTATAGATAGTACTTTTGAAAACATACGCATATGAGTGAAAATATTGTTGGATAGACAGAAGCTACCGAAACTAGAGCTTTCATAAGCTTTGAAAGTGAATGACAGCACGATTGTCGCATTGGTTGAGTAATCGACTGTTGCGCAGCATGTCGCGGGTTCCTTTCCCGTACGGAACAAATATTTGTATGACCTGCAAGTAGTTCTTCCGGGTCTGGGTGTTTGTGTATATGAGTTTCTATGTTTGTAAATGCACCCACGATACAGGAGAAATTCCTAGTGTTGGGCAACGTTTTTTAAAAAAAAAAAAAAAACAATTTTACTCGTCTGAGTTCTTGAGTCTTAATATAAATTACCGTCGAAATAAATGGTGCAATACGTATAGAAAATCTAAATGTCCTTTAACTTTTAAGTTAAATTGAAATATAATTGCTATTAGTGATGGAAGTAATTTATAATCTGCATATTGTCCTAATTTGTAAGTGAGGCTACTTAGTATGTGCACGAGTTTTTACGATACGATTACTACAGCTTACAACTTTCAGCTTATACGGTGGAGTCAGGATTACTCAGGGAACTTCTTTACGCGAGATTCTCCATTGGTAGACATTTTAAGAAAAGAAAATCTCTCTTCTTCTATAAAAAAATCTATGTGGTCTATCTACGTATTTTAAAAGTACCGTCCATAATTTTTCTACCTAATTATTGAGTGGATTGTTCAAAAACCTCTGGCCACCCGACTAGATAAGTCCCTAAATAAAACTGTCATCGTTAAGTCAAATAAGTAAAGGTGTTTACAACATAAAAGGCCCCGAAGTATAAGTCATATCTAGTCAATGAGACAGCTGACGAAACGGCTGATTGATACCCAGTTAAGCCGAGACGTTAAATTTTTATGTCACCAATCAATCAATTTTAATTCTTCACTTGGGGGAGCTAATGAATTGTAGAATATGTTGTGGACGAAGCGTGGCTTGAGTTATGTACAGTTTTGAGGTCGTGGTTGCGTGGTTTCTTGTTAGTCTAAAATTATAAAGCATCTAGGCAAAGTTTGTCACGTGGTTAAGTCTTTTTAAAGCGCGCTATAGACGGCTAAGATACTGTTATATTTTGTCTTAAGATGCCATATAGCTCGCTGTACAATTCTATCTTAAGATACCAAAATATGAAATACATAATTATTATCTTCGTCGTGTGTGATGGTCCATTGAATATTGTATGGCGAGCGCTATGGTATCTTAAGATAAAATATCATAGTATCTTAGCCGTGTGTGGCGCGCTTAAAGATGAATAGCAAAATATTAATGGGCTTTACTTTTCGTCAGGTTTGTAAATTGCATGCAAGATTTATGTGCTCCTTTAAATTTTTATTGCAATTTTTCCAAACTGTTTTGAAAATATAAAACTTAATGGTGCAGATTAAATAGTTTATTACTCTGTCACCAAACAGCTAATCGAGTCATTGATGAATCACTATATCATATTTTCTTAAATCAGCTTAGATAACTATGAATAGACCAATAAAAATATACTCGCCAGACTTTTCATAAAGTAAGTTGTCAATTTTCGAGACAGATAAAGAAAGCTGTATATTGATTTATGTGAGAAAGATACAATTCATGTGCAAATGTTTGTTTATAACGTATAATAATATCGTCATTATATCTTTATTGATTTTCATATCAGTCATTGATCTATGCTTTTTGACATCCGAGAAAATTTATATTTAAAATTTCTCTTCGAACTTGGAACCCGTAGGTGGGTCAGTGAATATTTTTTCAATTACTTTACATTTTACAAGCGTTAACTCATGTGTTTTCTTTGTGTCTTGCATATAGGTTAAAGACACGGGTACAAAGAGCTATTGCAGTTACGCTTTGTTCAGAGGGCAATAGAAAATTCAAATTAAATTGTTTGTGACCCTAAAGAATTGAATATGATTGAAATTAACAACAGCGTAAGTGTTGGATATGAGCCATTGAATAGAAAATAAACTATGTTTTTCCTCGTGTTTTCAATAAAATATATTTTTTACAGTGCTATAAAGAAATTTGCATAGCAATCATTTATTATGGTGCAATATTTATGGCTGCAGGCGATAAGAAAACGTGATTTACGTTGAACTATAGAGATACAGACTTTGAAGTAATTTATTGTTAATGCGGTTATAATTTGTGAAAATTTGTTTTTTGAATGAGAAATAATGATAATATACGAGATTAGAGCGCGAATAGAATCGTATCGTTACTCTTATCATACTGATATACAAATTATGAGTCAATGGTTAATTTAATTTGTTTGATATTCTATGTTTGACAGCCTTAGGTGTTTGGTCAGTAGAATTTATTTTTTATGACTGAAAAATCTTTACCGTATACATTCTTCACAGGTCCGTTAGAAACAGATAAGATCACAGAATAAAAAAATATAAATCGTGAAGATACGAGAAGCTTTATAAAGGATAAATCAATACAGACATACAAAAAAGTGTTTCACCATGTTTTAAACTTACCCGATTACATTAAGCAGGTTACTTAACGGCACAGAGATTGCACGAGTTACTACTGACCGTGTTTTATAATATCAATGCAATAATTATATGGACGTGAGTCCTAATCATATGTACGTAGTTTTTACAACGAATAAACAAGTAATAAATCTCACAAAATAACTGTACGCTGACAAGGAAGTTGATCTAGTTTGTTCGCTCATTACTTTTTGTCGTATTTTTTTTGTCCAGCGATATTTGTATATCATTTTTTTCTTTGACGATTGATTTAATGATATTGAAATAATAGACTAATCGTACATAATTTTTTTTATATGGTCTTCGGTCAGTTTCCTCAATTCCCAGACCTTGGGTCGCCCAGATGTTCTATAACAAGGAGTTACGGTGTAATTATTTTGGAGTGGATTTAAATATCAAATAGACGAGGAAATGTACGGGGTTATATTGTTTGAGGAACTTAAAGTTGCAATTAATCTAATTCGGATGTGAATTAAGTATGCAGTAGAGGTTGTATATGATTTAGTTCGGAAACAAAGGAAGGCAGTATAAAGGGTTCAGCAGATTTTACTTGCAAATGTACATAGTATATCTAGTACGTACCCTTGCAATCGAAATCTTAATTGAAGGCTTATTCACTCATTCAGCCGGTGTTGGCCTAATAACCTATTGAATAAGGGTTATTATATTGTTTGCCAAACTAAGGTGTATGGACAATTTAATAAATTTTTCATTAACTCGAGTCAACATCTTCATACACGTTGATATGTAGTCCAGTTTTAATTATAAACACAAAATATATGAGTTTATGAAAACTTGATTTTGTTCTTTTTGGTCTTCGTCGAAATTCTGGTGTAAAATGCTAAATTGGAGCCGTTTGACTTCCGTCCAAACTAGATGTTGAATCACATATTGGAATATTAATTTTACTACAGGCCCACTGTTTTACTACTTTAACAAAATTGTTAAGCACTCAAACTTATTTAAACAATGTCTGTCTACGATACATATTCTTCGTAGCTCCGCGTCATCTAGATTAGTTAGCAACACACGCGGCACGCTGTCTGGCGAATTGATTACACTACGACTATTATGTACCACAGTTTTTGCGCCACACAAAGCCATACCATACATCATAATGCGACAATGGACGTCCAAGTAGACGTGACAAGACGTGCTCCACAAATAAAACTGTTAATTAATCTGACGGGACTGTTTTTAGAAACTTTTTGTTAAAGAAATTATGCAAAAACGACGCACCTGGTCACATATCGGGTTAGCGTCAGACATTTTTTACTGACTGCTTTTTGCCAATCTTCTTTATTTTGATTGTTCTCGATAATGAGTGTTATAAGTCACTTTTATTTTTGAGGCGACTGACAAAAAATGTTTTGCCTTACCTGGTATTTTGCTTGATGAATTGTCATGATTCGCCAAATTTGTCAAGGGCAGTAAATGTCTGTGTTATTTGTTGATACTACATGTGTTCGTTTTTTTATTAATCATAACTTTACATTAACACTACTAGTTGAATACGTATGATGACTAATTTTGGGGCTAAAAGATTTGATCTTTTAGGAGAAAATCCAAAGTAATTTAGCACATGTACAATAGAAAAAGTTTGAAGAGAGCCACAAAGCTGTCGCCATAAAAACAAGAAGCCTTTTTATGATAATAAAAACTATAAAAGCTTTATACCAAGATTAGGTTAGACTAGGCTTAGGAACAAACTTAGGTCATTGAGTAGCCATAAACCAGATAGATGTGAGAAGAAGTAAAAAAAAGGAGAGTGGAAGTAACACTCTCTATCTTGTTTCTACGAAAAAATGAACTATGCAGTGTTATTATTTGTAAAACAGAGTTATTTTTGAAACACTAGTTTTTTTTTTTTTTTTTTCATTGTTGGTTCCTAGTAAAATTTGTTTATAACCACAAGTACTTTCAGCCCATGATGTTAATAAAACTGTATAAGTATTTAAACTGAAATAGTCACTACTAATAATATTAATAAAACTTAAAATAAGTAAATATTCCATTAAAGTATATCCCATTTTCAGTTTTATTAATTAATTGAACTGTGTACTGAATTTGTCAGTTCAAATATCAAATTCAGTTTTAATGTTAAGTTATACCTTTTGATCAATCCATATTCGATTTAACTGTCCATAGTTAATTGGTAACAAGTATAGAATATAGTATTTAGGTAAGTACAGTGGGTGTCTCGAATAAGTGACACAAATATACGAGGTTTTCAAGTGTTTACGACGTTTGCCTACTTAGCAAGTATTGTACAGTGACGTTTACGATATTATGCTGTCATTCCGAATTGTATTTTTATTATTTTATTTACACGATGTTGTGTTACGTTATTGTATTACTCCGATATAATGGTAGACTTTTTGATATTTGAGGATTATACAGCAGTTTTTTTTCATATAATGTTGTATATGACTGGACTAGATTTTGTACAAATGGATCAGGATTTAACCAAATAAACTGTACTTATATTCAATATTTTGACAGTAATAATACCTCTGATCCCATTATAAACCTTTGCCACGACCGCAACCCTAAATGGACCCAAAATAAAATGTAATGATTTGGAAAATCCCGCATTCCCAAATAGTTTCGCATCCGATTGACCACAATGCCAAAGAATTATTGCCCATTTGACACCTATTGTGGCAATTGTAATAAGATTTATTCAATATATCGCTTTTATTTGACAGGACACGTGGCAAAAATATTTCTTTACAAATTCATGGAGCAGATGGTGAAAGCTGTCATTCTATTAAAATTACTATCCTATTGTATTTCTTCCATTTGTCAAGCCAAGGTGAAATTAGTAGTGAAGCGAATCCCTTTCTCGACACCGATAAATAATGTAGTAATTAACCTGTTAAATTAAAATATATAGTTATAAATGGGCTTTTATGAAACAGTTGAAGATTAATTGTAGCATAATTTCTGACTACTTATTAGAATTTTCAGTCTTTGGTGTTACGTATAAATAGTTTAAATAATTTTGGATTATCAAGAAAGGAATATTTCCAGACATAGGCAACGTAATTTTTTTGCTATATTTATAAATCCTTTATAACTTGTGTTAGACTTTATCATTCAACAAATAGAGATCAAATTCAAGTCACAAAGTAAGTGTGACCGTTGTCCATTTCGTGACGAATTGACTCGCTTGCTTTCATGCGGAAATAGATCAATTTAGCAGAGAATTATACGTTTCCTATTTATAGGTTATTTCGGGGTGACAGAGTTGGTTATTTCGACGCTTGGGGGAGTGATGAATGCAATCGATGATGTAGGTAAATCGATTAGTTCTCGATTTGGGTCCCCTTCACTAATATATTATCACTAATTGTCGCTTCTCTTGTTAAATTAATAGTGGCAGATGAGCAGTTTAGTAAATGGTTTTTGGATTTATCGAGATTCAGCTGTTGTTGTTGGAATGTGGTTAAATTTATTATGGGACAGTTTATTGATATGAATTTTAATTGTATTATTTAGAAACTTTTGAATGTAAGTTGGGTTTAATTTATTTTATTTTATCTTTCTAATATCACTTAGTTTACAATAGATAATTGCCACTATACGTACTTACATGAACCCTTTTAGGGTTCTGAAAAATTTGCACTGAGCGGGACTGTCTCCTAGTTGCTATGTCGTCTGGAGTATTTGACAAGATACCCACACACAAAAGACCTGCGTCAGGTTCGAGTTCTGCACGCAATCCAATTTTTTTCCGAAATAAAAAAGCTTTAAAGATTTATCAGTTATATCTTTAAAAACAACGGTCCTATTAGTTAGTCGGCGATATACTTAATGTGTGAGCATCGCTTCTGTTTTATACTTACTCTATGTCTATCAAAGCAAGTGCCTTGATTATAACGTTAAATTCCGCTCTTTAATATTCTAAGTCGGATCATCATCTGTTGTAACGTAACTATAAAACGGACCACAGTGCTCGCAAATAAGTACGTGCGTGAAATAAACATACAGACATGATCATTATTATTTTATGTAGTACTCCATTGTGAATATACTCGTGATGTTGCGTGGGAGATCTAGCGTTTTGTATGTTTGGATAAAATAGTTGCGGTTTTGTCAAAAGGTTTTTGTGACATTTTTGTGCTTATTTTTTTTAAATACATTGCTACTGCATTAGGAATTACTCATGTATCGTGGGTGCATTTACAAATCTTTAAATTCGTGTACAGCTAGACACGGAACAACTATTCGTAAATCTCACAAATATTAAATTTTAAGCGCTTTTGCATAAGAAGGTTTCCTTGAACAATGAAAATACTTATGTTTTAACGTTATGTTGTATGACAAAGACAAAGAAATTTATTCGTCGAATATGGTAGGTACAAAGTTAACTTTACAATATCTGTACAAATGCTTAGATTCTATTTTGATTGTATTTGGAACGTAAAATCTTCATTATTGGTCTGGCATAACGGAAACGATTGAAATAGTTTAAAAATACGGAGATGTTCTTTCTTCATCAGTTGATATCAGTGATCTAGTTTTGAAACATCTTTCATTTTATAATTTTAAAAGCAAATTCTACAAAAGTAGGGAAACTCAATTATCCCCATATAGGTACCCATAGTAAATGTACCTATAATACCGATGTACCTTTATGGAGATAATTGAATTTATCTTCTGTTTACTTTCAGATAAGTCAATAAACTTCAGATATTTTTTTTTTCTATCCCATATCTGATTTAGACGCGCTCCATAAACCTCGATCAAACCCGATCAATGACCGGCGCGTGCGCACCACCTATATTATTATTTAAAAATAATTGTTTTTTTGCGTCAACACCTACGCTTTATTAGCACTTAAGAGTGCCATATAAGTTTATCTTTAGGCTAGATTTTGTCCACGAATTCTTACGTGTGGAATTTAGAATCAAGTGTCAAAAAATTCGTAATAACATATTTTCCTGTAGTAGAATAAGACTGATGTTTTAACTTAGACAATAGCAATATATTAGTGAAAATTGATTTCATGAAGTAGTTTTTGCGTGATGCGCGGACCACATACAGGCAGACAAAAAAATCTTTAACATTATTGTTTTGGCTTCTGTTGCTCTAATAAAAACTCTCAAATTGGTTTTTCTTCAATATCTTCAATGTACAGACATCCTGTACTATACAATTATCTATATTGAAAAATAAAATAGATATATAGATAGATTAAACTTTCCGGTCGTCTAAACATGTAACTTATATTAGATTATATTTGGCCTACTTAAAATACAGTTTCATTTAATTGAATAACCATTAGAAGATAAAAAACCGGTCAAGTGCGAGTCGGTCTTGCGCACCGACGTTTCTGTGCGTACTTATGTAACTTGTAAATAGAAGTAAATATTTTTTTAAGAAATGGATTAAAAATAATATGATGGTTTTTTTATGATAAAACTATATATTTTTCACTGCAAGTTCCTACTTCTTGCCAAATTTCATGATTCTAGGTTAACAGGAGGGTAAGGTAACCTATAGGTTTTGATTACGTCGCGTCAAAGTAAGCCGCATAATGAATCATAAACGGCCGCGTTGACTGAGATGATTTTCTCTGCTTCAATTAATTACAGATTGATATTAATTTCAGCTTACACTTCCATGCATTCCTGAGAAAAAGGGTCTTGGCTGACGCACACAATGGACGCACAGTCGGTTAATAAGTGATTATATAAGGGTTCCGTTTTTCCTTTTGAGGTACGGAACCCTATAAAGTAGCAGACATGGCGACACAACATCTGCAAAAATTAACAATATTTTAGACGATCATTATCTTTTCGTTGTTAAAAGATAATTACTTATACAGCGCCGTTTTCTGGAAATGACTACTCATATTTCAAATTAAAGACTTTTTTTTGGGGTCACACTGATTAATTTATCATTCGTAGCCCGATTTTCTAGTATGACACCATTACCATAGTTAATAGGACTAATCATGTTTTTTTTCAACACCATTAACACTTATTCTGAGTTCCCTACATTTCGTTGTACATTGGTATAGTAACTTTAATATAGCGAATTCTTCATAATTTCTAAAAAAAAACATTGTGAATATGTAACTAACATCTGCAGTTTTATGGAAAATATTTTCCTCTAGTTTATTCAAGTATCAATGCAAAACAAAGCCTTGATTATTCATGCAATAATCGTACTAATTACGACACACCTCCTTTCTTAGAAAACTTAAATAATAACGCGTATTTGATAATATTCCACTCTTCACTAAGCGCCACTCAATTAATAGATAAATTATACCCATTTTCACTATCACTTAGCAATACGTTAATTAATGCCGTAATATTTTATTATTATTCGAATTTTAGCTCTCGGTACTGAGTCCAGCATTGAAAATTCAACTGACATTTCATTAGGTACTGTTTAGTCCTCATTTGTAAATATACCATTTGCGTACAATCACTTTGATAGATACCGTACAATAATAAACTTTATATTAATGTAAATAACAGTTACTATGTACGGGGGATTACCTTTACATATTAATTGACATTTAGGTCACATAAGAGGCACTTGAACTAGATGCTATGTTTAATATTAGCATCCTTAAATTGTTAATGGATTGTAAGTACTTATGTCTAGACATAAAATTATTATAATGACAGATCGGTTGTTTGTTATGTTGTTGTTTTACTAACTGAAATTCATGTCCATTTTAATTTTTGTCTTAATTACTGCATGGCGATGGCGCATGCCAAAGTTCAGGATTGGTGCTCCGACATACAATATTTCTAACTATTAAGAATGAATTTGTGGCTAAAAACATGAAAAACTTTATTTCAGGTCCAAGCCCCGGGGCGATATCCGGCCGCCGTAATGGGTGACTCACCGTCTGATCATGGACCATGCTGATGGCAACGGTCCGTTCGACGCGCGTCTCCAAGAACTGTCAGCAACTTGACGGGGCCCCCATAGAGGGCCCCATAAAGTCTGGCGGGTGGAACTGAAGCAATATCGTGGATTTAGTCTGTACGAGTCTGACTGTCCTTTCCACTCCACTCAGAGTGGAAGGACTCATTGGATGATATTACCACGTTAAAAAAAAGGCCCAAATTATATTAAAATTTTAATCAAATTATATTAATATTAAAAACCAAGCCCAAATTATATTTGATACTTACCTATTGGTACAAAAACAATGTTGAATCTGAAGATCTCCATCAAAACTAATTTGACGCATCGAATCTTCCAGACTAGGTGTGCGGATTTCCTTACGATGTTTTTTCCTTTTTTTTTCTATGCGCACAGGATTCGATAAAACTCATGAGCCTGAAACAATACACCTAGTTGAACTTGTTGCCGAAAAAACAAAGCTATCTTACTTTTTAGAAGTTATTATTTGGTCTGTT